>CM075852.1:88240510-90653010 GCA_037975125.1 Latrodectus hesperus
TCTAAAATTATAATAATTTGTACAATATAAATTCTATATCAAATTTATTTATTACAAGAAGAATTTTTTTATTTCTTTATAATTAAGGTAAGATTAATTGGATAGTAAGATTTCATATGTTATAATTTACTAATTTTTGTCACCACACCAACAAGTCATCAAAAATAATATATTAAGAATTAAAATTTATCATTATAAAACTGAGTTGGCAACATACTTTTGAATTTTACTGTGAATTACTACTAAACTTTCTAGCTCTGCTCAAATGTTTAGTTTTACCTAATTAAAAGCATTCGTACTGTTAAAAAAATCGAATAAATTTGATAAACTATAACGTGGAAATAGCATTCAGAAGCAATTGAAAATAATTAGTTGTTTAACCAATTAAAGTTTAATCTGTCAATTAATATGCATGACTTAATTAAACAGTAAATTAAAACTTAATTGAAATAAAAAAATTTTTTACTCGTGCAACTCTACTTTGTGAAATTACATTTTCAGCAAGTTTATTTTCAAAATCGAGATAGAGATTATGTAAATATAATGATATGCATTTTAAAATAATAATTGAAATACAAACTAAAAATTTTAAGCAAGCCAAAGAGTTACATTACACTGTGCAGAATGAAAAAAATTCCACTTACCCAGAAAACCATCCAGTATCCCAAATGGCATCACAGCAACACATACAAGAAGGTCTGCCACGGCTAAAGACAACAAAAAGTAGTTTGTCACGTTTTGCAGACGCTTTTCTAAGCAAATCGCCAAGCACACGAGTACATTGCCCAGTCCTCCTGCCACAACCAAAGTTGTCAGAAACAAGAAAATCCAGTGTCGTCCTTCAGCAGGAAAGCCTTCCACTTCTGAATCGAACGTTTCGTTTATACTAGTGCACTGTGAGTAAAAGCAGGTCCTATTAGCGTCGTATCCTTTCTTCCAAAATTCGGTGGTAATGTTGATGTCCAAGAGGCTGAGTTTTCCATCATAGAGGAAGGAATCATCTTTGGAAGCGTTGTCACTGCTGAAGATGGTTATGTCCAAAGGCAGGGCGTTCTCTTGGTTACTTTCGGAACTGTAAGTGTTCCACGCATTCTGTTCTACTCCTTTGAATGAGTAAGTATCTTTATTGAAATTCGACCAAGGGAAGTAAGAGTTCCGTATGTCAAAATCAACATTCATGGTCTTAAATTCTTCGCTGTAAAGGTGTTGATGAAATTTATAGGTCCATGGTCAATAAGAGAGCTGCAGGTCAAATCAGTGTATTACTACGGCACCTGGAGTTAAAAAATATAAATTAGAAACAATGTATTTGATATTTTGCAAAATATGGATGTAATTGGATATAAAATGCATTTGAGAAGAGAGAAAATTTGCCAGCTTTGATTAGAGAATAATAAAATTAGAGATATTTTTTACAATTATCTAGTTTAAATGTATCAGAATCATAGAAGCAAATCATATGCTATGAGGCTTATAACATGAGACCTACTATGGTGGAACTTTTAATAGCGATTATAGTAAGAAGATGCAAAAGTACAAGAAAGTGCCTGGTTTTACAACGGTGCAGTAATAATTTAATAATGACGTCTGTTAGCAAAGATAATATTTCAAGCACATATTTGACTAATAAAGGCGTAAAACTTTTTTATAAATTCTGAACTAAGAATCAAATTAGAATAATAGGGCAATTTATACTTTACCTCAGGAAAGATTACATAGCCATTGTATTTGCCCAGATTAGAAATAAATATCTGAGAATCAGAGAATACCATTTTCTTGTTTAAGTTTCAGAACAATATTTAAATATATTACTTTATATTTGCTAACTAATTCTTGAAAAAAATATTCCATTCTTATCTTATGTGCTATATGAAAAACACATGTATAATAAAATGCTTATTAGTAAATGATAAAAGTTTTACAATTGTGTACCATTTAGCTGAGTCTTGATAGTAATAAGCAACATAATAGTTAAAAAGAATTTGGGCCAAATCTTTTAAAATTAGAGCATAATTCGTTAAAAATGTGCTTGCAATACCATTTTGATATACTTATAGAGAAGAATATTTCAAATCTCTTTATACCAAAAATTACAAAGAAAACAAAAGTAGCTCAAAGAAAAGAATAAAAGCGTTTCTATCTCCTTTTTGAGTGCAACGGAGTTTTACATATTTAAAAATGTGCATTATAAAAATAGGACTTTTAAAATAATCTCTTCCGATAACTGAAGTAATTGATGCAGAAAACTTGGAATAATACACAGATCCTATAAACACCTAATATTGTATAAAATTTATAGGATTATATTTTATTAGTTACCTCTTTCATTTGGTGAACATAATTTATCAAAAGATTTCTGAAAATTTTAAGACCTCTTTAACCATTTTATTTATTTTTCTGTTGCGGTTGCTTTTCTCTATTGTCTGCCCACAGAAAGGAGAATGTCTTAAAAAAGCATCGCAAAGAAGAAAACCAAATTACGTTCACCATTGTCAAAATGGATTATTTTTACGCAGTATCCAAAAATTGTGGGATTTAATTACATGGTTTTATCCATACGAAAGATAATTTTTTGCAAGTGGGCCATAATGGGCCTAATTAATTACAAATTGAAGATTATTACTTAGAAATGATTTTTGACGAATACTTTTCCGGTTATCTCGCTGATTTTAATTATCCGAAACATTCGGGTATGTAAATAATAATGGCCAAAAATTTTCATTACATATTGCATGAATTTTTAGAATAGAAATTTAATAGAATATAATTCATGAAATTCGAAAAAAGATTTTAAAATTCCAGTGACTTGGATTTTAATGTATTTTTTCTTTTTATTTCCAATATTTTGAACACTCATCAAAATGTATATTTTTAATAAAAACTGTAAGTTATGGAGAACGAAGTTGCTTAATAAAAAGAAGAATATGGTATGATTTAATAGTTTTCACTGGATTTGATTGAAATTAACCGATTAATTTATTTTGCAATGAAAATAAGAAACTTTCTTACTCATTTCACTTCAATTTCGAAGTATAATCTCAAGAAAATTCCAAAGTAAATTTGTGCTACGTGATCCAACATTAAGAATTTTTATCATTAAACTAATTATTTTATCAAATAATCTATTATTATTTTCATAGTTACTTTTATAATATTTGCATGTTATTAATAAATTTTTGAAGTATTTTTTTCTGCAGATTGAAGTAGCATTCTTTAATTTCTCTCTGAAAGAAATATTAAATATTAAAAACTATTCTTAAAACATTATGTGAGTGTGATGTTTTATATCTTGATATACAATAGCATAGATTTAAAAGATTCTAAGAAAAGATTCTTGAATTGACTATTATAGAAAATCTTTAATATTCAATTCAAATTTAAAAAGGAAAGAAAATTCAACCCATTTCTGACTTTAAAATCATAAAAAAATCTCCAATTTTCTGAATGAAAACAGAAAAGAATTTTAATATTTTATTTTTTGTCTATTTAATATATATATATATATGTGTGTGTATATATATATATATATATATATATATATATATATATATATATATATATATATATATATATATATATATATATATATATATAATTTGCCACGATTCTAACTTCTTTCTATATTAACCTTAATTAACTCATTTTGTGATACTAAATTGCGAAATGTATTAGTTAAATAATAAATTACATTTTGTTATATATAATAATTATATTTGTTACATATAAATAATACATTTTGTTACTAAATTAATATATCTCATTTAATAAGTATTAAAAATTATGTGAATTGCTTAAAAATATATTTATATAAGCGATTCTTAATATCTGTTATATTGATTTTATGTTTCATTCATGTAATTTACTATCCCAATTTAGTTTCATTCACATGTTACCGTTCATGTGTGAAATCCCTTATTTCATGAAATATAACTAAGTATTTCATGAAATAACTAGATAAGTCAAGTTAAAGTATATAAAGTTATTAAATATTATGATTTAACTGGTTATTCTGTAGAATAACGATTACTGGATAGTTAAAGTATAATATTCAACATGTGAATGTTCCTTGAACTGGTAACAGTGACTTTGCAATGACGTGTATGTACTCTTAATTCTGTTGCTTTTATAGGTAGAATTTAGACGGTATCTAATGTTAGCAATATGATTTGAGTAATAAATTATATCATCTGCTTTACCTTATTATTTATCAATTAATCATCCGCAATAGTGATACAATGAATTTCACTATTGCGGATCACTAATTTTAGAGAGTGCGAAATATTTTAGCTATTTATAATTAATTTTAAAATAACCTTGTTTATTTTTCACTTAAACGGTCCATCATTCGTTATTTCATAGAGTAACTTGATAAAGTCTGAAATTTTTTTATCCATTATTTACTTTTTATCCATATTTATTTCATAAAATATCTAGTATTCTATGAAATAACTAAGTTCTACACTTTAACAGTAATATACATTTATAAGCAAGTAACTATATATACATAATATTTGACGTAATGAAAGATATTTTTCCACAATTTTCAATTTCTTGATGCTTTACAAAGTTACAAATTTTCCTATACAAAAATTGTTACTTTCTAGTGCCACTTCTAAAAAGATGGGATTCTTTTCGCAACATAACACTGGAGACCATGAAAAAGTGTCTCCGATTTGACATCAATGAATCTTATTGCAGTTCAGTAATGGCAACGCGACATGGTCCCATAACCAGGCACATTTTGCTATTCTTTCTATCTCAACTGGGGTGTTGGGATGGCCTGGTGTTTTCCCTTTCGTTTCGCGTGGGAGAGAAATCGTCCCCAAGGTAGTTTTCGAGGAGGAAATGCTTTTTTTTTCTTTTAGCCTTATAAACGTCAGACACATATCGAACATGCGAAACGAAAAGAATCGAATTTCTTCCTCCTCACGTAGGGACGAGATTGCTGTTTTTCCCAGCGAAAACGTCCTCCTCGCATATCCATCTTTTCCGAAAGTGAAGAATTTCGTGCTTCTCGAGTGCGTATGACTGTTGGAATCTTCGAAGACCGATATTGGAAAGGGGGGGGGGAAGAGAAAGAACGTTGAGAGAGAGATTGCTGTTATTGTTGTACGTCTCGTATTTTGCAGTTTCATGAGCCGGGGGTTATCGAAAAAAAAGTCCCTTTTTCCGTTTGAAGAAGTAACCCGTCGATCACACAAAAAAGAGAAAAAAAAATCTCATCCTTTGTGAAACTAGAGCCAGTGACGCAATGGTATCGATCAAGCACAGCCTCTGTTAAAGTGGCCTGTTTTTCTGGTGAGACAAACATTTTCATAATATAATAATTAAGAAAAGTACAAGAAAACCCACCTAACGCGAAGTATAAAACCTATTATTTTATATGCAATTCATCCAAAAACTAATATACTGTATTAGTTGTAGTTAAAATTATTGGAATCTAGTATTTTGCTGCTTAGGAAAACGTTAAGACAATTTTCTCGCTGATAAGAAACCCATTTCTCTAATCAAAGTTATGCTGAATATATTTTTTTTTGGTAAACATAGCTATTCCTTTATTTAATGATACTTGAAACCGCTTAATATATGAGATTAACTTTATGTTACACGAGTCATTTTTATCACCCATTTTCTGAATGAATGTTATTTTTTTCATCCCCTCTTGAAGCAGATTTCTTTTTTCTTAACATAGTCATCTCTCCATTTAAAGACCACTTGAATTAACTTAATCTGTGAAACCACCATATTACTCTACGACTCATTTTATATGACTCCCTTTCTTTATGAATATAATATTAATCGAACATAGATTTGTTTTTAAATATATTTAATACCGTTGCTTAACGATTACCTGGAATCCCTTAATCTATGAAGCGAATACATATGTTATGTGAGTCGTTTTGCATTTTTTTAAAGTTAAAATGTCGATAAAATAACCCTGCAACACAGCTTTTCGGCTTAACTGCAACCGCTTTAGAGGAAAGATTCATATAAATAGAAAAAAGTCGAAGTAAGAACTTATCCACACACAAACCTAAACTTACTTTAACTTGCTATCAGTTAAATAATTTTTGGTTGAAACGTGCATAGAATCAATCAGAATTTTTAATTCTGGTATTTGTAATGGCTCACTTAAAAAATCTAGAAATTTATTATATAATATTGTTGATTACTAAAAAATATGTAAAAAAGTTACAATTAAAAGTAAAGTGACTGCACTAAAAATATACGTTACAAATTTAAAATGTTTATACAAGAAAAAAAATATTTATGAGTATGTGATAAAGCATTTTTAAAATATAAGATACTGGTTAAATCATTTGCTAATATAATTAAAAATTTTAACGATACACTTAATTTGTCTATAACTAAGAAAAAATAATTGATGAGTGAAAAGTTTTGACTTCAAATTTTGAATAAAGAAATTCTAAAAAGATATATCATCGAAATCAAATATCTGGTATGTAATGTTGACTTGTGCTTTTTAGAACCAGAGAGTCCTGTATTTTTATTGTCTGGTGCTTTACCTTTGACTGAGAGCAGTACGTGCAAAAAAGTTGATTTCTTATTTTTATAAGTGTCTGTAAATAAGACCAAGTATGTTTCATATTTATTGTCGATTACAGAGTAACTGCTTTAAAAATACATTAGGCGATGACCTCCGCTTTCATCAAAGCATTGTTGCAAGCGGTTCTTGAAGTTGTCGTTCAAGCATTGCCGCAGATACTCCTCAATGGCTAGAAATTGAAAATTATTAATTTCAGCTGAAACTTCTGAAGAAAGCTGACTATCTCCCAATTTTGATCATGAACTATAGAACAAAATCTTGCAGTATCATATTTTTAGTCCTTTTGTTCTTCTAAAATGAAATTTACAGGCATAAAATCATTTTATAATTTTGAAATCATTTTTATGTTCGTCTTTTGAGAAAGAGAATTAGAAACCCACTTTTTAAATCTATATAACGAAGAAAACAAGTTTAATAAATTCGCCCTTATAAAAGGCAGCAAATGCGAAGAGAATGACCTTCGTGAAATGTAAATTACATCCACTTCAATCTATGTGCAGTTGAAGAAAGGAATTTTTAAGTGTTGATGGGTGCGATTTCTTGATATCAGTTCACATATAAATATCAAACTGTTATTTCTCAATCATGAACTTCTTTAATTAATTTTCCTAGAATTTTATAAATTAGAGTTTTTAATTTATAAAAACTTCCGTTAATTTTTTAACAAATGAAACGGAATTTTGAATCAGGATGATTTTAGCTAATACATTTTACCTTGCTAGTTTTCGCTTTATAGAGATTTTATAAAAAGCAACTTTTCCGTGTCTGGACCACATAGTATATTCGTGAATATAATTTTTTTTATTCGATTCTATTTAGTATTTTTAGCATGAAATGATAGTTCTGTAAATTATTTGCATATAAATTCAGAATAATATAAGAATTTAATGATATTATTTTAGATTTTATGAAAATTGGTTGAGATGAGTACACATTGGCGAGCTTTAAAGTTCCTGATTTTTCAAAATAGCAGTACTTTTTTAAAATATTTTATTGATTTTTTAAATATTATGAAACTATATAATTTCATATCTTATTTTGTATATTTTTACTCGTAGTTTTTCTTCTGCATAGTATATTTGTTTATATTTCCATCAGGGGGACCATTGAGATATAATTTATGTAGCTTTTACTTATTTTTCTTGAAGGAATTTAGTTTTTGGTTTGTCTCTCAACGGCCATTTTTTTCACATGAAGGCAAATTAAATCAAAATTAACAATTTGAAGTGAATTCCAAACCACTACAAACATTGAAGCCCGTCGAGGATTCAAAGCCACGAATTGTTAATCGAAATCGAGTGATAATCATTCTTTTTAGGGGATGGTTGGGAAGTAAATATTCAGAAAATGCTACAATATTTCAATTTTTTCATTAATTCCTAATGTAAAAGCTTACAAACTTAGCAGATATAAATAGTCGATTCAAGCTGTTTTCAAAATGACATTTTGATAAATAACTCTTCTTAGGATCAATAATTTTACAATTTATAGGATTTGTTTACTTTCAAATTAATACAGAATAAAATCATTCGATGAAAAGTAGCTAATTAGAAAACCTTTAATGATATAATTTTAGCTGCAAATTTTTTGTTTATAAAATTTTTTCGTAATTAAAAAAATGTAATTTGTAAAAAATTAAAAAAATATTCTTTGTTTATAATAATATTAATAGGGTGCAATTCTCATAATACTTTATTCATTCTTTTTAAGAATTTTAAATAAAAAAAAACAAACAAATTTAACGTTTTCTAGCATTGTTTAAATTTTAAATTATTGAAAAAATTTTCAGTTAACTCATTGTTATAAGCATTATTAACAGCTGTTATGCATTAGTGCATAAGAATAAATATTACTTTCTTCCTTTATAATTAAGAATAAATGAATTTCTGCTCATAATTAATATCAATTATGCATTTCAAAATTTAAATTGTTATTTAATTTTGTTTGTTTTTAAAATTATGTTGAAAAATGTTTCATTAATCTCACTGTGGTTTCAGACATTACTAAATGCTATTATTCATTTGCCCATTAAATAAATATTTCTTTCTTCATAAATAATTATGAATGAATACATTTATGCTCATTAATAAAATCAATAATTTATTTTAAAATTAAAAATGTTATTTAATTTTAAAAGTATATCCATTTTACTTATAATAATGGGCTCCAAAAAGAAGTAAAAGCAGTAAATACACAATTTTGTAACGCATAATTAACTAAAGCGTATTTAAAATAAAAAAAAAATATATAAAAGAGTAATTTGCTTATAAAAGTTATCCTACGATCATTTTTCAATCATTTTGTTTAATTAACCGGAAAAATACATTCTCTATTCTCGATAAAAGTGACCTAGAACTAAATAAAAAAGTAATAAACAAAATTCTCATAGGAAACAAAACCATTAGGATTTTATTGTTTGAAAAACTCTACGCCAAGGGAATAAGTGAGGGAAGTTTCATGGCAGATTATATCGATAACTCGAGAGTACATCCACAATAATCTAATTATGAGAAAAAAGTAGGAAGACAGCTGACACTGAAGAGCCTCTAAACTCCTAAAGAGCATTGTTATATTCTCCATGAATGGAGAATCTGTCGTCTCTAAGTTTTTTTTTATAAAAACCTGTCCCAAGATATTAAGTTTTACCCTTATTAGCATACGACAAGTTATTTTAAGATTGTAGTGATAAGCACAGAGTATAAAAACTGCTTTTTAGCGTTTTAAAATTTGGAAAACTTCTTTTTGAGGATATAGGTTTTGTTCACTTCTTTTCATGTCAATTATTTTATAAATGCAGTGATATATTGTAAATAAGTTCATAATAGGGGTTTTGATGTTCTCGAAATAAAAACAAAATACATTTTGTTGGCCGTTAAAAGTGCGACTTTATGAAGAAAAGCAAATAAAAAATATCTTTTGTCCGTAAATAGTGTGGCATGAAGTTAAAATAATTACACCAGTAAGAAGATTACAATTTAACTTTCTGTTAAGTATTCAACACTTCATCAATCGTAGTAGTTGTAAAGAGTTAGCGGGCATGTCTCTCAGAAATCCATGGCCAGGTATTTACAACTAGTGATGAATCTAGAGACCAAGCAGGCTTAAGCAACAATGAAATAATTTCTATATCAGAACAAGACGATCAACATTTACCTCTGCATTTATTGTTAAAAGAAAGTGTTTTGCAGATCTTGAAAATAAGCCACAATTTATTGCCTTAAAATGTCATAAATGTACCAATCATAGTTCAAACTACTGTATAATTTTAAGAAATAGGAGATATATCCGTATATCTAACTGAATACAGATATCACGTAAATGAATATGAAACAAGATGCCATCTTTAGATATTGAAGTAAACTTGAGTACCGATAGCATCTGCATGTGCTAATGTAAACACAAGATCCGGTACCATTGTCGTTTACTGGTGTGGATATGAGATATGATGCCATCGTCATATATTAATGTGAACATGAGGCATGGTGCTATCATCATTGGTACTAATGTTAAACTGAGTTACGATTCCATCGCTATGTATTGATGTTAATATGAGATAGGGGGATACCATCATATACAGTGTGGACATGAGGTATGGTATCACTAACATTTATTAATGTGAATATGAGATGCAGTGTTTTAACCATGAATTAACATGGATATATGCTGCCATCACCTATTACTAATATAAATATGAAACACATGCTAGAAATTAGTACAAAAGGATGGCACCATTGACATGGTACCATCCTCTTGTACTAATTTTATACGAGATACGGTGTCATCAGCACTAATATGTATATGAGATTCAATGATATCATAGAAAAGAGGTAAATATAAAATATTGTCCCATGATTATGTACTGATATGAATATGAAATCAGGATCATTGACAAGTACTAATGTGAATTTCGATTCATCTGTCCAAGTAAAAATTTTTTTCTCGTTTAAAGCCGAGAGGATGAAATTCTCTGTTTTTATAAGCGTTATATCTTATGGAATGAAATCAACAAAGATTCTTCCACGAAAAGATGATTTTTGAATCCCCGAAATAGAAGATGCTTTTGGATGGTTTAAGAATTTTCGATATTTGGACATTACAATTATCAATCGCTAAATAATTTACTATACAATAGATGGTTTACTTTTTGTGATTATGGCAACTTTTATTTCTTTAAATTCATACCAGTTATAGGCAACTGATGATATTTTGAACAGCTATAGATCATTGAAATTCATTAAGTTTTCTCGGCCCAATTCTGAATTTATTTTTGAAAACATAAATTTTATTATAATAATAACAGGGATTTCTAAAAAACAGTAAAATTCAAAATAGTCTACAAAATTTTTTTTAAATGATTAATTAAAGCTGTTCTCCTTTTATTTATTGCCTTTTTACTTATATAAAAAGAGATGCCACAATTAAAGCAGAATTTTTAACGCCGAGTAAAATTTTGTCAGTTATAAATGCTGGCAATTTTCAAAAGATATCTATGAATCAATTCTTAAATTCTCCAAATCAGTCTAATATTGGTAAATAAAAATGCCTTAGCATAAACAGTTCACCACTTATTTTGTGTGATTAGTTTCAATAGTATATCAAAAGCTTTAAATTAAATAAAACTTTTAATGGAAAAAATAACGTTCAGCTCTATTTTGCTTTTCATTTTATTTATAACTTTTTTCTTAGTAATTTTTTGAAACAATTTTGAAATTTGAATTTTTACAATTTTCTTTCAGTTAATAAATTTTACAGTATTAAATCTGAAATAATACCCTGATGGAAAAAATTGCGATATTCTTAAGATTTAAGAGATCTGATTTTTGACCAAGATTGGTTGAATCCAAGTATCTCAAAACAGCAAAGCGAAGTGGATAATTTAAGAGAAGAAACACCATTTTGATGTATTTTATATTAACTGCGTGCTAAAATCTACAAAGAAATTTTCTATATAATGGACAGTATTCACGTATCACAAGGGAGACAACCCTTAAATGTCTCAACCACCCACGTTAAAAATTATGAATGAGGGAATTAGGAATGTAACGCCTTTCAAGTCATTGTTCGACAATGAATGGATTCTTTTCAATTATCACCCACTTCAAATAATGTATAGCCATGATGAACCCTAAACTTCCTAATTATCAAATAAAACAAGATCACGTGGTTTAACTGGAATAAAAAAATTATTGCTTCCAATTCCGAAATGTAGCGGCTTCGATAACTAGTTCAGTCGTAGATCGTTGTGCTGGAAGTGCTTTCGTACGCAGATGTTCAATTGAGTAGAAAATCCTTTTGCTATTGTAGCGCGGAAACAAACTTGGATATATCCACCTTTTAGTTTGCCTTAGTTCAAAATTGTGCGTTTATTAGTTGTCTTGTTTAACACTTTGGTTGGGATAAATCATCGAAATGTATTGCAATAATTTTTCACATCAATTCAAATAAAATATGTCACAATTGAATTACATAATTCATTGGAGAAAATGAAAGATTTTCTATAATTCATTTGTGACGCATTTCATGCTATCTTCACTTCACGTATTCATCATTTTGAATGAAATGGTTTATATAATAATTAATCTTCAAAAATACTTTTACTGTTACTTGTATTCTGAGTAATAAAACTCTTCCAAAAAATGTATAATGAGTAATAAAAATAAATTTAAATATTTACATTCTTAGGAACTAACTTCCTGAGTTTTGATGATATTTTTAGATACTCTTCAACAAAAGCAGATATCAGAAACTAAAGCTGAACACAAAATAAAATTACTTTTTCTTCTCATGAAACTAACTGCCTTTTCTTGAGGAACTCAAGTCTAAGAACATTACGCCTAAATAAGAACTGGAAAGACGGCATTAAGGGACGTCAATATCTAAATGCGCCAAAATTAGATCCCAACTGCCTGTGGTGATATTTGGTTCTGGTTCCGCCTTTGACAAATTTTTCTTGTCGGGAACTTTCTTTTTATTTTGACAGCATATTGCCGTTCTCGTGAAAATTTGTAGCTGTTACAACGGGGCCATAACAAACTATCTTATATCTTCTGCTGTATTACTTCCTACGCTTCGGTTTCGAATTTAATTAAATCTTCGTTAGCCAAGAATTTTGTTTTCCATTCTTTGCGATAGTTTTCAACTCGTTTTTTGGGTCAATGTGTTAGACACGCATTCCACTTCGTAAATTTTTGAAGAAGATATTGGATGTTTTCCATGAAATGAAAATTTATTTTTAGTTTTAACTAGTACCTCACATGAGCAAATAAAATTTGTTTTTTGATCTGCTTTAGAAAATGAAATTGTAAGTATATATTAAAACAATGGCATTTCATCTTGAAGACATTGAGACTTACACCTTTTGTCTACTAGAAAAGCTAATAAATTATGTCAGATTATCATAACATTGATGGAAATATTTTTATCGCTTTTCGTCTTTTCAAAATAAAAAGCTATGATTACATAACCATAAAAATTTATAAAGTTTAATATTAAATTTCTTAGTTCATTTGGTCATCTTTATTGGCATCATATTTTATTTTGTGTAATTTTTATAATATTTTGGCAGCACACATATTTACGAGAATTCCAGCTATGTTTCTGACCAACTTCTGGAACCCTTGGAAGAGCTTACATATTTTTCATTATTTGACGATTTATCAATATCTGAATTATTATTTCCCATTGAATTAAGATAAAAAATATACATTTCTTTCATTTTCATTATATTCTATTTCTTTTAACATTTATATTTTTTTTCTATTTGTTCGCATGATAAATCAATTTTTATCAATAGAAAATAAACGTTTTTTAGTGTCGTTAAAAAACATTATTTAAGGTTTTGATAGCTGAATAACTTTGACAAAGACTAATAATATTTTTATGTTTATTTAATGTTTAAATATTTCAAACTAAAAAGTATACATTTTATCCAAGCTTTTTGTTAATGTGAATAACTAAATTTTAATATTTAGCATAAATTAAATATTAATTTGAATACTTCATTTGAACTCGTTAAAAATTGATGGTTTTATCCTGTTCGAAATGTCTAAATGATAATAGTTATAAACTTATTGTTTTGCATTGCTGCTAATAAATATTCCAGGAAGAAAGATAATTTAACTTTTTATTTCATAATATATGTAAATATTTAATAATAAATATTGAATCACCATGGCTTCTGATATTATTGTATAATATGTTCAGAAGCGACAAGAAAGAAGGCTACTTAATTTATCTGATCTACCTAAAATTTGAAGAAACGTGTAAATCTTTTAGTGTTTTGAAGAATATTCTATTAAAATCTACAAAAATCAGAAAATATCGACTAATAGACTTAACCGCAGTCATTCCTAAGCGAAGCAAACTTTTGATTTGTGTGTAAGCAAAACATTTAATAGCTTGCGTGCACATGAAAGTAGTAAGAAGCATCACACAACACATGAAATGTTCTTCCTATAATTTTATAGCAATATCAGCATAATAATTCTATATGCAATAGCAAGCAAATTATTTGTTCATATGAAATATTTGTTATTTATGAACACTTGGACAAGCCAAGCTCGCTATGTCGTCGTCTATGCGAATTTAAGTCAATAGGGTGGGTCTTTCATTTAACCAGAACACCACAAAAGCAAAAGTACGACATTGCTGTAAACTCCTCCGATAGATGGCACCACCAGAGGATCCACTCTCTCAATTTTGACATTGATCTGGAGGGGAGGAAATTTTCTCCAGACCATGAACTCCCTATTAAATGCTATATGGAGTTTTTAAAACAGCAATAAAAAACAATTAATTCTCCATCATAATAATTCGTTTATAGTAAGCGGCATAATACTCTTTATTATGTTATATGATAGAATGCGAACTGTTCTTTCATATGAAAATAAAATTCATAGTAATTTGTATGCTTATACAGGTGAAATGCAATAAAAACATGTTAATTCCATTTCAATCATTCTCTTGCAATAATCGCATAATAATTCTACTTTATCAACAAATTATTCTTTCGTGAGAATCCAAAGCATTTAACAGTACACTATTGAACATATTATTTTGTTAACTTAATAGCATTTTATAAATACCAAAAATTTTATATGCTATGAATTACTAAAGCATCAAAGACAAGGTTCATTAATTATCTACAAAACTGATTTTCTTTACCACTTTCAGGAAAGCATTATAAATCTCTTCATTTAAAATTTAAAACTCAAGATGAGTACATTTATATTCATTTTTCTCTCGAGATTTATAGTTGTAACAAAGAATAAGAATATCATCGTTTTTCAAATGGAAGACAAGTGCTTTTAATACTTTCAAATGCGTAAAATTATTGAAAACTGTAAAAAAGTTAAGGACGAAAAATAATACAAAAAGATAAATGACTGCAGAATTAGATTAGAGATTGCATTGAATATCATTAAGTATGAACAAATGATGTAGTCATATCATTAGCTGTGAAAAATTATGCGTTTTTAGTTTCAGTTTACTTTACTTAATTTGTTCTTTAAGAAACTATCAAATGAGATTTTTTTTTTAAAAAAGAGTACCTTGGTTGTTATTTATAAAGGAGAAAAAATAAATCAAATAATTACGAATATACATAAAATTTCATTAAAAATTAAAATGAGAATTTAGATTTACTTCTTAAATAAAAAAATAACAAATTTGCTTTTTTGGTAAAAAATGTATTTTTTTTCTTTAAAAAGTAATGTTTGAGTCTAAGTAATTGATGTTTTAAGAACAACTGAAGACAATAAATGATTAGTTTTAATCAATAATAAAGAGCTTTTTATAATTAATACTTTTCATTTTTAAAATGATAGAACCTAATAAAAATGCTTAAGACTTGTGAAAACATTCCATAATGCTTAAGATTTCTGAAAATATTCCATAATGTTCTCATAAATAGGATTTAAATGATGCTTGCGAATTCTCCCTTTCACAGAAATCTGGCCAAGTAGTACATTTATTTAGGATATTTTAATTGAAAGACGATTGACTTAACGAAAAATTAAGAGGGTTTTAATTAACCGGATTTTAAGACTCAGTAAAATCTAGAAATAGAACCCTCCTGTTCACAAAGCTAAAGGTTTCGGATTCAATCTCAGCCGCTGCTGAACAACGGAAAATGGATGCGACAGTTCTGCTTTTTGTATGCATGTTACTCGGGGTGGGTGCTTTGAAGTTCTCCTGGTTTTCTTCCTCGTAACACATGAATATGGCCCATTATTAATAAAAAAGCCATTTAGGGAAGCGATTTATGAGGTGGATACTAAAAAATTGCCTTACAACAGCCTTAGGTAATTAATTATGCGATATAAAAGCACTTAGATGTTAATTTAACAGTTCATTTAAAATATTTTATATTAAATTTGTGTAAATTAAGGTATAATAAAAGACAAGCTGATGATTTAAAACCATTTTAAGTTAATTTGACCCATAAAAAATGCTTTCAAGGTTTGGTGACTAATAAAGAGATTGGCAGAAGAAATGAATTAATAAAATAGTGAGCCATCTTTTCTATATATTTTGGTTGGCTCTTTTTAAATATAATATTTGTAAAATTATTTAAATAGAATAAATGTAAAAATCCGTAAAATTTGTTAAAAATATAAATTTTTTATAAAAAAATACAAAAAGGTTAAATATAAAATCATTTAAATATATTATAGTATGAAAGAATTAAAATTTTTGCATAAAAAATAAAAATATATTATTAAAAATATTAAATTAGTTGAGTATTATTACATAAAGTACGGTGACGTATCAGTTAACTACAATGAAACAATCTCCTAAAATCTTAAATATCAAAATTTGAATACAATATTCTATCTATATGAATAAAAAAAGGACTTTTCTATCTATCATCCCCATGAACTCGATTCTCTGAGGGTGTGTACTCTTTATTCCCTTTATTCTCTCCCTGTAAATCAGCTGAACATGCCCCACATATAAAAAATATATAATTGAGCGAATTATATAAATAAAAAATCCCGTCACACATATACTTTATATCGATAAAAGGACAGTAAATTGGAAAAAAATATATATACCTCGCCTGTAAAGAAATTTTGTTTGGGGTTGGTAAAGTTACTTTAATAATATTTCCGGACAGTATAAAAAGCATCATTTATTTATTTTTTTCCTGTTGGGGCCAAAGGAAAAGTTTTTCAACCCTTTTGATGAGACTTTTTATCCCTTCGGGTGGCAATTTCTTGATTGAACGGTTTAAGAAAAGGAGGGAGCTCAGAAACTCTGGACACATTCAAAATGGTGAGGGACATTTTTTGGAACAAGAAGTTTCACTGGAAGAAATCTCAGAGCAATATTTTTTTTAGAATTTTTATTTACACTTTTCTTATTACTGTATAGAATTGACAGCAAGAAAATTGCAGAATGAAAAACGTTCTTTATACAGCAAAAGAAAAAAACAATCAACTATTGTTCTGAAATATTTGCTTTTAGTTCTAATAAAAATTTTATATTGTAGTTTTTATTGATTGATAGACACGTATTTTTCTTACCCCATTTTTAATTTAAACTCAATCTGATATGATAGCTCATTAAATTTAAGTTCAAAGCGTACTGTATATGCTAAAAATCTTTTTGTATTGGTGACATTAGATTGTATTCTTGGTAATAAATTTGTTCAGATTATTTTTACTTAAAATTATGAGTTAAAATGTTAATGATTCTTAAATTGAAAAATAATCTTATATATATATATATATATATATATATATATATATATATATATATATATATATATACACACACACACACACACATACACACACACACACACACATATATATATATATATATATAATAACTTTTTTAAAAAGAAATTTAAATTGTCCTTATATAAAAAGAGCAATCAATTTAAATCAAATATCAATGATAATTTTGGATGCATTTAGAATAATATAATGGCGCATAATATTTATTATGTAATGGAATTCACACAAAATATAGCTGAACTGCCGAAGACCAATAGCCAATTAAAATTTTATATTAAATTTTCAAAATTCTTAGATATGTAAGGAATTATATCCTCTGTATTTGAGAACAATTTAAAGGTAGACACTTTTTTCCCAAATTTCATGACTTGGAAAATATGTGGTAAATCATAATAAGAATTTAAATGCATTGCGAACGAACATTTCGATATTCTCTTTTAAAAATAAAGATATAAAATATTTCACTCTAAGGAATTTTTTTATCTTCTACACATTATCTTTAAATAAAGAACTTTTTCCAGTATGTAGTTACCAATGATCTTTCCTTAAAGTAGGGTATTATCAAGTTTTTGTTCTTGTGGATCTAGTTAAAATTTTAAGAACTATTTGGGGATATCGTATTTTATACTAGTTACTTTATAATATTGCAGTTAAAATGGAAGTCAATAACTGAAAATGTCATAAAAATCTACTGTTGAAATATGAACTTTTTCGATTCCCGAAGGGCAGCAAATACAGTAGTTTGACAAATAAGTTTCAAGACATACACTATAATTTAACAAATTTTTTTTGATTCCACCTTAACTCCAAAATATTTACCGCTGCTGTCACAAACGGGATGAAATCCAAATATACTTTTCTTTAAAAAATGGCAGCTAGCTATAAAATTGATTGTCATGTTAATAATTGGTTTAAGCAAGCGAAAAGTGGAACCAGTTTTATTTTTTTCTATGCAATATATATTAGGGAAAATATTTTTTTAAATTATTAAATAAAACTTGAAATTTATCTGAAAATTTTTTACTTATTAAATTAATTTATAAGCTTAATTCAGGACAGTGGAAAATACAAATAGTAATGTTTGGGAATATATTAAATGTTATGTGAAGTCATTCTATTTTAACTCTTTAAAAAATACAGTTTGGGATTTTTTAAATTGTATAGCAATGTTTCGAATTTTGATGATTTTAAGTAAGTAAATTAATGTGTGTTTAATCTATTCTAAAAAATGATTCAAAAACATGAAAAAGAAAATTCTATGAAAATGAAAGCTATAGAAATGCGTTTTTGGTATTACATCTGAAATACCAAGAAATTTTATCCTAATAATATTCAAAATTAAATATTAAACTCGTCAATAGATGGCGATGTTGAAGAGTAAATTGAGAAACAGCATTAAGTTACTAAAATGTCTACCGAAAGCACTAAAAGTGGACTTTTTTAAAAAATAAACACCATTTCCAAACGTCAAGGAGAAACCTTTGAACGAATTTGCAGATCTTCGTGATTTTTATTGTCAGTTGTTAATCAAATTAATGACATCAATATTGAAATAAACCTTTCTGGTTTCCTAAGTAAAAGCATTTAACTATGTATTGCTACCGTTATTCATTAAAAAAAAAAAAAAACTTGAAGAAAATGTGCTAACTTTTTTAAGGTATTTCTTTAGAAATATCCACGTAGTTATAAGAATGCTTCTTCATAAGAAAAAGATAACTGATTTTTAGAGCCACAAAAGCGAAGGAAGTTCTCGAAAACTGTTGGTTTTGATCCAATTTGAAAATTTTAGTGTTTAGAAAATAAAACCTTGTCTTTTGAAATGTATTATATTTACACTTTCTCAAACAAGCTGTTCCTTAAATATGATAAATTTAGGAAAAAAGAAAGCCCAATACGTTAGTTTTTACAAAATAGTCTTGAAGAATTTTTCAGTGCACCTGAATTAACATATGTAAAATAGGAATACTAATTCTTAATTAAAAATCTGATAAGTATGTTTGATATGAGAATCACTTTTTCACAAACATGTTACTATCAAAAAAATTGGATACAAAAAAAGGAAATTTCATAATAAAATTCATTTGTAATATCAGCAGAGTAGGAATCAATGGATTTAAAAGTAGAAATAATGACTTTTATTTTTAACGGATTAGTTTAAATTTGAACAATATAGAAGTTGAGGATAAGAACTTAGTTGAAAAGAATGACATCAGTTTTAGGAAAGAATTATAAGTTCCCATCATCGAATTCAGAGTTAATTTGTGATACTTCTTAAATTCTTCCTCCTTTTGAATCTTTTTTCATAAATTTTCGTATTCCTGTATTTAATACAATTGTTAAACATTATGCCACATGATATTTACAGTGTTCTAGTGTGCAAAGCAAATGTTCTATGGTTGAAAAAATATATTCTATATAATAAGATAATATTTTCAAAATCGGAGAAAATCTTAAACATTATTTAAGTATAAATTACCAATTAGACTATATTTACTCTAATTGAAGATTGAACATTTATTTGTCAAATCATTATCATCGGAAAGAAATGTTAGGTAAAATAATCTAACATTTATATATCAAATTGATTATATGTCTGCTTCTAGAGCAAGGTTGCCACAGCAGAATATCCAAAAATGATCTGAAGTGAATAAATTGAAATCGGTGAATCATTATCGAACTGGAAGTACGTTGGCATTGTTGAAATTATTGCCCTCTTTTAAAGAAAGATAAACCGTCCGTATGAATGAAAGCAAAAGACGATTTCTATCCCTTCCTTTTCGTGTAAAATTGCTGTTTTACTAGTTGTGCGAATGTACTCTTAAGATAGTGATACGCTTCTAAGTTTTAGGAGCATATTACGAGTTGATGACGAAGAACATTGTCGCTTAAATCAGTATACCATTGTATAGTGATACAAAATTCAGCCATTCTTGAGTTCTTAGATGATGGAAGTTAAAAGCATTCCCCATATGAAGCCTTTGCTTTCACCATCAGTAAATACTATTAAGATGAATAAAAAGAAATTTTGATTCCTTAACTATTTTCACCAAGAGATGATATCCTTTCATATATATTCAGAGGAAATGTAAGTCGTTGCCATGAAGACACTTTTCGTTATTTCCATCGGAAAACAAGCATCGCATTTCCACTGCGCATAGAAAATGTTAGTAATATTCCTACCCTATCAAATTTATCTATATGTTCATAAAATCGGAAATACAACACTCAGACAAGCATTAAATGTTTTACTGCTTTTCGGCATTCCCGTTTTTATGGATTTCTATTCGTATGATGCAGCAGATCATTTTTAGATTATTTTTCTGATGCGTCTGACTTTCACGAAACTATAAGACATCAATATATAAATTGTCTTGTATTTATCCTCAGTCAAAAAGCTGAAGTGGTATTAAAATGTATTGACACATTTTTTTATTTATATAGAATATATCATCATTTAATACGAATAAAAGCAAACTGGAAATGAAGAATGCAAAATTAATTTGATTTTGGATACAATCATGTAGTTTATATAGCACCTTTCTTTCTTAAAAAATATTATTTTATCAAACTGTTTATTGTTATTATTTATTTTCGCAATCAAAGATGATCTTCAGTTTTCCCAAATTATGCACAATTTATTTTGTTTTACAATTTTTGTTTCTTATTCTTCATTTAATATAAAATTTTTTTATGCCATTATCTGAAGATAAACAAGCCAAAGATGTTTTTTAATCATTTCAAATGACGTTAATGAAGTAAAAATAAGTAGTTCCAATCCTTAGGAATAAAATACTTAATTTAAAATATTGCTTCTGGAGGGAATAACTCATTCCTTACATTTTTGCTTTTATATTTTTGTTAGAATTACTCTATTCTTACACACATTTCTCTTATTATTAGCATATACATATTTATTTTTAATTATTATAAGTTTATTTATATCAGAGGATATTTAAGTGTCACTATGAATTTCCTTCAGTCAGTAATTTCTGCACATGTGAAGACTGATGAAGTAAGAATCTACCCTTTTAATTGAAGACTATAGTAACATTATAAAGAGCAGAAAAAATGTTAGTAACTGTAGCACAGAAAGTATAAGTTAGAAACATTTGGAAGGTGACCTCATTGAAAATTTTATAGCATTAATTAAACAAAAAGCAGTAGGCAAATTGACTACTGCATTTGCTTCCGATTATTTCAGCTGGACTTTCTGATTTCCCATCCATTTTATGGTACGCATAGGGTATAGAAGTAAACAAATCACTCATCGTATAAAGAGCAATTATTTTAATAAATAATTTATTTAAATTGTTATATATACCTAAATATAATATTATCAAAAAATAAGAACACTAGCCTCTATTCAAAATTAGTATTTATATTAATTTTCTGTTATGTTTAAAGGTTAACAACGTTGTCAATACTTACAATGTTTCATATAGTAAAATGCATATTTTATTTATTTTCTTCTGCAGTTTGTTAGCTTCAAAGATTTTTTCAATTTATTTATTGCATTGAGATGAGATCAAAATTTTTAAAATATGTATTTGTGAATGTAAACTTTAGAGACCATTTTTGAAAGAAATGCTATGTTGGCCTGGTTGGAAAAAGCGGGGCTGTCATTACCGAAAGATATCTGGTTCTATGATCGACTAAACTGTAGATCTGTCGATTCCCTGATGGCAACTGCAGAAAATAAAATAGATGCCAATCATAATGTACCCCAAGTGAGGTGTTTTTTTAATGTTTCCTGCTTATAAATTAAGAGGAGCTGCTTATTTTTGGGGCTATGATGTCTTGTTTTATAGAGCAGTGTCAGATCATATAAGAGGTCATATTGCACCTCTTATAAGGCATAAACGTGAAGTGTCCTAAGAGGCTAGGCATTAGAAAAAAATTGTGAAATTTTTTTAATTCTAAAATACCCCTTCTTCTTCTTTATTTTTAAATAGAAAATAAAAAAAAAGATTTTTAATAATAAATAATTTATAACTATAAGCTTAAGATCTGTAAACTTAATTTGATTTATTTCTGTATTATCAATTTTTAGTGATATGGATATGCTTAATCGGAACCTCTTGTGTTTAAAATGATTTCGAACCTTTTAATAATTATCCCTGACAGGAGTAAGATTCGAATCCATGAACTGTTAAAGTGAAGACCTGAGAAATAACTATTAATATGACAGTTCGGGTTAACTCAATGCAAAATGTAATAGCTGCAATGGAGAAAATTGTATTAAAATTTTATAATAACAAATGATATTTTGAAATAAATATGTATTAAAATCGCTAACGAAAATGGAAAATTCATACCAAAATTTAACATTCATATTTTGTTGTATGAAGAATTTTAAAATAAAATTTTATTGGAAAGTAGTAGATTTTCTGGAGAGAGAGATTTTTCCCAGAAGTGAATTTACCGTTCCTATATCTGGTTTTACTTCAATAATAAAGAAATCAATATTTTTGTTTCATTTCATTTTCGTAGAATTTTAAAGTCAAAATCTTAAGTTATGATTTCCTCTAAAATTCAATAATCAAGGATATGGTTGACAAAAGATGGATAATAATTGTACGAAAAAAGGATGAGGTACAGGAAAAACCTTTGATATTTTTTTCTTTTTGGAAATTCTTAGTACTTTCTATTCTGAAGTCATAATTCGGCAGAAATATTACGGGTTTCTAAAATATCAGAGATTCAAATTTTATTCGTAGAAATATCCATAAATTTTAGGCTCCTAGCGTACATATAAATAAAAAGAAATATTACCATAGTTCTGAGACAAAGAACTAGATATATGTTAAATCAGTTGGCAAGAGAAATTTTCTTCAATTCTTAGACAATTTAAATGCACAAATAACATAAAGTTACAGAAAATCAAAATATCTTTTAACAGTAAACTAAAAAGAGAAATTTTTAGTAGTTTTCATTCAGGCATATTAAATCAGATTCAAATAAAGCAAACAATTTAACTATTTTTACTATCTTTAATTATATTGATTGAAATGTCAAATACTAACATTTACCTGTAAAAAGGTTTAGTATTTTCTCCTGATGTGTTAAATATTTTCCTTAAATGATACAAACTGGTTTTTGGTAAAATCATACCATACAGTTTAATGGGAGAGCTTCTTTGCTAAACTTGGAAAATTGAAAAATTCGTTTCTAACAAAGAAAAAAAAATAAAATAAAATCCCGAGAGAACACATAGTTTTTTTTATTGTCTACAAAGGTTTCACAGATTGCTTTTAGAAAACGTTCTAAAACCAAAAAATCATGCATTTGATAATTACTACATACATAATTTCTGAAATAATTTCATTAGCATTGGAGAAGAAAACTGAATAGCGATCAATAATTCTATTAAAGCAAAGTATTTCAGAGTTAGAAAATGTTTCGAATACATTGTTTCTCTCAAGAATTGCTTTAGGAAATTAAGTAAGTTTGTTTTGAAAGCTGTTTATGACAAGAATATCACCAGCAGTAAGCCGCTAGACTAAGATTAATGATTTAGCTTGAGAGTATTTTTATTTGGGTGTAGTTCTCTGTCATATTAATATAATTTCAGATTGTACTTTAATATTTCGAAATTATGTTTCGTAAAGCAATACATAATAGAGTTTTTCTTCACTGAAGAAAGAGTAATTATATAGATAAATTAATTTTTAATCTTATTTTAAATTAGATATAAGTTGAAATTAGGCATATATATATATATATATATATATATATATATATATATATATATATATATATATATATATATATATATATATATATATATATATATATATATATATATATATATATGTATATATAAGAATTATTGTAATTTTTTAAGTTTATATGCATTACTTTTAACGCACTTTTTCAAAAATATATGCAAGAACAATTGAGCAGCAGAAATTAATCACAGCATAAAGAATGATTTTTAATCTTTCTTCTTAATTTTATTTTAAAAATAATAAAAAATATGTGGCACTGTCATAGACAACAACACATATATATTTAATATCTTTTTCTAGAATTATATGCAGGTATTATTGAATAGTAAGAAAGAAAAATCTCCACAAAAAATATTCAGTCTTTTTTAAATCTTATTTTAAAATTAATATATTAAGTAGATATTTATCGCTGATAAAAAAAACCATAGTATCTTTCATTAATGCTTAAATGCATAATTTAAAAGTCATTTTACAAAAAAAAATAATTAAATAAAAATACTGAATGGGAATAATTTGAAAAAAATAAAGAAACTAATCTTTTGCAGAAAATATTTCCACAGTTAATCTCCTTATAATCTAATCACAAAACAGATAAGCTGATCAGATATTCTTTGCATAAAAAATGTGTTGTGTCTATTTCAAGGTTTGCATGAACAGTGATTTAAATATTGCAAAATCATGTTTTTTTATTTTTTTTAATTTCATTAAGCAACACTTTCTGGTTTACATTTTCGCTCATATAAATGTATGACGCAGCTTGGTGAAAGAATGCTCATTTTGAATAAATAAGCAGCGATTTACAAATGCAATGATGGCATTTTTTTCTGAAAATAAACGATAACATAATGCTTAAAGATTGTATTGATTTTAGTTCAGCAATTGCTTGTTATAGCATATTTGAAACGACTTTTTATACATCATAATTAATTGAAACGACTTTTTATACATCATAATTAATTAATTAATTATTTTTAAAATATTTGCCATACATTTTAGCTCATAAATATATGGACATTAATTTTCATTAAAATTTTATAAAATGTTCTTATTTTCAGAATTTTTTCCTAAAAATACCGTTTTGGTTTATTTGAAGAAATATTTCTTCGTCTCGGCAATTAGTTTTAAAAATATTTTTAGGGTTGAATTATATGAAATTGAGATTAGAAATATATGGAATTTACGAGGTAAATTTGCTCTATTTCTGCAATGATAAAGAAAATCAAAATATGCTACCGAAAATGTTTAAAAAGAAAATAGATATATGTTTAAAATTAGAAAATATCATGAGCAAAATTCAATATTTTCTTTCCGACAACTGAAGCATTGAACGTTTCGAATCCTGGCAACTTCAACCCTTGAAATACATACCCATTGTTCTGAAAAAATGAATTTCACAAATTGCTATTTATTATCATAAAAATAATTCTAAATTCACTTTTTAAGAATTTTTCATAGCTATGAATTCAAGAAATTTGTAAATATCAATGAAAACATTTTTTAACAAAACGTAATAATATCTTATATAATGAAATCATTATTAAATGAATAAAATAACCTGAGCTGAAAAAAACATCACATTTCATGATGAAAAACTCTTCTATTTAGAATACCCTGAAGCTTAAGTCATTCATTACTAGCGTGACATGTAAATTGAAAAAGGTATTGGTTAAACTCGTCGTATAAAAGAGATTTGTTTTGGGATGGAATTTCTACACTAATGAGATAAAACTGATTTAGTACAGATTCCAATAAATATGAAGTCTATAAATATATAGAAATATATAAGAATGTAGAAATATAATTAAAAATGTCAATTAATGCTTGAATTTTTACTGGCATATTTGAAATTAATAACTATCCTTATAATTATGAGTCGGTGTATAGTTGACTGCAGCTGATGCTTGATGAAAGAAACCCTGGAGTTTGTCAGAATAATTTCGTATTAACTGTATTAAAAGAAAATGTATATAATTACAATATATATATACTTCTTATATTTCTGAAATGCATTTTGTTGTATTTAAAAAATCGTTATTTATATATAAGTTATACAATAATAAAATAGAACCTCAATTTTAATCAAAGTGAGTTAAAATTAAAAATTTATATTAATTATGTAAAATTCAAAAATTTTCCATAAGGCAGACTACCCAAAGGCTGCAAAAATAAATTTGTTAAGCAGTCAAAAAATCAATATAAATAAATCCTTTATAATTTATTCTTATACTTTATAATTATTATAAATATGTTTATAATCGTACGTTTAAAATTATATTGTAAACAATTAATTCTAATTTAACATTAATATATTTTTATCTTGAAATGTATAAAAACGCAATTCTTATAGATGAATTTTATTAAAAAAGCTTGTTTTTATATTAGAATTTTTTAATAGAGTAATCAAGAATATAGTTTTATATATAGTTCAAACTATTAATTATTCAAAAAAACTTTCAATACCTCTTACATTGTATATTCTATCCACTGAACACTTTTTTACTATTGTATCACACTTCAAGCTTCATTTATGGTAAAAAGTGATTAATTTTTATCTTTTTCATATGTCATCACGAACTCTTTATCTTTTCCTACTGAAGAAGCAGATGTTATCATAATTATTGCATTTAACTGAAAGTATAATATACATCCTCTCACACATCAGTTTAATTCTCTGTAGTATCTGAATTTCTATCAGTTCTACACAGTCATTCAATGGAACTGATTGCTAAATTGTTCAGTTTCCAGATATTTCCAACACTTACATATCTATCTATCTATCTATCTATCTATCTATCTATCTATCTATCTATCTATCTATATATATATATATATATATATATATATATATATATATATATATATATATATATATATATATATATATATATATATATATATATATATATATATATATATATATATATATATATATTTACTGCTGACTTCTAGTCAAACAAAATGCAACACCTAAGTACAGTGGATTAGGTATTGTTAGCTACAACCCTTACCACACGCCTCTGCATGAAATCAAAGAGGCTTTGGACACATCCTTAAGATATAGCTATTCATGAGGTTTTTACATCTTTCCAAAGTTGATTTGGTGTGGTAGCAATTGGTGTACAGCGAACCAGTTGTTGTGCAAGCATGAAACATGTTTTTGATTGACGATAGATCGAAAAGTAAGCAGGCGAAGAAAGTGTAGCGACCTCTATGTTTCCTCTTCATCTTATTTTTAATTTATATATATATATATTTATATATATATATTTTTATAGATTTTCAGAGAAAAAAGATTTTTAGTTTTCTTAATATGGCAACAGAAGTTTTTTGTTTACCAAAAAATAATTATTGTGTTTTTACATAGCAACAACAGATTGATATCAAGAAAATAATAAACGAGTTTTGTTCCTTTTTAAGTCTATTTCTTTCTAAGTTTTGTTCATTTAGAGTTAAAAATTTGTCGTGGAAAAAAGATTTGTATTAAAGAAAACTACTTCAGAAGCATTTCAGTTTGATAGGTTGAGAAGAATTCGCGAGCACTGTATGAAATGTGTTTTTGCGTGTTATCCTGTTGAAATTTGGCAGATGGCAAGTAAAAATGGTAAAGAAAGACTATAGGCTCCAGTAACTCTCTCTCTCTCACACACACTGTTTTATGAAGTAGTCTTAATTTAAATTTTTAAATTGAGGTCACTCAATATTTAAAAAAATATTTATTTCTTTTAGAATGTAAATAATTTGTAAGAGTATTTATTGCAACTATTAATTAGATCAAAGATGATCAGGAAAAATGCAGCATTTGTGAAATAAAATACGACTACTGCCTTGATATATATGATATACATACTTCAAACTCAATATTTTCCCGTTTCTTGATTTAAAATAAGGGATTATTTCAAATGGTTAAATATGTTTTTTACTGTAAATTTACTAATTACTTTTAAAGGGAAAATGAGAAATATGATTTTAATATTGTTTATTTTACTCCAATAGCGAAAAATATTCAAATTATCACAGTGAAATAATTTCAATAATTGAAATATTCTTTTCCTTTATCTTAAGGCAAACGATTTCATTGCAAATAAAAGTTAAATTAGTAACCAGATAAACAAAAAGAACCATATAAGATTTCATAAATTCAGATCTAATTTCAATATTATTCTTTGAATCGAAATAATAGAATCTGCTTTTCAATAATATTAAACAAAGGAAACTATGTACAATTTAATGAATAGAAATCGAGTATAGAGTCTATTCCATTAATTTTAATTTTTATCAGATGAAAAACCAGATTTAGGTTTAGTTTTTCTCAACGGTTGACTGTAATATATCGAGCAGAGGTGTCATGTGTGTGGTATACGCCAAGAAAATGTTCACTTTGGTGATACTATATCATTTATTAGAGCATTGTTTGAGTCTGAAAATGCGCATGTTACATTTATCATTATTCGCGAGCATTATTCACTTTTCTGGATGCCATTTGTTTCTTAGCGGATGGCAACATTAGTTTTCAACGCGAACTCATTTGTATTGTAGAATGTTATCTCAGAATCTTTTTTGTCTAAGGATTGCTATAATTGGATATAAGTGCTTTCTTTTTTCCATTAAGAATATATTTCTGAGCAAATGGTTTATTATGAAGAATCCTATTCAATCGAACGTAAGATATATTTTTCTTTAAAACAATTTTATTTAATACATTTATTTCTAGTGAGTATAAACATAATTACATCAATCGTGTTACATTAAATTATGTAACAATTAATGTAATTATATCTTTTGTGACATATGAGTTTTGAGAAATGAGAATTTAAATAATCGAAAAATTTTTTCGCATGATGCATAAAATTTAACCTGAAATGGATAATTTTTGTTTCTTAGAGGAGACTGAAAACTACCGTTACTACCGATGTACTTTGCTTAACAATTACAATAGAGTAAGAATAACTACACAACTTTCTCCAGATTATAAAATATTTTAAGATGATTTGTGGAATAAATAAATTTTGTGAAAATTTTAAATATAATATTGATATCTAAAAGAAGCGATTTTAATATAAAAACGCTAACTATATGCTTATAAATTGTTGCATCAAACGAGAAAAATAGTGAATAGAGCATAAAATTACTTTAATTTGTTTTATTTCTGACGTTTAAATGGGTCAATGCACCTATTATTGTTGTTTCAAATACTAAAACTTCACAATTTAAGTATAGTGAAAAAACATGGCCAATTATTAAAGTACAATGCATTTCAATAATTGAAATATATTAAAGAAATAAAATATATATTAAAGAAAAATAAACAGATAAAGGGAAAATATTTTCTATTTTAATTTTTATGTTTCGGTCTTCAGTTCCATAATTAATAAGTTCAATTCCCTCCAGGGGTGTAGAGAGTTTTAGTATTTAGGAAATACATTTTATAGTGAAGAGACTTCGTAAAATTAGTCTCATATGAATTATAAAGAGAGAGAAGTATTCAGATAGAGTAAAATTTAAAGTAAGATCGTAAGGTGATTTGAAGTGAAAGAATTAATAATAAAAAATATCAACTATATCATTAATCAAATACTAATAAACATGAAAATTCATCTGATTTTTAAACATAAAGAAACATAAATGCGATACAGATGGAGCGGTATTGAATATCATCGCATTTTCTCGTCTCAGTTTCTCGTTGTATTATATTATTCGTAAATTCTAAGAGAAAAGAAGCCATCAGATGCTCATTAAGTACAAATTTATTTCATGAAAAAACAATTTGCAAAAATATATTCTAACATGTAAACTTTTTCACAAAAACATGAACATTTATTTAAATTATTTATAATAGCTATCAATTTCAAAAATATACTGTTGAAATTAATTTTAATTTAGTTTTCTGGACTACAACAAATTCATATGTTACATGAAAAATGGAGGCTCAAATATAATAAATATTAAATTTATAATTCCTGAATGTTTTTAGTTTCATTATTACTCAAAATTAAGAAAATACCTTTTTGTGTATCCAACAGTGTTTTTAATTCTACTTCATCATTGCTTATAATAAAAGTATAGATTTCTTTTTAATTTCAAGTAAAAAAATCTTTAAATTTTTAAAATAACTTTTTAAGACTATTCCATGATAAATTGTATTTTAGATTTGAATCCATGTATTGAATAAATAATGTTGGTAATTTTCTGTATCAGAGATCTAAGTCTAATTATAAAAATGGCATGTTATTTCTATTAATAAAGCCACAGAAAATGCTCAATCTAACTTCTCAATGTTTCAGTAATATTTTATGTTCTAAGTTTTTACAAAAAAGAAACTAATTCAAGAAATCTGATACTACATGAAGCTTCAAAAACTCGCAATTATTAATAAATATTAATAAATGATGTGTGATTGTCAATGATTGGCAACTCTTCAATCTTCTATATTCAAGAATATTTTTGCCAATTAACCTATCTTAAATTGTTTCAAAAATAATGCCCTCTCTGTACAGTTGCTTTTTATTTATAAAACATACTGGTAAAAATACTATGAAATGGGAAAAAGTATATAAATTATTTTAGGGAAAATTCTTTGAGATATTTCTACGAACTATCTGTAGTACTAACATTTGCTACCAGCCGTACAAAATTTGTTGATTGACAAGTTTCTTACAAGTTTCAGTAAATTCTGCGAATTATTCCAATTAATTCATTTTAAAATTGTAAGTGAACTATTTTTTTCAAGCAAATTCATTTTCGCAGTAAATACGATCACTCTTTAAAAACTTTCAAGAAGTTTAAAATGACAACCATTTTGGCAACCATATCCGGGACAACCCATTTTGCTTCCTAACATTCATTGATTTATTCATTGATTCATTGATTTATTTATAACTTGATAACCAAATGAGTCTTACAATTAAGATGTGCGAGCATATAAAGAATTTTTATTTGAAAGAAACAGAGGTGCTTACTTGCCAATTGATACTGCTTACTTATATCGATCATATGTATATATTTTCATCGATATTTTGGTTTGTTTTTATCTTGTAAAAACTAATGATATGAAAAGATAGGAACTAATTCAAAGAACCAAATCATACTTTAAAACATTGATATTTTTTCTTGCTATAAGAAATTGTTAATTTTTGAAATCTATAGCAAATAAAAAAAATAAAATATATATTTATCCTGAAAAACAATTCAAAACATTAGGTTTGGAATAATGTAAGGAAGTTAAAAATTATTTTTTCAACAATTAAATTGAAAATTTTAATTTTATTTGCTTCTACAATTAACTTTCTCTTCTGTACGCAATAATAGCTAAATTTAAAACTGAATATGAAATATTAGTGTCAATTTAAATATAAATTTTTAAAATATTTTTTGACAAATGTAATTCGGTTAGTAAAATAAAATAATTTCTAAGAATAATTTATTTAACAATATATAAATATTACAAGTAGAAGTTTAATACACATATCAGTTTCTTCAAAATAAATTTTAACTTACCTAGATAATCAGAGATATTGAAAGATATCATTACTGAATGAAGTTGGTTATTTATGTATCCCAGAAAATTTCGATACAAAAGAATATAACCATCATTATCAAAATGCATAAGTACCTCGTTCTTGTCTAAACAGCATGCTAATTGTGCGAGGATATTTAACGATTGTTCTAAAAGACAAAATAAAACGTGCCAAGTGATCTATAAAGAATAAAAATGGATTCATAGCTCTAAAAATATTTTCCTCTCCTTAAGCTTGTGCGTGTTGAGTTATTGCCAAGACGGCCTTTCCCATAGTTTGGGAGCGATGAAACATTTGCCAGATGTACCGTAACATTTTAAAGCGCTCGCCACCAGAAATCGTGAGGATATGGGGGATCTTTCAGGGTGCTTATTTTATTTCTGGCGCTTAATTTCAATGGTGGGCATAAGAGAACACGATAAAGCTCGCGAAAAATGACCAGGTAATGATGGAAAGATATTGTCTTCCAGAATCGCTTTGAGAACGAATCGGTAAGACTTACCAGGTGTTCAATGAGGAATGAATTGAAATTTATTTGTGTATGTTTTGAAGCGTTTTAGAAATAAATTTGAGATATTGAATGTATCTTTGAGAGTAAATGTTGATACAAATACATTTTCCGAAAATGATTTAGATTTGAAAAGTTGTTAATTGTATTCTTGCTTGAGTCTCATTTAACTATAATACTATAATAAATGGAATGTGCTGTAAATGGATTACAAATTACCTTTAGTATGATGTAATTAAATATTGTTCTTGGGATTCTTTTCACTCTCGAACTAACATATTTCCGTTCGGCAGTTTATTGGGAAAAACAAAAACGCGGTCAATGCTGTAAGCAAAACCAATACTTTATCATGCATTGAAAAATTACAATTTCTTATAATAAATAACTTCGTAAATATTGATAATAATACATAGTTAGGATTTCTTTGAGTTATCTTTTAAAACTATACTCATTATATTTAGAAAACACTCTTCATATTATTCTATTGATTAAACTTTCAATTTAATTAGCTTCATTATAATAAATTATATATTTCTCTCTTAGACTATTTTCTTCTGTCGGTATTATCATTACATTATTTCTACATACATTGAAGATTCCACTAAATCGCGTTCAAAATACTAAAAATATACAATATGATTTATTTTACTTTTATTGTTTTAATACATTATGTGAAAAAGTAGAAGAAAACTCATATTTTATAAATTGTGCTTTATACCTTAGCGCAACAATGTAAATTTTCTTTTTTATTTTTTTAAACTATTTTTTCTTTTATATTCTGTGAATGAGTCTTATGTACTACTGATGAAATATTATAAAAAGGATTTTTAATCTGTGAAAAAAGTAAAAGGACACCTGCAAAAATATTCTCCTTTTGGAATCTTTAACAGTTTAATATGTTGAAAACATTGTTTTTTTATAATAGTTTTTCTTTCAAAAAATACATTTTATTAAAAAAGACACTCAATTTCTGTGCAGTTAAAATGCTTAGAGGAAAAACTTTAAGTGAATTTCAAAAAGACCGAATTGTGACATGTAAAGACGCGGGCAATGTTATAAGCGAAATTGCAGGGCACTTACACATCAGTCCAAACGTTGTTTCTAACTTCTTGAAAAATCCAAAGAGTCAGAGGAAAGCAAAGATTGCCATACTTAAAAAATTGACACTACGTGATCAAAGGAAAATTATTACGTTTAAAAACGCAAGCAAGCATTGAAAAAGTACAAGAATAATCTAGAATCACACATGTAACCTTAAGATCACTTTACAACTACATAAAAAAAGAGGAAACATTCATATTTAAGAAAAGAAAGCACATCATAAATGAAACAAAAGTCACATTGAGCACCGGCCACAGTGGGCCAAAGAATACATGTCTTGGAGCTTCGAATGGACTTCAGTTATTTTTTAATGAGAAAAAAATTCAATTTAGATGGCTCAGATGATTATTAATATTAAATGCATTATCTGGGTACACAAGATGAAACTTATTCTACAAGACTGATGGGAAGAGGCAATTTAATGATTTGGATAGATTGAATGTACGATGGGAAGACCAACCTAGTTTTTCTGAATGGAAGAAAGAAACATACAGATTGCATTCAAATTTTGAAATTTTGAGTTTCTTCCCGAAGGCGCTGAGTAGGCGGAGAAAGTTGAATATTCCAGCAAGATGGAGCATCAATTCACACGGTCAATGACGTTAAAAATTGGTTTTAAAAATATAATGTTCGGGTTTTGCAATGGCTTGATGAAATTTCAAGTCTCAGTATTATTGAAAATATACGGTAATTTTTTGGTGTGCTTAGGCCAGGGGCAAAAAATATGAATCCTTGATCGAACTTCAAGAAGCTTTGAAATCTGTTTGGGACAGTTTTTGTCAAACTGAAACTCAAGATTTATATGATTCAATGCCGAATAAAGTCTTTGAAATAATCAAAGCAAATGGCAGAAAAATTGCTTATAAACAAGATTTTTATTTTCATTATTTAGAACTGTCCTTCGACTTATTTTCACGCAGTATGATGGGGTTAAAACTAATTTTTAATTCTAATAGCCAAGTAGTTTTTTATTTTGTGTTACAGATATAATTATATGATTGTAAATAAGTTTTTATAGTGCTGTAATAAAATTATTTTCAAAAAGATTCAAAGTTTTTCTCTTATTTGGAAATAAAATAAAAAAATAACCATGTGTCCTTTTCTATTTTTTTCCCGCAGTGTAAAAGCAAACATATTCTCTTATTAAATATTTTAATTATATAATTTCAATATCCTTTTTTTTGTTATAATTCTCATTTTCCATCTTTAAACGTGTGTCTGTATATATTTGCATACATTCATGTATATATTATAAATGCATGTATGCATGTTCCTATGTATTCATGTAAATGGCGGAAATATTACCCACAATATTATGAAAAATATAACTTGTTGAACATTTCCATGATTATTTTTAAAAGCTGATTTGCAGTGTAATTTCCCCTTAAGCATTTATTTAAACGTAAGCTCTCAATGCATTTACAGTCGCAAAGACTGTCAGGACAAACCTAAACCGAGATGCGGCATTACCTTTCACGAGCAGATGCATCAATGGCAAGAGAGAGCGAGCTATGCAAAAGAGCGGCTCGGGTCAGACGCGGATACTTCAACCAATGAATAATTATTACGAGAGAAATAACGAGGATTGTGTGACAACGTTTGTGTCAATTAACGTCAAGTTTTGGTAACTCGACGAGATGTACGAACCCAACATTCCGACCGACCTCTTCCCCATTTCCGTGGATCGTTTGTCATCTAGGGGGGTCGCTCAATTAATTTTCATTGTTTCCGAGGCAGAGATTTTCCACTTGTGCAGAAAATGTCAACAGAGAAGAATGCGGTTATCGACGCAGTTTGATACAAAATATTCGAGGAACGTTTTCACGGAGCTCTGGAAGTCTTATTTTTGTTCCTAGTTTTGCTTTTAATTGGTAGCTCGAATTTTAGTTTATCTTATATTGTTTTATTTTCCTGTAATTTGTCCTCTTTTTAGTAGTGATTACTTTTATTTATATTTTTGGCATATAGTGTGTGTTATATTCAGAAAAGAAATTACAATCCCAGGATAAAAAAAAGTATTTAATTTAAGATTTGCTTATGATTAACTTTAGTAAATTGTTGTTTTGAAAAATTATTAAAGCCAAAAATTAATTTTAATCTTAGTTTGTAAAATTAAGTACTTATCTTAGTTATGAAAGTATTATTAAATTTATTTTCAGTTATTTTGATTAATAATTTTATTTCAAAGAAATTTCGAAATCAATATATATATATATATATATATATATATATATATATATATATATATATATATATATATATATATATATATATATATATATGTATATATATATATATATAAATGAAAATTTTCCTGAAAAGTTTTGATTGTTACCAATTTTTAATTATTAATTTCTAAATTTTAAATTAAATAAATTTTTATTTCTAAATTTTAAAAATTAAAAAAAATTAAGTTAAATAATTGCTAAAACTAAACACATTTTAAGCACACTTTGTAACACTTTTGATTTTTCTTTTGTAGGGGAGGAAAGTTTTGTAACACAATGTTTTATATAATGCTTCTTTTTTTCATTGATTAGTTGAACGATTAACGCGGACTAAAATCCTTTCCTTGGATGTAATACTTGATTAATTTTACATCAATATTAATTCACTATCAAAATGCAGCTGATATAATATTGAACTCATTTGAATGCAATATGGAATTCAAAATGATCTTTCAAAGGATATGAATTCAATAATATATGTATGTATATATATATACACACTTACAGCCAAAAGTCTGCGTCACAAGCGATTAATGCTTGGTGTAAATGTAGCGATTCTTTAGGGAATTAAATGTTTCTTATTAAATAAAAGCTTTTTAGATACCTCAAATTAAACTCATTTTAATAGTAGTTAGTAACAATCATTTGAAAGCAACATCATAAAATGGAAAATATACATAAATTAAAAAAGAGAAATCACTTGCATCAGAAGTCAGCTTACATTTACAAAAATGTTGTAATTAATCCTAGTTTCCGGAATTTTAATCCTTAGTTGGATAGTCTTTTCTTTTTAAATCTTCTCTGAATCTATTTGGCATCGATTGAACAAGTTTTGAAGTCTCTCTTGAAGTTATTTTCCCCTTTCTTCTTTCATAACGGTTTTTACATTTCTTTGGATGTTATGTGATGCTCTTTGATTCTTTGTTCAAGCAAATCTCACAAATGTTCAATAGGATTTAGGTCTGGGTACTAAGGAGGTTAAAACAGTTGATATAGCACATGATACAGAAGCCATAACTGCTCAATGTGTGCAGTAGGATTTGGGTCTTTGTCCTACTGGAAGAAATAATCTCCATTCAATCCAAGTTTGCTGGCACTTTGTTTAAGGTTTCTTTTTAATATGTTTAAGTAATCAACTTTATTCATTGTAGATTCAATAAGCTTCAGGTGACCAATTCCACTGCTTCTTATACACCCCCAAACCATATCGCCTGCTCCTCCATGTTAAACAGTCGAAAGAAGGTTTTTTTCTTGAATTGTGTATCAGGTTTCCTTCTAGTTTCCTCTAGACATATTTTCTTAAATTTATTCCAAAAATGGATAATCTGCTTTCATCTGAAAACAATTACTTTGTTCCAGAAATCTTGAGTTTTATCCAAGTGTTCTTTTTCAAACTCAATTCATTTTGCTCTGTTAACTGGGGAAATGTATGGTTTCTTCCTAGTAACCCTAGCAATAAAATCATGCTTTTTCAATACTCTTCGAATTGTAGTTTAACTAACATTTTTCTGGAATATCTTAGCAACACTTTTTGCTATTTTTGATGTTGACAGTCGAGGATCTCTCTTTACAGATCGAATTACCAAGCGGGTCTCTCGAATCGTCGGCAGTTGGACCTCCAGTTCTCGGTTTTCATGTTAAAAAACCTGTTGATTTATAGTTGTTAATAACTTTTTAGATAAAGGAATGTCTCCTATTAACTGTCTCAGCTATTGCTCTGAGTGATTTCCCAGATTTCGAAAGATTTACTATCATCTTTCCTTCATCAACGCTTATCTCTCTTCTTTTACTTGCCATATTTTCTAGAAAAAGTTCTACAGCAAAAATCAAACATCAGACTTGAGAAGAGTTCTTAAGGCATGATGAAATCGCACCCTGAGAAAATAAACGTACAACAAATGATAGATTATTGCTATTTTTTTAAGTGCACGCTGACTTTTGGAGAGGCTTTTGAAAGTCATTTGGCGAGTATTCAATTTTGGTACAAGTTGGCTTTTTAGTTTTGCTAGTTTAAATATATGTATATATATATATATATATATATATATATATATATATATATATATATATATATATATATATATATATATATATGAAGATTTCAACTTTACATTTATTTAAAATGTAGTTATGGTAGTATATGTGAAAAGCATTGGATATTTTTATTGAACACAAATTAAAGATTGCATTTTTTCATATGAAAATCTAGACGCAATTTTAATACTTGCTGAAACAGCAGAATCATAAATAAAACTTTAAGACTACGAATATACTTTCTTTGATGCAATAAGCTATTAATTTTATAGCAACAAATAATAAAATAAAATTCTTTCCCTTTACGTTAATCGTTTCTAAAATATTATTCTAGAAATAAAATTTAAAAAATTTGGTGCTTCAAAGTGATACTTTCCAAGAAAATTTTTTAATTTTTTTATATTTGTTGATACCAAAGATAACAAATATTCCAAATTTATAGCTACAACAAATAAAACATGTTAGAATTTTTCCTAAATTTATAATTCTTATTTTATTTTAAGAATATTGTCATGGATTTATGCTTGCATATCCATTTGATTAATTTTGATATTTGTAATAAATAAAATAACTCCCTCAACGAATTAGTGAAATAGAACTGAGATAAATGCATAAGAACTATATAGGGGTGAAAGCCTTATGATATAGAATGAATATAATTTTTTTATAATAAACTATGGAAATTGAAAAGGAATATTTAGAAAAAAATAATTATATTGGAAAGAGAAATATTAGCACTTGATTTGCTGAACAGTTTCGCAGAGCGGGTTCTGAACAGTTCATGCAAGAACAGTTAATAAAAAGTGAGGGAAATTTTTTTTATAAAAAATTTTAGGGCATAAACTATTTTTATAATTAAAACATTAATTCAATTTATTTGACTCCGCATTGATGAGTTCTTAATTATTTTAAATTTAAAACTTTATATAATTATTCCGGTTTTTAACAATTAATTCTTAATTATGTTAGTCATTAATTCTTGTTTTTAATTATTTCTATGAGTTAGTGCAAGTGTCATGATCGGCTTAGGGCAGAAATAATATTAACTTATAAAAATCATTATTCATAAAAATATATTGCACCTTTTAACTATTCTCTAACTATTATATCTCACTGAATTTCTTAAATGAAATTCAAAAGTTTATAAAATAGTTACTAAAAGTCAAAACTGATTCACATCATATTGTTAAACTGAGTAAATAACTTTCAACTAAATGCACGTTAAAGGAAACGGACTAAATTCTTTGAAGAATACGCTGCCCATTTTTGTTTATTCATCAGATCATTAGGAACATTCTAATTCTTATGACGCTATTGCGCAATATTAGAGAACGTGGACCAATTTTGTTCTACTTCAACACTTAAGAGATAAAGACACTGTTTTATTTTGCATATTAAATTCTCAACTCAAATGTTCTACTCTTTTGGTAACTTGTGTAAAATCTCTTTATACTACACCTTGTACTATGTATCTGAACCAGGAAAAATTTAAATAATTAAGACTACATAAAACCTATTCTTAGTAATAGTTATTAGTTACACTCTTCTAATAGAACATTTGCGTGACTCTCACGTGCATTGAATGGCGGTAAGAAAGCTCCTCCCCACCAATTAAAAAGTACTTAGAAAAGATTCATTGGACACATAGTACTTAATAGAAGCTTTAATGCTACGCCCCGTCTGGTTCCCAGATTATGTTCGAAGTGGAATCACTAGAGCAAACAAGTCGCCTTGCACTGTGTGTTCGTTTCCATCTGCAGTTGGAGCTTGAAGAACGAGAACAGAATATTTTAAAGCTGGTCGGTGGCGGGAAAATCTCACAAGAGATTAGTTTTTAAATTCTTGTATTTAGATTCTTAATTGCTAAATGATTATAGTGATTAAGGTAGAGTAAGTGTGCGATTAATAGTCAGTCTTTGATAGTAAGTTATGGTCATTTGTGAATGTAATTTATCTTTATTTGAAATTCACATTTTTTGTGGAATAGTGCAGAAAACAAAAAAGGTTGAAGTATTTTTAGTGTTAAATACTATTATATATAGCTCGTTTGCAATACTTATAGCTAACTAATATATTTATTTATATTAGTAAACATACCTTATCTCAATTAAATTTATATAATTTCATACTGATTGTATATTTCGGAAAATTAAATTTTTATAAACACAGATGGGTTTTAATCATTCAAAAATAAAATAAAATATCAAGACTAGTATATAGTATGGAACCATCTACTTTAAGCATTTAACTATAATAGCAAAGAAATGTAAAACATACAAGATGTATAAACAGCTGGTATAAAGGTCCATTATGAAATAATAAAAAATATTTAAATATAAATGTAGTTTTCGCAAAATGTATTACACTAAACTGCAAAAAGAATAATAATTATTCATTGATCTATAATATTTTGCCCTCTTATGAGAGAAATTAACACATATGCAGTTTAACGTACTATTGCACTGAAAAATGAATTAATTGATTTCTTAAATTTGTTTTTACCTTATTAAGCAATTTTCAAATTTTGGTTTCCCTTTTTATGACTGCTAACATGAGAGAAAATTAAGCTATATCATGAACGTTTTTTTTTTTTTTTTTACATTAATGTCTTTAATAAAATTGTCTTTTCTACTTATGTATTTGATTCAGTCTTTTAATTGTAATAGTCTGTAGATATTGATAAATCCATATTATGGATCAAATTTTAGAAAATATGGATATTGATCAATATAGCAATTTTTCCAAAAAGACAATAACTGCTTCATTTTACTTCATGATTTCATAATGTAAAGGTGTAAATAAAATGGTTACATAAATTATCTATGAGTATATAAGAAAATCTGGCTCTATTAAGCAAAAGATAATATACATAAATTATCTTTTTCACAATAGATATTCTTTTACATTATGTGTATGTCTTCGTCTTCAAACACCCAAAGTTTGTTTTGAGTCTTGGTCGGCAAGTCGTAATACTAAAGCCATATCTCTTCATCTATCACAACTGTTCTTCAAAACACTGATCAACGCTTCAACCACATATGAAGTTGTACTTCTAAACTGCTCTAATCTCACTACGCGACTACGATGCCCATAATCTGCACTTCAATTCATCGATGTTAATGAACAACTGAGTCCTTAAGCGTATTGTTGGCGACTACTATGCAAGCTCAGACTTGACTGAACGTGTTATAACCTGCAACTTCCTGAGTTTTTTTGTTGATTCATAATGCGAAACTTTCATATTAGTCGCCTTTTAGATTGATAATGGATCACCATGTATAGTTCGTATCGATAATATGACACACGCAGTTTAGTGAGTGAATACTGTTACAAGACATTTAAATATCCGAAGTAATTTTATCACCCGGAGGAACTTTTCATAGGAGTGTTTCAAAATTGAAAACTCTCAAGCATCCACCTCAACAGATGTCCATACAGAGAGCAATGAAGCAAAATTCATTTGCTGTGTTCAACAAACACCGGAATGGAATCCACGACATTTTATACTCAAATGTTTGGTCATAGCATAAGGCAGATTTGAATATTTCTTATCGACAATTTATTCAAAACATATAAATGAAGCTTTGAAACATTCTATAAATCACCAGTAGATAATTATTTCTTTTAAAATGAAAATCACATTTTAATTGAACTTAAATCAAAAACGAGAGATTCATAGAATAATTTAAATAAAATAAATAAAAGCTCTTCAAAATAACTGAAAATGCTTCTATTGGATTAATTTAATATTTTCATTCTTTAACATTTGCTTTGTTTTGATTCTTAATTAATATTTTCATTCTTTATTATTATTAGAACTAGTTAGATATAATGTTTATAGACGTCGGTCAAAAATGAAATTTTCATCGATGACATTACAGTTCCAAGGGCAAGGGCCAACAAAGGAGCAATGAACTTCCGTCAAGTAACGTCAGTAGGGTGTTCGTAACATCGATTGAATCAACATTCGGTGCTTTCCTTATTTGGAGAAGAAGCAACGGAATATTACTCTCCAGCTTTTAATCAAGTTCGCAGGGGAACAAGACTCCTTACTTCAGATATGAAAGTTGACACAACATTACACATGATTATATCTGAATGAAAATCAACTATTTGAAGGTACATGTCCATATTTTTTCAATTTATTAGCTATATATAGTTTAAAAGCTACAAATTACAAAAAAAAGAATAATTTATTTATATTCCACAATTAAATGATCAGTATTTGTAAAAGTACTCTAAAGATTTTACTTAAAATATCTGTATGCTATAGCTTACGACTGGAATTAAGAAGGGTTAGGAAAAGGTAAAATAAACTTAATACGTAAGATTTTATTAAAATTATATTTTAAAAATGCATAAGATATGAAATAATCGATGAAAATATTCAAAAAAAGTTTGCCAATGAAATTTAAAATTACTCATTAAATGAATAGAAATGAGTCAAAATTAATTTATGTCCCTAATTTCAAGATAATTCCGATTTTGTCATGTGTGTTGAGTTATGTCACTAAGCAAATTTAATAAAATCGCATTTTTGAATCGCAATTAGCGGCCAAAAATAATAGAAATACGGTTTTATGAATGTCTCTCGCCCTTTTGGACTCGGTCAAGAACCAAGTTGTTTGGAATAGTGAATCCCCTGTATTCGACTAATCTTTATTTAACGATGATAATTAAGAGTTATATTTTTGCTTCTTGTATGCACATCCATCAGAGTGAATGCTTTTAGTTTTCAAAGTTTCTTCCTTTGCGACACATGAATATTCTCAAGGAAAACGTCTTGCTCCAAGGTTTGATACTTCGGTAGATATTAAAAAAGCCTTAAAACAAGATGCAGTAGACAGACCTCCACTGAATTCATCACGGACTAGTCGTGAGACAGCGTTCTTCAGCGCAAAAGTTCCAAGTTCTATCCCATAATTATAAATATTACACGAGTTAAATATCAAAGACTCACACACAGTACTGAGATAAAAGATTTAACAAGTATGTTGTGTTTGATCGGCATAAAATTTTTTAAAATGTTAATCGATTGATTGCAGGAAATAAATTGTCTGAAAAGCTTTTAGCGGAGACTATTTACCAAGCACATTCTATATCCCTCCACGAAAAGTGCTATATTCCTCCACGAATTGATTTAATTTTGGGTTGGGACCACTACAGTAAATATTGTGTTTTTTTCTCCTACATGTATATTTTAGGAGTGAGTGCTTGAGAGTTCTTAGGATGACTTCCCTTTAGACAAATGAAAATTTTACTTCTGTCTATTAAAAATCCTCTTAGAAAGATATAACATATGGTGGATGTTAAATTATCTTACAGCAGCCTTGAGTCCTTAGGTTGTTCACTGTAGGAAGTCAAAAGAATCTCTCTTTAATAGAAGTTATTAAGATTTGAACTAAATGAGAGAAACTAAAACCCATCATGTTGAAAGGGCCAAATGTCTTTCATCAAGATTCCAGATGAAACTGATCAAATGTCATTTAGATGGAAGAAGAATACGAGAGAAGCTTAATGCTAGGATGTAGATCTTGGAGAATTATTTATGAAGTCAAAACTCAATTAAAATCGAAATCAATTAAAATTTCAAGAAATTTGTTAACTAGAAGCAAGAACTGTTCAAGAAATTTGTTATAAAGAATGAGTTAAATTATATTAATGAAACCAATGTATCATTTTATAGAATTTCGTAATAAATTATGAATTGTACTACAAAATAATTTCACTTTTACGAGCCTGAAGACTAATGTTTGTCTAAATAAGCTATATTTGCGATTTATTAACTTCAACAGAAAAGCTAGTCTGGAATAATTCCTCATCTCGCATTTTTGTAAAAGAAAAAGAAATCAGAGTTTGTTATTAAAGTGACCAATAGATGGCGATACTAGCCTCTAAGAAATAAAATACTTTGATGATTAATAATTACATGCAACTTGTACATCTTCGGGCCTGTAAAAAATTGTGATATGGTTTTTTGTTCAATGATACTGCAGTTTATGTTATTTTAGATCATTATCCTTGAATGGAAATGTAAATCAATCCTTTTAGGAAAATACCCAAAACTTTTACAAAAAAGCTAAAAGGAAAGATGATGATTTAAGATGAACCAATGTTTCTCTATAATGGAGTAAAAATAGCTGTGAATTTGAATAGTTGCTTAAAACTGAATGTTTTTTAGTGTTTGATCAGGGTCAATTGGCCTCACTCATTTACGATCTTCTTAATTAAATGTTATTGTTATTTTTATTGTAAGAATTAAATTGGTTTCCCGTTCCGATCTTCACTAAGAATCAATCTCAATCCTATAAGAGTCGTTAAGTTTCCAGAAGTAATAAAAAAATGAAAACTTACATTCTGCTCAAACTAGAAAATATCGATATTTTCCGGAATATACTAATATTGTGGTATATGGATCCTAATAACTCAATGAAAGCAGTAGGTACATTACTGATCGCAATAAATCAAAAGATTATTCAATCGGAAAATATTATTGAGTTGATCTTTTGAACATGATACATTATACAATCATACCAAGTTTTAATAAGACAATAGACATTCCATTTGAGTAAAATGTTTAGTATTTTTCTTTAAGTTTAAGTTAGGAGAATTTGTGGACTTTGAAAATAGAATCACTGTTTAACATATTCTTCCTGTCTCTAAAGACGTTGTTATTTCAACGAGTGAATATATGAATAAACAATTTAACTATCATATAATTTAATAACTTAAGATTTTGCCAGAAGTTGAAATATATTGAAAAAGATAAATTTGTTTCAATTTTTTTTAAAAGTATTATTTAAGAAAATGTAATTTAAAATGAGAAAACAAGTCTCATTTAAAAACAGAATAAATTTATCCAAAATTGAAATGCACAGCATCATAGTAAATTGAGTAACCGAACAATTCAAAAAGAAAGAATCGTTCAAGAATTCGATTAGAAACAGATCCGAAATAATTACAAATGAAACAAAATTTTATATTCTAGCGAAGTTTGATGCAAGCAAATCTAATTTTAAAAAAAGCTCGACTTTTATTTTTCCATTTTTTTTTATTTGTAAAATATTGACTGAACACGAATAACACAATACAATACATCTGAGGTAAACAAAACAATTCGAAGCAGGTACAAGAAAAATTCAATTGGTATTCTTTTTTATTTAAGGGTATTTTTAATGGTCTTTTTCATAATACAGATTTTACCAACTATTTTCCTTTTATTTAAAATCGATTCAAATAGTGAGGAATGAGATTTTATTTTACATTCTTATTTTACTAATATATATATATATATATATATATATATATATATATATATATATATATATATATATATATATATATATATATATATATATATATATATATATATATATATATATATATATATATATATATATATATATATATATATATATGTATATATATATAACGCATTTAAGATTACATTTGATTTCTAATCTCCGAAATTGTTTTCAGTAAGAATAATAGCTGAATTCTTCTTTGATATATAAAAATTTGTATTCTTCTCTAAAATAAATCATAATGATCAGGGATATGTTAGTTTTCCACAAAAATAATTAGATTTACATCCAATTCTAGAATATATGTTCCATTAATCACTGATGTTATTATAAAAGCATTACCACTAGAGCACTAGTTCAGGCTTCAGAGGATGGATTGCAATTTAATTACAGTCACCACATCGAATTCGTCTTTACCATTAATCTACGGGTTAAGGTGCTATAATAACGTGTATTTTTTCGAAAAAGGAATAAGAATTTCCACGAAGTATATTGCAGTCACAAACTTTAACGATTTTTAGCATTTTTACATTATAAATATGCCATTAATCGCCACAGTAATTAAACTCTTATTTAGGTCATGTTATGTGTAACTCCAAGCAGTTTTCTCGCAGTTTACTGCATTTTCCTTTGAAACATAAAAGTTGGCGCAATGTATTTATTCACATTTAATATTCAAATTTTAATTATAAAACAAAATGTAATCTATGACAATTACATCAAAGAAAAAAGAGCAAAAAATATAATCTTTTAAGCTCTAATTTCGATACGTAAATGAATATCGTTTTAACAAAAATAGCTTAATGTAAGAGAATAATTTTGATAGAAATTTTCTTGAAATAATCATTGCAGTTTTAAATTTTTTTAATTAGTTTACAAAAATTTAATATGATACTAGAAAGACATATGCCCAAAACATTTTTCAGAACGAATTTATCATACGGAACTTTTAAAATAGTTGATACTAAATCAAAAAAAATCATGTATTTAGAAAATTTAAAATAATATAAGTTTCGAATATATACTTTTATGACATTTTTCATAAATACAATAATAAAGGCGGAAAAAATGCTGATGACATTTAATAATCTAATTAAAAATAATTAATCATTGTTTACATTTATTTATTTACATCTGAAATACTAAATATAATTTGAGAGTAACTAAGTTAAAACAAATAAAAATTATTTAACTGAAATTTTGATACTCAGTTCGTATGAATAAAAATATATTTAAAGTAACATTTTTACTCTTAAATTTCTGAATTGACATTGTAAATAATAATCTAACTTTATAAAGAGAATTTAAGTTTGAAGAATGCTAATTCTTTAATTTCTTAAGCATTGAAATAGCTCAAATATTTTTCTGGAGATTAAACCATTCCGAAATATTCAAACAGTAAGAAAAAATTATAACATAATTTTATTTCGTTCTTATTTTTTGTTAAATTAAAGTATAAAATGAACAAAATTCGAATGTTGCTTTCACTTTAAGGCATTTCATCCGGAGTGTAACTGCTAAATTATTTCAAATTTTATCTTTATTTCGGATAATCAAAAATGTATTAAGGCAATTTTTTTGGATACTAAAGTTTTAAAAATTTAGATAAGTAAATCAGATTAATTTTTATTTTACCCTATATATAAAATATTATTATAAAAATTAACCTTCTGTTCATTGACGTATCATTGTTGTGAAAAATTTCGCTGAGTAAAAGTCAGATTTGATGCACCTCTCTTTGAAAAGATTATAAAATATTTCGTTTGATCTTAAATTTTTCCGACTCATTTTTTTAATAAATATTGTTGCTTAAATTGAAAAATGGTCATTGTTAAAAGTATTGAATACTAGTTGAAAAATATAGAGTAAAATAAGATATATAAGATTTTATTGATTTAAAAAGTGGGATTTAAGAATTTTACACTGTAGAAGTAAGCAGAAAATATACGTTTCTACACAGAGTCATTCTAGCGTAATGTAATACTATTAATATTGAGACAAATTAATTTTTTGGATAGATTAAAAAAAGAATAGGATTTGTATAACTTCTTTCGTCAGCATGTGGATAAGAAGTTGAAATTTATCCTGCACTTTATTTTAAGTAAATAATAAAAACTTCAAACTTAGTTTATCAACGTATGTAATTTTCATTACTTTTTAGCATTTAAATGATTTCATTAAATATTTTTCATATGATTAAATTTTAAAATATTTATTTCCAATTCAAAAATTTAAGGTTTCTCCATTTTATTATTGCACATTTTAAAATAAATCGTAAAAACTTTGTTCTTAATTTTATTATAAATTAATATAAATGTGTTATAATTCACCAAAACATATATTTTCTAAATGATTAAAGAAAGTCTCACTTCGCAGAACAAATTCGGAATAGGCTTGTTGTCTTAACTTTTAAAATAAGTGTATATATTTTTATCAACTTTCAAGAGAAATTATTAGTTCTAATTATTAATTTGTAATATTGATTAGAATACTATCACTTCTAATTAATTGTTAATTTATAAGTTATTAACTTAAATTATTGTGGTTGAACTATTTAAAATAATTTTAAAAATTGCTTTTTAAGTGTTTCTTAAAAATATTTTGAGTTTTAATAACCATAGAGCATTAGAAACTGAAATGGCTATATTTTAAATCTAAAGGAAGGATGATGAAATTTATAAAATATGTGAATTAAATAATATTATGTCAACTAAGCATAAGAATATAAATAGAAAGTATATAATGGTTTGTAAGTGCATAGAGAAATTGGTGATTTGCTTACATTACTTTTTTCGCACATAATATCATTTCTCAGATTTGCATTTAAGGAATTAAGGTTAAAAAGAACATTTTTCTACGCTGTTACTTTGGATAAAGACCTGTGTGTTTTAAATTAAAGTTTGGCAAGGCATCTCATCACCATTATCTTGTCGAACCAATAATAACATTGAAATTGGTGTAAGTAACAAGTGCCGAACTGTTAAGTTTCTTTGTTTCCGTCGTGTTCCTTGGAGCAATTTAAGCACTCATTACACAATTTAAGAGATTTTTATCATAAAATGGAATGGAAAGTTTATAATTCTTCCAAAAAGACACTCGTTAGTCTTAGTTAAACAGAGAGATGCAAGTAAAGGAAATATTTTGGAAAAATCATGCTCTTAGTACAGCCACCAAGCAGGATATTTCCCAAAAGAGAACTCCATTACATTTAACAAGCTGTTTCAATGACATAGGCTTGAAAAGTGCTCAATTTCTACCCTCCTGAAGCTTTTATACATGCAATCTATTTTGTAAGATTGAATTAACCTTTACCCAATTATATTGATTTTGAACTGCTACTAACATATCTAACTCTTGTTATATTCAAGTATCCAAAGATAAATAACTTTAATTGCCTATAATGAATACGTTTACCAAATTATTGTTGTTCATAATTAACGTTTCCCTATAATCATATTCAATCTGTTATTCTTTTTTAATATGATTTTATTTGATTGATGAACATGTGGCCAGTGGTTCAATATTTCATTATAGTTCACAAAACTAACATAATTATTCTCTCTCACTATCTCTGATCATATTTAACTTCCAATTATTTTTATTAAAATTTTATCTGATAAATGAACATTATATATATATATATATATATATATATATATATATATATATATATATATATATATACAGGGTGATTATAAAAAAACTTTGCCAACATCTGCACTTCTAGCGTCCATTCTATTTAACCAATCAAGATGATACTTCAAATATAGTTCTTTTGAGATATGCGCTCGAGATTCTGTGAATGGCAACACAGTGGCCCTCGCGGTTACAGTTATAGTGACAGAAACTAGAAATTTTCGAATGGCAACGCCTACTTTTTACCATCGCAAAATGTTCAGCACATGCGAAAACCCTATATAGCGTTGAAACGGTACCGATATGTCCGAAAACCGACGTGTTATACACATACAAACAGTTCTTCAAGGCGCACGGAGGAATAATGCATACGACAGAGACAAGACACTGCTCAATGATGAGAACACATAGAGAAAAAAATCTTTATTAATTTCAAACATTTTCCACATGAGGGCCATCACAGGCAATTACGCATTGCATGCGGGAGACGGTGGACAATGTCGCTGCACGCAACATGACACGAGGGATGTTTCCAATCTCACGCCGTATAGAATCCTTTAAGTTCGACAATGTTTGAAGATTGCACAGATAAACTCTGGATTTGAGATAGCCCCAAAACCAGAAATCCATAGGCGTCAGATCTGGGGATCGCGCAGGCCACGGAAAAGGATAATAGCGTGAGATGATGCGATCACCAAAATGCTGATCCAGGAGCCTTTTAACTGACCTCGCTATATGTGGAGGTGCGCCATCTTGCATCCAAACAATGTCATTGAGTGCATTCAGCCGACGCAACTCCGGTAAGACATAATTTTTCAGCATGGCTGCATACCGAGGGCCCGTTACAGAACATGTTGCAGGGCCAGTCGGGGTCGTTTCCTCAAAGAAGAACGGGCCCAGAACAAATGTAGCTGTAATGCCGCACCACGCAGTCACTTTGGCGTCAAATAATGGTACTGGCGCCACAGCATGAGGATTCGTCTCTCCCTTGTGCACACAATTCTTTGTGTTAATGCTGCCATTTAAGGTGAAATGCGCCTCGTCCGTCCATAGTATGCGAAGTGGCCAGTCGTTATCCGCATCATATTGTAACAAAAATGCATTTGCGAAGTCCAGACGTTGTTGTGGGTCACCCGGCTCCAACATCTGGACGCGCTGGAACCGATAGGGAAACATGTGAAGTACCGAGCGCAAGAGCTTGCGGACCGTTGAGTTCGGAATATCCAACACGCGCGCTATGCCTCTTGCGGTTTCTGTGTGTCCTGCAGTCACTGTATGGTGCACTTCCATGACAACGTCCTCAGAAACAGTTGGCCGTCCGGAGCGCTGTTTGTCACAGGTGCAGCCTGTATCTTCGAATTTCCGCACTAAATCACGCAGAGCTTGCAGAGTACATGGGCCGCGTCGTTGTCGATGATTGCGGCGATACACACGCAAGGCTTCCGCAGCGTTCATCCCATTTTGGTAATAGAGTTTGATCAATTCACCGCGAACTTTCCTAGGAAGACTCATATCGTCGGCATGTGCGAGTTCCCGAATGACGACTTCGCATACCCGCTTGGTATTTTATAGGTTTCCTACGCTGAATATCTGGCGACCGGCGTTCTGTGATTGGTTTCTTGACTCTGTCACATGCAAATTTATTGCGTGCGCCCAGATCGTGTTTTATTGGCCGGTTTTCAGAACTCTTTTTTGTGTTTGCAGAACACGTCCGTTTTTAGACATATCGGTACCGTTTCAACGCTATTTAGGGTTTTCGCATGTGCTGAACATTTTGCGATGGTAAAAAGTAGACGTTGCCATTCGAAAATTTCGAGTTTCTGTCACTATAACTGTAACCGCGAGGGCCACTGTATTGCCATTCACAGAATCTCGAGCGCATATCTCAAAAGAACTATATTTGAAATATCATCTTGATCGGTTAAATAGAATGGACGCTAGAAGTGCAGATGTTGGCAAAGTTTTTTTATAATCACCCTGTATATATATATATATATATAATATGGTTTAACACATCTCTTGCTATAATTCAGAAACTACACTAATTTAACATTTCATTAATTGTTCATATTTATTATAATTTTATCATTTCACAATTAACATACCATTTCTAATCAAATTTTCAAATTTATGGTTCAAATATATGTTTCTCTATCAATAAAAACACACACTTACAGCATTTTAGATTATTAAAATTACTTTCACAAAATTTACGATTGAGGAATAGGACGTCACGTATGCATTACAAATATAGCATTAACATACTTTCATTGGGATTTGTTTTATCATTTGAAGCACAAATTATTCAATGATAAGATATTCATCACGAGATGAACGATTAAAATTTTACTATTTCAATAGTTGAAATTCTAAAATGTTTACATAACTATTCAATTTAGAATTATTGTTATAGTAAACGTTTATAATAAACGAAATCGAAAATTACATATTTATGATCCCAAATCTTACTTTGATATGAATTTATAACTTTTGATAAGGTATAATTATTGTCACTTTTTTATTTAGATTAATATTTTATTCCAATTTATAAATCAAACATATTTTTGTGATTTTGAAACTTAAAAATAATAGTAGAAAATTTAATTCATTGCGAAATGCATACTAGCTTTTTTATCAATATTAATGATCAATATAATAGAAAATAATCGTTTATCATTGGGCTGTTTTTTATGACGTATTAATGGAATATGCTGATGATCTTTCCTTTGAAGCATAAAGATAATTAAATTATAAAATGATTAATGATGGCCATGAAATTAATACATTTTCGTACAAGCAAAATTATTTAACAAAACTTATGAAGCTGAAGAAATTTCATGCATACAGATTAAAAATTTTAAAGAAAAATTTGTGTATGGAATTCGGAATATTTTTTTATTTCGCAAGCTATAAATTAATTTAAAGATATTTTTTGATTTTCGACTTTTTGTCTTATCATATCTGTTTATTCTTTTTACTATGAAATTTGAAAATCAATTTGCCAAGAAATTTTTTTTAATAAAGAGGAGGTTTTTCGGCATATTATATATTTCTTAAAATTCCGCGATTTTTTTATTTGTTGGCATATTTTTTGCTTTATATGCTTATTTCTTTATCGCTGATACGTTAATCTATACGGATTTACCCATAACATGCATTTTCCATGAAAAATTTTGAAGATATTTTTTTCTTTTAACAAAAGAAAATGATAGAAGATAAACAAATTTAAGAGGCATGGAAAAAGAGGGGAGTTGATTTATTATAGATTACATCAATAATGTTTAAAATATACTCAGAATAAAAATTTCTTATCCTTAATTTAAAATATCGATTTTATATTAATTATAAGTAAAAGTATCTATATAAATCAAAATATCAACTAAATACTATTGCGAAAACTACTTTCTGTAACAGATAACCTAACTGCTGAAAGTTGTTGAGAAGTATATGAACATGTAAGTAAATCATGTATATGAATACATATTGCTGCTTAGGAATATTTTGCAAAAACAACAGGAAGCATTTATTATTTACAGGGGAAGAAACTTTGAAAAATCTCGAGTATGCATTATTATATATACGCTCTTAAGCAGCTAAGAACTTATTGACAGTACTTTTCTTCATTCATTTCTGTTTAGATACTCATCTGCATCTTTGAATTTTCTGTAGCTTGATTTTTCCCCATGATAGAGTATGATACTCCATGAATAAAAAATTGATTTTATTTTGATATATAAAATATACATTTCTCGTCACCAAGACTTTTGGAGGAATATAAAATTCATTTGCACTTTGCACCTTTATGGACACGACCACAACAACAACAAATATACATTTGAAAGAATTATTGTTTTCCAATCGCTATAAGTAGGAGATTTATCAGAGGTTACTACCATATAGTCCTATTTACCGCGAAGTATTTGTTCAACTCCAGTGCTAAATATTTAACTTTTTTGGATTTATATAAGGATTTATTATATAAGAATATATAGCTTAAAAAATTTAATTTAGTTCTACAATGAAGAGGTCCGTTCAGATTCCTCAACGAAAGTTTTCAGTTAGAGACGTAAATCCTCTTTAATTAATTTTGATATTCATTTGAGAACGATAGCATTTATATATTCTATTAATAGACTATTATTAAATTAAAAAAAGAGCATTAAATAATCAATAGTAACTGTGGCAATACTTGCCACAGTATCATGCAAGTAACTATAAGTAACTTGCATGATACTGTGGTAATACCTGATACTGTGGCAAGTAGTTTGTGTTTCTTGACATCATTCGCCTTGATAATTTTGACCAACGAACGAGAATAACAACCACGTAAAAGAAATACCAATAATTATCTTCACTTAATGATCTCTCTACAGTCATTTTTTGTACACATGCTTTAACTCTATTGAGACTTACAGTTTAAAAGAGATTATGAATCACTAAAAAATCCACATCCTAGTCGGGAATTGAAACCACGAACTGTTGAAAAGAATATAAGAGCTGATTTATTAGCTAAAGATTCTAAGGAACTATTGGAATGTTTTTCATCATATGAAACTTTTAACTAGCTGAAATGAGGATTATATTTCATCTTCTATTGATGAGGTCACAAAAATGTTTTTTTCCTACTGTTTACCATAGATTGCATTGCAAGTCCTTCCTCTCAACCAATTTCAAAGCTTTTCAATTTTTATCTGGTCACGGTAAATTTGCAAGCTACTTGTCTCGTTTCCATCTAAGATTAAATAACTTATGTGAATGTTCAAAAAAAGTACCTCAAGATGTGGAACATGTGATTCTCTCATACCCTACCTTCGATCTCGCAAGATTATGCTTACAGAATGAATTGAAAATGCTGGCCCATGAACGAATTGTTTTTGTGAAGTCCAAACTACTGTTTTCTGCATTTGTTCGCTTTATTTATACCTGCAACATTTAATGTTTTAATTATTTACTTTTCAATGTTGTACAGCTGTGGTGCACGAGGCGACAGTATGTGTTCAAAACAAATACGGATGATGTAATTGCAAGGTAATATTTTACAATTATTATTTTTGCCTCAGTATCAAGTCTGCCGAAGTTTGTAATAAGGAGTTTTCAAGACTCCTTCCTTGCTATATGTAGTCACTACACTCTGTTTAAGAATAGACATTGCGATGGTAATTTATGACGTGGATTTTAAAATGCATTATAACAATCTTGCCATTTGGCTTTCTAATAGGTAAGCCGACATTTTATTTTTTCTGCGGATTACTATTGGTAAATATTATTTTAAGAAATTATTGAATGAAAATAATGAAATTTCGCTTTCTGTATACAAAATATTTATTGGGTCCTCTTATTAATGAGTAGTATTTTAGGGAAATATACCCTTCCATTTATATTGTTCTCATTTTTAATAGCTAAAATGCCATTTTATAAATACTAAAATGCTTGCCATTATTAGATTCTTAACAGCCCTTTAACTTTACCTTTTCCTCCAAAATTTCACATTAAATCGCTCTTTCATCCCTTGATATGGCAAAGAGCAAGTTCAAATATAAACGCCACGTTCCAATAATTGACACGACAGAAATAAAGAAAAAGTCGCCAAAAAAGGAGTATCACGCCATTCTTTGATTCGAGGGGAAAGTGAAAAAAATAAGATGATGAGATTTTTTTTTTGCTGCACCTTTTTATACTTTTTTTCAACCAATGATATTTGAAGAGTTCTATTACATCATTCATCACGTCATGAGGAATTTCTTATTATTTTATGAAGGAATGAATTCTTTATGAAGAAAAACCTTAAACCAAAAATTCTTCTTTTAAAAGGCTTTTCGGGAATTATTTTTCCCTATCAGGAGTTTGTAGAAATGTTCTTCTATTATATGTTAATCAAGAATCAGCAAATAATATAGTTGTAAAAATTAAAATTTAAGTAGACTCAAATTAAGATGCCGACAAAAATATAAACACTATGGTATAAAATAATTTCATTTTTAATAAAATAATTTCATTTTTTCCCTTACCTTACTTATAGAGCTACAATAAGTTTTGGCTACAAGACTTCGATTGTAGAAAAAGTGATATTTTCGATTTCTTATGAGTAAATTAAAGACTCGTGGTGACAAGTCATGCAATTATAGAGTCTATGGTGGCTAATGTCTTTCCGCAAGATATAAGAATACCGATTCTACTGTCAATTTTGTCACTTGACCGTGATTGAACCTTGAAGAATGAACCTTAATGTTAGTAAGACTTTCAAAATCTCTACAAACATTCGCTGTTAAACTGAATGACAACTATAACAAAGATATCAGACATAGATAAATATAGACGGAAAATATTAAGTACATCATATTTACAACACTAATAAAAGCCTCTGGCATATTATTGTTTTATATTTCCATCAAAAACTTTGCAAAATGTTGCCCTTCATTAACAATAAGTTCTATCAAATTATAAAAATATGCAAAATTAACTCTTAATTTTTTAGACAAGTAAATATTCAGTTAATAGAATGTAAACATTTATCATTTTACCCAGTTAATTTCACTTTGAGTTATTACAAGCTGTTTAAACGCATCATTAAGTTTTTTCTAAAGATCTTATTCCAAGAGAAACTTTCTGTCGGATCAATATTCATGTGCATAAATAACATTAAATAGTTTGAAAAATAGATGGATGTATTATAAAAATAATTTCGAAATTATATGTTATAAACCTGTAAGGTTACTTAATTCTTCTTGATTTCCGAATAAGTTATTTCTTAGGTCTCTGATATATGATTTTTTTTAGAAAAACGTATTTGTTTTTCACTAAATTAAGATTTTAAAGACCTCTTCAATTTTTTTGCTTCGAATTTTATCATATTTATCAACAAAAAATTGGAGAAAATAACTGTTTTAGTGAATTTTCTAATTTTATTTTTCTTTTGGAATTTTATAAAATTTATAACTGAAAAATTGCGGAATAACTGTTTATATACAATACCATAATTTCTCTCTTTTTCTAAGCTTTAGTTAATAATTGTAGTTTACCTTCAAAAAATAATTATCCGTTATGGCAAGATAATATTTGCAAAAAATATTTTTAATAAAAATTGTAAAATATCTACTTAAACGGTAAAACAATTACTTCAATGCATTTGTATTAAAATTTTTTATATTTTTAATGCCCGATTACTAATAGGATTTCCACTTTTTAGAAATTCTAAGGGCAGAAGTGAAGGCAACTTACATAGTGCCAACTTCATCAGTGGGTGTGCCGTTGTTGCTAGTAAAGTGGATAAGTCTTCATAATTTAGAAGCAAGGGTCAAGTAGGATACCCCACATCTTGGCCTGCCATCCCCGAGGTATCATCTCACAAGCTGGACGTTGCGATTAAGACAGTTAACGTGCCTCAGCTGCTTTTTGCGAACGCGACGTATCTTCGGTTCGGTCGGAATTCGAATTCATTACCTTCCCAAAACGATATCGAACGCTCTAACCACGTGCCCACCATGGCCACTATATTGAAAATAATTAACATTAATTTGTATTCTTTGGGAAAAATAAAAAGAAAAGAACGCAAACATCTTGGCGAAATTAATTGCTTTTCTTGAAATCAAATGTCTGTAATTTTGATTTTAAGAAAATTTTGATTTACGAATTTTGAATTGACTTTGAAAATTTAATTGAATTTTGTTTTAAGAAAAATTACATATGCGGCAGCGAAACTATCTATGCATTTTTCACAATATTCTGAGATCAAGAAAAAATTTAATGCTGATGAAAAAAAGCATAAATTTAAAATATAATGATTACGGAACTAAAGAGAGTTTACAAGCGTTTCATGCATTTCATACATGAGATTTCTTGCTTCGATGCAAAACAGAGGTTTGAATTAAGCTAATTAAGTATTGTTGTGGCTTTTCTATTTAGAAAAAGAACTTTTACCCGCAAACTTGGCACACGCTTTACACTGAAAAATGATACATTCTTCTAACATTTTACAAAACCATTCATTTCAAAGAAGAATTTTTAATATGAATAAGACGAGTATACATATTTCCTTATTAACGTCAGTTGAAATTATTTTTTAATCACTTTTTTTGTTGAAATTATTCCTAAGAATATTTTGACTACAATATTCTGCATCATTTGATAGTTTATTTTCTTAAAATGAAATCGGTGTTTCACACTGAAAGAAGTAGAATGTCAAATCCAAAAAAATATTTTTATTATTTATAATGCAATAACTAGAAGACTTTTAAAATTCATTTATATTTATATTATGAAAGAATTGTAGAAGATGTGTTATTCTGTGTAATCCAATTATAAACGAAAATAGCTCTGATGGTTGTTGGTACATGGTCACTGGAATTACATAATCAAAATAGTTTAAATATTTAATTTTTAAGAAAATACTAATTTAAGTTTTATTTTTCTAATACGTAGGAAAGTTAAATAGATTTTTTAGAAGATTTGATATGTTTTCTATTCATAAAGAATTACTTTTAACAGAGTTAAGCAAACACTTCACCAATGGAGATTTCAGCAAGAGAATTTGAAAATCTTTCGTTATTTTATTTTACTGTATCAGTCATTTCTTTTTTGGGCATCTACTTTTTTTAGACATAACAGTTATTGAAGACTGGTCAATAGAAAAAGATTATGTATACCGTTAGAAGACTACGATTCAAGTTGTTCAGCAAGACGAAAATTCGATGAAAATATTGCCAAGAATTTTATTTCTATAAGATTTAAATATGGAAAAAACCTAAACCACGCCTTTTTATTTCGTTTCTCTACCTGATGATCCATATCATTTTTCTCTGTAAGATTTTTTCCACACCCTTAAGACGAGGATGCTATTGGTGTTATTTCACAAAATCCATCATTTACTCCTCTTTCAAAAGTATCGGCAACATTCCAAAACCACCTGCCACAGCGGATCAAAAAATTCGCTTCAAAAATTTTGATCCCTGGAAATATGCCATTTTGGCGAGGTTCTAATACCGAGAATCGCAACTTTCAGAATGTAATAAGAAAATATTTTTTTTCGAGAATTCAAGTACATTTTTAACATGCCCCATATTTTTCTCTTTATACCAAGTTTTTGGATATATATTCGCATCTTCAGAAAGTATACTTTCCAAATGTCAGTCGGATAATCTCTATATTGCTGCTGTGTATGTAATTTTGGCTGAATACCATCACATTGGTTTGCAGAAATTATTAGCATTTAATATTTCTTGGAGAAAAACTCGTTGAATAAAATATTTTTTTCATCACATAAAAGGCCAAGAGTGGAAAAATTAAACTCATGAATAAAAATGATACGTATTTTCTCTTAGAATGATGTATGAAAATATTTTCTTGGATCATAATAAATGTATAATGCCAACTGCTAATAGCATTTTCAGGCCTTCAGGCATATAATTTTTTAACTATAAGTTGAATAAATCATAATTATTAAGAATACATTTATTTATTTGTTATTAAATGGAATTTATATTCATCTCTCCTTTTGGTCAGAAATGTTTTAAAAATTAAGGCAAAAAGTTTTATAATGCAATTTAAGAATAATTTATGCATTAAAATTAATTCACAATGCATAAAATATTTCGCAAAATAAATCACTGATTTGGGAAATAAAACATAATTTCAATGTTTTACTTCTGAGAATTAATGGGAATTAAATACAATAGGTGAATTAAGTGTTCAATTCTGTATTAGAGACAAATATTATCGAGAGCTATATACAATATTTAAATAAATCTGTACATGCGATTGCATGAATTTTTGTTTTGTTATCAGCTTCTAAGGAGAATTTAATAAAACCATGAACGAATATATATTTTTAAATCCACATACCCACATACTAAGTTTATATATTAGGTTATGGGGGAAAGAAATGAAGTATATTTTTGTGAATTTTAAGACTTTATTTGTCGCCTATTGTTGATCGTGCGCGATGCTATGGATTCGTTAGTCCATGGCTAAAAACTGTTTTATGGACAATCATTAGCTCCTTGGTGATGTTACGACTGACAAAATGCTGGTCAACTTTGATCATTTTTGTGATTTTATTGACAATTTCAATGTCGTGGACCTACCAGTGTGAGAGGCATCTTTAACATCAGAAATACCTGAACGGAATCGACAAAACCAAAATCGCAATTAATTGAATGTTACAGTATCCGACCGTATACACCTTCCACAATTTCAACCGTCTAGCATACATTTTCACCTTCATCAAAGAAAAATTGTAAAATATATAGAATTTTGACTTGAATCTTCATTGAATTTTATTTTGAACCCCCTTTAACTCACAAATAAATTGAACAAACAAAAAAACAGCAAAATAACTTTTAAAGTGAAATGCCACCTTTTTCATTGAGGATAAATCTTAGATTATTTGATCAATACTTTCTGAAATAGCAATCACTCCAGACATCTATTGAAAAAAATGAATTTTTTTAAAAATTTTGATTTCCTTTAAAGAATTTAATTGCATGATTCATGCTATATCATCAAAGAGAAAAGCTATTTATATTTATAAAAAATAATGAATTCTAATATTTTTTAAAAACAGCTCTTCGGTTCCTATTCATCTTAATATAATTTTTATTCTAAGGATTATATGGCAGATATTTCATTAAAAATGATTTACTTTAAGATGATTTTAATGAAATGCAATAAATATAATTTTTTCTTAGGAAACCTCAATTCATTTATTTTACTCAACATAAGAAACACCTCCATATCCGTATAATGAACCAAAAACAAATGATTACGGATACAGTTAAGAAAAAAATTAGACCCGTCAGCAAGAATCATTATCGACCATTACTTTTCAAAAAAATTCTACCTTAACGTAAATATTAAAAAGTAATTTGTGGCGCCTTGCAGCATTTTCCGACACTTATTACTAGGGGCGATTGTTGCTCAAATTTGGCGAAACTTTTGATTTGGCTAGGGTTTTCGAAAAATAATTAAAAATCGTATCGTTCTTGGTAAAATATGCAATAAGCATTCATACCCGAAGCCTTTTTGTGCTTCCATTTTCGCTAACGTTTTGTTTGATTTTGCTTCCAGGGGAGGCAATTAAGAAAGATCCGAGCAAACATCTTCAGGCGTCCGACCAAACAGCCTTCGCCAACATTCCTTTCATTTAACTCGGGAGTCGATTTTTTCTAAGACTTTCGGTTTTATACTTCTTATCCCACAAGAGTGTGGAGATTGTATCCTTCTCTTGATTAAAATTTTAACTCTCGTATAAAACAGATACTAAATGGAAAGCTCGTGTTGATACGTTCTTTTCTTCTCTCGCATCTTATCTCTTCGGCTGGTATATACATAGAGTAGGAGAAGACTTATGAAGAGCTTTTAAAGTTTCCCATCCTTATCTCTACATGCGACAGAATGAGAAGGCTTTAAAAATGAATTTTTAGGAAAGTAATTCCTTTTCTGTTTAGCCAGATGGATTCGTTATATTATATACTTCTGACAAGCTTTAGTCTTGAAAATATACGATACTAAGAAATCTATAGATTTATTTATTAAAAGTTTCACTACATATTTATTTGGATCATATATTGTTTATTGGATATTCATAATATTTTAGGGAATATATTTCTGCTAGAACAAACTATTTAGTATTTTATTACAAAGTTGAATAAATATTAGACAAAGATTTAATTATTTAATGTTGCTCCAATCAAATTATTTTGCAGTGTTTACAGAAAGTTTACAATGTATAACAAAGTGTTGAATGTCAGGCCTAGTAAATAATCAACAATTTATAAAATAAATGAATGAAGTATTTTTTGATTGATAAGAAATCACAAGGCTGAATATTGTAATTTTCTCTTAGTGTTTAATTAAATTAATTATTCAATTGAATTTCCTAATTAACTATAATTTTCTTTCTAAATTAATGATAATTTCTTATAAATGTATGTGCATTTTAATTATATACATATACATATTCCTTGGAAGAAAAATCGAAGAAATCCGTGGTTCTCTCTCAAAATTAAAAAAGGGAAATCTCTTTCATTTCAAAACTTATCACAAAATGTTAAATTATCACAAATATAAACTAAAATAACTAAAAAATGACAAAATAAAAATATTCTCAACATTTTTAGACATCACCTAAGAATATTCTGAGTAAATTCAAGTATGTAATGAGCTACTAAACATAGTGCTGTACACAGTCTTCAATTTTATTACGACCCTTGTTTTAAGGAGTTTTTCTTTCAACTTAATTTTGTTGCTAATTTCATTGGATGGAGAAATCAAAGGACTCAGTTTATAACATGTGAGATGATTAGACGAGTTTGATCAGGGAATCCTTTAAGCGGAATGTTTAATTTATTGATGTTAAGATTATTGAAATTTATCATATATATCTTTAAATAAAGAACATCAAATAATCAAGTATTTAGAATATAAGTAGTTTAATTCCCGGTGCTTAATTGTTTTGCTTTATTTAGGAACTTTTGTTTGGTAATGTTAAAAATCAACATGCCAGGTTATTAAATGTGTAAAGACAATACTTGTATACCATTTGTCTTTATTCTTAAAATTGATTCGGAGGTTTGAAAAATCGACTTCATCACTTCATCAAATATTAGATAAAACAAGTTTCCTGTTAGAGTATACACAATTTTTTTTTCAAAAAAAAAATTATTTAACAAATATTGTTTTTAAGAAGAGCATAGCAACTTATTTATAAATAATGATCAATGTTAAAAGCATACAAAATATTTAAAATTTAATTAAAGAAATAATGAAACAGATTTGAAAATGTTTTTTATTCTTTTGCAAAATTGAACACAAATGGCTTGTATTTTCAAGGTATTTCAGAGTTAAATGAGAAAGATGGATAAGTAGTTTAAGGAGAGAAAAAAACTAATTACTTTAATAAAAATGGGAGTATTAATATTTTAATGAATGAAAAGAATAGCATTTGATATGATAACTTATATCGGTAAGAAGAATATACATTCTATACATTCATAGAATATACATTTTATGAATGCTTAAAATTTTAAATATTACTTATCGATGTAACAAAATATCAGAGATATAATCGCTACTAAACAGAAGTATTTTATAAATATTTTTAATTGAAAAAAAAACAGTTTAATTTCTATTTTATCTTAAAACACGATTTAAATTTTATTCTTTTGAGCTTTCCAAACCGATGTTTCTCATGTTGGATTGTGTTAATTCATAACTAGCATTCTAATATAGAAGGAAATATTATTTACTTTTCTAAACTTTTTGGAGTTAATAATTTTTATAATAACTGTAAATTAAATTTGATATGAAGAAAGGATGAATAAATTAAGCAGGATATTCATCAAGCCAACGATCTGTTAAACAAGTGATAATTTTTCCGTCATTTAGAAGTCGAATTTAATCAATTAAAAATATGTATATGTTTGATTTCGATGAGAAATTTTTATATTTCAACTCTTCTGTGTAAATCTTAAAACCTCGGTAACCTTAATAGTATAATCGATGCTGTCATTATACCAGAAGGTAGTGGAATTTTATCTCCTTTAATAGCGTAACAACCTATTGCAGGTCTTAGCTGCCTCTACAGCACGTGTTTTCCAGCCCAGTCTCTACAGAGTGACATTTTGGCAGTTCCTAACTTTCAGTATCTTGAGGTCATTTTCAGTGTCAACGAGCCATCTTGTTTGTGGTCTTCCTCGGGCACGGGATCTTTCGGGGTTCTTAAACGTTGATATTCTAGTGGGGTTGTTTTCCCGGCTTCTCCAGACATGGCCAAGTGATCTTAGGCTGTTGCTTCTGATAACCTGGGTAATCTGGGGCTGATTATACAGCCTATACAATTTAAAATTATACCTGGCTCGCCAGCAACCTTGTTCCTGTGCAGACCCAGCCTTCCTTTCAAAGGTTTCCAGGGTTCGCCGTATATCGACGCTTAATGCCCAGATTTCGCTTACATATAGCAGCATGGGTAGTATGAGTGAGTAGAATTTTATACCATACAAAAACCAAAGAACAGGTCAAATCTGAGGACCTTGTGCATAGTTCTAGGCTTTTAAATTATTAAGATCCTACTTTAAAGGTAAATATAGCTCAGTTACTTCATGACTTCAATTTTAGTGAGCATCAAATCTAACTTTTGTTGCTATGATAGTAAAAATTATTCCAATGCTGGATTAAAAAAGGTTTTTTAAATCACACTTTCAAAAGAATAATTGTGTATTTTTCCAGAAAATGTATTTTTTATATATTTTAGTCAATAAGATTTATTGTTTAAAAGACTGACAGATTTTTTTAAAACTAAGCTATTCTTCCACATAAATAAAACTTAATTGTGTTACAAATTGTTGAATATTTGAAAATAGACTGATTAACAACAACGCTGCTAACTAGACAGACTATGCTGAGAACAAATTTTAATATATCATATATTTTCCCAAAATATTTCTACTTGATAACATTAATGCATGTTCATTTACACATGCATCAAAAGTTTCCATTATTTAAAAATATGTTGACTATTTTAAATTAGAAGAAAAATAAATATTTTAAGCAATCTTTGTTAAATTTAGTGTGAAAGTAATTAAGAAGTGAAAAAATAAACACTTAAATAAAGTTATTTCTTTTACTTTTTCTTTTATTAAAAAATAAATCACTAATAATTTGGAATTTATTGACATTTTTTAAATGAGAATAAGATTTCATAGAAAGTAACGTAAAATTATACAATTTACGGTATCATTATTGTGTTAAAAATTAATGAAAGTAAAGAGATTTATTTGTCGACATCATGGTTAATTTAACAAGCTTAGTATGGTTTGGTTTATTTAAAAAGAAAATAAAGATTTCGCTTTACTGACGTCGGTTTGGAATATTGAAACAGCTACCTATAACTAGTTGCTTATTTTTGAACATAATTAGAAGATACTTCTGGAAGCAGTCTTTCTTTTTTAAAAATTGATAAATTATTAAAAAATAGAATTGCTTAATTTATGAATTTTTGTTTTCATATCACAAATTTTTAAAGTCATCTTTTATTTCCTGTAATTTGGAGTTATATGTTCGCCAACTATTATATCTTACAATACTTGCTATTTTTCAAACTATCCTGCTTCTTAAATATGTATAACTCACAAATTGAATATAATTGCCTAAATTATTATTTTTCAAGTTTTATTGTATGTTTTTTTTTAAATTTCAATGACATATTACAACAGCGAAATATCAATCAAAATTATAACTCTTGCCTCTGTGAAGAGAAACCCAGTGTTATCATTAAAAAGGATACAAAGTAACTTTTAGAACAATTATCTAATATATACTGCTAATTTTCAGTTAGAATAACTGCAAACTCGAGCATTACTCTGCTGTACACGATAATGTAAAGATAAACTTAATTAAAACAAGCTTATCGTTCAAGGTATTCGAGCTTCTCCCGTATCTCTTCCAAATTTTCAGCTATCCTTAGGGAATTTGAAATACTCAAACTGAAAACTCTGTATTTTGTTAAAGAAAATATTCAAACAAAAACATTATAAATTTGTTAATTATATACAACAAGAGAATATTTAGCTGAAATATTCTAAATATCTATGTTTTGTTCCAAGTTTTCAGTAATTTTAATTTAATATGACAATAAAGTATGTTTTAATTGATGTTAATTTTAATCTTCATTATTTTTCAACAATGTTTCTTGGTTTCTTATATTTTTTTAAATATTCAGAAAAGAAGAAATTTTCTATGATTATTAATATAATAATTTTATTTAAAAATTGATAAAATTTCAATAATAGTAAATATTTTAAATTTTATAAAGTGCTACTGTACATGTTGCATTTATTATTTAAAAAGATATACTATTTCTTTACTGTGTAAAATTTATAACGCGAATGCATAAAAGCATAGTTGATATCAAATTAAGCAGGTATATATTTTTTGATACAACCAGGCATCACTATTTCAATAGTCAATTCATTATTAAATGTTACTTTATGAAAAAACTTTAGCTAGTTGCCCTCTCTTTGGTGGTGTGGAAGTTTGGAGAAACAACTCAAGCATCGATTGTCAATTGGCTAAAATTACAGTTTAATTGACTGTGTTGGTGTCATTCAGCTTATCAACATAATTTAGAATGACTGTAAAATAATGAAATTCAAATTCCATTTGCTATGATCACTAGAAGAATGTGACATCGCGCCATATAATCCTGAACTTTCCCAAAAATTAAAATGTCACCACTTTCTTTTAAATTTATTCCATTTTGAAACATTTTGTTATAGTGGGCAGTTATACAATGACAATTAAATTATGAAGAAAAAATATTGTATGAAAACTAACCAAATGAAAAAAAAATTAAAGACTTCTGTGCTTGAACTCAAATTTTTAAATCTAAAATGTTAGTTATATCAATTTTAATAAAATTTAATCTAATGGAGTGATATTTATCTGGAGCTATCCTAAATTATAACTAAATAGAATAATATTATTTTCTTGAAAAATGTTTTCTTTTTCTACTTATTAGAATAATGAAGCTATAAGTTATTATGGATTATTTTGATAATCACTGAGTAGTAAAAGAAACAGCTAAATTAATGTGCGTAATTTTTTCAAGAACTAAACGTGTCCATAGACACATTCTGTCATATGCGCCATGGCATTACTTATATCTCATAAACTCTTAAAAAGGTTGGGAAAATTACTAAGTTAAAAATAATCATTCTCACAAAATTGAACTTAATTTTTCTTCTTTACAAACAACGGTGTTTTTAATTTAATTCATAAGAATAAGTTAGTTTTTCTAGTATTATTATTTCAAAGAAAATGCTTGGTACGAATTTTAATTTGATTTAAATTAATTATTGGTAAATATAATGGTAAGTAATTCAAAATAAAGTCGAATGTTCATTCTCTCAATAGTTAATTATGAAAGTAAATATTAATTCATCATTACAATCCTTTATACAGTTTAAGATATAGTTTTGTAATATCTTTTGTTAAACCACAAATAAATAAAAAAATTTATGACTTAACATAAGATAACAAAAAATGTATGTTATTAGTATACTGTCACATAATTTATTGATTGTACTTCAGCAGATCTTTACAATTTATTAACAACATTCATACATTATGTTAAGAGTTTACAGAATAAATTTTCAACTACTTCCTAATTTAAATGTTATTTATCCAAAGTACTAGTGTAAACTTCCTCTGAGAATTCAAATAGTTTATGTTATTTTTAATGTAAATGTAAATTTGGAATACATTCTCTTTCTAACCACAATGTAAGATTTTCATAAACAAAATTCATATCACTAAATTAACGCATCACAAAATTTCAGTTGATATTTAATTCAAATATTAATGATTCCGTTCATTAATAACTAAGTGAACAAAGGATATTTATTGTTATAAATGCTAAGCATGAGAAGCTGCATATAAGAGATAAATTCTGAATCTAATTTTGAAACAGTATTTGGTTAAATTTGAATGGAAGGAACTTTATGCGGATTGCATTTAAGAGCAATATCATTTGAATGTCTTATTAACTTCCTTTGTAAGGGAAATCCGCGCGTCCAACGATATTATACAATCATTTTTGATTATTTTATCATTTAATAAAAACTATGTATTCCCAGAATTGGTAAATTGATGTTTATTATTATTTAATATTATTTATACATATATAATTATTTAGCATATTTAATGTATCAACATTTTTTACATTGTAATTATTTGGATCAAAAATGTTATGGGAAGTATAATGTATAAATTTCCTTTTCCTTCTTTTTCTCTAAATCAAATTTTTTATATGACTTTATGAACACTTAAATACTTATAGTAGAGTTTATTAGAGAAAAAGATGACGATTGAGCAACGGAAAATGGATGTTACGATTATCCACGACTATCGGGTGAGTCCTTGGCAGTTTTCCAGGTTTCATTCCTTGCGATCCATGAATACGGTTTATTATTTATGAAAATATTTTTATGATAGATGCTAAAATGTCTTACATGAGAGTAAGGCTTACAAGCTATCGCCTATACGTGATATGAAAACATTTCTTTAAATAAAAAGTGTTATTTTTTATGTATAAAAGGTAAAAAAATAAAGATTATTGGAAGTTCTTTTACTGACATTACGATTTTATGTGAAATGAAGACAAAATTTTAATATTATAATTTACTTTTAATTTTTGTGCTAACAATTTGCTTTTAACGTATTTTAGAATTCCCTGTTTTTTCAATTGTTTAAAAAAACTAAATTATATTAGATCATATTTTCTTACTTTTTATTAAATAAAGTTATGTGTACATTCTAGTCACATTAATGTGACCACTTGTCAAAAGCCAGATTAACTACCTTTTGCAGAGAGGACTGCTCAGAGTCGTACCGGAAGAGAATTAATTGAGTTCCTGAAAGTGTTCACTAGGATGGTGAGTGATATCAACTCTATTGCCGGGACCAGCTGCGCTAAATTACGCGGGTGAGGATCCATACAGCGATTGAGATAATCCCACAGATTCTCCATTCAGTTTAAGGTTAGTGGGTTTGCTGACCAGGAGAAAATGGTAAAATCATCCTGGTGCTACACGTCTGAAGCTGTCTGCTAGCTTTATGACACATCGCATTGTCCTGCTGTTAGATACCATCATCCAGATTATAAACAATGCTCGTGTAGGACGTACATGGTTCGCAAGGACACATGCATACTTGTATTGATTCACCGTGTCTCTACAATGATGACTAAATTCAGAGACTGCCATGAAAACACTTTCTAGACCATAATGCTCCCACCTATAGCTTGAAAAGTTCTGACAATGGTTGCAACGTGTTTGCTTTTAGAAGTTTGACGTCGTATTCACCAACGTCCATATGTCCAATGAAACATAAAAAGTTATTCATTAGAAAACGGTACCGGACACCACTTAGTGGACGTCCGTTGGATACTCGCATTGAAATCTCAGCTTTCGTCGCTGATGAACAGTAGTCAGGATAGGTGCATGAACCAGAAGTCTTCTTCGCTTTCATAGACGCAGCAATGTTCGCTGAACAGTAATTTAGGAACTACTGTTGGTAGTCCATTGTTTCAACTTGTCTGTTGCTCAAACAAGGGTAGCACGTCTATTCGGCAGACATTATCTCCGCATCAGTCGTTCACCTCTGTCATCTATAGCCGATACTGCCCCGTCGCTGACTTTGGACAATCCCATTTTGCCCTGCACTGTATAATTTTACCACGCTAGCATACGAACAGTTCACAAACTTAGCCGTTTCGGAAATGCGTCCACCCATGTCCCGATAGCCAATGAATAGCCCGAAATAAGGGAAATAAAATAATTTGATGAATTCGTTGCATAAAGAGTTAAGTTGATAACTGTTTATAAATTTATATAAATAAATATTATTTGTATTTATTATATTTTTGCGTGAGTTGTGAACATTACGATACATATTTTAAATTGATGGTATTAGCAGACCGATTGCTGAGAGGTTAGCGTTCCTGACTCCTGAGCTGTTAGTCTCGTGTTCGAATCCCGGTTCGGGCATGGATGTTTCTTTCTTTCTCTGTTCTCTTTGTGTATCTCTGTCCTCCTTTATTTTTCATCGTTATATCCACACACACACACATACACTCACGCACACACACACACATACACTCACGCACACACACACACATACACTCACGCACACACACACACATACACTCACGCACACACACACATACACTCACGCACACACACACATACACTCACGCACCCACACACATACACTCACGCACACACACATACACACACGCAGACATACACACACACGCACACCCACACGCACGCACACACAGCAATTTTTAATTTAATTTAATTAACCTGAGCTAACTACAATCATGTTCACTAAACATTTTAAAGTTTCTTTAAAAAATTTATAATTTAATGATATTTTATATTAAGTTTATGGGCCAACCGATGGCTGAGTGATCAGCGTTCCTGACTCCTGAGCTGTGTGTCCCGGGTTCGATTCCCGGTTAGGGCATGGATTTTACTTTCTTTCTCTGTTCTCTATGTGTTTCTCTGTCCTTTCTTCTGTGATGATGTATGAATTTAGCCCACCCTATAAACGGGTTTGTGGTGGTATGGTGCGGGTAACTCTATTCGCCTCCGTGTCTTGGTTCACAGGTGCCCGCTGGGTAACGACAAATGAGTAACAGTTTCTGGTCTTGTTGTGGCATAGAGTTCGTCACCCAAGTGCTCACCGTTGGGAAAAAATTATAATTTCTGAGTGTTCATATTCTAAACATGATGATTATATTAATAAATTTTTATTTTAAAGGAATTAAAGGCCTTTTAGGTATAATTAGGAATAAAACTTAGAATTTCAAAAAATTATTCTTATGCAAAATATTAAAAGTTTTTATAGTATTGTTTTAGTGAAGTTTTGTATTTGATACTATATATTTATTTCGCTCAACAAACAGCTTTCCAAAATATTTTGCATTTACAAAACAATTTAGGCATGAAAATTTTCCTTTTTTGTGAAATGAATATGAAATTACCGTAAAAATTCATCTCTCTTATTTTTTCCCTACATTTTGTGCAAATATTTTGTAAAAATATTTTAGTAAACAAGGTCATGTAAATATTTTGGTGGCAAGCAAAGCTATAACATTTTAGAGGCTAAGGAAATTATTCCTTAAAATAACAAATATATTTCTGTAAATTTGTTTATTGTAAATAAAATTTCGCTGAAAAATAGTTCTTTTTTTCTGATAAACTTCAATTTCAAGTTATTACAGTTTTTAAAAATTCTGATATTATTTTTGTTAAAAATGTAAGATTAGAAAACTATTTTATCAAATGTAGAGGGAAATATATTTCTATTGCTCTAACAAAAAATGGACTTTTGTCATAACACGTTGTAGCCAAAAAATTGGGCTCTTTTGCTTTCCTTAAAAGAGTAGATATTAGTATGACTAAATATTAAACAATGTAGGCTTAATTGTAAGGGTCTTCAACGTTTTAAAAATAAGGAATGTGTTATAAAAAAGTAAATATATCCAAATAAAAATGATTATTATTTTGATTAATACAAATAAATTTTATTCTTTTTGTTTTCTATTTTATTAATCAGCAATTAATTATACATCAAAAATTTTTCTAAGAAGAAAAGTTTTCTTTTATTATTTATTTTATATAATGCATGAAACAAATACTAATGTAAATTTTTCTGTGAAAATGACTAAAGCAAATTTGATTTTCTATATTCTATAATTATTTCAAAAATAAAAACATAATTTAATCCATGCTTTTCTCTTAATATTTCGTGTGGGAAACTTATATTTAAACGATAATTGTTCTTTTTTTAAAATTAGGTTTTATAAAACAAAATTTTATTTCTGTTAATTATGCTAAATATTCTTGTATGTCTTTGAATTTAATTTTTTTCGATTTTATAAATATAACTATACATAAATTATTATATAAAATCTTCCTTACTTCAGAAATAAAACTTTAAGGGTAATTTTTATATTAATAAAACCTTTTTATTTTAAATTTATTTTTCAAACTGTTGACATTATTTTTTCCCAGTCTGAAACCTTTCCAGTATAAATGTATAAGAAATTAGTTTATATGTATACATAAGAATATATATGTGCATACATATACACATTTATATAAACATTCTTAATAAAAGCTATAAAGCCGTGAAAAATTAAAAGAAAAGAAATTTCAGTATTATATCCTTAACCATTAAATCTCATTTCTAATAAATAAGATACATTTAGAGTTTCTGAATATATAATCATAAAATAAAGTTGTATGTGAAAAACATTTGTGTTTCAGTGTGAAAAAGTATCTGATCCGATAATGAGAGGTATTGCTTACATTTTCTTTTCATAAATTCTGCATAAGAGTATTTGAAGATCATTACTGTTGACATTTTTCTTTTATTATATGGACACACATGTGTATAGGCAACAAAATTGAAAAGATGATATATATTTTTATGCAGCTTTTATCGACAAAAAAGTTATATATAACCAGCTTTTCATAAACGTAAATTATATATAGATCCCATATTTTATCATGATTTCATTAGTTTTCATTCATAATGTTATTTATATTTTACTATAAATAGTAAAGATACTTGTTTGCATGATATTAATTTCTATATGATCATTAGATTTTATTATTTTTAATTTTTATTATTTACCATATTGATGATACATAATAAAAGTTTACATAATTAATATAATTTTTGTGTATTATAAATTTTAGCAGATTCCAAGAGAGTATTGATCATTAATTTGAATAAATGATTTTATTTTATAAATTATAGAAAATCATACAAGTATATAATTTTTGTATTATATAATAAATAAATGCTTATCATTTTCATTTTTAAAATTTTATTTTTCAGAAGAATTTTCATTGATTAAATCAACTAAATCCGGGTATTAACAAGTTTATATTCTCTTTGATCCAAGAGAAATCAGGCCAAATGAAATTCCCTCAACATTCTTAATATACTTTTCTTTCAAATTTAGAATCTGAATTAAAATTTACAATTTTATGTAAATTAATAAATTCAATAAATTCATACATAAAAATATTTTCTTAAGCATTTTTATGATAATAAACTTTTTACTATCATAAAAATGCTTTAGAATTTATATTGGTTCTATTGATATTTCAATAATTTTTGGTTCTTTTATTAAGTCATGAAATTAAGAATGTAAATTGTTAAAAACATACCTTTCTTTGTTTAGTTCCCATTTCGAAAAGTTTTTTAAAAATATATTTAAAGTTTTCAAATATATTCTTTCTTCAAAAGTAATGCCTCTGTTATGAGATACAAGTTTACATTTCGATTTCAGTAAGATGAATGTCCAAATTTATTCCTTAAAATAGAAAAAATATACATAATGAGTTTAAATCCAAGAAAACAAGTAATTTAATACGAATAGATTGTAAATATTGAAAAATGTGAAATGTAATAATACACAGATGCTCTCACATATTTTAATTATGAATGCATTAAAATGTTAAATTATCTAATAAATAATGCAATAACTATTCCTATTCATATTTTAAATATTTTTCAACTTTTTATAAACAAAGGAATAAGTAGAAATTAAAAATGATCTGATTAACTAATTTATTAATAATTAAAATGACTTAATTTATGTATCTTAAAATACAAATTGTTTTGATAAAGCCTTCAAAGTTTTTATTTTAGAGATAGCTTAGCTTTAAGAAGAGATTTTAACTAATAAATTATCTAATATTTCTATAATTTATCATTTTAATTTTTATACCCTCTATTATTTTAACTTCAAGTTATCTAATCGTACTTAACTGATAAATTTATAGATTAATGAATTAATGCTTTTGTTATATTCGAATATTTTTTATTCAAAATAGTCTAAATTGTTATTAATATGATTAATTTCATTTAATATCCAAGCTACTTGTACAAAAATTCTGACCTTTTCTGCTTCACATTTATGTCTATGCATTGGATAAAACTCTTTTAAGCATTTCAATAAAGACCTCTAAAACGATGCCTAAGAATAGTTTTAATGTTTCATTTAACTTAACTCACTGTGTAATCTCTTGAAAAGTTTATAAATAAAATTTATTTTTGAATAAATAATTTTATATCAAAAATACTTAATAATATGCGAATTTTAATATTTTTTAAAATATAAAAAGTTCGTTAATTTGTTAAATATATTCTGTGAAATATTCCTTGAAATGTTCGCATCAGATAAGATTGATAACATTCAAATATTCAATAGATTTTAATGAACAATTGAAATATTTATACTTATAACTTTAACTAAACAATAAAATGTAACATTAGTATATTATTGCACACTTAAATCAAATTTTAATTTAAGTCTTATATAATATATCACATTGTTATTTATAACTTTGTAAGTTTTATGTACTTACACAATTTGTATAATTTAAACCCCAATTTTTTCATAAATATCAAAGTGCTCAAAAATGTAGTTTTATGCTGAAGTTATTTTAAAAATTGTCAATATAAAATTATATAATTAAAAACAAGATATTGAGTTTTATATTTTTTTCTAGTTAAAAATTTTTTGGTCATAAAACATGAATTTCCATTTTGAATATTTATTTTAATATATTACAAAATAAATTAACATATATATATATATATATATATATATATATATATATATATATATATATATATATATATATATATATATATATATATATATATATATATACAGTTTGTCCACTAAAGTCCATTGCCACCCTCTTAACTTCGGATGGGCTGCCGCTATATTCATAAAAGTGCTGTCTAGATATAGTGAAATAGCCATGCCCTACTGAATGAAACCACCTACCGCGCCACCTGGTGGAAAACTGTGGAGTTAGCATTCGTATCTCGAAAACGAAACGAGATAGGTAAAAAAAGTGATTTACAAAGTTGTAGAGCATCCTCGATTTAGTACGAAAAGATACCTTGTAGGCATTAATGTGAAGAATACAACGGTTAAAACGCGCATTTGTTGTTTCGTGCTGTGACGTGGCACATCGTACGTGTGCATAGAAAACGATTTACATTTTCGTGATTACATTTTTCACTTTTATTTCGAAATGGGAAGAACGGAAGTATTAAAAATAATTCCAACAATTTGTATGCAGTATACAAATACGTAAAAAACGTCACGCTTGTTCACCTTAGACAGCTATAAAAGAGACATCTTCTTTCTTGGGGCTGTAATATGTTGATGCTGATGGTCATGGCTGAGTATTCCAAAGCTGAGTATTGTGAGATGGTTTTACTGTAAGGTGAATGTCGACGCAAGGCACGATCAGCAGCAATGTTGTACCTCCAACGTTTCCCTGCAGGCCCGCATCCTTCTCATCAAACCATCCTAACTGTTGTAAAACGCTTAAGGGAGACAGGTTGCGTTACTATTCGACCTCGATCTGGCAGACCAGCTAAGGTAGGACGGCAAGTTCAACCGGATGAGATATTAGCATATGCTCTCGCATATCCGAAATGCAGCGTAAGAGAGATCAGTCAACACTGTGATCTCTCCAAAAGTCAAGTTTGGAAAATCCTAAGCAAATCAGGTGCTCATTCATACCGACAAACGCCTGAACAGGTTTTAGTGGACGGGGATGCCAAGCAATGCTATGCATGGTGCAATTTCGTCATGAATCAGATATAGGTCCAGCCAACATTCTTGGCAGATATAATGTGGACGGATGAGGCATGCTTTTCACGGAATAGCATGTACAATAGGCAAAGCTCCCATTACTGGGTGCTGGAAAATCTTAAATGTTTCGTCGACGTTCGACATCAAATGCGGTATGCTATTAACGTTTGGTGCACAATTTACAATAACAAGCTGATAGGCCCAATATTTTACAATGGCACGTTAAAGGGTGCATGATATTTATAATTGCTACAGAAAGTAATACCCGATTTTGTGGAGAACCTACCGTTGTTTAATCTTAAGAATCTATGGTTTTAACATGACGCCGCGCCTGCTCACAAGAGATCTCCAGTGAAGAAGTACCTCGTCAAGGAATTTGGCAACCAAATACCAGGGTATGGCGGTTTCGAAGAGTGGCCTCCACGTTCTCCTGATCTGAATCCACTGGACTTTTTACTGTGGGGATACTTGAAACAACAGGGAATGCGACCCCTCCACAAAAATTGCAGGACCTTAAACGACGCATTACGGTCGTGTGTTCCAACGTATGCAACGATCTTTAATAGAGGTTCCAAATGTGCATTGCAGCTGACGGTGAGAAGTTTGAACATCTTAAATGAAGTATATTGTTATAACTACTGTTTTTTTCTTTCTTAGATCGTTTTGTCACGTCACAGCACGAAACAACAAATGAGCATTTTAAAATGCTCATTTGTTGTTTCTTCACATTAATGCCTCATTAATGCCACATTCCGTATTCTTCACATTAATGCCTACAAGGTATCTTTTCGTACTAAATCGAGGATGCTCTACAACTTTGTAAGCATTTTTCTCTTTATCTCGTTCCGTTTTCGAAATTGGAATGCTAACTCCGCAGTTTTCCACCAGGCGGCGCAGTAGTCTGTTTCATTCAGTAGCGCATGGCTACTTTACTATACCTAGACACTACTTTTATTAATATAGTAGCAACCGTTCCGAAGTTAAGCGGGTGGTGGCAAGAGGACTTTTTTAGTGTACTATATATATTTATATATGTTTTATATATATATTAGTGTACTATATATATATAAGTTTTTAATGTTGTTTTTCTTTCAAGGGGAATGAATAATACATGCATTTGAAACCAACGTTATCAGCGGTTTATGCGTTTAATAATGATGGTTTCATACCTGATATGACAATCTGGAGAGCATCGTTGGGACAACCAATCACTTTTACTTGAACTGCAAGATATATTAATGGCTCATACGTATGTCATGATATTTTGCAATTTGTATAGTACTGGATGTTATTAAATTATTAAACCCAATTTAATAAGAAAACACCACTTGGATTCGTAGTGTATATACCTATGACTCTCACAAGAATGCTTACAAAGTTATTTTGTAATTATATCTCTTGTCACATCATCATATCTAGTTCTAATAGAGCAAGTTGAGACACAATGGAAAGACACCTAAGAACACAAGTGAGCTACTTTATAAGTTGTTATTTTTAAAGCCGAGTTCACCGCAAGGTACCTTAACATAAAAGATTTGATGACTTCTTACTTTTAAATTGTTTACAGAACAGGACATTGCAAATAAAACTATAATAATTTAAAACTACAGTTTAACGCCTTTCCTGATAGTTGATTTCTATTTATCCTATTATATATATATTAAGGAATCTTGTTAATAAGTTATTTGAAAGCTTTCTTAAAAGAATATTGAGACCTAAAATTGCATCTGTAGTGGACATTTACCGAGTAAAAACTTTAAAAAGTAAATACTAAACAGCAATTAATTCGTTAAAATTTTACGAATTAAAATCTTTGGTATGAAGATTTATTAATATCATTATATTAACAAGTCTTTAAATAAATACATTTCATTAAATAATATATATATATAAAAAAGGAAATATAAGCAATTTAAAACTTATATTTTATTTTCTGTTTAGTGATAACATTTTGTCAGTTCTTTTAGTAACCATTATTTAATAATAATAATCTGCCAAATGTCTTTCGCTGTTTCATCATTCTAATTTTATTCTATTTTAATAATATGTATTGTATATTGATACTGGCAATATAATATACAGATTTTCAAATACTTATGTAACTAAGCGTTATATATATTTTGAACATAAAACTGTAAATTAAAATAGAAATAAATTCTCTTCAAAGGATTAAGGAAATTTTCAATAATAAATTAGAGACTTTTAATGAATGTTAATGGTAGTAATGAAATAAGATCATTTAAAAGTTATTAAAATTCCGAATGGGTACTTAATGACTAAAAGAACTTGAGAATGTTCTAATAAGGATAAATAAAATTTAGAAACATGGGAATTTAAGCCTCCGTAATGAAATAAGAGTCAATGAAAATCAGAAATGAAGGAAATTTAGATACTTTATTATGAATCAATTATTTAATTTTTAAAATTTTAGCAAAATATTTTGGAAAATATAAATGTTTCAAATATTGATGGATTTTATGGTGAATGATAACTGAAAAATAGCAGTGGGTGGCGGTGTTTCAGAAAATGGACGTCGGGAGAAAGTGAAATACATGATTTATGATACTCCTCTGGATTTAGAATTAATAGAATTTTCTGGTGAAGACTTTCAGCATTTTCCCTTTTACACAGAGCAGAAGAGAAAAAATATTCTCATTTGTCTTCTTCGAACGTGAAGCAAAAGTTTAGGAAGTAAAATAGTATCAAAGCACCGTTGACACGTTACGTCTCGGTTTCTATAATACACGCCATTTTTCTTTTATATCAGACAAGGAGACAAAAATAAAATTCAACAGAAACCCATATTGACATTATTATGTCATGAAAATGAAATAAAAAAAGAATTTAACTCCTCCGGTAAGAAATATTTTTATCTTTAGTTGATGTAGAGCGAACAGCGTATTCTTCTCCTTTCAGCCTCTTCGTGTAACGAATGTTATACCAAGACAAAACTATAAGCCATCTAATATGACAAATGAATTTCCTAGCTTTTGTTCCGGTTTCCTACTTGAAAATGAGAGCTATCGACTGTCAGGTGCTTGCTTTTAAAAAAGATAAATGATGCAGTTAATAAATTTATGTAGCATTTTTATTGGTTGTTACATTATGGAGATTGAAGAGAAACTATTGGTTATTAAAAACAAATGCAGTTTAAAGTGAGTTTTCTAAATGAGATCATTTTCAGACTAAAAATGATTACAAAAATAATATTAAGGTACTAATGCAATGAAATATGCTAAAATAGACATAAATCTTTTCTTTCTTATGGGCCATATTTCATCTGTCATAACAAAACTGCAAAGATTCATCAATGGAAAAAGAGAAGTAACCTTACAAGACATCTCATTACCTTCATTGATGGAATTAGTTCTTCATCAATTAAGAACTTTATTTAACTTTGCCTAAAGCTTTAAGTTAGCTTAACTTAGATTTATTAACCGTCTTGAAATTTTCAGCTGCTTAACAAAGGTAAACATTTATCTCTGTAAAAAGATAGTAATGAGGGCTTTTGTATAGTTATTTACTAAAAACTTAGAATCTTATTTAAATTCAAGCTTTCAGCAGCCTATGTCTTTAGTTAAATTAAATAAATATTTGTCTAACTTAAGTTATTTATAAGATAGTAAAAACATAAGCATACCGCTTTTTTAATATTAGAATGTTTAACACTTTGGATAACGTATACAGTAATATTTGTGTTATTAAAAGTTATTTCTAAGTCTCATATACTTCTTCTCATATCAATCTAAAAAACATTTAAATGAATGCTTTTAACCATAAAAAATAATTCAGCACTTTCATTATCGATAAATAAGAAAGCGGCAGGCCATGTTTTACTATCATTGTCAGGTATTCTTTAAAATCCAGTTAAACGAACTCATTTCAAATTGACTTGATTAAGTATCACAATAAGCTGAACTAATGGACTACAAATGTTTGAAATTGAATTAATACCACTTCCAGACAACAAGCTTCAAGAATAATAATCTCAGTGCTTTTAATTCGACAGCAACTTACTTTGTAATAATGTAAGCTCTACAGCTTTCAGACCCACACACATAACTCACAATGAAAAATGTGAACCTATTTTCTGAAAAAAAAAACAGTGATTTAAAAAAATAAAACATTATATCTTTTACGATACCCCTTAGCTTTGCTCAAAACGCTATTTTGTACACTAAAAAGTTATCGCATTTACAAATCAGCTGAAAACAAATGAAATGAGGTGTGTAATGGTCGAAAATTCTTGTGAGTTATACAAAGTTATTAAATACTGAATTCGAGATTCATTTCAGCTACGTTCCCGTGAATTTCCGATCATCAACGTAAGAGAAAAGTATAAATAATTTATTGTAGTAAATAAAAGCAATACTTTTTCAAAAATCAAAAAATTTTTATCTTTTTTTAATTCATGTATTTTTTACTCAGTAGCAAACTAGAAAAAAAGGAGATCTGAGAGCGTGTATATTTTTGTATACCAACAGCGGCAACGTGTGTATGACAATTGTGTGTGTTGAGGGGGAAATGTCCCATACTTTCATTTTTGAAGAAAGAAGGTCGGTTGGTTGGGTTTTATGGCGCAAGGTCCAAAAATGGACATGCTGCGCAGAAAAACATATTTCTTTTCTTTTCTTTTATTTATATATTTTTTGGATGTTATGACCCAAACAATATTAAAAGTTTAAAAAAACAAAAACAAATGTGCATATAATTTTTTGAAGAGAGAAGAGTTTCGAAGTACATTATAAAAGAGCTTATAATACAAAATAATTAATTTAAATGGTGTTGCAGCGTTTCATTTAATTACATTTTAGTACAAGTAACCTAACAGTTAGCTTAAATCAGCGTTAATTTCAGTTAAATTAGTTTCAAGTGCTGTAATTAAGCTTTCAAAACAAAATGCAGCTTAGATTTTAAGTTAGCCAGAAGCTGACATCCTGATTTAATTTTTATTCTATTCGATGCAATTGTTTTCAATTCAATTCCAGACAAAAAATTGATGGAGAAACAGAATAAGGATTTTATTTATATTGATAAAGCAAAAAAAAAGCATTAATTACCAAGTTATTAAATGCTGAGAGCTTCAATATTTGATTAAGCCTTGATATATTGGCATTCTTTGAGTGATACAGCATTTCAAGATGAAATTTTAATTTCTTTTTTTTGTTTACACTTTCCATGAGAAGGAAGTTATCTTTATTTACGGCTTACCATATCAAAGACCAGCATTATAAAAGTAAATAATTTTAAAAAAATGGAAATAATTAAAGATAACCATGGTATAGTCATAAAGACCATTAGAAATCTTAGAAAATAATACATGTTTAATCTTACAAATAGCTTTAGAATCTGAAATTTTAAAGTGTCCAGTATATGCTGTAACAGAATTGCAAACTCTGAAAATATTAATTAGCAAGTTTGATACCAATCAAAGCCAAATCTTAGTCTCAAATTAAATACAAATTATTTATAAAGCTTTATGTTTTAAAATATACTTTTGTGTAGCCAACCGGTGGAGGAGATGTTAGCGTCCCTAAATTCGAAGCTGTAGGTCGCGGGTACGAATCCTGGTTTGGGCATGGATGTTTATTTCTCTCTATGTGTTTGTCTTCCTTTATCACACTGGGTGAAGATGGCACACCCACTGGGTGCCCCACTATATGAGATGCCATCACTTTGCCCATTAGAGAGCTGAATAGGGCAAATACCTAAGGGCAGCCGTATATTAGAAATAATTCTCTTGTGTAATGATATAATGATAAAATATCCACGATACACACACACAAATCTCATCTGCAGTTTTAAAATTTTAATTAGACATGTTTTGTCTTAATTAGAGTTAAAAATTGCAAATTAAAAATATTTATGGGACTAATTTTAAAATAGAATTGCATTTTTTTTATAGAAATATTATAGCAATGATACTGTTTTATAAATTTTACAGTAAAAATTACTATTTGTAAACTAATGATGTTGTTCTAACTGATTAAATGAATAATATAAATTATTAAAATTATTGTATGTTTCTATAAGGAAAAACATTAATTAAAATATTACGAAATAAGCATATCCATTGAAAAATCATTTAAAATTAGAATAATCTATTGTTCAATGTAATGAGTAAAACGTGTGCATTAATAGTTTATAATAACACCTTATAAGAAGTTGAATAAAATAACGGTTAGTGATATGTGAAATTAATTGCACAAATTTTATTTTTTTATTTGCTCAAAATGAATACTAATATGTTTTGATGAAATTTATTTCTCATTACGTTATTGGAAACAATATTTATGCAATGACTTCATTTTCGTAAATTTTATTGATAATAATTTTATTTAATGTGTTTGCCTTGTTGACAACATTAAACATTAAATTTTCACTCATGTGCTTAACTACAATTAAAGAGAACAGTATGAATATATGAAATGGAAATTAAAGTATCAGTAATAAATGAAACAAACGAAATGTAAATGAACGACTGGAAACAGATTCGTTTCGTCATTTCATGTTAAATTCCTAAGGATTTCATTTAATCTTTGTTCAAGAATTACTTTTAAGCTGAATACCTTTGTTCCCACGTTAGGACACTAATTAAAAGTGTCCTTAATTTGACCTTGAGAATATTTCACTGAGCACCAATAGACCGCATTTCAAATGAAATTGTTCTTTTATATTGTTCCGTCTTTTGTCTGACTGTCAATGCGGCTCACGGCTTCCAACTAATTGCTTCACGCAGTTCTTCGACCATATTTGAATAGAATACTGCTCTGGAACAACAAAATTTGTTCAGAAGGTAATGGAATATTAAGAGAACGTGTTGCCAAAATTGATAGAATTCTTCGTTGTTATTGCAATTATGTTCTGCGATCAATGATTCTTGGAATGTTTTCTGTTACGATTGCCATATTAAAAGGTATAAATTCCAATGATTTTCATTGCGTGTTATCATAACATGTAAAAGAATAAATTAATCACATAATGTTTTAAATTAATTGTAAATGTTATGTCAAAGGAGAATTTATCAAAACATTACACTTTTCCCTTGTCAGTACACTTGTCCCTTGTAGTGTCTTTTCAATTAAAGACTGATAATTTACTGGATTATTTTCGTTGTCGATTAAAAATCTCACACTTTTCTTTAACATTATATTTGATGTCCATCTTATTATATGGCGCAGCATATCTAATTTTGGAGCTTGCGCCATAAAACCCAACCAACCAATTATCTCATTGTTCTGTTCTTTTCTTTTAGGATTCTGGTCGATTTGAATTGGTTTTGGCACAGATCTTATAAACATGGAATTAATAAATGCTCTTGCTTTAGAGATGTTAAGTTAAAGAGTTCCAGTGGCTCAGTAGCTTCCCGTTTAGATCAGGAAAGAGAATCATCATTTGATGCGAGCAATGATTGGGAGTGACCACGTTCACCTTCACTGGGTTGCTGGAGTTTCGTTGGTTGGGGATATGTTCACGTTAATCTGTGACAACCAATGGTGTGGCATGGATGTGGAGAGTGAAGTGCTAGCTCAGATGTGACCTGGTCCTCTGATGGTGGTTCAAAATTACGATGTGATTGATGATGAACTAGTATTCCAGACCCATTAACCTTAAAGTACAGTCTGGGAATCGCCAACTCCGTTGTGTGTGTATGTAGATTGAATTAAAAATACTTAAATTTGAGGAAAAGTACCAGCATTTTGAGAAAGCTTTTCGGATAATTTTCTTTTATGTTTCGTATAAATGAAGCGAAAGACATAAGTTAAGGTATACAAGGATAAGCTATCAGTGAAAGACGTATAAGACTCCATCAGAAAAATTAATGTTTAACAATGCGATTAATATAAAATTTGTCATCGATATGTGCTTTAGTATTGAAATTTTCTTTGAATATTACTTATACTTGAAAAATTAAGTTGATTTGGCCATTAAAAATATACAATGAATATTTATATTTTTACATACAAATTACAATGAATATTTATTTAATCGTTAACAGAATTTTAAAGATAGAATTCTTCTTAATGGGCTTGCACGGTACTGAGCACCTCAGCTTGATAGCAGTTTGTGTCATAAAGATAGAATTAATTCTAAGTGAATTTAAATCGAGTGGTTCTTACGATAAATTATTCAATAAAAAGTTAGTTTATTAGTGAATAAGATAATGACTAATAAAATAATTATGAAACAAAATAGCTATGCAATACAAGCCAAATACATAAATTTACCCTCATGAACATATTTGGAATTAAATATGTTGCATATTTAAATTAGATCGAGATATTGACTTGAAAATGTTCGAAAAATAATATGGTTTTCGGCAAAAGTAACTGAATTAGCTACTGGAAAGCGAAAAAAAAAATTAAACAAACTTGCATTTTCTTTTTGAAAGATTTATAAATGGCAATAGAGTTTTGTAAAATAGCACTGTTATTATAACTAATTTTAATTCATCGAATCATCACATCTATAGTTCTTAAATACGCTTTGAAATTAACTTCAAATTGAAAGTTATGATAGAATGTAATAATCATAATCGGAACTAAGGATTTTACTCAAAAATCCGGTCAATCCTGTCTATTGGGTTACATTTCTAAAGTTTTAACAAAGCGGAAGTGTGAAGAAAAGTATAATAAAGACTGGATGCTATTTCATTAATATTTTTATGGTTTGGAAATGAGATACCTGTTTTTATTTTTACTTTTAAAACTGGAACATTGATCACTGTAATTATCGGATAGTGGATGAATAATATTGAGAACCAAATATTACCTCAGCATTCATTGGGAGTTTTACAATATTCGTTTCATGTAAAATTCTGTTGATGTAAATGATATGTTTTTTAAAGTCTAAATCAAACCATAGTTATTCTATGAAAAAAAAGGCTGGTAAAAGTAAATCAAGAAAAAAAATCACTATCCTCACTATCAGATTGTTAGATTACTTATCATGGAAAATCGAAACTACCGGAAACTCTCAAGAAAGAGGATTCACTATTTTGCAAGCGTTCCAATTTTCTCCCAAAGTTGCCGAACCCAGCTCAATGCATAATGCATATTGAGAAGAAAAGGTTATTATGCATTCTCTCCCCTCCCATTTTGAGGAAATTCGAAGACCCTAAAAGGCAGACCATTTTCGAAGACTTCGGTAAGTCAGACGATTCGAAGCTGTGTGCGTGGCGCACTTTTGAATGGCTTTCTATAGGAAACTATATTCTTTAGAGTTTCGAAAAGTTCTAAAACTTAATTAACATTCAAATATAATTCGACATTCTTGCACCGAGGCAAAGGTTCCTGTTTTCTTCTGTCGGCTGGTATTTTGAATCAGGAGTGTGACGGCGGGAGAGATTGTTTTCGAGACTCGCGTGCATTTGGAAATGGAATGAGGATCTCCTGAGATAAATAATTGAGAGAACTCTTTGTGCTATATTTGCTCTAGCGATTTCGCTGAGTTTCTTTAGTTCCTGTTGAATTTTTTGAGCAAAAGGCGCAGGTTAATTATTGAAATTTTTACAATGTATCTGAGCAAAGATCATAAGATATTATTTACATTTCATTTTTAAAAATTAACTTTGGAACCTATAATTAGAATAATCAAAAAGATAGAAAATTTTGGTGTTCCTCAAATAGAATTATTTTCTCAAAATAACTCTATTTGATGTATTATAAACATAATTGCGTGAAATTAATAATTAAAATGTATAGTTAAAATATTATAATTTACAGTTAAAAATGAAATGGATACACCTAAACTGAATTTATAAAAAGACTATTTGTTATTTTAAAATTAATAAAAGTTTATTATTAAATCGCACTTGCATTTGTGAGAACGGCATGATTTTTGTGCAGTATTTACAATAAACACAAAACGTTACATGATTGTTTGCTTAGTGATTGAAAAATAGAAACTGATTTCCAATTAAATCAAATACCATTTAGCCCATTAAATGTTTCTACTTTCTTCAACCTGAGGCCAATACCTATCACGATATTTATTTCAATATATATATCATTATTACTATTATATATGTTTTCACTTTCCTTAATTTAAAAATAGAGATGTGATACCAATTGCTTTTCATGTGCTTTTTGTGATGAGTATATTCAAAATAGTATTATTTCATTTGACCAATAGAATAAGATTATGTTATTGATAACATTTGTGAAGAATAGAAATAAAATTGTATGATTCATTCCTGCATTGTTGTTAAATGAGCGATTTTCATTAATTGAATTTTTACAAATGTGAGTATTCAAACACAAAGCACGAAATAGTACAGATAGAAGGTTTCTAAATAAAAAAAAATAATTGTGGATAGCAGAAAACATTTCTGGTTATCAGACTAATAGTCACAACAATTACAATGTAAAGTTAAAAATTCTAAAATTAACAGTTTTTTTTCTGAATGAATACTTTTCAAATAGCTGGAAAAGAGGCTATAAATGAAATAATAAAATTTTAAAATAAATCTCTTGATAAATTTTAAGGGATTCTTAAAACTAAAAGTTCTTTCACGTTATCTGAAATTGATTAATACAACTGCAAATAATGAGACAACATAGCCACATTCATTGCATTAAATAGAGGATTGTATTTTTCCTTTGTGATAATTCGCTTCCAATCATAATAGAAACAAATTATAGTAGGAAAAAATTAAAAAGATGTCTGATTTTGAGTTTTATTTGTCACCAGTGAAAAAAATAAGTAATCTTCTTGCAATTATTTTTTATTGAAAAAATATAACATTAATACAACGTCTATTAAAAACGAAATACAGCACGGGTACATGTATAGCTGTATTTTGAAATTACCAAAAAATAAAGTTTACTTTTTAAAGTAATTTACTAACTTTCAGTTTTTTTATTTCAAATATAATTTCTACAAAATCGACACTTATTTTCAATAGTAATGACTCTTGGATTTTTCAAAAATGCTATCAATCTGTGTTTGGGAAATCATTTTTGATTGGAACTAAATAGGTACAGTTTAGTGATTTTAAAAATTCATAACTATCAGCCTTACTATTTGATTACTTATGATGATTTTTTTCAAATATATTTACCTACAGTCAAACTTTTCATCATAAAATTCATTTCACAATTAAAAAAAGTATTCATACTTTCTGAATACATTATAAATATTACTTTCTTAAATAATAAATAAATATCATTATTTTAACATATAAATATTTGTTGTTTGAATTACACTGTGTAAACTAATATTAATTTCAGATAATATTTTAAATTGAATATTCAATTAAAATCATGTTCCAACGAACAGCAAGAACTTCAAATTCAAAGAATATTCAAATGCAACAAAGATTAATGTTAAATAATTTTGGAACTACTAAGTTGATGTTAGAATATTTAACACACAAATGTCTATAAAGAAATATTTATTTACTTTTCTTTGAAAAAACATTTTGAGTGTACAAAAAACTACAGAAGTTGATAATGTACCACCATTTAATTCTTTAATGAATATTTTAGCTGGTTATTTTCACGGGTAAAAACAGAGGCATTTTCGCTTTTTATGATACGAAAATAGCTTCAAAATAACACAAGTAATCTGTTATTTTTCTCAATATCAATAAAATTCAATACAAGAGCTTTTAGTAGCTAAGATTATATTGAAACAAATATCCCGAAGGAGCAACCAGTTATTTTTCCGATGAATGCATCATTTTTTATGTTTCGGAAAGTTTTCTTGTTTCGGATTATGGATATTTGGACCGAGCTGATATCGATTTTTTGCGGATACTTCAGTTCTCTATTTAGATTGTGGATCTTTATTACTATATGTTTACTGTTTAAAAAATTTTAATATTTTGTCAATAAATATTGATACTTTGTTTTCATTTGATAATCTCAGATTCTGATTTTTTTATATGAAAAAGAGTAATGATAAGTACTCAGAAATGAATGAATTAATTTTCGAAGTTTTCACCATAGAGTTAGTAATATCTCCTTTTCAAAATGTTCATAAAAATTTTGCTTAATTATATTAAAGTTATGTTGTATTTTAAAAAAAATATAAGTGTTAAAATTTAAAAAGAAATAGAACTGATATTAGGGGATAATTTATTGGGAAAAAACCCACAAATCACTAAAGTTGAATAAAAAAGTTCGAAAGCACATAAGATTAGGTCCCCAAAACTGTGTTCAAACTCATGTAAGGTTGGAGATTTAATAGTTTATTAAATTTTTTTTCCCAAATGCTTGAAGTTTCTTCCATACAATCATCGGTTAAACATCAGCACTATTTAAATATTCTAGAAACTAGCCCTTAGCATTAAAAATCAATTGATTTTTTGATAAATTTAAAAATACCATTCTGCAAGATTTCATCATGCCATTGATTTTTTAATTTTTAAAAGGTTAATTTTTGTTCGCATTTTAAAATTATTATTTATCCTACTCGAGGGAAATTCATATTACTCAAATGTAATCAGCTTTTATAAGAATTTAATGAATGACATGATCTATTTAATATATTAAATTGCTTAAATGTGTGTGTGATTCCTTTAAAATTTTAAATAATAATATGACAAATGGAAGAATGTATATCTACAGAAAAGAACTTGATATGCTTAAAAATATTATTCAATCTAAGCAAAATTTATTATTTTTTAATTAACTTATTTTAAAATTATCCTATTATAAAAATTCTAAATTAGCGTTTGTATAATTTTTTTATTGACTCCATATACATGAAAACATAAAATCCTTATTAATATTTTAGAATTTTTTAAGAGTTACTAAAATGTTACGATTATTTCATTACTTTAAGCACTTGATTACATTAATCATAGTTAATTATTCTTAAAAGTTTCTGGATTTCTCTAAAAATCACAACACGTCAATATTAACGAAATACAAACAATTTTTATTTTATGGAGAAAAACATAAAATTGTTTGAACAACTTTACTTACGAATTATTATTTATAAATGTATTTAGAAAGTTAAATTAAGGATCTTAATACTTTTATCTGTTAAAGTATTTTTATTTTGATCACACTTAAAGATTGTTTTAATATAATACATAAAAATGTGAAGTGATAATGACTTTAGATAAATATTATTTCATAAAAAAGTGCTTTGTGTACATTACTGCATCATGAAATTAAGTTGTTGTTGCTCTAGCTTGCTTTCCTGAGTGGTGCTGTACCAGTTAGAAAACGGCAGTCGGAGAGGAGGGGAATCTACTTAACAAGATCCAGCCCCCATTATCAAATGTGACAGGTCTTTCGTTGGGTCGGGATTCAAACTCACTACCTTCCGATAACAAGAACAAATGGCTGAATGGATCAAGAGGACGCTGCCTGTTATCCAATTAAGTATAACTATTACAATGAATATAGTAAAAATAAAACACATATTAAAATAGTAGCTTAAGTCTTATTAGAAAGGACATTATTATTGAACAAACGTTCATTTCGTCCAGATCATACCTAAACGTAATTTTAAAATAAAAAAAAATAAGTCATGTAGACAAGTAACCCGAAAAAATAATATCCATTAAATTATATAACTTTTTTTAAGATCAGCTAATGCGAAACTAATTAACACAATGTGGATTTAATAATGTACAGTTTAAGATAATGACTAGGGAATTTAAACGAATGATGTAACTATGAGAAAGATTGAAATTTCAACTTAAAACAATATTATATAATTAAAGATATTATGCAGAATGATTTACTTAATAATATATTTAAAAATGGAATTAATGCTAATAAAAAGAATATAAATAAGAATTATAGTATTTATTATAATTTTACTTACTATCAAGCAGTATATATTTTTTTCACTTATAGTATTTTCATAAAATATACATTATATACATAAAAATCTACTTTTTATCCAATTTTTTTATCCCTATTTTTATTCCACTTTTTATCTACCCATATTTTATAAGAATTTATAATTTAATACATTTAAAATATAATGAAATATATATGTCGAATAGGTTAAAAATTTATAAAAAATTCATCAATTATTTTTAAAAGAAAGTAATGTAATGTATAGTGTAAATGTAAAAGGTAGTGAAAATTAAAATGTAAAAAGTCAAAAATACATTGTTTATTTTATATTCCTTATATAAGAAGAGATTCCGTATTAAGATATTTCAAATTAAAATATATTTATGTTTACTTTGTGTGTGATTCAATTAATATAAAGCTTATATTTAATTCACTTGATTCCTATTTAAGCTTCTGGTAATTTTCTTTTATTATTGAGCCTATGTTGTTCCTATACATTGTTTTCCATAACGAACAATGATAGACTTTAAATCTTTGAAGATAAATTTATTTACAATCACATACACAGAATTCAGTTCATTCAATTGTTCATAGTTGTAAGCTGCTACTAAATCACCGCTCTCAAATATTTATGTTCAAACATTATGCAACAAAGGCACAGACACACATTTCTATAGCTGAAAAGAATGAATAATATCATGTTCATCAACTTCCATTTGAATGCACTTTTTCGGTTTTTGAATTGTACAAAGTAAACAACCTATTCTGCTTAAGATGAATGATTAAGGAAAATGTTATGCATAATGCTGGTTTTGAAAATGCAGAATAATTAAATAAAGCATCCGTTGATTACTTTTTGGTAACTAATTTCAACAAATAGTTTTTGTTATTATGAAAAATAAGTGAAATGTGTAAAGCTTGGTTTTAGTCAGATAATAGGCATCTAAGGGAACAAAAATAAATAAGCATAGAAATAGGCCAATTAATGGTGTTTTAGGATTTTAATATGTTTTTCTTTACATTTGTGAATTGGCATTACTTGATTCTCAAAATGAGCCCTATGGGGAAATAACAAAGTTATATTTTTGGATTTCACCATAAATAAAATAATAAGATTAAATCACAATTTGAAGCATGAAATTAAAGGAATTCAGTGCAGTTAACAGACTCTTCAATTTGTGACGGAAACAACTTGAAACGAAAACATTTTGGGATTCAAGATTACTGTGATTCGGCTATAACTAAGTGAATTTAGTGGATGACTTATATATAGTTTTAATTGGGTACATCTGAATTTTAAAATATAAATTGTTATAAAGACTATATATATATATATGTATATAATAGTATATTTTATAAAATTAATAGTCACAAATTATTAGATGGAGAATAATACATTGAAAATACCAAATGGAAAACAATACATTGAAAATACGAAATATAGTAAATAGTTGGAAAAATATTCAACATATATCTTAAAATTTCAAAGAAAATAGAAAATAATACATTGAAAATACGAAATATAGTAAATATTTGGAAAATTTTTTAATATATATTTTAAAATTTCAAAGGAAAATATAAAATGGAACGAAGTACCAACATGGGCAGCTTCGTCAGGGGGTGTTGACCACATTTTCACAAAGTATGGTTTTTCTGCACTGGCCCAAGACATAGACTTAAAAACAAGCCAGTACACCCCAAAGCCACACCAATTCGTTCCATTTTATATTTTTCTTTGAAATTTTAAAATATACACTACTGGCCATTGAAATTGCTACACCAAGAAGGAATGCAAATAACAGAACGATATTTATTGGACACATACATTATTGTGAAAAGAACAAGTGATTAGAGTTACAGGAAATTAGGATGTATAGATCTTGAGAAATCAGTACTCAGAGCAGCCACCTCTGGCTGCAATAACAGCATTTATCCGCCTAGGCATGGAGTCAAACAGAGATTGTATGGCATGTACGAGGATATCAGTCCATGCAGCTTCAACACTATGCCACAGTTCATCGACAGTAGTGGATGGTGAGTGATGGCGTGCCAATCGCTCGGCAACCATTGACCACACATTCTCAATTGATGATAGATCAGGAGAACGCGCTGGCCAGGGTAACAGTCGAATCTGTTCTGTATCAAGGAAGTTCAGAACAATATGGGCAACATGTGAACGTGCATTATCCTGTTGTAAAAAAGCATTAGGAAGGCCTCGAAGATAGGTCAGAGCCACGGGCCTTAGCACATCGGCAATGTAACGGTTGCTGTTCAAAGTGCCGGTAATGTGAACAAGAGGTGATCGAGACGCAGTCTAATGTATAATTTTCAGTTATTCAGCTCAATAAATCAAATATATTCAATTTTTAGATTTTGGATCTTAAATATAAGTTAAAATAAAGGAAGGGAACTAATAATTTTATATTTGAGTTTCAATAGTTATATATTTGAGGATTTTAGCATTTATGTAAATATTCTTCCATTATTAAGGTGATAAATGTTAGTTTATTGGGAATAATTCGAAAGATGATTAAAATAAATTTGAAAAATGCTGTTATAAAATATTGTCTTCTTTCAAATTCAAAAACTATAATTTTTAATAATTAAAAAAATAGGAATGTAGTTTTTCTTAAGGTATTCGCTTATGTTTGAGGCAACTTTTCCTTACAAAATTATTTTTATTTTCTTTTATCTTGTTTTTAGATAAATTATGATGTAAAAACATAAAGAGAGAGTTAGCCAAATTTTTAATTACATATTATAAAAATGATCATTCTGAAATCATTTATTTTAAAGCAAATGTTAGTGAAATTTTAATAAAACGGCTAAGAACTCTAGAGATTAAATGTAATGCTTTAATCTTAATTTAATTCGACATATGGTTATGTGACAATGTTCTTTGAAATGAAAACCTAAGAAAAATAATCAGTGATAAAGAAAAAATGTTGAAAAATATACATCAATACGGATATATTACGAAATTTAACTGAACATACCCTTTAAAAACAGCTGTCAATGAAAAAGTTCACGTGTATTTCAAAATTCTGCTTCATCTCATAATAATAACACGTAAAACATGTAGGTCAAGTTTTGTACAAGTATCTGCATTATTATTTGAGACATCATATTTAAGGGGATAGGAAAGGTTTGAAATTTTTTGAAAGGAAAAATTTTAAGAAAATCATCGTTAAAGTGATAGTCTCGCTTGTGATAGCGACGATGTTGCCAATTGTTTCGAATGTTGTTGCTGTCGTGAGCCAACTGGGCTGACAACATGGGATGCGCTGCTCCAATTTTCCAACGGAACCATATTTAGGTGTGGAGTCCGACTTCCTGAGTAAACACATAACATAGGTACCCGTTTATACGGTTCCATTCATATTCACATTCCATTTATACAAGGAAAGAACAAAGACAGGATAGATAGAGAAAGTACATTCATCCCCAAACCGGGATTCGAACCCAGGACCTCCCTATCCGCAGTCAATCACCCTGACCACTGGACAAGTTGGGCGGCATTCATTCTAATATATAAGCAAAATAACAGCCTTACACTTATTGCTTTTAATCAGCACATTACAGAAAAAAACATAAAAATAAAAAAATTGTAAAAAAAAAAAGAAAAAAATTAAATAAAATTATTTTTATTTACAAATTCTGATTTGAAAATGCAAATTTTTGTTTCGTTTTTGAAAGACGTGACGTATATATAATCCTGCAACTTAATTTCTGTTTGACATACAATAAAACAAAAACTGTTTTGGAATCTGGAAAGTACTGAGTACAGGATTCACTAATAAAAAAAATTGACACCTAATGTCAAAAATTAACTTTTCAACTTAGGCGGATGTAATGTATTTTATGCTATTTCATGAAGTTAATAAAAGAATGAATTATAAACTTTTTTTTGATCACAGTATAATATATCAGTGAAGAGACTTTGAAACCTACGATATACAATGTAAAAAGTAGACTAGCCCCTGAAGACCAACACATTGTTAGTTCAGGATCATTGATGTCATGTATCTAAGATATTAATAAAAATCTTTTCAATAATTGGCTTTTGGACTCAGCTAGACAAATATCCCTAATCCCTGAGTAAACCCTCATTAATCCGAACCCTTTTAAATCAAACTTTACTTAACCCGTACACCCATTTAAATGTACATATATATGAATATTACTGAATAAATATAGGGCGAGTTAGCTAAATAATGTATTTCTATTGAAGCTGGAGTTTTGTTGACCTTGGATTAGTCACGTCGAACGTTTAAGATATCTCCATTTCTTTCTCTCAATTAATTGTTCAAGAAAAGACCATTTACGTGAGATATCTAAGGATCTGTGGTTTCTTCCAACCATTGAATCTATGAAATATGAAGATGAAGGTAGACCATCCTGTTCAAAGCAATCTTTCAACTGATGTTTGTTTTAAGTACAATAATGTAATGTACATACTATATTTCATTTTTTTCTTATGCAGTTTTATATTTCAATCTTTTAATTTCAAAGTACAATTTTACAGTGTATAATAACTTGTTTATGTACCTTGGCCCTTACTTTCATTTGTTCGTTACACTTGTTTAATCCATACTTTCGTTAATTTGGACAACCTGGATATCCTATTAGTTCGGATTAATGAAATTCAACAGTATTTGCCTATGGAATTCTTCACAACATACAGATCATCATCTAAATCAAGTATTAAGCCAACGACCTTCTAGACCAGATACCTTTTCCTCAAGGTGTGTGATTGAGTTTCCAGTTTTATTATTGAAATGGATTTACACTTAATTTAAAATTATAAAATCTAATAATATTTGTACCTTTTATTGATGTATATTCTTCGTATTAACAGAAAATTTTTAGAATGTGTGAAGAAACATTAATGCTTTAATAGAAATAAAAATGAAAAAATGCTTTTTTTATATGGTCAAAATTAAAGAGCATTTATTTCAGTTATAATTCATAAATAATCTTTCTTCTCTCCGTCATCTGAGTTTTCTTCAACAATAATTTTAATTAAAATTCTTGAATTTAATGAATGTTTTTTTGTTCCTTTCACTTTGTTTTCATTAGCAAATGTATGAAAAAATTCGTATATGGTATTGTACTTCTATGAAATGAATTTTTTCATAGAATTTTCTTTAATTAAAGTATGAAATGCTTAAATAATTCCTCCAAAGTTTAAACAGTTATGTGTTTTAACGTTAAAGAAATACGCGTATTCAATGAATTTAGTTCCTTTTTCATGAAAATGACTTTTTTTTGTAATTTTCATCCGTCCCTCATGCTTTCTTAATTTTGTTCTGTTTTCATTTCTTAGCTTTTTGAACAAATATTTCACGAGAGTTAAATTGTTGTTTCCGAAAATTATATGAATCATTATTACTTTTTCGTTATACTGTTTGTTTTATCTCTATACAATATCTTTCTCTCTCTCCTGAATTAATTTTGAAATTTATTATTATTTGAAAGAAATGTTTACGGAAGAGTTATATATGAAAAATATTGTTAAAGAAATTTCAAAAAAAGCGATTAATTTTGTGACTTTGTTCAAATTTCAAAATGAATTTATACAAAAGTATATTTTTTTCAAATCATTATGAAAGGTTGTGTTTTTTAAATACGCAAAATAAATAACGGCTTTCATTTAAAAATAAAGATTTGATTATTTTTTAGCTTTATATTAAACAGATAACTTATTTTTAATATTTATATAATATTATTTGTAATTAATATCTCAATATAGAAACAATAATGATATTTGAGTGTGAGTTATGAAAAATTTTCCTTTCAAGATTTAACTCAAAGCATAAAATTAGTTAATTTATTAATAAAATTAATTTCTTCTTGGAAAATGAATTAATTATGAAAAATACTTTCATAGTAATATCAGTTTTCTAAAAATTAATTTTATCTAGTTTATTGAATTAATTATATTTAATATTATTTTGGCTTGGTTGTAAACTAATTTAACGTGTTTAAATTTTTTTTATATTCAAGTATTTTAGTATTTACATTTATAATTTATGCTCAAAATAAAAACTACAACATAAAAAGAAAACTGAGTGTGCAAAGAATTTATGTTAACGGAGTTTAAAATATCCTAATATGTCTAAATGAATAAATAAATGCAATTCAAAACGTAATTTTAAAATTGATTATATGGAAAATCGCTTGAAAACTAGTGTCGTATTTATTGAGATACTTTGATATTCTAGTAAGAAGTTATTATTTTTAAACCTTTTCATATTAGATTTATATTACCAACACATATAGAAAATGAATTATTTCAAAGAGTCTAAAATATCATCAAATATTTCTGTTGGGTATTTGCCCAACATTATTATAAATAGAATTTTATGTATGTCAAACGATCATCTATAAATATTTTTGTTTGAGAATCTAAAGTTGAAACTTATAAATCAAGTCAAAAATTTTGTTATACTCACTGTTATTGACTGCTTTTTATCCTCTGGAATGATGTGATATCCACTATTATTTAAAAAAAAAGTATTTCTGTACCTACACACATATCGCTTTTCTAATTCTTGAAACGAACTTGTTCCGCATTTGTTTTGACACTGAATGATGCCTTGAATTTCGAAAGTGTAACAGGTCACTTCACGTTACACAAAATGCGTGTCATCTGTATTTTGTTTAGGTTAACTGCTTTTTTTATCAATTTTACTCTCTTTAGTCAATTTCCGTTTGGCGTAAACTTCCGCTTGTGAATTTAAGAAACTCCTTAAACTGATGATTCTTTTTTATTTTTTTATCAAGAAAAAAGAAAATGTAAAGAATCAAGTAGGCGATTCGGCATTTAAAGATAAGTTTGCGTTTCCTTTGGCAGCATTGAAAATAAATTATCTTTTAATAGTCCTAAAGATTATGGGGTTAAATTTCACTTATTAGACCAACTCGAATGACTTTTTTGTTTCATAGCAAGTATGTCAGTGGGGTTGAATTCCAACAATTCTGATAACACATTTAGAGGAATATCTTTGATAAAAAAATTAATGTTTCACAGATTCTAGGTCAAGTTCTATAATTAGAAAATAGATAGGCACCTAATAAATGTTCCTGGAACAAATAATGTTCTAAGCAATTGGCAATAAATTCATTATATTTTTGTTTTTGAAAATTTAAGAAGATTTTTATTGCATAACTCTGTTTTAATTATTTGAAAATATTGTTTCTTAAAAGTTGGTTTAAAATTTGTAATCCGATTTAAATCGAAATTTTTGGATTAAAAATAGGTTGTTAGTTACTCTCTTTTCAATATTTAAATTTCATACGCAGTAACACTTCTGAAGATTTTTAGAAATAAGTAATATTCAAATTATATCAGGATACAAAATATTAAATCTGTTTCTGATAATTCTGAGATTCATTCTGAGATTCTGTTTCTGATAATTCTGAGATTCATGTAAAAAATCCTTATTTTGTTTGTTCGTCGAAATTTTATCCATGTTTGAATTGAGGGTCGCTGCACTCGATCGAATGAAACCTATATCTAGATGTTGGCTTACGCCTAACTTGAAATACAGACTATGAATCAAGTGTAAACTAATTCCAACGTTCATATTTAATTTAACACCTAATTATTTCGGATATGATTTCATTGTAATGTGCTTGTTAAGTGATGTATAATTATCTTAAATGCTTTATCAACATTCTTGAACTATACTTGTTTGAAGAAAGTGGCGAGCGTTCTTCCCGCTTCTTAAAATTGTCATCTTTCCGTCACCATTGGCATAAAGAATAAACGTGCACAACATTAAAACGCTCTTTTTGCATTTTCACATATCTTTTTTTTTAAAAAAAATAATGATATTAACCTTTTTTCGATTTTTGCATTGAAAACTATATTTTCATTGCAGCGAACGTGCATGTTTTTCCCAATAAAACGGGAACAGCAATTCTCATATCGGAAACACGTTGAATGCAAATGAAAGAAGTTTGGAATTTAATAGTTATTAACTTTGTAACTAAAGAGAATTTTCAAATATTAAACACTTCATGAGAATAGTTTATAATTGATATATAGGTGATACCTCATTTCGTAGTGAGAGAAGGAGCAATTTAAATAAAACTTAGTAAATCACACAATTTCCCCTCGAAAACTTGGTACATGTTTATCACAGTAAGTTTCTGAACACAAAATTTGGTGGTCTAGCTTCATTAATTTTAGTATAAAATATAACATATGGAAAGTATGAATATGTTTGTGCTATTATATATACATTAAATTAAGATACCTTATGATGACTGTAATAGTGAACAATAGTTAAATTTAGAGATAACGACTAAAGATATGTTTCTCTATCATTTAACTTTCTTTTATTGTAATGAGAATTACGCTATTATCTCCACTCTCCATGTATTAAAAAAGATGACAATTTTACGTCCTTTAAAGAAAGTATGTTCCTAGCTCAAAAATGCAACTTTTTTTAAATAAACAGATTCTGCACGTTAGCAAATTTTAAATGCCCTTTCCTATATTTTGGTGTTAAAACAATTTATTTCTTTAGATTTCTTTAAGAACAATTGCTCTTAAATCTTTCTTAAGTGTTACTGACATACTATTGACATGTTATGATTATTTTATAGTAGTTATATGATATCGTAGTTTTCTTCTAATATTTTATCACAAATAGACGAAGATTCTTGATATTTATATTCTGGTCTACTTTTCTTATTTTTTTTACTTCTCTATATATAATTAAACTATCTTGGAAATCATAGAAATACCTGGTGAACTTACTAACCCCAATAATAATAAATATCAAAGTATTTACTAAAATTATTTAAAAACAAAACCTACAAACTGTGCTAAAAAGCTAAAACATATAAATTAAAAGAGATTATGTTAACAACAAAAAATTAATGTGCATTAATTTTGTGCAATTAGTGTGCAAAAACTAATTAATGCATAAAAATTAAATATGTCAATTAATTTATAAAAAGTCAAAAATACGAGTTGTTTTAATGGATGCAATTAAACGTCAAACAGTGCTTTCAATAAGAAATTTTCATTTTAAAATTAACGCAAAAATCCAATATTTTGTAAGTTTTCTTTTAAATGACGAATGCAATATATCGCGTTCGAATGATGAAATTTTAAATCATTCTAATTAGCAATATAAAAGTTCAGTTCTGAAAAATTGTGCTTTTTTTTCTCTTTTAATCTTACCAAAATTTAATCGATATTAAAATGATATATATTTTAGTTAAATGCATTGTTATTAAAACTATGATCATTATATATTATAACAGGATACGAAGAAAGATTTAAAACACGATCATTTGCGGTAAAAATGGTTTGTTCACTTCAATATTCAGGATGTTTTTAACAAATGATAGCAGTCACAGATTAGGCCAATGGGAAAAAGCACTTTGGGAAAACTAATCCACGATGGCAATATATTTAAATGCTGGATTAAAAAAAAGGAAGAGAATCAAACGACATTCTTTGGGATGGGGTGAAGTGAAAAGAAATTCCTCAGAAGTTTCTACTTTAATGGATTATCGGAAGATTTTTCCACGGAGCGGTTGAACTCAGAGAGGCGTGAAAGAAAAATAGCCGCTACTCCATTAATTTACCTCACAGATGTAAATGCGGAGAAATTCGTTGGTTGGAAACTGATAGCCACCAGGTAATGTTTTCTCCGGGCACTTAAGAGGGAAATGGTTTTCTCCGATAACAAAAGATACCCGGTCTCTAGAGTTCATATTTTAGATGTTAAAGTAGGAAAATGAATGCTATTAATTTTTACGGAAGCTTATTAGTTCAGGATTGATTTCTTAATTTTAAATTCATTGTGTTCAGGAATAATACTCGAGGAAAAAACTATGTAATTGATTTATAAATCCTAAATAATTCAAGGTAATATATTTTTATGTAAATAGTGAAGAGTTATTTAACTGCAACATTATTTAGCTCAAATGTATGGACTTGTTATTAAGTAATTAAGGGAATTTAAATTACGAAATGTGGAGCTGTAGAAAAAATCAGCTCCAATAATTGATTATTTTTGGCATTAAAAATTCATATATATATATATATATATATATATATATATATATATATATATATATATATATATATATATATATATATATATATATATATATGTATATATATATGGCCTTAAATCCAATATAATCGCATCTCTTCTTGTCAAATCAAATTTAAAATTTACTGTCTATATATCTAACATTCATTAATTAAACAAGTTTCTAATTATGCTATTTATTTACCATTTTATAATCAGTGTATATGGCTTAATATTAACTATATAATAAAATTAGTAACAAAAATTAGTGTACTTGATTTAATAAAATAATTCAATCGAGTAGGAATACATACTGGATATGTGTATCTATTTGCAATTATATAGTAAATATTTATATGAAATAATATGTATGGTTTATGAAATTCAAAATCTTTTGGAACCTTATAATTGAATTTAAAATTTATGAAAACAAAATTCAATTTATTTAAAAAAAAACTGAAAATAAATAAAAACTTAAATATATTTTGAATTCTTAGTTAGCATCAGACAGATTTACACTTCTGTTTTTTATTCTTTAAATGTCATGCATATCAACCTTCTTGAGAATATTTTGATAAAAAATATAAATTTTCTTGCACACACGCTTATTTTTATGATACATTTTGAAGAGCTGTTCAGAGTTTACTTTATAGTGTATGTGAAAACATCTTGCAATTTTTCATAAAAATATGTTTCATTTGATTGTTAAAATGTTTGCAAATTGAAATACAAAATATGTAATATTCTTTGAGATAAACATGCGAACATATACAAATATAAAGCGGAATTCAATCTTTTTCTAAATTGTCTGAAATTAGTATGTACTTAAATATAAATTTATTTACAATTTCTAATACGTGTCTAAATCTTAAATAATTTTTAAAAATTTATAATCATTGTGAAAATCAAGCACTAACGACGAGAACTTTCGATTTCTAAAAGACACAAGAGGCATAGTGAGGGTGTGTCGGAGCAAGAGGAACGGTGTGGTTGTGTGTGAATACGAGTGGTAGCAGAGGTCCCGCTTCCAGGTAATGGAAAATACATGTGTTTCGAATAATGTAAAAAAGAACCATCTAAATTTATGTTTGTATCTACAATTTAATGTTATGTTTGTTAATGTAAAATAAATGTATCGTAAAAGTAAAGATATTTTGGTATCACTGAACGATCCTGGAAACGACAGGTTCGTGGAACCATCACAGTCATATTTCTTTCAGATACCTAGTGATCATTTGAAACTTGGTAGTTATAAAATTATTGCTCACATATCACATTTTTTTTCTAAAAATTTAATTTTTTCAATAAGTTGCAGTTTTTTTACTTATGTTTATGAAGATTATATTTTCATTAATACCATAAAATTATCAAAAGACAAAATTTCAAATATAGATATGCATTCACAGAAAATGATTTTATGTATCCATGATAAGATATTATTTATATGATGATTGTGTTTAAAAAAGTATAAAAAAGTCAAGTGCTCTAATTAATAAATATCTCATAATTTTAAAAAAATATATAAATTAAGGTAATGTTTCTAAGTGATTTGAACTCTAAGAATGGTTCTGAATAAACACAATGAATTATACCAAGACCGGTGTATTTTGGAATAGACGAAATGAAAGAAATAAGAAATCTCAATCACGTGACACAATTGCCTCTTCTCAAACTCAGTGGTCATGGGAACACGATGTTTTTGAAAGATGTCATAATCGCCTGATTATCCAAGCAACAATTGATATGAGTAAATTATCAATCAATGTCAACCGCATCAACGATTCATAATTGAGCTTTATGATGGATAATATCTAATGATTTTAATTTTTAATACAATAAATTTTAAATGAGGAATAATCAGTTGGTGATTCATGCTCCAATTAAAATTTTCTTTACATTAAGTACTTTTAGGTAATAAATGAAAAAATAAAATTTGTATGTGGGACACATTTGGTTGCTTTCTGAACTCTTAGCCAATACGTTTTTTCGAAGACATTTTTGAACGTACTATAGAAGCATTTTTTAAATACTATGAATACTATATAAAATATTTTTTTAATGAATATAAAAATTCGACTTAAAAAATCATATTATTTATTCAGGAATCTTACACTTGGTCTATAATTAAAAATAATATTTATTTAGTACCATAGAACATAACATTTGCAACACTAAGATTTAGAAAAAATTCAATCTTTTGGTTTAATTTAGAATAGATTTATACAATAATTTTTAAATGTTTATAAAAGTGCCAGGGGATATTAGATGAATCACTATCATTCTAACTTTTCGTTCAACAGTTAGTGGGTTCGAATCTTACCTTAAGTGTCATTGTTTGGAATCTACTCAAGATTCTAATTTTCTTTCCAAGAGCATACAAAACGTGTATGCAGAGCGGCAATCACATCAAAAGTTTTATGATTCTTCAATCAAATGGATATTTTTATCAATCAGAAAACAATTGATAGTTTTCCATATTATTGAAGTCAAGAGTTGTTATGGACCACTATGCTGTTTTCATTGTCTATTTCAATTTCTTAGAATTACAGTATTGAGCATAAACTAATCATTATTATAAATACACGGATAGTTTCGACTTGACATTTCTCTTCAATATGAAATCGTGAATTTTTGGAGTAAAATGTCCCATCACTTTTAAGAAGATAAATATAAATTGACATGGAAATATTAAATTTCGTCTTTTTAATTGACCAATTTTTATGCTTCTTAACAATTTAGAAAGTAAACTAGAAAAATATTTGAAGCTTCTTGATATTATCTGTTAAAATGGTGTTTGACATACAAGTTTTACAACGAAACGTAATTTCTTGTAGATTATAGTAAGCATCACTCAAATAAAATTCGCAAAAGTTTCATTCTTTTTTTAATTCTTCAATTATTTGAGCATTATTTTTCTGTCCATTGGTTTGAAAATTTATTTCGTTCAAGAACGTGGGGATGTTAAATTTGGTGATGATAACGAGTTGTAACTATGACGTAATAGCAATCTCTATAGCACAATTTATTATTTCAACCAAAATTATGATAACATTGTTAATAAATTTTTGTATGTATGTGTATGTGATATTACAGATGTAAAATGGATTTTGGTCTTGATGTAAATTAATTTTTTTAGATTCATTCAAAAAAGTCTCCAATATATTCCTTATAAATATATATATATATATATATATATATATATATATATATATATATATATATATATATATATATATATATATATATATATAATTTTAAAAAATATATTCTCATTTATTCAATTCATTTCTCTTGTAAATAAAGCGAAAAAATTGTAATACATTTATCTTCTTGCAAAAACAAAGAATACTATTGATTAAATTAGGGTCAATGTAATAAAAAATAAAAATTCGATAGACCAAGGTTCACTTTTTCTCTCCCTTTTATTTCATGTTCGTAATGACAAGAAATTCAGCCAAGACTCTGACAATTCCTCTATTGTCAGATTCGCTACGTTTGCCCATCAACTATTATTTACGCCAAACGACCCATCAATTTAGGATTGATCGTTCTAGCTTATAATTGAGATTCATGATTTCACAAAACTTCCCCATAAAATGAAAACTAACACAGCCAATTATGTAAAGAATAGGAAATACTTGTCAGTTGAAACCTCTATTTAATATCTTATCTATTAGCATATATAAATTTTACATTAAAAATTAAATTAAAATTCAACCATAATCAAGCGCTTAAATAATAATGGAGAATAGGAAATTAATATTGCAACAACAGTACCAATATACTTCATCTAACTACTATAGTTATAGATAAATACATATTAAATTGGGAAAAAAATGAATTAAACTCTTTTTTTTCACTCAAGAGCAATTACTTTTAGCTTTTTCAGGCCAAATGAGAAAGAGTAGAATTAAATACTCATATGAAGTGCCTTTCTAGGCACTTCATATGCATGACGTGTGTTCGTTTTTATATTTTTTGTTTGAATTTTCATAGTTTTCTCCCTTGAGAAACCTGAAAGCGCCCCATTATATATGAAATGTCCTCTCGCCAAACAAATTATTCCATGAATATTAAAAATTCCTTTATGATAGCCTTATACCGTTGGTTGTCTTCGACTTGGAGTCAAAATATTTTCAAATTTTAATACAATAAATTTAGAGCATATCATACATTTATATTTATTCCAGAATTAGAAATTTTCAGTTATATATTGCCGATCGTACAGATCTTTCGATTAATTACTGTCATATAAAGTTTAATTAACAGTAATACTGATATATAAAATAGAAGCTATTTTGAAAAATATATTTTCCTTTCTCCATAACTGTGGTTTTTATTTACTTAACCTAATGTTTTCTTAAGTAGTTCTGAGGTTTTCTATCCCTCAACTGTTTTTTTCTATATTTTAAGATTTGTGAAAAATTGCTAATACTTGAGCGCTGGTATTTTCAAAAGTAATCATCCTAAGCACAACGAAGGAAAAAGTATTAATATACTTCAATGACAATGCAGATTAGACCAGAATTCTTTGAAAAAAAGTATGAATTAAATTATGAATAAAATGATTAACATTTGCAAAGAAAACTTGTTATTTTAGTTCAGTATCCACATAAAGTTCAGACATTTACCATGTTAATTTTTCATGACTTTGTGTAAAGCCTTTAATTGAGTAAACTTAATTTCGCAAATGAGCGACCAAATCTCTTTGTGTGTGATGATGGCTTAAATATATTTTTTAAGTTTTAAATGCGTTATTGATTCAAATTTTGTTCGTTTTATGCTTAAAAACAGGCAGCAAATCTATAAAAAGTGCAAAAAGTTTAAAAATAAATTAAGATTTATTTAATGATGTTCATTTTCCTTTAGAGCTATATAAATAAAAATTCCTAATGAAATTAATAATTTCCTATTTTAACAAGTCATTTTTCTATTTAAATAATATTCGTTAATGAAAATATCATATTTGTAAATATTTTTCGAAATTTAATCATAGCTATAGTGAATATTTCACCCAAAAAGAGAAAAAGTAGGTAGACCTACCCGATAAATTCCAAATAAATGTATATAATGTATTAAACTACCTACTAAGGATTTATGATCGAAAATCCAATATGATTGTAAAAAGTAACAATTTATGTTGCCATTAAAAACACAAGTTTATAAGTCAAAAAAGGTAGTATATTATTAGAATGTGTGATGTTGATATTCACGGAAATAATTGAAAATTTTTCAAGTGTTCAAAAAAAATTTGCGCCTGAAGAGCTCTATTCGATTTACCAAAATTTATAATCAATTAGTTTAGGTTTTTCATGATAAATAAATATAATCTTAATATTGAAATTAATTTTATAACGGTAACATTATGTATGAGGTATTCATCAATGTTTTTAAAATTATTCATGTTTAGGGTATGTGTAGATTTAAAAATGTGCAAACTGATAATTAAAAAATTGCATCTTTCAAAAAAATCTAAATATTAATTCAGTCACATATGTAATACCAAAAGACAACTCTATATATAATAATAAAATTACGTGAAACTTCTATCTTAAGATATTCACAAACTACAAGATCTGAATATAATCATTCAAAATTAATCTTTTAATGAAAAATTGAATTCTGAATTTTATAGAACTTAGCTGATTAAATTTAGCATTTAACTTCTTTTGTTCAAATAATGTTTATTATTTAATTATATTTTATTTAATATTATAAAAAATGCGTGGATTTATATTCATCACAACATTCAAAAATAATTGAAAGCAGATTATTAATAGACATGGAAACAAATATATCAAGTATGCATTTAGTATTCTCTGATAAGTGTCATCACTATCTTAGATTCCATTATATATATATAGTATCCTTTGTAAATTAAACTAGTCTTACAACCTATTTTAATTGAAAGCTATATTCTAATTTAGAAGCAAAGTTTGAATTGCTTTACCAAATAGGAATGCCTTAGCTATTACCCTCTGGGTAATATGATTGGATAATTACACAAATTGATAAATTAATTTTAAAACTTTGCCATCTCAAAAACATGTTTTTTACTTTTAATTTAATATAAAAATGTAAGTTACCTGTTTAAAGATGATAGAAGTTAATTGGTTGAGCTCACAATATTTTCTTTGTTTTACATTAGCAAAAAAGTATTTTCGAGTTCAAAATGAGTCCATTTGGAACTTAAGTACTTGGGGACATTTAGAAGAAACCTAGCAATATTGTTTGTGATACGTTTATCTTTGCAGTATGAAGATGAATTCGTTCTTATATAGCAAGAAGGGGTTATTACGTGCGCAGATCTATCTAAAGTTGTTTTTCTGACAGATAACAGCTTTCTCAAAATCTTCTACCCAGAAAGATATTTTTCTGAGTTGCTTCTGTTAAAAAAATAACAAATATGAATTCATATAGGAAAACTTTTATTATGTTCTGTTCTAAGCTTCCCTCAATTCAAATTCTTTTGACCAAAATACTTTTGTCAGACATTTTCAACATGAAAAATACTTCCTATACTTTTTGATCACCAAATAATCTGAAAACATCTCTTGTGTCGTCTAGCCACCTGTTTTTACTGTCATTTGACACATATAAAAGTTCTCTATGAATTAAAAGAAAGTAACACATCATAAATTCTTTCCTTTCAGTTTTGGACAAAGTGTTTTATGACGGTTCAAATGGCTATTCTTGAAGAATAAAGAAGATGACACATTGAATTCGATAAATAAACGACAAATATAGTCTTATAGTTGTCATAGTATCTCTAATAAATTAAAAGGAGGAAATACAAAATATTATCACATCTTTTCCGGAACTCTAAGAGAAGAAATAAAAAGGAATGCCAGAGAAAGATTTTCACATATATATTCATATTTTAAATTACGTATTTTTATTATTATAATTTTAAATTACATTTCATTTCATATGCCCAATTCATATTTTAAATGCATATCATATTTTTCCATGCATGAAATTATTTTATTTTCCTTGAATAATATACTTGCATTGAATCGATTTTAATTTAATATGTTAATTTCCATGAAACAAAAAATTTTATTGGTTTTCTTAGGAAAATAGTTTGTAGCTATAAGCAGTTTTTGGTATCACGAAGCTCAAAAGTTGTTTTAAATGTGTTTCATACCAAACCATTTTACTGTATAGCAACAACATTAAACCAAACCCTACGCAAAAATTAAAGCAAAGTGCTCTTTGTATTTTCTTTTTCAATGATAAAACTGGATTGAAAATTATAAATATGACTTCTGCATAGATTTTCTGTTCATATGTATTTTCTAACTGTGATAAAATGAATAATTTGTGACGATTGCAAAAAGTGAAGTTAATTTTTACGTATAACATTCTGTAAAAGAAATAAAAATGTGTATAAATATTCATTAAGACCTATATTTTTAGTGACAATATATTTACAATTTTAGGTGATTGCACACATTGAGGTTAAAATTATATTTGATAAGAAGTTATAAAAAGGGATGACTTTAAGAACTCATACGAGAAAAAAGTAGAATTGTTCTCAAAATCTTCCTTCAGAAAATAGAATAACAATATGGAATTAAATGTCAAAATGTGTGTTTATAAGGATTTTTAATTAGAAAGTGTATCTAAACCACATAAAACTTTTAAGTAAACGTGTCCTTATTATCAAATGATAACATATATTCAAGAGAGATTGAAACATGTAATACATTAGTTGAAGGACGACATGAGAAAATTAGCAGGGCTGTGTAACAATCAAAGTGGAGCTAAAAGGTATTCAAAAGATCAGTTGAGGTAAAGTATTGGCATATATGCTGCATGACGAAAGAGTGTATCATTAGGGTACAAAATAGGATGGTGAAATGTGCTTATTATGTTTATGAAATATATTGCATGGTATACATCCTTTTTAGCGATGATTTTGAAGCCAACAACTTGCACGTGGTGTGAATTGTCCAATGGAGGAATGTCAAAATGTAAACAGTATGACTATTGAATAATATATCACTAAGAATATCATTTCACAAGCTTAGACATTATTACGAAGGGCAGGACCAGCTATTTAATAGCTTAGTAGCAGTCATTCACGTGTAACTACAGCAGTGAATAAAGAACAAGTGAGAAGGAACAGACAATTGGAGAAAGCGTGAGACAGTACTAGAAGTTCGATATCATATTTTACCTTGTCATATTCTATGGAGTTTCAACTTGAACAAAAATTATAATAAATTAGTTATTTTAATGCTTGGTTATCAGAAACAAAGTTTTCTGGGATAACGGAAACACAATATCTGAACAGATAAGTAGTTAACTTGAATACCTTTCATGAATAAGTATAGATTTTAATCTGAAAATGATTCTGAACGAACACACATCGGAAAAGAGAGAAACATAATAAATCCATTCACTTTAATGGCAGAGATTTATTAGCTAGACTAGCCCTTATTTAGTCCGATGTCATGTTTGGTGTTCTACAAATATACATATTATCCAAGGTGGTTCAATGAAGGGTCGTGATAATTGTATCAAGGTCACATTTCCTCACAACATATATTTTAGAGATTTTAGTCCTCACTTTATCTGGATAAATGACATCATTACTTCTCTTCTCGCAATAGTTGTAGCAAATCTGTTAGCGAAGAAGGATATTGAACAATTTGGAATTCGGAGTATTCCCGGACTAAATCCTTTCGAATACTTGTTGATTATTTTAAGGAAAAGTTTTGTTACACGTCCCTAACCACCGCAAAGATTTCCCAGCAGTGAATAGTACTTTAGTAGGAATAGGCAGCAATGACTTAACAGCTCTTGGACAATATAGTTCTTGACTGATGGCATTCTTAAATATCAGTCAAGAATGATAATACCTCCAACAAAGGTATGGAATTTCCTTGATAACAACTTGTACCAAGAACTTCTCTGTTAGTTCTGTAAACACGCTCCAAACTAATTTTTTTATTATGTTTCCTATCAGATTGTTGATTAATTTTTTCATGTGCTGATTTTTTTAAGGATTTCATGATATAATTTTTATTAATTTTGTAACATGCTATTTTTTTGTCTTAGTACACAGGTTTTAGGGGACTAAGATACATCTACTAGTGTTTATATAGCATTTTGTACCAACCCTAAATCCAGTCAAGTTGAATCTTGACATTTGCTGCACCTGACAAAGAGTACAGCTCCTTGTCAAGTCTGAAGATTTAATTTCTCCCTTGTTCAGATGACACTAATGACAGCACTACAAGAACAACCGATCAAAAATTTTCTGATATCTACAAAACCTACTTATCAGCTAAATGAAAAAAATGAAAATGAAGATAAGATTTTTTTTCTCTCTACTTAACAGTATGCATACTGTTAAGTATATTATTCATGTTATTCAATATCCATGGATATTGAATAAGATGTGAATAATATTCCAAATGAGAAAACACACTTTTAAGCATTTTGAAGAAAGCAATGGACTGATGACTAAATTGCAGAGGAATTTAGGTAAAATTATTTTAAATAAATAAATATGTTTTCACATGTTGATATTACGATTTTAATTTTATATTCAGTTTGTACAAGAAAAAAGGGTAGCCAGTTTTAAGTTACAATTATTATTTCCTACATTAATAATATTCAACTGGAAAATTTTAATTAACATCAATTTCAGAAGAATAAATTTATTATATGATGAAAAAATATTTTCTTTATTTAAAAATTTTATATTTGCACCTAAAATATACGATTCTTAATTTCCCTTCACTTCAAATGTTAGATTTCTCAGGAATTAGCCATCGTATGTAAAAGTTGATAGAAGAGTGACTGATCAAACAAATTTTCTTCCATCTCAAAATTTCACAAGATCATTACATGTAATCTTCAGGCACACAATTTGTGTTTTCTATGGATACCACGCATATAGCTTTAAATTCGTCTAATATATATTACAATACAATTAAACATATTACCAAACAATTCAGAATAACAAACATTCAATTTGTAAGTCTTAGTGATAAAATGTGAGATTATAATACTGGGTTGACGCATTAATCTTATTGTTATTAAAGCGAAAAGAACCAGCCAATATTTGAGTAGAATAAACTTCACATTTTGATCACATGATATCCTTGTAAACACAGTAATCGAGAGAAGCTTACGGTATTGGTTGTGATAGCGTTGAGAGAATTGTTTGGATCTAATGCGAATTTCGTGTAACCGATTCACCGCCACGCCATTCCTCTAATAATTACTGGAATGACCACTTGCGAATAAGAGAAATGAGCCGCAGAGACTCTAACCTCTTAATACCTTCTTAAATCCTTCGGATAAGAACTTGGAGAGACAGAAATCTTATAGAAATTGTGTGGATAAGGAACACATATCCATGTCATCCTCATTCTCCTCCGATTAAGCTCCGTTCTTCAGTAATGAGACTTGAACACCTAAATTTATCTCTTGTTAGGAAGCTACACCTAATTGCCAAATTTACTACGAATCATTTTTTAAATAGGGCATATTAATCTAACTGGTTTTTATAATGCTGCTTTTATGTTTAAGCTTGACCCACTTAAATTTAATATATAAGTATTTGTTTTTATTTAAAGATGTTTACTAAATAAAAAATTTAATAGAACATTATTATACTAATACAGTTGGTGTACCTAGTTATGTGGTTTTTGATAAAATTAATTTAAAGAATTTTCCTTTTAAATGTCATGTAAAGAAAGTAAATTTCAAGAAGCATGATAAAATGTCTTTATTTGTAATTACGATTTTGTAATATTTGAATAAATTAGCAGTTTATGAAAAAAATAACTCAAAATTTTTTTACGTTATTTCTTTAAAATTAATGCTCATTAAAAAGTATTATTTGTAATAATAAAATTCAAATCTGATTGATAGCTAATAATCAATAAATCATGAGACAATGGTTATTTATTTGTTATATTATTCGAATAACGTCGTCATACATAAAATCTTTATACCTAATCAAAAAGTCTTTCCAAAACTGAAATTTATTGTATTGATTGCGAAAAACACTTTAAAACAAACTTATATTTTTAAATATTGTTTTGTTCAATGAATAATAATTAAAATTAAAAAATATTAAATTTTGACAGCTGAATATTGAATCAATACATTATATGTACCCATTTTCAAGCAATTTTAATTGCTTGATTATAATTGATGTTGCCATTGAAACTATTTCCCCTTCATTTATATTTTTACACACATGAAATTTTAAAATTTTGGCATTACTTTTTAAAATAATTAAACATTATTCCTCTTCATAATATTTGCACATCGTTTGTTAAGAAGATACACTAAAGGGGATAATTTAATGGTTAGTACTCTGGCCATGAGTTCAGCAATTCAAGGATTTAAATGTCACTTCTAGTCTAGATGTCGGTAATATTTCATGATACAATTTTATTCATAGATAAGGATTAGTACTCTGGCCATGAGTTCAGCAATTCATGGATTCAAATGTCACTTCTAGCCTAGATGTGGTGTTGCCGCCTTGAAAAATTGTTCAAAGGGCGATAAAGTGCGCCAATTATTGCAACCTCCTACGCTCTTGTTTCTCTCTGAAAAACTTGATTCAGAAAGTAAAAGGAAGGGATTGTATTTGTAGTGGTATAGTCCGCGTTCTGATTCGAGCTATCGTGCTTAAATAAATATTGTTATTGTTTGTTATCGACGGAATTATTTAATTAAATCCTACCATTTTGGTCAGTCGACCGGTAGGTGAATTAGCGTCATTTGGATACATAAAAAATTTGAAACTCATATTGTTGAGTATCTTTAAAAGGTATTACTTTCGTTTTGCATCATGTCGGACTATAAGGTCTTGAATCGCCGACGAGGCACTTTAAAGGCAAAAATTGGAAGATTAGAAGCTTATGTTAAAAGTGATAAAGCAAAGAATGATGATGCAGTCACCTTTGATGTAAAAATTAGAAATGTTCAAGAAGCAAAAAATGATTTAATTGAATCGCGTTCACAGTACCATGCTATACTAGACGAAAAAGATGTTGAGGAGAATGAACAAATCCTTGATCAAATGGATGAAGAAATCGAAGAATTGGAGGTAAGCTTGTTAAAATTAAAATCCTCCTTTAAAATTGCAATATTGCATGCTGATTCATTTGCTAATGAAAAGAACTGTAGTAATATAAAAGTAAAATTACCAGACATTCCTCTTCCAAAATTTTCGGGACATAATGAGGACTGGAATAATTTTAAAACACAGTTTGAAACATTGATTTCTTCTAATGAGCATTTAGATGAAGCTCACAAATTATTTTACTTGCAATCGTCCTTAACTGGAAATGCTCGACAAATTCAAACTACAGAAGATAGTTTTTCTTCGCTTTTTCAGGCGTTACAGGAGCGCTACGATAATAAAAGGCTTATAGTTAATTCAAATATTTCGGGATTAATAAATTTAGAAAAAATTAACTATGAATCAGGTATGGAGTTAAGATGCTTACTAGACAAAGTAATCAAACACGTTAGAGCTCTTAAATCTTTAAATTTGGTATTAGATGATTTAAGTGCTAATATTTTGATTAATGTTGTTTTACAAAAGGTAGATAAAGAATCAAGAAGGCTCTACGAAATGTCGCTTAAAACATCCGAATTACCCATGAATGAATTTATTGAGTTTTTAAAAGGAAGATGTCATGCATCTCAGTTAAAACCGAAAATGGGCAATAAAATGAAAAGTTTTTTCGTTGACTCTAATGTAAGCAAATTTCAGTGTTTAATTTGTAACTCACCACAATATCACCCGATTTTTAAATGCCCAGAATTTTTAAAGGCTAGTGTGAAACAAAGATTTTTCTTAGTTAAGAAATTCAAGTTGTGTTTAAGATGCTATAGTTCGAAACATAATTTAAATTCTCGTGATTCTAAGTATAAGTGTAAATTCTGCCAGTCAATGTCTCATGGATTCCTTTTGCATGACTTTTCGAAATCGGAAATAAAAAATGAAAACCAAGGTTTCGAGCAGCCACCCAACAACACTCAAGAGCAAGGAGTTGACCTTGAGGTCAACTCTCCCCCTCAGAGCTTTCGGAAAATACATGTGCAAGAGCCACTTACGGACATAAATCTCAAACTGTGGTGTTGGCTACTGCTCACGTTTTAGTGCGGGATGCTTTTGGAAAGTCACATGTGATGCGGTTTTTGCTTGATAGTGACTCCATGATAAATGCCATAAGTCGTGAGGCTGCAGATTTGTTGCGGGTAAAGGAGAGCAAAATAAATATGCCAATTAGAGGATTAAGTGGCTCCCTAGTAAATGTAAAATCAAAAGTAATAATGGAAATTTCGAATTCCTCTAAGGATTATATTAAAGTTTCGGAATTTATAATTGTTCCAAAAATCACAAATATAACCCCCACACGACAGTTGAATATTAATTTAAGAAATTTGCCTAACAATATAAAACTAGCGGATCCCACATTTTTTAGACCGAATAAAATCGATGGTCTACTTGGGGCAGAATTATTTTTTGATATATTAAAGACCAAAAAATTAAGGCTTAAAGATTCTCGCCTAATTCTCCAAGATAGTGTTTTCGGGTTTATTGTTAGCGGATCAAATGCCATTTCTAATACGACCAGTAATTATTATTGCGGACTTATTCAAGATTCAATTAACATAGATAAAACTCTTAGCAAATTTTTTGAACTTGAATCAATTCAAAGTACAACTTCTATATTAAGTCCAGAAGAAATGGAGTGTGAAGAACACTTCATAGAAATGCATTCTAGAGCACCTGATGGCCGATATATCGTGAAAATCCCCCTTAAAACTGACCATGTGTTAGGAGAATCAAAATTACTGGCATCTAAGCAATTAGAATCCTTATGCAAAAGGTTAGAGCGAAATTCTCAAATGAAATCATTATATGAAGATTTCTTGCGAGAATATAAGGATCTAAATCATATGGAGGAGGTATCAGAGGATCGAATCCTAAACACTGTATATTACATGCCTCATCATGGAATCTTGCGGTCTGAAAGCCAATCAACGAAACTGAGGGTTGTTTTTAATGCCTCAGCTCCTACATCTACAGGTACATCTTTCAATCAGTTGCAAAGGTTAGGTAGAATTCCGCAGCAAGATCTTTTTTCCATAATGCTTCGGTTTAGGAAGCATAAGTTTGTTTTTTCGACAGATATATGCAAAATGTATAGACAAATTTTAGTCCATCCATCGCAAAGAGATTTACAAAGGATTCTTTGGAAGGAAGCTCCAGACATTTCAGTTAAAACATTCAGGCTTAATACTGTGACATATGGAACTGCCTCCGCACCCTACCTTGCCACGAGAGTGCTTAAGCAGTTATGCGATGATGAAGATGCTTCGTTTCCAGATGCTACTACAGTTTGACGGGATGACTTTTATATAGATGACGTACTAACGGGATCACATGATTTGGAATCAACAAGACAATTAATACTCCAGCTTGCCCAGTTACTTGCACGGGCAGGTATGTCCCTTCACAAATGGAATTCTAACGATGACAGTCTTCTCGAAGGTATCACTAGTAGTGAACAGTATTCCTTCGAAGATTCTGAGAAAATTAATTCGGTTAAGGTTCTAGGTGTATTGTGGAAACCTCAACTTGATTGCCTTTCATACAAGGTTACAATTAAACATAGAGACACTTACACTAAACGCTCTGTATTGTCAGACATTGCGAGGATATTCGATCCTTAAGGACTTCTTGGTCCTGTTGTGACAAAGGCAAAATTGTTCATGAAGGAACTCTGGCTCTTAAATGCAGATTGGGATGCTACGCTTCCAGTTGCTCTTTTAGTACGGTGGACAGAATTTGTGTCACTTCTCCCAAAACTAGAAATCTTAGTTATTCCCAGACATTGTCGGAATGATGGAAATGTTACGATTCACGGTTTTGCAGACGCTTCTACGGCTGCTTATGGTGCAGTTGTTTATGCGCAGTGCAAGTTATCAGATGGAACTATTTCGGTTCACCTTCTGTGCAGTAAATCCAGAATTGCTCCGGCAAAACAGATCACTGTTTCTAGATTGGAACTTTGTGCAGCATGGTTGCTGGCTGAACTTACGCAGAAGGTTAATAAAGCCTTAGTCATCAAGGACTGTGCCACAATTTTGTGGTCCGACTCCAGTATCGTTTTGGCTTGGATCAAAAAATCGGCTCACGAACTGAAAACATTTGTCAGCAATCGAGTAGCAGCCATACAAGAGCTCACTGCGAACTGTCAGTGGCGACATGTGTCCTCAAGAGAGAACCCAGCAGATCTGATATCCAGAGGCTTAGCTCCAGATGACATCATAAGTAAGGACCTGTGGTGGACTGGACCAGCATTTCTTAAGGAGGCCACTCAATTACAAGAGACTAGCATTCCAGAATCTGTTGTGGACAATAATGAGTACTCGAAGGAACTGAAACAACAACCCGAGAACATTAATTTAACTGTTACAATAGAAAATTCAGCTTTAGGTCATATTCTTAAGATTACCAATAACTATGTTAAACTAATTAGAATTTTAAGTTTCTGTTTCAGATTTCTTCATAATATTAGAACAAGGGAGGACAAGCGTTATGGGCAGATCTCCAGAGGAGAATATCATTTCGCAGAAATAAAATTAATTTCCATGGTTCAATTAGAAGAATTCAGAGAGGAGTATAAGGCTTTAAAGGGAAATAAACCCCTTCCAGGTAAAAGTTCTTTAAATTCCTTAAATCCTTTCTGTGATACAAACGGTGTCATCAGGGTTGGAGGGCGTCTTCAAAATTCCGATATAGGTTACCAGAAAAAACACCAAATTATTCTTCCTGCAAAAAGTAAGCTAACTTATTTAATTATGGTACATTTGCACAAAAAATATTTTCATATTGGACCACAAATTCTCTTGTATTACTCATGACAAAAATTTTGGCCTATAAATGGCAGAAACCTGGCAAGGAAAATTGTACATAATTGCGTAATTTGTATAAAAAGCAAGCCTATCGTAGTAAAGCAATTAATGGGAAATCCTCCGCAGGAGAGAGTTACGGTAAATCCTCCATTTACAAATATTGGTGTAGATTTTGCAGGACCATTCCTTATTAGGTATAGAAATCAAAGAAGGGGTACACTTCATAAGATTTATGTTGCTATTTTTGTCTGCATGGCCACTAAGGCTATTCACATTGAGATAGTTTGTGACTTAACATCGCAGGCATTTATTGCAGCGTTGAAAAAATTCTTTGCCCGACGTGGCAAATGTAGGACCTTTTTCTCCGACAATGGAATAAATTTTTTGGGTGCCCAGTCAGAACTTAAACAATTACATGGATTTGTAACCCATCCGGATGAGGTGCTAGATAAGTTCCTAACCTCTGAACAAATTAATTGGTCCTTTATTCCGCCTGGAGCTCCTAATTTTGGAGGACTCTGGGAAGCGGGAGTTAAGTCCTTTAAGTACCATTTATTTAGGGGTGCAAGAAATGCCAATTTCAGTTATGAAGAGTTTCTTACCATAGTTACGGAAATTGAGGGAATCCTAAATTCAAGACCCTTAACTTCGATGTCGTCAGATATCAATGACCTAGAGGCCTTAACGCCAGGTCATTTCTTAATTGGGCGACCTATAACTACAATTGTTGAACCAAATATCGTAGATGTTCCCATCAATCGTTTATCAAGGTGGAAACAAGTTGAAAAACTGACTCAGATTATTTGGAAGCGATGGAGCTTGGAATATCTGAGTCATTTTCAAAATCGCAATAAATGGAAATTTTTAAAAATGAATGTCAGTCCAGGTATGTTAGTAGTAGTAAAGGAGCCTAATCTACCCAAATGCAAGTGGCTTCTTGGGAGAATACTAGAAGTTTATCATGGTCCTGACAATTGTGTCAGAGTGGTCAAAGTTCGTACTGCTCATGGGATCTTAAAAAGACCCATTACAAAACTGTGCATACTTCCTGTAAATACTGATTAGAATTATTGTACTGTCATAAAATTGTAGTCTCTGAATATTATTTATGATTATTATTTTCTGTATTGTTTAATTGCATTAATATAATTGTTCTTACCATTTAGTACTTGAACCTGTGTGCGTGTGTTAATTATGAATATTAATTGCTGAACCTAAATCAATGTAATGATTATTATTGTGTTAGAATATTACTTTAAAATTGTGTAAATCATATTTTGCTATTATTTGATTGTTGTTGAATGTTAACCATTCCACGGGGGTCGGGATGTTGCCGCCTTGAAAAATTGTTCAAAGGGCGATAAAGTGCGCCAATTATGGCAACCTCCTACGCTCTTGTTTCTCTCTGAAAAACTTGATTCAGAAAGTAAAAGGAAGGGATTGTATTTGTAGCGGTATAGTCCGCGTTCTGATTCGAGCTATCGTGCATAAATAAATATTGTTATTGTTTGTTATCGACGGAATTATTTAATTAAATCCTACCATGTGGGTAATATTTCATGATACCATTTTATTCATAGATTCCGAAGAAACTAATCTTTGCATACAAACAGTAACCGAAGAATGACAAGCAAACGAGCATGTTGAATACTTTTACAATTTTAACGGTTGTTATAAGTTAAAAATTATAACCACTGTTAGAATAGTAAATATTTCAATCTTTCAAATCCGTGAAATTTATTTAAATTCCAAATTAACTCAATAATTTACATGTGACGTAAATTCTAAGTTAATTCGCTTGTAATTGCACAATATTTCACGTTAAACTAAAGCAAATAGTTACTGTAAAATTTAGGTTATAGTGTATTAAAATAAATTAGAAATATAACTGTATTTTTTTCCAAACTATTGAGTGTATTGTTATTGGTTCTTGTAACTATAACCGTAACTATAAAGATATTTAAATGAGAAGGCATGCTCACAATTCTTTTAGGGTGGGGAACATTTTTGAGAGATTCAATATCTTCCCTCCGTTACTTTTTCTTTGCAATTCATTTCTTGCTTGTGTCTATCAATTTCTTTGTTGAAAGAGAAGACACTTCTGAAGAAGAGGGTCTCAAAAGTAAAGAGCAACGATTAGCGAAATGTGCCATGACAACCTCTAGAGCATCGCCATTAAAAGGATCCTTCTGTAAGAGGAACCATGTCGATCTTGGGACCTTCTCTTTTGACGCTGGCTTTCGAGCTGTCAAAGAACTTTTTTACTCAATATAAATGATTGAGTGGAGAAATTTCTTTTCTCGCTTATCTTTAATTTGTAAAGAAGCTTTAGCGGGTTCCTAATGGGGTGGCGATAGTTTTGTCGCCAAAAGATTTCTTCATCTCTCGCTTCGATTATCAAAAGATGCTCATTGTAATGGTGCAAAGTTTTTAAAAAGTGTTGCATCTGCTTCAAAACTGTGAGCAAAGGAATTTTGATGGGTTTTATTTTTACACAGTTCCAGCTAAAAACTCGAGTATTATTGTAATGCGAAGTATATATTGACAAAAGTTTGAAACTAGTTGGAGAAAAATGTCCTTAAAAGTTCGTGTAATAAAAATTGGGAAACGACCACTGTTTAATATCAACAAAGTCATATAAAACTTGAAATACAAATATAAACTTGAATCAAAATGTACTATTCACAGTTTATGTCAATTAATATTTTCTGAAAATTTTTAAATGAAATATATGACACTTAAAAATGTAAATAAATAAGGAGTCAGGTTCTGTAATTATGTGTCCAGTGATCGAGTGCATTTTTTACTATACCAAAATTGATGATTTAATTATTTCAAAAAATTATTAAAAAAATATAAAACAGCATTATATTGACTTGCCGACAAAACTGAATAAACTGAAAATATTTTTCTTAGTTGTTTATGAGTTCGATATGTTTTTATATTATATTTGTTTTGCATTTTAGTTTACTTCGTGATTTTCGTTAAGAACAGCTAAAATTTGTTTCGAACATCAGATTTTTTCATGTTCAGTTCTTTAAAATCGATATAAAACTATCAAAAAAGTATATATATTTCTATTTAATACATCTACAGTATTCACTTGCAGTGTCCTGTTTTGAGATTTTTAATTATTTGATGTTAACGAAGCCTAAAAGGAAAAAAAAAAATTATCGCGGGTTCAAGATAAAAAAAAAATGAAAACCTGCGTTTACTGATAGTGATTCATAATTCTTAAATTGTAAAGTTTTGAGTTTCCTTTTTAAGAATAACTTGTTTAAAATGTGTGCGTCTCTAAAATTTAGCAACTAAGTGGTGAGTGAGTGAAAAGAGCTAAATTCACTTTAGAATTATGTGTGCATGAAGAATATTTCTAATATAGAAAAGTGATTCAAATTCAAAGATTGGCGAGTGACAGTAAATTTATCGCAAATCAAGCTACTTCACAGTAATAATGCTCTGTACAGTTTCTGTCCTCTTATATTCATAAGAACACTGAACTATCAAATTTTTGTTCGGCAGGATTTGTATGTGCTTTGAATCCGAATTTCAAATAAATTTTCATATCATGTTTCCTGTCAAAAATGATAGTTTATTTAATAGCATTACTTTCTGGTAACCTGTATCAACTCATAAGAAGAGTTACGCCTTTTATACCATTCTCATTGTTTTGAAATTAGTTAAGAAAAAAATAGGGACTTTTTTCCCCTGAAGATAATGATTTTTGTTTCTAAATTTCTTCATAAAAGTTAAAAGATATGAAGACTGCATAGTTTAATTTGGGAAGGTCGTACCACTGCTGCGATTTTTCACTCGAACCGAACACATCCAATGACTTTCGAATAATGAAAATACTTAATTACTAATTCCATCAAAATGCTTAACAAAAAAATTTTAGAAATAACATTATATATTTTAAGATATTAGAAATGACATAAGTAATATTTTTAGAAACATTCAACATTTTTTGGGGTTTATTTAATAAACATAAATTTATAAATGTAGGAAATTTATTTTATTTTTAAATAATGCAACTTTTTCATTGTTTTATACCTCATTTTTGATTTTAAGTGCTTATCGAAAGCTATCATTAAAAAAATATTGCGACAGTCAATATTATATCGTGACAAAAAAAAAACATTCGGTGAAAAATTTTATTGGCGAAAATGTGTTGTCGTATTATACGAAAGTGCCACTTTATTTTCTAGCTAAAATAATTTAACGCACCTTTTTGTTAGCAAGCCTTGATACAGAAAACTTTCATGTTTGAGTTATAATTCACTCTACACCCTTAGCAATTTTTTTTCTTATGACGACTTTCATTTTCTTACACGTTTATTACATTCACTTTTTCATATATATTTTTCAATATTATCCATGCTTTCTCACAGCTGGTGTCTCGTTGTTACCTAAATGGTGCCGATATTTAAGCTTGACTATAATTGAGATTTTGGTAATAGCAAACCATAAAATTACAAATCTGTTAGAAGTTGATAACCTTTCTTGTCTAAAGAGAGTATTATGGCCTAATACTCACTTAACACTTTAATTTCACATCGGATTAATGTCGTATTAGTAAGTGATCGTAATTATTTTAACATTTAGTATGCACAGTTAAAAATTAGTGGTTATGAAATTCACATGAAGTTTAACAATGCACAAAATCGCACAGTTTGAGCGCTTTTTTAATAGTAATATCTACGGTTTCTGCATACATTTTGAAGATGTTATATTTTAATTATCTTTATAAATTTATAATTTCAGTATGGTCACGTTTTAACATCTGCACTGCAAGCATTGAATTCTTTGACATGAAAATAATTTGAATCAGCAGAAGTGTTTAAATAAAAACTGTGGTGATGAATATTAAATCAGTCAGTTTTTTTGATTATTTTCACAACAGTAAGCCAATGCAAACTCTTATATTTGAAGTGTTATGTATAATTTGAATTTTAAATATAGTTGAATAATCAGAACCATAAATTATTTTTATTTTTCATTATTTTTTAAATTAAAATTACATATTACATCATACTAAATATGAACAATGAGTAATCAGTAGTGTTAAGCAATAGTGATTATAAAGTGTACTACAATAATTTGCAGGCTACAATTCTGAGCGCATTTAATTCAAATTGAATATCAATATTTTGATTTTCGAAAATGAGATTTTTAAATAAATATTCTGGCTTCTTAAATAATATTGAATAATATGAAATTATTCTTTCAATGCAATTATTGAACAATTTTATAAATTTCTTTGTCAACGGAATAATTAAATTTGCTAAATTTCATTATTTTAGCATTGTGAAGAGAAAAAAACCAATCGTGGACAGATTTTTCTACAATTTTTAAATAATCACTTTGTGTCATCTTCGATAATAACTTTTATAGTTAATGAAGCTTAATTGATTGTATTTTTCATAAATGGAGAAGAATAAAAGAAAATCTGAATTTTTTAAATCATCCTTCTTGAAAAATCTGTAATATTGAATGAAAAAAAATTTTCAACCTCCATTGTTTAATCATTCATGCAAAAATTTACAACTCCCACGAGCTAATGCTACGAAAAATGCATTGTGACCACTAAGTCACAATCAGTCGAGTACATCAATTTATAATTATTATATTTATTATTAATTGCATTCCCTGCTATGCAGTGCAAATGTATGCGGATGGTAGTCGTACAAAAGACCTTACTGGGAGCGGAATCTATATTAGAACCCCTCAGTCTGAAATTACGCTAAAGAAATGTAACCCTGACACTTCTTCAGTCTTCAGAAGTGAGTTGATAACGATTAAGGTGGGACCTGCTGCCATCATTTCCAGCAACTGTGATTTTGGAGAACTATGGATTTTGTCGGACAGCCGCAGTGCATTGCAACCTCTATAAACGATGAAACAAGTCTATCTATTCTGCTCAAATGGAAAATGATCTCACAAAATAATGATGTACATCTCCAATGAATTCCATACCATGTAAATATTAGTGGAGATGAGACCGTAGATCGACTGGCCAAAGAGGGCAGTAAGGAAGATACGTCCACTGGTTCATCACTTACATAATCAGGAACTTTAATGAAAAATCTAGACTACATTCAATCTGGAAAATTCTACCCACACACCAATGGTACTCTGGAACATCTCCTGGAACTCTTGTGGAAATAAAATGTGACCGAAAATCTCAGACTGCTTTGGCCAGATTCTCAAGTGGACACATAAAATGTTTATCGTTTGAACATAGTACAAAAAATTATCCCACTTATAAAAAATGCTATGACCATCCAGATTCACCGTAACATATTTTGGCTTGCGTTAAACTTTAACGGGAGGATTTATCCTTAGATCCCTTGCTAGTCATCGATTTTCTAACTGTCAACAATTTATTGGAGTTGATCTGACAAATGTCAGATCTTTAAAGAGTGCAAACAATAACATTCATAACTTTAAGAGCTGTAAGCAGATGTGTAAAATCTGCACTATGAAGTATGTTAAATGCACAATTTGAAGTTTACTACTAAATATTTTTATAGATTGAATTTATCTGCCCGTATAAAACATTACACTCATATTTAAGTTTAAATGTGTAAAGTTTCCTATAGTAGAAAATAATATAATATATTTAATTAATTCCCAATTTGTATATTTCTATTAACATCAATCCCATTGTTTTGTACCGAAAGTCGATTGTATTTTACTTCATTATAATCACTAATGTAATTTAGTCAGTCCATTTTATAAGTACTAATACTTAAACACCCCAATGTTAAATGCAATGTGAATTATACAAAACATCATACAATTAAAAAATGAAAGGAAAATTCATATTAAATTTCAAGAAACTATAGTTACATTTGACATCGGTAAACAGATACAAATAGAGAATTAGAGATATTTTTTTCCATACGCACGTAATCCTGCTAAATTCCAGCAACGAAAAAAATTTCAGCAAAAGAATAATTGATATTATTTGCAAATCTTCTATGTTTTTTTTTCTAAGGAAGCTGTGCGTTAGTCATTCAATTGGTGTATATTTTCAACATTAGTGTTATGAAAAATATAAATATTGTAAGCATTCTTGGGTGTAGATGTTTATATTTCAGATAATCTAATCTTTTGATTCAAGAAATTGTCTGAAAAACTTTTATTCGATGAAAATAGCGATTTTTAATTTTGAGAAATGAGTCTGTAAGATTTGAGACAGATTGGCGACATTTGCCAATATTTTTGGCAACTCTGCAACATTTAGCGGCAAAAATAAAATTAACATTCTTAAAGTTCAAATCAATTGAACTGGTAGGAGCCAAATTAAATCAGAATTACTATAGGAGTGCTCTGGAAATTTCCAGGGGATAGTCATCGGAAAGATATAAATATAAGCCTCAGTCAAGCAGTGATTTATTTGCGACTAAAGCAAAGAGTTAGTATGATGCTTAAGTTATAACAGCACAGGAAACTGCTGTATTTCTGTGTTTTATCATAAAAACTATCGATTTTTAAGATGTGGAAAAGTTTCAATTTGTTGTAAATCTAGTCAATGAGGCGGAAAGAATTGAGTTGTTTAAGAGAAAAACTAATCTTTTTTTTCTGAATACTTCCGTACTCGTTATCACGATGAAATTGTAACAAATTTGCTGTCGAAAGTTAGGTTTAAATAGGAAAGGTTACTACTAGAAATATGGTATAAAAATGGAAAAGATGTTAGACCTATTAAGGAAAATTAATCCCAATCAAGAACAGATGAAGTCTGAAATGGCAATGAAGAGAAGAAATTAAAGCAGGCCAAAAACAAATGAAAGCTGAAGTTTTAGTTGTAATTTCGGCCATAAATAATTGATCAGAGAACTATTGGAAAATTGAATGAAAAGTTAAACTCAGAATCACAACTGTGAAAGAATAATTGAAGGATATGAAGCGTGATTTTGTGACCTTAAAAGGAATAATAAAAGAACTTGATGAGAGGATACTGTAAACAATTATAGCCATACGGGAAAACGGATGTGTTTGAAATGCAATGGACACTATCCCTTCCACAGTAGTTAATTGTTCTATGTTAAAGCCACCTGCTTACAACAGAAAATCGTCATTTAGCCCCATTTCAGACACAACTTGATATGGCTTCAACATGTAATGGCTGGAATGACATTGTAAAATCTTATGACCTGACCGGGTCTCTACAAGGAGAAGCAGCACCTACAAACGCCCCCTAAATCGTACAAGACACAAATATTAATACCTTGATTAACTCACTTAATATACGTTATGGAGAAGTTCATCTGAAAGACAAACACCGTCTACAAATGAAAACTAGACAGCTAAAGAATGGGGAGACATTGTAAAAGCTGGCCTTGGAAATTGAAAAAAATGTCCCATTTAACATTCCCAGAGTATCCTTCTAATTTTCGTAATATTTTAGCTCTATAATACTTTGAGAAGAAAATTAAGAATTCTGAAACACCACCAATTGCATGAATTATGGAAGCTAAGGACTTAAAAAGCAACTATATTCCATAAAGATTGAGGGTGAGCATTAGATAAGAGCGTTGATGTGTCCGTTATGTTACTGAGGAGGAATATTTTCAAGAACCTGTCTAGAGTAAGGAGTTTGCTCACTTAAAACTACAACTGAATAGAATTTCTCAAACAGTGAATAAAAAAGTCCAGGAAAACAAATTAAATGCTGTTTTTGATAAGATGAAGGCCATCACAAAAATAGCTGTTTCACGCACAAAAAAGAGTAAATGATATTTCTCTTCAAAATGACATGGGAATCCATCCACATAAAGGAACTTCTTATAATAACGCAGATGCTTTGTCCTAAAGACCATGTACAGAAATTGCCGACAATGCAGTAAAGCGAAGGAGAAATTTGGCGTTAAGGCTGCCATCTTTCGACATCCTTTGATTCTCATGATTCGTGGAGTGATGTTAAAACGTGGGAAACATAATTTGGTGATTTCGACAAAAACCAATAATGGAAGTTATGGAAGCTGGAACTGGGAAGCCTAATTGGTAAGAAATACTACTTTACAGTCCCTCTACGAAAAGATATTAGTCCTCGTGAAGAACAACTAAAAAACACTAAAAAGTGGTGGGAATTATCATCGGTGAAAATATCAGATGGCAACTTTTATTGTCATGATCTTGAGAGTCAAGTGTGCTATAAGAGTTTCACAGTAATCCAGCTGGCGGCCACTTTGGTAAAATGAAGACCTTGAATACGGTAAGAACGAGAGATACTTCCGGAACAAATGCAAAACCGATATGGATAATGGTATAATTCCTGTAACAAATTACGCCTCATGCAGGGGAGCTCTTCAAATCATATAATTCATAGTCATTTCCTTAGTTAATGCAAACATCTTTCAACTTTGATTTGCAGTCAACGTGGAAGTAGAAAAATAAAACCATTCTACAACTATTTGCAATAAAAGTAATTGATTTGTATACACTTCTGCTTCATCTCTCGATAATTTTTCCTTACACAAAAAATATTTCTTAAGATTTTCAGTCATTAGGAAATGGGATACTACTTTTTGTGTGGATTGCAGTTTTCTTCACTGGGAACTTTTTTATTTTAAATATAATATCATTTATATTACATACATCATTTATATTACAGTAAATAATTAAAGAAAACCTATAACAAACCAATGTATTACATTTATTGTAAAGGCAAGATTAGTCATGTTGAGTATATATTTTTACTTCACTGTTTCAATTGTATATTTCATCACATTTTTTAAAAATCGTATCTATATTTTGAATATTTTGTCCAAACTTTTGTTGCAGTAGCATTTCAGACACTGTTTTTGAGGTATAAATTATTTTAGGTTATTTATTTGCACAAAAACTATGCATGCAACAATTGCGTAATAAACAAAATATAGATTTATCTCATTGAAATTTTTATTATCTCAGTATCTAGAACAGCCTTAATCAGTTTTAACGAGAATGGTTTATAATTAATGATAAAGTATTCATTGGCTTATTCAAACTACGAATGATTTATTAAGTAATTATAGTACTGGATGATTTATTAAATAAGTGAAGTACAGTCTCGCTTAAAGAGCACTTCTCATAACGAGTTAAAAGATGTCACGATTATTAATGGTAGATAAAGTATTTAAGGGAAGCTGTAGCTTTTTTTTTAAGTTCAAGAAGAGAACGAACATTCACAGCATTGTGAGACACGATGAAGAAGCAAGTTCTGACATAAAAGCAGTAGAGAACTTCATAGGCAATTACAAAAAGTTCGTAGATTCTGAAGGTTAGTTGCCGTAACAGGTTCTTAACTGGAAAAGATTCCGAAGCAAAGAAGAATGCATTGGCGGTCAAAATCTAATAAAAAACTTCTCACGTCGCTATTTTGTTCCAATGCAAGCGGTGATTTGAAGATAAAACAGCTGCTTGTTTATCATTCAGGAACTCCAGCAGCCTTTCTTAAATTCAAAATCCAGAAGAGCAGGCTGTTGTGCGAAGGCCCGACAGGAAGGCTTGAATGACACGCGACTTTTTTACTGAGTGAATCAAAGAAGTGTTTGGTGAAAAATATTTGTTTACGATGAACCTACCTTTCTTTGTTTGTTTATAATGAATAACACTCCTGCCCATCACCTAGGCCTACAAGATGACCTCCTTGATTAAGATTTAGATAACTTTCCTAATTAAGTTCATTAAGATCCAGTTTTTTCTGTTGTTGTAGTTACCAATCCCCGAGATCAACAAAGCTAGATCAGGTCCATGAGTCCATTCACCCTAAAAAAGTCAAGCACCAGAAGGGAATCCCGAATCAGGTCTTGTTTGGTAAGCCCCAAACAAGATAAAATGTGGTCAGGAGAGGCCTGCAACGAAGAACACTTAGTGCAGGTCTCAAAATGTTTGTTAACACTTACAAAAGTCATGGAAAGCTGATGGCCGCTAAGAAAACGTGCTAATACAGTTTGATCTCGTCTACTGCAGCCCGGAGCCAAGGAGCCACCAGGACACCTCACCTGGTACCAAGGATATACAGGTGGGACAATCCAGGAAGCCATGGTAGTTGCCCTAAATTTAGAAAAAGCTCCATATGAGTAAGAGAAGCGACAGGCGTGGTGAAATCGCTAGCACCGGCTCTGGCCAAACTGTCCGCAATTTCATTACCAGCAACATCCATATGGGACGGAATCCACTGAAAGTGGACATGATGACCATAGGAAAGACGTTTTATTTTCCTGAGGATGTCTGCACTATCCCTCACATGATGCCAATCAGCCAAATGCTGAATAGCACTTCTACTATCAGAAAAGATACAGATATCCTTTAACTGCGGAAGCATCATGACGGAGTTCAGACCTTCTAGAATTGCAATAAGCTCACTTCGAAAAACAGAGCAGAAGTCTGGATTTCCTCGCTGGAATTTTATTTCTTTATTCCGAAATCTAATGTAGATGCCACTGCCAGAACAGCTATTATCTAATGAATAAAAAAATAATTCAGTTTCTACTTCCCAACACAACTCCTTTATTCCAGTTCGTAGACCAGCAAGTTATTTCTAATTTTAAGTAGCTCTACGTTAAACCACTCTTTAATCTATGTTTTCAGTTTACTGAAAAACACAATTTCCCGCTTTGATATTTTTTGAAAATCAATTCCACACCATTGTCTGTTTCAAGATGATCGACAAGGAGTGAAAAGAGATTATCGAACTTCTGCTTGTAAGAAGTTTTGGTTCGAAGTAGTCGAATGGGACTTTGAGCAGTTCGAAACAGTACTTGTGGAAACTTTAGTGAACAAGATTTTACCTTTGGCAACTTTCATACGATTTGAGGTAGATAACAGCAATATCGAAGTACATATGGAAGAACAAAAAGAGTTGACCACTGATGAGTTTATAGAGCTGTATTCTGTTTCATAGCCAAAAGTTTAGGAGGAAAGTTTGTAAAAGGAGAATGAGGTAACAAAAAAATTTTTGGTGAAATAAGAGAAATATTGAAAAAAATTAGAAACTGTTGCATCAAAGTTGAGAATCAACCCCAATAAGAAAGTGGCTATATATGCGCTACAAATTTACTTAATTTTACCAAATTTGGCTGAAATGCTGTGCGAAATTTTGCCACATTTGGTAGCGTCAGCATAAATAAATGTCTTTCGACACCTTTCAAGTGAAAAAATAACTAGGTGTGTATAATTATTTTGATTTTATTTGTTTTCTGTAAATCAAATTCGCGTTCAAGATGGGTTCGTCCCAGAAGAAAAAAAAGGTGATTTAACCTCCTTAACAATGTGTAACTAAGTTTCTTTGATTAAACATTAAACATAACACTTTATGAGTAAGTTTTTGACATAAAGCACATTATCGTATTTTACATTAATTTATATAAGAAAAAGTTTTTTCGCTTTACTAGTATCATTCTGAAATGATTCTGCTCGGTAAGCGAGTTTCTACTTAATACAGTATTACTAAATTTTTTGCAAAGTTTAAAAAACAGAAAAAGTACCGGAATGAAATAATGACATAAAATACATATTACATTCTTGAAATATTTTATTTTATCAACAACTTCATTTTATATATTTATGTCTATAATATATTTAAAAGCTTCTTTTTTGAATCTCAGTACTATTCTTTCTCATTTTTTGAATTACCAAATTACCACAAACTGAATTGTGACAGAAAAAGAATAGAAATAAAACTACAGACAAGGAACACATAATGCTCTAAAACGCTTAACGTCGAAAAATATTTGGGAATTTCACAAAATGGGTAAAGGAAAACAGTTTTTGTAAGTAAAAGAAATGGTAATTTTAAAACACAGTTAAAATAAGTTATTTCTTGGAAGAGAATTTTAAAATTCTGTAAAAGGCTTTATTTTGTGGGAACAATTCAAAAGGAAATGTTTTGTTTTTGAAGTTAGTTTTAAAATCTGTCGCAAGAATATTATTTATGGTAGAAAAGAATATACATTTCTCAAAATATTTTTTTTCAGAAATTACATCTAAACTTCAAAATATAATCACCTTATAAAATTTTTTAAAATTAATTCTTCCACATAAAATTCAAGCAATACATGTTTTAAAATACCATCACATTTTCTTTCATAATAATATTTGCAACTTTTATTCAGTGAGCATTTATAATATTTCAATAATATTAAAAGAAAATGTTTTAAAATATGAATTCAAAATCATTTTGAATATTCAAAGTATCGATAATTTTATTTAGCAATTTTTCTGCTGTTAAGAATATTGAGTACATTTTCAGTATATGTCAGGCATTGGTACTTGAACTTATTCAAAGTACTATTGTTTTGAAAAATAAGGAAAATTTGAAAGACGTGTTATTATATTCAATTAGAGCATGGAATATATTAAGCATTAATAAAAACATTAGATAAACACAGTGGGGACAATTAAATAGAAAAGAAAAAAATTATTTTTTATCATGAAACTATAGAAAATTCTAACAAAGAAAATTATCCTTAAATGAATTGAGATAATTTAATGTGTAATTACTTTTATAAAGTATTTATATGTATCAAATGATATTAAATGGGAGAAGTGATAGCCTAATTAAAACAGTTTTTTCCAACAGGCACCAAAAACTTCATTATTGAAGGGAAGCAATTTAATTCTCTTGAAAAGTTTTTAATGGGAATATTGCGAGCAGTAAAGCATTTGCTTAAAAAAACATAAATATGGTTAACATTTGTTTCAAAGTCCCGAAAATTTACTTGAGCCGAAATGCCAAACACACGGAAGTAACTTTTAGAATCTGAGTGACAAGAGAGAAACTATGTAAATGGGAAACTATAAAAAAGTTATATATTTGTTCTAATACATATCTATATACATTTATCACTCAATACGTATTCATTTCCATGGATCTTAAGCTGTTTCTAAATATGCTGTTTGAAAAATTTTGCTTTGTTTTATCACAAACCTTCGTTTTATCGAAATCATTATATGAACATCTAGATCCAAAAAATGAATAAAAAATAATTTCCATCTACTGGTTAAAAATGTGCCAATAATGTTATTAGTAAATTCTTATTTCTGTGGCTTCCTCTGTTTCGTTAATTCAGTCTAAAAAAGTGTCGAAATTATTTTACTATTAAAATGCCATTAATACTTTGCCTTAACATCTAATAAAATATTATTAATTATTTAAAAATATTGTAAAATAAATTATAAGTTAAATTAAAAATGCATAAGAAGCAGAAAACTTTCAGTAGAAATAAGATCTACGGCCTGAAAAACTATATCAATATTTCACTATAAAATAATTAATTGAAAGAAATGTTATTTTATAATAATAAGCATTAGGATAAAAGATAATAAGAACTATATAATACTATAATAATATACCATAATAAAAAGAAGCATATAAAAATCACAGTTATTTCACATGAAAATTAAAGACATATGTGAGGGGGCGGCAGTCAGTGACACAAAGAAAAGCGTGGGAGAGGAGGAGATTAGTAATTAATGTTTGTCTATGTTAATTTCAAATAAAAGTGTTGTCAGGTATTTTGTGTCAGTGAAATATCCTGAAGGCGACATGTTCATGGTACGAAGTTGCAGCTCAGAAACATAACGAGAACCATGCTGTGTTATGTTACAATGGTGGCAGCGGAGCCATGCCACAAAAATGAAATACGAAAGGACAAGTAAAACAGGATAAACTTCACCGATGTTTTTAAGGGATGTCCATCTTACAAAGCAGGTGAGTGATGTTTGCCAAATATTTATTTTTTTATTAGTTGTGGGATCCTCTATTAAGATTTCATAATAACATATATTTTTTTAAAAAAAGTATGCTTAAGTTTTAAGTACGATTATTAATTTAATAAGGTTCTGTTCTTGAACAGTGAGAGTTTTGCGTGCCACGTCAGTGATACGTACTAAAACTGCTTGCGTCAGCCAAAGAGTATAAATTTCTGCGTCAGCACTACTGAATTGAATACTATGATTGTGGTATATCACGCCAGTGATAAATATTTTGAGGTATAAAACTGTTTGCATTAGTAAACGAAATTAAGTTTTTACGCCAGATAAAAAATAAATAAATTTCTGCGTCAGCAGTAATGAATTGAAATTCAAAGTTGATAAATGGTTATATTGTATTTTAAAGTGTATTGTGTGTGCTTTTTAAAATTGTTTTTTTACGTCAGTGAAATAAATGTTACTGTATTGATCAATGTGTATTTTATGATTATTTTAATGTGTGTTATTATTGTTCATTTATATGTGGGTAAAGCTTTTCTCTAGAAACTGTATGAATTCATGTGTTCTTGTTCTCTCATTTAAAAAAAAAGTGATTTATTTGAAGTAGAGTAATAGCTAATTGTATCATACGTAATATAAATTTGTTTGATTTCGATTCTCATTTGGAGTCGAAAAGTCTGTGCGGGTGGTAGAAAGAAAAGAACTACACGGATAACGAAATCGTTACTCATTTTTTTTGTTGCTTGTGTGTGTGTGATTTCTGAAAATAAGATAGAATAAAGAATATTATTTGATATTTTAAACTTTTTTTTGTGCACTGTTATAAATATTTTTTTATTATCTTGAACTTTGATTTGAATAAAACGGGTGAAAGTTTGGTTTAAAAAACGGTATATTTATAGAACATATTTTAAAAGTTTTGCTTATGTCAATAATTATTACAGTTTAATAGATTTGCGTATATCTTAAGTGTATTGAATAAAGATTTGAAAAGAAATTAATGAGTGAATTTTGAATATATTGTTGCAAATTTTATTTAATGTGAATGTGTATATTACAATAATAGAAGGAACTGTAAAAATTTATGCTAATTGTGTGTTCATTTGGAATTAAATTGATCACGATCTATATTACAATTGAAATGTTATTATTATAAATGAATATATTGATATAAATTTAAATGGAAAGTCTTTGATTATAATTATCATTTCAAAGTTATGTTTTCGTTTTTTTAAATTTTGAAATAATTGGGTTTAACTCAATGTATGCTTGTTTTATAATTTTAATAAGTCATTTCCGCAGTAATTCAATTAATGATTTTCAGTTCGAAAATCTAATTTTGGTTGAAAAAAAAAACTTTTTTCGGAATTAGTTATTTTTGAAATTTTAATTTAGTAAATTCATTCAGGCGTGTTAAAATATTTAGCATTAAATATGACTTACTTCGCGAAAGGAAAAAAAGTCCGATCTTCTAGTTTTGGCTTCAGAATTAGGTATCACGGTTGGAACCTGATGTCACGATAGTGAAAATTCGAGAGCTCATTACTGGGAGTGCTTCATATGATGAAGAATTTACTGAAACGTTGTTAGAAACAATCATCAATACCAGAAAAGAGTTAGAAGCAAATGAATTGGTTAGGAAAGAAAGAGAAGTGGAGGCGGAGAAACTGAAAGCCGAAGCAGAGAAGTTACGATTGGAAAATGAAGCGAAAAAGCAGCAAATTAAATTAGAAGCAGAAGTTAAAAAGCAGCAAATGGCATTTGAACTGGAGAAATTAGAATAGAAGCAGGTCTAAGTGTGCCGAAAACAGAAAGGTTAGTTCCGAATAATATGCAGATGGAACTTCTCAAGTCGATGCCTCGTTTCGAGGCAAAGGAATGCGATATTTTATATTTTTCATTGTTTGAAAGACAGGTCAAAAGGATAAAAATCGAAGGAAATGATATGGTTTCATATTTGTTGCCTCTTATGCCGTCAGACATTGTGGAATTGATTGCCAGAATCCAGAAGAAGAATTTGGAAACTATGAATACGTGGAAGAGGTGTTATTAAAGAAATTCAAAATGAATGCGGAAGGATTTCGGCAAAAATTCGTTCAGCATCAACGGTCCCGATAAAACATGGCGAGATTTTGACAACGAAGTGACAAACTATTTCCAGGTTTGTATCGATGGACTTGAAATAACTTATTTGAAGACTTAAGAACCATATAATCACCGACCAAGTTAAGAAAAGAGTTCCTATTGAAATAAGAGACCATTTGGTCGATGAATGGGGAAAGATAGTCAAACCATCACTTTTGGCTGACAAGCTTCATGAATATGAAAGTGTACGCAAGTCGTTTAAGAAGCAAACTGGTGCACTGCCTAAAGTTCCGAACCAAACTTATAACAAGTATCCATTACAACGGGATAGGAGAAGATGTGAGAATCATGGAACGCCTCGTACCAAAAACAAGTATGTGAATTTTAATTCCCAACAAGAAATTTCTAAAACTCGTCCTAAATATGTGTGCTATTTTTGTGGTATGGACGGACATGTGAAGAAGTATTGCCCAAATCTTTCAAAAAACAAAACAAGATGTAAAGAAGAAGTTACGTAAACAGAGCTGTTGTGGAGATCTGTGAAGGAAAGGAGGAAACAAAGCAATCGGAAACGGCTGTAGTGGCCAAAGTAATTTCTCACAAGCGAAACATAATTGGTGAAAATTTGCGTAATTTTAGAAAGAATCCAGATAAATGTTAATGGAAAACGAGCAACCGCTCTAGTGGATTCAGGAACTGAAATCATGGTGGTTAGAAGTAATATGGTAGAAGGTTTCCTTATAGAGAAAAAGCCATCAATTTATATTAAAGGAATTTTTAATCCTGCAGAGAAATGTCCTTTAGTAAACATTCCAATGAGTTTATTTATGGGAGGTATGGGTGACGTTGTGCATCAAAATGTCCTCTATGCAGTTGCTCCTTCTCTCGTAGAAGACGTTTTCTCGCCGCCAGAAATAAAAAAAATACTAAAAAATGTACTATTGTATTTGAATCGAAAATATCCGTAATAGACAATGCCAAGGTTGAATGTGAAGAATTTGATGAGATATACATAAAAATATTAAAAGGAAGATATCCTTTCTGACGAATTTACAACGAACGAAGCTTGTGTTGCAGAGTGGAAAGAAATCCGGTGAAACGTACGAAAACTGAAGAATTTCTCCTAGAACAAGAAAATTGTTAAGATCTAGAGGAAGCTAGGAAAAATGCAAAAGAAGGAAAAGGAGGATTTTATTTCAAAGACAAATTTTTGTTCCATAAAGAAAAAATTCTGGGGGAAACAACAATTAGTTTTACCAGAATGCCGAAGAAAGGAAGTTTTAAAACTGGTTCATTGCTCTGTACTTGGTGATCACATAGGAGCAAAGAAGACTGCTATGAGAATAAGATATTCCTTTTATTGGACTGGCCTTTCAAAAGGCGTAAAGAACTTTTGTGAAGCTTGCAAAGACTGCCAATTAACAAGGAAAATTAAAGTTAAAGATCGAACTCCTATAACACCTGTGGCGAGACCCGAATTGCCATTTCAAGTGGTAAACGTTGATATGATCGGACCAATTGAGCTGCCTAGCTCAAAAGGTAAAAAATATGTGCTGTGCCTGGTGGGTCAGCACACAAGATGGGCTGAAGCTGTTCCGTTAACAACTCTTACAGCCAAAGCAACATGTGAAGCTCTGTTGTCAATATTCATTAGAACTGGAGTGCCTAATATCATTGCATCAGACAATGGGACTAATTTCAACTCTGAGCTGACTAAAGAGTTTGAAAAGAGAATGGGATCATGTTCAAGATTTTCTACGCCCATGTATCCTCAATCCAATGGACTAGTGGAGCGCTTTAATCAAACTTTAAAACGAATGCTGCATCATGTCGTTCTCGATGAACCTCGAACATGGCATACCAAAATTCCTTTCATTCTTTGGGCTTACCGAGAAGTGCCAAATAATACCACTGGAGTTGCCCCATTCCAGCTGCTGTATGGTCACAAACCTGAAGGTCCACTCTCAATTCTAGAAAATACATGGACTGGAGAGCTAGAAGGTCTTCGACATGACACAACTGCGATTTCAGTATATAAGAAAAACCTCAAAATTAAATTGGAAGATGCTGCTTTGAGAGCCTATATAACCTCTCAAATTGAACAACATAAGATGGCGCATTATTACAACTTGATTCCTAGTTCAAAGACATTTAACCAGGTGACAAAGTTATTGTCTTTCTTCCAGACTCTAAAAATAAGTTGTTAGCTCGCTGGCAAGGCCCAGGGACTATTGCGAAAAAGAAAAACGAACATTCATTTCTTGTTAAGATGCCGAATAACAGTTTTAAACACGTGCATCAAAACAAGATTAGAGATTTCCTCGTTGTGAATCAAACACCGTCAATGTTATCTTCGAGGGAGAAGAAGAGTTTGGGGATGTTCAAACCATGCCAACTTGTCATAATGAAAGGTTATTCCATGAAAAACTATATGACATAAAGATGTCTTATTTGACAGATAATCAACAAATTCAATTGATAAAGCTTCTTAGAAACCATGAGAAACTGTTTACAAGACCCTTGCAACCAGTAAAGGTGGATAGAACTTTTATCCAATGCCACCCGACACAAATCACATTCTTACAGTGTTTCGATATCATATCGAGCAGAGGTAAGCAGGCAAGTACAAGAAATTCTTTATTCGAACCTGATAGAGCCATCCGAAGCTGGGATAACTTATCCAATTGTGTGTGTAGCGAAGAAGGATGCATCAATCAGAATGCGTGTGGACTATAGAGCTCTAAATACAGTGACAAAGGTTCCGAATTTCCCTATGAAAGATATGCAGGAAATGATATTTACTGCTGGTATGGCTCAATATTTAACAAGTCTAGATTTACAAAAGGGAGTATTATCAAATAAAAATGAATGAAAATTGTAAAAGAGCTGACGGCTTTTTCCACTCACGATGGAGTATACCAGTGGAAAGTTATGCCTTTTGGGTTATCTGGCGCATCTGGTACGTTCCAGAAGGTTCTGAACCAGGTCACTCTTCCTATGCTCAAGCATATAATGATGATATAGTCGTTAATTCGAAAACTTGGGATGAACATTTAATACATTTAAAAATGTCTTTACAGAATTAGAAAATTATAAATTTTCTGTCAAACTTGAAAAATGTACCTTTGCAGCTAAAGAAATAAAATTTTTAGCTCATAAAATAGGAAGCGGTACACACGCGCCTCATGATGATAAAATTTTAGCTATAAAGAAATTAAAACGACCAACCACAAAAAGGAAGTTAAATCGGTGTTAGGATTAATGGGTTTTTATCGAAGTTACATTCCAAATTTCACAGAATTAGCTTCGCCTTTAACGGAGTTAACCAAAGGTAAAAAATCGAATGATGTTAATTGGGGAAAAAGAGAAGAAGAATCTTTTATGCACTTAAAAAATTTGTTTTGTAAGATCACTGCAATGTCGACTCCCGACTGCAGTAAACCTTTTCAGATACATTCGGATGTATCTAACTATGCAATTGGTTGTTGTCTCACGCAAAGGGTTTTTAAGGATAATCATAAACCTATAGCCTTTGTTAGTTAAAAATTTAATAATACGCAGAAAAATTGGTCAACAGTAGAAAAAGAAGCATATGCAGTTTTGTTTGGTCTTGAAAAATTTGATAAATGGCTACATGGAACAGTGGTCGAGATTATCACCGGCCACAATCGTTTAAAATTTTTAATTGAAACCACTCCTAAGAGTCCCAAATTAACAAGGTGGGCATTAGCATTGCAAAGAGTGAATTTTAAAATAATTCATCAACCTAGTTTTTTCCATCTTTGGGCAGATGCTCTATCCAGACTAGAAATAAATGAGTGAATTATTTTTGTATGTTTTCTCTTAATGTTTATTGTGTTTTCAAATTTTTTTATTTTTATATATTTTATAGTGTATAATCTATGTATGTAAACGATCAGTGAGTTGGATGTGTTGTCATTTTTTTTGAATCCCACTAATTATTGAATATTTGGTAAGTTTTTTTTCTTTTTCTTTTGGCAAACATTAACTCATGTCGATTGTTTCCTAATATCAGTTTTATATGTGATTAACTAATGATATTTTTTTGTTTCTGTCTGGGTTCCTGCAAGTGAATAATTCCATGTCAAGACTGTTTAAGCAAAACAAGCCTCTAGAGAAGCTAGTTTTACTCTTGGCGGCGGCGTGTGAGGGCGCGCCAGTCAGTGACACAATGAAAAGCGTGGGCGAGGAGGAGAAGGAACGGAGAGTTGGTGTGATGAAAGGTGGTAGCGAAACTCTCACTCCGGGACGATGAGGAATATATGCATCTCAAAATATTCATGTATCTATAATTTATGTTTGTATTAGTAATTAATGTTTGTCTATATTATCAAATAAAAGTGTTGACAGGTATTTTGTATCAGTGAAATATCCTGAAGGCGACATGTTCATGGTACAAAGTTGCAGCCCTGAAACATAACGAGAACCACGCCACATTATGTTACAACATATATAAAGCATTTCAGCGGTAATGTAAGTGGTAATTTAGTTAATTTGTTGACAGTATATTTAAGATTATATCATACATAAAAGTAAGTACAAAGAGCAAAACCACACTTATATATTTTTGAAAGAAACACATTATAAAGAAATACATGTGGTTGAAATCATTTTCTTCATTATATTTTCATACAGAAGGGACCGTTATTTAAATTCTTTCTTTTAAAAATGCAATTTTCTTTTACAATGCATCATTATTAGTTTGAGAGTAAAAACTTTTCTCCTAATTTCCCTCCCAATTCAGATTGATTATTGAAAAAAAAGAAAGAAACGGGAAATCTTATATTATTGCATGTTATAATAAATTATTAAAGCTGTTCATGGTAATGTTTGATATCACTCGTGAAATTCCTAACTGGTCATGATTTAAGCTGTCAAAATTTCAAAAATTTTACCTTTCATTCGATTTTGTTATAAATTTATAAACAATATTTGTTTTTGTCTTAAAATATCTCAGAGTTAAAGACGACTAGGTTAAGGACGGAATTTCTAATGATTTAGCAACTTGGTGACATTTTGACAAAATTCTTAGCAATTTGGCGACATTTAGAGAGATTCTTGGTGAATTGGCAAGAAATAGATATTTCTGGAAAAATCGAAGCTCTAGGACCAATATTAAGCGAGATAACCTAGAACTTTCCAGAAATTTGGTGAAACTCATAGATTTTCAAGCCAAGTTGGGTTTATATATATAAATGCCACAGCCCATCACGAAAGAGTTATAGAAGCTGAGAGTGAAGACGATAATTAATAAAAACGAACAGTCTTGAATGCTAGTTTAGTCCATAGAAAGTGTTGTCTGTCTGAGGTATTAAAGATTTCTGTGATTGGAATCTGTTTCCTGTCATAATAGCTGTATTAGAGCTGTGTAATTCTATTGTTTTAATTTCTTGTATTTAGTTGAATTTGCTACGAAAAAAAGCCTAGAGATTTTTAAGAGAATTTTGAGAATGTTTTATCGACTCTCACAACCAACAAAAATCCAGAAGTGTGGTACACTTTGTTTGTAACTGATCTACACTTCAAACCTTCTTCCGTGATATAAAATAGCGAACTGAACAAAACAAAGTAAATAGTAAATATATTAAAACAAAAAAATAGGAAAAATGTCGTTATATTTCTAAACGGCAATTTTTCTTAAAAACTAGGTGAATATTTTCTTATTGAAGTCATAGCCGGTGAAAGTTATTACAAATAATTAATTATAATTTTACAAATAAAAAAAACCTTTATGTGAACTTATTTAAATTTTCATAACTCTTATTTTTTATTACATTTGGACTGTTTTTAATGGGGTATTAAAATTATTTATTGGACAAGTATAATATAAATGTAAACATGTTATTCTATCTATACCAATTCAGATTATATGTAACGTTCACTTAGTTCATTAGGTGATTAAGTTCATTTTAATCAATAATAAAATGTTATCTCTTAAAGATTGATTAAAATGTATTGAATTCACAGTTAGAACTAATCAAATTTCAAATGTTTATTCAATTTTAAGAGCTAATAGAACGTTGTCAATAAATCTGAAGCGTTGTTGAATTGTTTCATTAATGTTAACAAGGTTAATTATCAAATAAAGAATAACTTTGCATAAATTTATTTTAATTTATATTGCAATAGTTCCAATACGTTGATCAACAAATTCTCTCTCTGTAGAAAATTTTACTAAAGCTAATAACTCTCGCAGAATATTTGATTAATTAAAATCATCTACTTTTTTTAAAAAGTAAAAGCGATGTTGAGAAACGTGAAGCTTTTACAATGCTTTTTTTGTTAAAAATGGAGTTCGTATGTTCAAGAAAAGAGTGGTGAGTCATTTAATAGCGAAAGAAAAGAGCAAACACTTCGAGTAGAATTCATTTAATGTAAGAAACGGAAACGGAGCTTCACAGCTGGATAAAACCAGAACTTGGCAAAAAAGTTTGTCTTCGAAACTTATGGATTTTTATTTCTTTCTGCTTTTCTTGTATTTAAATTTTTGTTTTAAGTATTTTGCTTCTTTTACATAATGCGATTACTTTGGAATAAAGAAAAGAACTTAAAAAACCCCACATACTGGATGAGTAAATTACGTTTGTTTTATCACTTTTTCGAATACGAAAAATACAAAAGCAAAAATATTTTCGTTTCTCTTTGCTTGTGTTCTGTATTTCTTGACATTACCGGAATTTCACCCTGAAAGAGCTTCTGTTCGAAAAAGTTTCTAAACTTCTGTCTCTTTTAGTGGTATGAGACATTTCGCGTTTATTTCACTTCCGATTAACTTGGAAGCATAACTATGGTGATGGCTTAAAATATTTCCAAACTATTGAAAATTTCTTCCTCAAAATATTAACCTAAAATTAAATAGCATTAATATTATTTTAAGTTAATGTATATATATATACATACATACACATACACACATACATACACACACACACACACACACACACACACACACACACACACACACACACACACACACACACACACACACACACACACACACACACACATATATATATATATATATATATATATATATATATATATATATATATATACATACACACACATACATTGATTGATTGATAATTTGTAATTAACTCTGTAAATAATTTATATTTGATTAATACTTAACGACTTATTTTTACCACATACGAAATGATGTCCTTGAATGAGACTAAAATATATAATTTTCTTTGAAGAAGCTAAATATAATATCAATGATTTCTAAATTTATTCTTGTTAAAAGGAAAATTGATATTGAGATAACGTTTCTTTTGTCACGAATCTTCCACATATTTAGGAATTTGAGAGATTTATTTGTTTAGAAATTATATAGACACGTTTCATGGTTATATTTATAAATGATTCATAATTATTTTATAAATAATTTCATAATATAAACATGATTTTAAAAATAAATTATATTAAATATTGGGTATTATTGAACAGATATTAAACGAAATTAGCTAATATCGCGTGTTAATTGATATAGAAATCAGAAAATTGACAAAAATTTTAACAGATTTATTTTAGACATTTTAACAGTAAAGCAATTTGTATGCGGAAAAAAATTGTATCAGAATAATTTCTTTTTTTAAACAAGGTTACAAATATTTAAAGATATATTGTTTTATTATGTTATTAAGTATGTATTAATAAATATAAATTTATTATTATTTAACTGATGTAAGCACTATCAACTTAACGTTAATAAACTTAAAATAGCAAACATACATAATATATATATATATATATATATATATATATATATATATATATATATATATATATATATATATATATATACACATAAATATTGGTGTAAGTTTAGACAAAATATTTATTTGAAAACATTGCATTTAATTCGTTCTTTTTAAATAAATCGAATCAAAATATTCAATGTACGTAGATATAAGTTGTATTTAAATAAATTAAAGTTTATTATATCATAAGAAAAAAAGGAAAGGGATTGTACGGAAATGAGCTGGTGGGTTTCAAAAACACCTTTCTCTTTAAACATCTGAGTTCAACAAATGAATGCCTTCGTCGATTACTACAAATTAGATCACAAAGCTTTCCTAGGATAATGTCAACACCGAAATGCGTTTTTCAAGATTAGATTGCATGTTTGCAGCTAGTTTTCAAAATTTCCAAAAAAATATTATTCATAACTTCTGTACAATATATATTAAATCACTTTTGAAAATGTTGCGTGACAACAATTTTAGAATTCACGATATTTGATAAAAATGATACATATTATTGTTCAAAAATCACTACAACTGAGAAAGAAAGGTTTTAATTATAAGATTTGTTAACTTTTATTAATCTTTAAATATTATTACATAAAACTAATGAAATCGAAATGTAAATATTTGGGGAACAGGGACTTGTGAAATTTTGCTCAGTACAATTTTGTTTCAATAGTAAAAATCAGACGTAATGTTTTCAGTTTTATTGTTCTATAATTATATTTTAATAATTTTGTCTATGTATATTTATAGTTATGTCAAAGTAATTAAGAGCAATAGAAAACATCTTTCAATGCAGTATCAATTAATGCTTTCATATGCTCGAAATATAGGATTGCATGATTTATTTGCATTATATTGACTACTGTTTTATTGTTAATTATCTTCATTCATTTATATTAACTTTAGTATAATCAAAATTATTACCTCTAACTCATAGCTCTTTACTTCTATTGTCTATTTAAAGAACCTTTTCGGGTCCTTTTGAAAGACGGGGTAGTTTAATTTATGAAGCAGTCACTTTCAGTACTGGAACGTAGCCTGTTCAAATCTTACTGCACCAAAAAGTTTCAAAATGTGGTGTTAGCATGTAAATTATGGGAAAAGAGGTAATAATGTGGAGACAAATATATGGGGTATGATTTCTAGGTGGAGATAAGGATTTATCTGATATCGTTACTATTTGCCCAATACCCTGTCTCGTGAAAATTCAAATAAAATGGGTTGCATACAAGTGTGAAGCAGAATAGACTTGCATAAAAACAAACAATGGACTGTATAAAATAAAAAAGTTTTACTTTTAATTTACAAAGTATAGGCAGATGAAAAACGTTGGCATTAACAAACGATAAAAAGAAATTGAATAAACTGCATATAATTGCAAATAGCAACTTAGATAAGAATAAACGGACAGACAAAATGGCAATTAAAAACAAAATTCTTTTTAGTGCAGACTTAGAAATTTATTCCAGGTGGGGCAAGTGTATAATTCTAATAGCTTATAGGGTTGTTGAAAAAATGGTGTTTCATTAATACATGTGTTTTTTTATTACGTACACATTATATTCACATAATAAAATAAATGTACTCTCAGTGTTGGGGCTTTTAACGGTATAAGATGATAAGCCCCATTTTATACTGTGATAAGCTCAATGGTGGGGCTTATCACGGTATCCATGAGGTAATGTACCTGAAAATCACCTCTGGAGATTTAATTGATTCCGTTATGATAGGAATAATGTAATTTTCTTTACTGATTTTTACATGTTTAATTGATGAATATTAAACCGGATTGCATAGTGGTCTGGCTTCACTCCCAAGGATCAGCTTCAGGGTTCGATCTTCGAGGGGTGCAAGGTTGACACAGACTTTCATCCCTTCAGTGGGTAAAAAAAAAGCCAACCAAGCATGCTTAGAAATCCCCATTGTTTAGAAAAACATTGGGGTTTAGCGTTAGACTGACCACCACACCGGGATTTATGCTTCGCACCCCACTTATCCTTCGCACCACCGCTTCAGGAAAAATGATATAGGCATTGTAGGCTGGTCGCACACAGGTTTAGTATTAATTGATGAAAATTTAAAAATTAAATTCAGTTCTTATTAGATTCAATAAAATCGGTGAGAATCTTGATTTAATGGAAATATTGTTTATTTTATGATATGAATTTAAAATAAATAAAATTATGTACATTTGTAATTTACCATAAACTATATAAACTCTTTGAAAAATTTAAATGTTATGAAAGAATAATTTATTCTATGTAATATGCATAATGTAAAGATATTTATTTTTTTTAAAGTTCACAATCTCAATTAAATAATCAAGCAGTGAAAAAAAAGAAAAGTGCTAATTTACGTTTAAATAATACATTAGTTTTTTTTTATTTATAGTTGTCTTATCTTATATCAGAAATCAATTACAGAGTATATTCTTAATAAAAGAAATGATTATAAATTACAGTAAGTCATGAAATATTTCGATATTTAAATAGTTACTATTAATTATCACGAAAATTATTCGATATTAAGAAATTCTTATTATTCAAAGTAATTAGTATCTTGTAAAGGAAAGGAAAAATAATAATTTTATTTTTTATTTTTATCAAATATCGAATGAAAAGAAATGACACTCCTTTATCAGTGCTTTTCTTCACTTATATTAGCAAGATTCTTTTCTTTGAGCCTTAAAAAAAGCAAGGAAAGCTAGTTAAAGAACTATTGATTGGCACAACGACAAAAACTGGAGATAAAAATCTTTCATTTACTAAGTAACTACTTTCTGTCCAGTTTTTCTCAGACATCGAAACTCAAAAACATTAAAGGAGAGATAAAAATTGTGATAAAAAATTTTCATTGAGGAAAAAACGCCAAAAGAATAAGAAAAATAAATCGTTAATAAGAAGTAAGGGGACGCATTTGGCGCTTAGAATCACAGAGGAATAATTTTAAACAATGTTCAAAATATCAAGCTTTAAATGTTTTTAGCAGAATTTTTCTCGCATGAGTTAATATTATATGGTATTTTTTTAAAAAAATTGTTACTGATAAAATAAAGAGAAAAATAACGAACTCAAACTTTTTAAAGCATACTAGGAACATTAATATCTCTGTTTTATGTAGTTACCATTTCAATATATATATATATATATATATATATATATATATATATATATATATATATATATATATATATATATATATATATATATATATATATATATATATATATATATACACACACACACACACACACACACATATATATATATATATATATATATATATATATATATATATATATATATATATATATATATATATATATATATATATATATATATATATACAGAGGGTATTAACACCTTTTTAGAATGATTTTAAAAAAGTAAATGTTTTGAAATTAAAAATTTTTGGCAACAGCTTATTATTTGAAATGAGAAATATCGTTTGTTATTTTTAAATTTATTGTTCTTTCAAAATGTAGCATGTAAACAAACTGTGGATTGAGGGATATGTTTTTGCGCTTTCCGAAGAGAAATATTCTTATTCCAGGATTCCAAAACGTTGTGAAATACATGGTATTAAAATTTCTAAGTGCAAAATAAGCTACATTATTAATCGGACAGGTAAAAACCGTCAATAATTATTTCTACATGGAAAGAAGACTCCAAACAAATATCCGAAAAAAGTACATACTGTTTCAAAAGTTCCTAAAGTGAAATCGCTGGTAACAAGAGAAAATCCATTAACACAGAAATCAATTGCAAAGTCTTTAGATACATCGGTATCAACAATAAATAAAATAATAAATCAAGATTTACAATTTAAAAAAGCTGAAAAACATAATGTTCACCAGCTTTTGCCTAGACATGTGGCTCAACGCAAAACATTTTGTAGAATCCTGTATGAAAACCATTTAGCAAGAAATAAATGGAAATATATTGTGACCCTTGATGAAGCATGCGTTTATCTAAATGACTGCAACAAAAAAAGATCTATTTACTATAGGAAACCAGGAGAAAAAAATGTACAAACCTGGTTCCGTCAATGTTAAGAAAGTTTCACAAAGGGGTTTATGATTGTCGCAGGTTTCTCTTACAATGGGAAATTAAAAATTAAAAGAGTAGAAAAAAATGTTCTACTCAACTCATCATACCATCAGGAGAAGGTTTTACGTCCAATATTTACAGAAGAAACTCCACTTCTTTATCCCACAGATTTTCAAAGAGTGAAACATCAACAAGACAAAGCTACAAGTCATACTTTGAAAACTATCACTTAATTCCTTGAAAAAATGGAAGACTAATACAGGTGTTGCATATATATCTTTTCAACATATACCTGTGAAGTCCCCTGACGTTTCACCAATGGACAATTGTGCCTTTGGTCTGTTAAAAAGAGCTCTTTCTAAATGCAAACCCGCCACGATGGATGGACTCTGGAAAATAGTGGAAGAGGAATGGAAAGCAATACCCTTGGAAATTTTACGACAAGCTCTTATATCATGGAAATCACGATGCAGACTTATAGTCCAGAAAAAAGCTATCAGATCGAACATTTAAAAAAATAGTCTTTACATTTTAAACATTAATTAAACGGTCCCAAAATCGTTCTAAAAATGTGTTAATTCCCTCTGTATACTCAAACTCTTAATACTTGTTGATGTCATATTTGCTTCTTATCGAAGTATTTCTTGGTCTGTTTCTAATTGGTTATTGAAAATTTTAAATAAAGGCTTTTAATATGCTTTTCATATTATAATTGTAACTAATTACTTGTTTTTAATGTTGCATTTATCATGGCTGAAAGTCACTAAGCACATATTAGCTGAACTGGGTTCATATTGAAAGTTTTTGATACACAAAGGGCTTTCTGAAAATTAAAATGTATTAAAACCTCATGATAATTTTTGCACATAATTTGAAAAGTTTTAAAATTTCGCAATGAAATTGTGAACAAAAAGTAGTACATTATTAATATGAAAACATACTATCTTTTATCCACATTGTGTGTTTATATTTGTTATGAATGCTTCAGGAAAGTTTTTGTTTAAACACATAGCTTAAATTCATTTTTAATGCACAGAGCATTTATTCGAGAAGATGCATGAGTTATTTTTTGTTTTATATTTTAATTATATTTAGAGGTTATCAAAAATTATATTTCATTACTCTTTCTTTAAATTTAGTTCAGATATCTTATAAAGGATTAAACTTTGTGGCAGATGTTAATAACATATATAAATAAATTCTATGTTTATATCTGAGTATTGAGTTGATTTACTTCCTAAATGCTTACTTTAAACCGATTCATTTATAAATAACATATTTACTAATTAACATAAATAATATTTCAATTGAAGCCGGGTGGCTTAGTGGTATCTTTTCACGCTCCCACGCCACACAAGGACAGAGGTTCCGATCATCCGGCTGGGTGAGGTCGGCTCAGCCTTTCATCCCTTCAGTGGGTCGATAAACTGAGTACCAAGTAATCTGGGGAATTAACACTGGTAGTTTAGCTTTAGGCTGACCACCTAATCGGGACATATGCTTTACACTCCAGGGCCTCTCGGTCAGGAAAACAAGTGTGGACACTGTAGGTCTTCACAGAGTTTAGTTTCTTAATATTTTAATTAAAGTTGTATAATTCAAAATTTTCCCCTCAATAATTAATAGATTAATAAAGTATGAAAAACCCAAGCTAAATACAAAATATGTACGAAACATATTTCTTTTTACATATACATTATAAATGCAAATTTATATTTCTAAATGCGTATATCTGGATTTCAAATTATATAGCATAAGCAAAATTTCGGCGTAAGCGATGATGAAAATTTTACCAAAAATAATATAAAAAATCTTTTATAAAATGTATCTCTAAGCATGTATAAAAACTTATTAATATTTATATCTGCTTATAATTCCAAAACATAATTCCGGAAAAAAATATAATGGATAGTGGGGAAAAAAACATTATATCCTTATGTTGGCATTTTAGAAAAACAAAGTAAAATGCATCAACAATTTTCGAATTCCTTTCAACAAAACGGAAACAAATATCATACAGATATACTCATATGTTATTCTTATTTTTATATTTATTTTGAGGTAGGCTTGTTTTCGATTTCACGCTATCTCTTCTGAAAAACTTGGAAGGGTTTGCTCAGACTCTAAGGAATTGTTGTTATTTTTTCTCATCTTTGCTTGTTTTTACTTTTAAAATACTCTTCCGTTTTAATTTAAGATGGGGTTATTTCTTTTGTTATTCTGATCTCTGACGGTTATGAAAAATTGCTAATAGATCTTTGTGTGTAAAATACAATTGAAAGTAGTTACCAATGATGGATATATGCAATGAAAACAGATGAATCATTTTATTTGAAATTGAAAATAAAATGAACTGGATTTAGGAATACCATGTCCAATAAAATAACGCTGCTGAAGTGTTTTATATTATTTTAGTCTAGTGTATTTGGGTATTTCATACTTGCAAATTCCAATATATGGCATACCTGTATCCTAAACCAATACTTCTGTTTTAAAATTTGAGTGTATTTAAATACATTTAAGAAACTACATTGGTATAGTTAGAGCTAGATTAATTTTGGTTAAAATCAAACTCGGAAAAAATTAAGGAACCTTTTTTTAAGAAATCATATTTTTTAAGAATACTTAACAGCAAATAAATACTTCAAAATATTTGAGATTCGATAATTTAAGCACTAAATGATCTGAATATTTTCATTATTCGGATAAAAAATAGGTTAAATATTTTAAAAATTGCATAATTTGATCAATTAAAATTCAGTATTAAAAATACATTTTTCGGCAAATGTCCAATAAAATTTAACACTCTTAACCAACATATCATTTATGGAATTCTTGGAAACCAACATCTTATTTTTTCATATAAATGAAATTACAAAATATTGATGTAATATAATTTCAATCAATAATTTTATTTTATGACGTTAGCGTTCAAATGAAATCATTGAAGGATGTTTAAAGAATCATTGCTTGGAAATTTTATAACCTATTATTTCCAAATGTATAAACTGAAATTTTATAATTCATCTAATTCATGAATAATTTAATTAATTAGTTAATTTCAAATTTGTATATATACGGAGTGAAACTACTGTTCAATATCTGTACTTTCACAGAAAATTGTCAAATCAAACTTTTTATATTTGCATATTACTTTAAATAAATACAGGATACATTTTTATTAATATAGTTATTACCTTCAGTAGTAATTCTTTTTAAATTTAGATCAATTTTTTAATTTAAAGGAATTAAAAAATCAAAGGAATATTTCAAGTAATTTAATTTTGTTATTCTGAAATTTTATTTCTGCATTTTTCTTAAACGTATATGATGTTTTAAAAGTTAAAGTAATCATTATTGTTTTTCTTATATTATATATTAAATTTTTTTAAAATTAACAATTTCAAAAATCATTCAAAAAATTAATTTTAGTTTTTATTATTATTATAAAGTGTGTCTTATTAAATTATATAGAAACTAAATTATTCGAATAATATTTATGTATGGAGAGCAAACCTAAATTTTTTTTTTATCTATATTTGGTCATTTAATAAATTTTACGTATTAATTTCATTTGTATTTACTTCAATACAGGAACAACAGTCAGAATTGAAATTTACAAATTGTTCAGAACTATGAAACTTATAAATATATCATATTGGTAAATGTACACAATAACTGCAAGAATGACCTCAACAAACATGTGGTTTTAGTTATCACTAGTTAGTTGGTTGGTCCATTCAAATTACTCCAAGAGCCAAAATCAAGAGCCTTGGCAATGTGTACAATTTTATCGCTATATAGAAAAGAAAGAGTTGTCACAAGTGTCAGCATTTCATGATATCTAATAAATAAGCATTTATTAACGAGTTTTATCAAAGCATATAGATTTCTACATAAGCACAACATCCAAAAAATATTCTTGCAAAATATTTCCTCATCTCGTTAGAAATACCTATATTCTTTCTTTTCCTTAAGGAAAAGAATGTTGCCCTTTCCAGATTTTGCATCTTAATATTATGATTGAAAGTTATTAAGGCATATCGTGATATTTTCTCTTGTTATCTATTTCATTTTCATACCCAAAGCACCCAATCCTTTCATATTTCGTATCAAGCTTATGTGACATCGAATATGCACACTAATTGTTGTTGGCATATTGCTGATTATCCAAGAAAATCGTGTTTAAATACCGGTTTGCTATTTGCATATTGCTGATTATCCAAGAAAATCGTGTTTAAATACCGGTTTGCTATTTGCATATTGCTGATTATCCAAGAAAATCGTGTTTAAATACCGGTTTGCTATTTGCATATTGCTGATTATCCAAGAAAATCGTGTTTAAATACCGGTTTGAATTAAAATGAAAATTAAATTTTAATCTAACAATCAATTAATTTCAAATAAGAAAATGATAAATATATCGTCAAAAAGAAGAAAGTGAACATATTTATATGTTTTATTTCTTAAAAATCCCATAAAGCAAAAATATTTTCAAAAAAATATATGTCTATATATTGTAACGAAAAGAAACCAAAATTAAATAAGGGATTTTCTTCAAAACTTATTCTTCTAAATACATATAAAGTACACCACTGGAAGTTTCAAAAAATCTTATTGACATCTCCTTTTTAAAAAACTAAAGAAACTTTGTCAACAAAATTCTTTTCTGATTGCAGATAAACAGTGAAAAGAATGTATGTAGTAAATGATTGAGAAGGAAAAAGTCTGCTAAACGAGGTAATTTAGGTTTTTTTTTCTTTTTTTACAATACTTTGTTTCTTAGAAATACAGCTAATAATTCTGTTGCTGTTTTTCTGAATTTCTGTTTTTTTTTCCTTTGGAGATTGATCCATTATTTTGATTTTTATAAATAATCTGGAGTTTTTTTTTTAGGAAGAATGTAACTTTTAAAGTTTTTATTATTTTTTTGGTTTATTATGTACATTTATTTTTTTTGCGGTGATCATAAACGGAAATTATATTCTTTTACAACATTTACTGATGGATGATTTTTATTTTCTGTTTTAACTATACAATATACCAATTAATGTTTATTGTTTTATATTAAAATCAAATTAAAATTATTTTTCATTTTCATTGAAAATTCGTTTATCGTCTTTTTTGTCATAAACTGTATATAGCAGATTTGTTCTAGTATAAAAATTGGTCATTTTTGAGTGATATTTTGCTTTTTTCGTTTTTCTCGTTTTGAAGGTTAAATAATATGCATAACAATTACCATGTAAACATAATAATTTAGTGGTTAAAAATTTAAATTTAATTACTGTATACACATGAAGCTGGCATAAATTCAATTTGCTCTCTTAAAATTTTCAAAATAAATTACGGAAAATTTTTTTATGAACTTTAAAGGAATGTCTTGCAGCGCTGTAATGACTGGTAATTTTATTAATAGTAAATAAATACATTTATAACCCACAGAAAAAATATTTAGACAGATATTTTCAACTAGGCAAATATTGAATTTTAATTTGATTAAATTTTTTGTGATCATTTTTTAAATTTAAATATAAAAGGAAATGAAAATATTATATTTAGAACATTTCCTTACAGTACATAAAATATTAATTAAGAAATACTATATTTACACATTTATTGAAAAAGCAATATTTGACATTAATTTGTTATGAGTAGGATAATAAAAGAGATTTTATTTTTTAAATAAAAACAAACGAAAATTGAATCAAAACAAAAATGAAAGAAAGCATCACGAACGCTTAAGGAAAGAAAATTCCCTGGAAAACAGCGATAACAGATTTCAAGGAGTCTGAGAAAACATTTTTCTTCAGGAAGCTCTAAAGTTCTAGAGATAAAAGTTTAGTAGCCAATGAAATACGTACACACAGTTCGCGTGAAAGCATAAATATATCCTTAAGAAAATGATTATAGTCTTCCAACTCTCCTTTCTGGGACTTCAGAAGATGTTGATGCTCACTTGATAGAGATGGTGGTACGATAATGGTCACATACGTCTATGGAATAGCATTGCATTTTCCTCCGTTATTTTTGCATGGATTTATCACAGGTAAATTCCCGAGAATGTTACTTTGAAAGAAATTAAGTAGCAGTTTTTAACAAGGTAATAAAGTTCTTATAACAGTAATTTTATTATTGTTGTAATTGTACATTAACCTCTTCGCGACGGGCGAGTCATATATGCATTTCGTATGGATGAAAGTGAGGGCCGGGCTGTTCACCCATGCATTCCTGAAGAACTAGCCTAGTGAACGGGCGGTGCATATATGCATTTTAAGCTGGAACAATTTTTAATAATCAGTAGATGGCACTATGTGTCCATTACATTTAAACTGAACGTAGTTTTAGTGTTCTGACCTTCATTTTTTCATATTCTTACTTTTTTTTGGTATTTTGATTATCAGCTGGGGCTGGTGAGAGAGGAAATCGCAATGTAAACAAACACTGCTCGGCTCTTCAACTTTCCACGTGATTTAAGCATTCTCGTTTCTAATAGCTCTCCGAACACTTTTTTTTATTTTGTTTTCGCTACTATGGGAGGTCTTATAGGGTTTTAGCGTCAGTTTCTTTACAGTTTTTACTGCTTTTGGTTATATTTGCTCACTTTTCTTGCTATTTCGAAAATTCTTGACTCCAGATTATTATGGCGAGGAAGCATTATTTAACAGAGGATGAATATACACGTATGGTAAATGAAAAATTCAGTGATATAGATGAAAGTGATGATTCATTTGCTAAAGAGTTAGAAAACGATATTTCTAGCGATTCTGACACAGAAATTTTGTCAGAGACGGAGCTCGCTGAATATCTGTCTTCCCCGTCCCGTAAAAGTTCGACACAAGATACTTCATCTTGAAGTCGAGAACTGGAAGAACTACATCCTCATATATTTACTGGAAAACTGGAATTAATTCTATAGACCATGCAGAAAAGGAAATTGATTTCTTCAGCACTTTCTTTGATTAGGAACTTTTAAATTTGATTGTTGAAGAAACAAACAATTTTGTTCAAAGCGTTCAAAGAAGTGTTCCATCAACTTCTAAATCAGTCAAATTTTTAAATTTAACTATTGAAAACATTAAAGTGTATTTAGCAATGATAATATTGATGGGAATTATCAAGAAGCCTAATTTGAAAATGCATTTCACTACAAATGAGGTAATCGCAATTCCATTTTTTAATAAAGTTACACCTAGAGATATTTTTCTCAACATTTTGAAATTTTTACATTTCACGTCAAACAAGAATGCTAAAAAGTTAGAAAAACTAAAATTAATTGTTGAGAGCCTAAAAAATAAATTTTAAAGAACCTATACGCCGGAGGAAAATATTTGCATTGACGAATCCCTATTTGCTTGGAAAGGACGCCTAGGCTTTCGCCAGTATGTTCCATAGAAAAGATCTCGTTACGGTATTAAAATATATAAATTATGTGAGTCAGTATCCGGTTATGTGTGGAACTTCCTAATTTATTGTGGTAAAGAAACGGAAATGTTAAGCAGTGAGGGATCATATGGAGAAAGAGTTGTGAAAACACTGATGAATGATTTATTTCAAAAAGGGGTATAATTTATATTTGGATAGATTTTTCAATTCCTCATCGCTTGTGGAATATATGTATTCCGTAAAAACTAATATTTGCAGAACCGTAATAAAAATGCGAAAGAGAATGCCCAGAGACTTTCCAGAAAGAAAACTAAAAAAGAGTGAAATGGATGTGATGCAACTTGGTAATGTGAACGTCATTACATTTAAAGAAAAAAAAAAAGACTTTTTTATGCTAACAGGCATGCATGAGCCAGAAATGACTAAATCCGGCAGAAAAGATAGAGTCACTGGAAAAGACATTTTAAAACCTACTTCTATTATCGATTAAAACAAAAACATGGGTGGTGTGGATATAAGAGACGGAGTTATATGACGCACCATTCATGTTTTAGAAAATCGGTGAAATGGTACAAAAAATTATTCTTTGGGCTTATGGATAGAACCAAATTGAATTCCCACATTCTGTATGACAAATAACATAGCACTAAAATGCCGCTTCTCCAATTTAAAATGAAATTAATTGAGCAAATTTTGGAGAACTATCAAAATTATAAAGCGAAAAACAGTTTACAGTAAGATCTGTACCATCGGCTATAAGATTATTTGGTAGGCATTTTCTTTCCCTTAATTTGAAAAAAAGAGAAAAAAGTCACAGAAAGTGCATTGTTTGTTCACAAACTGTGCTGAAAGAAAAGAAAACACAACAAACATTTTATGATTGCAAATCATGTAATGTCGGACTTTGCGTTTCTCTGTGCTTTGAGATTTTCCATACTCAGTCTTCATTTTAAATTTTATTATTTTTTCTTGTAAATAGCTCTTGTATAGTTTTTATTAATTTGAAAATATATTGAAGTGCTTTGTCAACTAAAATTTTGGAAAAAATAGAATTGCACTGTCGAAAATTATTTCTCAAGGTAAACATCTTATATATATATATTTTCATATAAATTGAAGGAAAAAAATTATTAAAATCTAGTTTTACTGTTATAAGATAAATTATGTGATAATTGAAAATGCTACCAAAAATCACGGCGGTGGGACTGTTACTTTATTATTTACGAATTTTTTTCTAAAGTTAGGCCTAGCGGAGAAAACCCCCGTCCTGTGGGATGCTTTGGGGAGGCAAGTTGCTGGTCGAAAATATCCTCCGACAAACAAGAACACCTTCATCCGTGCACTCCCAGAGGAATGGGATAAATTGCCTCAACAGCTGTTGGATAATGTTGTGCAAAATATGATACGACGTGTGTAATGTTGCATCACACTCCACGGTGGACATATCCCGTATTGATACCTTTCTTCAAGGTGCCTGCTGACTTTTAGATGCATTGTTCAATTTTTTCGTATGCAGCATCAAATGAACATTTTTTTTCTTTCAGATGTTTAACAGCTTTTGTACTTTCCAGAACACTAAATATTTTTTATTCTAATGTCTGAACAGTGTGGCAACTATATTTTATCCTACTAAGCCTCATGTCTCGCTTAATGTTATGCTACATTGCAATTTGTGATCCGTCCTTAGCAACTGTGCAGCAGTGTATATATATATTTGTTATATTAGAATGCGAATATTAACGAGAAATTTAGAAATAATTGATTTTTCTTTGTTAAATTATTACCCTTTAGATGTTTAAGAAAAAATACACTTTTTCAATTACTTTTGTAAATAAAATAAAGAATAAATAAATTTTGAACTTTACAAAGCCATAGAAAAGGAATCTCACGCCATCTTGCTTTCCATCCAAATATGATATATTATTAAAGAAAAACACTCAACCGCAACTATTAAGGAAAGAATTTTTATCCTCATATATCTACTTTGGAATATTACAGTTTATTCCTTGAATTTTTCTAAGAACTATTTCTCATAACACTTTCTTGATTATTGATTACACCTGCTTACAGCATGGTTTTGAGGTATACACGGAAAAATTGTCTATAATACCGAAAATATATTTTTCCACGCCCTAACATGTCTTCATTAGAAGCGAAGTGAGAGAAGAGGCTTAATTTATAATCCTCATAAGAGAGATTAAGCGGTACTCTTAAGAAAGCGTCTCATTTTATGCCTCAAATAATTTTCAATCAAGGCTGTAGTACCCAAACAGTGGCGAGCTTAAGAGGCCGGAAGAAGCCCTGATCTCGATTTTCACTTCCTTAGATATTTCCTTGTATTATGTTTCACAATTTTTTTATAGGTTAAATGTGCAGATCCATTTATTATGATTTACAACACTGTAGGTGACTTTAAAATTGGATTATTTCTCCTTGAGGCTAAAGCCATAATTAGTTCGCGCCATCAGCTGGAAAGGCGTAAAAATGGCTTGTTTTTTAGAATAGGTATTATCGAATTTGGTGTGTCTAACAAATGCGAAGAAATGGAGGGTTATAACCATCAAATTGAAGTATTTTTTCCTTTTGATATGAGCTTCTGAAATTAATAATCAGTGTAAAGATTTATGAAACATGGATGAGGACATTTCTAAAAGGATATGTAGTTCTGCTGTCTAAAAATGTGCAGTTTAACTGGATTAATAGCTGAATGGAAGATGATAAAATATTACAGGAAGGTGTCTTTTTCTGAAACATTACAAATATTTTAGAAGTTTTGTTTATTTTATTTTTTATTTCGGAAACATTGATAAATGAATGGTGAAAAATATAATATGCGAACTTCGTAAAAACCAACGAGTAACGTTCATAAAATAAAAAAAAAAATCTTTGCTTTCAAAAATTGTCAGTGATCATCATAAAATATTTTACATGAAATAGAATCTAGGGTAAATATTTTAGATTTATATTTCATAATTTAAAAAGCTTTTACTTACTAAACCTAAATAGTTTATCTTTCATTTACTAATTTAAATTTAATGTACATAGGAATAACATATTTTATAATATTGTCTAAAGACTGTATGCAAATGAAAAAGAACAGTTACAAAATGCAAAAAACGGGACATTCTCATCAAATATGTTATAACAATACACATTTTCAGACTTTTAACTATTCTATATCAGTTTTATTTATTAAAGGTAATTTTGAATCAAATATGTACTTTATAATTATCATTATCTACTCCCATAATGTTCGAAAGCTTCGAAATATGTTAGAAATTTGAATACATATTTCGATTAAAAATCATATACACATATTTCGATTAAAGAAGCGAGAAAAAGATCGGATATAAATGGCTTTACGTTAAGTTAAACAATGTAAGGCAATAATACAAACATTAACTTATCTGTCGGTTCATCACCATCTTCCGTTAATATTATATGTTATATGAAGAAAAAAGAAGAAAACATACCATTTTGAATAAAATATGTTTATATATTCTTTATGAAACGCGCGTGACTTTCAAATACTTAAGAATTTATAACATGGAAAATGTAAAAGGTGAAATATCTTTTAATATTAAACTCATGTTGATTAAAGAAATTAAAAACAAAAGAATTTTAATATTAAAAGTTGATTATGTTTCAAAACAATATTTCTGGTTCTGTGAGTGAATCTCGTGTCGATTACATTAAAAAATAATCGAAAACAATACTAATTTTAGCTAAAACCTGTTATATTTAATCCCAATTTTTTAAATAAATTTTAACTAAAATTTATCAGGAAATTTTGTGAGCTTTGGTAAAGTTATTTAACCATTGATTTCATAGGAATTCGTCGCATTAGAAATTATAATTTTATTCATAACTCCCCCTTTTTAAGTGCTATTTATTTTCCTAGAAATAAATTTTTAATATATAGAGTACTAAAATTTATATATCGATTGAGCAAATGAAGATAAATAATAGTGGATTTCCGAATAGCATTCGAATGAATTTTCATAATAAATTAAGTTGCATTTTTAAAAAAAATTCCTGATGATTTACTAATAAAGCACTTTAAATTTGGTATCAAAAAAGTACAATCATACATTATAAACACTGTATTTCGTCTTACGTATCCTTATTTATAGTTAAATCAGCAATCTGAAGGAAGTTTGAAGACTATGAAATCCAGAGTCGGAACTTTGTGTTTTATAACTCATTTGATAAACACGAATAAAACATAATATCCCTCACGTGGTATCCATACCAAGTGGAATTGTTTAGTTTTACTGTCATTCCGCGGTTACATTTTAGACAAATATCCTGTGGTGGATTTTATGCTTCTATATCAAATATTTTTGTTAAGTAATGAGTCAATTTCAACAAAATGTAATTGATTAAGTTTTTTATTTTTATTAATTGTTAATCAAGCTTTAATTATGATTAAGAACAATGTTAAACGATAAAATACATTGCATTTTCTAGTAAAACCTCTTGATAAAAACAACACTGATATATTTCTCAAAATTGTAGCTAGTAAATTTAGATTGTTTTATGTTAATATCGGATTTTTACAATACAAATGAGTTTAGCCAAAAATGCTGAAAGTAGACTCCGTTCCACTGGGTACTACTTAAAAAATTCCCAAAACCCAGCCGCATAGCAGGGCCATTTGTTCAAAAATGCAAGGTTATAGTATGTTGCTTTTCTTGTAAAATATTTTATGAAATTAGAAGGAATGCACAATATACATGATTTGTTCATGGTTATAGAGTAGAGATCTCTCCACAGCAATTCAAAACTTGTTCTTAAATTGACTTTAAATTTAGTCAGTAAAATTAAAAGTAAACCCAAAAGTGTAAGAATACGGTTAACACATTTTTGGTTAAAGCAAAAATTTTGGACTGTAATTTGAATGTATGAGAATATTTTCCTGAAAAATAGACTAAAAAAATATAATATTTCAAAGTAAAAAAACTGAGTTTTGGAAAACCTGATTGAGAAATTTTGTTGTTACTTTTTAAAATAGTTAATACGTTGTAAAGGAAAAATGGATTGAAAAGTATTAAAAATGTAATTTCTGATTTCAAATTACCCTTGAATCCTAAAAATATTAAAAAAGATGATTTAAAAAATGTTAAGAACATTTTTTACATTCTTTGAAACATTAAAGCATTTTTCATATTTCAAAAGTTTTAGTTTCTTAAATTATGTTTACCGCATCCTAATTAATAGGAACATTTAAGAGCACTACGTGATAAAACTAAATAAATATTAAATAAAAATTTAAATTGATGAATAAACTGTATCCATTTAATAATTCTTGCATTTGATTCCTACTTCTGGTGTGAATATTTGTTTTGGTACCTGGGCTAATTTGACCTCGAGTGTAAAATATGATCCCGAAATACAACCTTACTCCCAACAAGATTCTATCAATCCTAACTTAATTTTTGTGAAATTTATAAGTCTACACATATAAAGATATGAATTACTTGAATTTTAAACTAAAAAATTCATAAGTCAAAAGTTAAGTTTTAAAATTATTTATTATTCTAGTTATTATTTTTAATTATAGTGAAATTTTTAATCCTTCTTTCAGCACAAATAATACCATTATATCAGGAAATATTACCAAAATTATTTATGATTTAGTTTGAAGGGATTATAGATTATTCCAGATTAATGTTAACTAATAGTTTAGTCAATACATAACTTGCACTATTTTAAATCAAGGTGGCATTAATATAAGAAACTAGTAATAATTTTAACCGAATTACTTTTCAAATAGTATAGTACATTGATATGTAATACACATGTTTATATAGTAGAAATAGATGTCACTATAATATTCTCAGCATGTCTCATTATATTTGGGCATATAATCCATTGTTTGATATTTTGTTTAACTTGCGTGTTTATTTCGTAACAATGAACGAGACCTACTGGAAAATGCATATATATCTAAATCAACTAAATTTGATTAATTTATTATTTGCTCTGTAGAATGACTAATTATTTCGAATTAGCATTAGTTTCCGATTCAAATTAGGTAACATGTCGCTTAGAAGCTTAAAATCGGAAATGGAATTTGGTTGCATACTTTAATATTCGAAGAGAGTCATCAAAATTATTTTTCCAATTATTTTATTTCTTGAGTATGTTTTATCATTACTGAATTAAAATTTTATTAAAGTTTGATTTCATACATACATAAAGCTTATTTTATATATCTATCTATGTACACACAATATATATATAAGGCCGTGGTAGCCTAGTGGTTAGGGTATCGGCCTTCCATCCGGAAGAATGGGATTCGATTCCCAATGTTATATTTGTGTAATCGAAAGTCCTTTGGTCGGTCGTTGAGCAGTTACCATGGGTGCAATGGTCTGGAGAAATTTATTCCCCCTTCAGATCAATGCCAAAGTTGAGGGAATAGATCCTCTGATGCTACTACCTATCGGAGGTTTTGAACAGCAAAAGTCGTACTGTTACCTTCATGGTGCTCTGATTTAAAACGAAAGACTTAAATTCGCATAGAAAAGGCATAACAAGCTTAGCTTGTCCAAGTGTCATTAGTAACAACAACAACAGATAATTGATTGGAAACTCAAAATTTTACTTTCCCCATTTGTTACCATGACATATGCCTGAATAACTACTGAAGAGAAGTTATGTTAGGCATAACACAATTATAAATAGTCTAAAATCCCTGTGTCAGCTGATGGCGCTCACCTTTGTTATATGAAAAATGTAAAAATAAATTTTAAATATATAAAAATTGAAGAACATTTTACCTTGGTCAAAAAGGACAATTCTTTTAATATTTTTTAAAATATGAAGTTATCTTTAGAAACATGGATAATTCAAATTTTGGTTAGACTATATTTGAGGGTGCCCTTTTAATTCTCGCCAAGTTTATCGCAAGCTGGGCGATGTTGTTCTGTTTATGATAACCCTAAACGTTATTCTGAAATCCATTCACGGTTCTGATTGGTTTTCTTCTCAGGAAAAATTTAAGCAATATCTGTAGGTGCTGTTAGAGAATTCTGTGTACCTCAATGTGAAGATATTCCAGCAAAATAAAGTGAGTTCATTTTTTTCTTTTTTATGTGCTTACTGCATTATTTTTTAAATTTCATTGTGTTTTGGCCGCCATTACTGTTTGCACAGCGTTCCGCGCGAACAGGATTGCCGCCAAACAAAATTCGCCAATCTAGCCAAGGGGCACCCTCAAGTATATTTTTACCCAAATTTTATATTGGATAGATTTATAGTTGAAGGAGAATGACAATTTAGTTTTGTATCAAACGAATTTTTTGTGTTTAAAAACATTTCATACGTTGTTTTTCAAAACTCCTTAAAAACAATTCTAAAAACTTCAAAAATTTGAAAAACAGCTTAAAATATTTACTTTTTTAAGAAATCTTTTATGCATTGTTGGAGTTAATATTCACTATCAAAATTCTAAATTAACACCTCACAATTTATATTTTAAGTTATATAGCTGGAATTTATTAACCACTTAAATTATAAATCAATCTAATGATTTTTAAATCATTTAATGTGTAATTTCAAGGTGAAATATAAATAATTATGATTAATTTATTTTTCATTTATAATCATTTTTTTTGCACACGAGGACTTATAAAACTTAGCCTTTAGTTTTTAAGTAGATTTCGAATTATAAGAATATTCAAATCTCTGGTTTGAAATGATCTTATCAACCGCCAAATTAACCATTTGGTTATCAGCTTGACCTCAAAAATTAGGAAAATAATACATCAGCAATCGAGCATTATCGTTGTCACTGGAATGAATGCTTCAAAATGAATGTTAAATATTGAAATAAACCGCATCAAATAAGTATATTCCAACATAAATTCACTATTATAATAAATTCCCTCGTTATTAATTCAAAATAAAATAATTAAAAGAAAGAGGAAGATAAAGTAAGAATAATAGAAATAAATTGTAAAGACTAATTTTTTGTTTTTAAATAAAATTGTCAAAAAGATAAAAATTGCTAGTCTAAATAAATTTTCCAGAAGATACTGTTTTAGCCATCAGTTTATAGTATATACAGTTTAGAAAATATTAAAATTTCCGAATTATTTTCATGGTTTGAAATTAAGTGTTTTCATGTTTATAAATGATGAAATAATAAGCTTCTCCCTTCTTATACTTTTACAACTAACACAAGAATGCTTTATATGATTGACGTATCAAAAATATATTCAATTAGTAATTTCCTATTTGAATACTTATGAATTAACTATTCCTTAGAAAGATTAAATTTTTACATGTCCCAAGAATGGAAAGAAAAGCTTTCAGGCAAAAAATACGTGGAGTGTCATTAATATTCTATGTTATCTGTAACTATATAAATATATATAATATCATGCCTCAAACATAGCTTACCAGATTTCTGAAATGTTGAACCGGAAAATTTAATATCCCCCAGCACATCTCAGATATTCAAGGGTACATACAGCCTTTGGTGGGTTTTTGGTGTTTTAGAGGGTAGTTTATTCTCAATGCCTTGGATATAAATAGTTACTGATTAGGAGCTTAAATCATGGATAATAATATGTAACACGAGTGTATAAATTTGTAAATTTTATTTGTTACATGCTGATATTTATGTTACTGATGACACTTGGACAAGTCAAGCTCGCTATGCCTCGACTATGCAAACTTAGTCAGTACGGTGCATCTTTCGTTTTAATCAGAACACCATGAAGGTGAAAATACGACTTTACTCTTCAAAACCTCTGATAGGCGGCACCACCAGAGGATCCACTCCCTCAATTTTGACATTGATCTGAAGGGGGAAGAAATTTTCTCCAGACCTTTGCACCCATGGTAACTGCTCATAGACCGACCACAGGACTTTCGATTCCACAGATTTAACGAGCACATATACCGCATGTACTCGGCGGATCTTTGGCGGCATTGAGAATCGAATCCAACACTTCTGGACGGAAGACCGATGCCCTACCACTAAGCCACCACGGTTCTTTGTTGATATTTATAAATTTTTAAGTAATAAACACTTAGGAAAATGAGGAGAAAAAATTATATTTACATTTACTTTTCACAGGCTAGGAATTTTTCTAGAAAGCCATTTTTGGTTTTAATGTTATTGTAAAAGTCTTCAAAAGCTATTAACTTTACATTTCATCAAGATTTTAACCATTTATTCTTTGATCAAGCTCCTACCATCAGTCCAAGCGTTGTTGATCAAAGAAAATATTCTTTCAACTGGTGCTGATGTCCTTGATAAGCAGGAAACATACTCGACAATTTTCATCACATTGGTTTCTGCAATGGGATAATTCTTGCAATGATCAAACACCATTTTTCTTCACTTGAAATTATCACATCTCTGGTAGTCACTCATCTTTACACCATCTAGCATCCACTTTCCCAATTTAACTGCAAATATTCTCTAACAAGTGCAACTTTGCCAAACAGCAGATCAAAGTTTATTTTCTTACATCAAAAAGACTGTTGTTAATAATTTCAGCAAAAGTATCGGCGTTTTCCTAATCAACCAACTTATTTGGTTAAATTGAACCATGAACACTCTTCAAAGTTTCAATTTTTAAACTTTTTTGGTCGCGTAAAATTAAATAAAAATTTTTCCGGAACATAAACCAGCCGGGACACCGGGATTTTGTTTGAAATCCGGAATGCCTCGCAAGCATTTTTAAACATATAATCTTTAATCGAAACTATTCCCTGAGTTTTAATCACGAATAACTAAGCTAGATTCTAAAAGGGAATAGAAATTTATAAAATTTTATTCACTTGATTTTAAAGGTATAATCATATAGATATATTAAATGCTAAACATGAAAATTCTGCAATAACAATATCATAAAATAACCAAAAATCTTCCCTTTAGAAATTTTAATTGAAAAAGATTACTTTAAAGTATGAGCCTGAAAATTCTGAAAAGTCTTCTTATCCATCAAAAGTACTTTTGTTTAAAAGTCGAGGAAAGAAATCTCTTTGCGTGCAGTGAACACAGTGAAGATCTGTTGAAGTTTATGGTTGATATAGCAGCTTTCTACAGCGGAACTTACTTTTAAGGAATGCTTCTAATGAGCCAAAATATCAAAAGTTAGCAGCCATCGATAAAAAAAGAGTGCCAGAAAGCCGTAGCGAAACCCAACTCCGTCACGCTCTTGTCATCACTCCCTTGCTTTTACAAAGTAGAGCCATCATTCCATAGCTCTGGCTCCCTTATCAAATCCAAATTATACTTCTTATAGTAAGGTGAGTTAAAAATTATTTAGAAAGTGGAATGAGTGATGTGTTCTGAGAAAGTAACTGTCGGTATATAGAGTACTAGTTACCAGTTTGATAATATTCTATGAAGACATATTAAAATATATATATAATATATGTATGTATTTTCTGGTGAATATGAAAGTATAGAAAAAGAATTTTTATATAAAAAATAACCATAATTCGTTATTAGAAAAGCAACATCCATTTCTCAACGGCAAAAAAGATTGAACCCAATCCTTGTATTCCGAGGAGCATCAACCTATCACTAAGCTACGATGAACTAACTGTAAGGAGCTTCCGAGGAGCACCAACTTATCGCTAAGCTACGATGAAGTAACTGTAAGGAACTTTCAAGGAGCAACAACTTATCACTATGCTACGATGAACTAACTGTAAGGAGCTTCCAAGGAGCACCAACTTATCGCTATGCTACGATGAACTAACTGTAAGAAACTTCCGAGGAGCACCAACTTATCACTACATTATGATGAACTAACTGTAAGGAACTTTTATGAAATACTTCTACATAATACCAAAAAAAGGAATTGAAAACGAAATCCTATCATTGTTTTCCATTAGATTTCTTAAAAAAATATATATTTATATATATACACAACAAAATTTATTATAAAGTATTTAATGAGAAGTCTCTTGCTGTTTATTTTCAGTTAGATTTTAATATTAAGTTCAAAATTCATATTCATATTAGCAGTTTGTTACCAGTCAAGTCTATTTCCATTAAAGTTTTTTACAAAATTGATTGAAGAAAACAATTTATCACACGATTATGTGGAATAAAACATAGGTAAAAAAACCCAGTTTTTTCATTGATATAAAATTATTTGGTAAAGAATTCTAATTGAAAATATTTTAATATAATATTTTCAAATTTTACAGAGGGACCATTACTATCTGCTCTACTTTCACACAGTCTTCTTTCTATTTCAGAAATTAAGTCATCAAATTTTGTTTTCCCATTACGCTCTTCGAAATTCTACTAACTCCATTTCTTAATTATTGATACCTAGCCAACATAAATTCTGTTAGCTCCGTTGTTACAAATTCTGCTTTGTATGGATATAAAATAAAGTGAAATGTATTTTTCAAACTTTTATATCATGGCCAAAACAGTTAGCTCTTGAAGCTTTTTATTCAGTTTATTAAAAGGATGAGTGAGGTCGCATAAAAATATTAAATCATTCAGCCAATGTATATTAGGTAATTCATCGCAATTGTTACCTTTTCAATTACGAAGAGCTTAATTTCTTGCAATAACGTTACAAAGTGATTAAAAATTTGACGAAACTAAGCCATCGTACATTATTGAATGTCAAAATCCTGTAACATTGGTATTCAATTTCCTCTAAGAATTGTGCAAATTGACCTTTATTAAGAGCTTTTGCATTTATAAAGTTGATTATTTTTATTACAATGACATTATACTGAAAAGTGTTTTAAAACCATCCTTCGCACAAAATTGTTGGTGTATTACGATACTGAATAAATCCAATGTTTTTTCCTATCATGCTAAGTGCACCGTCTGTTATTAAGGAAACTATTTTCTGAAAGTCACTATCCCTTTCTTTAAATGCAATATCAAATTCTTTAAATATATCAAGACTGGTACACTTCCTTTTCAACGTCATTAGTTTTACTTGTATTAATTCTTCATTATATTTCCAGACTAGCTCAGAGCAGAAACTGCTTTTTTATATATATTCATAAACATGTATATCATTACTCTTATCTAAAGCAATTGAATACATTTCTATATAATTTAAATCTGTAGTGAACGAATGTGCAGTATTCGATTCGCACTACAGAGCCGCATGTGCGTGACTCTCCTTCTAGAACGAACTTTTCTTTCCGCACATGATTCCTGCGCTTATTATAATTTTATGTAAATATTTATTGTCACCAACCAATCAGAAGATATTTTTACCTGTATATATTAGCCTGTTGGTTTTCACTCGCCAGACAGGCAGAGTGAGATGGCAAGTGTGTTGCTTGTCTGATTTTAGTTCGCAATAAAAGCCTATTGATTTTAATTATCTTGTATTTACTTGAGCACGCTAGTTATTCACTTCAAATCGTTATATATTTGCAAAAAATATTTTTTATTCAGTTTATTAAAAGGATGAGTGTTTAATTATGATGCGACTTATGTGTAATTATATGTAAATGTATGCGTCTTATTTATAGTCAAGTCCTTTTCTTTGAAATCAGCAAACACTGTAGGAATGCATTCTAAAATGCTTTTTTTTACAAATTCTTTTTCTGTAGGAAGTTTTCCGCGGCTTGCAATGACATTGGTAACATAAATTTCGGAAGCTGTAAATTTATTTTTTGGAACCAAAAAACTTTTCAAAATACTGGTTTGAGAAAGATGCTCTTATTTCTTTTGTGAAAAATATTTCTTTTCTATATCTGTTGACATGCCGAGATTAGATTACAGCATTTTAAAGTGTGTTTTTACATTAAATGCATATGTGATGTCACTTTTTCATTACAAATTATATGTATAACCATTTTATTCCTTTCAATCACATCATATTTATCAAACCATTCAGCCTTATATGGCCTGGAACTTTTATCGCTTATTTCAATTTTTTTAAACACTAACATTGTACAAAGCTACACTTAACAAGCCTTAATCTAAATTAACCGGCCTAAACAAACAAATATTATCCTAGTATGTCAGACAGTAATTTCTTAAATTTTTAGACTTTTATTTTGAACAGGGTCGAATTTTAGATTTTAGAAATGCAAACGTTAACATTGTTTATTAACTTACATGTAATTAAAACCATTTATTATTTTAGTTTTATTTAATTTTAAAAAAGAAACTTTTGAATATATTTCTATGTTAGCTATAAAACACCACATTTTTACAAATGCAGGAAAATTTTTCGATTTGTTTTCATTTTATGGAATATCGATAATGATATGTTTTAAATGCTATTTTATAAAATGAATTTTATGTGAATCGCATTCATAAATATTTTCTACTTCATAGCTTACCAATACATAATATATTTATGAAGAATTGTTTATTACATTAATTACACGTTACTTAAAGGACACAATATATGAGAGAAATTTTGTAAAATAGTTATATTTTTATCAATTAAGATTATTTGCTTGGCATAAAAATATTGATTTAAAATCAGCCATTTTCAAACCATTTTTATGGTAAACCATTCTTAACATGTTCTTAATTTGAGGATGAAGAGATCTTGATTAACATATATATATATATATATAAGTAATACGAAATACTGAAAACATTATGAAAAAAATGTTAAAAAGTAAAGCTCAAAAATTTATATAAAAAGAATACGTCATGTCACTAAATTTCTCATGAAAAAAGTTAATCAAGGTTGGTCAAATATTTTTGAAAGTTAAAGAATAAAAAAGGAATTAAATTACAACAATTATTTCGAATTAATATGAGAGTTGTTTTCCTACATACGCCAAATAACATTTTTAACACTCTCGAAATTTATTTCAATTCTTCAAGAAATCTCGATGAAATAAAATAGAAATATTAATAGAAGCTTCTATTTTCCATTTACCAGTTGGTTGTTTCCTGAAAATACCTGAAATTACAATTCATTGCTTATTTACCTCATGCATGTATGCATTTATTAAAAGTGACATTTAGAAAGAAGGAGGGATCGTGTCTGTCAATCAAATTGTTATCATGTAAGCGTCCCTCCATTTTCTTTTTTATTTAGAGAAAACTATAAACAACATATGGTGCTCACATAATTCTACTCTTTGAGTGCAATCCTAGAGATTTAAAATTCAACTTTTTCTTGTTTGGCAAAATATCATTCATAAGATTTTGCTCTAAAAATATATACATTAATACATAATTAAAAATGTGAAATTTGAATAAAGTGATTACTTACTCATGCAGATGATATAAAGCCAAATGAAATGCTATTTACAACTTGAATTTACTGTGTTGATAATGATACATGCAGCTCACATACAATTAGCGATATAAAAGCTCCATTAATTAGGATTAAGAAAATAGAGAAACCACCATAAGACTCTGAAATGTATAGATGGTAAAAATAGCTTCTAAAGGAAAATTATGGAAAAAATCCTTAAAGATTAATAATTCTTTCAAAATGCTACGTCAATTTTTCTGGAAACAGTAATGCTTGGATATAGCAATTAAAGACCTTACCTACATATCATGGATCTCTTGTCAATTTACAATATGTCATATTATTGAAAATAATACCTTTTCTTTATTTTAACTAACAGTATTTTAAATATAAGTAAATATGAAATAATGGATCACATCAACAAGTCATTTTGATGAAAATTTTTAAATTGCTAAAAAAAAAAAACTATATGAGTTGTTTCTTTATCAAGATAAAGGAGCAATTAACAAATTGCTCTTTTATACTTAATTAATAGTAAAAGGAAGAATAACTCTAGAAAAATAGAAAAAGTGGAAAAGTATTATAGTTATTTTTAAATCAAGACTCCCAAATTTCTACCTAAATTTTGAAACAAATTTCTCATAAGAAAATTTAATAGCTTACAATAATCCGCTGTTAAGAATTTATATATCTACGACGGCATGTACAAAATTATAAGGGGTTCATTATACTTGTGAATACTTGGTTATTAATTTCATGCAAGTTAATGGATGATTTTAATAATATTGATATTTCTGACATAGTGTTACAAATTATATATATATATTCAATATTATATGCTTAGAAGAAGATCAGGTATTTAAAATTCTCCTAAATTTTACTGATAATAGGATAGAATGTAATGTTCTTTATATTATTTACTGTTATTTTCCCTTCAAGATACATAATTCGCATTCTTTTTAATTATAAAAATAAAAAACCCCTGATAATTATCGAACACTTCAATTTATAAGTTAAACAGGAAGAATAGTACCAAAATTGAGTTAGGTAAGGATGGAAAAGCTATTGTCTCTTGTCACCATTTAGAGTCATTCACGAAGAAGAGCGTGAAGAAAAAAGGGCCACAAAATGCGACATTTTCAGAGGTACATCTATTATTTCGAAACGGAAGACAACCCGGAAGCTTCAGAAGTTTTAAAAGGGAATCCACGGATGCTCTCGAGCAGGAAATAAGGGGGTGGAAAAGTGTAAAGAATACCGTGGAACTAAATAAAAAATAGAAAAAATGTTCCAAATGCGAAGCAAGTCATTGAAGAAGAAAAAGGAAGAGAATATTGAGACGCAGGATATCCTGAGCGAGTTTCGATTAGCTTTTAGGTAATTTTTTTGCTTTTTTACTTTTCTTTCAATGATACACTATGAAGAGAGGGATTTTGGTTGCATTCAAATCATATCTTGTTTAGTTTTAAGACGCTCACTTCGGGCAGTTGAACGCATGTAGTAATTTCAACTGTGTTTTGTCGAAGAAGGCTAAACTTTCTTTTTTTCTTCTCTTGCCAAATTACATTGGATAAATTGGTAGGTACTGTATTCCTTTAGACAAAGTCCTCAATTCGCAGTTAGTATATTTTAAAGTAATTATTGTGTAAGTATTCTATTCGACGATTGAACTTTTCATTATTATACTATAAAATATACATGGCCTTCCACATGAATAAATTGATGTTTCGTTACAAATTATCCTGTTAATTGCCATTCAACAATATCAAATTTTGGTGTTAGCTCAGCAAAAATGAATCGAATTCAAAATTGTCATATAGACTGTTTAATTAAATTTTTCGTTTCAACATAATATACAAAATGTATCTTGGTGAATCACACAAATAAAACTGGATACTGTCTATACAAAAAAAAACAATAATTAGTACTTTCCAATGAATTAAAAAAGAAATAAGCACACCAGAATCTTCTATTAATATTACTTTCAGCGCAGAACTTCAGCAGCATGAGCACAGTTCCCAATCCTTTTGGATTAATAGACTCGCTTATGCAATATGATATTTTCGTCAATGACTGTATACATATATAAATTCTAGAATACTTATATGAATGTTTATTAATTTATTGTGTTATATAGAAGTGAACACACACAAATAAAATTATCTTATTTATTTCTGATTTATCAGTCCGATTTGAAACGGCATCGAGTCTCAGCAATTGTTTTCGATATTTTTATTTGTCAATTGCCTTATGTATTTTTAATTAAAATATTGTTTTGCATAAAGGCATAGGAACAAATTTTGATTTCCAGAAAGATACACATAATTTGTGAAAATATTCACGTAAAGAAAAACTTAATCTTATTTCCTTGAATTAGATTTGTTAAAATTCCGTATTTTTACCTTTTCCACTTTTTTCATTTTACTTAAAGTTTACAAATCAATTAACGTAGTAAATTCTATTGTAAAATTTATAAATTAATATATTTTCAGTAGTGTATAGATATGATGACAATATTACGATAAAATTATTCAAATACTCGTAATTTGACTTTTATTTGTTCTATATTATGAGTATCAAAAATTGTTTTTAAATATTAAATATATACATAATTTACGCCTTATATATAAATTTTCAATAAATGTGCGTGTTAGACTATTTAAGCAATTATATTTAAACATAATTGCTAGAAATATCACAAGTAATTATTCAATTAATTTTACAACAATTAGTACACTAAATTGTCCATTTTTAAATTAAAAACTATTTTCTTGTTAAGTTAATATATTTTTAAGTTATGAATATTATTTATACTTTTCATATAAATTATATCCGTCATTTATTATCTACTGTAAAAGCTTTCACACATAGCATTTTAAAATTGATAAATGTTATTCATATAGACAAATGTTTTATTAGTTATTATTTATTTTCGATATAATAAATGGATAGTTGTGTCTAATCTTATACAGAGTATATGATTTCGTAATAATGATTACTAGTTCTAGATATTATCTACATGAAGTTTAGTTTATATATTACATAAAAAATAATCTACTTTGTACTGTTTTTTCATTAAAATAGCAGTTTAAAGTGCTATTTAACGAAAGTAAATAACTATTATTTTTTAAAATAACTTTTATCGATTCGTAATTTTTAATAAGTATTCCTTAACAAGTTCAAGTAACAGTTACCTTTTGGAGATAACTGTTACTTGATTCTATCAAAAAATTACGTATTGATACAACAGTGAAAAAAGTAAAGTCATCCGCGAATATGGCAGTATTATTTTAGGAAGAACTAATAATTACTCTCTTAAATCGATATGGAGATTACTTCCATTCAAAGCTCTGGAAGTTAAAGATATCGATGGAGAAGCAGCACATCAAGAAGAATTTTGTAAATGAAAGTTGATAATAAATGATCATACAAACCTCTGGGGAGTCAATGCGCCATGTATGATTTCCAAATCTGTACAGACTGAAAAAGAGATCTGGCCTCTTGGGCAATAATAACTGCGGTGATTGTTTGTGAGACAAGTTATGGATCTTGTCAGGCTTTTATTAGCCACGTGGGTAAAGGAAACGAAACTGCCTCTGACAGTGGGGGGGGGGATGTTGTTATCAAATATACTAGGGTACTTATAACTTTTGTTTCCGATCAAATATTTAGCCAAAAATATAGATGAAAATATTTATTGGTATTGTTTGTAACTTTTTTAAACTGTAAGTAATATGAAAAAGAATTTTTATGTGTATTTATAAAAATCATTTAAAAATTCAGTGCGATAATTAATTAAAAAATTATTTATTATGTAATTCACAATCTATTGTTTTTCAATGTATTTTTAAAAAAAGCAATTGTAAAACTATTCTAAATCAAATAATTTTAATTTGAGTCTGTGTCATGGCATAAAATATTGACAAATTTTCATTAACAGATTATTTAAAACTTTAATATCTTTAGAGGAAACTAAAACTCTTTTTATATGCAAAATAAGAGCAATGAATTGTATTCATGTACTTAAAGTTAAGATGTAAAATATAGATTTAATAATAACGATGAAGTTATAGAGAAAACAACAAAAAAAGCTAAAATAAAAAAAATAAAATAAAAAACAGAGATAAACTTAGGGAAGCATAAGTACAAAGCAAGTCATTTACGTAAATTAAGAAAAAATAATCCTTAAAATTTAATTCCTTAATGAATTGAAGGAATAGTTCATAACTTTTTAAATTTTATCGAAGAGACGGGAAAAATTGTTATAAATAATAAGGGTGTTATTTATGTCTGAATTACAAGTTAAAAGTTAATTCCAACAATTTCAGATTATACTCATTTTATAACTCGCATGACATGGTTGGTTGATTTTTCTTCGAAAAGGTTACGAAATTTTAGTTTTGTGCAGTCATAAAATTCATTGTGAAATGAAAATTGTATTCATAATATTTCATCAATGCACGTAAGACAATCCTAGTGCCTCTTTATAAAACTGATCTCGAGAAAAAAAAATCAAATATGGAGTTATTTTTGGCATCTTTCTGCATTACCACTCTCATTAAAGGAGATATATTAAAATGTTTTTAATAAATGTGCAGTGATATTAATAATAATTGACATCTATATATGTACTCTATCACTGAATAATTTTTATGCATTATCATGAGAAAAAAATATATGGCACAGGTGCCGTATAATGCATTATTCCAAATTCTGAATTTTTTTGGCGATGAAGAAATATTGCCAAGATGACGCATCGTGACATGCGCGATGACATATAAATACAAGGTTATCAGAATAGAATTTTCTACATAGTTCTTTGTTTCACATCAATAGAACGATACTCTGTTTCAGAGATTTAATGTGTTCACCTTCAAAAGCCTACACTTACAAGTACACATACACACTGAGCTGAAATTGAGTGGTTTGCTTTCTAGCATTCAATTCATTTGTTCTTGAATTTCATTCCCGCCCAATGTGAATATTATTAGCAGTTAGGAATTTCTTTAAACTATCGTTTCCTGAAGCTCATGTGTGCAGAAAGGGATTTTAAAACTCTTAAACCAACTAATATACACATATGTATAAAATACAGATTTAATTGTATTTAATATTTGACCTCTTTCAAGAGGTCCTTAAAAACTGGCTCTAAAACTGCTTTGACACCAGACAAGGCGATTTTTAGCTGATCGGTATCAACAAATTGGTCGAGAGGAGGAAAGAGGTTGTAAACAGCAACAGCGAATATATAATTGATTAACTTATTGATATATTTTTTTGTTTAAATAAAAATCTTTGGTAAAAACGCTACGAACTTATTTCCCAACCTAATATTTAGGCAGCAACAAAACCTGAAGCAATTGTCAAATTACATTTATTGAGTATTCATGATTTTTTTAGGCATACAGTATAAATTCATATTCATATTCTTTTTTTTACTAAATAGCAAAAAAAATGCAATGATTCTTAGGAATTTCTTTAATAAATTTATACACTTGAAATATGAATGGCTATCTTTGTATTTCATTCCTTCAGTAGATAAGGAAATTCAATATGAATAAACATGTATAAAGAAAGTCATTTTCACTTATCCGTTTCAAGTAAAATGGTTAAAACCTTGCACAATGAGTAAATTGGAGGAGAATGAATAAAAGATAATGTCGGAAATAAAAAAGCAGCACTATTAAGAAAATTATACGATATGTATCTAATGAATCTCTACAAATGAAAAAAAAATTAATGTTTTTCTGGATGTTGTAACCACCTAACCAAAATAAAGTAGCAAATATGCTATATATATGATTTCGCGGGCTGCTTTTTGAGGTCACTTACCAAAAGAGCATAACTTGCTAGATGCGTGATGTAATAGTTTCATATATAGCTCCGTCCTGAGTTACCCTGTTAATAAAAGAAAAATTCAATAAAAATAAAAAAAAAATAAAAATATATATTCAATAATATATAAAAATACAAATGGTTCTTCTGAAAAATCAAGAAATCAAAGAGGAAAATAAATATAATTGCAACAGTAAAAACATTTCTTAACAATTTATTGACGTTGAAAATGAAATAAAACACAAAGTGATCAAGCCAAATATCACCAATTCAAGCTCTTAAAGTTAATTTTTTTTAAAAAAGTTAAAATGATAAATTTCTGATTTATAATAAAAATTGGTATAATTGTGTCCACACAATTAGTTCTTTTAATGTTAAAAACTAAGAAAAAAATAAAGAAAATTCTAATTAATGTGAAAGCAATGAATTAGAATTTGATTAAAGCTTATGGAAAAAGAAAACAATTTTTTTTAAAAGTGAAGATAAATATAACCTATTTTCTTAAATAATTTTCTACTATTTTTTAAACTATAGATTATGTATAAGTACTTAAAAATCCTCTTATTAAACTTTTTAAAATTTAAAGAAATAGGTTAATCATTGTAATTATTTTGGGCTGCGAAGAAATTGAATTAATTTATGGGCAAATATCTTAAGGGTAATTGAAAGTGCTATTAATTTAGTAAATTTGATCAATAATTATATTAAAACAAATTTTCTTTGATATTTTGTCTAAATAATTAATTGAAAAGTGAAAAAACCCCTTATTCTCTCCCTGTATAAATTAGTAATAATTTCATATTTATTTTTGATAGTAACAGGAAGCAAGATAACGTGAAAGAAGAGAACGTTAAAGGTTTTAGTGATTAATATTGTGATTAAAGTCATTTGTTGAAGTCAATTAGATTTGAAAATGTATTAAAGGTTAAAGATAATTAAATCGTCACTACATTTCAATATAATGAAGAAATATGAGTAGTTTATCTCAGGTATTATTAAAGAAAATATTAAAATTGATTAAGGAGAAAATTTTGAGCCAAAGGGAGTTTTACCAATCAAACATGGATATTTTAGAAGGAAATTAATCGAATAAATGCTAGAAAATCTTATGAAAATTTTAAATTTGTTATTATAGACAACTTAATATGTCTTGATATTATGATTCGTTATTGTCGTCATAAAGAAGTAGTGCTTAAATTTTTTAAAATAGTCTAAGTTCCTATATTTTATCTAATCTGCACTTATTTTACATAAATAGAATCGTATTAAATAATCGTGCAAGTACAGGCGCATTTTTGGATGTATTAAAAAAAATTATAATTTTTTTCATAACTATTTATCCTATAAATTAGCTTACAAATCTATATATTATCATTTTGTCATGCAATGAATACCAATTCAAGGTTTAGAAACTGGTTTAAAGATAAATATGGAATTTTCAAGGGATAGTTATAATATAAGTCTTTTAACACTCACTAATTTGTTATGAATTTTACTAGAAGCAAAGTGAAGCTGAAATATGTAAATTAATCTGTATTTTTTTGGAAAGCAAAGGTATACAATGTCAAATGCGGATCTCAATTTCAATTTTTCAAAGATCATTTTGATGTTAGTGACCGAAAAAGAAGTAAGACAATCTATTGAAGGATAGTCATGAGATCTTCAAATCATTACTCGATGAAAATGTATCTTAATCTCGAAATAAGCTTTCTATGAATGGCAATGATTCAGGACATAAAATGACTGCCACATTCACTGAGCCAAAGGAACCAGAGAGTGAGCAGGGCAGAGAGTAATTAGTAAATATTACTAAGTTAGCACAAACAAACATAAAAAATAGGAAATATTTAAAAAAAATGTAATATGGAAAGTATTTTGAATACATTATTATAATCGAATAGCAAAAACCGTTGATGGAATCTTGCAAAAGCATTAACATTAAAATGTGCTATTTGCGGCAAAAAAATGTCGATAGTGCATTTAGTGGGATACAATAGTGTAAAAGCGGGAGCGAAGAGTAAATGTAATTTCTTAACGCTGTAAAAAACAACTGCTTTGAAGAAGAAAAATATCATTTTTAAGCATCTATATTTAATATCAAGAGTTCATGCTTTGTTTAAGTGCTGCATGATATTCCACTGTGTCATACTTCAAAAATGGCCAGTGAATAAAAATATTTGGCTGGAAAGTTTTGGAACATTTGGTATATAAGCCAGACATAGCGAAGTATGATTTTTGTTTGTTTATGTTGATGCATAAGGATTTTTCTTATGTAGAATTACGGACAGTTGATGAAATAGAATAATCAATTGAATATTTAATGGTGTCAACAAATTGGATTGTTCTACTCTAATGTCCTTCATCAGTTATTTCAACAATGGTAAAAGGTGTTATATAATGATGTAGAGTAATTTGACAACTAAAGGTATTATTCTTATAGCTTGTATCATCCAACATAGCTAAATCTTCTATCTACTTTTGGTAGGAATTGATGGTAATAATAGAACAAGGTTGGAGAAAAGGAAGCAAGTATAAATAAAAGTGTGATATTTGTTGTAAACAAATTATTTGAATTTCCTTTTTATACTCATTAAAAATTTCCTTTTTAAATCATGTGACTAATCTTAAAAAATCAAACTGTGTTTTATGTAAAATTAAACTATTGACTCATTGCATGTGCAATTTATTTAATATCACGAGATGGGTGGCCTTTTAGGGTGCCCCTCAATTTCTCGCCAATTTGGCTTCATATTATTTGCGATGTTGATTTATTTTTGATTGGTCTCTTGTGTTTTCAGCGCCAACATGTTACTTCAAACATTCACGAAGAAAGCTTGACGAAAAAAAAAATCACCAGTTTTAAAAAGTATATTTTTTTCTTAACGAGATACCTTTGAATTTACAAGAATTTTGAACCTGGAAGTGGAAGAGTCTTCTCCTTTTTGTGTTTAATTAACTAGATTAATAGAGTTTAAAACTAAGATTATATGAGAGGAATTTTACGTTTGATATTGAGTTATAAGTTTATGCTTGATATTAAGATTTAAGTTACGCTTGATATTAAATATGAATTTTTTTACATTTAATATTTATGCTCTTTTCATTATATTAATGAAAAGAGTTGAAAATAAATATTTTCCTTTGCTATATACGAAATATGTTTTATTTCAAGTCTGATACAGAACAATATATATTCAAGACGGATATATGTGCAATATTTTTAATAATTATCTAACTATGCCTTAATGTATATACTATGTAAACTCTTAATTACATAATCATCTGAAACATGCACATTAAAATATATTAATATAAGGCCCAACACTTCATCTGTTTTTGATGAAATATCGGGAAAAATATATTTCATGCCTCTTGGCGAAAATTGGCGATTCTTTTTGTCCTAAAAGTGTTTGGAGAAACAAAATGGGGCCAAAAGCACTGGGTAATGATACACACACATATTAAAATTTATTTTATCACAATATTCAACATCACCCATCGGCCGCAAAATTAGATAGAAACCTTAAAGTATAACAACCGAAATATCAAAGATAAAGATATACAAATTAATCATTCAAGCGTTTTTGAACTTTGCATCTTTCTTAATAATTATAACTTAAATTTTGATTTATTTAAATACAAATTATAAAGTCTAGAGTTTCTTCTTCTGATAGCTTCGAACAATTATATAAGGTTTGAATTGATATCTCATTTTATCATCTCATGAGCTAGAATTTAAATTTCAGGGAAAAGATTTAAGCTAATCAAAATTTATACTTTTTGCCCAATCATGATTGAAAATTATTTACAGATGCTTCTTAAAATTTCTGCATCAATGTTAACTATAGCAGAATGAGCATTAGTAGTGTGTATGGTTTAACATAGAAATAATTAACAAATAACAAATGTTATTTGCTGAAGCTTTTATCAAATTCTCTTCCTTATTTTTAACTTTTAAATAATAAATAAAACATTTTTGATATATAATGTAGGATTCTAACTATTACTATAACTTTCATTTTAAATCTTAAAGGTAACATTAAGTAAAATCTCCTGAGCGCTGTTCTCCTCTTACACCACAATCTTGAATTTGTGATATTTTGCGGTATGTTGCTTCTATATTTTATTAGTTTTTTCCATGTTTGAAAAGTTTTGAAAATATTTTCTCTATAGATAATGCATTATTTTTTGCTTGAATCCCCTTTTTAAGCTTTAAGGTTGTTGTCTTTTTTACTTCGTGTTGTTTTTCCTTAGGCTATTCAGGGACACGACCATCTCTTTAGCTATTAAATCAGGTGGCCAGCATAAAATTCCTTTTTACTTAGCTTCCTGTCAAGCATCAAGCTTGTTGAAGTCTTGATGGTTTCTTCTTCATATTTTTGTATTTTAATCCAAGTTTCTTGTTATTTTTTCTGCGTTTTATTTTTTTGTTCTTCAAGTTTATGACATTATTTATATTGTTTATTTTTGACTTGGTTGATAATTCTCTCTGGCAAATTGCTTATTGTACTAGGTTATATTTTTTTTTATTCTTTATCAATATTTTGTAATATAATATATATATATATATATATATATATATATATATATATATATATATATATATATATATATATATATATATATATATATATATATATATATATATATATATATATATATATATATATATTAAAATCATTTTTGAGTAAAATATATTCAGATCATTCAAAAACATGGCAATTAAAGTTGATTCAGTTTTTCATTCCATGACTTTACTAGTTCAGTTATTGGTTGAAATTGGTTACGAGTCCATGAGTGAATTATCTTCTACAAGAGTCAATTAACTATGAAATGTCATGTAATATCAATAAATAACCAAAAATTGAAATCGTAATAATCATTTTCTTAAGAATTTTTAATATATCGAAGAATAAGAAAAATGTTACTTCATAATTCATGTCTTACCTCACATTCAAATTGGTGTAAGTGGACATGAAATTACATAAAAGAAAATATGTTGAAGTGAAATATTAAAGCAAATCTATGTACCCTATTTTTGCAAAATTTCTTTAAATTGAAAAACATTCCTATGTTAGTAAAGAACTCTGATTAATTTTTAAAAATGATGAATGTGTAGGCATAAAAATTATTTTAATATTTTTTTGTTAAATATTTAAGTTCTTTACAGGTTTAAACATTTTTTAGCAATAAAACAACAAACTGAAAACTGATTTAACAGGACATTTATAGCCTGAAATGAAAAGCAATGGAATGTATTACCTAAATATAAATACGTGTCTTGACTTACATAAAATTTTTGCACCTGTACAAATTTTATTCATAATTAATGCTGCATTTTTTTCACAAATGTATGAGTTGTATTCTTGTTTATGTTGTTTCCTGTCTAAAAATAGCAATATATTTGAAAACTTGTTATGACAATGAAACATGAATTAATATTAAAAATGATTGAAAACTATTAGTAATTAATTAATATTTTACTGAAAACTTTTAACTGAATTCAAAACAATATTTGTTATCTTTATATTAAAGGCATTTTGTTATAAATAGGAACAAAATTACAATATTTTTTTAACTCATAGAAGTTATATTTAGTAAGATATGATTATAATTAAGTTAGTAATATTTTTTCACAAGTTTATTGTAGAAAGTCATTAACATTTAATTTTGGATTTTTCAAAATAGATTGCTTTCTTCTTTTTTGGATTTGAATTTTGGATTTTTCAATATAGATTCTTGAATATTTATTCATGAAAAAATCACTTTACTTGTGCAAGATGAAAAAAGAGTTTAAGTGATGAAATGTTTTTGTATATATATTAAAATAGTGTTAAATAGGTTGTTGTAAGTTTAGTAATTCAAATTAAGAACTATTGTTAGCAATATATGAACTATATTAAGAGCCGATAAAGCTGTAAGGATCATCAAATTTAGGCCAATATTGACAGTCAACATTGTTTTAGCACGGGCTACCAGGCTTAGACTCATGTTGACCGCCAAGAGTCGTCGAATGTAACGAAATCTAGACCATCTAAGACTGAATTACTCATTGCTACTGTTACTGAGCCAGGATGGCCAATTGTAAGCAACATATTTTATTACTTACGTTGGAAAAAATTCTGAAAAAATATTCGTAATCATTTATTGAAGTTATATGATCAGAAAGAGATATGGACCAAAGAGAAAATACATTATAATCAAAAGAAATGAAATACGATACAAATGCAAGCATTATTCTGTGATTTGAATACAGAATAATGAGAAAACAATATTTTAGGTCTATTTTGGTGATTTTGTTGCAGGACATCTGGATATGTGATTTGTATACTTCATCTGATTATATGTATTGTAAAACACTTTCTTCCATATTTCTATAAATTCAGAAAATGCTTTTGAATAAAGAATTAAATTTTTTTTTATCTTTTCTGCATTTATCAAATGTTTTATGCAAAGAAATAAGAAAACACTTATTGTTGATTTTTAAATGCCATTAATCGGGCTCCCTTATAAGATCTAATCTTTTTTATTAAGTAACTCAATTTCGCTTTTGAAAGCACTTCACCTATGATCAGCCGAAAAACATCATGTGAAATTAGCCTAATTATAAATGTCAGAGAAAGATTTAATGACGTATTAAAACGTCGTCAACGGACAAAAACAAAATATTAAAGACAGGGATAAAGGAAGAACAAGATCTTTCTACACACGTCTTCCAACTGTGATAATTCGGGGACAAGTTTGTTAAAGGAAAAAAGTACTCTTGGCGAAAGAAGACTAATGAATGCATTAATGGCTGGTAATATGGATCGATACATCTTTAAAGCGTCGCACCTGGTTAGTTAAGTGACGGGACTAACGACCCTTTACGAGGGACATGCTTTGAACTTGCATAATTTTCAGCAGGAATTAAAATTCTAAAAAGGATCATGGAACATGTATAACAGCTTATGTAGCTAAATATAGATTATATGAGATATAATTATGTACCCGAGTGGGAATAGCTTTGGAGTAAAGATTTTCTTATTGCGATTTATATCAGAAAAATCATTATAAGGATAGATAATGTTCTATTGCTATCATATTATTTTTTTATTTATTAAGTAGTCCATTATAGAGTTATTTTTATTTTGAATAGTGAATACGACCAAGATGTGCTTAAAAAAGAAATATTTTTATGTAATATTTTAGGGCCTGAGATACAGGAACTGTTATTTATCTAAAAATGAGACTCATAATAAATGGTAGTTAAATTTAAGGATTGCAAATTTAAGAGGTGAATCTATACATACTTTTTGAGAAACTGCACGTAACAAACAATAAAATCACTGTACACTTTTTCTAGATATTATGATTTTATTTATAAGTTAATTAAATGTTTACTGGATTTCTCAAATAGGTATTTCAAATTTGCTTGTCTCAATAATGAAATAATTAACTGTACAGCATCTTAAAATTAAATGTCTAGAACATTCTTGAATAAAAATATATTTTGAACTAAAAAAAATATTAGATCTGATATTAGTTCCAATAGCATAAAAATATAAATACATCTTAATAAGAATTAATTTTCAAAAATATAACTAACTTTTTTCTGGAAATATTTACACTATGTAAACAAAATTAAAAAAGAAACTTTTTTTATTTTAAGGAATTTTAAAGCTTTTCCAAAAAAAGTTCTATTTTATATAACTTCAATATCAAATATTTATATTTCAATGAAATTTTTACGAAGACTATTCAGCTAATATTTAAAAATAATATTTCTTCATGAATGTTTTTAATAAAATCTTTTTGCTTCAAATAAAAGCTCATGTCTAAAATATTACAACACATAAATTTTAGAAATTAAATCGAATAAATGTTTTCTAATCAAACTTTGCCACCCAATATTTTTATGCTTATTTCCCTTCTTTTATGCCAATAATCAATTTTTAAATGATGGAGTTTTGTTTCTTAATTACAGCTCTGGAACATCAAAGCTGATTGTCAACCATCACAATCTCCAATGAAAGTCATTAGAGCCATCAGTTTCTCTAATAACGTGGACAACAAAAATATCAAAGATTTTTTCGAGCTGGGCGAATTCAATGACAATGTTTAATGGTTGGAACATTAATTTCTCCTATAGTATATAGATATAGTACTAAGAATTTCTCCTATAATACTTGTACAATACATTTTCTTTCTTTTATTGGAAGATAAAGAGAGCATTGGAATAAAAATTACTTTTCCTGCATTTATTAGGGAAGTGCTCCTAGACTTTTTGAGATTCTTCAAGGTTATTAACAACGAAAGACAAGACAGTTTTGTTATGTTATCTACAACATCTACAAAGAATGCTATATTCTAACCTACGTTGAAAAGATGGCACAGAATATATCAGTCATTACAAAAAATAAAAGCATTATCTTTTCCAATGAGAGTCACATCACAATTACACCGAAGATTAAGACTCTAGAACTCAAAAAGACTTATCACCCTCACAAGGACAATAGAAGAAGCACTCGTGCTCCATCTACAGAGACGAAATCTTCAGTCTGTATATAATTGGCCTCTTCCCTTTACGTAAATTTAGAATGCATTGTGAAGTTATTACAAATTTGCAAAAAATTATATTCATCCCCTAAACTTTCTTGATTACTTTGTGTACAGTTGAAATTACAATTCTGGCCTTTAAATTGTGTGACTCTACTGACTTGTAAAAGGAAATGTAAAATACCATTTGATAACTGAGCAAGATCCAGCAGCTTTCGGCATAATTAACTCAAACAATTTCTGCCAGCGATGAAGATTTCACAGTTTTATGAAGCTTTTTAATCTAATCCGATCTTGAAATTCGAAATATTTGCGCATGTGTCAAAATTATGTAACCTCCGCATCTATTCTAGCATTTGTGAAAAATCTATAATACAGGAATCTGTAGGACGGATCATTAATGCTACATCAACTATAATTTTGAAAATATGCGTACTGGTTCCAATCATCCAACTGCTGATCTTATCTTCCATATCTATACAAAGCTAGTTATCGATGTTAAACTTCAGACTAATACTTCCTTCAAGAGTAATCTCCAGAAAACATCCGGAATCAACCATAACCACATTCATAATTCTCAGACATTCTCATCAGTTACTGTCATTGCAATCACAATCTTTTCATGTATGCCATTTGCCTTTTTACAACTCCCTCTAAATCCTGGGCACCAGCTGTCCAGGTTTTTCTGCCATCAAATTGACTCCCTATTGCATTTCCTAAGATTCCTGGAAGTTAAGATCCAGAAATGGAAATCTTCAACTGATTGGAATATCGAGAAAATCTCTCCATCGTCTAGGAATCATTTTTGCAAGAATGAAATATTTACTTAGTGTTCCAATGCTGAACTTGAGGCCACCATCACCATCATCGTCAAAAATTCTGATTTCAAATCAAATTGGTTATCCAAAACCTCAACCATGTCGGTCACTGACCAGATCATTTTCAGTTAATCTTTTTTTAATATCATAACAACATATGGTCTCCCATTTAAATCAAGGAACCAATGAACAATCATGGACTCCACAACGGTTCTTGTGAGAATCCTTAATGATACTGACATGACACTATGAATGATACCTTCAAATAAAGTTATAAGAGTTGATATCAATACAGGTTACTGGAATTTGAACTATCCCAGAAACGACAAAAAATAGGGGAAACATTTAGCTTCATTTTTGCGTATAAGCTTTTCCTTCTCAATAATCCAGATTATTCTCAAGTTTTCTTCAATAAATATCAACAAGGTTGGCCAAATCCCACCTAGTAACATTGTGGAAATGGCCAAAACTATCCACACGGAGGTTCTTGAGAGTGAAATTTTCAGTGATCAAAAGTACGTCCTCATTAAATTTATTGCCTTCGTAATTCTTTTCATGTCAAACATTTCAAGGCAACTTATGACAACCATAGTAATTGCTTACTCCATCTTAAGACTCATATCCCAGTCCTTTTCCAAACTTTAGCCAACTGCAAAACGATAATGACTTAGAACATGTCACTAGACTCACCCGGAAAGCATCTATAAATATACATCTTTAAAATCAAACCCAGTCAAACATCACTTTGTCCAACTCAGTGGTCAACTTTTTTAAAGGAAGGAATTTCAAGCCTACGAAGGCGCTCTCAACGAACTTCTCAAGTGGAGAAAAAGAAATTTTTCCAAACATATTTAAAATAAGAGAAGTATGTATTTTAATAATCTTAAAGAAGCTAAAATCTTTTCTTTGAGAAATTTCAGCAATACCACAACCAACACTTTTGATAGAGTTTACAAGGCTCTCTCTGATCAAGTAATTTCACTAAACAGTTAGTTTTTTTAATGTCTATACATAACTTGAAATTTCCTTAGAAAATAAAAAGTTCATGTTATTAACTAAACTTAAATACGGGCCATGGAATCTATATGGGAATCTTTGTTTGTAAAATTCAAACAAAACTAAACTTCCTGAAATTACTCTTGACAAGTGGTGAAACTCCTCTGTCCACATTAAAACATGAGACCTTGTGTGTCTCAAAAGGTTTCATAGACTTGCAGGAAATCGATAAAGTGTCTTCGCATCACACTCTACAAAACTTGTCATTGGAAGAATACTTTATCATGAAGTCGCGATCTGGGGTTCACATACTTCTCCAAGTCAGTGATGAGGATGCTATTTTTCTGAAGGAAATTCCACTTTAAAAGTTTGCTTTCCAAATAATCATAGTCCTTCAAACTCTTCATCTTCTAATAGAAGAAGCTAAACTTATTATCTTACCAGAAAGAACATTCCATGGCTTGATCTACTTCTTTCACATGACATAGTATGTTCTCTGAAAGTGGACTGTTACCATCATGACCCCATCAATCTTGATAACATAACCATATGAAGTGCATAAATGATTTTCCAACTTTCTTATAGGATCATTTGTATGTTTTCAGAAATGGTTCTAAACTTGAATATGTTGACAGTTGGATCTGGCATTGATACCTGCCTTAAAGTTAGGTGTTCCTTTATTCTTATTCCACATGACATACAGCGTTTCATAAAAGTGGAAACTTACCATCCTGACCATTTCAATGCTAACATCATCGTTATCTAGATAATTTTCCTTCTTGCTTTTTGCGTCATTTGTATATTCCACAGATGATTCTAAATTCGAAGATGGAGTTAGATCTGGTATTGTAGCTTACCACAAAGATAGCCAGTCCTTTATTTGCCTCTAGAATTCTAAATTCCGCAAAGAAAATTAAGTTTTCGAATTTGAAGCTTTAATTTTATAAGAATAGTCAATGCTGCAAAATATCAACTGAACTCAGTTCTCATCTGATCATACATCCAAGGAAACCTGTGACATCAAAAATTCTAGTGTTACATTTCTCATTATTCGATCCAGCTAAAGGAATTAAAATCAGCTAATAATATCTGTATCAGTAAGGTTAAGACTCGCATAAGTATAAACGATAACGAGGTAGCGGATAGAATAACAAAATAAATATTTTGTTACCCAGCTAGATAACGTCCTCCTCTTCAGTAGTTACATTAAATAACAACTGCGGACTTGCATTTTGAACATGCGGCAGAAAGAGTTTTCAAATGACACTTCTAGTAGAATAATCCCTCAATTAGAATCTGCTATGAAGAGGTCTCCACAACAGGACAGAAATGAGGTCATCTTTTTTACGAGTCCTGACACTTCTTACATCTATAGTTTCTTCTGTTGGCATACTCTGTTGACTGTTCGTGTATAAATGTTATTCAACCTCTCTACTATCTAATCACTTTCTTCTCACCTTTATCTTGGAATCTAGCTACTCCTGAACCTAGATATGGATTACCATTGAAATAAGAACGTCCTTTCCATCTAAGTCTCTAGAAAGAAAATAAATCGATTGGCGGCTTTCCTCTTAGAGCAAGAATATTTATTTATTTATTTGAAGTTATAACTATGAACCCGAATAGTTCTTTTGTGCTCCCTCCCCTGATTTCCTTTTTATTTATTCCACCGAGCACCAGCTCTTTTTTTCTTATTATTGTAAATATATTTCCTCATATCATCCATTTCATTTAATAGGGATTAACATCCTTAATTGAAATTGCTCAATGATGGTAAATAAATATTTAGATGCCTTTACTTAAACTGGTACAGCTCTTCTTGAGCTAAATTCAGTAAAGTCTGCTTCTGTAAAACGTAAATCTCTATGTACAGTTTTTGAGTATTATGTTTGATTAGCTGAATGTATCTGTCTTCACTGCTTTCAATTTAAAATCATTTTATCTGGTTCAATGAATTTATAACTGTTATCTGACCATTCGCGTGTTTACTTAATTTAGAACTGAAAAAGTGTACCAAAATTAGGAAATGCAGTCACTTTCAGAAGTATTTCGTATTTGGAAAAAATAATATTTATATTTCTATACAACACGTTCTGATATAAGGTAATCCAAAAGATTTAAAATGTCCCTTTTGACTGAAGCATTAATTTTAGCGTTAAAACTTACAATTTGACACATAAAAATGCATATAGTACAAAACATATATTAAGCTGCAATATAATTGTACTCTGAAAAGACCAATATTAAATTAATATAATGAAAACCGAAGCAGAACTAGCATTAATTCTTTTTTTCTAAATACCAAAGAAATACCCAAAGAATTAAAAAAAAAAGCAACTAGAACTGAAGTTTCAATTTAAACGTGAAAATGAGAAGTTTTAAAATTTGACTCACAAAAAAGGATATTCTATAAAATAATTTAATTAACAGCATCTCAAAACGATGCTCTGCTTTACAAAATGAAATCTCACTTTTAAAGTAAATTAAAAACAAATAGAATGAAGTGTGTAAATGCTTGAGAATATCATTTAGTTTTGAAGTTATTCAGTATTAATGTCGGAATTCTATTTTCATTCGCGTTCCAATATATATATATATATATATATATAATATATATATATATATATATATATATATATATATATATATATATATATATATATATATATATATATATATATATATATATATATATATCCATTTCTTATCGTTGAAATATTGCAGAAACTGTAAATACATGAGCCAGAATAGATAAATATATTACTTTTTTTAAAAATCCGTAAAAAATTACAATTATAATTATTTTAAAAAAATGCAATGGAATGAAGAAAAAAAGGGATTCCGATACAGTAAATATTTCCCTTGTACTCGCAGTCATTTCAAATAGACAATAATTTTAAAAGGTGGAAACAATCACTTGCTTCTGTTCTTAAAATGTGGAAAGTTCAAGAATGTGGAATGTTACATCCCTTAAATTAATTTCATCCTGGCATAAGCATCCTTACAGGGAATTCAGATCAGGGTTAATTATGTTTTAAATTAATTACAAGCGCTGTAATCAAAACTTCGAAATTAAACATAGTTTATGTTTTGGGTCAGCTTGAGACAGACATACTGATATAAATTTTACTCCATTATCTGAAATTACTTTCACTTCAACTCCAACAAAAATTCGAGAGGATAAATAGGTTTAGGACGTCATTTATATAGATTTTAAAGTCTTGTAACAAAGGAAAGAATACATCCTTCAATATTGAGACACGATATTTTCTGATTAGTTCTTACAGCCATGTTTGCATACATCATTTACTAATTTTTCGAAAAAAATAATAAAACAATGTGTTTGCTGGTGATATTTTATAATTTTGAAACTTTCTTCAACCAAAATCATTTTACATGTCATATGCTATTTGTATGATAACAAAAAATTCTTTTGCAAAACAGAATTTTTCTTACTAGTTGAGAAATCTTTTTGGAAAATAATATATCTTGTAACTCATTTTTCTTAATCTCTGTTTTAAAAAAATAAAATATTAATTTTCTATAATTTTTTTATGTAAGGAGTTATTTAATAATTTAATTATTCATTTTAATATTCATTTGAATATACAATTAATTTTCACATTCAAGCAAATAAATTAATCAAGAATTTTTTCTTTACTGGTTTAAAAATGCTTTATAAGATAAAAATTGAGTTTTTGGAGTTATTTATAAATCAAAGGTCTCACTGTCTCTTATTTTAGTATGTCTTTTTAGAAGCAGTATTTTTAATAAAAAGACATGGGTAAAAATTATGCCCTTCAACATATTCTATTCATTGTATTCTATTTTTTTATATAAAGTTTTGGAATTAAAACCACTTAGAGATTCCTAGAATTTTATCAGCAGGTACCTTAAGAACTAATGATACGAAATGTTTATTAAGGTAAAGAACTTAAATATCTTCTGAATCAGAGTTCACATACTTTAGAAAAGACATCAGTAAACTTATCAAAGAAATTTGTTTTGTTTTAAACCAGAATATTCTGTCTTGTATTACCGCTTAAGCACTGCCCCATTCACAATGGATGATTTTTCTTGTGTATTTGCTTCTAATTGCAATATTGAGTTTTCTTCTTAATCGTTTCTGAATTAATTTTTGCTGAGCATAAACTTTGAGAAGCATATGAGCAAAAATGTATTGAAAATAATTTAATAAACCTTAAAGACATATGAAACATGGAGTCTTCTTGTTTAACTAAAGGTCGAGACTTTTCACGATTGCTTTTTTTACATTGCATATCATTCTCATGCTAAACTTTACGTTGGTACATCAATGCTTTACATTGAGAGAAAACTAGACATGTGCGTATGGTTTGATCTGTATTATCAACAACAAAGATACCCATGCGCCGAAAGTGGAATCGACCCATGAACTAAGACTCAAAAACTAGAGCTAACCAGTCTACTTAACAGTCTTCTTTATGAAAAAAATTTAGTGTATTATCTTAATACTAAGTAGTAATTTTTCTGTTCTTTAAGTTTCAAAGATCCGTATCATGCATTATTTTATATGCTGTATACGATATTTTTTTTATATTGAAAGCAAAGTTTTTGCTTTTATTTCAGTGAATTCATATATGCCGAATGCAACCAATTTCAAATTAATACACAATTTGAAGTATTTTGTTTTAATTTGAATAAACAATGCAAAATAAAGTATTAAATGTCTTGAAACGCGTTAGAGTAGTTGGTTATTATTTTCTTTTATTATGAGCTCTTTGTTTATCTTTTGATACCGTGTGTTTCGGAATAATAAAGCATTAATTAAAAGCATAAAAGTGCGCCCTCAACTTTGTCAATAAAATGTTTATTATCAACTCCGGAGCCATTACAAGGTTAAATGGATACGATAACCTCAGGTTTATTAGATAAAATATTTCTGTATTCTTAAAATTCACGATTGTTAAAAGCAGATAGTGACTGAATTAAGCTATGAACGTCGCATTCTTTTCTTATGCTTTTGCCCCTATAGTGATATTAAACATGTGAAAAGTTGAATTTTACTGTCATTTTTTTTAAAATGAAAGCTTATAATAATAATGAAAAGGCTTGAAAGTAGAAAATGTGTTTGCTTTGGTATAGTTATTCTAGAATAAAATAAATTCAGACATTTTTTTTTGGAAATGTTTATTTTAAGAGATGTTTGCTTTGAATATATATAGCTAGGTAGTTTACTTATAAAACACAATATTGTCAGGAGATAATTTTTATCCAGTGGAAAATGAAATGTAATAGAAGAGTTCTTTGCATTTTTTTGCGAGCTATACAAATCATTATTGTAAGAAATATATGAGTCAGAAGTATACTAAATGTTTTTTAAAACTTATTGTTTTAGATGATTTCAAGTTGTGGTGATTTTAATATTAAAATAAAATGTGTTTAAACTCATTGTATAAAATGTAATCAAGAAGAAAACACAGTTATCTTGTTTTATATTGGTAATATTCTTGTATATAATCATTGGTAATATTGTTAAAAAAGAAATAAAAATATGTAAGTGGTCACTACAGTGTTTAATTTGTAATCATTCAAAATAGAATTTGGTATAAAAAGCTAAATCGTTTTAGACTTGTGATATGTCTTTTAGATGTCGTTTTTAGGTTTTATATTTTGTTTCACATAGTTATTTATTGTGTTTAAAGCACAGAGATATTGATACGTTATAAGACTAAGAATTGTCGCTAATTTGAAAAGTGAAATATAATTTAAATGATATTTCTTCAATTTAATTATTTTAAGTGAGCTGCTAAAATTATATGTTATTGTTATGCACAGCTTTTAATTTATTTTTTAAGGTTATTACAGGTAATTTGGATGATGTTTTTTTAAATACATGTAACTATTATTATTAAATATTTCTTTTTTGGCTCAAAATGCAAATTTTTGTAGTTTTTTATTAATTTTATACTTTATTTGGTGTATCAAATAATAATTATCAGCTAAAATATATATAAATTCAAATTAAATAAATTTCTGGTATTATGAAATTCGTTTATTAAGCTTGCTTGAGTATTTCAGAAAGAAACTGCCAAAAACCAAATGGATATAAAAAAAGATGGGTTAAAGAACAAATACGTAATGGGAATATTTATGGAGTTAATTGTCATAAACAATAGCATATTCGTCATGACTAGGTATTTAATCAAAATGTCATATTTTACATTGGAATTTTGTGATGTGCACTTCGATACAATTATGTATTCACTTAGATAATTTATTACTTAATCGTAACTAAGTGAATATCACATAATTTATTTTGTGCTGTTCACTCAGTTACCATTATATTCACTAAGAAAATTTGTCGTTCCAGCATTTTGACATTTTTAACATTGTTTCCTGATTTTGTTTTTCATTTTGTAAGTCTGTTTCATTTTCTACATGAAAAAGTTGGTACACACAAAGATACCGTCATCTATATATTATTTAACAGGCACACTTTGATTGCGTGGAGGTGTTTCAGTAACAAAGAATAGGGAATTATTATTTCATGTCACAAAAAATCGTTTTTGACTCGTAGTCTTTAACGCTGTTGTGCTTAATTGAATTGTGCTTAACATAGTTGTTCTTAACGTCATCGTTGGTAACACAATAACTCCTAATGAAATTGTTCTTTACGCAGTTGTTTTTATCACGCACTGTTCTTTATATTTATTGCGTGTTGAGCAATTTTCCTAACTGGATTTTTCTGTTCGCATAATTTTCTAACACATTGATCTATTAATATATTTTGAAAGGAAAAAAAAATAATCCTTCCTTTAAAAAACTAACTTTATATAATTTTAATTCTAAAATATTAATTTATTATTGAAGAAAATGTTTTACACATATAAAATTAATAATTATTTTAATCAATAATAATCAGTTATAAAAAAATAAAATTATTGATGCTCTAAAGCATAATCATTTAGTAAAAGGAAACAGTCATTTTAACCAAAAAAAAAAATTATGTTTCTGAGCATTTAACATTAAAACAACTTATTCGACTTAGTTCAGTTTCTCTAGGCTTAATTTAAGTGAGAAATCCAGTTCAATCATTACTAGGCTGGTTTCACAAATGCATTACGAAATTAAATAACAAGAAAAAAATTTTTATGCATTTTTTGTGCTCCTGGTAAAAGAACAAATAAAATGACGATAAATGTCCTTTTACTTCAAGGAAATTTGAAACGTGTGAAGGTAACATTTTTTCCACAATTTAATTTCATTTATCTGAAAGGAAGACGAAATAAAAATCGTATTTGCTTTCTCATATATTCCCAGGTACAGAAAACGGAAACTTAACAAGAGATGGTTAAACTTAGAACCGGGAACGTATATTTATCTTTTGAAACTTTTTAGTGGAAAAATTTTGGAACGAGTTTTCCGCTCTTTATTGGAATGTAGGACAATTCCATGAAACAATGGATCGTGTTTCTAATTTCTTCTAAACTTATGTCCGACTTTTTTCCTTCTTTTTTGAACATTTTGTTTATAGGAATTGAGAGAATTTTCATTAAATTTGGTAACAAGAGGACAGTTGTATCATACTTAGTATTAACTGAAATTATTTTTTTAATTTGTGAAATGGAACAAAATAATTGGTTTTAATTAAGTTAAGCAATATATAAGAATGAATAAAAAGTTTTAAAAGTTCCTTTTGGTAATTGGTTTTGATTGAACATTTTGTGGGAATCATGTTGATGAAAGTTTGATAAGAATGTTTTGATTTATAATTATAAATAACAAGAGTATTGTCAAGAAAATGAATGCGTAATTAATAGAATTTACAGTCGGACTTGATAACAGAGGCAGTAATACTAATGTAATTAAGTATTCTCTTCGAAACAAAAGCTATATTTTATATTACTGTAATTGAAATAATTGATTAAAAGTCAATTTAATTAAAAACACAAATTGTATATTATATTTTATACTAAATTCTTTGATGTCATTTTTTTATTTAACATTTTATAAACTTTAATGTTATTATTTAATATGAATCTTGATAAACTTATTATTATTTTTATATATTAATATATGAATGTAGAGAAATTCGAATTTTTTAGAATCAATAATCCCTAAGCGAATGTAAAAATATATTAAATGCACATAAATTTGATAGAAAACAAATAATTCTTAAAATACTGAATTCTTTATTTTTAATAATAACTTTTAGTGGTAGAATTAAAAAATATAGATATTTAAAATACTTAATAAACGTTTTAAAAACTAAATTCACAAAAAAATGAAAATATATTAAAACTATGGAAATATATAAGTTGCTATTTCAGTAACTTTCTAAAAAAGTAAATTGATATTTTATAACGAAATTGGACTCATAGTTTGTAGATATAAAAATGTTAACCTGTGGATAAATTAATTATTTTGAATTTAAATGCATTAAAACAAAATGGTACACGATCTTAGTTTTTCAATAAACGAAAATTAGAGTTTCGGTACTTTTGCATTAACATTTTCTGGGAAAAATTAGTAATTCATACCGAATATTCTCTTTATAATTTGTCTTCAAAACATCCAATCCATAGATTTTCAATGTATGATTTATGAAGTGTATAGAACCATATTTCAAATTTCCTTAAAATGAAGCCTTGAAGTCGTCTAATTTTGGGATCAAATGTGAAATTTACACAATTCCTCTTTGTCCAGCACAGCTAATGAAAATGTCCTCGGGAAATATCAGATAACATTTAATTGACATTAATTAAAGGAAGCTTTTATATACATTACTTTCTCAACTTCAAGAAATCCCCAGAAACTTTTAAGATGATTTATAAAAGAACTTCGCTTTTGTGTTTTCTTTTGGGAAAAGACAAATGTGACATTGAAAATCATAGGGAATAGAAAGCTTCATCAATTCCACAAATCTTGAGAATAAAGAGATGGGAATAAAATTTATTTCTAAATTTCACAAATTAAAAAAACATTTCTAAAAATATATACAACATTTATATATTGATAATTACCGCACAACAACAGTTAGCATACACACACACATATATATATATATATAATGTAATACACATATATATATATATATATATATATATATATATATATATATATATATATATATATATATATATATATATATATATATATATATATATATATATATATATGCACATTCACGCACGCACGCACACACACACACGCATATAATGAAAAAAATATGACAGCCTCTACGTTCGACATTGAGCCAGCCTCGATGTCGTTGGAGTCACGTAATATAATTTGAGAACATCAAATTTAGTTCCCAGAAAATGACCAATCATTTATGTGATTACGGCTGTTTCACGGAAAAGGCTGCTGGTGTAAGCGACTATGACAAAAGGCAAATAAAGATGACTTGAAAATAAGAATCTTCGAAAACTGCACTTTTCAATCGCTGTTCGCGTATTGTCTTCATGAGTAACTGTGCCAAACGAATGAATGCTGGCGAGACGAGTAGAAGATAATACAGTGTTGTCATCATTAACGACACAAGATGTTAGAAGATGATCTTTCCTAAAATACGATCAATGCCAGACAGGGGCTCAGTTAATGACAGAATACAATGTGGGTCAAAGAACAAGTGTTTCCAAGTACACAAATCAGGGGTATATACCACTGTTTGTAACCGATATTATATGAAAAGAAACAGCTTTTGACGCCCATACTCGAAAGTATGAGTTTGTATTCCGGTGAAGCGTCGTTTGGAGGCAAAGCAATTGATGGCAATTTCAATTTATATTAATTCAATTTTTTGAAGAAAATAAGCTATTAATATACAAATAGTTTACAAATTTCAAATTAGTTGTTGTTGTTGTCGTGTGCCAGCTAGGCTGGCATTATGGGGTGCGCTGCTCCACTTTTCCAACTGAACCATATTTAGGTGTGGAGTCCGACTTCCTCAGTTCACACATGTGTTATCAATTCCATCCTATTTGTCAGACGACGAGTGAGTAGCTTAGGTGGGGAAGGAAGAAGTTCTTATAATTTTACTAATATTTAAAAATTTATTTACAAATAGGATTATTTACAGACATCTTTTTGCTAGCTCCTTCATAGTGAGCTCCTTCACACAATCTCCTGTCTCAATTACTTCTACATCTCTCTTAACATGACATATTAAGCACTGCCATCTAGTGGCCACTCATTTTTTTAAGTAATAATACAGCTTGATGTTAACACATGTCATAGGTACCTGTTTATAGGGTAGGCAACCATTCACAACCCATTCATACAAGGAAAGGATAAAGGTAAGATATAGATAGAGAGAGAACGTACATCCGGGCCCGAGCCGGGATTTGAACCCAGGACCAGAACTGTGGATAGGGAGTATCCACAGTCAGGCACGCTGACCACTAGAGAAGTTGGTAACACTAGACAAATAAGTAAACATTACATTAACATTGGCGGATGATGCCCAGACACACTTTCATTGTACTGTCCTTCTGAGAATACTTTCTCAACATAAAAATGTAAACAACAAAAAACATAATCGGAAGGTAAGAGGAGGTGACAGATTTTAGCGCGCATGCTATATTCTGATCTTCGTCTTTAAACTCGTTACACTGGACTGTAACTTCGTCATTTTTAAGCAGCTGGTAATATTTGCATAATCTGCTCTAGCTGGTTGCACAAGCTTTGCTTCTGATTTATTTTTCGCCATCATAGCTGTTACAAACACTGAAGTGTAATAACTTTAAACACTCCTTTACTTAAAACAATTTGTTTGTTTTAGTCAAATTCTCCTTGTCGATAAATGGAAAAGCTTCTGTTTCTGAGTGATGCTTAGATAACAATTTTGAAACTTATGTAAACAGTATTGAATGATATACTTAAATAAAGATAAATATATCCATGAATATTTTTAAAACTGCTCTAATTATTTGTAACATATTTAATTTTAACTGTATTAAGAGTAATTTTTTAAAATTGCTAAAAAACTATTTTTGATCTGCTGATATACTGCTCTCTTATCTTTATATTTATCATTTCTATTCATTTATGATAAAAAAATATGATAAAAGAAATAGAAAGGTAGGATCAACTCACATTGTTGTAGCAAATAAAACATGTTATCGATATAACTGATTTGCATTATTAGATTAAATATTAACTTTTTAATTTTGAAAATTCTTCATTATTTTTGTTGTAGAATGTAGGTAAACTAACATAAAATGCATAAATGGAAGAATCTGTTCCCAAAATAAATTTTCTGACGTAAAGACGTTTCTGTGAATAAATTACTTTATATTCTTCGAAAAATAGTCGAGTTGCCATGGAAGAACAGCTAGATTATAGGTTTTCCTTAAAACAGAGTTCGATTCTATTCCAACCTTGCTCAGGAATATTTGCAATGATTCGGAAACCATTTTAAATCTCAGATTCCAGGTTAAATAACACTCTTTTGCAAAATGTGATCGTGGAGTGACCAATCAATCCTTGCGACTTAATTTGATCCTTTCAAACAAAGTAATACTTTCTTAAGTATTTATGAGAGTTCCACAATGCTAAATATTTCAGATTATAGTTTAACAGTGCAAAATATGTTACAATTAATATGCCTAGTTGACAACTATGTGGCTTTCAACGACAAATAATAGGTTCAGCGCTTCATTTGAATATAAATGCTTGTAGAGAGGTTCAAATTCACTTTAGACAGTACGATATCCTGTTGAAACTGCTTTCACGTGTTACAATTGAGAATGGATTAGAAAAACCAAACTTCTAATTAATTTATAAATGATTCTCTAATTTAAGATATGTAGTTCCATTTTGAAAAAGATTATACTTGGATTCAAAAATAACCAGCTTTCGATATGGTATATCTCATATTCTTCTCGGTTTTGAGTTCTAAATTAATAGATTTTAATCATAATGAACAATGATTTTGAAGACTGTGATCTTTGTTTCAAATGATCTGTTGGAAACCATCCTGATTATTAGTGAAATCTTAATTTTTTTTATTTTTCAGTTAAACTATATATATATATATATATATATATTTATACATATATATATAAATTATATATATATATATATATAATGTTTATTTTTTATTTAAATTAAATTATTTATATATTAACAATGTTTACTTCCTTTTTTAATGAATTTTTTATTTTAATTTAAATCACAAAAATTATTAATGAAACACAATTAAAAATAGCGGATAAAACACATAAACTGTCTAATAAGAAAGTATTGAAATTTTACTGTCAAATGACTCGTAATCTACAAAGTATAAGAAAAATATTATGTTTTTCACACTAAATTTTTTTTATTTAGATATTTAAGATTTAATCTCAACCAGTTATTTATGATAAACATTTTGATTTAATATTACAGTCTTATATAATTTGAAATAATTTAGCAATTAAAAGTGTTATGCCTTCAAACAGAAAAGCACCGTGTGCATTAATTGTACATAAAACTTGAATGTTATGATCGATTGGAATACAAACCTTGATTATATTGGAAAGAAATATTAAGTAACCAAATTGACTTTGATGTTTAGATCCGTAAATTAATGAATGGGTAAATAGTTTCAAGGATCGATCGATAATCCACGCGAAAAGCTCGAAAGCGCAATCTGCAAAAATTCCTCTGCCAACAATCCCCCAAAACGTAGAGACGTTTCTAAGAATTTACAAGCAACACTCGTTTACTGAATTAATGAGAAATTTCTTAGCGAGAACCGGAATTCAAATAAAAGGGTGTAAGTCAGGGGTTGGCGAAGAAACTGAACTGTCATCATTAGCATGGTGACATTGAACATATAAATATAAGGTTTTCGTTGAGTTTCTATCTGCGAAAATAAGACGAGCAGGGTTTAAATTAACACTCCAAACGATTATCCTTACCATTATTAGAACGAGAAGAAAGCACTAGAAGTAGGGGGTGTGGCCAAGAAAAATGGTTTGGCGTCGGTAATCTCTAAAGGAGTGGGGGAGGTACATTGGGTTCAATTTAATTCAATTTCGTATTCATTAGGATCAATCGGAAAAGTGCAGTCAAGGAAAGATTGGCTGTTCCTTTCATCCGAGTAAAGCCTAGAGTATTAAATTCTTAAAGATATTCTAAGTCTTCCATAGGTTATTTATTTACTTTTTTCAACAACGGAATGATTAATTACTTCCATTAGTAAAGTTCTACATTCTTTGTGCAGGATCATGTTTCTTCAACATGTTTACAGATTGATATCGGAGTAAATTAATTGAACTCGAAAAGGAATTTATTTTAAAAAGTTTTCACGTATGTCTTACATTCTTTCATGCAAGATTTTCCTTTTCAAATAATTTTTGTGATAACACCTTGTTCTATTATTTCTCTGTCTCCTTATATCTAAAATATGCATGGATATAAGTTTATATCCATACATATTTTGATTTACATGACAATAACTATTGTGTTAAAACGACGCATGGCAGATTGGTTGACAAGTTCATAGTTTTTGTTATTGAAAAGTAGCAAACTCTATATTTGAACTAGCCAAAGGCATGTAAAATAATTAGTTAAATAATGTCCTGCAAATAAAATATTTCTGTGTTAAGAAAGTCTTTGGTTTTCCTTTTTCATGGTTTCTTCTTTCAAATTATGAAAATCCTTACTTTAACTTCATTAATGATCTGCAAACTCCTTAAGTAGAGTAATGGATGGTTGCCGCATTTTTAAATAGAATAAGTGGAGCAAAAAAAAAAAAAAAAAAAAAAAAAATAAAAATAAAAAATAAAAATAAAAAATAAATAATAATAATAATAAAAAAAAAAACGGAATTGAGGTTCTTTTGAATTTGGCGTAATATGCAATATAAAGGTTGGGTTGTCTAACTACTAATAATAATCAAACCAATGTGAAAAAAAGAAAATACAGTAGATGATCGTTTTAGTGAACCTCTAGTTTATGAACATTCACGTTTTTACGAATTGAAGGCTAATCCTTACCCTGGCACCAAAGATACGCTGATAATTTTAACTCCCATTTACAAATCAGAATCTTGAACAATCTCTTTTTTACTAATTTATGATTCTGTCTAGTAATTTTCTTAACTGTGTTTTTAGTTTTTTTATGATCTGATATTTTTTAATTTATTTTATTTGATTATTTTATGAAACGCTTAAAAATTTTTATTCATTCTTGAACAACGACAGGACACGTACAAGTATACCAGACATTGTGGAAACAATAGTCGAAGACGCATGGATATCAGACATTTGATGTGAAAGACCAGTGCTGCCGCTTTCAACTTCTGTGTTTTTCATACGTAAGGACACAGAAAAATTCTCTCCTCCCCGTAATTCAGAAGATAGAAAAAAGCAAACATTCTTTTAAAGTTTCCGCTCTCTTGTTCTGTAGTTGGTTTCATTTCATTTGAATGATTCATTTTATAAAGTTTCATTTATTTAGAGAGAGATTGAGCTAATTTCGATGAGGGCTTTGTCGCAATTGAAGAAACAAAAGTGTTTATAAATTTAAAAAAAATCTGAAAAGTGAGGAAAACTTTTTAAATAAGAGAAAAGCTGCTACAATATATGGAATTCCAAAAAACCTCTCAAAAAATTTAAAAATTGAAAACAATCTGAAAAAGGAAATAATGCCAGCAAAATTGCTTCCTCTCGATAATATTGCCGAGAAATAAAACATCCTAAACTGAAAAAAAGCTTTGCTTGTATGGCTCTGAAAAATGAACATGCCTGTTGATAGTAATGTCATTAAAGAGGAATTCAACTGCTTTGATATGAAGCTGAACACAAAAAATTTCAAAGCATCTGACGGTTGGCTCCAAAGATTTAAGGCAAAATACGATTTGAGCTTCAAAAAAATTGTTTGGTGAAGTGCAATCGGTATAATAAAAGTGTTGTTTTTCAGTATGACTTTTTTTGCATGTGTTTCTTACAGTGCATTCTAAACAATTCTTTCTAATAATCTACTTATTTATAAAGAAAAAGTAGAGTTTAGTAAAAAAATTCAGATCTTAATGATCTAATACATTATTTTTCTGTTTTACCGGTTCTTATAGCTTCGTAAAAACGAAACAAATCTATTTTATTTGATATATTTATGCATTCGTTAAATTAAAAAAACTTAATGTGGAAAAATTTTGCATGAAAGTTACATTTATTTTTATCAAATATAATATTATTCTTTCCGACGAATATGTATCATTATTTGAATTTTTTTTAAATCTTTCATTTAATCATAATTTTTTTCATTTTGTGTCTTTTATATTTTAGGTTGAAAAATGCAACAAATAATTTATTTTTAGAATAATCAGTATTATAACTGAACCTGATGAACATCAAAATAATTTATTAAAAACATATACACTTCAAATTCATTTACTTTTCTATCTAAAGATATGTGTTCATATGAACATGAATACTTTGAATTTTTTAACTTTTTAGTAGAATTGCATGTTGGTTACTTTGAGATGGTTTTGGGCGAAAGCATTTAAAAACAAATAAAGCAATTTGAGATACACTCTGAAAAAATACAATACTGATTATCATCGTTTCCTTTTGAAAGCAGTACTGCTTTGTATAGACGACACATGTATTCAAAACAGTATCACACAGCATATAAACACAAATTATATTTACTAAATTCTCGTATCATAACTCACCATATGAAACAATTAAGTACTTAATCTAAAGTTCAAATATTGCGGCAAAACTTTTAAACTAAAAATGTATAAAAGCAAAAGAAATATCAACAATATTTTTAATCATTAAGAAAGAATCTAGTGAAAGAAGAAAGCGTGGAAAATTAATTAACTTCGAATGGATTTTTCATTCTACATGACTGTTAAAAAAATTTGGAATTAAAAGAATTTTGCTTTTTAAAACTTGCACGCAAGTCACGTAAAGTCAGGTTGCACGGATTGGTACAAAAAATTATTCGTGATTTTTAAGCTTTTACATTTATTTCAATGTTGTGCTGGAGAATGTGTTCTACTGTATTTCATTCATACAAGAGAAATTTCATTATGAGCCTTTGGCATATATCTTCTATTATTTTTAATAGCTTTGTTTACTGTTGGCGATAAATTTTTCATATAAATGTTACTTTTACCATTATTTCTCTTTTTTTTTAAATCATGTATTTTGGCATAAATACTTTAAAAACTCTTAAAGTTATAAACTTTTAAAATTATTTTTCTTTAGAAATTTTATAAGGAATATAACTTAACTATTAATGTTTAAGAAAAGAACTATACATATTATGAAATAAAATGACCCATATTAAAATTTTTTTACTATATTTACAAGTAACCATTTTAATTTCAGTAATAGTACGTTTATTGACAAGTTTTATTCCTTTACCATATGAATCTTCAAATGGGCTTCACTGAAAAGTTGGTATTTCCACCCCTTTTCAAAAATTCATTACAAAATATCCTCTAAAATGTATCGCTTGTTAAATCAGTCGAAATACAGTGTATTGCATAGAAGATTTTAACCTTGTTCCAAAGCGTTCCTCATAAAATTTCACGTGATGACTCCTACAATTATGAGGAATTTAAGAATGTGGATGAACAATTCTCAGATAGAGCACTGGGCACAGACTGCTGATTACAGCTTTCATCAAATGAATTTTTGATACAAGCAATTTTTTTGATAAAATTAATTTTTCTACAACAAAATTATTTCTTTAATATTGAAAAACAGATTTTTCTCTATTTTTAAACACATTTATTACTATTAATATCATCTGTAAAATTTTCTCCATTTCTCTGACAATTATTTCGTTCTAGGTAGTTAAAACTAACGAAAATAAACCGCATATTAATTGGTTGATAGTTAGAATTTTTTTAAAAGATTAAAATTTGAGAAACGTTTTATATTTTGCTTTTTTTTACTGATAATTCAATGCAAAAGATTCATTGTATTTTATATAGAAAATAATTATAAATGCAAAAAATGAAGGCTGTAAGAATGAAATGGAAAATTTTTAGTTGTTCGCATAAGTATACTTTACTGCCTTCATTAACGGAATAATTGAGAGCTATCAGTTTGCTAAAACCTTCATAGAATTTTATTTTATATGTTTTTCAAGAATTCAATTTGATTTATCTACAAATACATCGTTTTTTATGATTGCATCTTTAACAAGATTGTAAATTATTTTATTGAAATTATTTGTCAAGTACACCTAGAAAAATCTTTTCTTGCATGTTCCACTACTTAGTGAATTTTTTCATTACATATTCCTACATTAATGACCTAGATATTAATGACGTTGAAATTCTAATAATCTTAGAGTACACTATCAAAATGCAAAAATCAGCTTTTGGTCTATATGTGGGTTCGTATTAAAAGAATTGATTATATGCTGCTACACAAGATACAATACTTCACCACAAGGCTAAATTTATTGATATTTACTTCATGGTTAACTTTGTAAAGTCGCTGTACTATTGTATTGTTAAATGGTACTAAAGCACCGTTTGCGAAATGTTCGAACATGGTATCAAATCGTTTGAGAGCATGGAGTGGACATAAATCCATGCCTCAGCATCAAACAGTATTAATAGTTATATTGCATTTATTTTAAGTCATAGGAGGGTTTTTAGTATGACTTTTTCATTTTAAAGATTCCAATTACTAATATAGTTCTTAAGCATGAATTGCATTTTCATCATGTGTCTTTCAAGAAAGCAGAGATGACCATTAGTTATCAAAATATTTTCTATTTAGCTGCCTTTTACACGTGGAGGGACACGAGTTCTATATATATATTAGCAAGGAATACTTACAAGTACTAAATGTATGTAATACACGTAATACATACATGTAGGCAAAAATAAAACTACATGGAATATAAGCAGTGTCATTGAGTACTATTTTATCGTGCTTTCATGACTCAAAGTTATAACTTTTTCGTTTTAAGGATTTTTAATTATCATACAGAAAGAAAATCATTTTTATTGCTTGTTTTCAAGAAAAGACAATTAGTGAATTTTTAAAAGTATATTCTGTTTAAATGTTTTTTTTCAAGTACAATGTATTTAGTTTCATAGGCATGTGGAAAAAGAGACATTATGCTCTTAATTAGTATCACAACTAACTATTTAGTCAACTTGTTTTGATTGAAAGCTGACAAGTGTCTTCTTTTCCATCAGGAAACATTTCTGAAACCTTTTTACAATGTTTTGCATATATTTATTACCGATAGGATTTAAATCAGTTAGGTTTTATCGCATATCTTAATTTATGCAGAGTACGTTTTGAATTAAAACTTTTGAATATCTAGAGATCAGTACACACCATTCGATAGATATTTTTCTTTTGGGAATGATTTCATAAATATTTTTTGAGAAACTTGCGTTATTGGTTTTGGCACAGAACTAATGTAAGATGCGTCATCATAGCTTCCGCTAAAATTCGGGAAACACTTGATGAACTAAAATAGCAAGAAGTCAATGTCCTTTTGACTAGAATGTCAACTTATGAAATAGAAATTATTTTTTGTAGGATTTCTCATGTTTGTAATTATTATTGCACAATTTTCTGATTTCATCATATTTTGCACTTCCTTATTTTTTGATGATATTTCCGGCAATGCTTTTCTGTGCATAGATATTCTAGATCAAGATGTCCAACACGAGGCCCGCGAACCGAGATTCTAAATTTATAAATTATCCTCAAATACGAAATGCATATACTTATTACATTAATAGTAAAAGACAAATAAAATAGCGTGTGATAACATTGGCGAGGAATAGAAAATCGCAGTGAAATCGTGACTCGAACTGGAAATTGAACATTCCAGTTCGAGTTCCTATTCTTACATACGTGTGTGTCGTCCAGTTTTGAATTCTACCTGTTCTTATATATGTGATCTTGACTTCTTGATCGTTAAAGGGGGATCGAGGAAGATTTTTCCAATTTCCAGTTAGAACTAGAGATAAAGCAAGATGGTTTCAATTTCCAGGTAGAAGCTAGATTATACTCGATATTCGAGAAACCACTCTCATTTATTATATAAGGAGGTTGAGTCAAGAGGAATGGCCAGAGTCACAAACTGGACAGGATAGTTAATAATAGCTCTAGTGCGTGTTGCACACCAATTCTAAAGTCTACTTTAAGTGGAATATGTTTTTGCTAAATAGAAAATGAACGAATATCGAACTTATATGGATCTATCAGTACATAGATTCTATTCATGTACAACCAGTTCACGAAGAATATAATATGAAACGACTGAGCATTACATTGCACGAGAAAAAGTTTCAGCAGTATACAAAGAAGTCAAGAAAGGCTATCATTACAAATGATAAAAACTGAAATAAACAATATATTTTTTTAAAAAAAATTGTCACTGGTAACATATGCTGTAGTGCTGCTCTTACGAATTATAGCGAGAAATCTTCAAAGCGAAGAAACCTTTTAAGGATGGAATGATTATTTAAAATTTTACAGTCAAAACGGCAAAGCAATCTCAGTGTTACAAACAATAGCAAGGCGAGTGGACCGTATTAATTAATACCTATCCAAAAATCTACATAACTGGTTTGAAAAATGTAAATATTTTTCACTATGCCTGGATGAAAGCACTGATCTGTCTGACATTAGCCAGCTTGTAATCATTTATCCTAACTATTCAAAGGGATTTCAGTGTAGCAGAAATCTTATTCCTCTTCATGGTACAATCAAGGATACGGATATTTTTGAAACTGTAAATAAAGTGGTGTCAGACTACGGGAGATTCAATAGATGTTTCTTATTGTGTGAAAGCCTCAGTTATGATAGAAACTGAAATTGTGTTTGCAGGAATTTCAAAATAAAACAAACAACAACTGTCCTATGATGTACTGTATTGCGATACGAGAAATCGTATGTGGAAAATTCTTATGTCAAATGAAAGTTATAAGAATGGTTGCTGAAATAGCTAATATTATTAAAGAGAGCAATTGTGCTTGGATTCATAGAAAGTTTTGAGATTTTTTAGCTGAAGTAGATGTTACGTATGAGGACTGGTTACTGCATACCGTTATCAGTTGGCTGTGTGCCGGAACCTGTTTGCAATGATTATCCGCTCTACATAAAAAATTCGTATTTTTCATTAAAGATGAAGTTAAATCCAATAGTACGGAACTAGAAAATCAAATGGTAGATGCACAATTTTTACCAGAGATTGCATTTTTAGTAGATTTGTCAATTCACATTAATGAATTGAACTTAAAGCTACATAGAAAACAACATAATATTGCCAAATTATTTGGATGCATAAATAGATTTAAAAATAAAATTATATTTTTACAGTCTTCTTTCTAAAAAAATGATTTTTCAGTTTTTTCCAAGTTGTAAAGAACATTTTGATGAAATGAAGTATTTTGAAGACGTTTTAACTTTACTAAATTAAAATACTTTGATACAACTGAAGAATTCGAAAATTGATTTAGCGACTTTAAAAATATCGAAAGAGATTTAGCCCTATACAATTTCAGTTGAGAATGTAAGCAGAGCAGACCTTCAACTGGTATTGTGAGATTTGCCGTCAGATCCTTTTTACCAAGGAAGAACTGAAACGGATTGGACTTTTTCAATTGCTGCCAGAAGAAAGATACCTCAACTTGCGAACTTAAGGCTTACGCTAAGCTCAATGATAGGAAGCACGCATCTTTGCAAAAGTAGATTTGCTAACATAACATCTATAAAGACATAATATAGGTGTACTCTCTCTGATGAATAATTTGCTTAAATGCTACGTTTATCAGCAACAAATATTAAAATTAATATTGATGTATTACTAAATTGAGAATGTAAACAGAACAATTAGGGAAAATGAACATCCTCGAATTTACGACAAATGTTTTGTATAATTTGATATTTTTTGAATAAATTAAAATAATAATGCAAACGTGTTTTTATTTTGCATACATACCTATTAAAATTCACACTGATAAAGTTGCATACGGAGTATTGTATAATATGGCCAACAGAATTGCATTTTATAGAAGAAGTCCTTGAGTCACTTGCAGCTAGACAGCTCTGTTGTAGACCATTCTTCTAAGTTTTGCGTGAATTACCCAGATAATCTATTCATACTAAAAAGAAAGCATCGTAATGTTAGTTTTTATAAAGTGTATAGAAGTCAATAACTTCACAAGGATAAAGATATACAGTTGAGGGAATTAAGAAATATTTTATAGTAAGAAAATTTAATTAAAATTGATTAATATATTTTAGCTACTCTATATCTCTATAAGGATTTTGATAATTTTTTATATTGATTTCCTTTAAAATGAATGTATTCTCCTTAGTCCCTTCTAATGTTATAATTTTAATATCATTACATATATGTGAAGTTTCCGTCTCATCTGATTAAAATTAAGTTTTTAAATTATAGCCTGTTTTTTTTCTATAAAACATTAAGAATTGTTAAATTACATATTTTCCCCGTGTTGTACAACATTAAAGAATACGAATATTAAAAATAGTTATTTCTTTAAAAAATTGCACTAATAATAATCATGGAAAAATATTGGCAACTGTAGTTTTCTATTATTAGTGTCATTGATATGGACATAAAAAATAAAACCTCATAATGATGAATTAAAATTAATGAAAGTAGGGAAATTTGAAGTCTAATTACCAGTTCAGTAAGTATTTTATCTGGTTCCAAATAGTATTTTTAAAGAAAATAGAATTCAGAAATATTAACTTTGTATGCTTATTATCACCAAGGTTCTGAAAGACCAATTTTGTTTTGATTATTTTCTGATACAGTCCTTTCCAAAGAAGTAAATTAAAGTTGCACTATATCTATTTTGATATTCCAAGAATACTTTTTGGGACAATTTTCAGATAAAAATTAAGTGATAGAAATATACTTATTAGATCATTTTATATTTTCTAGTTTTCCAATTCAATGTATCAGATAAAAGAATTATTCATATATATATTACTCATAAAATCCATATTTCTATTGAGTTATTCCTTACAGAACAGAAAATGTGAATTCATGATCAAAGTAAATTTTAAATCACTTATGGAAATTTGAAATCCTTTTTTATGCAAAAGCATTATTGAATAAACAACCAAGAATTCATTCTTAACTTTCTGATTGTAAGAAATTAGATATAAATTTTAAAATACATTTGACTCAAGAAAATGTTGATTATAATTAGAAAAATCCTTCTCTTCCAACTGAAGCTCTGCTGGATTATATTTTCTAGCCAGAAATCCACTTATGTGTACCGATCCTCTTTAGTCGTTACTATAATGTAATCGCAAGATTGGCTGCTTCTCAAACCTGCCAAAGATTTTAATCACCAGGCGCCTGCCCAAGTTTGGGGGGATCCAGAGACGTGTAAATCTCTTCATCAACTAAGATAAGCTAAGTTTCGTCGTTTCCTTTTACTGCAATATGAACGAAAAGAGGCCTGTGTGTTACATTTGATAATTATCTTTGTCCATTACTGCGGGATTTCTTGGGATCATTAACCGGAAAAATTTTAAGAACGCTGTTCGAATTCTTGGAAAACGAATTTCGATGGAATGAAATCTTTATTTTATAATGGAAGCTTTAACTTCGCAAAGCCTTATGAGTATAAAAGACTACATTTTACTGGAACACAGTGGATATTTGTGGATACGAAAAACTCATTTAAATGAACGATATTTCACTGTTTCGTATTTCGAACAAAAATTAAGTGTTTTGGACTTTTCTAACTTGTTAATATTTCTTTTAAACTAAAACCAAAATGTATCCATTAAAATATTATTCTTTAGTCATTTGTATAAATGCAAGAGGGGCATCTCTAATACAAAAATACTGTATAATTTCAGATTTCACTAATATTTCCTTACATTTTATTGGTTAAACATACATAGTTTAATTTGACTTTCTAACAAATGACCTAAATTTAATAATTTGAGTTGATGACTGTAAAACTGTAAACAATGAGAATACAGTACTGAAATTTAAAGAAAGTACTAGAATTATATTGGATAAGTGTGATGGTATCTTATAAGCATACATAATGACTTAGGTTTTCTGAGAGATTGCATATTTACACGTGTTTACATAATGAGACTATACGAATATTTATTTAAATAATTTTGCTTAAAGCCACAATAAAATGTTTTTTGATATATGCATATAAAATTCAATGAATCTCTATTGGCGTGGTATTAAATTGATGAGAGGGTGTTAAATCAATTAGCTGTTATGAGACACTGAAATAGGCAGCTGAAGACATATCATTAATAATTCTCAATGGCTTTAGGATATGCAACTACAGAAATCAAGATATATTCAAAGCTTATTGTGGCAAATGATTAAAGAAAAATGGCTTAGAAATGCTTTTATTTTATGAATAGCCTTTATTGAAATGCCTTTATTTAAATCTGACAGAAATGCCTAACACATATCTTTGATAAAAGCTAGAGGAAAAATTAGAAACAAGATACTGTTTCTTGTGTTTTATAATAGCATTTGATTGCATTTTCACTCTTTTTCTTGTTGCACTATGAACTAAATTCTTCTTAACAAATATTATGCTTTGAGACATTTATTTAAATTATTTTAAAAAATGTTAGATAGAGAAAAGACTTTTATGACACACACCTTTCAGATTTTCGCATGATAATAGCGAAACAAATTTACATGCACGTATTTGATCCGAGAATTCTTATAATTAATTTAGAAAAATGTAAAGATGTCTGCGAATGAATTAAATATTTCCTATAAATAAGCTGATCGGTTTTGTAAATGTTAAATGAAATGTCACTACGTCCTTTTTATAGTGATTTTCTGCTTCTGTGAAGTCCGTGTCAGAAATTATTTAGGAAATTAAATATGTATGAGCTCTTAAGCATAATTTGTTAGAAAAAAATTAAGTAAGATGCATTCAGACTATTGATTTCCATCATTATTATTTTCCGAATATAAAAATTCCTTTTCTAAGTTTAAAAGAAGAAGCTCGTTCGCATAGAGAAACAAATTAGCTTCGAGAAATTTGCATATAAATGGGCGAATCGTAAAAAGCAAATAAACTCCACGGACTGAAAAAAAGCATTTCAAGGAAAATATAGTTATAAGTCTTTTCGAATTCAAATACAAATGGTCTCTAAGAATTCTAGGGCAATAGTTTTGACATAGAATTTTCTGAAACGAAATGAAAATATCAAGTTTTGATCCTGTGTGCATTTAGAATAAAAATTAAAACCAGGTATCTTTCGCATAAATAACTGCAAATGAACGATGAAAAATATCATGAATATTCATTAATTTTATTCTTTTCTCCTGGTTTAAAATATAAAAATAACTTCAGGAGTGACAAAAATATTTGAAAAAAAACTTTTCTTTAACAGTTAAAAGTGATACCTAATTTAAAGGTATTATTAAAAAAAGGGAGTATTTAAAACAGCGGATTATATCTGACTTTGCCTTCTTATTAAAAATCAGGGCAATGAATATAAAGAAAAATTCTTGAAATAATTTTAACAACAGTAATGAGTGCTTTTAAGATTCCTAAACTCCTGGAGAAATAGAGCTATATATTGTTTTGCTATTTGATGTTGATCCAAAAGTTTTTATAGTGATAAGCTCTTTTCAAAATACTAAACATTCAGTACAAGTTTCTCAGAACTTGAGAATCCCGCATTTTTAAATATTATTAAAAGCTTATTGCATTTTTAATTGAATGAAATAAAAAAAGTTTACAAACACATTCTTCGTAATTATGTACATTTTAATAGAAATTCGAATTTTAATCACGTTAACTTTATTTTTTCTATACACAAGCGGGATTTATTCCCTAAAAATTGTTTTAGAAATTTATTGCATATAATATTTCCGTAAGATATTTACGAGTATTATTTTTGTAATATATTTATGAGGATTGCAATATATTTTGAAATATATTTATGAATAATGACAAAATATAATTATATGTGACTTTTATATAATTATAGTAAGATTTATTATGATAGATTAATGATTAAGCAAAACTGAAAATACTTGGATGCAAACTAAATTAAGTTTTAGTTTTTTAACGTCGAAAGTTTACTGCAGTAATTCTTTGGGGAAATAATTTCATGTTAAGTTGAAAAAAAACCTTATTTCTTTTTAAATTATGCAAATATTGGGCATCTAGAGGAAATTAAATATTGATGATACAACTCTCTTCTTTTCTTGAAGATTAATAAATGTTACTAAGTGTACGATATGATTACATTGGGATTATCACGGTTTAGTAGTGAGACAAAGATCTTCAGAGGGAGAAGTCTGATTTCTAATCTAATGAATTTGTGACAACTATATATATATATATATATATATATATATATATATATATATATATATATATATATATATATATATATATATATATATATATATATATATATATATATATATATATATTATTTATTCTATCTGCAGTTACATATGTCGAGTGAATGCCTATGGTGGTTTTCTAGAATCTTTACTTGTAATATGTGAGTATGGCCCATAATCCATGGAAAATGTCCTCCAGAAAGGGAAAAGGTACAAGTTTAAAAGTCACAAAGATAGTACAAATTTTTCAAGAGTTTCAATTATTACATGTCAAATTAGTACAAAATATATTTGCTGTAACAGGAGATACAGAAAAGAATATTATCCTGGAATTTTAAAATTGAATGAAGAAAGTGCTGTAACTGAAAGGTAAAAAATTAGAATTCAGTAAGTGAAGTCATATTGTGGCTGAAAAAAAATCATTTAATTAGAACTACAATTACGGATTATTTGACACGAATAAAATAAATAATTTATAGTTAAAAGGACAACAATAAGTTTAAATTTTTAAATTTCGCAATATGAGACTAGAATTGCGACCGCTTCCAATAACGTATATATTCACTTTCACTGTCTATCTAATATAATAATATTTGGCAGTGCACTTATGTTTAAATGTCTCTTGTTGAATTACTAAAACGAAAAATGGATTATTTGAACTGCCAGTATTACTTAACTTAAAGATAAATCAATGTAAATAGTGTGATTACTTACTGTTAAAATAATGTTAAATAAAATTTTGTATTAATTTTTTCTTGTTTGTTTTTAACTTTTATTTATTGATAAATTACTTAAATCGGCAACAGTTTCGTATTTAGAAATCCTTTTTAAAAATTTTTCAAATAAAAAATAAAAGTTTTAAGAAATTTTTTGTGCAGAATGTGAATTTGAATAAATTTCTATGCAATATTTCGTACAATTCATGCTTACAAATTAGCTTAATGAAACAAAAAAAAAATCATTAAAAACTTTTTGGACTCATGAGTTTTACTTATTTATATCAGTTTGTAAATTAAAAGGAATAAAAAGTAATGGTGATAAAAATACTTATTAAAAAATATTTTTATTACCTTTGCTTTTTATTAACTGAGTTTCTCTAAAATTCCGTAGTTACTTTTAAATTTTTTTAAAACCATTGAATTTATTTGGTATTGTACCCGAAAATTCTTAGTGAAAATGTTCATTACAATATTTTGTAATATTCATTGGACGACACAGCATTTTTTGAAAAATAGTGATAATTTGAATATGGCAAATGATATATATATATTGAAATTTTTGTCGAATCACACACTATTGATTATAATATTAAACAATAAGTCTATTCTAGAGAAATTTAAGAATATATACGTATTTTCCAAATAAGATCATACTACATGCTTCATACCAAATTCATATTGTATATTAAATAAGTTTAAGAAATGGCTTTTATTTAAATTGTTACGAAAGATAAGAGTTTCATAATGTGTAGAAGGGTACATTTTATGTTTCACAAAATGAAAGTTTTTCCAATGTCGTAAGAAAACAAGGGCAATAAAACTCGGAGCAAAAATACTAAAAAGCTTCTTTTTCAAAAGTGATAAAAGCACTGATTGTACATAATCATAACAACTCAGAGCTGTTTCATAAAGAAAGTGAATGAATGATTTGTTGAACTATGAAGCTAAATTTATATTAAAATGCTTATAATAGATAACCAAAATCAATTGATGTACTCGGCAAAAGGAAATAATATTCTTTAATACATTATTAACACAAAATTTTTGTTTGACATCTGAAGTTTTAAATATAATAATCTGATGTTATTTGAAAACTTCGACCCAGAATCATCAACTATGAAACTTTTACTTTTCTTTTCATGGCTATAATTGTTAAGTGATAGCAAAATTTAATGTTAATTGTAAAGACAATAATTCGTAATTTTTGAAAATGTATTCATGTATTTCTATTTGTGAGTATTAAAGTTATAGTATAAATATGTAAAGTTATATTAGAATTTGTAACTCGTATTTTTTTTGGTTTCACTTTCATTAAATATTTTCACATAAAACTTCAGATTTATTACTAATTCTTAAATATGGAAACTTTCTAAAAAATATGATTGTTGTAATTATTACTCACTTATATTTTTAAAGCAGAATAGTTTGCTTTTTTTAAATGATTAATAACACAACACAAACACATTTTCAATTTTATGAAAAATATACTTTATATAATTTCTCTCTCTCTCTCTCTTTAAGAGTGTCATAAATTTTCATAACTGGTCTTATAATTATATATACACATAGCATCATATGAATTTATGAATATATATGATTATTTACATGTTCATATTATCAAATAATAATATATAAGGCTCTAAATATCACAATGTTTGTAAAAATGTCATACAGTAAATTTAATATATATGATTATGTGTGTGTGTACATATACCGAGAGTTGCAGGATTTCAAATACTCCCTCTTCCACACTTACCTTTCTGGAGTTATACTCCCGGGAAAAATCAAAAATCTCGGAGGAGTGGAAAACACCCCCACCCATAATTGGTACAAGGGATCAAAACCGAGTTTGTCCCTTGACCTCCCGTGTGACAGACGTATCCGGACTGTTCTCTCAAGACTTGCTAGCGGTCATATTAAGTGCCTCACTTTCAACGAGGGCAGGAAAACTTTCGTCACCTGCACCAAGTGCCAAAATCATCAGGCTTCTCCTGAGCATCTTTTGGATTGCATGGGTCTCTCTAGGGAGGATCTCTTTAGCAATCCTCTTTTAGTCTTCGACTTCCTTACAGTCAACGAACTCGTGGATCTAGTCTGACTCCGTCAGACATGGAGGATAAGCAACAACAACAACACATATACCGAACATTTTTTTTATTTGACAATATAATTTAAATATTTTTTACATATCGATACTATATCTGAAACTACTATGGTATAATATTTACTATGAAATTTGTGACATAAATCAAATGATATTGGAAAGTTTATAAACAGGAAATTATTGCAAAAAATATTAAAATATTACAAAAATAAAAGTAATTATTTTAAATGATTTTTAGAAGATTTTTCTAACTTTTCATTCAAAATTTCAAAATTATTTTTACATGAACAATGATAACATTTTAAAGAATAATATGAACATGATGGCGAACGACACTTTTACTATTTTTTAAAATTAAATTATCTTAATATATACTTAAATCTCTATAAAAAAGTTAAATTCTCATTAAGTAATATTAAGCGTATGGAAATATGAAATATATTTAAACCTATGCAAAAAACATAATGCAATTAAAAATTGAAATTTGATAATTAATATAATGAACGGTATGTTAAATGCCATGCCATTTTTTTAAACAATGGAATTTCGAAACTGACAGATATTCCACGTTTTTAAAAATTTGATGTATGCAAAGAAATTTTAAGAAAGTCATTTCGATTTGATGTAAGAAGAGAATGCATTTATCATTTCATTTGATTGCAACTGAGCCCTGTAAGCTTTGAAAGTATTATGTTATTATATTTGAATATTAAAAACTCAAAAGAAGAAATTTCTTAAAAAATTCAACCATTTTTTGCATAGGAATGTGATGTTAAGGAAAACGATTGTTATGTGCAAGTTTAATATGTAAATATGTACTTATATAAATGTATACCCATATTATTTAATGCAAAATGATTCACTCTATACGTAGATGCTGCTAATTTCAGGTAATAAATAGTGTACAAATTTCTAGTAGTCGCTGTAATATTTATTTAATTGTTATCGCACAATACCAGATATTTTATAACGATTTCAAAACTTTCAAATTTATGAACAGATGTTTAGTAGAAACAATAGTCCCAGTGAGATGATTAAATAAATTTTGTAAGCGTGACTAGAACCCTTTACACTTTTGTATATGTAGCATGATTTACTACAGCAATAAACTTTATTCTTAAATAACACCCCAAAAATACATAATTTCACGCATTTTGAAACAATCCTAAAGATAAAGCATAATAGAATACTGTAAAGGATCTCATTCGAAAACTGCTTCTCATTTTTCTTTAGAGCAATTCAAAATAGAATTTATGGTTACGAGATTTCCTTCTCAGTAACAGAATTACCCTATAGGAAAGACTCTAAGCGATTCTCAAGATCCTTGTTAAATTGTTTACAAAATCCTTATATATTCTAAACTTGTTGCAAAGACACTATTCCGATAAATAGAATAACTATAATATAGAATATGTTTTTAACATTATAAATTTGCATTTTTTCGCAAAAAAGTTAAGTTAATGTGTATACTTAATTATTTTTAAATGCTGAAGTCAATATTTTATATTATAAATAAACATGAATAAAATTTAACAGAAATTATCTCATGAGAGAATAGCTATTGATTTATAAACAAAAGTTACGAAATTTCAGAAACAATGGCAATTTTTTCAACTAAATATGTATAATATGTATTTTTCAACTAAATATGTATTTCAACTAAATATATATATTAATTTCTTCAATAGATTTTGAAAAAGGAATTAATACATTTCCCTGCCTCAAAATAATGAGAATCTTGGAAAAATTGTAAATTGCATTATTTTTTCAAATAATTATTTGTTATTAAATGTTGTACATTTTACGAGAAATTATATAAAAAATAAATACTTTTTGTGAAAAATTTTAACTTTAGTTTTTTAACAGGAATTTTAGGAAAAGTTAGTTTTTTAAGGCTTGAAAGATTATTCGTACAAATGACAAATTAAGAAATAGCAGTGAAAATATTCAACATAGTGCTAACAATTAATCTAAGAAGATTAATATATCAAAAACTATATTTCCTTATAACTATTCTAAGCTATTTTTTAATCTATTTTTTTATTTATGCTAAAAGTTACGATTTTTAAAATTGCATTTCTTTTATTACAAAAATTTACATTATTTTGTATTTCTTAAGTTTTAAATTCTAAAAATTATGTTTACAACCTATTTTTCACACTTCTAAGTAAATTTAGAAGTAAGAAATAGGTTGTAAACATATCTAAAAAACAGAACAGAAAGAGAACCAAAATAGTCAACGTTACCTATTTGAACATTTAAAATTGCATATATGAGAAAAACTCTCTTTATCAGAACTGTTTTCTTAAACTTAACTGAGCTGGTTCATTTATTTCGAATAGTAAATTCTGTTGTAGTATCAGCTTTTTGAAGATATTCTATTCCGAATTCCAAAAATAGACTTTTTAAGGTTACATAAATACATACAAAATTAGTGACAGGCGTAATCTCCAGCATACATTGTTGAGGTATTTGCATTTTTACATACTTAGTATAAAATTGGAAGGAATTAAAGATGTTCTTGCTACACTGGCTTAAATAAAAATACAGTTTGAAACAAACCAGCCAAGAAACAGATTTCCTAGAAATATATTAAGATCTCTCTACAGAGAATAGAAAATTGTAGTGACAGGATTATCATAAGCATGTCACGAAAAGGAGGGACAATACTTCATCCTAAGCTTGAAAGATGATGACTGGCTTGCGTGATTGCTTAATACCAATTTCTCATCTTGTGATGATTTTCTTATGGTATTCTCTTCTCTAGAACTATGTGATCTTCTAAAAATGACGGCGAAGAATATCGGAATTTTGGTTTAAACTTTATAACCAATTTATGATCTTATCAGAAGAATTCCTTTTGCCTATCTTTAAAAGGTGAAACATGATAGCTTAATGAAATTTGAGATCATTCAATAACAAAGTTTATGAAAAATTCATGTTATATAAAATCAAATAATTTACACGATTCGATTTTCAAAATGAATGATGCAATTTTGTCTAACTACAAATTGCTTCTTAAGAGTGATAATTCAAAGTGGATTTTTGTAACGTTTGTAAAATTTGAAATTGAATTTTATTCCTAATTGAAGAGTTTTATGCAATTCTGTTACCATTCTGTTACTTATTTATAACTATAATGATTGATTGACTTTGATATGCGAATATAAATTGTGAGTCAAATCATCAAGTTTCGTGACTATAATTCCGAAATAGTTTCTTTGTGTCAAAATTCCGGACAAATTATGTACTTTTTTGAATACAATGTAATGTAACGTATATAAAATTAGTAACTTTAGAAAAAATTTTGATATTTTAATATTTACAAAATTTTTGTCTATTTTTCAAATATCGAACTTTAATATTTTGTGACTTTTTGGATTATTGAACCAAATATTACTCGTTAGATTTTATTGGATTCATTTTATAACACAGTTCTCATAATGATATAACAGGAATTATTAACTTATCTGAATATGTGTGTGATTCCCTTTAACTAAATATATACTATAAGTGAAATATAAATTTTTAGCTACGTTTGTCATTAAAATATATTACAATTATTCAATAAAATTCTATATAAATCACATTTATACTTATTGAATATATTGATTTGTTATTTTTCTTGCATCGCTTTATTTAAAGCAAAATGTACCCATTAAACAATCTTTGTTCCTTACATATAATACAAAAATGGATTTCAAAACACTTTAATTCAGCATTCACTTATGTTAATTCACACAAAAACAAGTTTAGAATTACATGTTAAGTATTGTAGAAAAATGATTTATAAAATATTTGAAAAGGAAAAACATAATCGCATATATTTTATAAAAATATAAAATTTAAAATATTATTTTCTTATATTGGCAGTTGCCATTGAAACGGTTTGTAAATTATGGATATTTTATGAGCTTTTCAATGAACAGTAAGTTTATTTTCCAAATACAATTTGTAAACAGATGAAGAAAACCACATAATAAAGTAATTTAATAAAATAAAGCAATACCTTTCACAAAATGTAATTATAAAATTTAATAATGATTTGGTAATTAAGTAAATAACATTTATTCATACTTTAAAAATATGTTACAATTTATTTTGAAAAATAAAAAAAATTTTCAACTGCTTTATTAAATATTATGTTCTATTTTTAACGCTTTGAGAACTTTTGACGCGTCAAAAGTCATGCATTTTTTTAAACGAAAACATTAAAACGTTTGATACTGATCTAGAACTAGTTATTTTATGTTACCTAATTATTATGTAAGATTATACAAATATGTACAGAAAATAAATGACTACTTGCAAGTCTGTAATTTTTATGTGCCCAAAAAATTAATTGTATTTTTGGAAATTTTAATTTGACATCTTTCAAATAATTTTCCATAAAATTTAATTTCCCTTGAGTTTTATAATTCGAAATATCAATCCATTAAAAAATAAATGTCAAAAATCTAATTCAATTTTTTAATTTTTTTTAAGTTTAAATATTTTTAAAACATGTATTTAAAATAAAAAAAATGTATTTTTTTAATATTTTTATTGTTTATTTACTTTTTTTATATATTTTTTGTATTTATTATTTTTTATATTTTTTATTAATTTTTTCCAATAAATTTTAAATGTCATTTCAAACTTAGGAATTATTTTCTTTCGCATATATTAATAAATAATAATAAAATAAAAACTCTAAATATTGATAATTTTTTAAAAAGGAAATAATCTGATTTCTATTTAATTTTTCAAATTTATCAATTAGATAATATAACAAAAATACTTTTATTTGATCATATTAATAAAACAAACTTTGTTTTAAGCCTATTTTTTATTTTAAATATTAAAGATCAAGACAACTCACACTGTTTTTGAAATATTACTAATATTATAATTTTAATTCATCCTTTATCGTAATCTTCTTATAATTTATCACCCAATTATATAAATTTGAAAAACAGTTTTCTTTAAAATTATAAAGTGAAATCTCTCTCTCTCTCTCTCTCATCTATCTATCTATATCTATCTATCTATCTATCTATATATATATATATATATATATATATATATATATATATATATATATATATATATATATATATATAATATATATTAAATATTCATTACGTCATAATGATATGCAACTTTGATAATATAAACTATCAGTAAAGAAAAAAATTCAAAATTTAAATATATCAAAACAACACTTAACAGAAAATACATTACGAACTCATTATTAATATCTTGAAGTTTTAAATTTTGCTAATAACATTTTGCAACATATTTAAAAGAAAAGATCAAAAATACTTTGTACTTTCGATTAAATTATTTTAGCTTAATGTATTTACCAAACAATTTGTTAGTTTCATTGAAACATTATTCATCCATTATATTACAATTGAAAATTAAAAAAATATGACGGACAGTTAAACTTAGTATAACAACATTTATAAATTTCAATATCGAAAATAATATTATAATATCTGTTTAGAGAGAAAATTTGCTATGTAGAGTATATATAGTAGGATGTATGTATAGTATATATAGTACTATATACTTAGTACAATATATGTATATACAGGTGGATAAAAAATAATTGTGAATAAAAGTGATATTTTTATTGCACTTAGTAAACATTTAATAATAGCTACCGGATTTTTTTATAAGTAGAAATGTAAACGTATGTGGTAGCTTCATAGAGTTTTGTAAGCCTTGGATTTTGTTTTCGAAAGCATAAAATTTGAAACTCTTATATTTTCAAATAGGCCAAACTGTACGAACTCATCTAGCTGAAGCAAGTGTGACCGAAACAACTCAATTTTAATCTTTTCTAGAAGTTGAGTGTCTAAAGTGATGACAACATATTCTCAGAGCTGAAGACAAGCTCAACAAAGCAAAATAGTGAAACGGAACTAGGAGTTTATTAAAAAAGACTGATGGGTATTGAAATTAATTTTAGAGTCAAAAAAAAAAAGCTACAGCAAAACTGACCACAGAGCTCAATCAACATTTGAATTCTCCAGTGTCAATGATTACCATTAGAAGGAATATTTTCATAAACAGAATGCTCTCGGCGGTTCAATTCTTTAGTTACTTAGCAGGGATTCTTTTCTTTAAGAAATATTATTTCTAGATGCATAGCTCAGTGTATTTCATGTTTTTCAGTCTAAATCTTTTAATATTTTTAAGTTATTTAAATACATTCATATTAACTTAGTACTCATAATAGTTTAGAAAAGAGTATTTGGTAAAATACATTGAAGATTAAAAAGGAAAAATTTTGCCGGTAGCACAAAGTAAATTTGGTTGATTTGCTCTTAGAGAAATTCTTTACGATTTATAGACAAATCTATCGTAAAAAATTGCTCATGGAGAATATATATATCCATGCCTTCAATTTTGATGAAAAAGAAAACATTAGAAACCTAGAGTATTAGAAACTAACGCAATTTATGTCAGCAAAATTTTAGAATCTATCAAAAAACAAGTAACACTGTTCATTAAAAATAAATGAATAGCATATATTTTTTCGCAAAATTGCTAATTTTTTTTCAAATAGATTCATTGTTAAAAAAGAATGTGTTAAAAGAATAAAGTTTAATAAAAGGGGAATAAAGTAATTTAATATGTCATAGATTCTGTCATGCATTTTCATTTGTTCACCATTGTGATAATTTGATGATGATATTTATATTATTTTGCCACTTAATTGTTTTCGCCAAAATCTAATCTACATTTAAACGAAGTAGAACTATTTAATTGATTATCTTGGCTTTTGGTTTGTTTTGTTTACAACTCAACGCTTATTTTTCACACACGATGGCAAGTTAGGCCAAGACATTCAACTTAAAACGGATTCCGCAGACAACTGCCCATATTGATGCCCAAAGTTAGATTCAAACCCAGAAATTGTTATACCGAAAGCCAGAGCTCTAACCACTCATTTGCCATATCGGCATTGATTGTTTTATGTGGTACTAAGAAATTATGTTTAATCAGTAACATTGCCTTTCAAGTTAATCTAAGTTTAATCTATGATTAAATTTTAAGTCCGAAAGAAAAAGTCAATTAACACTTAAAATAATTTTCACCATTAATTCACCATAATATTGCGTTTTTTTAATTAATTAATTTTTCTCAACAGAATAAAACTAAAAAAAACCTTATGCATTGTCATTTAGTTCTGACACATTGTGATAAAGAGAGGGACATTCATTTTAATTGCTTTTCTGTAGTAAAGATTTTTTTCCATTGAAAATCACCATATTTTGTTGATAATTGATTGGAAAAGGTCATGGGCAGGTAAAGCCCATTAACATTATATACTGAGTAACTTAGTGGTTTCATTCTAACACTATAAAATGGAAAAATCTCCAAATACTACTCAAAGCACCAACAGGACTCTTTTGATGATGTCTTCGGCTTCTGAGAAACCAATAATGGGCTTTTGCCAATTTTGAACCTTAATGCAGCCTTTCAATCCTTAATGTAGCCCCTAATAACTTGGCCATCGATTCAACAATAGAATTTCGCTCACGGACCAAACTTTTCTTTCTTACGTTTGGCAACGGGAAAATTAGTCTGCAGCCGATTGGTTGTTTGCTCCACTCGAGACTAGAACACGAGGGAAAAAGAGAAGTGGAAAGGGAATACTTTCTTGGCGGAGTCAATGGGAAAGGGAATTCGAGTGGGAAGCCTGATGATTACCTTGGAATGGCAACTAGGGAATAAAAAAGCCGGAAGAGTTTTCATTTCCCTCCGTAATAGGGAGACAGATTCTTCCTGTTGCTTCTTGCAATACGTGAGTGATACTTGTAAACCTCAGACAATTCCCTTAAAAGTTCTTTATCTACTACCGCGAGGGGAAAAAAAGTGGCTAGACAAACACAATAGCTTTTCATAAGTGCTTCGGAATAAATGAAGCTTTAATTGTTGAATACATTTGGCATATGGTTAGGAGAATTCTTCATTGTATTTACAAGCTTGTATACGTATATCTCTTTAACATAAATTTTAACCATTGTTCCTAATAACAATTTTTATTGAAATTAATATTTTTATAAATATTTTCTGTTAAATTTTTACCATACAAAATATTATACTTTTAAAAATACAAATAATGTGTAAAAATTTAAATGACATGTATTTTAAAATATAAATATTTTGTATTGCAGTTATTGAGATTTTTTTCTAAAAGTATATATTTCAAAATTTATCTGATTGTAAAAACACAAACATATGTTATAATATCCATCATCTAATGAAACCTCAACTGAGCTGCTTGATGTATGGTTAAGACTCTTGCCTTTGGTTCTATGTTTGTGGGTTCGAATCCCACTTTGGGTTTGGCTGTTCATAGTGGTTCGAATCTTCCTTAATTAGTAGATTAGAGTCCAATTAGCCCTCGTGTACAAAATATGATTGTTGTGGGACAAACAAATACAATGAAATCTCAAAATTATTTCTTAACATTCGATGCATGCATGAATGTGCAAAATATTTTTCAGTTATTATATACATATCTATTGATAATATATAATGAGTGAATTATATATTGCTTGATTACCTTAAAATAATACGAAACTGTTTTATTTATGATAGTTAATAAAAGCTGATTAAACATTTTTGCTTATTTTTAGGAATTTATAATGTTAAGCACAGTATATATATATATACACACACACACAAACATATGTTATAATATACACAAACATAATGTTCTCTAAAAAAATTATTTTACATATTCTCAATTGTTTTTTGTTAAAAAACCAAAAAAACGTTAAAAATATTTTTTTAACTTTAAAATTTCATGTTTATTAGTTTTTTTCTACTTCCAAAAATACACTTACAAAAAACATAAAATGGCAAAAACAAATATTCTATTTAATAGTGAATAACGCTTTGTAATTTGCTAATCATTAGTTACTTTAAAATAAATGCATAAAATGCGCTTTCATACAAATATTCATTAAAAAACTAATCTTAATATTAAATATAACTTTATATATTAATCGACTTAAATATTTTAAACAGATACATTTTAAAAATAATATTTGAATTTTTTAATGCAATGAGCGTTAAATTTATACTAGTAAGAAATTAAATTAAAGTTCAGAATAACTTAAGTATACAAACATTTTGTTTATAATTATACATAAAACGACGATCTATTCAAGGAAATAAATTAGTTAAATCTAGAAGTGATTGAAGTACAATTTACTAAAATTTAAATCAAATTGGATGCCAAATTTATTAAATAAATATTACATTTGAGAAATATGATTACAAAACCCTTTTTATGACAGTTTATTCACATTCTAAATCAAATTTAACATAAGTTTCAGCCCTTTAGTAAAAATAAATTATTTAATTTATTTTATTTCGAAATATTTCTGTCATATACTTCATGTAGAATTTTACTGATTGATTCATATTGAAATTATAGATGAAGATAAATGTTCCTAAAAGATTTATATCATTAAATAAGGACTTTCTTTGGAGAATCTGTTTATAACAATTTTTTTAAACGTAACATAAATTTATTTGTGCATTGTATTAATATTTAATCAAAAGTAGGAGAATTCATGATGGATTGTGAATGTTTTTAAAATGTTTAAAAAATTATGTTTTCTGAAAAATTGAACAATTATTGTAATTTTTTATATTTTACTTAAAATAGTGTCAAAGAAAGTAAAATACGTTTATCAAAGAAATAATTTTGTAATATATTTCATCGATTTATTTTATTTTATACTTGCTATATTTCTTTATTCAAAATTATTGTTGAAAATATCTGAAACAATCTAAAATTTGTCTCTGTAAAAAAATCTATTGTACATTTCTGTGTTTCCCAAAATTAATCCTTTATATTCTAAACGCACTATTTAAAACATATTTATTAGTATTTCACAGTATTTTAAAGACAGAGTAACTCATTTTTTATTCTATTAAAAGATAACTCCGTATTAACAACATAGACAATACTTGCAGAGTTTTAGACATATTTTCACTATCACCAATTTTCTCACGTGTTTTTATTTAAAACAGTTATTTTTCCAGCTTCTCATTAATTAAAATATATAGCTTGATAATTAAAATATATAGTACATTGATTTTAAGAGTAATTTTAAATTAAAGTAGTGATTCTAAGTGAATGATTTATTTTCATAATATATTCATAATCATTTCAAGCACAAATTATTATAAAACAAATTATCTTTACTTTAAAATGTTCATGATGATCATTTAGTGATACTTATTTCCTTACGTAAGTAATATACATAACTCTTTCTAACTGAAACGGAAAATATTTTTTCAGTATTAGGTAAGAGACGATAGACTTTATATATTATACTCTATACTAATTAAGCTTATAACTTTATAGTTGTTAGGGTTAAAATATTTATGCATGGTATTTTTTATTTTTATTTATAAATTGTTTAAAAGAAACTTATTTATTCACATTTCTAAAAGTGAAAGAAAATGAAACTTTTCATTCAGAGAGAAGTTTTGAATAAATTATAAGAAAAATCCTTTATCTAACAAAAAGTTATCTTTTCAATAACGTGTTCAAAAATGCTTCTTAATTCAAAAGTGCATTAATCAGGAAGGAAATTTGAACAAATTATTAAATCGATCGTTGCATTAATATACTTTAGCACATTAAAATTTCTCTTTTACATAAAAGTAACAAAATTTTTCGTCAACTCTCAAATCTCGTATTACCAAAAGAACGAAAATTCACCGTTCTTACTTTCACTTGTCCTGGCTTAATTCCAAATATAAGTTTTTAATAGTTTCCGCTTATAATGATTGGTAAATAGGATTTAATTATTTTTTCTTTTAAAATGAAATTGATGCAACCTACATATAAAGCTGGCAAAATTGTAGCTTTCAGCCCCGTTATTCTTTCATTTCTTACCTTGTATTTGAATAATTAAATTCCACACTTGCTTTTAAGGAACATTCTTAGGTACTGCGGAAATACCGCAGTAAAATAACAAAGAAATAACATGTTCTATATAAGATGTGAAAAAAAGATATCAACACAAAAATTAAAAAGCGCCACAAGATTAATAAGAACTCATATTTATCATTACTCGATTAATATGCAACCTCTTCTTACAAAAAAATATATTGCAATCTTTCTAAGAAAATTAAATTTGAAATTCTCAATCTTGTTGAAGCACACGCACATAAACTAGATAATCTCATCAAATCTACTTCGAATTCCTGCATTGCAAAAGGTAAATTCTCTAATAAACGCAAAATGAATATGGATGGTTCATGCGATTCTAATAATCCGCGTTCTGCCATTTCAGAGAGAATCTCTGGCTCTTCCTGCTTCTGAGGAATTTCCATTTACAGCAAACGCTGTCAGAGCTAATTCCTCGAATTCCACTAATTGATAGCTATTCTGACACATTTAAAAGCTGCGGATCATCTCATGAATTGGTTTCTGTGCAGCAAGCTCTCTTCATTCATGGGCTGAATGAAACCGACTGAATTCTGAATCATTCAGCTGGAGACTTGGCGCAGATTAACTATCGATATTTGGTGTTTGCTACAAAATTTTATAGAAAATTGTCATTTGAAGATGATTGTGAATAATGAATGAGTCAAATGTTAATGATTTCATTATGGATGTAAAATGATATCAGCTGGTGGCCTTGGACCAATAGGCATTCAATTAATGGATTCTAGAATAATTATTATTAAATATAGTTGAGTTCACACACATCAATAACATTAATAATATATGCTAATATCATTAGTTGCATGTATAGTAAGCACTTTAAACAATTTAATAATGTATATGAAGTGAAACCATATTGAAAACTCTTTTAGAAATATCAATATTTTAAATACATTTCCCAGATAGCTTATATATGTGATGTATATTATAAATCATATAAACAATCACTTATACAAGCCTATACTTTCACTAGATTTCAGTCTTACAATACGCAAATAAGAAATTAATATTTTAAAAGAATTGGAAAAATTAAAAGAGAATAATACGTGTTTGACCGAAAAAATGTTATAGGAAGCCTGGAATGAATTCTCTACAGGATGTATTTCAAAAATATAAATAAAAAGGATAATTCCTTTTTTTGACAAAAAAGTTGAAAAAAAAGTAAATGAAATATGAATAGATAAAATTTAAACAAATACCAACATTACTAAGAATTAGTTTAAGAATTAATGTAAATAATATCAATTAAATGTGTAGTTTATATAGTTTGAGAAGTTTTCTAGAAGAACTTTTAATAGATTGTGGAGGGAAATTCACATATCGTTGCTGAAAGTCAGAAAAGCTCTTAAATATCTTCTTTGACAAGAGCAATAAATTATGTATCAATCTTCTATTGTTAAATAGAGGCTAGAATCAAACCTGGGATTTTCATCTCATTCAAGCGGATGGATCACTATTACGTGATATCGTAAGGTTTACACATATTTTCCTTGAAAGAAACTTGAAAATACTTGAAGAAACTGAAAATGATTTTTAAGTTTTAAGTTAAAAATTTTTATTTTGACTACATTATTGCGAATTTTGGCTAAATAAGATATTTAGATCCCATTTTCAATTTTTAAAAGCAGATAACCTTTTCATTAATTTACAAGCCTTATTTCAGTAACTGTGGTTTTCGTGAAATTTTTTTTCTATAATGGAATTATTAAAATATAAATTACTGATAATTACGATTTGTGATGTTACATATATCACTGAGATAAAAATAATTTGGTAGTCATTTCAGAATTATGTTTCTTATATAACTACCATATAATGCTTATTTTATACATATCTTATACATTTTTGAATGTTGCATCTTGAATTTGTAAGAAAAAAAAAGTTTTTACCCTTTTTAACTGATGAAAATGCAATTTCATATATTTTTAAAACAAATATTACTTAAAAAATATTCTTATATAAAATAGAAAATAAGAATTTTCATGAAAAATTATCACACAGATATTTTTAAAGTTATATCGTGCTTTTTTATCGCATATTCTTAAAGTTATAGAGTAATTGGAAAAAAGTATTATTTGAAAAAAAAAATATTTCTCTGACATTCCGATTTTATCCGAATTAGTACGGTTCAATACTGAGTAGACACTTTAACAGCTGAAATTAATTGATGCTTGTTTGTTTTAATTTAAACTGCAGATCATTGCCTATAGGAGGGACTTTTAATTAGTAGTGAGCCATATTCGCGAGTCGCAAGGGAGAAAATCAGCAAAACTCACAATAACTCTGATATGTATGAGAACGATAATAATGAAGGACGATAGTAAAATGAGGAACATTAATCTGTTATTGCTTAACACAGCAATTATGTTTAAAACAGAACTACAGAGTAAGGGATTTTAGCACCATATTAACAATTGGTAGTTGATTGACATTTTTCAAAACATTTATCTTATTTTATGTATCTTACTCTTTCATTATTATAACACTTATCTTACTTTATGTATCTATTTATCTTACTTTCAAAGCGCTTTTCGTAGTTAATAGAAACATCAAGAAATGCACATAACGAGAAATATTTTGATGAAAAACTAAATACTTAAAACTTGTATTTTGTACCTCTGTACTAATTTAGAATTGTACAGATTATACAAATAAGTGACAAAATATTTTGGCATTCTTAAAACTGCAGATCCACATATAAAATATATTTATTAAAATAAATTAAAAAACTATGGAGTCCCAACTAAAAATAAACAGTGAATGTTCATGTAATGATTAAATCACAAGTCTAGAATTAATTAGAACAATGCAATCAAAGCCAATGACAGTCGAATCCATTTGAAATAATCAGAATACTAATGGTTAAATTGGTAAGGAATTTTAAGACATGTCAATCCATAAAAAAAGAATTACAAAAATAGAGGTTCTTAGGTTCTTTTTCTATTTAGATTTTGTGTTTTCAGTTTTTTTAATACCAAGTTATTTTTATAATGTACTTTAAATAAAGTGTAAGAAATATCTAGTTTTTATAAAATCAAGCCTTTAAGTGTGAAACACTTTTAAATTTTTACTATGCTAAGATTATATAGTTATGTTGTAATATTTATAGTTATGCTGATTATATTTTTAACAATTCACATATCTAAGAGTGGTTCATGGTAATGTTTGCTTGTATGATCAGAATAAATAACTTATAGTTGGTATTTTTCGAATTATTTATTAATTTTTTATATAAACATTTTAGTACTTTTAAATTTTTTACGAAGTTTTTAAATGATAGGTTTCAACATATTCAAGGTACCAATTAAAATAATTTTCCAAAACATTTATAAGATACTAATGACAAATCCCTTGATTTTTCAATTTACTTATTAATCACTGAATAATATTTTTTGTTCAAATAGAAAATAAGAGAAATCTATGAAAACTATATACACCCTCAGGAAATCTTCTGGTGAAAAATCAAGCAATATTTGAGGGCTCAACAATATAAGAGTACTCTTCTTTAGAAGAAATAATTATATGCTGTAATAGTTCCTTAGAGCAATATCGCATTTTAGGTTTATAGAGATGAAAACCCCAAATTTAAAAATTCATTCTAAAAACCGATACGTTAAAAGTGTCTGAGAACCTCAAGTTTAGTGACTACTGTTTTTAAAATTTAAAAGCTGAAACAGTTTGGGAATTTCAAGTTTAGTGACGATTGTTCTAAAAATCTGTAAGCTGAAAAGGTTTAGAAACTGACATTCTTTGGGAACTTTAATGTAAACTTTTCTTGAGATATATAGGAATTTGTATTTTAATGACTACTGACCTAAAGATCTATGCGCTAAGTGTTAAGAGATCTTGAGTTTAGTGATTCGAGACTCATCGTGGTCTCATGGTTGGACTCCGTTCTTCAGATCGAAATGTCCTAGGTTTGGTGTCAATCATTATTGTACAATAATAGATGGATGCTGCTTTTGTAATTTCTGCAGGCACAGTTTCGAGAGAAGGTATTTAACAGTTTTTAATCTTTAATCACTTGCGATAAGTGTGCGAAAGTCAGACAATTAACTGGATTAAGAACTTTTTGTTTCATTTCTTGCTAGGGGTGGAGACTCTGTGACAGTTGATTGGTTGGCTGTTGATTACCATGGGTAGCGGAAACCCACTCTCGGTCGATGCAAAATATATATCTTTTAAAATGAGGAAAAATGATTAAATTAATGTTTGTGTGTTAATGTGTAAAAAATGTGTTTGTAACGAATACGAATGCATTGTGTTATTTAATCATCCTGTGGAGATGACAGAATCAGAACATCCCAACGTGAACGAAACTTAACTTTTTATGAGAAGTTCTATCGGAGACAAATGCTTATGTGCAAAAGAATCTACCGGAGATAAATACATTAAACGATATATCCAAAGTAACCATACTACAACTTTCAGCTTATTTGATATCCTCTATGCGGTGACAAAATTTTAATGATTTACTTTTTTATTATCTTTTGAACAGTGTAACATATTTGCCGAGAGGAGAAGTTGGATTGAGAAAGCAGCATCAAACATTAGAAAAAAATGATAAAAACATAAATAATAAATATGATGTAATAATCTTTGCATTTTGAAAAATGTCTCCTTTTTTGATATATGTTTGCGTTCCAAGATGTGTTATGAAAGCATGTTTACTTATAAATTTATATCTAAATATATTATTTGAAAATACCTTCATATTTGTAAATATCTTATCAATTTTTGTTTTGAAATATATTATATTAAATTTATATGATAGATGATTTTTATATGCTTTTATTTAATCTGAACTAATTTCATCAAAAATAACTTTGCTCGTAATTCTTTTTATGATGAGTAAATTATATCTGGAAAAATATATATTATAAAAATATATTTTCTATAAAATTGTAAATGTTATCTATATAGGAGATATTTTATATTTTTAGACTTATATTACGCAATACTTTAATGTGAAAAAATTTCTCAATCTTTCCCAAAAGATATTGTAAAGGTAAAAAAAAAATTGTTGACATTAACTTTTCAAATCCTATAACTCTAACAATACTCACAGAAGTTACGCATTTGATTTGTTTAATTAAACCCAGTCTTCTCAACACGAACTCTTCTCCATAACAAATGAAGGAAAATGAATATGGATGCCGTATACGATTCCAATATTCAGCTTATGTAAGTGAGAGAATTTAATAATTTGCCCGAATTCCATTGCGGAGCAGATTAATTTCCACGAAGCCAACCCTTCTGTGAGTGCTTTTATGCGTTTTAAAGTTACATCGGATTTCTAGTCTTGAAAACCAGATAACATTACAGACAACATGCCTAATTCTCTTAATGTATAAATTTTGCAAGTGATTGAAGTGGTTTACATTTCGAATTATACAAGTAAAGTGTGTATACATGTTTGGGAACAGAGATTAATTACGCTTTTCCGGAAATCATGCCACTTATGACATAAGTCAAAATCATTCGTAATGAATTACTGAAATATAAAGTTAAACATGAGTAGGGGGATAAAATAAGAGTTGATTTTAGAAAAGTCATTTCTACAGACGTTAAAAGAAAGGATTTTGGAATTTTCTATTGAAAGCGAACTGATTTAAAGCAACTTTAGAATGTGCTTCGCAGAAATTAAATATGGAATATTTTAAAAGGATTTTTTAATATATTCTTAATTAATCTTAAATAAAAACAGAATGAACATAAATATTTATACTAAGATTCTATTCTATTTTAAAAAAATAAATACCACTTTTTTCCATAAAATTAAAAAAATTATATTTTTGCAAAAATTAATACTTTTTATGAAACATGTTTAGTTATTTTAATGTTGTTGTCAAAATAAAAGTTTTCTAGTTAAATTTATCAAAATAAATTTCCTCTATAAAAATATACATCCCCTTATACCACATTAAAATATGAATTTTTTCTATAAAATTTAATATTTCCATGAAACATTTTTAGTTATTTTAATGTGGTAGTCAAAATAAAGGTTTACGGATTAAATTTTCACATTCAAATGGCTGTAGCATATAATATATAGTAAAAAATCACGATTAATTATATTTATTTGAAGTTAAATAGAAATAATTACAATGAATAAAGCAAAAGTTTCATTTCTAAGAAATTAAACGACTTAGATTTTATTTAATTTACTAATTATTAAAATTTTATTTTTAATAGTAAATCGATACATATATATTATTTAATACAAAACACATTTTAAATATGACTTGAATATGATTGTGATTTCTCAAGTTATTATCAACGTCTATATATTACAAGACATTGTATTTTATCTACTATACATTATCAATATATTATCAATCTACTCATATATGCTCCAAACATTATTTTTCGGCTGCAAGCACTTGCAAATACAAAATGTGTTTCATTCTACCCTTTGCACTAAAAAGTATGACCTAATGGTGCCATAGCCAATTTTCCGGGCATTTCAAATAAATAAATAAATGATTTTAAGAGAAGTTGTTTCAAACCACTACAAACATACATGCAAAAAGCAGTAATAATATATTTTAACTGATGAAGTGAACTTAAAAAGACATTCAGAAAAGTATTTCGGTATATAAAAAATTAAGTCATATTTTTACTAAAAGAGTTAAATAATTTTTACAATGTTATATATTGACTAATTATTGATAATCAATATAAATCCAAGTACTCGCACTGCTTCCATTTTTTTCTAAATAGAACATACTGAAAATTTTGAGTTTTCAATCTGAATTAATGAGAGAGAGAGAGAAAAGAGAGAATGAGAGAGAGAAGATAAGTTACAATTATTCAAAATTCTTGAAACTTCTAAGAACTAGTGTAGAATATTTCCCAAGTATCAAATTACGATTGTCGGCCACCAATTTTTGATCTAGATCAAGCAGTTTATCTTCAAGATTAGATATTCTATGTAGTCATAGTTGAATAACTAATGATACTATAATATCGAAATTTCCAATAGTTCATACATTATCTATTAATTGTAATATTTCAACAAGAATTGATATCTAAAATTGCAAAGATTAAATTTAAATTGAATTTTAAATGCCACATATTTTTAAAATTGAGTGAATTTTAAAATATTATTATTTATTTCTCCATTTAAAAAATATTTAAATTATACGTCCAATATGTTTTACAAAATTAACAAACGCTAACTGAAATATGATTAGAAATTGAATTAATATTATTATATCATTCTAATTCAACAGTCATTTATTGATTGGATTTCGAATTGCAATGTACGTATCAAATGGTAATTCGACATCGATACTTAAATTCGAAACAATTTCGAAATAACATTGAATAATTCAAGAATTCCAAATTGGTTCTCAATATTTTGCAATCTTTAATTCGAGAACCAACAGAATTATGATGAATTCTACGAATATCTGCTTGCAGCAATCAAGTTACATAAAGGCAAAGATACTGCAATGGGAATATTTTAACAAAGAAACAATTAATCATGCTGAATTTTAATAAGATTTCCGAATAATGAAACTCAGCTTCCGCAGCAGTCCAGCATATACAAATGGTCGTTCTTTTATCTCAAGTCTAAAATTTCATTTCTCCTAAGATAGTTTTACTAATTACAGTATAGAATAATTCGCATTAAGTTAATTAAGTTAATTTAATATTTGCTAAACTTCTATAATCACGCATTTTCCTTTTTAAATTAAATTTTAGAGTGTCAGTATTTCATTAGAATTCTCTCCACCAATTCCAATGAATGAAATAAATTCCATCGAAATTTTATTTCTCACATAAATATTTCCATGTAATTCAAATAAACTAAATAAACATTAAAAAGTTTGAAATGAAATTCTACTTTGAATCTTAAAATATATTTTATTAATTTTATACTATCAAACATCTATAAAGTTTAGATTTATTATATGTAAGTGAAAAAAATATTAAAATTCTAGGAGGAAAAAGTTAAGTTTTGGATTAAGTTTTATAGAAAACCTCCTTTTCATTGCTTACTTACATGCATATTATATACATTTTTTGTTAATCATTATTACTATAGCTATTTTCTAGATTATATAATAAGAAAATAATTTCTTATTTTACGGTGGAAAAATAATTAACGTAAGTAAATGTTTTCAGATAAAATAAGAATAGAAATTTACAAAAGAATGAAAATCCCAGTGACAATGTACTTGAGCTCACTAAAAATTATTACCAATAACAGAGTAAGGTATTTTTCAGTTAAAACTATTCGTAATAGCTTTATAAAATTAAATTATCATGGTTATGTGTTTTTTTTGATTCAAGTCATTCATCAAGAGAAAATAAATTTGTCAAGTTTAATTTAGATCAAATAAATTGCTTAAAGCCATGAACTTTAAAACTGCTGCATTTTCTCTGTGTAATATAAATCGAATTTAAGTTCTGTAATGATAGTTGTTGTACAATCTCTCAACAAAATTGAAATAAAAATATTTTAAATGTACAATTCTGAAATTCACACGTGGGATAGGTTTAATCATTATCAAGAAATAACTGGAATTTCAGAAAAATGCAATGTTAAATATTCTTGTATCCAAACATCACTCGTAACAAATACCATGAATCAAATCTTTGATTTAGTATATTTTATGTGTAGCTGTGATTACTAAGTTGCAGCAGTTACCATTTACCTATATTAAAGCCATTTTATAAAATAAATTATGCAAACTAATTGATTTCTCTCTAAAAACAGTCTAAGAATGGTGAATATTTTTCAAATAAGTTTCGTAGGTGTCTTTCAAAATATTGAAAGTTTTGTACCGTTCATGTAAGATCTTTTACATCGAAACTGCAGAATTATTACTAAGTATGGAGAAAACAGTATATTACTGGAGAAAACAATTGCTTATACAATTTTAATAAGTTAGCTGTCATATTAAGATTTGGATTGAATATCGATTCCTTAAATTCAAATAAAAAATTTATGTTTGAAACTAAAGGTAGATTTTAAATTTAAATATAATATTGTTGTTAAATAATTTTCAAATACTTTTAATTAATGGAATAACGTGAAATGCGTTTAGTTCATTTGAAATTGATCAAACTCATGTATTTGTGTAAGCGTTGTAAGACCTAAAATGTCAAGAATTGCCATTTTGAGTTCTCTAATAATTAATAAAAGGTATTTAACAAAATTTCTTGGTATTCACATAGTGATCAATTACATCAAGTAAGGCTTAAATCTTTTTGTGTAGAGAAATTTTCTCTCTCTTGGCAAGTTGTTCTGAATCAAATGAAAAATCAATAAATCTGGCTGTTCCAACGAAATGCATTAATAATATTAGCATAATGTCATTTTATTAGCCATGCTATAATTTTGAATATCAGTATCCTTTTTTTAAATGGACGTAGATTCTTATAATATACATAGATGTGTAGAATGATGATTTTATTAGTAAATTTCTCTTCTTTTTTCTGAGCAAGAAAAATTCTCAAGTGATATAATTGATTAATTATTTTGTTCTTCGATTTGGTTTAAAATTTTAAAGGGAATATATGAATAATAAGTTTATTATACTTTTATTTAAGAGTTGCTTTCAGATCTTTTGCTAGAATTTCTTGAAAACATTATTAGGAGATTTGTTGATTATTATCTATGCATCATTGTATAGATTTTAATGTGACGTTAATGTAAATTTAAATCTATTTCAGCTTACCTAAGCATTCCTTAATTAACAAATTGATTTGTATTTTATAATATTAAAAGAAATATAATGTTTAAAGAAGTAATAGTTTATTGGTTGAACGCTTGATATATTTTATTAAACGCAATAAAATGCATTAAAGTAATGTTTGCATTGCTTAAAATTAAACACTTTCATACTATAAATATCCTTAAAATGGAGAAAACAAGAATATCTTAGAATAAAATTAAATATCCAGTCTTTGATTTCATGAAGTGAATATTCTACAACCCAAAGATTTTATAAATAATTTTATTACAATATTTGCATCTCGAAAGGGTTGTTTGCATATGACGTGTTCTAAACAAATATCCTTACAAAAGAGCAATTACATTATGAATGCAGTATTTTTATTCTTCCTTGTGTCTAGAAAACAGAATCGAACTCTTAACCTTATGCTTCAAAAAGCATTACTTTACAAATCTATCAATGGCAGACTCCCAACTTTATATTTATAATCATTTATAATTTAAGCAAACTACAGAATAAAGTATTTTAGATTATCTTTAAAATTATTTTCTAAAATAAGTAATAAAAAATGTCCAGAAAATAATGTTCAAAATAAAAAGTTTTTGAACTATATTGTTTAAGCTCCGAATGATTGACTGATTCACATTTCCTACTGGTTAGAATGACAAATCATTTTAATTAGATGAAACGAGTGGAAAATATGTGTTTTGATTTCATTTAATATCTTAGAATCGTAATTTAATTAATCAAATTCCTTCTAGTACAAATTAAGCCAGATTAGTGAATGCAGCTTCATGGGAATGGAAATGAATTATTTAGATGCCATTCCAATAATTTATATCACAGATAAAATGCAGCATACATATAGAATTTTCCAATATTTATTTTTATTAAATAATAGCTGTTTTATTCTAACATCTGTTATTCCATTTATTACAAGCAAATATATACCCCAATATATATATATATATATATATATATATATATATATATATATATATATATATATAAAAGTTAATACCATACAATCAATTATTGATTTATGAGATAGGGTGCAAAGCATAGCTAAGAATTTAGAATAATTTTGCTAAATACAGAGCATTATTATTCCAAAATTCTTAATTATGTTATATGAACAAATTTTTAATCATGTTTCTATCCTAAATACGAAGCTACTTTTTTCAGTATAACGGACTTTTTGATTTTTCCGAAATTGATGTGATTTATTCATTGATGAATGCCATGTTTTCATAATAAATATTATTTGAAATTATAAACGGATATTTTTTTCTAAATTGCAAAGTATATTCTTGATTTTTTAGAAATACACTTTGGAAATATTAAACTAAGTCTCAAAGAATTTTAGAATGAAGACCCTTACTTTAGACACATAATTTTATTCCAATGGATTCCTGCTCATTGTGGGAAAAGCTGATGCATTGGTTAAAAAGGGAGCTTTGATAGAACAACACGTAAATCGTCCTCTTTATTTTCACACAACTAAATTGTTTATCAAACTGACCTTAAAAACACTCTTAAACAGGGTAGGATTCAATGCACAAGGCATAAGAGATGGAAGATTCTGGGGGAGGAGGGAACTGCTCCTAGTTTTCCAAGAAAGACTGCGGTGGCTCTATTTAGAGGATTGACTGGACATGACTGCTTTCAGGACCATCTCTATAGAATTAGAGTTCCTCAAACTGTGTTTTGTGTGACTCTAATCAACCAGTGATTTTTAAACAATTAAAAAATTGTACCCTTACATGAGGACATTGTCAAGACGTACTGGAATACCCGAGAACTACTTCTTAGCCGCTAATGCTTGGCATCTGTAAGATAAAAATAAATTATCTTCGCGATATTTTATTTATAGATAAATATTATATTTAAGAAATATATTTCAATACAAACATATTTCTTAGTATTGTGTCTTATCTTATTGTTTAGTGATGCATTGCGATAAAAATACATCGTATATTATACACAATGTACGATGATTCAGTTTTGTGTATTTGTGATTCCATTTTGAGTATTATCAATACTAAAAATAAAAACTGACAATTTAGAAATAATATTAAAGTCAGCTATCAACCTAAAAAAAATTTCTAAACAAGCCAAATGCTTACATATTTACACTTACTTACATAAGATTAACATTTCTGCTTCATTCATTACGTATAAATCTTTTAATCTAAAATTCCTGTAACCTCTCAATAAATATTTATTTACACATTAAAATAAATTAAAAATTCAAAAGAGTATATCATATTTATTGTGGAAATTTCCTCATTTTACTTGCAATTGTAAGCAATAATAAACATTTTACTTCACAGAAAAGGACAAAGTAAGGTAGTTACGTATTATCGCAACCATGCCAACCTCCAGGATAACTTGCCAAATTGGCAAACCCAATGTCGCACGCATCTAGGAGCTGAATTGGCAACCATGTGCTTCTTTTCAAATTTCTCCACTTTCCACCTTTCTCAGCCTAATCTCTCGTTGAAAATGGCAAGCTCGAATACTAAAATGCGACTCTGGGATTTACTGAATTCTGAGAAAGATGCCGTTACACTTTAACAGAAATATAACATTTTACCAGACGTTAGGAAATGTACCAACTCTCACCTGATGAAGCTTTATTTTCGAAAACAGATTTTTTGGAAGTGTAACGTGGCAACCTGTAATCAACACGAGGGAATAAGAAGTGGTAATTAGTTTGAGGGAGCCGTATCCCGTTATTAACAGCAGTAAGACTCATGTATTGCTGTTGCAAAGAATTAACAACAGTCTAATTAATTAAAAAATTAACAAAGTCAACACTTAAAATTAGCAGACAAAATAGTCATAGACTGGAATAATTATATGAGAGAGATATGTATTCTCCATATAGAAAGAAAAGAAGGAACGAAAATAAATGGACCTTGCCTCATTGTGGAAATAGATGAAAGCTTGTTCACGAAAAGGAAAAATAATTCGGGTCGAATATTTCCAGAGCAATGAATTTCTGGTGGGGTCTATTGAGAGTCCAAACAAACATTTTTAGCAACCGTTCTTGATAGAACTGCACCACGCTTTTCCAGAAAAAATGTCAAAAACATTGAGGAAGGGAGTACACTTTATTCTGACAGTTGGAGAGCGTATCAGACTGATCAATTGGCAATCGCTGGATTTAATCATTTAAGAGTAAATCACAAACATAATTTTATCGACCTTGAAACGGGTGTGCATACCCAAATAATCGAAAGAATGTGGGGTTCCGTGAAATAGAGGAACAAGAGACAACAGAATATAGCGAGACTTCATCTTGAGTCTTACTTGGCAGAATTCATATGGTGACAAGAAAAGGATGAAAAAAAATTAATTTGATTCCATTCTAAAATCCATTTCGCAATATTTTCAACCAAAACGTAATTGATATATCTTCAAATAAAGGTAAGAATTATACAGATATAATGATTACTTATTATTTTTCTTCATGTATTATTTATTATTTTCTTTTATTCTGCTTCTATCACATTGTACTTTTCAACTACGTGCTCCATGTCCCATCAGCGTATTACGTTTTTAAAATTGGCCAGGCCTTATATAATGCCGCCAATATGGTTGCGATAATACGTAAGTACCCAAAGTAATTTAGTTATTTTAAATGAATGAAATACATAAAATCAACTTAGAAGAAGGAAAAAATGAAATACGTTTTTATTAACTTTTATAATGTTTAAACTAAACATGAAAAGAGTAAAATTAGCTCATAATTTTTAGGTAAAAATAAATTTTAAAGTGTATGTTGTTACAAAAATAGGTGCATAATATTATTAAAAATAGTTGTGCAATAAATATATGCGTTGAATATGTATAAATAGCCTAGAACATGTATATAAAAAGTAAGATCATTATGAATTTAACTTTCTACTATAGTAGCTTATAATGCTAGAAGCCATCTCTCATTTAATTAATCATAATAATATATTCAACCGCCGCATGGTACCATATCATGCGCATGCATTGTCAACAATGCTGTAAGTTACACTGGTAATGGAATTCTACATCCAAACATACATTATCATGCACAGAATTCAATTTATTAATAGCTTCGCGTCCTCAATAACTAATATAGATGGACTGGCTGTCAGCTTGGATTGATCTCCTATTTCTTAAAATTAGAATTGAGCTTTGTAATCATATACAGAAAACATATCATCATGATGCACAGATTTAGAGATTTTTTTAACAATTTAAAATTATAATTTAAGTAATCTAAACTTATCATCATTAATATACTTAGATTATTAAATAAATTACTAAGAAATGAGACTCGGAAAACATTTTCTTAATAATTTAAGAATAAGTTATGCAGATTAAATAAATCATCATCTTGGTGTCTAGAGCTCTTTTTCTCAATAATTAAGTAATAATATTAGTATTTAGACGTATTATCATCATCTAGAGCTTTGAGAATTCTTCTTCTCAATACAATAATAATTTAATCTTGCTATATTATCATCTACAGATTAAAGGAGATTTTCTAAATAACTTAAAAAAGTCTGTTTTAATATAATTTTGATCTAACATGAAAAAAATAACAGTTTCATTATTTAATTGTAGTTATGCTATTTTTCCCTACAAGCTGCTGTATTGCTCTGAATTAAAAAAATTAGAATTTATTTCCTCTTCTCTTATGTAGAGAATTTATTTCTTCAGAATTCAATTTTGAGATCAAAATAAAATCTTCTACACTTCCATTATTTTACCAGCGTTTTAAGGTTTCAAAATAATAAATTTTGCTTAGTTTATAGTCTAGCTATTTGCAAGTGTTTCTAAGTATCTCCTTCAATTTAATCAATTTATATACAGCGAAGAGCTCTTGCAACCTGATTTAACTTGTCAGAGGTAAAGACTCATTTAAAGAGTCTTCGCTTAAATCATTTTATCTGCAACTACTGAACTTCTTTCAATAACAGGAAAATCATATTTAGAAAACACAATCATGACAGGAATTTCACTTTTTATATCCTTAAAAATTTTTTTTTACTCTGGTAACTTTAAATGCAGTCTTTTTGGATTCAATTTAATAAGTACTGAGCATTGTGAAAACATAAATATTTGTTATTTTACTACACACATGTTCATAAATTAAGGCTAATGCAGATGCACATAGAAATGGAAAGCGAAACGAAAAATGCCACCTATAGAAATATCACACACTGTTCACATATTACATGCATATTACTGGAAGGCACTTTATGACGCTGAGCATACTCCACAATGACGACAGCGTAAAAAAGAGCATTTAAAAACTTTTGGGAGTGAAGAGGAAACACTTGTCCGTACAGCGCTCAAGGCCAAGACTGCATTAGCACGACACAGAGAACACATGTGTATGATGTTTTAAGTAATAGAATTGACTGCTTGGAACGTGGGTGTACGCAGAAGGCAGTTACCGATGATTTCAATATCGTCCAAAGTCCTTTTTAGGCTGTAGCAACGGTCCCAAGATGATAGGAATGTCAATAGATGTTACGGTAAAGATCGTCCGATAGTGATAAAACTGATTGATGACCGCTATTTGGCAATAAGCCTCAAAGGAAACAGACGGAGCACAACCGCAAACATGTCGCATCAGCCACAGTTACGATCGCTTCATGAAAACCATGTACCAAAGTTTGGGACAGTATGTTCTATAAGCGCGCAAGCCTGTCATATGTGCTCCGCTCCCGGCAACTCACTTACACTCAATAGTAAGCCTAGCTTGCAGAACATGTAATGTTGAGATCGTCACAGTAAGCTTGTGTTATGTTTTCGACTAGACAAGGTTTTGCTTGCAATCTGATTCACGGTGAACTCTCATGTGAAGAAGACCAAGTAACCTATATCACCAAAAGAACATGAATGAACACGAATGTTACAGTGGTGCAGTAGTTTTCGTTTTCGGAGTTATTAAAGTGGGTACCAGAACTGATCTACATGTTTAAATTGGAAACATGACAAGCCAAATTTATCGGGAAATCATTTTGGAACAACATGTTCGTTTGTTTAGAGGTGCCGTGTGCGCTGAAATTGTATTTATGATGAGAAGGCCCATTCTCATCGTTAGATCATCGTCAATGATTTCATTTAATTGGAGTATATCACCAGTATTGAATAGCCATCCTTCTTTACAGATTTGAATCCGATAGAGCATGCGTGGAACATACTCGGCCGTCGAATCTCAGCCTGTCAATCCCCTTCTAAATCTGTACGGGAATTTCTAAAAGAATTGCTTCCTGAGTGGAGTTAACTAATTATATTGCAGCTCAATAATGTGATCCTCAGCATGCTTTGGCGTTGTTCCGACTCTGTTTTCTCGTATGGGAAACGTGCGATGCATTAACCACCATCCCAACAACGTACTGTTCAGTTTTTGTACGTACGATATGCGATGTAAGTACTAAAGCTAATTATAAAATCGTGATTTGTATGCCTGATATCACGCATACACCACCTCTTTTGTTCTTTTTCATTTGTTTAATACATGGGTTTTATGTATGTTTGTTTGTAAATAATGTTTGATTTGTTTCTGGAAATTTAGTTGTCGGTTCCTCCAGTGTCCTTAATTTTTGGACTTGTGAGTATATTGCATACAAATGAACCATTTTAATTCCATAAAATTGAATTGCTGTTTAATAATTTGAGTTACAATAATAATTTATGTATGTGTGACCATAATATACATAGCTAGTTCTTAGTTTTACTAAATGTTTAGTAAAAAGTTTCAAAGCTTGTGTTTACTGTTTTTAGCCATATTTTTTTAATAATTTAAAAAAAATGAGTTTAACTATTTAATATGCTCCTGCATTTTACATTTGATAAAAAATAAAAGAAGTTCATATAAATATTTGATAATTGGGAAAACAATTTAAAATACTTTATTTATTTATTTTCATTAAGATTACATCTCTATATTTCTTGTTGCTGTGAGGAATAGAAGAAAAAGTTACGCAAGAAAAGCACAGCTTGATCAAACAATTCAGAGAAAATTTAGGTCGCTCACATATTTACATCTTGGAAGAGGGTGATTCAGATTTATGTATGGAAAAGAGGTGCGATTATTTGCCAAGTCAATAGGAGGAAAACATTTCTAAGATTATTTCATTGTCTTATGTCGCTGGAAATGATAATTTTTCTTTTCCTAAGGGTTTGGTACATTTACAAGAATGAAAGAGAAATAAGAAATGTTTGAATTTTGAGGCGGAAAGAAAAAAATCCCAGACCGTTGTACAAATATATTTTCTCTAAAGCAAAATTTTAGCACGGTTGTTCGAATATTTTAGACATTGGTGAGAAAATAGGGGGAAAGAGAGAAGTGTTTGCAATGAAAACTTCACAAAATAAATTTGGCGGTTGTCGTTCGTAGTCTTCTTCTATTTTAAAATTCTACTCTCGATTTTCTTGTATCCTTGTCAAAATTTTTTTCAGCAAGATTTCGTGCAAGAACTTTTCCTGTAGGAGGGTTCTATAAATATTGACAAAATAGGAAAACAGTATTTCAAATATGAATACTGGAAATTTAGTGATGGAAAAATAGAAAAATTAAGTGACTGACATCTTCCAAATGAAACAGACAAATGATTATGTATTAATTTACACATTTTTAAGAGAAATATAACATTTTATTGGACCCACATAAGGAAATTTACGAATTTATTAAAACTCTGATGAACAAATTTTCATATACTGTAAATGTGCAAAGAAACTACGAATATAATTTAAAAACTATCTTCAAATGCATTGAATAAAAAAAAGTTGATAAACTATTGTATAAATTAAACATAAACTTAAAATAAATTCGTTAAATAATTATATTATTTAAGAATTCTACTTATTTTCAAAGAGAGCCTTCTAAAGGTTATTTCAATCTTAAGTTATTTTCCCATATCTTTCAACTCAAGAGATAAGATTGTTTGAAATTCAAATAATTTTTATATTGAAATAATACAATTTTTTTTAACTTATTACGCATCTACAAGAGCAAATAAAAGTTATTCACACTTCTGTACATAATAATCAGTTTTAGAAAGTATAAAAGATAAATGTTCAATCATAAAAGGAGTAAGCAATTATTAAGATAACCTATATTATTGTAATCTATATTGTTTGAAGACGATATAGGTTTTTTAAGGCATAAAATGTATTTAATTATTTGGATTTATTAGATAATATTATATAACAAATTACATCAACATATGTTATATTTATTTATTTTAAAACAAATGTTCTAATTAATTAAGAATTAACTTAATTAATCATTGACTTTTTGAATGATATTTCTTATAATTGCTTCAACTTTCAAAACTAATTATTAAAATTTTATGAGATAGAATTTTCTTAATTATAAATTTTGTACTGAAAAAGAAATGGACTTGTTTTTCAATTTGTGTGACAAAAAAGAAATTCAGTATTTATATGAATAAACATTCATGCTACTGTGATTAAATGCATTATTGATATAAGTAAATGTGATTATATAAATAATTTATTAAAATATACAAGGAAAGTAATTGAGGTAATTGAGAAAAAGTTAGGCCGATTTTTTTAAATATTATTTATTGAATATCATTGTTGGAAACAAAATATATAAATAAAATATAAATGATCATGAATTTGAGAGAGAGAGAAGAATGTTGTTCTTAAATATTACACAGTTAAATTTACGAAAATTGCTCTCAGTTGTTAACCCTACATTTTTTTAATATTTACAAATTCTGATAAAATTTTATTCTTTTATTAAAAACGTGTTTAAATCTTTGTTTTTTTATTGTTAGTTCTTAAATCTTGGAACTTTGTTTAAATTCAGCAACATTCACCATAAATAATTGCAAAATACTCTCAAAATGAGTAAATGATTTATTTTAGTTTAGTTTTATTTTAAAATTTACCCAATCTTTTTAAAATATGTGCTCTCTTTTTTCAATATATATATATATATATATATATATATATATATATATATATATATATATATATATATATATATATATATATATATATATATATATATATATATATATATATATACATACATACATATATGAATGATAACTGTTTGTTCATCTTAATGACAAATGAACTGAAATAAATATGAATATTCATATCGTAGAAATATTTCACATATTTGTCTTTGTATAGTTAAAATTTCAAGATTCCTTCTGGAACTAGGGAGAATTTCTAAAAACTTCAATTTTCATCTAATGTCGATCAATCTTAAACATGTACATTAATGGAAAGAATTCTCTTTTTTTGATCGAAGTATAATTGATTTTAAATAATTAATATCAAACCAATATTTATAAATACGTACTAAATTCTGGATCATTTTGTTCGGATATATGATATATCATTAGAAATTAGAAATAATTATTTTTCTTAACTTTCTATTTTTATTCATGCTTTTTTCTTTATTACAAAATTATACGTATACATTGCCATTTAGATCCACTTTTCTTTTTTTGAAATAATAAATTTCTAATTATTGGAACTTTAACTTGAATACGCTTAGGTGGTTATAAAAGTTATTGGTGCAAGGTAATCACAATACAGATTTTTTTACAATACTGGCTCGCACGTGTATGTAGCATCAAAAGTATTACATTTCATTTTTTCAGTCAATAAATCTTGCAGCCTGCTATTGAAAAGACGCTGAACACTGGCAATTACCTCGTAAATTTGAACCATAATCAAGTCCAATACTTAACCTGACACCATCTATACCTCGTTATAGCAGAAGAAAGTATTAGAACGGAACTTTAATTTTCAGGTATAGAACCCATTTCCTAACCGTCACAAAAATGACACTTTTTTCATTTACATATATACTACTGTACAAATGTCTAGCATGATTGATATTTAGGATACAAATAAACTTCAAATCAGAATAGTGCAAAATGTGGTAGTTGAATGATCCGAAAAAGGATATTTTTCACTTTTATTATCTAAAAAAAAAGCATAAGAAAGAAAAGTAGCACGGAAGAATAGCTTACATTTTAATTCAAGAAACTGCAATAAAAAAGAGAAATGGCAATTTGGTGAAGTTTGAATCACTTCAAGCACAGCCGTGCATGCGATTTCTCATATTTGTTATGAGATTGTGGATGTAACTCATCCACCAAGTGTAGGTAAACCAAGTGTAAGTAATTTTTTTTCAGTTTTTGAAATGTAATTTAATATATGAGCAGGAGCTGTAATTTGTCTCACGTGTTAAATAGGATTAAGATAAGTAAAATGAATGGGCCATTGCATGTCCCTTAGAACTGCACAGTGAATAAGAACGTTTCATCACTGAATGTGTATATAGAACAAACTGTACTTTGAAAACTATAAAGTTAAAATACCATGTAACTATACCTTGTTGTAGCAGCAGTAGATTACGGATAGAAGGTGTGAAGGACTAAACAGTTATCTAAAGAAAAATGATTGTACACATTAATATTCTCCTTAAAAAATTGTTTTTCCGTGGTAATTCCTCAATAATTATGTGTTCCACGTACTCATCATCATTCTCGGACGTGAAAACTTGAGCAGAGTACAGTAGGACTTGTCATTAAAGATCATTTCAGAGTACCGGGACAAACTTTAGGGCTAATTTTTCAAACTTCAGTTTAAATAAAAGTGTTTATGAGCAGATTTGAATAAAATGTTAGCTCCTGTTAATCTGTCACACAAGCCAACATGATTAGTTCTCCTGTATGCTGTTTATCTTGAAATATTGTCTTCTGGGGAGGTTGTGAGCACTTAACCCTTTCTCCCCCACAACTGTTCTTCTGAGTCTCAAAATTATTGCTAAGTATCAATTTTGCCAGATGATTTTTATCCTTGTATAAGTCGTTACTTAAATTTTCCAACTTTGAAACTTTTGTCAGAGTTAGGAAATTACATACTGAGGTACATCCAGAATTAGAAGTACTTCAGTTTGAAAGTGTCAGAATCTGATAATCATCCATTTCAGGAACATGTCAAATTGGCGTCTGTGTGCCATCATTTGTACTTGGTAATTGCTTACTTCAACGTTTAATATAGCAATCTGATAAAACTTGGGTATTTTCCCTGTATCAAAGAATTTCGCTTTATACTCGTTTTGACTTGAGATGTTTTGCACACCTGAATCTCTACTTTGGATATGTACAGTGTAAGCATATATTGTAATCGTATTCCACAAGTGATTTTGAATAATTTGATCAACATTCACAATCTTCGATGTTTTACAAATTATGCTTAATTTTCGGATGCCGATGTAAATCGTTATAATAGGAAACTAAATATTAAATATTGGATTAAAAATGAAAAAGAAAAGAATTAAAAAATTAAAGTAAAGTTAATCTTTGTATCTTAAATAAATATCGTAATACCATATATTTCTTAATAGATATACAATGCCTGCCATTTAAAAGGCTACACCAAGAGAGAGTTTCCCGAAAGTGCTGAAACTCCGCAGAGTTAGACAGCAACGGAAAATAAGTGATCTGCATTTCAGAATGATATGCATAATACAGAACAAAAACAGTGTCTTGTCAGTATGTTGTAGGAGCGCCGCGTCTAGGCATTGAGTCAATGAGAATACGGATGGCGTCCTCAGGAATAGCTTTTCATTCCCTGTCAACCATTTGCCAAAGTGCGTCTTCTGAAGGAGGCAGTGACATGGTCTGCAAATGGTGTCCAATCATATCCCAAACGTGTTCGATTGGGGAGAGATCTGAAGAGCATGGTGGCCAGTGAAGCAGATGTATACCTGGGCACGGCATATTGGCTCATTCGATAAATGTACAGTTGGGAGTTATCCTGCTGATAAAGGACATTAAGCATGCTGATAAAGGACCATAAGCGTTTTGATAAAGGACCCCGGTAAGGTAGGGAAGCGTCACCGGCCACAGCATTTCATTTACGTAATGTTGGGTTGGGTTATATTGCCATGAATGCAAACTAGAGGTGACAAGAAATCGTATTGAATGATGCCCCAAACCACGATGCCACGTTGTCACGCAGTAAGGAGTTCCACAGTTACTGCAAAATTGGACCTGTCTCTACGTCGATGCCATATTCTTACACAGCGACTATCACTGAATTAAAAAAAGCGTGACTCCTTTGAGAAGACGATCCTGTGCCACTCCAGCGTCCACATCACTCTAATCTGGCATCATTCCAGACTTTGGCGTCTATGCTGTGGGATCAATGACAGTCTTCTTAATGATTACCATAAGGTCAAGCCACTACTAACCAATCGACGGCAAATGGTTCTACTTGATATGAGTGGATCCAGGTGTCTTGCACATTATGCAGAATTTCAGTAGATGTGCTTTATGGGGCCAACACCGCTTACCGTCGGACGCGTCGATCCACATGTGCTGATGCCACTCTGGCTGCACCGGCAACCTGCAAACGTTCCACAGTTACTTGTTCCAACCATTTTCGCTACAGCTCATGTACTGTGGACGCATTCAGTTGTCCTTCAGCTGCGATTTGCCGTAAAGACCAACCTGCCCTTCTCAGTCCAATCGCCATGCTTCTCGTAATCTCGTCTGTCTGCTGAAACTGACTCCGTCGTCGATGGCCTGGCATTCTCTGCAATTGGAGGCGTCCTTTGCGACAAGAACAAGCTTTCAATGATTACATTCCAAGCAGCAATAGCTGTGCGAATATTGCCCACACTCTGCCAGTTCCTCATCTCATATCATATTTTACGTGCACTAATGAGCTGCGCATTTCACAACATTTGCATAACTCGGTAAGGTGGTTCTACCTTGAAACTCGCATAATTTTTTGGCCACTTCTTCTTGGTGTAGCATTTTTAATGTCGGGCTGTGTATTTCAATCAAAGCTTTTTCGTACAAAAAAAAATACTTTGTCAAATAGTTTCCTTAATTAAAATAAAGAGTTTAGATCAATCAGAAGAAGAAACAGTGCTTATATGCATGCAGATAGTTTTTTTCGGTTAAGTCTTATGAGATATTTTGCTAATGTAAAGCAGCATGCTCTATAGCTGTTACTTGAATAAAATATTACGTTTTAATTTACTTTATTACTTCAGTTCATTTATAATGAAGATATAGGAACAAATAGATATAGAGAAAATATCAGTAATTTATTGCTCAAAATTTATTCACTTGGTCTCTGTTCTTAAATTTATTTTCAATAATTAATAAGTCTTGTACGATTTAGATATACATTAAAATATTTATCTCATAGTAGTTTACTAACAAAATCGATTACTTAAGAGTAATCGATTTTGAGCTCTTAAGTAATCGATTACTTACCAGCAATTGATTCTGAGCTTAAGAGCTCAGAATTTTCAGTAGATTATTCCAATCTGTTATGGAGGGTGTGGGATTCATTGAGCACTACCCTTCTTGTGGTTCAAAATTTCGGTGCCTGTATTCAAAAACTTTTATCGGAAGAGACCAATAGCCGTAAAATAGTCACTCAGAATAATTTAACCTGATGTATTAAACGAATTTTAGAATGTGGTTGATACACATTTGACATGTATTAAATTTATCCTAGTATTTTAAAACCTTCCAGAAATGTTTTCTTTTTTGCATTTAAATGTAAAGAAAGATTTAATATATGCTAAATATATATTAAAAGTTAAAGTTTATCTTTGGTTTTATGAGTAGAATTTAAATCAGTGAATCAACTAAATATAATTTTGCAAGATCCACAATATTAACCTGCTTTTTTCTGTCAGAAATGATTACCAAAAATTATTAAAACATTTGAATTTACCATAAAATATATTAAAATTCATTATTCTTTGTCTTAGGAAAAAATACTAGATGCTTTATTTAATTTACTTAAAAATTAAATTTACTTAAAAATTAAATATGTTTTTTTCAAATTAAAAAGTTCATAACTTCTATTTACATCAGCATCTGAATACATATGACACTTTTTACTTTTCCCAAATAGCATTTTTATGAATTTAAGATTATTATTCATAAAACTAAAAGTCTCTCCTTGCATTTAAATGAGATTTTTTAGTACTGGAATCCTCTTTTATTACATGCAAATGCAATGCATTTTTCCAAAGGTGCAATTTTTATTATATGGAAACATTGTGTTTTTCCTTAAATTTGATTTTCCATTTCACGAAGGCAAGACCGTTTCATAGAAAATATTCTTTTCAGCAATTTCCCAACGAGCATGGATTAATGCAAATGTTTAGAAATATATGCAAATATAAACAATTTTGTGTGAAAGTAAAAAAAATATATTCTCAGTTTTGTTTGAGTATGAAATCGTATGAAGGTATTGTATAAATATGTATAAAAAAGTATGCATTTCATACTGTGAAACATAAAATCATCTACTTAATGAACGTTGAAATTTTTTATGCGAATGATTTTTCTAAACGAGGTATATAAATTCCAACATGTCGTGGAAAAAAAAATTCAAGAAAAAACACCAAAATGCTAGTACTGCATGTAATTTATGTGACTTTATGGTTTTTCTTAAAAATAACTAGCAAGACACACATTTAGTTTTATTTCCACTGGCTTAATGCCACCATTTTTAAAATAACTGAACTTTTGGAGAAAAAAAAAAGCATATTTTGGAGCAGAATAGCTTCGTAAAAAATTATTGGTTATTAACATTTACAAATACACATTTTTATAAAAGTTGATATCAAATAATATTCATAAGAATTGGAAGTTACCATCATGCTTTATTTTTCACGAAGTTATTATTATCTTAAAATAAAAAAACAATTTATCTTGAAGAAACAATTACGGATTTAAGGATATTGTTATCATGAATTAAAATAAGTAAAAAGTTTGTGAATTACTACTTTTTTAAAGCAATTATTTATTATGGAAAATTAAGATGCCTCAATTTAACGAATTATTACTCGCTTTAATATTTTATTTTGATTGTTTCTTTTTTCAATATGTTTTATCGGATTCATATTTATTTTATTTTAGATTGTTAACATATAATCCCATTAAAAAAATTAGTGATGTTTGAAAAAGAGAAAATTTTAATTTAAAAGCTCTAAATAAAACCATCAACGTTCTTATAGTTATATACTACAAAATTTTTGTATTGAAATAGAATTTAATTGGAAGTGAATTTGATTAACACAAAACAATATGCAAATAACGAAGAAAATCTATAAAACCCTCTTAGTAGTGATATAGACAGTTATTTTTGTTTAGTGATATAGTTCGATGTTTTTTGTGATATATTTTAATGATGCAGTTAGAACTTCATTAATTTATTTCGTAAATAATAAATCCATATCTTAATCATTATTGGCTTTGAAAAAGATTAGAGGAGTCTATGGTTCCATTTGGATGTTTTTTATCTTTAACTTATATTAGTCTTCTTATAGAGATTGGTTTTACGTGTTCTTCTCTCTCTCTCTTCTTAAATAATAAATATTAAAGACTTTCAATTGAGTTCAACTCAAGACTTAATGTAATAAATTCAGAAAAATTATATTTTCCAAGTAAAACTATGGATGAAGTAAAACATTGGAGTTAGAAATATGAGTGTGTACGTAAATACAATAAAACATTCACATTTTATATATCCTCTGTTTTTGAAACTTTATGTAAACTTAAAATTTCAACAAAATTAAAACAATGTGTGACAAAGCAATGCCAAACAAAAGTAAAAAATATAATCGATTAAAAAAATTAAAATATCTGTTATAAATTAATAAAATAACTTCGTATAAATCTAGTGTAAATAATTCATTGATCTGTAAAAGTAACTGTTGTGCTGTAACAGCTGCTACAGATGCATAATCTTGCTGAAATATAAAGGACACATTAGATAGCAAAGTTTTCCCTATAAAATCCAAAAATATTGAAAAAGAAAAAAATCAGTTTTTATGCTTTATTTATATATGCTTGAAGTTAATTCTCCTTAAAAAAACTGTTATATAGATCTGAAATATCAACAAGTGTACCTCACACCATTATAAATATATCTTTTTATTGACAGTTAAAAATGAATTTACGCTCTTTTTTCTTTGAGCTTGTGAATATAAAGTTTATTCATGTGAAGAACCTGAGGAATCCCCTTTTTAATCCTAAAATATTACAGGGGAAATGAGGTTAACATGACATGACAGAAGAGGAGTTAATATCTGCTAATCAGTAGCTGACAAAAGTTTTAAAATCATGTTTTCCTGTTCTTCTCCTTTAAGAAAAATGTTTTGATGATACCAATGACTCATTTACAGATTCGATTCTCGTACTTAGTGAAAACTATATGTGAAAACTATTAATTTAAAAATATTGTATCAGGATTTTCAGAAAATTAAAAGCAGAATTTCTTTTTAGAAAAATATTTTTATGATAAATAAATATTAACATTAATTCCTTAATTTAATTTCATTGAATACTTATGGTATTCATTTAGATGAATTTCCACGAATGACAATTAAGCTACATATTTGATAAAATGTTGTTTAACTATAACTATAACTTAAACCTAAATTTAAACATTTGGATTTATCCTTATTACCAAAAATGTATCAAAATAAAATCGATTTCTTCACCTATGTCAGTAAATTCGATACTCAAATTCAAATTAAACATTTTTAAGAATAGTTAATATATATATATATATATATATATATATATATATATATATATATATATATTGCATTGAAAATTGTAATTTTATTAGAAAATATCTAAAATAATGTATAATGGAAGAAAAAATGAGGTATATTAATGTTTAACAATATAATGTTCTTTTATAATAGACATATTATTGTATTCTTTAATTTTCTTCTAAGCCAATTCCAGAATTTACTGGTACAAAGGAAGGGTGCAATTCGGTGTTGATAAGTGTGAGCCATAACATCGCTACTTGCTAACTCAATTGATAATGACGTAAATGAGCAAGATAACATTTTTATTGACAGCCCGCTGTGTGGAGAAGAGACAGAGAGAGAGAGAGCTGGCAGCATTCTCCTCCTTGTAACGAGCCCTTCAGTGATTAGCTTGATGAAGGAAAGGAGATAAACAGGCTGAGAGAAGTAAATTGTCTCTTCACACACTTTACTTGAACAAGAACGTGGATTAATAATCCTTATTTGAATACACTATGAAACTTATGGTTGTTATTACATGATCATTGTTGTATTGTATACGTTCACAGTGCATTTTGTTTCATTTAGTTGTGTTTGTAAATATGAATTTTTTGCTTTTGTGCATATGTTCAATAAATCAATCATTCATTCGATTGAAAACTTTTTCTAATAATTTAAAATTATTTCAATTTTAATTTTCGCCGTTAATTTAGGTGAAATATAGCTACGCAAATTAACTTATCCTTTTGTTAGATTTTCTTAGATGTCCAGTACCTCTAAAAGTAATTTTGGAAAAATGATTACCTTTATCACATGAATGCTCTTTCTATGTCTCTTAGCTTTGTCCATTAGTTTTCTCAGACACAACGTTCTGTAAATGTACACTCTCCAAAATTATCCCTAAGTTATTAAATTTTTATTCATCAAAAGTCATTCTGCAATATTTTTCTTTTTATAAAATATACATGAAATCAAAACAAATGACGATTGCATAGTATTTCTTTTCAACATTTTTTTCATCACTAATGGCAAAGCGTAAGCTTAAACCCTGTTTTCGAGACTAAAAATATTTTATATGTTTAAAAAGATTCATTAATTTACTTTTTATAACTCATAGTTGTGATAAATATTCAACAAAATGCTGGAAAAATCATTCCATCTTTCATCATTAATAGCAAAACGCAAGTTTAAACCCAGTTTTTGAGATTATTAAATATATTATATGTTTAAAAAAAGATCCATTAATTTACCTTTTATAACTCAATTTTGTGATAAATATTCGACAAGATGCTGGAAAAATCATTACATGGAGTCATGTTCTCATAAGCACTAATACTATAACAAATAGTTCTGCATTAAAACCTACAAACGATTGGTAAAGGAAAATTCAGTTATATATTCCAATTTATTTTAATTTTAAGATCTTTTACTCGGAAAACAAGATTCTGTCATTATACTACCGCATGCCACTCTAAAATGAATCGTACAAACTTAGAAAAAAAAACCTATTAAAATTTTTATACATAAAACCCGGAGTTCAATTATGTTACCAGAAATAATAGTTAAAAAAATAAAGAAAAGAAAAAATTTTACCATTAAACGAAATTGCTACTTTTGAGAAAGCGATTGATGTTATCGCGATTGCTAATACCGACATGCTAAAAATATTATTAAAACAATTTTCACAGAAGAAAGATATACAAATGAAACTGAATTTGAACATGAGAATTTTTAACCAATTTTAATTTCACAATTTCTCAAAAAAAATTGAGGAAATTTACAAATGTTAAATTTACGAGTGTATACAACACACAGTATATTTAATATATTATTAAGAGAAATAATATTTTAATATCAAAGAAAATTAGAATGAAGGTCACACTTAATTTTCTCATAAACTTTATTCTGCTGTTGTCAAAGCAATTGACACCAAAAGGAGATCATTAGATTTTAGCGTTGCCAGTTGTTGTTGTCGTGTGCCAACCAGGCTGGCAATATGGGGTCCGCTGCTCCATTTTTCCAACTCAACCATATTTTGGTGTGGAGTCCGACTTCCTCAGTATACACATGCCATAGGTACCCGTTTATAGGGTAGGCAACCATTCAATCCACATTCATACAAAGAAAGGACAAAGACAGGATAGATAGAGAGAGAAAGTACATCCATGCCCGAAACGGGTTTCGAACCCAGGACCTCCCTATCCGCAGTCAGATACGCTGACCACTAGAAAAGTTGGGCGACAGTGTTGCCAGTTACTTCAGTGATTAGCCTCTAGTGACGGAAGACATGCTGAACAGACATATTCTATGGAACGACTCAAAGTATACAATATTGATATATACAATACATTTTTCTAATATATGCAAACATAAAATGTGGAGGAAAAATGTAGATAAATTATAATAATTTCGCACAATTGTCATTTTATCTTGTCCATTGGGCTTGAGATAAAATATAATTTAATTACATTAATCTGCCTATTTCTATAAGGATGGTATAATGTTAAAAAATTAAATGTTGAGAGAGAGAGAAAGTTTATTTGTGAAGTAAACTCGCTTGTCTGACCTGGTTGTCTCTGTTTTGTCGGGTATAGTTTTATTGTCTGTTTAATGGTTTCCAGTCTATTAATATTTAGAAAGAACTATTTTTCCTATATGCAGTGACGTAGTTTTGTCTTCAAAAGTTAAAAAATAAATAGGTCGGTTTTAGGGGTTGTATTGTCACCTGGTCATATTCAAGTTAATTGTGAAGGTTTCTTCCCTGGAACCAGGGGGTACGCGTACCTTCCTGGGACTTGAGCAGCCACCAGGCGCGTCAGCTTGTGGTGGATAGCCGAATGTCCTGTAGGAATGACAGGATAGCCTTGAATATTGAATCAGAGGCCGCGAAATAGCTCCCGCAAACCCTGGTGTTATGCGATCCGTGCCTAGGGCTAATTGGCACCGCGGTATTGGTGTCTTAACGGAGCCTCTAGTTGCCTGGCGAACTTCTAGAGTAATTTGCCTTGCCCAGTAACTCAGGCAATGCTGGGTGGACTGTCATATTACCTGAGCTTATTAACTGTTATTCTATGGCTGACAAGACATTAAAAATAACAAACCTTTCTGCATTTGCAGGTGAAACTTCTGAAGCAGACCTTGCTGAAAAAGACAAGGGAACTCAGAGACAATCTAGTGAAGGGGTAGCAATGAAACCTTCACAGGAGGTAGAAATGACCTCCAAACCATATTCTTCTGGTGAGAGTCAGGAAACTATCTCTAGCCTGACTGACTCTCTGACCAGAATCAAGCTTAAAAAGAGACTATCTGGTGCCCAGAAAAAGAAGCTGAAGAAGGAGCGCAAAATCGCTGAGGGGACTTGGGTTGAAAAACCCAAGGCAACCAAAGGTGAGAAGCGTCCTGCCAACCGGATGAACCAGGGCAAGGTCGGAAAGGCTGCCAAGAGAGAAGGACCTGAGGGATTTACTTACAGGGCGGCTCTCACGGCTATCAAAATGGCTGTGCTCTTAGAGGGTCATCCGGAAAAACGGTTAACAGAGAAACAGGCCTTCGACCTGGAACTCTTGTTAACCAGGAAAATAGGAAGGAATGAGGAGGGTTTTGCCCCAACCTTCTTATCCTGTAAACTTGAGAATGGGGCTCTTATTATCAACTGTGCAGGTCTGGAGAGCTCAAAGTGGCTGGAACAGAATGTCAGTGACATAAGCCCTTGGCAGGAACATAAACTCTTGGTGGGTGAGACAATGAAACTTGTCAGAACCACCAAGATAATTGCAAAACTGCCAAAAATCTGTAGTGAACTGGAGCCTAAAGAGCTCCTGAGAAAAATCGAGGCTCAGAACGGTGGGGTCACTCCAATGGAGTGGAACGTTCTTAACATTAAGAACGACCCATCTGGGCGGACCATCGTTCTTAGTGTGCCTGAATTAGATGCTGCCACACTTCGTGTAAGGGGATATAAGTTTCATATTGGACTTCACCAAGTGCAGGCTAAAGTACTTGACAAACCTGTTCCTGCTGATGGGGGTGAAGGTAGTTCAAGCCAACCTCCACCATAGTAGAAGTGGTACTACTAACCTCAGTAAGAAGTTTATTGCTGGGGATATACAACTGGCCCTGATTCAGGAACCCTGGTTGGTTAGGGGGAGAATCAGTGGTCTCAAAGGAACTAAAGGTAAGCTTATCTATTGTACTAATGGTAACGCTAGAACTTGTATACTCTTACATAAAAACATTGAGGTTCTTCCCCTCTCTGAATTTATTCTTAGGGACCTGACAGCTGTGAAAGTCAGACTCAACATAGAGGGTAGGGACAGGGAAATTGTTTTTGGCTCCAGATACCTGCCCTATGAAGAGAAGGCTCCACCTGACCATTCTCTGCACAAGCTCATGAACTTTTGCAGAGATAACAACTTACAGGTAGTCCTAGGACTAGACTGTAATGCTCATCATGTTGTCTGGGGAAGTACGGACACAAATAAAAGAGGCGAGTACCTTTTGGAATTTATTCTAAACTATGGGTTAGATATTCTAAATGAGGGCAACGAACCAACTTTTATTACTTCCAATCGATCTGAAGTAATTGACATTACTATAGCGACAACGCTGATTAGTAAAAATATCAAATATTGGAAAGTAGATGACAGACCATCTGGCTCAGATCATCAAAACATCCATTTTGAAATTCACTCTAATGTGTGTCTGGATCGCATATTCAGAGACCCAGTTAGGACGGACTGGAAGAAATTCCAGGAGGAACTGATTGGGTTGGTTGAGCTCGGGAATAGACCTATTAGAGACAACTACGATCTAGAAGTTACAGCAGACCTTCTGCAGAGTAGTATTCTAGATTCTTATCATAACAATTGGCCCATTCGCACTAGGAGAGTTAAACTCCAATGTCCTTGGTGGAATGACTCTCTAGCTGCCGAAAGAGCAAATGTTAGAAAACTTTTTAATAAAGCCAAGAAAAATGGTGAATGGGAGAACTATAAAACGGCCCTCACTAACTATAACAAACTTGTTAGAAAACGCAAATTTAACTCCTGGAGGAAGTTCTGTGACGAGATAGATTCTATTTCTGAAGGAGCTAGATTCCAGAAACTCCTTAAAAGGGATGAACCTATTTTGGTTGGCACCCTAAAGGACGATGAGAGTAATTTTGCTGCTTCCGGGAAATAGGTTATGGAAATTATGACCATAACCCACTTTCCAGGAGCTAGATATATTTATAGCAACGAAGGGGAGCACTGCATTGGCTTTTTGCAAAGAGTCAATAGCAATCAATGGACCATCGCTAAAAATATCATAAACTACAACATTGTTAAATGGGCAATCTTTGCCTTTAAACCTCTAAAATGCCCATTGCCTGATGGAATTATGCCCATCATGATCCAGAAGGCAGAGAAGTTTGTCATACCAGTGCTAACTAGAATTTACAGAACTAGCTTGGCACTGGGATATATACCAAAGACATGGCAAAAGACTAGGATTGTTTTCATTCCTAAACCTGGCAAGGACACCTATGACCAGGCCAAGTCATACAGACCAATCAGTCTTTCTTCATTCTTTCTTAAAATTATGGAGAAAATCATTGATCGGCATATTAGAGATTACTTGGGTAGTAATAGTCCCTTGCATACTCTTCAATTTGCCTATCAACCCGGCAAATCTACTGAAACTGCTCTACATCAGCTAGTTTCCAATATTGAAACCACTCTGGATCAAAAGGATATTGCCTTGGCAACTTTCCTCGACATCCAGGATGCTTTTGATAACACTTCCCTCCATCCATCTTCAATAGACTTAGAGGGGCAGGGATTAATCAGACCCTGTGTACTTGGATTGAGGCCTTAATTTCGGATAGATGTATACAAATGAACATCTTCGGTGAATCATTTGAAAAAAAGACTACTAGAGGTTGTCCTCAAGGAGGTGTTCTGTCACCATTACTTTGGAACCTAGTTGTAAATAGCCTTATAAAACATCTAAATGATAGGGGCTATTATACGCAGGGATATGCTGATGACATTGTCACCCTTATCCTTGGTAAGGATTTTGACATAACTTGTCATTTCATGCAGGATGCTCTAAGTTATGTAGGTCAATGGTGCAGGGACCTGATGGTTAATCCTCAGAAAACCTACCTTGTACCTTTTACACGCAAAAAGAAACGGAAAGGTTTTTTCATACCAAGACTTTTTAATGTTGAAATCAATGTAGCTTCAGAGGTGAAGTATCTGGGCATCTATTTAGACCAGAAACTCACCTGGAATAAGCACATTGATGATAGGATCAACCAAGCCTGGTGGCGTAAGGTGGAACAGAAGACTGTGATTGACAGACTTGGAGGTCTACAAAGACCTATGAAACCTATGAAAAAATTTTTAATGACAGATTTACATGAAATTGTGTTTATCCACAATCGGATGTTGTAACGCTTCCTATACTAACAACAAAATTATGTTGTTGTTATCGTTACTAATGACACTTGGACAAGCCAAGCTCGCTATGGCTTGGCTATGCGAATTTATGTCAATTCAATAGGGTGTATTTTTCGTTTAATCAGAGCACACTTCCAAGGGGAAAGTACGATTTTGCTCTTCAAATCCTCCGATAGATGGCACCACCATTGGAACCATTCCCTCAATTTTGACTTTGATCTGAAGGGGGAGGAAATTTTCTCCAGACTTTGGCATCCATGGTAACTGCTCAACGATCAATCACAGGACTTTCAATTACACAGATTTAAAGAGCACGTATATCGCATGTACTCAGTGGGTCTTTGGTGGCATTGGGAATCAAACTCCGTCCTTCCGGACAGAAGACTGATGCTCTAACCACTAGGCTACCACGGCCCTAGCATAATTATACATAATAGGATGATAGATGTTTTAATTGAAAGTTGTGTAGAGATATACCATATACTAACTATTCACAAGGTACTTTGTCATAAAATGTACTTATATAATTATTATTAATTATAAGGTGATACCCTGAGAGCTGTGTAGGTTCTCAAGAGAACTATTAGAAGTGTTTACGATAACACTTCGTACTCATGAATGTCTTCATAAATGATTTTAAATGGTACTGATATCTCTCCACGCAATCGCATTGGCAGTTCGATTAAAAATTGCAGTCTGAATTTCGTTTCTACTATTTATTTTAATAGACTCACGATATAGAAATGATCGCATTTGCTAGCCTTAATTGGTAGCTATTTAAGCATAACAGAAAGTTGGAATAAATATTACACTTCATTTTCAATTTTTTATTTTTCTCTAATGTTTTGCTCCATCGTTGACAACTCACGCGAAAAGTAAGTCGCTGGATTTTAACGTGAAAAGATATTACAATTTCAACTAGCAAAAGGTTTTTCTTAAAAACATTATGATAAATTGTGTGTGAAAGTTTCCTGGTTAAATTAAACTTAGAGTGTGTGATTACTTTAATCTTTAAAATAACTGCAACAGAGACATTTTAAAAAGTATCAGATAAAAGTTCTGATTAATCTTATTATCTTCATAATAAAATTTAACCCCCACAAACAATAATGTAAGACAAATTCATGCAATTCGGTTTATTAAAATTCATGCTAAAACTTATTATATTATTAGTTTATAATTTAATGAGCTATAATTTATAATTATTTTTATAAATTAAATGTTACTGTAACATAATTTAAGATTTTATAATAAGATAATTAAATAAAAAAACATTTGGACAACATAAATAATATTTGCTTATCTATCTTAATGTTACGTTAATAATAATGATATTTTAATCTGATATTAATATAATGACATCAATGTTAACAATATAATTCTTATAAGTATTTTAATTCAAATACATAAATTTTATTAAAAAATTTCAAACCATCCGAGAATCATTATGTTTCGATTAAAAATTCGTAAAACTTTAAAATAAGTTTTGCTTAGCACTTACGTGTTTAAAATATTCTTTTTCTTGAAAAAAGTGTAAACAATTTAATTTTTACTGACAAATTAGTTTTATGGGCTTTGAGAAATAAAGATTTTGAGTATAAAAATATAAACTTTAATAAATGCGTAAAATAAATTTTATAAATGAGCTATATATTAAATGACTGCTTATTAATCAAATAAGTTTTAAATTTGGACTTTCAGCAGACTAGTTAAAAATTAGACATAATTGTTGAAGTAAAATGAGACTTTTATACTTAATCATGACGTTAGCTCACAAGAGTCGTATGCGTGAACTTAAGCGCACGCGTGGGCGAATTTAAATGCATGCTGTTGCCCATTCCTTGCACGTATAGAATACTCCTACGTGAAAATGAAAACGTGAATAATTAATTCCAAAATCACATTTATCACAGAGAATTAGGTATAGCTTTGAGGAACACTTGTGCCATATAACGAATGTCAAAAGTTAATTTTACAATTATAAATGGCAAAGTTTCTCCATAGTTCTATAACATTTGTGTTTATCTCTATAAAAATGCCTTCAAATGGTTATCTTTAAAAATGGTTTTCTAATAGTTCAAACAATTTTATTTTGATAAAAATTCATCAATTATCAAATATCTATTTATGAATAAGTGGCTGACATTTGAACTTTCAGAGAAAGAAATATTTTATTTCGCAATTCAAATTTAAAACAATTTAATGTTCTAAATCAACGAATTATTCAATGAAAATAAATATTAAACATTCAATTGTAAAATAACTGTGGGTATGTGTGACTGTGAATGATTTACTGAATAAAAAAATTGTAGTTGACATTTATGTTAAATATTTAGGCTTAATTAGCAAGCCAACTAAATTCTCTAAACTCTGAGGCATCACAGCCCATGTGGGCCGAAGCCTACAGTGCCAATCTTTGTTTTCTTGACCGAGAGGGCCTGGGATGCGAAGCATATGTTCCGATTACGTGGTCAGCGTAATGTGAAACCCCCAGTGTTTAGTTCCCAACTATACTTGGTATTCAGTTTATCCACCCACTTAAGGGATGAAAGGTTAAGTTGAACTTGCCCACTACACATCAACATTAGTCAACCGCGACCACCAATCACCACTTTAGTGACCAAAGATGTAATCACTAATTTGAACTTTTATTCCAGTGACGACATCAACCACCTTGATTCAAGACTAAGGGTGTGCTGCAGCTCTTCCTGTAACCGCAGCAGAGTTGCTTGTCAACTCGGGGTGGGTTCTAGAGGTTTTCATGGTTTCCCTCTAGACTTGCGTAAATACGGCTCACCTTCCCCCAAAGTCCCCCATGAGGGCACTCCCTCCCCAGCCCGCACATGTAAAGGTGACGTTCACTGCGTGGCCCTCACCTCGCGATCGGGCTTTGTCATGTGATTCAAAATTTTTAAATAAACGTGGGAAATGGCGCATACGCCTTGGGTTGAGGGAGTGGCTTGTCTGGTTTGATCCGGAAGCGAGCCCAGAGACTTTAGATGGCAGACCAGAACATCGGTCAGTCAGAGCAATGACCCGTCTGTTCAAATCGGCTACTGGAGCAGCTCTCTTTTCCAGGCCCGACAGGGGGGCTTGTTGCCTCTCCGTGATGGGTTTTACTACGCAGCGGACATTAACAGCCTTACACTTCGCTTCGCGAGTAGGCTGTCCGCCTGCGGCGTCGAACTTGCCCAGCCCGGGGATCGAACTTTGGACATGTGTGTTGGGAACGTGAAACGCTACCACTAAGCCACCGGGCTAAATTGGCAGGCAGCAATTTTTTTATCATTATACTTAGATTTTGGGATTATCAATAATTATCATACGTATTGGTTAATCTAAAAGCTCATATGAAATTATTACCATATGTAGGGAATAGTCTAAAAACTGAAACCTGTTGGAAGGCACTTTTGCACACCAACATGAAATAATTATTTCTTGAAAAAACTTTTTACTCAGGACTTATTGAAAAATCAGGACGACTCGCAAGGAAGAAAACCTGGAAAATTTTCAAGAATCTAGTCTGACTTATGCATAAACATATCGTTTATCTTTTATTATTCATCTGAAGCTGAAATGTAGCCCGAACATTTTCACTTTAAAATCATGCCTCGGATCCACCTATGGACCTCGACGAGCTTAAATGTGTAATTTGTTTAAATTACTTCGTTAGTTTATTTTTTTAGCATGTCATCATTATACAATTATATCCATAAATTTAGGCATTCTATCAAATTATATTTATTCTAGATCGGTAAATTAGAAATAATTTTTAAGATTTTGGAAGAAATCCTCTCTTAAATATTAAGATATATTGATGGTTAGTTTATGAAATTATCTCCTGAAATAATGTGCGGGAGAGCAATCGCAATCACTTTGAATTTAATATAAAGTCCCAAATTTCAAAGTTATTCATTCCAAACATATTCAGGGGATTATTGATAAAGATATTTTTATGATATAACATGTAAATTCTCAACATTTTTTCGCTTTTCTTGTATTTTATTTCTTTTAGAATTTCTTTATCGATTATCGATTCGTATAACATGAGAATAAGCATTTAGTGTCTTAGGAAAAAATACATAAGTGTGATTAATAATTATTATTTTTAGTATTTTTTGAATTTTCATATCCTTAGTTGATAAATACTTACAATAAATAAATACTTTAAGTATTTTTTAACTTTATTTAAAGATTGTAATTGTGCCTATTTATAATTGAAAATCACTATTTAAAATATTTTTTTCATTTGTAATTCAAACATACTTTAAGATATAAATAATTATGTGTGCGCACGGTCTAATAGTTTGCGTGACAAAAATAAATAAATATTAGACATTTAAAATAACTTCAAAACAGTCTTCAGAAATGTTCGTTTTTTATCGTTCATATATAATGCTTGTGTATATTTGTTCTCAGCAAATCTAAATAATCAATATTTGATACAAAACTTACAATCGCAATTAAATTGTAATTGTAAAAAATCATTACTTTTCTCCAAAATAATATCATATGTGAATGGGAAAATGTTTAACCTTTACGAGGTTTGTTCAATACTATTCATAATAAATAGTTATAAAAGCAAAGTTACTTGCATATTTTTTGTTCATTGGAAATTTATCTTTAGACAATTTTTTATCACCATCAGTTATAAACAACGCTGTAAAAACAGGCACATTGTGCAGTATATACGATGTATATTATGTACGGTTTGGTTTGTTTGTCGCTCAACGGTCATTTTTTGCACACGAGGGCTAATTAGACCGGAACCTACGGTTTAAAGTGGATTCCGAACCACTACAAGCATCCATGCCCAAGGTGGGATTCGAACCCACGAACTGTTGAACCGAAGGCAAGAACCTGTATATTATGTACGTTGATTGCATAGTATACTTTGGTATTATATATTATACATCGGATTCTATGGGCATATTCAATAATTGTGAGTATTTTAATGGGAAATATCATTATGATAAATTTTTCAAATTCTATTAAAATCTAATGGACACTATTGAGACAAAACTCGTTCTATTTGATTCGATCAATTGCAACCGCATTCTTTACTTCCTTATTTATCATAATCACTTTTATGCAGTATATCATTGAAAAAGAGTATAAACAATTAATGGCAGTACAACAACCTTATAAGTGAAGACTGTAGTTCAGCATTTGATAATTAACAGCATCTTTACCTTTCAGGAAGTTCATTCATAAATATTGTACCATAATTACGTGTCACATGGATGAACACCAGGAACATTTTCAACTGCTCAAAATTTTACACATCAGGTGAGCATGCAAGCAGAAACTAAAAGTACAACATTCATTTTTCACTGTCCGAATGTTAATAAAATCCAACTCGAGTCCTTCCATTCTGAAGATAACTCTCTTAAAACGAGGCCACTGTAAAAATCAGTGCTTTGATACTGCATAGGGAACGGCATACCGACGAAGGATAATGAAAGAAATTTTAATGCTCCTATCTTAAATTGCCTTCCAATAAAACTTTCATAGATAGTTATCCCTATTTATTCGTTTTCAGAGGATTAAATCCCGAAAACTTTTAAGAACCCATCCTGACAAATGCGCATGCGTATTTACAACATCTTTAGTCTGTTGTTTAACAGTAGTCGAGACTGAAACGAGACCTTTTACTCAAAAGAGCTCTGTTCTACCATTAGCAATGATTTGTCTAATACACTCGTGTCCACAAGTTAAGGATAATGCAAGTTCAGGAAAAGAGACAGAAACAAAACAAATGTTACTTATTTGTAAAGTTCATTTATTAAACAAAAGGTAAAGAGCAAAAAATGCTATATGTTTGACATCATTAATAAAAATTGCGGTTATTACTCCCTAATTTCAAAAAAGAACCTATTTACAAAAATCAATATAACATGGTTGGTATGATGGTTAATATATATTATACAGGCCGTACAACGCCTAGGCATAATGAGTATCAAATTATTGATCTGATCTCGGAGAATATTTTACCATTCATCAAACAATGCTCTCCGAAGTTCTGGTAGACATGTGAGAGGGGGTTTACTGGCTGCATTTCATCGGCCAAGCACTTTCCACACATGCTCTATTGGATTCAAGTCCGGTGAGTATGCTGACCAGTCCATATGGGTGATATCCTCCAATTGAAGGTATTCGTCTACAATGTTTGGATGTACGTCTACAATGGTGAGAATGGGCATTGTCATCCATAAACAGAAATTCTGCACCCATGACGCCCAAAACCAAACGTACATGTTGTTCCAGAATGACAACTTAGTTCTGTAGCCCAGAATAATTCCTCCCCAAATGAACAATTTTGCACCACTGTAACGGTGTGTCGTTCAGTGGTGTTCTCTTGGTGGTAATGGATACCTGGCCCTCTCCATATAAAAGTCCGTTGAGAATCGGACTAAAATATAAACCTGGACTCGTCGGAAAACATCACACACGACCACTGTTGTGGTGTCCACAATGCATGCTCTCTACTCCAGGCTAACCGCAGGCAAAAGTAAATTGCGGTAAGTGGAACATATCTGACAGGCCTGTGAACATATAGACCAATGTGCCCTAAGCGTCTGTACACGGTCTGCTTTGAAACTATCGTACCGGTAGCTGAAGAGAGCTGACGAGACAGGTCTGATGCTGTGCCAGGTCTGTTTCTTTTGGCAGTAACTGCAAATACTGGTCCTCTTTCGGCCTTGTAACTCAGGGGCGACTTGTGCTGTAACGTCTACTCACATTACTCACACACACACACTCGATAGTACGTCTCGTCATTGTGACGTACTATCGGCGCCATCTGGTGGTTTCTTGTAACTTGCATATTATTTATCAAGATGTGTATGATGACATGTGAAATTTCTATTTTAGAGTTCAATATCTGTTTGATTTTGAATTATCCTTTATTTATGGACTGGAGTATATAAACACTACTTGATTATAATTTACTATGATTGTGTGTATTTGTGAAATACCATATATATTTTAATTAATGTTCGCTCAGTCTAAATAACAGAAAATATAATTATGTATACCTTCTTCCCAAATTCTAACAAAATTTAATGACCACTTTCGATTTTAGATTGCTTTCATTTCAATCAAGTTATGTTTACAAAACTAAAACAAGGTGGAGGAAAATCGTGAGATGGAAAGAGAGATGGAGGTTAATGTTTAAATATTTGTATATAGTAATTTAAATTTTATGTAGAAATATTAACTATGCAAATTTCTTATTTTACAAATCTATCAAAATATATATTTTTTGCTATAATATTTTTCTATATCACAAAAATATGTAAATCACAATATATTTTAATATCACTGTGCTTTGTCTTTTCTATATAAAGTATATATAATTTACAGTGATATCACTACAAACCATATTGAAACAATGGTAAAATGATGTTTCTTAAAATTTAATAAGACTTTAGTCGTATATTGTCTAATAATATATTCACATAATGGTCATAACAATAAGCGAAGACAATACAATAAGAACAATGAGAATGTGACTTACTCCATCAAATAATTTCCTAGTTTGCTATTATGCATAATTTTAGGCTTTATAAGATTTACATATTTAACAATGTATTGTGGACAAGTTTCAAATTAACTACAGAATTAATGAGTAACCTTTGTAAGAGTAATATTGTATCTTGAAAGCTTCTATATTGTTGGCTTCTTGATTTAAATTAATTTATTATAATTTACTTATTTAAAGCAATAAATAATTTATTTAAAACTAATATAAAATTTGTTTTATTTGAATGATATTTCTCTTGTAATAATTTGCCTAAAAAGGAAATTTGAAACAGCATATGCCTATAATCACTTTTAAATTAATTATTTTAATATGCAATAATCCCTTCATTGTCAATTTACTAGTTTATTTATTTTGTTATTCTATGTCAAATTTTAAAAAATGGCTAAAATTAAGAAAAAATTATTACATGATACGGAATTACATGCGATGAAATTTAAGCATTGCTTTTAACTAGTTTGTTTTAAAATTTTATTGACAAATGTTAACTATTATTCTCATTCCTTTCATGAATAGAATTAAACTCTTGTAATATATTTTGGCACAGATGCTGTATAATACAGGATTACTAATTATGAATTTTTTTGGCGATGAAGAAATGTTGCCAAGATGATGTACTGTGACGTACGCGATGATGTAAAATAGAGTTTTCTGCATAATTTTTATAAGTCTCCATGTCTATGACGTTATAAAAATCAGGTTGCCAGATAAATAAGAAAATCCACCAAAAAATCACCAAACTCAGAATTTGGCATCCTGAATTATACGGCATCTGTGCCTATTTGGCACATATTTTTATACTGTAATTTTTTTAAAAATGTAATCTATATTCTATTAGATTTAAAAATAGAAATAAATTCATATGTACTTATTTCTAAATGTAAGCAAATGGTTTTACAGAATAACTAAAGTAACTATTTTACTCCTAATGCCATGAGAGAATGCCATTTATTTAAAACTTATTTTAATGATTTCAGGAAACTTATTTCATTATAGAGAAATCATAAAATCATTTTTTGATTTGCGTAATTTAGAATGAGTGGTAAAAGCAAATTACATATTTAACGTTATTTTACTCTATCAAACTTAGAGTTTCTGCCACACTCAGTTTGATTTATTACAAAAGCATGACATTTTACCTGATTTTATTATCAATTTATTTAATTCTCTTACATTAACTTATTATTAAGGAAAATTGTTTCCTATTAGTATTATTTAGTTGCTTTTATTCAACTGTCTGTTGTATTGCTAAAATTAAGAGAAATTTCTGAAAATATCAGGAAATTTAAAATATTTAATCGAGGAAAAATTATTGACGAAGCTTCATTCTATATGTGATTACATTGATTTTAGATTATTTTTAAAGATAAGGTAAATCTTCTTTTACCCATAAAAAGGTTTATTATTTATTCTTTCGCCTGAGTTTCTCATATTCTTCTATTGAAAACATTACCAGTTATTTAAAAAGGCTGTATATAAAGCTTTAAAATAACGTCACACTGTTTACTGCAAATGTCATAGACAGAAGGAATATTACTCTATATGCATTCCAAGATAAAATCTCAATAAAAGGACTCTAAAGTCTTGAGAATTCATCTTATGCTTTAGAATATGCATATATAAGTTTTTTCCTAGAAGAAAAGAAAAGCGCGAGCTTCTCAATATACCGGTAATGGAAAATAGTAAAGAAACTAATATTGATCATAATGCCTGGATTCCTTAATCACATTTTGCAACGCTTGGTACTTTGATGTCTTTGGATATGGATGGGTTAAATGTAATCACTAGAAAACGCTATAAAAAATTGCTCTGAAATTAAAATCATGAAATATATTTTTATTGCTCTTGCAAAATTAATCATGTTAACTTTATCGTATAAATTTTCGCACCTTTGAACTCAGAGTTTACTTAAAAAACAGAATTATGCTTTCCATATTTTTTCGTCATAGTAATTTATTGCAAGCTTTCTTGATAAAAAAATATCATCGCCATGAATATTTAATGTATGATTAAAATAAAACGAATCGATAGGAGAATATATATATTTTTAAAAAAATTGTTTCTCGCCAGAGAATGTAGTAAAAAATACCAATTAATCATAATGTAGAGATATTAAAAAGATAAAATAAAAATAGTGAAATATTTTTTTGTAATGGATTTTGAAATTTTTTTTAATTTAAAATACTATACTCTTAAAATATTATGAGATCTTTTAGAAGTGAGAATATTTTTAAATGAGTTTATATGACTCATATCTTAAATAAAAATATTCTGAAAGGGTTAAATAACGTTCTATTCCATTCATAAGGGCATATAGTGTCTGAGGTTTTTCTCTATATTAAATATTCATCATAGCTTCTTGTGGCAAAGTGTTTCTTTAATGATATGTGTGAGCGAATAAAGTATAATAAATAGTGTATAGTTTTAAATAATAGACAAAATTTGAGTCATGGTAAAATATTTAATAAAAAATGTTTGATAGTTACCATTTTCTGGTTAGCTATATCCAATTGGAAAAAATAGTTAAGCCTCTTAAGACTCTTCGTTCAGTTAGACTAGGATTCATTTGTAAATTTAAAACTTTTTTCATTTATTTCTTGCATTAAGGTCTTAAGATAAATATGTTTCCTATTTTAAAATTAAAAACTCTCATAATACAAAAAATAATCTTTGATTTTTATAAGTTCAATTTGAATTTAAAATGTTCTAAGTTTTATTTTTCATTTTCAATTCCCAGATTTCTTTGTTTTTCTCACTTTTAACTTTGTTTATTAATTTTTAGCTTATTTTTTTATCTTTATTATTTAAATATGGTTTAATAGACCTTAAAGACTGGTAGCTTAGTGGTAGAACTCTTCACGATCTCTAGGCACAAGTCCGAGGTTTAATCTTTGGGCTGGACAAGATCGATTCAGCCTTTCATCCCTTCTCTTTGTTGATAAACTAAGGATCGAGCATTCTAGGGGACAAAACACTGAAGGTTTTGCGTTAGGCTGACCACCTAACCAGGACATATGCGTCGCACTCCTGGGCCATTGGGTAGGAAAGTAACTATGGTCACTCTAGGTCTTGGCCCACATATTGGCTGTTATACCACTGGATTAGTTTTTTTAATAGACTTTATATGTTTCAATTTACTGTTTTTCAATCGTATAATTCTTTTAATTTATTGGTTCAGATTATATTCTTTAACATAGAAAGATTGATAAACTTATAAATAAATATGTTATATTCAAATAATGTTTGATTAAGGAAATTTATTAGATTAATAATAATATCTTTAAGTGACGAATCACTTTTTAGACAGTTCGTTCATCGCTTTCGAATATCGTAGCGAATATCATGACGCTAAAGTAATAAGATCATGATAAAAAATGCATTCTTAAAATACACCATACTACATTTTTAACATATTATGAGATACTTTAGTGGTGAGAAGTTATTAAATATTTTCATATTATTCACCTCTTAAAAGAGATTTAACAATACTGCAAGTCTTTTCTGATTCTCTGCTTAATTTATAAGAGTCATTAATCATTTTTAAATAAATATTTCCAATAATTCCTAATGGGAATATGCGTTTCTTCTATAATTTTTGCTATGTATATTTGTAAAAAAATCTGTATACGTGTTTTTTTTAATCATTTATTACTTCATTACATGTATTATGAGTGCAATAAGTTTAATAATTTTAAAACTCTAAATATAGACTTTAGTTTCAGTGTATGACTTGGTCGAGTTTGCTTTAATATACCAATGCTTGTTTTAAGTATAATTAAAGTATTTACCATGGTAAAAGAGTAGAAAAAAATAGCGAAAATAATTTAACAATATCGTAAATACCTAAATTTAAGTTTTTTTAATACAAAGCAAACTAATGACTACAATTTTAATACAATATATGTACACATAATTTAAAAAATAATGTAGGGTGAATATATCCCAATACATATTTCAGATTCTAGTTTTCAATTGAATATTATGCATTAAAAGGAGTATATAGATAATAGGAACATTATTTTGTAAAGGTAACAAGCAAAAGTATTAAAAAACCTTTAATAAGATGTATTTCTTTTTCGAAATTGATATGATTACTATGTGGAAAATTAAGAAAATGTCTTATAAAATTAAAATCATTAAAATTATTTTGAAATTTTAAATATAAAAAAAATTTCGCAATCATAATTTATTGTAATTCTCTACTAAAATAAAACATGATAATTAAAGATAAATTTATTGTAGCAATAAATGATGCCCAAGTAGATTTTTTGAAATAAATATTTAAAATCTTAAGAGAAAATGAAACTTTTACTAAATGTTTTTTAATTCAAATTAGAACGCAATAGTAAAGACGTATTTTGCATTAAAATGAATCATTTTTGTTGTTTTGAGGAAAAAGAATAAATGACCTCATAAAATGATACAACCTAAAAAGAATGTATAACAGATGCCTTCAACAGAAAACATGAAAAAATTGCTGAGAAAAAGCAAAAATATGAAAAGCAAATGCATGACAGTAAAATTTTATTGTTGCCACGGGTAACATATTTTTTCATTAAGTAGAAACATGGGACATTTAATATGTATCTTTTGTAGAAATAAATGGTAAACAGCACATTTCTCTTAATTTTTCAGTGATTGCAAGAAGGGTGATATGTAGGAAATTCATATAAATTAATGATGTTAAAAATACGGTCCAATTGAATATGTTTGGCAACAAATGAAAATTACATTTGATGATTTAGATATAAATTGCATATCGCTGTAAATTTCTATCCTCACGCAAAAATTATATTCTTTATTAAAATTAAAATTTTCAAAATGAAAAAGAGAAATGAATAAAAACAACTGATTTAATTCAATCATATTACACTTCATCTTAATAACTATAACAGTTTGGTTTCCTGTAAAGATTCATCAATTGTATATTTTTTAACCAAAACATTAGATTCTAAAATTGAAAATGCCGTAATTTTCTAAAGAAACGCCGTGGTCTTTGTGCATTTAAAAGTTAAATTTTTAGCAGTGTAATTTTTAGCACTCTTAATTTTAGAGCCACTTTCAAGCACATATCTGATATTTTAATGTTTTTTTTTGTAAAAGGAACTAAACGGAGCATAGGTTTCTTTATTTAAAATAATCCTCTCTGTTTTTTACACAAATGTATCATATTGGTTTTATTGAAAATATATATTTAATAACTGCCATTTTGCTAATTTTTAAATAAATGATCTCTTTCTTCTTTTAATTTCATTTCAAAGTATAATTTAAAAAAATAGTTTTTCTGATTCCAAAATATATGAGTTTTTCAAATGATAATTAAGTGAAATTTATGTGTAAACGACAAATGTTTATTGTAATGGAAAATAAATAATCAGTTTGTAAAATGTAATTATAAAATCAGTTTGCAATAATAATATATAATCCGTTTGTAATAAATAAAATGTTTTAATGTGAATTAAATTTTATATTACTAATTATCCAATAAAATGCAGAACATTGATTGGATAAATGATTAATAGATCTCAATGAACGAATGAACTATATTTTTCAGAATACAATAGAAACTGTATTATAGCACTATTCACCAGTGTTGTAGCCCTATTCATGAAAATGCAGGATCAGTTCATGAAACTGTGAGACGCGTAATACTCTTTATGAGAGATTAATTGAAGTAATAATATATTCATTCTGTAGTTTTTGAGATGTGCGAGAGTAAATTAATCATTAAATCACATATCATTAAATATATCGAGCAGACAAAATTTATATGTTGAGTGATCTGGTGATTAAATTGGCAGCCTTCTCCTTTAAGAATCATTTCATAAATTAATTGATTGTAAATATAACATATGCTTTACATATCAATACATGCAATCAAGGCAGACATTTTGACGTACATGTCCAATTGTTCCAAATAAGACATTTACGATCTTGAGCACCCTTGTATAAAACGTATAGCAATAATATGTTTTTTACTATAATATATAAATTTATATTATGTGAAGTTTTTTGATTTTAAAATTCAGAATCAGCAAACGAAGAAATAGGAAATAAAAAGAGTGTAAGATTATTATATACTTAAATCTTGGAGAAAAATCTCACACGAAGATTATATATGTTCGTCAAGATAATTTTTTTAAAGTGATGGCTGAGCTTAAGCAGCTTTACTATCATCCTTTAAATATTTACATTTGAAATTTTCCGTATGATCCATAAGCCAAATTCTATTATCTAGTACAAACTTTCATACTACAAGGTATTCTCAACTCTTTTAAATATTCACATTTAATAACTTATGTATTTCAATAATCATTGTTTGATTTTTATGCTTGTTTTTCTACATCTAAAATTTTCCTCTACACCAAAAGAAAACGTGAAATATGTGCGTTTATTATTTTTTATAAAATTAGGAAATTCTTTCGTCAGTGGAATTTCTCATTTTTTGTTCGTGGATCAGAAAAGATCAGTCTGAAACTATTAGCTAATATTGGATGCATATTATTACATAAATTGTTTTTGTTATACATTAAAAATCATCAATGTTATTCTAATTCAATGCAAAGTTGAGATCACTTATCGGAAGTGATGAAGTTTTCAGTGACTTTTTACCTTAGAATTTAAAAAATGGTTTTGATCAAAATCTTTTAATTAAATTGTAACCATGTAATACTAATATTTTCAGGGGTAAAAACGAAAAATTTTGATAGTTAAAAAAAATATCTATCTTTACTATTTTTTTTGTTTACTTAAAAATTTATCCCTTAATAATCTATGTTGGATATTAATTTAGATAAGAAGGAACTACGAAAATGTTTGATTCTTCTAATATATATATATTCCACCATTTCTCATCTTGACTCTATTTATTCTTCATAAAATATTTACAATTCTGAGACAGTGGCTAAGCTAAAGTTGCACAGTTTATTTTCTCTTTAACCACTTACATGCATATAGCCATGATTTACGAAATTTTTAATTAGCTATAACTTACTTCCAGACTTTTATTACCTTAACCATAGCAAAATAAAAACAATATTAATAACGTTCCGAATAAAACTTGCTATCTTGGCCGCAACACACTTAACACTCTTATTTATCAATACTCAGCTCAGAACAACACCGAGCAATTTGGTTTCCCTTTCTGTAGTTGGCATATATAAGTTATTAAAAATAAATATCTAGCAAGTGTAGTGATTTTTTTTTGTTTCAAATATTACTGCATGTAATTGTATTCAAGAAAAGCAACACATGAAAAAGACGCCACTTTATATTTCGGTAAATTACAGGCAGGCATTCAGAGAACGTGTTAGCTTTATGGCTTGGAAGCATTAGTCTGGAGTACGAACTACTTTGTGTCTCCTTTGCTACTGACACGAATGGTAAAGACTAAATAGCTCACACATTTAACAGACACGTGCCCACTTTGATAATTAGTTTGGAGGAAAGCCAAAGGGTTGGTCAGAAATTAAATTCTTAAGAATATAAATTCCCATTCTCATTAAATGCAATGTGATTATTTACATTTTTATTTTAAAGTTTTATGGCATCGTAGTGCAAGAATACATATTTTTAATAATCTTATAAAAACACATACAAAAACCATTCAAATAGCTTAAAGTATACTAGTATTCTCAAAATGTGAAATTATAAAATACATAATAATAAATTAAATTAATAGTGAGCTTGAATAATTTACACTTATTTATGGTTCGAATGGAAATTACGAAAATAATGTCAGTATGTTTTAGCAGAAATTTTTAAAACAAATTAATTTTTTTGTTAATCTTATATGGTTACATGTTAATATTATTTAAGATTAATGTATATTTTAACTTATTTGTTGATTTGTTGTTGTTATTTTTTGTTGATTAATAATATATTGATTAATTTTCTGTAAAAATATGTTTTAAAATATGCACATTAACTCATTCTAAACTATATTATAGTATTTGTATTTATATTTACGAAACTAATAGCTTATCACAAAATTTGAGCAACTTTTCTATTATGTGCCAGTCCTGACAATTTTCTTAAGTAAATACAAAAATATTATGATCCGTGAAATTTAAAAATATTATTTTAATCTAAACAGCCTTATTCCTATTAATGAATGTAATGATATGTTTTACTATAAATTTTAAAATATTTTAAACTGTAGCAGGAAATAGAGAGAAAATTCTGGTCAATATTATGTTACTAAAAATACTTAATTTCTCACATTTAGGTATTCAAAAATTAAAATACACATCGTAAACTTAATTATTTTGGAGCAAATTTCGAAAGTAATTTAAAATTGGAATGTAGAAATATGTATGTGCATATACATCTAATTACACTAATTAACGCATTACCTCAAATTATCAAGAGACCGTAATGAAATAATTAGTGGTTAATTAAAAATATTTATTAAGAAATAACAAAGAAAAAGCAATTCAACATTTCCCAAGAGAGGAAGCTTGATATGAGAATGCACTTTTAAAAGTTTAATTGAGTGCAAAAATGAATTTAGTTACTGCTTTTCCAGAAGGAAATTATAGTTCTAAATTTAGCAACAAACAATAAAGAAATACATTGTACTTACTAAATATTTTGCTTCATATATTATTATTATTTCTTTGCTATTAATAGTCAATCTGCAAATCTAAAATTAGTGATTGCGTTTACTTTTTATTCTTAAAAATATTTTTTTAACCTACAGAATTTTTTGCCGTATAAATGATTTAATTGCATATTATCATTATTTAACTACATTATTTAAAACTCAATACTATACTTTTTTATCTCAAATGAGTTTATAAATATTGTTTGAAACATGTGCTTTGCAAATTGAAATGATAATTTATTTTTGATAATATACGTTTATTTTAATAATTTAAATTGCTTCAGATTTATTTAATTAGCTATCCAAAATTTTTTCAGGTTTTTTTAATTTTTAAATGATTTAAATATTATTATGTTCTAAAATATTTCAAGCAAATGTAAGTTTGTTTTTTAATTGGGATTGTATGCTTTAAGTATAATTAAATAGATAGAAATATGAAATTCAGATATTAAAATCAAAATAAATATATATAGTTAGCTTTATTGCATTTTATTGACTAAATTTTAAATTTTAAAAACCATTGTTTTTAACAGTATTATTGGATTAACATCCGGCATATTTTGACAGTATGTTCTGGCCCAATTAGTCCTTAAAATACTATTAAGTTGCAAACAAAACATTATATGTTTTGTATCCTAAATTATAAAAAGCGTGTAACTTATTTTAACATCATTACATAAAAACAATTTTTCAATAAGTTATGAATAGCATAATAGGTAAAAAATAAAAGTATGTGATTTATATTTTATTTAGGTAGCTATCAACATTTAATTGTATTGTAATATTGGGAAAAGAACACTTTCATATATTAGCTTAATATCATCATCAGCTCAGAAATAGTACTCATTGATGTTTATTATAACATATTAAGAGCATAATCATATATCTTTTTGATTTTAAAGACTTGTCTAAAGCAGAAAACATTGTTAACATGAATTCCAAGGCTATTTACAGTTTATTTATAAGGATCAAAGTGAAAGATAATTCATTTTATTACATGAAAAAATGCTTCGATAAAAAAATGTTGAGTTTTTATTTTAAAAGGGAAAGACCTTTTTACGTGTTGATTTTGAGACAATTATTTTCGACCACAACTTGAATTTTAACTCAGAATTTCTTATGCTTAAAAAATGACTTCACTCATTTCTGGTAGTTAGTGATGACCTTCTTAAATTCCAATTAGGAGCTAAGATTTAACAGAACTATTTCAGTGGTATGAATATTTATTTCCAGCCATTTGTAGCAGACTCTGCCTAATCTTGTTGCTTAGAAATTGTTGACTGATTTTGAATCTCGTCTATTCATTAATTGGAATATTGAAACAAAAGAAGCTGCGCTGAATGTCACAGCTTTTATTATGCACGCACTGTCATTATTGTAGTTTTGTTGAGCAGAAATGGCTTCATTGAAGTCGATGCATTTTGTAATAATTAAGTCTTTTGTTTAACTAAGCAAAATTTTTGCCAAAAATTGCACTGCTATATATCTTACTTTGAATATCCTCAAATGTATTAGAACAAATATTGTGAAGGAGAGGACAATATTCCACTGGTCCTCTAGGGATAAACTTTTTGTGGTTTTTTGATGCTGTATTGTGAATTGCAAAACAACCGAGAGCTGATAAAATATTCGCTAAGTTAAAGATTAGTTAAAGGCTTTTTATGACATCCATTGCATTTTGATTTTTGGAAAAGCTGTTCATTGTAAGTGGGCTGTACTTAGTTGTTTAATGGAAGAATCCAAAAGACTTACAAGCACTTGTGTCTTTAAATGATCATGCAAAATGAACAAGCGCAACATCTCTCGTCTGACATTGAACGACCGTTGTTGGATCAAAATATATCATTCCACAGTAAAGAGCGTGATTCTACCATGTGGCCACTATGAACCATTTAGTGGATAATCAAGATAATGGGTATAAGTTCTTATATAAATATATAAATCTGCATCGTAAGTAATTTAAAATTAGAAATAAAGAAAAATCAATCTCCACTCTTTTCTAAAATTTGAATGATTTTCGTTATTTGATGTAATATGGGTAACTACATCAATCCCTGTAATTACTTAGTCTTACCTGTTATTTAATATATATTTAAAATATATGGACAAATTTTCAATACTATTAATAGGAGAAGAATTTCCGAACAAATAAACTAGGTTATGTATCAGCAATATTGACATCACATTACGCAGGTATTGATTGAGACATTTGCTGAGACTTCTTGGAAATCTGATAACTCATTAATAAACTGATAGAAAGTAATTACATTCCGTTATCTAAAATAACACTATGAAATTGCAATTTTGAGTCTCCTACTAAGTAAAGCTCTCTATCACTTACCTAGCAGAATCATAAAAGATGTTATTTCTCATTCTTACTATTTCGATTTCTTGATTTTTCAATATTGTTAAGTTTATCTACTATTTGGATAATATTAAATTTTTACATAAAGATACATTTGCTGATTTTAGATAGTAATTAATGGTAAACTTTAAAATCATGTACATATCCTAGCTACACATCACCTTTATGTGTCATTAATAACGTTCTGCTATTTTTGTTATTAAAGATTAGCTTTTTAGCATAATAGTTTACGACGTTTTGCACATAAAATAATACACCCTTATTATTTTGAATATAAAAATTTATCTATTAATAAATTAAGAATAATTTAACCTGTAATATTTAGGTTTGTATCAAACTAAAAATTCCTAAATTTACAGAAATAAGTTTCATAAAGTAATATATTGGTTAATATTATATTAGTTAGTTTTAAATATTGTACAATTAGTTACATAGAGAAAGTCTATTTCAATGCTATTTGGTAACTAGTGGAAATTTGTATCTCTTTATTTTGATTTACAATAAAGAATCATTTGGGAAAAGATTTACAATTTTACTTTCAACAATTACGTGAACAATATTACATTTAATCTAATTCTGGTGGCTTAGTAGTAGCATTTCAAGCTCCCAAAGCACAGGTCCGAGGTTCAATCCTCGGGCTAGGCAAGGTCTACTCAGCCTTTCATCCCTTCAGTGGGTCGCTAAACAGAGTACCTAGCATGCTTTGAAACTAAACACTGCTGGTTTCACTTTAGGTTGACCACCTAATCGGGACATATGCATATATAAGCAGTCATTTAATCAAGTGACTGCTCCCAAAGATTTTAAAATTTGTCTAATTAATGCACAGTTGCACTGAATTCAATTTAAAATTTCCTTTTCTTAACACTTTTTAATTAACTGATCATATGAAATTAAGTAATTTCTTTTACATGGTATCAAATATCATAATATAAAAAAAAAACCAAAGGCGTTTTAAAAATTCGAGAAGAAACATAAAATGAATTATATTCTGCTAAAAAAATAAGACTAAAACATTTACTTAAAAGTTAAGTATCAGGTGTCAAATAAATTTGCATTGTGCAAAATTATACTTTACACTCAAAATAACTCACTTGTAGAAATGTAAGCTTAAGAGCAAAATAAAAGTTTTGATATGGTATTTACAAGCATTAGTTATAACTTGAAATTCAGGAAAAAGTAATTACAATTTTACTATAATATGTATTTTTATCATTTAAAGTAGTAAATAAAGCCTGGTAATACATATACATTAAAACATTAGTTTCTGTATAAATTAGTTTTCTTCAAAGAAATAATTGTCTTAATATAAAATGTTGAATTGCTATTATAAGAAATAATTTACTAATTTTAATAGCATATGAATTGTACAAGAATTTATATGGATGTTAAGTTTCTAATAAATTATAGTCTTTAAAATTTAGATGTTTAGTTTCTATAAAACTAATCACACAAGGATTTAAATAATTCTTGGTAAATTATTGATAAATTTGAAATATATTTTTAAATGAATACAATATTACAGCCATACGATTACCGATGGTTCGTGACGTAATATATTAAATACACTGAATATTTATTATTCTATGCTGTTTTCATGTAATCTACTAAATTATGCTTTATATATTTCCGTGTAATATTGTAACTTTGCCATATTATTTTAATAATGTTTAATTTTAATAGAATACTTTTTAATCTTGTAATAACTTAATATTACATTTATCACAACAATTATTAAAATATTTTATTATTAAAATTTTAATTATAAAAAATTAATTATTAAAGCATATACTTAAATTTATTATAAGTTCTTTTATGACATAAAGCATTGAGGGATAAATATAAGAAATTTCTATATTGATAAAACTGAAATATAGTGAATTAATCATAGTTTAAAATAAATGCTGAGATCGACAGAAAACTTGCAGATATCATCCAAACGAGAATTACCGAGAATGGTGCAACTCAATGATACTTTTGCCAACGCCCTATTAAAGTCACTGAGAGATAATTTACAAGGTCTCCAATTTTCAATGTGATAATCCAATCTAGAGCATATATCGCTCACTCATCAATCCCGCAATCAGATTAATATCCCACTTGTACAAATCCTGTCATTTCTCTAATCGTATGAGATATGACACATAACTGAATTATCCATTATATGATTTGATAAAATCAGCCTTCCATGTTGAAATTTAAATACATATTTTTTTCCGCTCCAAACCAATTTTATTTATACCTATTATTAATCTACTTTAAATAAACTCTTAATGAATGAAATTTTTAGTTAAATTTTTTTAAATTATCGTAAAATTATTTATATTACTAAATTATATTTTATTTAGTAATATAAATGATATTACGATTCAAATTACAGTCAGTTGCAAGATAAAATTAGTTAATTTCAAAATCAAGAATGGGCAGTTCGAGATAAAGCTGTTTGATGCCTACTTTAGGACATAGAAGTTTTATATAAAATAAGCCATGTATTGGTTGGTTCTGATTGATAACTTTTGCTTAATACCCAAGAAGGAGACCTATAATCTAAGGAACCCTGAAGACTACTGCGTCTGTAAATATGTTTCTGGTTACAGTCCAATATTTCTCTTCTAGTCTGGTGCCAAACTATTACTATAAAGGATGATATTGACCGACAGAGCTTAATATAAAAATATTTCCAAACTGTCTGGAACTTAATTAGACTTCTTTATACGCTCATAAGAAAACAGAATAATCAAAATGGGTTGTAAAATGGATATTAGTGTAACTTTATTGTGGTTTTTCAAAATCTTGAGATTCATATATATATATATATGTATATTAGTTGTACAAATGATAAGAAAAATCTTTTTAAATGATAAATGTACATAGTATTATGTTATGTATTGGGAAGATTTTCATTAAAGAAGTATTTCCTATAATTTTCGCTTACTAGAATTTATATTTTTATTTAGGCAATATAAATGAAATATATTATTGTAAGACTTCATTTAATAATTTTAGGAGCATTGTTTTAAAAAAGAAGCAGTATAAACAAATACTATACTTTATAAAAAAGGTGCTTTTGCTAATTAACAAAATGATTTAGTACAATTTTATAATACAGGTTCATATACAATTTTCAAAAGAAATTCTTATACATGTAGTTCCCCAACACATGTAATTTTGAAAGCAAATTGATTGTTTGAAGCTTACAAATATGTTTTTAATTAAAACAATACACAAATATTTACAAAAAAATCTTTAACTGATTTATTAGCATATAACTAGAAAATTTCATGATATTACGAATAGTATCGAGCAATTTATATTATTAATATTTTTATCCATTTTTTGTTGGAAATTATGCTAATAGTTTGTATTGTATGAAAGTTCAATATCAGCTATAACACTGTGTAATGTTTTTGTTGAAACGAACGTGTTTCCTCGAAAATAGTATTATAAATACCAAATCTAGAATAAATACTTTTCTAATTTTTTTTTTGCAAACTATTCATAAAAATATTACTTAAAATCTATACCATTTCTCTAAAAGAGTTTGCTGAACATTTCACCTTTGATTCAATTTATAATGGGACTTTGAAAGTCAAGATATACTTTATTGACGGAATCATATATTTATTCACAGTGTGTATGTGTACATTGTGTAGATAAGACAAAAAAGAGAAATATTTGTTTTCCGGAAAAGAAATACTCCCATATATAAGCTCCCATTCATTATGCTGACGAGGAGGAAAGGCTTGAAGCTAAACAAAAGAATGCTCGAAGGTGAGGAGAAGACGTGTTCTACATATTTTCTATCTGCAAGTGGCTTTTCTTTGCTGGTGATATAGGAGGAAAAAGATTCACAAAGAATATTTCCAACACCACTTTTGATGTCCTCTCAATAATAAGATCATGGAGCCCATGGAGAAATTATCGAACAAATCCTTTTGTTCAGTTGTACCGTTGCCGCTTTATCCAATAATTCAGCGGTGTACGAAGACTGGTTGATTAATTTTATGAACTGATTTTTGACAAGATAGGAATCTTCTCCTCCTTTACTTATCTGTTAGTGGTGCACGATTTTTGTACTGTTGGCTATACAATCGTCTTGATTTTTATTTTTTAATGAGGGTCTCTCTACTTTTGAATATGTATACTTGCTTTTTGTATGCATTTCACATGCTTTCTTGATTCAAAATTAAATAAGAAGAGTACCTACTTGTCCAAAGTAAAGTCTTTTGAAAACAATGTAGCTTCATATAGGAAAATGTTTCTTAAGAGATTTTTTTGAATTATGTTTACTTTGAACTATATTTGCTATTCTTCTACAGAATAGGAAAGTTAATGATCTTGAAAAGTATTTTCTCCAATATTGAAAGTAGGTATCTTTAAGATCTTGTTTTTAAAATGTACGTGGAATTGTTGATCACAAAAAATTAGATTTTTTAAATAAAGTATTTTAATTTTAATGAATATAGTTGCTGTTGGGGTGCTACGTGTTTATAAGTCAGATAAAAAATATGATTGTCCTTAAAAGTATTTTACGTTTAACTTTTAAAATACATTATTTTTGCATGTTTATTTTTTTGATGAAAATTTATTTTTAGGCAAACAAAGAATATTTAAAAAAATAAACTTTAAGAATTTTCATACTCTCTTGAATTATTTATGATATAGTGTAATATTGTTGCCTCTTCTATACAGTACGGTAATTATTTCAATATTTGCATTTCTATCAAAACATATTAAACAAAATTAGAAAATTAATACAAAAAGGCATGTCTTTAAAGGATTATTGCTTAATATTACGCCGTTTTCTTAGTCGTATTATTAGGATTTTATATTTAAAAAACATTTATAAGTATTTCAGCACATTTGTGAACTAAATACTTATTTGCAAACCTAAATAAATATCATTTTTATGTGTTTTTGTTTCAACTAGTTACACGCAAAAATTTATACGAGGGTTACTCTGAAATTTTTGAGATACGCGCAGACTAGAATTCACAAAATAAAAATAACGGTTTAATTTTAAAGTACAAAGTATTTTAACACAGAAGACGATTTTTTACTGACTTACTTCAACTTGTTTAGCGTGGAATAAATTTTAAACAGAAGAGAAAATGGAGTTGACGCGAGAACATTTTCGCGCTATGATTTTCTACGATTTCAAAGCAGGATTAAGTCAAGAAGAATTCGTTCAACGGTTGCAATTAGCATTTGGTGATGAATCTCCAGCTCGTGCTACTGTATTCAGATGGTTTAGAGAATTTAGAAGTGGTCGCAATTTTCTTCAGGATGTAGAACACACAGGAAGGCCGCCATCGGCAGTCATCCCGGATAATGTGTCTGCCATACGAAAAATGTTAATGGATGATAATCGCTGTACCTATCAAATGATACAGAAGGAACTTAACACTGGATCCGCAGCCATACACAAAATCATTCATGAAGAATTATATATGAAAAAAGTAGTTTGCCGTTGGGTTCCCCATAATCTAACTGAGCATCAGAAAGAGGAGCGTGTCAGAATCAGTAAAGAAACTCTTAATATGCTGAATGATGGTGGCCACCGCATCATTTCTAAAATTGTAACAGGGGATGAAAAATACATACCGTTTTTTGACGTTTCAACACGTCAAGAAAGCAAAGTATGGGTCTTTGAAGATGATCCCACGCCGACAATGGTGAAAAAACAACGCGCTTTGAAAAAAGTGATGTATGCCGTTTTCTTCAGAAGTACGGGATTGGTCAAAGTTGGAAGTTGGAAGGACAGAAGACAGTAACAGCAAACTGGTATACCACTAAATGTCTTCCAGAAATTCTACAAGAACTGAATGTTAAGGAACTAATGCTTCAGCATGACAATGCATCTTCACATACAGCCGGATTAACAGTTGAGTTTCTTAAACAAAAACAAATTAAAGTGTTTGAACATCTGCCGTATTAACCTGATCTAGCTATGTGCGACTTTTGGTTATTCTTTAATCTAAAAAAGAACTTACGTGGACGTCGTTTTCATTCAGATGAAGAGACTGATGCATAAATGCATTTTTTTCATCTATTCGAAGAAATGAATGGCTTGAGGCATTTAATCTGTGGAAAATTCGTCTACAAAAGTGCATTGATGCTGGAGGAGACTACTTTGAACACACCTAAAATGTTGTAAGTATAACTTTAAAAACCTAGTTGTATCTCAAAAATTTCAGAGTGACGTAGATTAATGGAAAATCGCAAATATTGCAATGCTACTAAATATTTTTTATTTAATTAATTTTATTATTAGTACATTAATCCTCTCATGCTTAAAACACATATAATACTATCACTTAACATTTCAAAATTAAATATTTAGTTGTTAATTAAAAAAAAATTACTATATAAAAAGAAGGTTTTATATAATGTGATTTTTCATTATGTGAATAATTAATATTGAAATTTATGGGAAATAACCTTTATAAAATTGATATTTAAGCATTAGCTGTTATGCATTAAGTTTAATAACGTATTGAGTTTTCAAAATGAAGTTAAATATTTACAGCAACAAACATTTATTGCTTATAAATATGTATGATGTGAAAAGATATAAATGTATAACGAAATCTCAAACCATTATTTTATAAAATTAAGAAGATATAACTTATTAGAGTACAATTTATCAGACTAAAACAGTTTACATATATTTTAACTTATTATGCCATAAAGTGTGAACAAAACCAAATATTACGTCACATAGAATGAGAAATAAATGCAAATGGACTTTGTAACTTCAAAGAATAAAATTTATGTTAGAAAAATTGTGCTCAAGTGCCAAATACGAGTGCCTGAATCAGTAATGCTTAAATTTTCGAACCATTTATGAGGGGGAAGCCAAACTTAGAACCACTGGATTGGAAAGCTGCTTGATTACCGACATTTAGAGTGCTTGACAATTAATTATCTCAGTCATAAAACCATCAGTTTCACGTGTTACAACGGATTAATGGAATTTATTGGAGTTCCTTTCGTCACAGATCACATAAAACAATGGAAGCATTCTTTTAGAATGCATAGTTTAAATTAAAATCTAGTCATTAAAAATTCTGGTACTCATTTCAAAAAGTCAATTTTTAATATTATATCAGTAAAATTTATAACACCAGCAGTTAATGCATATCATCTATGGAATAATTTTAAAATTCATGGCTATTGAAAATGCGAAGACATTTTTCCTATCAATTATTCCTTTGAAAGACTTAAGAGATAAGTTCAAAGTATGTAATATAAGTCTTTCTATCAATCTTAATTTTAAAGCTTAACATGATGATTTGTAGGAAATGTTTGGAGAACGTACTAACGAAAAGCTAATAATTACTAATTTTACAGCTTGATTTAAATTAGATTTTTTACAAAATGCATTGGCATAATTATATATTTTATTTTAAATTGAAAAAAGTCTTGGTGAAACTTAATAATTTAACGTTATTATGCTTTACGGACTTTAGAAAATTGAATATTTTTAAATTAATAACACATTAGAGTAATATTTTTAAAATGATCAATGTAAGTAAGCCGCCACAGATTATAATAAAATTACAAAGAATATATGATTATTATATTGAACATAGAGTAAACGAGTAAAAATGAACAAAGTTAAAGCTATTATAATTAATAATAGTAAATGAATTTTAATTTTAATACTATTATAAATTCAATGAAATAAATGTAGTTGTAAAACGAAACTTAAAATACTTAAAAATGGAAATGAACGTCTAATTTAATATAATTCATAAAATTAATTTAAAATGCAAACATTAAAAATCAAATTATTTCAATTAAATCACATTAATATATGTTAAATAAATTATTCGTAAAATACTATCTAAACAAATCATACCTATATAACTATGAAACAGTTTAAAGTAAATAAACCTTAAGCAACTTGTTAGAATGATTTCGAGAATGCTGAATAATAACAGATAATATAAGAATGTTACGATAATTTTTTGGAGTTAAATTTAAGTACACACGTAAATTTAAATTTAAAATACACGAAATAAATATATATTAAGAAGTTAATTTAATAACATTTCTTTTTTGACTCTTAAAAATTCATAATTTTCTTAACAAACTTTTTTTTGTTCATTTCATAAATAATATTTTACTCTTTAGCTAAACAAACATCTTTTACATTCTTCGTCTTAATAAATGGGGCCATCAAATAAATAAGACAAAACGAACTAGTTTGGGAAACTTCTTAACACCAGAGAATAAAATTACACGCACATGTAACCAAAATAAGCAATAACATAATACGATTATTTTATCCCTATATAAGAAAATCGATGCACTTGAAACCTCAAAGACAGAGTAATTTTATACCTTTCAAATGATCAAAATCAAATCGTACCAAGACTGATACTCCCACGCTGGGCACTCAACTAATCGAGAAAGTTCTTTGTCATAAGAGTTATGTCATATGATACCTCTAAATCAGAAATGCGGGGACCGTAGACGATGATTTCGTCTCAGTATCTAATGAAGTACATTTGATCCGGAATTAGTCCTTCTCCTCTTTCTGGAGGATTTCCTAGGATTTATCCTGAATGCGGCATGAGTTGTTGTTATATTCTATCGCTCCCCCCTTCCCCATTCGGAACACCATTCCCAAGATATCTGACAATAGTTGTCTTCTGTTATCCTCGCTTCCATGGTTTTTGTCTTTCTGGAAGAGCCATTTTTCTTTCTGCGCTGATGTTCTTATTTCTTCGTCATCATCCCTTGCCCTTTCCTGCGGAGAGTTTTGCTGCAATATTTATGCAGTGTCAGGGATCATGCTCTCCCCCCCTTCACGTCAGCCTTAATATTTTGATCGATGAATCACAATTATTAGATGCATTCTAACTAGAGTTTGTCCTGAATTGAGATTTCTAATTTTGATTCTCGTGATTTTTTTTGGATTATTTAATGATATATGATCCGCAATGCTGGTTTAGGCTTGTACAGATTTTAGAAATACTTTGAGATTCTTCATCAAAGAGTAAAATTAGAAAAAAACAGATTAATATTGTAATAGTACACATGAATTCAACAAAATATATTTTCAAATTGGAAGTTAGGAAAAATGTCAGCAGTATTACCTCAGTTTTTAATGAAGCCATATTTCAAAACTTGCTGTGAACTTGAATGAAATGCTTCCTTTTCAATAAGCAAATGTACAGAACTGAAAAAGAAATTATTTTTTAAAATAAATGTTAAAAATTTTAACTGTCTAATTGCATTTTTATAAATCTGATATTGCGTCAAAATCTAAAGTCATAATTTTACATGGAGAACTAATTAGACTTGGACTTATACTCTTATGTAGATTTACAACTATTGGAAACATTAACAGACGAATAAGGATCCAAATGTATGAACCAATGAATAAAAACCCAGAGACTAACATTTAAGCTGCTATATCAGCAAATGTTTTTCGTAATACAATGCAATACATCTTCCTATAATTGATAAAAAATTTTTTAACATTACCTAAGCTGATATTCAGTAATGAAATTTTTTTAAATATTCATAACCATAATTAAAACTGAAAATTTTGAGCTACTGAACATTTTTACCTCTAATAGTATAATAAATACAAATTTTAATACTTTATTAAATGTACTTTTAAATTAGAAATCAGATTACTAACATGTTTCGTTGTGTTCGAATTTCATACTGAAATCATAATGACAGAACAATATCACAACAGTATGTAATTCGGAAAATAATTACATATTCTTATATATATATATATATATATATATATATATATATATATATATATATATATATATATATATATATATATATATATATATATATATATATATATATATATATATATATATATATATATATATATATATATATATATATATATATATATATATATAAACTACTATATAATATTTCTGAATATAAGTTACATTTTATTCTTATAACTTTTATGACTGATACTAACAACATAAATGGTAATTTAAATGTATTAGGCTAAAAAATTGGATGACGAAAATAATTATTAATTGGTAAATAAATATTATTGTGAAAATATATATAGTTACTAATGTTATATGTTTTTGCTATAATTTCTTCACTTTTAAATCAAAATATTTTAATTTAAATATGAAAATTATCCTCTCTCTTAAATAAATTTAAAATCTTTAAAGCAAGAATAATTTTTATTAAATATGAATTATAATGAATATTACATTGATTAATAAAACAAAATTCGAAATTTTTTATTAAAATTCGAAGAATATTATGAATTTATCACTCTTTCGATAATTTATTTCATTTGTTTCATTTTAATAAAGGTTTGGCTTGGTTGTGATTCTGCGATCTCTATCAGCAATTATTAACAAAGCTAATTTGAAGTACACAACTATAATAAGCCACTAATCAATCTGGGAAGCAAACTGCGAATTTTACAGAACACAAGAATTGTATCCTTTCATATGCAACATTGTGTTTACAGTAAAGAAATATTTAGATAAAAGTGGAGAGACAAACTTTTATAAATAAGCTTTAAGGAAATTAAAAAATGAAAGATGTTATTGATAAATTGTTTCTTGGGAGTTTTACGCATAGCAGTTTGCAAGAGCTATATACCTTCCCTGATATGACAAGTTCCAGAGGTGAGTTGATAAATTTTTGATCTCTATTAAAGAAAATCTTTTATTTTTCAGTTAGAAAATTTAAATTATATACTTTTTCATTTTAAAGTGAACATGAATTTATATTTGTTAAGTTTGAAATGTATTCTGTGTAAGTGTAGTTGTACTTTCTGTTATGTAGTTGCTGTATTCAAAAGATCAAATGCAACTCTTGTGTGAACTCTATTTTAAATATTTCAAAATTACTATACTACACTATTTTCTTCTTGTGAATATATCACCTCTATTCAGTTGATAATTATGAAATTTTATTTAATTGATCTTTTATTATTATCCCATTTGAGTAGGTGACACATATATCCTTAACTCTACATTCTTTTGATTAATTGATGGATTAATTGTTTGAAGTTAAATGGCACAAATTCCTGCGTAGGACAAACAGCATCAATTTTGATTTCTGATTTTCATTGATTTATTCGTAATTAGAATGGTAGTTATTAAATTTGTTAATCGAAAGCTATCTTTAAAAATATTCTATTAAAAAATAATTCCTTCGATTCGTGTGGGTGTGAGAAATACAAATTTTGTAAATATACTTAGTTCATTTTTGGTACTCAAAATATTGCCTGGTGTTTTAAAATTCAGATGAAGCATGAAAAAATTCAAATAAAAATGCTTTAAGTAATTCAAAGAAATCCCCACATTGCTACAAACATTCCTGAAATTTCTAAAGAAATTCAGAAATTAATAAATGTAAGACTTTAAGGAATGTTTAATTTTTAGTCAAGGAATAGTATTATGTCAATTAACTTTAAATTATTAATTATTTGAAATTACTATCTGCACGTTAATTCTTTTAAGGAAAAATTCTTGTGATTTGAATCGTTTTTATAAGTGAATATTAAAGTAATTTAAAAAATTAAAAGCAGTCTGAATATCAGCGCAAGACTGAAATTCAAAAGGTTTTTGAATAATTTGAAACAATAAAATAATAATTTTAAAATAATGTAAATAACATGTATTACAATAACATTAAGCACAAGGGGCTCAAATATGGAAATGGATGTAAAATTAAAGGAAACTGTGGATTCAGTAATATAAAGTAGTGATTCTTATCTAAGCAAATAGTTTTAAGATTCATTTTTTAAAAACCAGTAATAATCTTTATTTGAACTTTTTATATTTATATAATGCATGTTGAGTTAAATAGAAAAAAATAGCTGATTTTTTTTATTTTTTAAAAGATTTTATAATTTTTTTAGACTTTACTTAATTTTGTTTTATGCGTATTGAATTTTTAGAGACAAAAATAGCTAAATTCTTGACTTATAATATATCAAGTAGAAGTGAAGAAGGAAGAGGCTTTAATAAATCCTAGTGACGACAAAAACCATATATTTACAGAATTGTTCTTCTGATTTGATTTGGCTGAGTGGCAAATTTCATCTTCTTTCGTGGATAGGAAAAGATTCGTTTTCGTTGGCTGAATTCGCAAAGCGTTGCTTCATTTTTCACTAAATGGATTCATATATAACTGCATGGAGAAACAGTATACCATTTAGCTATCACATTTTGGCCTTAAATCACATTTTATAGGGTGCAGAATACCAATAGTATGTTATATGTTCAGACATACCTAAGATATTCGTTATCGAAATACTTTTAACAAAAATACATTAGTTTTAATAAGAAAATAAATGAAAAAGGCATTGGTAGGAAAAGTATCATATGAAATCTAATTAAAATTTCAGAATAGGAAAATGCTTAACAATAGTTAATTTAATATATATAAGTAATTTTTAAATTTAACAATAGTTAATAAAAAACAATAGTTAAATTTAAAAATTACTTTTAACAATAGTTAAATTTAAAAATTACTTTTAACAATAGTTAAATTTAAAAAATTAAATTTTCTTCATTAATAGGACTCGGTTATTGTGAATATTAGTAATTACCATTAACAAGGGCTGTAAAACTTTCTAAGTTTGCTTAACATCTAGTGTTATCAATTTGAATTTATCATCATTATTTTATGAATTCTTCAACTTCCAAATGTGTCTAATATTATAGACTCTAGGTATTTTTTATGCTCAAAGGCATAAGCATAAGAGGTCACCTGTGCTATTATCCTATATTAATTTTTTTTAGACCAGAAGGATATATATATCGTCTAATATATAACATAATATATTTTTAGTCTATCAATCAAAAATAATACCAATAAATGATTAGAGCTAGAACTTAATAATTTTAAATAAATTTAAGATATGTCTCATATTTTCCCATGCTGCTCTTATTGTCTCCCAATCTCTCCCAGGTTGATGCATAAAACTTTTTTTCAATAAGTTTATGATTCAACGCAAGAAAGAAATACGTTAATTAACTGCAAGTTTTTGTAAAAAAATGAAATTAAAACATGGTTTTATCGTGAGAAAATAATCATTGGAAACATGAAACTCTCTCATGTTCCTAATTATTGCGTGCTAATCAAGATATGACTTTCTTTTCTCTCTCGAAATACTAAGGTCCTACAAATATTTATCCTATTTGTCTTAGGTTTTCGAAAATAATAAGAAAACATTACCTATTAATTTTCTAAAGCTCAAGGAATTAATTTTTACAGAGCTTTAGAATTGCTATAAGTATCTCTCCAACTGCCACCCAACTTGTCTAGTGGTCAGCGCGCCTGATTGCTGATAGGGAGGTCCTAGGTTTGAATCCCGGTTCGGGCATGGATGTACTTTCTCTCCCTATCTATCCTGTCTTTGTCCTTTTCTTCTATGAATGAGCTGGGAATGGTTGCCTTCCCTATAAACAGGTACTTATGGTATGTGTGTGCTGAGGAAGTCGGACGCTACACCTAAATATGGTTCAGTTGGAAAAGTGGAGCAGCGCACCCTATAACCCCAGCCTAGCTGACACACGACAACAACAACATCTGTCCAACTATAGCTGATAGCGAAAGTAAACAATGTCCTCTGATAGTTGGCGAACTATGTGACGCCATTCAATAAAACATGCGACAACATGCGATACAATTTTATACGTTTATACAGCTATCTTTCCACTTTCGCAAATAAGCTGTTATGAAATTAGGGATACAAAAAATTTACAGCAAAAGTGGAGGCTCTTAGTATAATAAACCCTGGGCTTACTCTCGTTACCAATTCACTGTAAGAAGAATATAACTTGTTTTTCTATTCTATATATAAGATAATCTAATGAAACGCGATAATAATTTTCATTCTGACTTCATAAAAATGGAAGAAAATATTCACATCTTCCATTACTAGAATAATATTTGGGAATTCAATAGGTGTATTAATGTGTTTTAAAGTAGTTTTAATAAATCGTGATAAGGAACACCTAGGGTAATATTAGAATTTAAAATATCTTTTGAAAATGATAACTTTTATTGATTATAATATATATCACAATGAAAGACTATATTGAATTATTTTTTTTATCAAACTATGCTTCCCACATAACTTGATATAGTTTTGAATTATTCTTACGTTTGTTTTTCTATTAAAAATAAAAGTATCTTAATTTTTGTGTTTAAAATGAAAATGACGCAAAATAAATTTAAGAACTGCCATAAAAATGACTGGAAAAAGAAAGAATATACATATAAAATCTTGCAATTGTAACTACATACCGAAAAATTAATGTTATGATTTACAGTTCAACAACGTAAGTTTGTTTCTCATCTCTGGCATTTTTATGTACTATGATCTGAAAGGTATTTTAAACCATTGGTTACGACCTAATAAATTCTTCTTTCTAAAAAATGACTTTCAATAATAAACGAATGAACTATATAATAATTACATACTAATGGAAACTATATTTAATATTCAAATTAATTAAGTTTTAGTATTTTTTTGCATAAAAATCATCAAACAATTGTATTGCTTCGTTCAGAAAAATGATTAAAGTACACAAATCACGTTACACATCTAGACAACTGATACATATATATACTTTAAGCTGTTTAAAAATTGATTCGAAGAAAGAATTTGAGACTGATCTAATGTGTTTTATAAATATGATACTAAATATTTGTTATATAGATGTACTATTTTACTTTCTGATATAAATTTGAATAATATTTTACTTTCTACTAGCACAATTGACATTTACCTGTTCATCTTTAGCAACAATTTTATTGCTAAATATTTCTGTTTTTAAATTATAAATGCTGTCAAAACTATTATAAAAAAATTATTGCACATAGATATATTATTTATAGTTTTCAATTCTTACATAAATAGTAACAAAAAACACAGCAATAATAACTGAAAGTTTCATTATTTTTCGTGTCCATTTGATATTGGCTACGTTTTATCTTTCTGAGAAATGATCTCCAGAAAACGGCGAGTTCTCAATAGATGAGAGTTTTAACCTAAAATTTATTTTCTTTTTCATGAAACTGCCATAAACTCTGCTGTGGAATCTTTAAAACCCAGTAGGATTATAGTTTTATAATAATTTGTTTTGACTGGTGTATCGTGTTTCAATAAACTCAAATCATTTGTCAAAAGCAAAATCCATTACACTCTCTCACACTGTGTTTTCTAAGGAGAAAATGTTACTCGGAATTCGTAAACTTTAAATATTTGAACAGAATTAAATCTGAATTCTATCGATTTATATTGTAAGCCGTGATTAAAATTCTTAAACATGAGCTACATTTAAAAAATTGATGTTTTTCGTGTAATCAGTGTCAGTACCAAAGAATAAAATATGCATTATGGAATCATTATAAACATATTGTTTATCTTATAAATTTAAACTACAAAAAATTATGTTATAGATTTATATATATGTTATTTATGTAAAATTTTAAATATTTGTATTTATATTTAAGGAATATATATCCAGTAGTCGAGAACTTATTTGTTATTGACATATTTGACAAGAACTTATTTATTATTGAATGCTTATAAATCATTATAATTTTTTAAACTTGTAAAAATATTTAAAAACTAAAAATATATTGATATTAATTTTATATATTTTACATAGTTTTTATAGAAAACATCTCTTAACTATTAATGAAAATTATTTTAAAATTAAATCATAGTATTTTGAGACGAAGATTCATTTACAAAATTTATATTATTTGAGTAAAAGTTGACATCCAAGAAAATATTTTATCTGTAATTTGACGTTATCAAAAATATATTTCAAAAAGAAATTTGAATATTTGAAAGAATTGCATTTTTTAAAATTACTCATTATTTGAAGATGCGGCCTAAGAGACAGCTTCTTATATTCGAAAAAATATTTTGTAAATATATATCCTTCGGATTAAGATTAATTTTGATAGAACTAATTACATTCATTAAATAACCAAAAGGTTTTTAAGATTTATTTGAAAAATACCATGATTTATTATCCTTTAGAATTTTGGGATTTTACTTTATTTTAATTTATAAAATAATAACTTAACTACTAAATGCAAGTATAATTAGATTTTATATTTTTCCTATTCTCTATTGACTGTTACATCATAATAAAAATTCTTTCAAACCACACTTTTGCATTAAAATTTGGCTGATTCATCATTTCATCAAAAATGCTATTTCTTCAAATTGAATGAAGAGAACCTTTAATCAACTAATTTTGATTTATAAAGTTAGGAAAGAATGCTTAGAACATTTAATAACTGACAACATGATATCATAGTACAGTTAAATCTTCATTTTATACCTGAAAATTTATAATTAATTTTTTACAGCTAGATAAAATTTTCTTAAATAATATTGAAACATATAAGAAATAAAAAATACATTACTACTTAATAATAAATATGTTACCATGTTGCATCATTTTTTTTTTTCATTTTAGAACATATGAGTATATATATTATTCACTTTATTTAAATTTATTTAAAATCATAGATATGTTTCATTTTGTAATATCAATTTCTAAAAGTGATATAATTCCAAGAATATTTAAAGATCACCCTGGCTTACGCAAAAGTAACCAAATTATTTTACATTAATAAGACAAAAGAAATAAAAGTCATACATATTTATATTTCAACTTTAATTAATCAGTATCATGTAATGAAAAAATGATTCTGTAATCCTACAAATATTTTTTCAAATATGGTGATGGTGCGTGTAATACCAGAACCAAAAAGAGTGCTTAATCATAAAGTCATTACAATCATACGAAAGACAAAAACCATAAACAAAAGTTTCATTAACATATTTCTACTAAAATGATGGAAATCTAATAATGTTGGGAGGGAATCCTATAAGGCAGTGCATCTTGTGATTAAATTGTATTTCCACCTTGTTTTGGGGAGTAGTTTTGCAATAATAATTCAGTTACTGCCTCAGGGCTGGAATGTGCGTTAGCAATAATTGGTAGCTTACTGCTCTTCAGTCATCTCCTGAAAATAATTAGTGGCTTATATGCTCTGCCACTGTAATTATTTCATTTACCATCTAAAGTTGTTGAAAGTTTGGTATTTTTCCTTATCTAATTATGCCATATCATTTCGAAGAGTTAGTGGTTATAGTGTGTTTATGTGTGACGAAGAATGACAGCTATTCTCGAGAAATTTCTGTTCAAAATTTAGAATTGTGGGCTGTCTTCTTAACGCTTTAATAAAAAATTATATGGATTGTTGATTTAAAATTCCTAAGAAAGTTATATGGAAATAGTGATTTCCTGAGTTACCATATTTTAAAAAATGAAACAATAAAACAGTCATTAGAATTAAACACACAAGTAAAATTTATTTCTCTTATTGTTTGTTAAGATTTTAATATAAGAACAAATTTACAAAGCCTTTTAAAAAATGTTGCCCATAACTATTATCTATTATTTTCCAGGAGCAGTTATGAGACTACTTCTGGGCATTAAACTATATACATAGAATCCAAATTGCATATTGCCAAACTTTATCATAAAAAACTATCGGTTTATCAAAATTCAAGAGCAATCATTTTACGACGAACAGTATAAACGAGTAGTGTAATTCCACACTTGTTCAATTTCTTTTTAATATGAAAGTCATGAAAGAAATTAAAAAAAAAAAACTGTGAACTAAAAATGACCAAACGACCAAGTGTTTAGCTGAAGTACTTAGTAGAAATCGATGAAATTTGAAATATTTTGGGGTAGAAAAAAATTACGTATCTATTTGTTACTGAATTTGTACAATACAATATAATTTGAAGTTGAGAAGCTGTGTAATGATTTAGTTGTTCTTCATTTATTTTTTACTATAAATTGAATAAAGATTTATGTATATCTTTTAGCTCCTAAACTGTGCCGCCCAACTTCTAGGGGTCAGCGTGGCTGCGGTTAGGGAGGTCCTTTGCTCGAATACCGTTTCGGGGCATGGATGTACTTTCTTTCTCTATCTATCCTGTCTTTGTCCTTTCCTTGTATGAATGGGTTGTGAATGGTTGTGCCTACCCTATAAACGGGTACCTATGGCATGTGTGTATTGAGATAGTTGGACTCCACACCTAAATATGGTTCTGTTGGAAAAGTGGATCAGATCACCCCATGTTGGCCGTCTTAGCTGGCACACGACAACAACAACAACAGCTCTGGTACTTATGTAATAATTCTATAATCAAGCATTCTTTTTAGTTCTGGAGCTATACACATTAATTTTCACTATATAAATACATTTTTGGGGAAATGTAAAATTTTTTACGTGATACCAATTTACTAAAATTATAATATTAACGCATGAGAAAATATACTTCAGAAGTATTTAATTTATTTGGAATTCTCTGTTGTGAACAACCTTTAGTTTTTTTATGCGCTTTTAGTAGCCAAATGATTCATAATTAAGGAAATTTTGAGTGTGAGAATATTTGGACTTAGATATAGACTCATCAAAATTCGAGGAAAGGTAGAAAAGACAATACCACAAAAGATTATTCTACCTTTAGTTGCTTATAAATGTGTTGCAGTGTTATACAAAAACACAAATAGTCATTGCATGTAACTTTACCATAATACTTGAAAAGTGTTTGTCATCCGTATCTCAGAGTAGAATTGGATTTTTATCGATATCATGTTACGGTTTTAAACTTTATGCAAGAAGTAATTTTCTCCAACAGATATTCTCACAGACGTAAAACGACGCTATTATACGGGAATCACTTTCATGTATGTGTAGCGAACATTTAAACTTTAAATTATTTACTAAATAATTATAAACGATAATTATAGATGTTCTAAATAATTCATTTTAATTTCAAGAAAATATTCTTTAATTACACGCGAGTAATCGGCATCTAATTCTTAGAATCACTATAAATTATTATTTGTATATTTTGTTTTAGACTTATCGGAAGATGTACTGGATTTTCATTGTTTTTTCATTGTATTTCAATTTCTCAAATAATAAGGAATACTATTAAAAATATATTTCTAAATTACATACGTATTATTTACATATGTGTCTAGCGATAATATGTGCATGAACAAAATATAATATTGATTAGTTAAGAATAGCAAATATTTAAAGACACAATTCATATCACTGGCGTGAAAATAAAATAGTAAAATTTGAAATCTATTTAAAATATTCAGCCTAAGAAAATATTTAAAGGGAAAAACCTCTTTCCTTTTGAGGATAGAATCAACTAAAGCTGTTACCATCAACCAGTTAGATACAGTGCAATAACTGTCATAAATGAAGCATTTATATACTCTTGGAATATATATTTTAAAGGGAATTCTATTTTATATCAAGATGACAGTCAGAAAGATGCATTTCATTTCAAATGCAGCTCGATGGTGTCAAGGATCATTTACGAGAGGTGGTGCGCAGACAGTATAAGCCAACTGCTGCTGCAGACAGTTTTCACTTCAATGATTTTTTTATCTCTTATTTTGGACTTCTTTTATCTATGATTCTTTCCATATATTCTGCTTTTTATTCGTTTTATGTGACTTACCAAGAGAATTTGTATCCATTTTATTTACATACATGAGTAAAATTGAAATCACAAGTGGAAATGAAGTATAATTATCCCTTTTTAATAATAATAAATTAAAAATATTTAACTTCTAGGAGCTATTTTGTACTTAATAATTAATTCTAATATTTTTAGTATTATTTTTGCATGGTTTCTCTAAAATAGTATATAAATAATAAAAACAATTTGATATGACAGCAAGTATGGAGGCATCTATTTCCCTGTCAGAGTTTGATGCGAATTTCGTAAACACGTTTGATGTTTGATATAGGTGATTTCGAAATTTTCTTGACTATGTGTTATGATGGATGGTTTTTCCCGCAAGAAGAATAGAGAAAACAAATTTGAAAGTTTTGGAAGTAGAAAGTGGTGTTAAGAAATTCAAAATTGGGGCAAATATTTGTGACAGTTTTTCTATATAAACCAACTTATATATTACTGTTTTAAGAGTATCATGACTTGAAAATCAAAAATTTCTATGTCCGTCCACTTCCTTAATTTCATATCGGTTTTGAAACTGTTGGTCACGCGAATAATGAACCATTGTTGGAAATACGTCACATTCGGATTGCAGGATATTTCTGCGGAGTAAAGAGGACGAAATTAAATTTCCCAGCCAAGTGTGTCCATGAACATATTTTGTCATTTACCTTATACTACGTTTTAGTGTTCTTAAAGACACATACACTTCATTTCTATGGTCAAATATTGTTTGTTTCTGATATAATATGGATGAAAACTTTTGTAACTGTATCGAGCATACTTTGTAAGTTTTTCTTTCTACAGAGAGATTCAAAATACGCACTTTGTAAGTGTTGTACCAAACATTGAGCTGCATTTTTTTATTGATGCATGATTTGCTTGACAGTGAATGTAGTGGGAGTGATTAAATTTTCTTTAGTGGTTACATATTTTCTATTTTTCATCATGTGTGATTATTTGGTTAAGAAAAGAGGCCTCACTGTCTCTTGAAAATAATGAAGAGCAAATGAGTTTCTGGATTTGAGATATTTCTTCAAGTAAAACTTGAGAAGTTCACTTGCTAAACATGCAAGTGTTTCTTTTGTTATTTAGTACATTAAGTTTGTTTTCTTCAAGCTAACTTTTTATATGAATTATTAGTATATTTGATATTTTTCATATTTGTTGTTTCACTTTAGTACAAGTTCATTGATAATTGTTGTATGAAGCTTGATGTTTGCTTTGGAGGTTCACATCTTTTGCTGCAAACTGACTGATCCACTTCTCATCCGAGATGTCTCTTACTGATGAAGAATGGAGCTTATCTTATCTCCAGCTTCTCCAGCACAGATGTCCAATTTTAATTCAGACTTAAGACAATACATTAGAATACTTTATTATGGTGTCATTCAGGATTATAATCCCAACAGCATTATGCATCAAAATTCTGCTCTGGTTAACGGAAATATCTCACATTATTCAGAAATATTACTGACATCTTTCATCGGAATGTCATTTTTCATTTTAATGATGTAATTATTTTTAATAATTTGTATTACTTAATTACGAAAATTTCTTGCATAAATTATTTAATGATCAAAACCCATGATAAGATTCTTAATTTCTGAATTTCACAATACAGAGGTTTTGAATAGAGTTTTTATAACAAAATTTTTCCTCTAGATAAATATTGAACAAATTTGAAGTTTGATTACTTTTACGTTTAACTGTATATCATTACTGAAAACTCATAACTATGTTTTGGATTTTTATTATTTGTATTTGAATTGTTTTGATCTTTAAACATTTTAATACTTAAAACCTAATTTTCTAATATCTCCTTTCTTGTCATCGTTAAAAATGCTCTTTAACATCAATAACTTTAATTTTCATAATCATAAATGCTTGTTAAATAAAACTAAAATGATATTATTTATCTAAATACGTAAAAATAAAATTTATTTTTAAATACAAAATAAAAAAAACAATAAGTAATTTTAAATTTAATAAATTATATAAATTTTAAATAAAAATAAACATATGACATTTAAAAAAATACTGAATCCAGTAGGTGAATGTATCAACAAAAGATTGAATAAGCATTTGGGTGCATCTAATGTGTGAAACATATTACGATGTAGTTATTTTAATTTAAGAAGAAAAAATAATACTACCTTACACAGAATGAAATTTTATTGTCATTTGTTTGTAGAATATTTGATGAAAAATAATTCTTGAATATATTTTTCGCTGTAAATAAACTTTAAGAATGCATGTTTCAGAGAATTTTGTTAGTAGAAAATGAATTATTCAAAGAGTGAAAATGCATATAAAACGAATGTGAAATAATTCATCCAATTTCTGTTTGCCATTTTTTATTCATTTGAAACGCATGTAAATTGCTTGCTATAGATGTACTTAAAGTCGATTGAAATATTCAAGTTTTATTCGTTTCTTTGCAAACAAGGCTAAGCAGCTTATTTTTATTGTATTCGAAAATGGCCACTTATTTCAAATCTTCTGTGCTGTTTTCGATAACAAGCTGAACCTCGCGCAAAACCATTTTCTCTAAGTCGGAAACTGTTACAAGTTAATTGAAAATAGCTTGAAAAGTTTTGCTTCTTTATCTGTAAGTTTAAGTTTACAGGAAGCTAAAACTTTAAAGTTTGAAACTTAATTTAAAATAAATTCTGAATTTAGTTATAAAGCTCTCTGTTTTGCATTTATTTTCACTTTTTCTAAGAATATTGTAATAGTGATGAAGCTTTATCTATACAAAAAATATTTTCTCACCGAAGTATTTCAAATGCGAATTTTCTGAAAGAATTTGTGTCGCATGAACGGAAGAAATATGGTTGGTTTTTATTTAAAAGTTTTCTACTGTACTGAATAAATTTCTTTATATTATTCAACGGAGAAATGGTTATCAGTGTAAATTTAATTATTATTTTCATGAGGAATTTAAAAATATCATAACTAAGATAATAATGTTGTTGTTGTCGTGTGCCAGCTAAGCTGGCATTATAAGGTGCGCTGCTCCATTTTTCCAACTGAACCATATTTTGGTGTGGAATCCGACTTCCTCAGTACATACATGCCATAGGTACCCGTTTATAGGGTAGGTAACCATTCACATCCCATTCATATAAGGAAAGGACAAAGACAGGATAGATAGAGAGAAAGTACACCCATACCCGAACCGGGATTCTAACCCAGGACCTATCCGCAGTCAGGAATGCTGACCACTAGACAAATTGGACGACATAATAATGGTCGTTATTTAAGAATGGTTCACTAATTAAATTAACTCAAGGAAATGCAAAATATATTTTTTTAATATCAATGCTTGTACTTATTTATCTTGTACATATTTATCTAGCGCTGTTAAGCAAAAATCAATTACAAATAAAACTATTTTCTTTAAAAAATTGTATTTTTAATCTTTGATTTTATTTTCCTTGTAGTGTATATAATAGAAAATTGAAATTTGATTTTAATTTTTAAAGCTTGATTTTAAGTAATGGAATGTTTAGTAAAATGTGTATATATGTAGACATAAAAGAGAATTCTCACTATACATAAATACAACTATTACATAGATCAAGATGTTTACATGCATTGCATTACTCATATTATAGTTGTATTTTGAATTGCGAATTTTCTGGAAGAAAGTACTGGTGCAATAGCAAATTAATTATATTGAGTAAATGAGAGTACAGACGACGATCGCCACTTGACTTTAAATGAGACGGAAAAAAGTATTTGAATTAGAAAATGAACGGAGGATTTAAAAAAACATAAGAAAACACAAACCTCTAAGAAAGAAAAATAAAATTAAAAATATTGAAATTAATTAATGTTTACCAAAATCTTTGGAAACGATGTCATGCAAATCATTCGCAATTTTCGTAACAAAGTAAATTTTGGTCAAATAGATAAGAAAAAAAAGGCTTTATTAGTATGGCTGATAAAAAAAATGTTCAAAATATGTAGAAATTCACACCCTAATGGCTAAAAGTCTAAGGAAGAAAATATTTTTGAAAGATGAATTCATGTATTCGGCGTACATAAGCAACTTGCTAAATTGAGACAGCTTTTTTGTATATTGAATTCCATTATTAGAATTCTACCAATCAAGTTGCTTTTAATAGTCTTGGATAGCGTTGATAAGTTGTTTCAAATTGTTCTTGTTCATCTCCCAGGTGCACGAAAGCCCACACCTAGTCCAAATGATGCTATCCCATGAGAGCATTAGTCCATGGCTAAGGGTAATATGCAGTTTCACTTTAGCGGGAAACCACAAGCGATGAATACAGACAATACTTCAAGTAGAATCTTTCTAATTTAGAAGCAGGCACCAAGCAGAAGACTTGGTCTGACACCTCCAGAGGTATCATTTCCCCAGGAGGACATTGCGACTTATTTAACGTGACCCAGTCTCCAATAGCAAAAACGACGGATCTGCGGTTGGGTAACAATTTGATATTTCCTACCATTCCATAATGAGAGCGAATCTGCCTTAAACTACAAGACCACAGCCACTAGTTGTTTCATTAAAAATATCATTGGGAATATTGTATATTTAAACATTCATTGTAAACAAAATTGGTTTATTTGCTTGAAGTATTTTCTTGATTTCTATAACCCTTTTATACCACATAGTTAAATGTTAGCAATACGATTTATATCTTCTATTTTGTGAAAAACAGGTAGTATCAAATTGTTTAACAGAATAGAAATATTTAGCAAAACATGTATCGAATTATTTTTTAACAGTAAATTATTATCTTTGTTTCATAAAAGATAATTGAAATCCAAAGTGTAAGTATGTCATGTAACTATACACATATTTTATGCCTGAATTTAATAAGAAGAGTTTTTTTTAAAGTGTGGTAAAACAAAAATGTAAAAGGTCGTTTTTTTACTTTGTTCTTTCCAAAAATATTTAGCAAGTGATCTAACGTAAAAAAATACATATGGTGATTATTTAATAGGTAATATATTCGGGGTTTTGGAAACCGTATTTATTTTTCCTTTCTCTTCTCTTGTTAACATTTTTTACTATAAAAATATGACAGCTAAGCATTTTTGATGGAAGCACGTATTACTTTTATTTATGAGAATGCGTATTTCAAAACTTAAAAGCAATTTCTCGGTAAATATGGTTAACTTAAGAGCTAAAAAAAAAACTGGACATTAAACTATAATTCAGGCATATTAATTTCAAATTTAATTTCCAAAATCTGTTGTTAACATCTGTTGCCTCTGTTGTTAAAGAACTAAAAATAATGATATTTAAAAATATGAGGTATTTATTAAAAACTAATGGAAAGCATTAAAAATCGATACATTCAATATTGCGTTAATACCAGATTCATTTTTTTTAAATATAACACTTATTCATGATTTTATGAGTAAGAATGTTTTTAAGAACATTTTTTACGTAAGCGACACTTTTTATAAAAGTTATTTGCCTTAAATATTAAAATAAAGAAGATTTTTTGGATTTTTGTAAGATTTTTAAATATTTTACGAACTTTTCTTTAAAATAAATTTTATTTTTAGGAATTTTTACTTGAAAATTTAAATTTAAATCCATTGAAGATTATTTTGAAAGTTATAGTTACTAAAAATTTTAGATTTTTTTTGTACTAATATGAAACTTCAAACATATTTTGATCAACTATCGAGAAAAAAAAGGTTATTTGAAACACATCACTAATAGAAGAAAAAAAATTCGTGCCATCGAAGAATAATTAGTTTTAAAGTTTTTTTCTGGAAAAAAAACATGTCAAACTTCAATTTTTGTGATGATTAATTTCCTTGCATTTTTTCATGTTTACAGTGTTAAAAATCTCAAATATATTACTAAAGCTTTTAAGGATAGATAATTCAAATAACAACACACGAGGCGGGATTCAAATTTCTGAAATTTAGGCGACCATTGAGTAATCAATCAATCAATAATGTTGTATTAAAGGCCAAAAAAATAATTACTATCGGTTTTGTAATTAACACAAATAATCGAGGAGCTTTTTCTTTAACTTAAAAGTTAGTTTTCTACAATTTACATATCTACAGCTTATTAGCAATTGAAATATTTCCTTTCAGAAAATATTTCATTTAGCTAGATAATGATTCAGAAAACTGAATTAAATAAGAATCTAGAGTTATCAAAAGAATTTCATTTTATCTGATCAATTTCTGAGGAAAACCCATTCTTTATTTCATGGGATTTTCTTTGTCTTATAAATATCTTTTTTTTTACATTTTGTTCTCCGCAAAGTTCCTAATGTCTCGCTCCCGCTCAATATAAAGTATAAAAAGAGAAAAGAAAAACTAAACAATTTGCTCAAAGAATTAAGTGATTTACAATTGTTTTAAGCTTCCTGAGTAAAAGATTTCCTTTCTCGGGAAACAGTTCAAACGTCCCTTAATTCTTTTTATAAAATAAAAAGAATACTGTATATATCGAACATGTTTCCTGCATTAGGTTTTCCAATACTTGCTTTTAAAGATAAAAAAGATAAAGCGCCGATTTACATTAATTGCTCGCCGTGTTACTCCTGTGTTTTTTGTGTGGCTAGAATTATTTAATTTTCTTTATTTTTTCAATTATTTTACTTTTCAGAAGGAATATTATTTCGCATATTTTTCAATACTGGTATTTCAACAAAATTCAATGGGAAATTAATTAAAAAAAATTAAGCATTATTGCATGTTAAAACATGAAAAATATATCTGATATATATATTTTATTCTTATATTTAATTTGTTTTAACATTTTCTAAACCGATAAACTATTTGATGCCTACTTTGTTGATAAAAATGTTCTATTTTATTTTAACTATTTTTCAATGATAAGCAAAGATTACATTGTTCTAAAGTATTTTTAAGAGTATTCTTAAGTTTTAAAAAAAATAAATGACTTTAGTATTAGTAAAAACAAGTTTCATTATGAATATTAGAATTGGTAATTTTTCACCTAATAATATTATCAAAATTCAGTATAAGTATATAATTGAACAAATTACAGAACTTTATTTAACTGTATAATATCGGACTACTCAAGGGGAAAAACTTTTGAAACAAGCGCCCGGCCGGGATTTGAACCCGGGACCTCTCACACGCAAAACGAGAATCATACCCCTAGACCACAAAAAATTCCTCTTTTTATGAGATAAATATGTTTGAAAGATAATAGTAATCAGATTTTGTAATAATTGTTTTTTAAATTTAAATGTCAAAGTCCATAAATTTTATATAATGTAACTAAATTTATATAAATATATATAATTTTTTAATTCAAAATAGAAGTATCATAAAGTAAATAATAAAATAATACTTTATTTCTTGCTAAATTAAGAAAATAAATATCTTTTTTAATTATTTCATTTATTAAAATTTCAAGAATAGCACATTTTTATGGATTCAATGCTCCATATTTACATGTTTAAAATTTAAGAAAAATTAAATAATTGTTGAACTAAATTTTAATAAGCTCACACACACGCACGTGCAAATTCATTTAAAACATAAATAAAAAATACCAAAATAGAAACTACTAAAAATTTTATACGTCGTCATTTTATACAACCTCAGGAGAAGAAAACTTTAAGCAGTTGTACGTTTGGCTTTCAGAAGCCTCGCCATATAGCTTTTAACAAATAAAATAAATGATCGGTGAAGAAGCATTTCAAGTAGAAATATATTAAACGATTTTGTGTAAGAGGCAAAAGCTTCTAACAATTTCAAGGACAAGCATGATAGAAGTTTGAAGCATAGTAAAATATATAAAATGAAATGACGATAATAATTTTTGAATGCAAATTTTAAGAATGATTGCTTATTAATATTAGATGATGTAATATTTTGGTTATAAAAATATGCCATGTCTATCTTAATATGTTAAGCAAATATATAAAAATGTAATAATTTCTTAAAATTTCAAATAAAGCTATAAGATTCCCATAAAAGTCAATAGTACGCAAAAAATAAGCTTTTCTCCTAACATTTTCAAAATGATTCATTTTTATGAAATTTTGCGGTTTTTCTACTTTTAATATTTCATTAAATTAAAATAAGTAGAATATTTTGTAAAATGTTTTGTTCTAGAATTTTGTATTTACTACATGAGTTTGATAATCAAATTCATAATAAAAAATTAATTTTATTACATTCGAATTTTTGATTTTCTTATATATTATTTGCATCACACCTACTTATATATTCTGAGAAAAAGTACTCTATGTGTATCTAATGTTACACACACATTTTGAAACATCATAGAAGACTTGTTTCCGACTTTAGGAGTCAAAATTTCGCAAATAGAATGCTTAATGCCGTATTTGAAAAATAAATGTATTTTCTAATAGAAATGTGATTCATGTTCAAAAAGGTAGTTTTCAGCATCAATTTGTATTTTGAACACTCATATCTTACACTGAAGAAAAGTATTTATTTAATATATACACGCGCACACACACACACACACACACACACACACACACACACACACACACACACACACACACACACACACACACACACACATATATATATATATATATATATATATATAACTTTATTTATTTAATTTTAAGTACGTGTACACATTAAAGAAATAATTTTACTCTTTTGATTAAAAAATTAAGAACAAAAAGTTTTATGGGGAAATATATTTTTAATTTCATATTAGTTATATTTCCTCATTTTATAATTTTTTTGCAAAAAATATGGCTGTGAATTAAAATTTGATATGCATTAAAATAACATTATCATCTATCAAAAACACGTCAGTTATTTTAAGAGTAATATAATATGTTCGATCTGGCACTGACAGAGAAGAAAAGAAAAAAATCCAATTTAAGCAGAATGTGTCAAATTACACGTCAAACTTCTACCCGAAAGTTTTTTTTATGTCTGTAAAATGTTGAAAACCATAATTTTGCACATTTGTAAGATAGCATCCTATCGAAGTTTAATCCAGAAACAATTTATGCAGCTGTGTTGGAAATTTAGTATTTTTATTTTAATGATGAATAGTCTTATAACTCGACTGAAAATTTTCAGAAAACATATTAAGGATTAATGTTTGTTCATTTTTATAATCTCTAAATCTTATATGAATATTTTTGATTAATGATCATACGGTTGATTTTTTATTTTTGAACTGAATTCTTTAATTAATAAAATGATTTTAAAAGTTATGGGCATTGATAATTCTTTTTCTGTAATTTTAAAATCAACTAAAAAGAAAATCTTATAAATGTGCATTTGTTGAAATTAATACAGGAATGTGATATAAATGTTAGAAAAGTTATGAAGTGGTTTGAGACAATACTAATATTGTTTTCGATGTATATAGAAATTTAAATAAACATTAACAATCCAAATTATTGAGCATTTTGCTTTTATGTAATAGCTTTGGTAGTTGCTTTATTTACTAATCATTGAAAAAAATTAGATACAATTTTATGATTTTAATTCATATTTAAAATAAAATAACTGAAGATATTCCATTATATTTTATACTGTATGGTGATCAGAATCATTATGAAAGAAGAAATTTAGAAATATAGGATTAATCAAACCGTTCCTGTTAAGAATTCTTTTTTATCTCACTCAAAATTTTTTAGCAAATGGATGCACTTTTTGTTGGAACTACACAGAATTTTAAGTAAGAAAATAAAATTTTAAAAATAAACCACTATTCAAAATAGTATGAAATCTATTTTATTTATTTTCCAGTAAACGCAATTACACATACATATTGCATACGTTGTAAGTGTTATAGTGGATTAGGTTCGTAAGGAGAACCGACTTAACCCGAATTCATAGAGCATATGTTGAAGATCAGAGACTACAATTCAGGATAGCTAAGTCAAATATATAACAAATAGTTTTAATTGCTAATTTAAACACAATTATTGTAACAAATATACACATTGTAACAAATAACATTCTTGATTAAAATTTGTTTTAGCATGAGCATCAAATAAGCGTATTTACAACCCAATAATTGGCCAGGGTAAAGAGAAAGAGATTAATAGACTCACTCCCTATATGACGACAGAATTTTTCATACACATCTGCCTTTTCTCGACCATCTAGGAGGTTGGACGTTTTTCATCCTTCTGGTATGTCGAGAGAGGGCTTCTACGTGATATCCCTTTCTCTCAGATTCTTGTCAGATTCGTTCCTTTCTCCAGACCCATTCTCCGTTTCACCAAATAAATCTTTAACTTCATTCTTTCGCCATTTTTGTCCTCTTCTTCTCAGCTTCTGATGTTGTCTTTTATTTGGCTCTTAGTCGCCATCGACTTCTTCAACTAATTAATTTTTTATTATTAGAACGAAACTCTTATATTTCCAGAGATTGGTCAAAAATCTCTCCTCTTAACACTGGCCACACGAAAATACAAAGCGAACATGTTTTCTATTACATTGGACACCCACCCATTCAAAGGGCGAAAAGGTCCCTGAGATGTAAAATTGCTGCCAACTTTTATAGTACAGCCCTCAGGTGTCGCATTTACTTTTATATGATTTCCTTTCTTTTTACATATTTTTGAATATTGCAACAGAATTTTAATGATTTCATTGCCATTCTTTTGAAAATACATTTGTCTAAAGGAATTGTTATTGAACTCATAGAAAATATAAGTTTACTCTCCAGCTCCTTCCATATCGTTTACATTACGAAGAATAATATACGGATCTCAAAATTATAGTTTTTTTACAGTATTGTTTACTTATTTCAAGAGGATTATTACACTTTAATTTCTTAGTTGCTTCATAAAACCTCTTAAGGATAAACTGTAAAATATGTTTCAAAGTAGTTATGAGAAAATAATATATATTTTATGGGTAATTTTTTATACAATCTTATTAATTGCAAAAAGGCCTTTTTAGTTCGACATCAAAATGAAAGATTTATTCACGATAATTCAGCCATGTACTTATTTGAACAGTTATAAATGAATGAACAAATGATGGCATGAACAACCTTAGTAATCTGAGACCATGGATATATCAGTTCTAATACAAATTATTTTATTTTAAAAATTTTGGATTGCATCTCCTAGTTTTGGTGGATATAATATTGTGATGGGTATACTTCAGAAAAGAATAATTGCATATAACCAATTGATGTACACAATTTCAGGTGAAACAATCAAGCATAAAAACTATTCTTTTCAAGTTAATTCTGCAGGGTATTGAATTTAATTCTTGCGATATGAAAAATACCCTTATCAATCTCACGTAGTGTCTCTCAGTTTACGTGTTATTTTTTTTAACAATACCACCAAGTTTTACGCCATCCTAATCGTAAGCAGATATCAAGTTAATGACAGTAATTGTTTTATTGCTTTAATGGTTCAATTATCGTTCAATTATTGCAAAAATATTAAAAAATATTTTTTTCAGTTTTTTTTTAAATTGTATGTACATTGTGGTAACAAAACTCAAAAAGTATTCACATTAATTTTCTTATCTTTCATGAAAATAGGATTATTGCAATAATGATTACACATATTTCCAAAGGAATTTGGAATAGCTTCTTTTAGATTCGATCAGTGACATATGAGTGAATGATATATGAGTAAAAACCTCTTTATATCAAAGAATAAACATGTAACATTCTTATCACAAAAGTTGAAAAACATTGCTAATCTTCAACTATCAGTTTCACCAAAATTGTATATTTTATTTGATACACTCGAGCTGCACAAATAATAGTTGGTAATGATCTGGAATACAACTTTAAAAACTATAGGAAGTAAATTAATTTTTATAAAAAAATACCAGTTCCATTCAAAATCATTTTTAACAGAAATTTTATCAATTAAAATGAAGAGTAAAATGACAGTATTCTTATCAATGCTACTTTTACTGAATAAATATTTATTAACTGTTTTTGAGTCAATAAAAGTGAATTTTGCTTAAAGTAAAAGATTATTCTAAAAATATAGCGGAGTAAAATGAATACTGTGATACTATATGCTGAAAAATCTGGTTAATATAAAAATTTAAATTAATAACAATCATGTGTTTAGTATAATGCTAATTAAATTGTATATTATTGGAAAGCATTTGTTTGATTTTTATTCTCCAGCAAGGGTCATACAAATTCACAATTTTCTTAGCTTAGAAATATTTAGAGATCAATCATATACGCTGAAAATTAAAGTAAACGTTTTATTTCTTTCGAACTGTGTCTGTCAATCTATCGAAGAAGAATATATTAGAGCTTACATTTAAGGATTACGTGACAAAGTGAGGAAGCTGAATCTTTTCCAACCCTTTCTGTTGAAAATGAAGAAATTGCTTTTAGATAAGACGAGGAGAGAAACGGATAAGAAGAAAATCCTCATGTCCTTTTCAGCTTGTTGTTGTCTATATTTAATTCAAAGCGATAGGCCATTGGCAGAGATCTTTTTCTGATTCACATACCAGAAATCCGAAAATCGAACTTTATTTACTTATTGATTTTCCAAATATAGCTAGGAATTTCTCTTTAGAGCTTGCGTAGACTTTTTTGTAACTTTCTTAGCCTGTGAAACTTATTAATATATTTTACTTAACTAAAAACATTAAATAAGTTCATAACATTAGATTTTTATCAATATGTATAATTATACAATCGATACAAATTTACTTTTTAATTAAATTCCTTGAAATAAGCTAAATAACAGTTTTAAAAGTTCATGTGGTATTGAATTACTGAACCGAACATTAGCTGAAGGTTCGTGCGATATACTACAGTTTAAATTCAAAATTTCTAATCATCTCTTTTCTTGCACCAAATATTTTGTTCGCAATAAAAATTTTTTAAAAAAATTGAGCATAAAATTAGAAATTGATAGTTTGTTTCATTACATTTCACTGTAATAGAATTCATTTGTGTCATAATAGAAATAAATTAATTTTATAATATAGTTAACGCCATTTAAAATAATTTATTACAAGTAATCAGACGTAAATTAAATATATATATGTATATATATATATATATATATATATATATATATATATATATATATATATATATATATATATATATATATATATATATATATATATATATATATATATATATATATATATATGTATATATATATATATATATATATATATATATATATATATATATATATATATATATATATATACATAAAGATATTTAAGCAAAGCATCCTGCTTAGAATAATATATGACATCATCAGTTTTTTTTTGTGGTCCTAATTAATCATACAAGGGAAAGATAATAGTCCGTGAGTAGAGGAATAATGTATTTATACTTTATTGAACGAGTAAATCTTATAAAGGAAAAAAAATATAAACTTTTTTCAATGCTTACTTTTATTTAGAAAACATAGTTTTTTCTTACTTTTTTACTAGGAGATATTGGTATTTAATGGGGCAAATATAATTTATTTCTTTTATTACAAAGTAAGCTTAGTTCCTGTAAAAAGAGAAACATAAATAGAAGAATTTCATACGTTCAAGCAAACTACATTCAATAATTTCGGAATTGTTTTCATTATATTTAGTAAATATTTTAATTGTTATGTCGTACTGTAAAACTACTTGACAACATTAAAATACCAGAAATTTTAAATGTAACGTATGTCGAATATTCTAAATTCTTGAAAAGTAGTTACTTATTTTAAAACTAAAAATTATATATCTGACAATTTTGTGTGGCAATTTCACAAAATATTAATTGGGTTTTGGGCAAATTTTATGCTTTCTGGAAAAATTGCCTGCATAATTTTATTTTGCAAACGCTACAAACAACAATAGATAATAATCATTTAATTTCTGAAAAAAGATGCTGAATGATGCAGCATTGCTCGTTTCCAGCAACACTCACCTAATTGCATTTATCTTAAAAATAATGTTGTATACACACATACACTATGATTGGATAAATTTTAAATTATGTTATATTAAAGTATATACATGTCTTTGGGCTGTTCCTTTATATTGACAGTTTATTCATGTTTTAGAGAGAAATGTTACAGAAAATATGCCAACAAATATATGGAAAATATGTTTTTAAAAGTCATGATGTTATGGCCTTACTGGAGAAAATTAAAATGTTCTGTTTTGTGACATTTTCGATATATATTTCATCTAACTGATTGGCATTTGTAATAGAAAAAATAGTTTTAAACATGCCAATTGCATTTGATTGTTTAATTATTCCTATTTTGGGTTCAATTGTAAATACTTTGTGTTTATGGCATCCGTTACGAAATTGAGTTCGTAATAATGGTTAGTTTCGACAAGAATATTTTTTGGTTTACGTTCGTACTTTTTAAATTACATTGGGAGATCTACCAATTAATGCACTTTATTATAATTTCATTATTTATGCTCTTTGTTTTATTAGTTTAAGTATCTTGGATTATTTCCGCCATTAAGAATAAATCCAGCTTATTTTGAAAGATTTATTTATTTATTGCGTTTCGTAATAAATTGAAAAATGCGAAGTTATACAAAGATGAAATAAATATGTATTAAATTAAATTAATTCCTATTTTGTTAGAATAGTAGCTAAATATATGTAATACATTTTATAATATCCCGTTTACCAAATATACATTACGATGAAAATTTCCATAATCATTTTTTTATTGTTCTTTCGGAAGCCAATTGACAATAGTTATTACACTTATTTTGAAATTAATATATTGTAAAAAAGTTTTTTTGTGAATTTTAATAAATGTAATTTAAATAATGTGAATGTGAATTTTACGATAATGTGAATGTTAGAAAGAATGGGAATTTTATGCTTTGATTCAAGTTTTAAGGAGCTAATAGTAAAAATTTTATTAAGATTGAAATGTTTTCTTTAGGAACTTTAGAATTAAAATGCTATCAGAAATAAAAATATGTATATGCGCGCAGGAAAATATTATTTTTAAGTGATTCCAACTAATTAAGGTCCTAATTTTTGGTATCAGATAACTCATTAAATTATAATATGAATAAAAAATTTTTTATTTCATTCAAAGGGCAATGTTTAAATAATTCTATTCGATTAAATGAGCAGCCTGTCATTTATCTTCCGAAAAATTTCAATTCTTTCTCTCAAGATATCATGGGGATTTTTTCGCATAAGAAAATTCAGTATGAAACTGAAAAAAACAAAAACAGTATCTAATAAAACCTACAGTTAACAGGAAAAGAATTTTTTGGTATGGTTTTAAAAGAACATGCTTTTATTATTACAATAGCAAATGTATTTGAAAACATATTAAAGAACTATATATAATATATAGTACAGTTAATATCCCATTCAAAAATAATTAATAGTATAACAATGACATAAGCTGTTAAATTATATATATATTTAAAAGTTCATGTGCATCCACTTAATGATGTGTGAAATATATTAGCTCTTACTCTATTTTCATCACTACAAACAGATTTATTGCAAACTTTTTAAAATACGAGAAGAAAAATCAAAGGAAATCAAAATATACAACTGATGACATATATTGTGAAATATCAACTAACAATTATTTATATATCTATTAAAAATTTTTAAAATTGATTGTGAATTTGAGAAACAAGTAATAGCCAAAAATTTCCTCTATTACATAATGTACTATATCCATGGAAACAGCTGATGTCTGCAAATCAACTCATGAACTGTTTATGAGGAATGTACATTCTTTACAATTTTGAGCTTCGTAACCGCTTGGTTCAGAAAATAAATCAGTTAATATATTATCAATAGAGTAAATATTTAAGATAAATATAAATTTGAAAGAGATTTCATTTGTATTTAATGATGTGTTTTTTGTAAATTTTGAAACTGATTATGCTTACATAGTTATACACATTTATTAGTGAAATAGAAATATGGGTTTGATATTACAAAAAACTTATTTAGTTATAGCAAACTTTTTATTCAAAATTTAGATGAATTTTAATTAGTTAAAAACGTGGAATGGATAATATATAAAATTTCTCTTTAAATGCAATCTGATTAAATATTTCCCAGGATTAGTAACTTTTAAAATTTAAAATGTACTAAATTCACATTAAGATATGTTATATATAAGTAAGATATTTATTATGAAACAACCGCACACACACTCACAGGATGACAAGTCTTATTCAAGTTCATGCTGAGTATTCATAATAATTTTACCGGGAATTTTTATACCTCGCGATATAAATAATAAAAACAAATTTTATTTATACTATAACTAAAATTTCCTTCTTACTTAGGAAACAATAAAGAAACAAATGTTATATATATATATATATATATATATATATATATATATATATGCAATTTATGAGAAGGTAATTTTTTACACAATATTTCACACACACACACACACATGTGTATGTGTGCGTGCGCACGTGTGTGTGTGTGTGTGTGTGTGTGTGTGTGTGAAATATTGTGTTCTGAGGTGATAAAAATGGATATTATAATAAGTAACATTATTGTATTATTTTTAACATTCTTCTTTTTTATCAAGACATTTTTGTTGTTTCATACTACAAGTTCTACAATTTGTAGTATGAAACAACAAAAATAGTAACAAGTAGAGAGTAGTCTCTACTTTAACACAAATCATATTATATACAAATTATGAATCCTTGACTGTCTGAATTTTACTGTGAACAAGGTTTTGGAGAATCCTGTCTTATATTTAGACTTTTTAATGGTTTTTGATTTTATGGAGATGGTTTAGCTTAGCCACACCATTTGGGATTAGAAACAACAACAACACAAATTATAAGATATATATCTTATACCATTAAATTAGGGATTAAATATTTTTATATAGTAGCATTTCTATTAACAAAGATTCAAAATTTTGCTGTTCAGTTTTCAAACAATTTGTCTAATGATTCTTACGATTTAAAAAAGAATGCAGTTTTTATTTCTTCAAGAAAACTATTCAAAATATAAATGGTGTTAAATACAAAGTTTTTAATGTAGTATATACTTTAAACTTTTGACTCTTTTTCTAAAAAATGATTCGAATACACTTTGATTAGATTTAGTATTGCAAAAGTAAGCATGTAATGTACAATACTAAAAACGAAAGATGTTTGTATAGCTCACAAATATTGGCTGGTTCTTATCTCCAGAGATCTGACGGAGTCAGACCATATCCATAAATCCATTGATGAGTAGTATGTCGGAAACAAGGAGAGAAGAAGTGAAAATTTTCTCCCAGAGAAGCCCCAAGAAGCTTAAAATACTCACAAATATTACTTACATTTATTACATTATATCAAATTAAAATTCAGTAAAGTACATCTGATTGTAGATTTTTAAGATAAAAAAATGATTCTGAACAATAACATTGTTTTAAGAATGAATCATTAACATTTCCTTATAAATAATTGTTCATGAAATATTTTGATGCTAAAGTATACATTTCTCAGCTAAATTTTGTGTAATGTAAAGATATATTATTTGGGATTATCAAGAAATCTTAATTAAATATGAGGATTTATGTAATATTTTAATATATTATGACTAAAATAATGCGATCACATTATTTTATTTAATTATTCAACTGGCAATACATTTTGACTGTTGGAATTTTTCGATGATGACTTGTTTTAGGAGTTAGGTTTTGGTTTTCAAACTTTCAGCTATTCGGCAAAAAATTATAAATGCATTTCATGTGTTATTCATACCAGCTCAAAAACCAGTGTTCTCTAGTATTATTAGGTTGGTGCGTATGAAATGTCGGATTCTTAAGTGATTGTATAAAACTGCATATCTTTCTTCAAAAGGTTTATTCAATCAAGTATTCATTCGCTTCACAAACTTCTCCCAACGAGATTTTAAAGCGTATGCCTGTCTTAAAAAATATCTTTAGAATTAATAAACTCTGATATCTGAGTTTTTTAGACTGTCATCATTTTCATAGTGTTTGCCCCTTAAAAACAGCTCTAAATGCTTGAAAAATGAAAATCGGTCGGCGAGAGATCCGGTGAATATGATGGATGCTGCAATGATGAGCATACTTGCCAACCGATCCAGCTATTTCGCTCTGTCAGTGCGTGCGGTACCCACTTGTCCATCTTCTAACCTTGCCAATCTCAGAAAGGTGTCTCATTGTATGGTCAACTTTCATCCTGATAGCAGTTCCCCTCGTGGATACGGCTGGATCCGCTTCCACTAGAGCCTTCAGGTCATCATTCTTCACAGACGTTTTGGGGCCTCCCGCGCGGCTCATTTTGCGAAAATCGCCAGTCCGAAATGAACCAACGCTGCACTTTCCGATCGTTAACCGTGGCTCTCCCAAACGCTATATGTTGCAGCTTGCAGCACTATTACCAAGTTTGTACTCATATATTAAAATGACGCGAATGTCGGCAGAATTCATATCGGCAATAAACTCAAAAGAAATAAAAAGGAAGCACTTTCGAGAAAACCTATTTTTGTTGAAATGAGTTCCTGGCAATGGACAATACGAGTATGAATGAGGTTATGCCAAATACAAAAGTATAACGAAAACAGGGAGGAAAACGTCCGCATAAAGAGAACTGACATTTCATACACCAACCTAATAGAGTTTGCTGAAAAATCTCATGGCGTTTAAGTATCTTTTAATCGTTACACTTTTAGTAAAGTGGCATTTACGTTCGCTTAAAAATAAAAATATGTGATTCTTAAAACGGGCAGAAAAAATTAATTGAAAAAATATCGAGAAAATTGAATATATATATACATATATATATATATATATATATATATATATATATATATATATATATATATATTATATATACATATATATATATATGTATATAGTTTATACTCTTAGTAAATTATTAATGTCATAACAGGATCAACATACAATAATAATGGTAATTACATATCACAATAATTATAGTAATTATTTTAGGGTGATTCTAAATTGTTTTTTCAAATTAAAAGGGGTGATAGTACCCATACAGACAAGTAATAATTACATAGGAACATAGAGTCCCAATCCAATCTGAGGGGCAGAAAAGAGGAATTTCCTCCTGACAGTACTTACCAAACACTTACAATACTGTGTTGTGTAAGCGAATGAATAATACCAAAAGTATCACAATCATATTTATTGTTTTGTGAAAACCTCACAACAAATGTTCAAAATGCCGCTCATGTTTGGTCATTGCACAGTTGATACTGGCGAACGAATGACTGGCGCACCTCTCAAAGATTCCTGGTGCCGTTATAATTTTGCTCCTAGCAACAATGACTCTAGCCACAAGATCTTCAGTTGAGTTCACAGGCATCTCTTACACTAAATATTTCCTGTGCCCCCAGAAAAAAAATCCAGTGGGGCGGTCCGGTGAAAGAGGACGCCAAGCCACAGGTCCGCCTTCGTCCAATCCATCGTGCGGGATATGTGGCATCCAAAAAGTTACAGACTGTGATGGAGAAATGTGCTGAGGCTCCATCGTGCATAAACCACATGTCTATCAGAAAGGGGAGTGGAAAAGCCTTCAATAAACTGGGAAGCACTTGCTCCAAGAAGATGCGGTATGTTGCGCCGGTCAAACGGTCTGGCATGATGTAAGGGCTTACCAGGTAATCACCTAGGATACCTGCCCAGATTTTCACGGTAGATTTTTTATGAGGAGTTGTACAAAAAACGATATATATATATATCGTTTCTTTAAGATTTTATTAAGGCATACATTTGCATACATTTTCGGCAAAACTAATAATTGTCTTTGCAGATATGGGTGATTTTAGTGTTACTAAATTTTTACTAAGATTTTGTGAATAAAATCGAAATGTAGAGCAAGACACTTGAAATATTTTTAAAATTAAACAGCTTAGTTCTTTTTTAAGATATAAGATAACAAATTTTATGTTAATAAAAATAATGTACTAGAAGTGTGTGTGAATTTGAAATAATAAATTTTGCGACACACACACAATCTTTTCATGTGAGAAACTTATAAATCACTCCAATGCATGAAAACTGTGTTAAACCCAAATAAAGATTGCAAATGATCTAAAACATAGTTATAAAATGTGTATGAACTAGTAATAAATTTTATATTTTTGTTATGAATTGGAATCTAATGTTTACGTTTTAATAGAAATAATAGCTTAATATTTCAATAAAAACAAATTGAAAATGGGAGGAATTTTTAATGTCTTTCACTAAATTTGGGCATTTAACATATTCCGTGCGAGAACATAATCATAAAATATATAACACACTCAAAATGCGCTATTGCTTAATATTCTTATTTGAGAGTGAACGAAATTGCTTATAAAATTATAATGACAAGCATTACTTTTAAGTAACTGTATGTCTTCTATGAATAATGTATTTTTAGTCATAAATCAATAAGTTAGGGCTGCATAATCGTACTCAAGAAATGGATCCATTAATTTATAAAATATGCTGATTCTGTTCGAAAAAAGTATTACGGGCTTTTCAATTTAAAATAAGCAATAACATTAAATCGAAAATGTTTTTAAGGTGGGATTTCATTGCATTAATAAATTTCATTGCAAAGCTGATGTAACAGCTTATGTATTAGAATAATTTCTTATAATTAAAATAATTTATTACCCTTTTAGTTTCATTTTTATTTATCCTTATATAAAAATTATAATTACCAGGTTTATATATATTACACTGCAGTGAAGAAATATAATTTCTAGTTAAAGTGAAATATTTTATAGTAAAATTGTGGCATAAAATTGCAAACTATTAAATTGTATTAATTATCCATTATTCCAAGCTATATAGTAAATATTTTATAAAGAATAAGAATTCCTATAGCAAGGATTATTTTGTAAAATACTTGTCACTTCTGGGTTTAAAGTAACGTGCGCATCGTTCCTTAAAAACATATAGATTAGCACAAGCAAACACTTTATAAATATTAATTCTATTTGTAAGTTTAAAATACTTCTGGCTTTTTTTAAATAAATAAATTTTATATAATAATTTATAAAAAGTTGATTCAGTGTTCCAAATAAATTATTTGTTGAACTCTTCTGTGAAATGGGCGCTGATTTTTATCAATTCAGTGTGAAGAAGGATTGCTTAACAGATTTGTGATAATTCTACTTTGAAATTGTGTGTGTGTGATTTCTATGTAATGCAAATGAGTAACTTGCGATTTATACTACCATTCTTTAGAGAATTAGATTGTGTATTTGAAAATAGTATCTTGTAAAATATTAAATTTTGGTATAAATGCATAAATATGATTTGTGTTATGACTAAATTAACTGAATTATGTGATATTAACAGAATTATTTTGAGTATTTGTTTTTTAAATAAAGAAAAGGAAGCTAACTATATCGTTATAATGAAGTATCAAATAAATTTTTTGGTTCATGTGATTTCAACACCATAATTGAAAATACTTTCCTTTAAAAATCTATTGGAATACAAATTTAAATAAAAATATTCAATATTTAATATTCAATATATCATAAACGGATAACTACCGGAAAGTTCTGTCCGTTTTAGAATGAAACAAAGGAATACATTATTTCATACTTTGGATAAACTTTATTGAATAATATAATTGCCATCATTATTTATGACTTCTTGCCAGCGTGATGACAATTTGTATATCCCATTTTTAAAAAATGTCTTATTTCTAGAGGCCAAAAATTGAACCAGTGCTTGTCTGATATCTTCTTCGTTCTTGAATTGTTTGCCCTGCAAGAAATTTTGTAAGGACAGAAACAAGTGATATCAGATGGTGCTAGGTCTGGAGAGTATGGTGGATGCGACAGAATTTCCCAGCCTAGCTCTGCGACTTTCTGACGATTCCTCAAACCAGCATGTGGCCTGGCATTGTCATGAAGCAGTATGATGTCCTTCCTATTGAACATCGCCTGCCACTTTTCTTGGAATGCTGTTTTTAATTTATCCAATTGCTGACAGTACCTCTCCGAATTTAGCCTTTCGTTTGGTTTCAACAGCTCAAAATGTATTGGTCCTCGAATGTCCCACCATACACAACATTCTCTTGTTCAGGCTCAACTTCGGTTTAGAGGTAGAGGGGGCAGGTTTTCCGAGTTTACAATATGCACTTTTACTTATGATGTTTTCATAGGTAATCCACTTTTCATCCCAATTTATGATCCGGTCTAAGAAGGGTTCGATTTTATTGCGTGCAAGCAGAGATGTGCGTATGATGATTCGATCATTCAAATTCTTCTTAACTTGTGTGGCATCACATCTCGAATACTTCTACACAAACCCTAGTTTCCGAATATGGTCGAAAATGGTTTGTTGAGCTGAATCAAGCCTTTCCGCAATCTCCGATGTTGTCAAAAAAGGATCTTGCTCTAACATGATCTTGATAGTATCGTCGTCGATCAAAGATGGTCGCCCAGTGCGTAGCTTATCAGAAAGGTCGAAATCACCTTCATGAAATTTTTGAACCATCTTCTGCATGTTCTATCAGAAACTGTACCTTCACCAAACACTTTCAATAAATTTCTATACGCTTCTGTAGCATTTCTTCCTTGTTGGAATTCGTACAACATACAGTGGCGTAAGTGAACTTTGTCGGTAGCCATGGGTACATGATCACGTCACACTTAATACTAACAAGAATGAACTTCGTTTTAGTTCATCTGCGACGAAAATGTGTATACATTGTTAGCGACCAAAAGAGAGAGCCAAATATGTGTCACAGGAATATGCGCATACTTGTTGAAACTGATTGTAACCGGAGCGGACAGAACTTTTCGATAGACCTAATATATTTTGCAGGAAAAATAGAAATGTTTTTCCTGCAAAACAAGAATAAATGAGTTTAACTTGAAATTACGTTTAAGCAAATAATGTTAAGGTGACACTAAGAAAATAAATAATCCTATGTAAAAGGGAAATTAACAATCAGAAGTAAAACAAGGGCTATTTTTAAGCTTTTGAATGCTGTGCCATGAGAAATTGTTTAATTATTTTTAATGAGAGAGAGGCAAATATATTTAATAAAATACTTGTTACATTTATCTCTAAAGTAAATCCTCCCTTTCAAAGTTAAATGTAAGACAAAAAATAGATGATGGGTTATAAAGTTTTTTTCTTTTCCTTTTTCTATGAAGATATAGTAATAGCTTCAAATGTAAAGTGTGGGGATTTGCTTATACTCTGTATTTACCTTTTAAAGGTTCAACAGTTGAACTCAGGTTTAGTTGATCTGAAAAGTCACAAATTTCGAATGTTAAACTTATGATGATAATATTGGGCTTTTCTGATAGTGCATTCCTTCTAATTACACTATGCTAAACCGTTTGTACTTGAAATTTAAACTGAAGAAAATCGAACGTACCATTCTTAAGCTTAATATCCTTAGAAATACTATCCTATGATATAATCCAAACTTTCAGTTACTCTTCATTCTCTTTTCTTAAGCTTTCATTTATATGACTGTGGTTTGTTTCTACAGTTAATTCTTCCAATGTTTCAATGATTAGTTGGTAATTTTGTAGTTGGTTCAGATAGGGCAACAATGATACATAGACTAATTTATTTGAATAAAAATTTGACTAGTGGGTTTTCTTTTTGGATTGATTGCATATACCTACTCTCGGTGCTATTGGAATAATCTTTAACATTACATTCATCTTTTGTTCTGGGCGGAACAAATGCCAAATTTCCAACTGCTGAATTCATTGAATTCTGAAATAATTATATTTCAATTGTACAATCCTGTCGTCTTATATTTATTGTTACAGCTGTCAATTACAAATTAAAACAGCTGTCAACTACAAATTAAAACAGCTGTCAATCTCCAATATACGAGATCTTCTATTCGAAACGAGTATATATTTTTAAAGTATAATTTTCTTAGTGTTAATATTTCTATACTATCAGTTTTTCGAGTTTCATACTTTGATAAACTGTTGAATATAATGCACCATTTTCATTAAAATGTTAGAACAATCTAAAATATTAATTTTAATTTTACCAAAGACACGGTTTGAAAATTAAAAATATACAAGAGTGATTATATTAGGTTTAGCCCAAAATTAGTACTATATTTAGTTGAATATTTTTCAGAAATGAATTTATGTTTCATGAAATATAAAAGAAAAACAGATTAATTTCAAAAGGTTAAAAATAAAATAGATTTAATGATAAACTTAAGGTGGAACCTTTTTTTTTTTTCGAGAATCAGTATCTCTGAGATTACCGATAAATTTTACTGATAAATCTTCATTAGTGGAGCTTGTTACAAAAATCATAAGAGAGTGCACGAAACAAAAAAGCCACTATCAATAATAGCGTGACTGCTTTTTTAACTCGTTATCTCAATTTTCACTTGAAATATCTAAACTCCTCAGAGGCATTCGCCATTTCTTTACATTAAATAGTACTTTTTTATTCGCAATCACATAAAATGTGTGTGAGAAAAATGGCTCTCTGAAGAACTAAACTGAGAAATATTTATAGTGTAAATAAAAAGTAAAATGTTGTTCATTAAGTGCCTGATTGGACACAAGAAAGAGATAGTACTCTTGACAAAGTACTGGGGAAATTATAATCTGTGATTCCAAAGGTTTTTTTATGCTTCTCTCCCTTGTGAACTGAGAAAGCAATTTAGTGTTTTTTAGATGGCCAGGAGATATTCTTATACTCTAAAGGGAACTTAGATAATTTCCAAAAAGCTAAATGAACACGATAAAAAGGTTTAATTTAAGGATAGTGGATATAAGCTAATTTTATTTTTAAAAAGGTATTTACAGAGGCTATGCTAAATTTGAAGTGCTTGATGGAACGCCACACTATTCTTCCGTTTCTTCATTATTTAGTAAGAAAGCAGCTGCTTCATAAATTGACAACTGATTGACCTAATTAAAAATGCAAGAATTTTATACTATGTTTATGATTTAAATGCATTATTATATAATGTTTTATGTCTGACAAACATCTTTATATATTCGCTGTGAAAAGATTGTTATGGTATGATAATGAATTTTTATGATGGTTCTGAATGAGAAATTTCATATAATTTATGATGTAATATGCCAGAAATGTGAATTTTAACTACTTGTTTTAATGGATCATTGCATATTTTACTCTTTTTTATTTTCCGTTTACATTAAATGTAGCTGGATGTTCTTTTTTAAAAATTTTAAGCAGATCTTTTGATTTATTATTGTCAATTGCTTTATTACAGTCATGTTCCGCTCATAACTAAATTTTTTTAATTTTCTGAAGTATCAAATTAAAATATTATATTTTAGTTATTAAAAATGTATTTCCATATTTTATTTCATTTGTTTTAGTACACAGATTACTATGAACTTAATGTATTCTGCAGTAAGACTTAAAATGTCTCTTTTCATTGCGTCTCATGATGTGTTGCATATAAAATATCTATACCTTGTTACTAATTTTACCGCAAATTGAAATAAATTTATTAAGAGAAATCATCATAAGGCAAAATAAGTTAAAATAAATTTATATTTTTAGAATTTTTTATTATGTGTATATTGATAAGGGCATATCAAATATCATGAGAAATATTAAAGTTGTAGTGCATTAATTTACTTTTATTTAGCTATTAAATCACAGAAAGCAGGATTAAAGTTTAAATAATCATTATTTTAACCAAATATTAAGTAAAATTTCTAAAGATGACATAGCTACGCCGTTTAAATTAACAATATTCAATTATTTATTTCAAAGTAAAATTAGTGAAGAGTATAAGAATATTTTATACATTCCTTTGGATAAAGATATCATATCATATCTTATTGATGGATATTGATATCATATAATGATATAATTTTATAAAAAATTATAAGGTTCAGCAGAAACTTTTAGGAATCACCGTAGGGCTGTGTACTGTATTCGCCTTCTGATTGAAACTAGTTGTCAGGTACCCTCTTTTGTGAGAAACGAAGTATATATAATTCTTTAGGAATAATGATAATAATCTAATTAATTTCCGTACAACTAGGTTACAATCATCTCACTTATGAATACACTATAATATAAAATCTTCTGAAAGAAGTTACATTTCAAAATGTCCTTTATTTTGAAGATTTTTAAATTGTTTATTTAGTAGCTATAAAGAAAATTTTAAAATAGTGAAAGGTCATTTTGACGAAATGTTTTTTAAACTTTGTTGTAGTTTAACTATGTGAACCTTGTTGTACATTGGAGAATATTCAGAAAAGGCAGATCAATATACACTGTATCATTATTAATAACCTGAATAGGAAAATTTAAGAAAAATGTAGGCAAATTTTTGACTTTCTTCCTTGTAAGTCCTTGAATACTTTTTAACTCCGTGTGATATTTACTTGTGCGCAGGGAGACATACGTTGTTCTTTCAAATAAATATATATTATGATGTATATTTGTAATGTGTTTGCTTTTAAAATATTTATTTTTATAATGATTCAATTGAAAGATAAATGTAAGAATGTTTATCAAAAAATGAAGGGAGGGCTTTTCCTAATTAATTTAATATTATTCTATAAAATTGTCAGTTTTAAATGTGGTTTTCCATATTTATCTATTGTACAAGAGTTTTCAATCGGTTTTGTGATGTTTGCATATTGATTGCGTATTTTTCACTTATAATAGTAAATTTTAAAATTAAAAAAATGTAAAGAAAATTTTAAGCAGGTTTTTCCTTTATAAACTGATAGTTTTGATGCGTTATACATTTCCTACAAACTAACTAATTTGTAATTAAATTAATTAATTTGTTTTGGTAAATTGTTACTGAAATGAATTGTTATAAATTTATATAAAATGAAAATATGAACATTTAATTTTATAGATGGAGCAACAATAATGCATAAGCAAAACAGGGTAAAACTTTGGAAATTTGACAATGCCAGCTTTTTGTATTGTTTTAATTTTTATCATCTATTCTATATTATGTATATGGATGGATAGATAGGTAAATGTTGCAAGACACAGAGATCATTATACAGTTTTTCATTTTAAACCTATTCTGCTGAACAACAAATACAAACAAATGTTTCTAAAATTAATATCATTTTGAAAAATTAAATTTTGATTCATTTACTTAAATTTATTATGTGCCCGGATTTCATTTCAAAACTCTCTAAATCCAATGGTTTCCAATTGAAAGAGCTGTAAATCTGCATTGAAGTTTTTGATAAGACCACGGATCTCACTTTAATAAAGACATTTTATTACATTTTGAATTAAAAAGAGCACCTGCACTGAATGTAACAAATACTTGTACTCGATAATAAATATAGAAAATAATGTAATATATCATTTGCTTAGTATTGCATTTTATGATTATAGAGACTGAGTTTGAGATAAATGAGAAATTTAAGTGAAATTTAGTAGATTCTATATAAAGAGCAGTATCTGCATAGAACTGAACAGATATATTATATACTATGCATAAATTAATTTGAGTAAAGAACAAATACTTTTATTCATACAAAGTGTATAATAATTGTCAAAATTTGATTGGAAATAAGTAAAAGACAAATTAAATAAAGTGCCTTTGATTAAGATCAATTGCGTTTAAAAAAAAAACGTTCAACATTGATCAGTCATATGAGAACAAATGATTAAGAAACTGCAGACAAAAAAATCGAAGCAAATTTCAAAATATGCTATCAATTGAGAGTTGGTAGGTCGGTCAGCCACATCCAAAAAGTTAACAAATTTTAACCTCTGATCCTATTGTTGAAAATTTATAACATGCAGCAAGGAAGAATCAGTAAATCGATTTTTGTATTGATTTTTAATGAATTTAAGCAAAAAGCGCTTTCGCATACCCAAGTACTTCCAAATACTCATTCATTTTTTGTCCAACTGATTTTAAGTTTTGCGATTCTTCTTTTGATAGTAGCTTTGAGATCGGTGATCCCCTTTATTCTTGGTTCTGCAGAATGTATCTGGAAATATCGCATGGATCTAGCTCTTTGTGAGGTTCTTATTTCCCGCTGTGATAAGAGTTTATACGAGGATGTATACATTTTATTGAGTTTCTTTGAATCATATTTTGAATTTTTCAATTATCTTCTGAATTTGAATACTGAATTCTGAAAAATATGCAATTTCAGTTTCTTGTTCCCTTTGTATCCGCAGAGTTTGACCACTATGATTGTTAATACTATGAATTATAGTGAATTTACTAAGAAATAATAGGAATAAATTTCGTTTCCCACTATTCAATGTAAAGTAACAAATATCTTATTATATAGCTAATTAAAATAACTAATTACTTTACTTGGAATATAGTGGACATCGTTAATTATTAATTTCAAAACAAATTAAAAACTTTTAATATGCTTCTAATTCTAATTTATGATTTCCACCATATCTGAACCATCTGATGTTTTTATTTGAGAATTGCAGTTTTTGGTATTGATGTGATTTATTGTTTGCTAGAGAGAGAGAGAGTAAAACTGATTATTTTGAATATTCTAAGCATTGTGTTTCTTTTTATATTTTTGGATGTTAGGCTACACAAACCTAATAAAAATTTCTCAGATTATTTTGAGAACAGCAAAAAATCTCATTCTAATTTCTGACACTTATTTCCCATGACAAATCAGCATATTTCAGTTTCTACTTCCATCAAAAATTATTTTAGTTATCTCAATAAAATTATTGCATGTCCATCTCTAAATGTATAAATTTTTGTCATAAAATTAAAATTTTAGTTATTTTATTGATTTTCACACATTAATCCTTAATGAATCAAGCAATAGATTATAGGGCATGTTAGGCAGCATTATTTTAGCTATCTTCTTAGAGTTGTATTCTATTCTGTCAATAATGGCACGTCGTTGAACATATGAATTTGTCGACCCTTTTTTAACTGTATCATAAATATTTCTGTTTATTTGTTCATTGAACACATACAATATGTATATCAATAACTTTTTCTTTTCTTCAATATGGATTTGAAAACATTTTAACAACTAACTGTTATTTGACTGGTCAGTGATTTCATCAAGACTTGGGAAAAATTGTGCTTTATTTGATCATTTTTTTCATAGATAAATCTATTTATTTACCCATATCAATTGTTATTTGCTGAAAATTTTGCTTAGAAGGTGACTCTGATTTAAATATTTCAGTTATTTTAATTTCTTTAACGATTTTTGCCTTTTCCATGACATACTTTCTAACTAGGCTGCCTTCAGTGAGATATCGTTCTGCCTTCGCAAATTCAAGCGATATTGCGTATAAGGCATACAGAGGTGAGGACTACCTTGCAAATTATATTAGACACACATGATTGCTGTTTTAATTTTTGAAGTTATCAACAAATATGGGTTGAGATTTTTCTATGTATGCTCCTTATTTTACATTGAAAATTGTAATGACACTTAGCTTAATGTTACTTTGATATAGACACAATTTGCATGCATACTAATAATGGAAGGTTTTTACTGTAATTAAATAGTTTGTTCCTAAGCTATTATAAAATTACTTTTTGTCTCTAATTTTGTGTTTTCTAAATTTTTATTCATTTTTTATTACATTTAAAACAAAATTATGTATTTTTCAAATAAATATATCAAAGTCAAAAGAACTGTAATTGAAATGACCACACTGTTTTACTATACAAATCTTATTCTTAACATGCACCGAAATCATCAAAATATGCGGCAAAATATCTTTTAACCCGGGCTGCAAATTTTTGTGAAAGAAGACGAGACATACTAAGACTGCTGTTGCAATAGTGAATTAAGTAGAGTTAGTCAATCTTTTACAAATATTGTTACCTTATACTTATTTTTGTTTTTGCTTAAAATGCATTTTATTCCTTAATTGTATATCTTGTCCATATTTCTTTTGTTTATGACAAATGAAAGGTTTCACTATTAAATTTTCACAGTTTGGATGTTATTTATATGTTTAAGTTCTCCAAAAATATACCATGATTAATTTTACCAAAATTAAGACCATGCTTATGTACATGAAGGCCAATATAGTTTTTAGTATTTCAATGTAAATTTTTCTTTGTTAATGAAATAAAAATGTTGTATAATAAAAAAAAATGCATTTGGGAAACTAAGTAGCAGTATCAATTAAGTCAAAATATACATAATAAAATTACAATAACAAGGATAATTGCTGAGTAAAAATGCTTAGGAAATCTAAAAGGGATACTAGATACTTTGTTTCTGGGACTGTAAACATAGTACAACTATGAGAAAAACAACCCGGTCTATAGAAAATAAATAAACACACCTAATTGACCTGTATTGAAGTGCACACAGAGAAGTGAATTATCTAGCTTTGTTCGACAACTGAGATAAAATAAGAATTAATTCTATTGTGCTTTCACTTCTTTGCATTTCGTCGTACCTATTGTATTGCCCGCAATCCCAAAGGAATGGCTGATAGGATTCGAGCTACATCATTTGAATCAATTATTGGTAGTTATAAGAAATTGCGATTTTCCACAACATGTTAAATAATTTACAAAACATTTATTTGCATTATTTATATGGGCATACAACATCCATATAGAATATACGTTAGTAATAATATTTATTGCAATAGAATTAATGAAGCTCCAATTGAATTCATTATTCTTATTGAAAATGCTATTTACTAAATTCATTTTACAAGTAAGCTAGTATTTATAAATGTTGTATTAAATTGATGCTTCATAAATTATTTTATTCGTTGAAATCAGAAGATATTCCTTTTAGCAAAAGAGTTATTTAATATTTTAAACTATATAATATTCAAGCTCTTATGCTCCAATTCTTTCAACATATTTTATAACGAAATTTAACTATCGTTTGGTGAGATGTTTACTAAAAGGACTTATTAACGTCATTATTAAAACCTGTCACTTCATATAATTGGGTTGGAAAAAATATTTTGTCTTTAAGTTAATGTAATGAAATCATAAATTATTTTTTATCTCTAATATCACTTATGTCACAAGAATGGATTTTATTTGCTTGAAACATATGCAGCTATATATATATATATATATATATATATATATATATATATATATATATATATATATATATATATATATATATATATATATATATATATATATATATATATATATATATATATATATATATATATATATATATATATATATATATATATAAAGCTGACCCAGCCACGCGTTGCAGTGGCTGAGATTTTATAATACATTGAATCAATTTTTTACTAATTCTTGTGTACAATCAAATTAATATTTTCTAAAAAAATTTTAATTAGGTTCATTCATATGAGATTAAAAATAAAACGTTTCGCAAAAATTTAAAAGTAATAGGTAAAGTATCGAAATTTTGAAATTAAGCACAAACCAACATATACTTTCTGAATTTACATTTTATTCATCTTATATTAAATTATAGTTTGTAATCAGTGACTTACTTACAAAATATACTATATAAATTAAAAACATCTAAAAATAAATTGTTATAAATTAGGTAGATAACATTGACATCGAACTATTATTTTTTCAATTTTAAATTATTAAAACTAAAAATTATCTAAGTACTACTTTGTGTACAACATTCCTGGTTAATCTGTCTTTCGCTAACACGAAGAGATTTTATGGTTTTCCTACACTTGAGCAGACAACATGTAGCTGTCTATGTGAGAAACATGTGTTTTCCAAATCCAAACCGCAAATAGACATTGTTTGGCCTTGAGATTTATTTATGGTCATCGTAAAAGCTAAACAAATTGGATATTGGAGCCTTGTAAACGGTATTGGAAATTCTGACGCCATCAGTGGAATACGTGGCAACAGGACGATATCTCTTTTAAATTTTCCCGTCAAAATTTTTGCTTCGAGAATATTTTCGGTCATTTCTTTCATGACTAAGCGTGTAACGTTACATAATTGAGATGGGTTTAAATTACGTAGAAGAATAATTGGTGAACCAATTTTCAATTGAAGATTGTGTGGTGGCATTCCTGGCATATCCAGAGAATTCAAAAATCCAGTTTGAAAGTTTACGGCTTCGTTTTCATCAATAACTGTGTCGATTGATTCAAAAGACATCAAATCACCGGGCAACATCTGTTGTATATGGAAGTTAATTTCGTTCACATCAACGTTTCTTGCTGCCAAAATAGCACGATTACAGAGCCAATTATCAAATTATAAAATAAAAATAAAAGTCTATCAAGAAATACTTACATGTTTTCGAGGTGGTATGAAAATTAGTAGAGAAAATCTGTAATAAATAAAATTTTATCTTACTATTTATAATATTAAAAATATTCAAATTGAACACTGCACAATAATAACACAATACAAAGTATAATTATAAAATGATTCACGAAAAATTGTTACAGTAGGATTATACATCATGAAAATATATGTAAATTCTATATTCAACCACGCGCTCGCACGTTAATTTTCTTTGGGAGATAGTATAATCTAGAAAAATAAACATGTCGCCATCTGCCGAATACCTGTGCAACTTAGATGTTATACCGCCATCTATTAAGAACTTACAGAACTAACCAATAAATAAACACTTATGTCGTATAATAAATATTGAGATCAATAATTAAGAGATAAAAACTATTCTATCTTTTAATTTGGACCGTATTATAAATGTTTACAAAATTTTATCAAAATCCGTTCAGTAGTTTCGGAGTTTATCGGGAACATACATCATGACACGAAATATTATATATATATATATATATATATATATATATATATATATATATATATATATATATATATATATATATATATATATATATATATATATATATATATATATATATATATATATATATATATATATATATATATATATATTAGTATTGGCAGGAGTTAAGTTTTTTTGTACCTATAAAAATTATATTTATAACGAAGAAAAACTATAATGGCACTTTCTAAGGATCAAAATTCTCAAGTTTTCAAGTTAATTTATTTTCGCATTATTTTAAAAAAATATTTGTTGTATAGTTGCTTTATACTTTTAAATATATACTGCAATTTTACTTTGTTCATAATTAATTTTTATGTCTGTGTGACAATACTTATTCAATTTTTTAGTGATATTTTCTTACCTTAACTTCTACCTATATTCTGAATATTTATAGTTTTAAAGTTTTACGTACTTTTAATAATATTTGGTGGTTTTGTATGATTTGGCGATGTTGTGGCAAAATTTTTACCTCTGTCCTTTGCTACATGTAGAAAGGAAATAAATTTGTGCTAAAGTGGTCAAAATACTCTAACAAAGCTGACCATATTGGTACTTCATTCTATTTTTATATTCTTTTTGCTTTCTATTTTTGCTATGTTATAGTAAAGTTTAAATTTCTTTTCCACTTTATTGATATTCAACTTTGCCTGTTAATATTTACATTGTATACTTAAAGAATTTAAATTTTGTAATATATATATATATATAGAAGCAACAATTTATTTTGTGAATACTAATGATATGTACAAATAAATTTTAGAGAATTGTTTCATTTTTAATGATATTTATATAGGTTGATAGGGTGAAAGATTAAGCTATAATTACAATAGGAAAAAATAAAACATAACATCAACAATCATAACAAATTTTTGTTTTTATGAATATATTTTTCATTTTTTATGAATATATTTTTTATTTATTATTATATGACAGTTTTTTCTAAGAATGTATTTATGAAAATATAGAAACTGCCAAAATATACACAATTTTGACGAATTGTTCATTTAATTAAATTATAAACTGAAATGTTAATCATTTAATCTATGGAATCAACAATCCTCCCAAAAACCCTTTTTAAAAAATTCATAAAAGTTATATAAAAACAAAAAAATTTCTTTTTGATTAATATCGTATAATGAATGAGATATATTATCTTCAATTTTATTTTGAGCAATAAAATTATGAAGAATTAGCAGAACTAATTGTAATGATTAGGATAATTTTATACATTGATGGAGGGTAATGTTATAAAATTAATTTTTGTTATTGTTTAAACTAGTTGAACGACTTATCCTTTATCACATATCCAGTGTTTCGCAACACAAGTCAGGGTCAACATTTAACGTTGAATGTTCCGATAGGTAAAAAAAAATTTTTTTTTAATTTCGAGCTAACATAAAATGCTCGCTTATTTATTTACATAAGTGTTTATTTATAAATACTTTAAAACTATATTTAAGTAGAAGAACTCTTGCTTGGTTTTTGCCTGTCATATTATTTTTACAAAATGACAGTTTTAGATAAGACAAAAAAACTGTTATGTATCCCAACTAGTTTTTCTCATGAATTTAAACTCAGATTGGAGGATACATTATGGGAATGAGAAACATTTCAGTTTTAATTTTTTTTCTAATCCAAACTAATATGTATAGTTCAATTTGACCAAGAACCAGGGTTCAGTTCTTTACTAGAAAATATAACTATCCAAAGGAATTTAAATATTCAAGTTCGCTATATGTGTAGCTGTTAAATAAGGAATTTTAAATTCAAATCTTGAACTTAATAAAAAAATAATTTAATTCATACCACATTATTTAAAAAACTCGAAGAATTTACTGTTGAATTCAAAAATACTTCTCAAGTATTTTTGAATTAGATATTTGAAGTGCGCATTCTAATTTTGCATATACAGCTGTCAATATTCTATTTAAGTTAACAATTCCAATATTGAATTTTATAACTCATGAATATCCAAGAGAATTAAAACAAAATGCAACCTACAGAGGTTGATAAGTGGAGATAAGCAGGACAATTAATATTTATGATTTTCATAATATCATTAAATTGTGTTTTACTTTTCGTTAACTTTAACATACTGCTAGAGACTGTAAATACAACACATGCGAATAACATGAAATTTACAATTTGCATTAGCGGAGATGAGATATGCAAATGATTAAAATTTCAGCGCAGACGAACATCACGCTCGATTTTGGCGACACTTCAAAGCACTATTTTGAGCTTAGAGATTTCGACGATTTCATGTTCGGCAATTGTGTTTTCTTGTGATTTATTCAAAAAACGATCAATTATGCTCCGTAAAAAACTGTGATCATTTTTGATCAAGTATCCGAGTTCGCTAGAGAAAGGATTGTGGCCTACAGAGATAGTGGATTATCTTTCAAGAAAATCGGTATTCGTGTTGGTCGAAACCAAACAACTGCAATGCGAATATGTAATCGTTTGATGCAGGAGGGTATGACAAACCGACGTGTTCGGCCTAATCCACCTTAGTATACGACTTCACGTGATGACAGGCAAACTGTGCTCTTGGCAGTGACGGATCGCTTAGCAACATCACGAACTTAAGCAAAGCACATTCAGTCTGTAAGGCATCATCCAGGGTCTGTGCGTACCATTTGACACCGCTTACAGCAGCGTGGTCTGTCCGCTGGACGTCTATTGTTTCATCTATCCTTAACGCAGAACTGCCCTTAATAGTACTCCTCTAGTACGCATTGTCGGTACTTTTAACAGCCCGTGCTACTTCTTCGAGGTGTTTGAGCCAGTTGTGCTTCCATACTTCCAGTGCTTGCGGTTGAAATATGCCCACATCCATATTTTAACAGGATAATGCGTAACCACACATGGCACGCATTGTCCAAGGTCTCTTCGTCAGTCGCCAGATTGAATTGCTTCCCTGGATGGATAGTTTTCAAGATCTTTCGCCGATAGAAAATATGTGGTCCATGGTTGCTCAACGATTGACACAGATTACATCCCCAACTGCCACACCAGATCAACTTTGATAACAAGTGGCAGCTTCTTGGTCTGTGGCACCCCAAGAACACATCCTAAGTCACTTTAAATCAATGCCGAGGCGTGTGACAACGGTGATCTGAAATAATGGCGGCTACTGATTTTGGCAGATACAACACTTCACAGAAGTCTATAAATTTAGTCATTTGATACTTGGTCAACATATTATCAACAAAATACATTTCTTTGTGATATCTTTTGTCTTTCTTGGTGTTGTAATTTGGGCTGCTAGCTTATTATTCCACATTTCCTCGAAATCACAATAAAATATAAACATACAAATGACTTTCAGATATTTTTATTTTTTCTGTGAAATATTGTGTAATGCAATTTTTATGATCTTTTTAATAGCTCAATTTGCAAGATGTGTAAATTTAAGATGATTTATTTTGACAGGTGCAAATAAATTGATTACGGTCATCTTAACCGAAACTTTGCTGTTCCATTAAATTTTATGGGTAACTCATTCTATGGGTTAGAAAATTGCTTGCACATGTTGAAATTATATACTTATTAAATTCTTGGATTTTCTTTTTCACATGATATGATAAATAAATTCTTACGCCATAGATCATCTGTATTCTTGAGTACACTGTATTGCAATGCAATACTTTATTTACAAATTTCATTTACTTTAAATAAATTGAAAGTGCAGTTATTTCAATTGAAATAAATCTGTTGTATCTTCAATAAATTTAAACAATAATTTTGTTGACATTTAATTATAAGTTCTTTAATTTTCAATATTACTTACATCATTCATTTGAAATTATATCGGTTTGATTTTTTTCTTCTAATTTAATGTCAGTTTAATTTTTACAGTAAATAAATGTTGACATAATTAATTAAAATAGAAAGAATATCATGTTGAAGAGACATTTCAGATCTCAGATTAGAACTTTTATAGACATTTCTGATTAGAATAATAATGTAACTCATTTGCAAGATAACACAAAGATAATAGTAAACAATAAAGAAAATAGGTTTTACATATTTTAGCATTTTTAAATATACTTAAAATATACGATGAATTTAAAACACACATAATATAAGCTTTTAAAAGATAACAACATTGTTTTTAATGGTTGCATTCATCGAATTTAAAGAATTAAATGAACTTTAATGAGTTTGGAAAAAATAAACATGTATTTTTGTGAATCATAATTTAAAAACAGTAAATAGCTGTGAAATCATAAAAACATTGCTACATAAACGAGAATTAATATAAAAAATTTTAATATAAGAAAGATACTTTAGTTCCTGTAAATTGTAATTTTTAGTACTAAAGCAAACATTGGTATGTAAGTTTTTCACCATTGCTTTTCTGTTTTTTAAATAGCAACATACTCTGTACTCTAATAAAATAAATGTGATACTTTACCTTTATTTAGAAGCACACAAAGGTGGTTTGAGGTTCCAGACAAAAATATATCAGATTCCTTAAAAATGAGAAAAAGAAGAAATTAATAATTTAATATAATTTTGAAGAACATTAGACAAATAATGCAATGCATATTATAATACAAATGTGGTAAGTATATTAATAATTCTATTGTAATGAATTATTTTAAAAGTCGTTGAAAATAACTGAAATAATTGAAAAAAATTGAAATTGCTTAATCTTTCTTCTAATATTCATTTTATTAAATACTTTTTTCCAATTTGAAATTAAGTAAGTGTATCTGTAACCTTTTCTTAAATTATAATTAATAAAATTTAAAAAAAATAATTTCTACATTCCGAAATGATGATGATTTAACACTCATCATCACTTAAGCATACATATTCATATCACTTTTAAGTTAGATATTTATATCACTTAAGCATGCATATTTATATCACTTTTGTATTCATATTATCAGATCGCTTAAGCATATATATTATTACATACCTAGAAAAATATCTATCACCATTAAATATATGCACAAGATTCAATTCCATTAAATGAAATATTTTATAAAAATTTAATTTAATTAAAATTTGTCTTATATGAAATTTTTTACGCTAAACTAAACGTATTTCTTTAATGCTATTTCGACATTATCAGTAATGTTTCGTGCTTTTTCAGTAGGAAAAAAAAGTTCTCTTGTTCTATTAATATTACTTCAACTAGAGATCCTTGAAAAGGCAATGAAAATTTTAAAACAATTAAAAATGTATTTTCGTCTTACTAATCCGTAAATCAATACAAATCTTTCTCCGAAATGATTCAAGTTAACAGATTTTTTTGTTAAATATTTTTTCATATTTCTTTTTGAATTCAATGTTACTATAAATTGGATATTTTATTCCTGTTCAATACGAAAACTAAAATCAATGCCACTCATTAAACTTCGATAAGAAATCTCTGAAAATAAACATTTTTCTCTTCTTCATAAAAGTCGATGCATCGGATTGTGTTGAAACTCTTTTGTGTTCTTTATACAAGGTATGCTTACATTAATATCTACAAACTTATACAAATAAAGAAAATTATCTTTAAAATTTACGTATAAATGGAAGATGATGTTTCATCTTCTGTGAAAATATTTAAAAGCTGATAAGAAATTATGAAAACACACACAATAATACGTTTTATCCACTGATATATATTGATATCAAATGATTTTAATTTATTTGAAGGTTATTAGAATCGAAATTTTGAAAAATAAATTTCTGAGATTAAATAAAAAATATAAAATTGTTATTTATAAAATTTGCTAAAATTGTTGTTGTTGTTGTTGTTGTTACGTATGGCCAAAAGGAATCCAATCCATCATCATCTGACCACTCGCAAACAAACACAAATACACATATATATGATAAAAATTCTAAAATCCAAAATTCTAAAATCTAAAAGTCAAAGTCTAAAAGCTAGAGGGGAAAGCATGAAAGTGTTCAGGACATGCGATCCCTGGCGGTCCAATAAAGCTTGCGAACATCACCGCTTTGCTGAAATGCAGGGTCAAGTCCCTGACAAACGAGGAGGTGGTCTCTATTCATATTGTCTGTCTTACAGATAAGGCAAAGACTACTAGTCCAGATGCCGAATTTCTTCAGGTGTTCAGCTAGACAGTCGTGGCCAGTGTTCAATCGGAAATTGGCCACAGCCTCTTTACTTGGTCTGTGACTGAATTTTTTCCAGTCATTTTTAATATTTTCCCATTGTTTGTCTCTGCATTTATTGGACAGATCCTTGTTATAGTTCAGCATGATCCGCTCTCGCATACATCTCTTAAAGGAATCCATTGGAACAGCACTCTCCTCAATAGATGATTTAGTGCCTTTCTTGGCTAATAAGTCCGCTCTTTCGTTACCATCAATGTCCACATGTGATGGTATCCACTGAAACTCTATCATTTTGCCGTTCAAATTGAGCTCCCGTATAATTTGTTTTATTTTACTGACTAAAATTTTATTGCTAAAATTAATAACAGATTTATTTGATATTTTCCGCAAGAGTTTTTTTAAATATATATATATATATATATATATATATATATATATATATATATATATATATATATATATATATATATATATATATATATATATATATATACTTAAAATAAAAGTAACTTTAATTATGTGAAAAATAGATTTAAATAATATTATTACCATATGATTTTATTTTTATGTGAAATAAATAGATCCATACAACGATGGGCTTATACCAACATATTCTGGACAATAATAAGATATTATTTAATATATTTTTAGCGATAAAATAATTTATGTCACTAAAAAATATATTAAATAATATTTTATTCAATAGGCCATGGTCGTCAAGTTGGTTAGTAGATTCATTTTCGTTATCTATAGGGTCGTGTGCTTGAATCCTGACCCACTAAAAATCCATCGTGTTCACTAATGGTGGCTGGGACACATAAAAAATGTCGTGGTCGCCATATTCTCCTTGTGAAATGATATCTCTAAGGGTCTCAAACCAAGTGTAGGGTTTTTTGCTTGGTCTCTGCTTTTAAAATATGTAGGCCCTCTCAACTTCGTGATAACCTTCGTAAACTAAATGTATGCCTCACTATATAACTTGCCATCACTTACAATTTTTTTGTACTAAATAGTAGGGTATTAGAAATTAAAAAAATATTTTCTTTAAGACTTAAAATATCTTATATCTGTAATTCGTACACTGTGAATTGTACTCCATTAAAGCAATTTTTAAATATTAATTGTTATAGTGTTAATTTTCTATGGAAATATTTCACTAAAAGTCATTCCAAATTTCTGAAATATCATTAAAGATTTATACAGCTTTATTTGAAAAACTAATCATTTTTTTTAAAGAATACATCTTATGTTTTGAATAACATAGGAATCGAGATAATTACGTACAACGAAAACGGTTTTACAGTTCACATTTCATTGAGTTTTATTTAAATAAAATTCAACAACGTGTGGATTGCAAAATTGTCCTTACAAAGTGTAAAAACTTTCATTCAGGTATTTCATAAATTAATTTTTAATTACTTTATATTTTTCACATACGATAACTTTTACACTTTTTTTTAAAAAATCCTACTTTATGCAGTAAGAATGAATTATTTATTAATTCATCATTGATTAATTGATTCATTATATCTGTAACTATATATCGAGAAATAAAAATAGCAACAATATTAAAATTCTATTTAGCCTAAATATTTCTGAAGAAAATTTTATGTTTCTCTGATGTAAAAACATAAGAATATTTCTAGTTTAAAACATCGGCAAATATAATTGCTCAGACGAACAAACTATGGTTTTGTTTTTTGATTACAATAGTATGTCGGTACTTCAGAATCAATCTTTTTTAATACTATATAAGCTACTTTATGTTTCAATTTTTACTCAGTAATAAAAATAAATCATTCTACACATGTAAATTCTAGCTATGCACTCTGATTTTCTGATTGAAGTTTAGAATTTGGGTTGTAAATATTAATTAACAAATTTTGTTAATTTAAGCAAATAAGACGTATAAACATTTTTCAAAACAGACGAACGATAAGCAATTTATAAAAAAAATTGGAGTTTTTAAATGTTTTTAGTTTTTAAATTCTTCTAACTGTTTTTTTTTTCAAATTAATTTACCATTTTAGTTTTTGGAAAACATAGTGTGACATGTTTAATATTTTTGCTATCTTCAAATATAGAGTCATAACCATATATCACTTAGATTATATGTTTTTATCATACTTTTTATTATATTTTTATCATTTAAGATAAAATTAATGTGCATTATTTGGGTTTGCAATTTTAAATATACAAGAATTTTTATTCATCTATAAATAAAAACATACTCATAGACTGGAATAGGTGCCATATTTTTCCATGAAGTAATTTTATTATGTCTGATATTTTTGATATAAATGATAGCATTTTATGGCTTTTTAATCCTATAGTCAAAACGTTTTATTCTTCATAAATTTGAATCTACACAAACTCATAGGTAATCAAAATTAATAAATATTTAACGCTGTTTAATTTTAACGGTAACTTTCATTATAAGAACGCAGAACATAAAAAGAAAATATTTGCTATAAAATAATGCTAAAAACATTTGTAATTCAATGGATACAAAAGACGTTTCCTTTTAAAGTTGATTTCCACTTGATCAAATAATTTTAAATGTTATTTATAAAAAAATGCTGACAAAAATTATTTTTGAGAAGTATATTAATAAAAGTAATAAATTTTTTTATCACATTCGATTTCGAAAGCTGTCTGCTCTCAGAATTTTGTTCAAACAAATTCATATTTAAATTAGGAGTAGACCAGAATCGGTTGATTTGATTTTTTTTAATGTTATTAAAAGGGAATTAGAGAGAGAGAGTTGAAATATAACTCTTATGTACATGTGAATATGAATTAGAATTGTTAAGGCATACAACAAAACTTGGATTGACATTCTAGTATAAGTGTCTCTCTTTGCGCTAAAGAGATTTCAAATATAATTTATATTAAAACAAACTTTTTTTCCTTATTCTTTAATAGAAAGAGCATTGAAAAATGTATTTTTGAGCCAATGCTTCTATTGAAATCTAACTTTAGTTTTGTGAGATTGTATTATACTCCCTATAACAATGATGATTAAAATGAATTAAAAAAAACAGAGAATTTCAGTTTTTAAATAACCATATATAAAAACAATTTATTAAATAGTTACGAATCATATTTGAGTGATACTAGAATTAAAATTGCGCTTATCAGAGTAACAAAAATTATTCCTATTTGTTTATTAATAATGATATCATATTTACCACATTATTATTTTATTATACTAATGCTTTTTTTTTCAATAAAAGTTTTTAAATGAAAAATATTTTTATGTTTATATACTAGGTATATAAATTTAGCAATTTGTTACGATAATCAAACTTTGGATAACCTGATAACAGAATATCTAAATAGCATCAATCAATCTTGAATTATAAGCAAATGATCCAGTTTCCCACGAAGTTAACTCTCTAATTCTGTTTGCCTATCGAATGAATGACAATAATTACTAACCTATTTCGGATTATGTTACAAACATGACTAATTAAGTATACCATCATCTACTTCGTTCCGATAATTCACTTCAAATGCATTAAAATATGAACCCCAATTATGTAAAGATTATTACTTATTAGTTGCAAAATTTGTGTAAATTTGCGCTATTTTCTGAAATGTTAACACAGAGAAAAAAATAATCTTTAGTTTATTTGGAAGAAACTTTCTTTCTTTTTCTTTTTTAGAAAGTACTGAAATATAATAAGGAAATAAAAAAATAAAGAATAATGAAAAATGTTATTTGAGGTTCTCTTTTTTTTTAGAAGATATTTTATCATTATTAAATTTAAATAATAAAAGAAGTATTTTAGTATTTTTCTTTTCTTAAAATCTACTTAATTAAAAAAAAACTAAAGCGAATAAATAATAATAGATGTACCTTAACATAGTCACTAGCATGTTCTACACCAATTTTTTAAGCAAGCATTTATTTGTCTGGAGAAGGGATGGCGAACCAATGGCACGCGTGCCACAAGTGGCACATTTGAAAATTTTGATGGCACGCACAAAAACGAAATTATTTTTATAAATTATCTTTTTTGATGGAAATGAATTAAAAATTATTAATCTACACTCTTAATTTATAATATAACTTTGTAGTACTGAATACCTATCTTAGTATGTTAACTGGAACCGTGAAATTATACATTTTATTATTTAAATATCGCATGAATTCTCTCAAAGTATATAAAGATGCGCAGTAGATAAAAAAAATTTGCGTATCCAATTTCGCCTTCTAATGTTCCTGCCGTCGCAGCGCTCGAATCAGACGACAGACTTAGTCATTTTTAGTAACCATCGTCTTTGAAACTTCAGTGACTTGTTAAAAAATATGACCGTTCATTATAAATAGATATAGTGTTATTTTAGGTTAATATTTTTGCATATTATTTCAAATTTTATATTCTGAAATCTTTTGTAAGAATATATTGCGTCACGACTGAAGCTTTAACATGTAACAACCTTAAGCTATTAAAAGTTACTAAACTTATAATTTATGTTGCTTATTTTTGAACAAAATAAAATATTTTAATATTATGAGAAATTATTTTATCATTAAATCAGTATAAAATATAGAAAAAATTAGTAAAATTACCTTGAATTTATATATTATTTACTATTTTCTTGTGTGGTAGTAATTTTAGTACTTTAATCTATAACGAAATATGTTCTGGCAAATGAATGCAGAATAAATAATTTTTTATAACAATATTATTAAAAAAATATATTTTTAGAATTATTTATTGGATAAAATAAATAAAATTGCAGAAGATGAAATTCTAACTACATGGAATTCAATTCCTGGCACGTTTAACTGTTTAAAAATATTAGCAAAGGCAATTTTATCAATATTTTCATCGACGTGGGAATGTGAATTTGTATTTTCAGAATTAAATTTAAAAAAAAAATAAGTATAGGAATAGAATGCCGAATGAGCCGAGCTCTGCATGCGTACTGTTGAAATTAACTAAATATGAACCAAATATTATATCTTTATTATCTTGTGTACAGCAACAAAATTCCTAATAAAAATAATTGTTTTTAATGTGAATCTTGTTTCTAGCATATTGCTTTTTGTAAAACATTGATTAATAAAAAATTATTTAAGTAAGAATTACTTTTATTTATTTTTTAATTATGCATACGTATATTTTCACCTATTTCGAAGGAAATTTTATTGTGGCACGTTATCTATTTAAAAAAGAATTTTTATGTCTTTGTGGCACGGACATCAAAAGAGGTTCGCCATCTCTATTCTAAAGAAAGCATTTATTTGTGAAAGTTCAAATTTTATGAGTCTTATATTAGGTGTTGCTATAATAAATAGGATAATTTCTTACAATAAATAGAAATAATGGCCTATTTTTAGACTTTAAAACTTTTGGTTAAAATTTTGCATTATTTATCTCAACACTCATTGATTTTATTTGAAAATAATTTTGAATATAACGCTTAGAGACAAGTCAATTTGAAACAGATAAAACATTAGATTTAACTAAAACTTTCATTTTTACGTTACTCCTTAAAATTTCATTTAAATCAACTAAACTAAAATTGCTTTTTTAATTCTTTGATCCAATGAAAATTTTCAAGTCATTTTATATCACAGATTACAACTCTCTTTCTAAAACGTTTATTTGCAATGCTTTTAGACACATTTGTTATTAAAATATTAAAAGAAATCAAAAATTTAACATAAATGTAACTCAAACTTTAGCCGAAACTCTATACGAAACAGCTTGAAGTCCCTGGCACAGTGATCTGACAGGAGACGATTACCACATGAGTAAGTGATAGTATAGCCTAGAGACTTCCTAACATATTTTTGTGTCTTTGTTATACTACGGCAGTTTTTTACGAAAATTAATGCATTTTCGGAAAACGTCTTGCGATTTGATCCCAAAATAGTACTCATCCTGGGGCCTTATGTCAAATGAATTGTGTTGAAGACTCTGAGGCAAGGTGATACTTGCTGTTCAGAACACAAGTTTGAGAAACCTTTTAAAAAAATGAAATTCCCAGTGAAAATTTATAAAATGCATTGATTTTAATTTCAATACTCAATACATTTTATAATTATATTGTATATTCTTATGGATTATTAATAAGGTGATATTTTATATATATATATATATATATATATATATATATATATATATATATATATATATATATATATATATATATATATATATATATATATATATATATAATATAGAGATATAGAGATAGATAGATACATAGATAGTATTAATTTGTCAATTATATTATTCAGTATGAGAATATTTCACTATCTGATAATACCTGTCTGATATAATGTGGTGTCAAAACTTGTAAAACCGCTTTATGTCATAATACTTTTCTTTAACATGAAAAAAAAATTTTTTTTGATGAAAATGATTTAAATTATAAAGTAAACTTTTATTTATAGCACTTTAGTTATAAATATCTCCGTAATAATATTTTATGTTTATATAACGATTGTTATTAATAATATGATTGTCGCAATTAAATTTAATTCGTGAACTTGTTTTACACCTTAAACATTGTATTTACTCTTTTATTTTTCTTAAAATCAATTTATAAATTATTTAATCATGCATTATTCTTACTTTGAAAGGCTAGTCATTAGATAAATCAAAATACATTTTTTACAGCTGGAATTTGAATAGTTGAATTATTTATTACTTATAGTAATACATTAAGGGCTAAATGAAATTCATAAGTATTATGGTCAAAATTAAATTCTTTGATTATTATTATTAAATTTTGTTATTTTATGTTAATAATTTATTACGAAATATTATTTGTCTTACATTTTCTAAATGCGATAAAAAATAAATTTTGAATATGTATTTATTTGTTGACAATTTTAATTCGCATTAATGTGATTTTTACAAATAAAAGTTCTTAATATTTGTATATTACATTTTATAAACATTATAAACATATTTTAAATGCATATGTAAAGACAAATATTGCATTGTTTATATATATATATATATATATATATATATATATATATATATATATATATATATATATATATATATATATATATATATATATATATATATAAATCATTTTATGGTTACATACATACAAAATACGTAAGTTCTATTTAAACCAAAGTGCAAAGTTGATGGTAAGAAATGATTCACTTGAGAAGAATCTCCGAGCTACATATATTCGATAGAATTGATGCAACTAACAGAGAATCACTGCCATTTGTGTGATTTAATTGTCTCGACGTGTGTTCAATTAGAATTCATTGAAATGAAGGGAATATTGTGTTCTCTAATATGCATCGTATCTGTTTTATTTCCAGAGACATTTGCTTGTATTTTAAAGGAAAACCAGATGAGTGCTTGTAATCAAGCTATCTGTGATGTAGACTTATTAGACATACATCAAGAGTTATGGTGAAAGGGACAAATTTTTTTATGACATTAGGAGAACAATAGTCCTTATTTCATGCAATCTGATGACAAATGTGTACATCAAGCTGATAATACTGCTGATTTTATGAAATTTTTAGGAAAGTAAGTTTCTGGAAAAATGAACAAAGCTCATCATCATATCACAGTTACTTTGCAATGTTAAATACGGAGTCTCGACATGTTGTCATAATTTTCGAGAACAGCAAATTTTTTTGCCATCAACACCTTTGAGATATTATTTGACCTGCCATTAGCTACTTTAATTTCTTTTGATTTAACTGACCACGTATGTAATAGGCATATAACGTTGATCATTAATTTTATATCTCATAGTAGAGAATCTTACTGTCGAAGATTGTTGTAATTTTATTTTTATTGCCTATTACTATCGTGTGGGTTTCTCATATGAGGTTGTCCGTCCTATCAACGCTTTTTAAGGGTTAAAACCCAAAAATTTACCATGATTCCATCCTATAGATGCCTATACAGGAAGATAAAACAAAACATCTACTTGTTCAACATTTGCTACCATTGAAGTCATTTTCGTTTTAGAGAGCGTTATTCTTACCCTAGGACATTGATTAATCTTTTATACTATTGATTGATATTATGATATTTGTAATACGCTGTATATAGAAGTTCCTATGATTGCATTTAAAATAACTGTGACTACAATAGTTATTGATCGCTATTTCATAATATGAATATTTAAGCTCAATGGTTTAGCCAGTGTAACAGAAATAAATAGGTTACCTATTTAATTTCTTGATTCACAGCTTCGTTCTTCATAAACAGTTTCTTTTTGGTGTTGCATTTTTCATCTGAGATATAAATAAATTATTTATTTATATTTTATTGTTCTCCTTATTTATTTCAACATAATAGTGAAAAGCCTGTTGGCGTAATCCTAAATTTGCAACATTTGATTTTAGCACGTCATAACATAATATATTTTTTACTTATAAATTAACGTACGGGTTCATTACTCTTAAATATTGTATTTTCGACAATTTTATGGCAATCATAACTCTAATAGGGTGTTTTATGGCACTGATAACAGAAAGTAAAATGTTTATTGTTATATAAGAACAAATTTTACAAACTTTTTCATTAAGTTAGTAATACAAATGATTTAACTATAGGTTTAATTTTCTATACATTTCACTCTTCAAATGTCATTTTGATAGTCTTGCAGTAGAATATTATAATAAAATGTAATGAGGAAATATATTTAACGTAACGACTGTTGTTTATGTCTTATATATACTAGTAAAGCTTTCTTTTATAGATTTTTGAAGTAAATGAAATAATATTAATTCCTTAATTGTATCTACTTTGAATCTTCCTAAATGTAAAAAAGCTCGAATGACTCGATGACGTCAACTTTAAAGATTTTAAATATAATTTGTAGAATTGATTTTAAAATAATTTGATTTTAAATAAGAGATCTTATTTTCTCTTCAAAGACCCTATAATTTCAATAATGCATCAATCATTGAAGACAATAATATAACAGAAACAGTTTACCCACGGAGAAAGAAATTTTAATCAATATCTTATTTAGAACTATGGCCTTCTAATCTAATTATTTTGGAATTGAGTCCTGATATATTTAAATTAAGAAAAAACAAAAATTTGTTTCAAAGGTGATAAGTTTACCAATATTTGCAACAGTATAAAAGTATCTAATACAATACATATTGTATTTTAATTTTAATAGGAAATTATTTAATGCTATTCTTCCTTCAAATAATCAATATTTATTTATTTAAATATATCATTTATACAATATAAATGTTAAATATATAATGATACTTAGTTTATAGGGAAATAAAATTTATATTAGTTATACAATTTTGTTTTATTGTTTAATATTCTCCCTACAGAGCGTCTTGGTTACATTTATTTATTTCACGCGAAAAATGGATTTACTACTAATGGAAAGTATTTATATTTTGTTTAAAACAATTATAGCTTATAGTTAATCTCTAGAAAAATATGCGACTAATAAAATTGAACACTGATAACTTTTCTGTAAAAAAGAGTTTTTGGAAATTGAGATAAGGCATTTTCATGCATCATTAAAGCTAGGCAAGTTAGATACATTTTTCGACTTACATTTTATCAAGAAAGAAATGGTAAATTGTATTTTTAGTAAAAGCTAATGAGTTGCTAATCAGAATTCATATTTCAATTAATTAACGTTTATAATTGAATCTTTTAAGGCTAATGAAAAATCAATATTTTTCAGAAAATGAATTGATACTAAACTTTCAATAAACACAATATTTAAAAATGTCATTGAGATTATACTCTATAATTTCTATCAACTTATTAATTTGTTTTTGATAATGAGCATGGAGTACAATTCTTTTTGATTAATTAAGGATACAATTTAGATTAAATTAAAAATTTTGAATTAACAAATGTAATAAAAAATATTTAGCCTTATAAGCATTTAGCCTTATTTGATTTGTAAATATGTTTTTTAATTCAGCCACAATTAACGTTAGATGGAATTTTTCATCTACAGCAAGTGAATTTAAATAATGTTTTAAACAACTTATGTTATCAGTAAGGAATTTGAAATTGAAAAATCATTTTCCTTTGCTTAAAATTAAGCATTTTAATAATATGTGTAGATGACATTTTATTTTCATCATTTTAATAACGAATAATTTTGCGTCTATTATTATACCGTACAATATATATATATATATATATATATATGAAATCTGAATTTTAAAATAATAAAGAAAATATATTCAAAAAGTAATTTCATATTTCCTACGCTTATGTTATTGCATAGGAAATATGAAAAGAAAGAAGAAAGATTTCTAATATTTTAGAATTTTGTTTAAATATTGATTTAGAATAGTTTGGGTACTTAGAGCTATACTGAATGCTTAGTACTGATATACTTAAAGAATTTTATGTTGAGAACATAATGATGTGCAACGTAGAATTGAATACATTTTCTTAAGTTTATGGGCATTATGTTTTGTAATAATTCCGTTTCAGATTCACTTTCGGTTTCAGCCTCGCATCTGAACTTCAAAAATGGCGAATTGTAAAACGCTAATGCATTTTTAAAATACACATTATAATAAAACCACAAAAGTTGAATATAAAAATTGCGATGTATATTATTAATTTCGTAATTTATGAGTTATCAAAAATAATAAACATTACACAATATGCAGTTACCCCAGCACTGAGTAATGCATTTATACATTGTTCATAAGAATTCCTTAAATTTTTTCCTAAACACATAAAATAATAAAAATATTTAAAGGTAAAAAAGTAATTTTTTGAAACTAAATTTATTTTAATGTTCAATTTTCTTCAAAACAAAATAAAAGTGAAATGCCTCGACAGGTATTTCTATTAAACGTTCTTTTCTATTCATTTTTCTTGTGAAAATGAGTGAATTGTTGATCAGAATCCAACAAAATGAATTTGACTTTTTGCTTCACTGCTTTCTACTTATTCTCAACAGCTAAGCAAATGTAAAATATTAAAAAGTTGTGCACTTTTTAAATAAAATTTTTTGCATAGTTTAACATTCTTTAAAATAATCAGTCATAAACTTAAAATATACACTTTTACAAAAATGAATGGATCTCAAAAAAAAATGTTATGTTCATTTAAATTAATTTTATATATATATATATATATATATATATATATATATATATATATATATATATATATATATATATATATATATATATATATAAATGTATGTATACCACAGTATAGATTGATAGATTGCCGTTTAACATCGCTCAATTTACTATGAGTTAGTTATAAGACAATGAAAAATTTATAACTCATTATGTTATTTAAAAAATATAAATCTTTGATATTTCAGTAAGCATGAAACTTTGATAAACTATAACTTTGAGAAGCAAAATAATTGAGACACAAGAATGTCATGTTAGCACTAATTCTGTATAATTTTGTGAACGAAAACTTCTCATATATCAATGTCTCAAAATAAACGTATCAATTTAATTAATCCTTATATGCAGAAAAAATACTTTTAACCGTTAAAGAGAAATACATTGTAATATGTTATGTTCTTATTGGATGATTTTTCAATACTCGTAATATTGGAAATTAATTTTCAGTACTCATACGTTTGGAAATTAATTTTCAATTTAGAAAATAGTTTCTTAAAAGTTGAATTAAATTAAATGTTTAATATTGTTTTCTTCTAAGAAAGTAAGAAGTATATAATTCTAAGTTTTCGTACATGTGTGTGTATGTACGTATTGATGGGGCTGTGGTAGCCTATAGATTAGGGCACTGGCCTTCCGTCTGCAAGGACGGCATTCGATTCCCAATGCCTCCAAAGACCCACCTAGTACATGCGATATACGTGCTCGTTCAATCCTGTCTGTCGAAAGTCCTGGGGTCGGTGGTTGAGCAGTTACCAGGAGTATAATACTCTGGAGAAAATTTCTTACCTCTCCTGATCTATGTCAAAATTGAGGGAGTGGATCCTCTGGTGATGCCATCTATAGAAAGAGCTTAGAGCATAAGTTCCCAAAGTGGTCCAGGTGGACCCCCCGGTGTCCATAGGAGACCACACGGGATCCACCTAGATGTGAAAAGGAAACAGGGGTACACAATTTGTAAGTGGGCGTCCACGAAAAATTTTCTGGTTTTAATAATAAAGAACAAAAATTTTGACTTGGATTTACCTATCAACGTAGGCAGGTAGCATCATTCACTAGGTAGGCACTCAAAATTATTCGAGATTCAGTTCAAACACAGAATTGAATAGAACAATAAATAATAGTACGGTAATGATTTCGACGACTCAAGATGGCGCTGCGGAGACAGCAACACGAATTTTTATAAAAAACGAAAGAGAATAGCGGGCTTTTCGGCGGGATTTGAAAGTGATTTTAGAACGGCCATGTTGAGAATGTAATGTTGGTGTTCCTATTACAAGATGTTACTGTAAATTAATGTTATGTTATGTGCAATCATAGATGATAATAAAAAATTTGATTGCTAAAATGGTGTGTGATAAATTCACGGTGGAAATTTAATTCAGCGCAGGAACAGTGCAAGTGTACACCACGTGTCAAGACTTGCAAAGTGCCGCCCGTGTGCCGTCTCATTTAAAGTACGACTATCTTTTATTGTTAATTTACATTTCAGAGTTCATTGCTGATTTTTGACAATTGTTGATTGTTTGTAATAATATTTATATATTTTTATAACCACAAGTATTATTTTAATAAATAGGACACAAGAAAACGTCATACTTTTTTTCATAACGCCCCCAATTTAGGGTGATATTTTTTAGGAATTTTGGGAATACAGTAGAAATGCAGCAGTAGGGGATCTACCGAAAATAATAAAACTTTGAAAGTGGTCCACGAGAAAAAAGTTTGAGAACCCATGGCTTAGAGCAAAGTCGCACTTTCAGCTTGGTGGAGCTCTGATTAAACAAAAGACGCACCCTACTGACATAAATTTGCATAACCAACGGCATAGCGAACTTCACTTTCTTAAGAGGATTATTTAGCTGTTTATCCTCTTGTTACTTTCACATAATTTAAATAGTTTTTTCTTGATTGCATTTAATCTGTCTTTCTTTAGGTATACTCTTAACTTCCTTATAAATTGATACAGCAAGATATTTGTACCTTTAGCTTATTTTAAGTTAGGATATTGAATCCTTTGTAGAACAAAATAAATTTATTTGATGATGTTATTCAAAACCTTTCCAATTGGGTACATCTCTATGGAACAATTTAAATTAAATATTGGAAATTATTACCTATTTCTAAGGAAAAACTGTGTTTAAATATATCTTTTATGCATCTTTATCATTTGAATGTCTAAAAGTCAAATAATGTATTTCAAACTTTCAAATAATTATATGCTCTGCAAAATAAATTAGCTTTGTATGAACTAAGGTAAAAAAATTGTAAAAATCACTGCACATTTAACAAATTTGTGAAACTAAATCTTGTAATTCATTTAAAAAATTCCATACTGATAAAATAATTTGACAATGTTTATTTATAAGTTCAGGCTGTTTCATTCACAGTAAAACACATTTGAAGTTTATCAGACGTTCAGATCTTAAGAAATAATATTGAGATTCGTAAATATAAATTGCATTTTTATTTAATATAAAACATTTTTATTTTGAATAAATCAGTACCAAATATTGTAACAAAGGAGTAAACAGTAATATTTAAGTAACCGATTATTATGTAAAATATTTTTATGCTAACAATTTTTTAAGTAAGCTTGTAAGCTTGTAAATACTTTTTTTGTTTAATTTTTAAAATTTAGTTTGGAAAATGGCCTTAAAGTTTAAATAAATGTATTAAGAATAAATTCAATTACAAAAGAAAATTTAAAATATAACTGTATGTTAATTAGATGCTTTAAATACCGTTCACAATACCATGAAATTTAAAGTTCCTTCGAAAACAAAATGTAAATGTAGAAAATGTAAATTGTAATTCAGTATATATTTACACATAAGTACAAAATTTTTAAATGAATTATTTTGATAAAAAAATTAATTATTTAAGTAAATGTATATAATTTTTAAATAAATATGTAAATAAATTATATAATTTGATTAAGTTGAAACAATATATATTTAAAGAATACTTTTGGCATCATTAATATTTCATAAGTGACATTGAAATAAATTTTTTGCCATGCTTAAAAAAGTAAATTAAAAAGCAATTTGTTTATGCAGTCATGAGAAGAAAATTTAATATGTTCATAATCGTTATTAATAAATGTATAGGTGTGTGGTTGTTGTCGTTTTTATCTGAAATAAAAGAAATTTCAAAGAAATTACTAAATTTCCAATCTTTGTGCCTAGTCTTGACATCATAAACATTTAGATTTATTGTGTGTGAATAAAATATAATCACACTATTTTTAAATTTAAGACACAAAATATTTTTTCTTATCTTATTATTCAGTTAAAAGCTAGTTCTTTTATGTTTTATAAATGTCCTATTTTATATCTCCCATTGGAAAATTTAAAATTATTTTAAGAATAATACTATGGATTAACAATCTCTTGAATTTTTTCAGTCGAAATTACTGACAAAATTCAATTCGTATACTTTTCCTGAAATTTGATTCTCTTAAGACACTCATCGTTTAAATAGTATACATTAAGCTAATCACACCAGACTATCTATCTTGTATGAAATTTCACAGTAATTTAATATTCTATTCAAAATAGTGGTAGTGGTTCTTACCATAAAACTTGTTAAGAATAAATGTACAATAAAATATTTTATTGATAAATGCAGTATTAAGTATCTGCAGTCAAGGAATCAATTTTAGCACTTTAAATAATAACGATCGCGCGTGTTCGAATAGAATTATATAAATTAAAATTAGAATGTTGGGAAATTTTTTGGCAACACAAATTTTTTTGAAAATATTAGTTCATCAAAGAAAAGAACAATCATATTATACATTTAACAGTTTAATTTTGCATTAGCCATTCTGTTTAATTGCATTAACTCATTATTTTTTAATTTACAAATTATTATTTTAAGTTTAAAAAATAGTACTCCATTTTTACCCCAAATTGGGCAACCATCCAGTTTCAAAGCCTCCTTTCTTTATTTTGCTATACGAGGTTATCATAAAACAAACATTAATTTACTCTTTTTTTCTTTAATTGATATACTTCATCTTAACTAAATTTTTATTATAAGTAACATTTTCTAGAACATTAAAAATTTTTTTTAATTAACGGCATAATCGAATCTTATTTAATCATTCACAAAGAAACAAGTGTTTTGTAGAGAGGTGAGTTATTTATTTTACAATCTCCGTCAAAAATGACATGATAGTAAAATCATTCTTTGCTCATGTCATTTAAGAAGAAAGTTGTACCCTTCATTAAAAACTTCAAATATGTGTTCATTTATTTTGTTTTCACGTCATGCTGACTTTTTACATTTATTTGAAGAAATACTTTGTTGGAGGCGAATATTTCCGGTGTGTTTGGGAAAGAAGCAATCATTAATCTTTTTTCTTTTGGTAACTGTGTGGACTTTGCAACAGCACAAAAACATGATTAATTTCCGGACAAGGAGAAAACATCTCTTTATAGAATCTAACGTATTATTACAAAAAAATGTGCTGATGATAATATTCTTACTTAAATGTGTACCACTGTTTTTATAAATAGTAACATTTTCCTTTTCTTTTTAGCAAAATGTTACTTCCAGAGAAAAAACAGTCTTACATATTTTTAATATTTTGGTTCATTTTAGAAATTCTAGTCCAGCAATATTTACATTTTTATTTTTTAAATGATTTTTTAGATGAGTATCATGGTACTTTGTAGATGGTTGATATTTTGTTTGAAGGACACTTCACGCAGATAAGTGCATTTTAAATCATTTGAATTCAATAAGTTATAAAAAGACAGCAGTGTCCATAAAATCTAAGACAAAAATATTTTTATTATACTTGAATTAGTTTTTTAGAGTTATAAAACATTGATACATAAATGATTCACAACGCGTTTTTCATTTTTAAAATTTATTTTACGAAAGTATGCACACGAAAATATTTAAGCATAGTTTTCAATAATAATATCGATATATATATATATATATATATATATACATATATGTGTATAAGAATCTCTGTTAGTCAGCATTCTAAGCTTCATATTACTATTAGTGTAATTTCTATATTAAAAGCAATAAAATATGACTTTGATTGTATTAAATTATGTATTGTAATAACAAGTGTTTGCAAAGATGATTATAAAAATTTTCATGCATTTTTCTTGTCATTTAAAAAAAGGAAATTGCACAATTATTTTCCTTTCTATTCGCAGAATTTGATGAAACACATATCATCGTAATAACCACCATTTTCTAACAAGGGACTACTATTGATATGAAACATTTTTAAATTTTAATGACCTATTTAATTATAAAATAACATATTTTGTAAATTAATGTGTTGAACTGAACAATAACATTTCCACTACCATTTTGATAACAGGGTCCAGGAAATCAATTATTATCAAAGATTTCATGCTTAGAAAAGTAAATGAAGGATTTGAATAGCATAATCTTAATAACTGAAACAATTATTTCAAATTTTTGAATATGTTAATTTTAGCTATCATGATAAAAAACGTATAAATGATGGAGTAGTTTTAACCCATTAGACCTCAAAGTGTTTCGATGGATTTTGATAATGTAACCAAAAATAGATTTTTATGCAGACAGAGACTTAGATTTATAATACTATTCTATATGTGTTTTAGGTAATTTTCAGCAACATTCATTCTCTTTTTAATTTTTTAAGCTCAAAATGTCATACAATAATGTGTATCATAATTTTAAAGTTCAAATGTTGATGATTCTCATGATATTTTCTTCAACTGTGAAATCAGAATTTTCAAATTAAGTATTTTTGTTTTGAAAATTTACGGCTTTTTAAGCACGGTCAACACATAGGCATCAAACGTTTGATTCTAAATGAAATGATATGTATAAATTTATATAGTATTTTGGATAATAAACTACATATATTTTTTGAAGATCAATTGTGTTGTTTACATTTCTAAATGAAACTATTTATATACAAGATTGCACTTTGAGCTCATAAAGCTGTACTTTTTCTATCTTTTCTTAATCAATCTAGCTATATTTTCTAGTTATAAGTAGAGTATCATTCTGCAGCCACAGTAAATTTTGTTAATTATCTAGAAAAAAAAGTCTTGCTCTCTTAAATGTATTATTATAAAAAGAAAAGCAGGGCTCTGTCTCGAAATAAAATATGCTTATCAATTTTTTATTGACTGTAATTCTTACAACCCTATACATTTCTCATTATCATCAATAAACGTTTTAAAAGAACTTAGTAAAATAAGAATAAACAATTCTTGTCATGCAACTTCATACATAATTTTTTTTCATAACTACTTTTACAATTTTAATATTTGCATTGTGATTGCATTCAAAATCAAAATATTAGATCGAAGAATTACGTATTATATTTTTGATTGATTAATGTGTTTTATTTGGGATGAAATGGAACACACGGTAGTTACTTCTGAACAATTTTTAAATAGAGATAAATCGACATGGTTTAAATCAAATTCTAGAAATTCTCAGTCCCCTTTAAACATACTTTTTAATTTCAAATTCGTTCTGGTAAGTTCATATGTAGCTTATAATTCTTTCAAAAAGAGAAACTGCTTTTTGGAATAATTGATAATAATAACCATGATTCCCATACTTAAAATCACTATTCAGATATGATCAAAATAGCATTTTAGGTATCACAGCCTAAGAATATGTTTATTTTTAGGAAAAAAATTTGATGCATTCTTTGAAATATATAAAAATTTGATTTTAATACAAATTAAGATTGTATATGTGAATTTTTCTAAATTGTCTGTATTTAGCACTTAACTATGGTAACGATCAAGATTGTAACTTAGTGTTTGTTGATAAATAATTTTAATCTCGTGTTCCCCTTGATATCATAGAATTCTGTTAACAATTAATTTCAACTACCTAATTTTGACTTCTATAAAGATCTAGCATATGAAGCCCGGTGGCTTAGTGGTAGCGTTTCACATTCCCAAGGCATAGGTCCATGGCTCGATCCTCAGACTGGGCAAGGTCAATTCAGCTTGTCATCCTTTTAGTGGGTTGATAAACTGAGTACCAAGTATGCTTGGAAACTAAAAACTGAAGGTTTCGCTTTAATCTGATTAAATCGAGGTTTATGCTTTGAACCCCAGGGGCTCTCAGTCAGAAAAGCAGAGATTGGTACTGTAGGCTTGTCCCACATGGGCTGGCGTACCACAGAGTTTAGCAGTTTAGTTAAAGATCTAGCATATCAAATGACGACAAAACAATTAAAAGATTATAACTTCTTTGAACGTTAAAAGTTTTTGCATTTTTGATGACATAGCTAACAATATAAATTTTAATGATATGACAAAGCAACTAAAACCTAATCATTTTTTATGAAATTAATCAGAAGTATTGTATGTAGTTCTAAAATAGAAAAAAAGGAGATGATTACTATGGTACTAAAAAGTTATTTCTTAACAATAACCAAAAAGGTTAAAATTTTTTCGCTTAACAGAATGATTATGATGGGAATTTATTTGAGTTTCTACATAAAAATTTCTGTATTTTGTTTTTTTTTTTTTCTTTCGAAAATGAGAAAACGAAATTATTTTACCAATGTTTTGTTCACTTACAAAGCTGTTAATTTGTTGTGCGAAAGCTATAATTAGCTTAATGAATATCTCATTAGAAAGAAATGACTATTGTTTTTTATAATGATTGTTTATAATTTTTGTATTTGATTTTTATAAGGGCATTAATGCCCTCATAAAATTTAAAATTATGTATTATTCGTAAGCAAATGATACACAATTTTACATCTCATTAGTTACTTTGATTTGAGAAAAATTCTAAACAAATTATCCTATAATTTTATACTAAATTATTACACATTGCACTAAATCCGAAAACACTTTCATATTTTACTTGTAAAAATGATTATAATATCATAAGATTTTTATTGAATAAAAATATTACAGATTTATTAGAAAATTTAAATTTATATGTCTGTATCAGATTTGTTTCATCCATCTTTTAACATTTGATTTATGTAATTAAATTCTTTTATTTATGTACAAGAACAGTCTCACATGTGATTTCGATTTAAAATATAAAAGCTTACATGAAAATATAACCATGTAACGTATCATATTCAAAAACATAATATTTAATTTCGTGACTGATATGTTATCAACACTTACAAAACTTTTGCCGTAAAAACTCTATTTTATTTGTAAATTCTCTGTTAAACGTAAATATCAGTAAATCTCTATTGCACGAGTTTCAATAAGCACTTAAGAATCTTATCATTTATTGGTAATATTATATGTTAAAATCACTTCTATCTGCTTAATAGAGAGTTACAAAGGTAGGTAACCGGAAATACATTGTTATAGTATAGAGTAGCCTAGAAATAGTATCGACACAGCATAAACATAGAATAAAAACAGCGTGATTGGCAGAAATTGTTATTGACAGTGGTTCGTATTCATGTGTCCCAAGTGAGAAAACTCCGAAAACTCCAAACCATCTATCTCAAAAGATAAGTATAAGGAATCAAAAGTTCAACATTTATATTCCATTATTCAACAGTTACTGAAATCAAACTCAGGGGTGAAGCAAGTCATTATTTTTAAATAAAAATTTAAACTGTTTTCAGAATAAATGATAATTTTAAACTTTATTAAATGCCAACATATGTAATCGCTGACTATTTCTAGTTACACAACTAGATCATATTGAAACGAGTCAGTAATCAAGACAAAGACGATGAATCTAAATTTAAATGATGTTACTAATATTACTGAGAACTCAGTAAAATATACCACAGTTAATAACTTCAGTCGATGTGTATTTCCCTTGTGAATAACAGTATCAACTCATTGGTGTTTAATAAACATGAGCGGCTCTGTACGCAAACATTTTGAATTTAGTATCTTTTGTGAACATCATTTATCTCCTCAAATGGCATTCATAATTGTGTACTTGTATCTAAATTTAGAGTAGTTATATAAAGTAAACGCTATGTTATAAAACAAGGATTGAGTCACAAGTAAATCTTTAGTAGAATTCATTATTCACATTGAGTATTCTAAGAGCCAGATTAAAATTCAATAATGGAATTTTTTGATGAATCAGTATACCATAAAAATGATCAAAAAGAATTCTTCATAAGCTTTTGCATTATTTGAACTAACTTTTTCAATGAAAGTTAAAATTCATTTATTCTGAGTTCTAAAGATTCTAGAAACTGCATAACGAAAGCTACAAACATATGTTTATTGCTAAATAATGACTTTAATTTCAAGGTATAACTGTAGAAGTATTTAGTTTCCATTTGAAAAATAGATGTTGCAGAAAAGAAGAAATGTTTTAATTTATTGTAATTTGTTTTTTTTATTTTTATTTTCAACAGATAATCTGTTTGCCAAGTTGATGACTGTCATCTTGCGAAAACCTATGAACATTTAATTTTAGAAAGTATAATATTCCTCCATATATAAGAAAAATAATCTAGAGAAAAAGTTAATATATATATATATATATATATATATATATATATATATATATATATATATATATATATATATATATATATATATATATATATATATATATATATATATATATATATATATATATATATATATATATATATATATATATAATTTATGTGTATTCACCTCGTCACTTGCTGTTCCAGCCATCTGTTAGTTATGTTTTGCTATTTTAGCAAAAGTATAGAAAGTTGAAAAACTCATGTAATATAAGAAATATACATAGTTTTTGAACTTAAAGGAGAATTCGGTAGAAATAAAGGATTTAACACAATTAAATTTATTATTTTTAATTTAGATTTAATATGACAATTTTATCTATATATGTTTAAAAATTCCCGTTTAAAATTCTAATGAAATATGAAAAAATAATTAAAATGAATCTGAAGCATAGCTTTCAGTGTTAAATGAATTTTATAATAAATAAGAGGTGGCTGTTTGAGACAAAAATCAAATAAAAAGAAAGCGGAAATAATTAATTTAGATTTTGAGGATATATAAAATTAAGTATATATATGGATTATAATAAATCATATGCATTATAATTATATTAAATTATAAGGAAACGCAAAATTTTCTAATGAATCCTGAATTACTGTTCTACCTCAATCTAAGTAGAATCTACAACAATTCAGTTTATCACAACAGGCAAAACTATTTTTTAAAATTATTAAACCTTTCTTATATATAAGACAACGCATGTTTTTTAGGTAAATGATAAAAATGTCAGCATGGAATTCGTTTCTAACTTTACAATTTTAAAGATAAATACTAATTTAAAATACTACACTAAAGTTAAATACAAAAATGGGTGTTCTATGATGTATACTTACAGTTTATTTTGAAAATGATGAAAATCTTGATTTTTTAAATATAATACATCATTTAAAACAGTTTTGGCTGTCTTAAATTGCATTTTACAAAACTAAAAAAAATGATATCATAACTGCTGTTAGAAAAGCATGTAGGTGGAATAATTGTAAAAAAAACATCCAAAATATATGTTGAATTTTTAGAAACTTTCCTCTTTAAAAAATATTTGCAAATAGAAAAATTAAATTGAGTAAATGGAAATTATTAAAACAATGCTAATAAAAATTTTTATAGAATATCATTTTGCAAGCGTTTCTTGAAGGGAGAAAGAAATATTAAATAATCATTAATTTTCAATGAAGAAATTAAATACTTAAAAATTACTTTTAAGAATAATTATTTTTCATACTTGTTATTATGATTTTCTTTTTTTTTAATTATGAGTAATAAAACTAAAGTTAAGTCTTTTTAATAAAGTTTATTTAAATATCTAATCTTTATTAGAACAAATTGCTTTTTACTTTTTTCTCCAGTTCGTTTAATTAGGTGAATAATTAATAAAGAAAACTGAATAAACCTAAATTTAACGGCGATTACAATTATTTATATTTTAGTAATTTTAGTTTTTATCACATAGCCTATCTCGATTGTAAAATTCTAGTTTATCTATTGTATTATAAAAGCGATATATAACCATTGCCAAAAATGTTTAAATTGTATTAAAATCATTAAATTATTCAATATCAACAATAACAACAACCATTTACTTATAACTAAATAAGTAATATGAGAGTCATTTTAGATTAATTATGCTTAAGAATAAAATAATGCTATTTTTCAGGAAATATTTATTATTGCTCATTCTATATCAATGCATTTTTTATATCATGACAACCATGAACGTATTCTTATCTATAAAACCTTAACCAATAAACAACACAGGTTGATAAATTGCTTTTTTAATTAATTTCTTTCAATAAATATTAAACAACAATTATTTCAATAATTTTAATTTAAGCTCCATTGGTTTCAAATTCTAGACAATCGAAAGTTTTATTTTCGATTTTGTAACGTATTTATAAATATATTTATAAAGAATCAGAGCTTTATTAATTACTTACTTAAGGTTTGACTTGATGTAAGCATCGGTTTGGTTTGTTTGTTTGTCGCTCAACGGTCATTTCTTGCACACGAGGGCTAATTAGACCGGGACTTACGGCTTAAAGTGGATTCCGAACCACTACAAACATCCATGCCCAAGGTGGGATTCGAACCCACGAACTGTTGAACCGAAGGCAAGAGCGCTAACCATTCGGCTGCCAGCTCGGCGATGTAAGCATCGGAAATCGATAATAATATTAAATGGTAATGTGCCTAACAGAGTGTCATTTCTAGTAAATAAATTTTGATTTCACTTTTTAAAAAAGAAAATGCATACTTTAATAAAATACACTCAGCTAATTATCTATTAATATGCATGTTCCCGAAAGCACAAAAAGTTAGGAATAATATTTTTTTTAAAATATATATGTTTAATTATTGTAGTTTTTTTATCAAGTTTTACTAAGCATGCATAATTATTTTCTACTTTATGTAAAATGCTTTTATTTAAATAAGTTCTTCTTTATCAACATAGTTCATAAAAAATATTTTCCATTTTTTACGTACTGTGACTGGGCACATAAACCTGATAAATTATACCGATTCAGGCTCTTATGGATGGCAGGAGAATAATTAATCAATCTTGATGCAATGACAAAAGTAATAAAAATTATTAAAACAATTATTAGTGGTATCCATATTTTTTATAATCGTTTATATTCAAAATCATCAATTAATGAGCAGTTGAACACATTTTAGATAAATATTTGATTAATATTTTATCAACTGATTTCATATTCACTTGTGCCTTGTTATTTCGTTACTGAATAATAATTGTCAGTTTTTCACTTCACTCTGATAAATCAGTCTATTTGTCTGCATTAAATATTCTTTTTTCTGAACAATGATGGGATTACTATCTTGACTTCAACAATAAATATTATTCGTTTTTTGAAATTTTCTATGGATTTCTTTTTTGTAGTAGGTTTATGGATCTCTAATGGCAAATAAATATAATAAATGTCTATATAATTAGGACAATTATTGTAGAGTGTATGAATTAAAGGAGCAAATTTTAATTATGAAGTATATAAATGCATAGTGGGGGAAATTACATAAGCGCAATCGCTTTTAGTTAAAGTTTCACAAACTTTAACTAAAAGCGATTGCGCTTATATAATTTCTGCCCCTATGCATTTATATAATAAAAACTAAAATATTTTTTAAACCTCAACTTGCTTAAAACTACTAAATAATAATTTTGCATAGGATTGACATTTCTATGTATGGTATATATTTCGGAAACTACAATCAATATAATTTTTCGTGAAATCTTGTGAACTGTAATGAAATTGGAAGACGAACAATGCAGAAAATCGAAACAGTAAAAAATTAGTACGTGGAATAAAATATTTAGTTTTATGATGATTTTTTATATATTTGATTCACTTACATAACTTTATTTTATTGTAAAATGGAATTTAAGAAATTTGGAAGACAAATCTTTTCTGTACTATTTTAATATGTTACATAGTATATACAAGATTAAATTGAATAAATGAAAATACAATACTACAAAAAGAAATAAACATTCTATTCTGCATGCCTAAGAAATTAAAGGAATTAAATTACTTCTTAAATTTTATTCATTTCAGAAAAAAGTATATAAAGGCAATGAATATCAGATATTTTACCAAAATTCTTTTCATAATTTAAATATGAATTACAAGTCTTACAGAAAAAATATTATTGAAATATTAAATCTAGAATACATTTATGTATTTGAAAAATTACAAAATAAACTGGAAAATAAAGAAATTAAAAATCTTGGATGTCATATGAGAATTCTTTTCACTGTTCTGTTGAGATTTTCAGGAAATCTATTTGAATGTATAAAATCAAATTTCGAGAAAATATTTTTCAATATGCTTTTCTCAAGATTGATCTTATGATAAAGTTTCGCATCATCTGTAAAAAAAATTTTAAACGTTTCTTCTACTCAGTCATAAAAAGAGAGATGAAATTTTTTCTCAAATATATTTCAAATGTTTATCCTATCACAAGAAATTTATATTTCCCTTCGTAAATGTTTTAGTCCGATAAAATTTCTGAAAATTTTTATGAGAAAATGTAAAAACACATAAATTTGTTAAAATGACGTTTTGTGTTTTTGATAAGCATTTGCAACTGCTACCGATAAGAAACTAATATGTAAACTATCTGTATTCTTAGAAATTCCACAATTTTTACTTGTCTACTTCAAAACCCATAAAAGTTTCATAATTTTTACAAAATAATATTTCAAATATGACAAAGAGCTTAGTATTTTTGTACCAGAAATTCTTAATATGTAACAGAATGTTAAAAATCCAGTTTTTTAATTCAAATGTTTTGATGATGTAAATATTTGAAAGAAGCTTGTGATCACACAGAAGTCTTTTAACAAGGTAAATATATTGATTTTTTTCTTCATTTAAAATATTTCTTAATTTCAATTGCATTTCATTACCTATAATGGCAAAAAATTTATTAAATCGGATTTATTACTTATAAAAATGCTTCCTTAACGCATCTTGAGCATTAATATGACTTTGCGAAATTTATAGTTGTTGATGTTTGATAATGAGTTAATATGGTATTCTTATTTGGTGATATAGAAAGTTTAATCGTAATTGTACTTTTGAATACTCTAGAAAGATTTTAATTTGAATACATTTGACATAAACTGATAATGCTTGTAAATTAAAGAAAGTGTAATCTATATTTTTGATTAATGTTCTTTATGTCCTCAAATACATAAAACCTAGAATATAATTTGGATTAAAAAATTGAGGTTGCATAATAGATACTAAAAATTATTACAATTTTGTAACAGTATCATCTTAATAGAGATTTTTTATTTTAACAAATATATTTGTTGAACTTAAGATTGCGAATTGAAAGATATATTTTTTCATTATAAAACATGTTTCTTCATCGAAAACATTTTAATTTTAACTGCACTCATACACTTTTTAAAAATAAGAGATAAGGATCTGTAGAATGTTTCTAGTGACACTTCAAATATGGAAATAATTAATGACAAGACTTCTTATTTTAATATTTAATTATTAAATAAATATTTTATATGTTTAAAAAAACATTTTTATATATTAAAATATTACGCTATTTAGACCAATTTTCAGTAGACTTCTTGATGTTAATTTTCAGCAATTGAGTTGACGAAGAAGTAAAAAATAACATTTTAGGGAATTAGCTTAGAGTTTTTCTTATGTTTCTTGGATAATATATCAATATTATTATCTGAAACCCATAAATTATTATATAATTTTATCATCTAAATCCGCATAATGTTTCAACTTCATCATAAGCAGTATCATCAACATCATAAGCTGTAATCAAAAATGCAAGACTAGATTGAAATTCAGCATCTGTGCATTATCTTAAAAGTGGTATCTTCTAAGCTATTGCACAGATGTTGAATTTCAATCTGGTCTTACATCTTATATGTACTTTGATTATTATTTGTTTGTGTTATTTGAACATCTGTTTTAAAGAAGGAACATATTTTCCTGTAATTTTTCCATATATTTCTTAATAATGAGAAGTTACTCTTTCTGCTTTGTGCACTCCTCAAAGAAATTGAGGGAAAAACCATCTTAAAAGTTTTCAGTGCGATCATGCGAAGATTATTGTTGTGAATTTTGACGTTACGTGTTAAACGTGAAATTTGACGTTTACAAGAACCTTAGGGGATTATGCAAAAGGAAAACGTTTGACGCAGTGGGAATAAGATATCCTTATCCCATCATGTCAGGGTATTTAAAGGGAGAACTACTAATATTAGTGTCAAAAATTAGAATGAAGTTTAGAATATATGCCGCTTAGCAGCCTAAAAGATTATCTAAACCACTAAAAAGTTACTAATTCCCCAAATACGATAAATGAAAGAGAAAAAAGAATCTAGTTGAGAATCGACCAAAGTGAAATTTTGGTATTTGATCTGTTTCCTGTTTAAAAGCACTGATAATATTTTATTTTTATGAATAAATGCAACTAGAGTGGTTATACTAGATCCAGAAATATCATTAAGGAAAGAAAGACGATTACTCTAAAATATTTAAATTAAATTCTTTAAAATTGATATTATACTGTTCTAGAAAATGTAAAGTTGATGTAGTTAGAAGTGTATGAGAAAATGTAACAAAAAACTGTTAATAGAAAAAAGCTTAAGGAAAATGTATGCCTTATTTTTCTTATATATAGGAGTTTAAAAAAATGAAAGTGGCTGATATTGCTTTTAATCTGTAGGGTTTTTTTTTTATCAATGTTCTAAATAATAATTTACTGGATGCTATTTAAGACTTTTTTAATTGAGCTTATTAAAAGAATGATAAAGTAAAATAGTCAAAGTTATCAAAATCGGATTCGAATGATTAGTTTCTGAAGTTATGAATAAGTCACTATAAAATTTAAATTCATTTATTTCATCTGTAATATTTAAATTTTATTATATATCCGCTATTTTTTAGCTATAATTCCTTATGTCATCTTTATCACGATGTCATCTTCCCCTTTTTATACAATATTTCTAATTTTTAAGGAAAAAGTTACCTTTTACTATTTATTTACAATATCAATTTACCGAATTTTTCAAATACAATATTAAATATTTGAAAAGGCAAAGAAACTATATAAAATATTCGATAACCATCGATATTAATCTTGAATTTATAGTTTTTGGTTTCATTGAAATACATTTTTATATTCTTAATGCCATTCAAGTAAAATTTTAGTTTTTATCAACATATGGATAGTAAAAATTCTCAATGAAGAAAGAAAATACTGTCAATAAATCTGATATTTTATTAAGTTAATATTTTCTGCAATTGTTACATTAAATAAAAGCAAACATGATGATATTCATGTTTAAGGTAAAATTGACAATTATTGTTTTAAAAAAAGAGTCAAAGTTAATATTAGTACAGGTATGGAGGCAGAAGGAGAATATATTTGAACAATCGATATTACTATTGAATCTATAGCTTATCCTATGCAAAGGAATGTTGAAATTATCGATTATGTATTCTCACACGCAATGACATTAATGAGGAGTGGGAATGAAAGTTAAAATTTTCAAAATATGAAATAAATATGCCCCCCTCAGTTGATTTGTAATTGCATTGATATTTGTGCCCCTACTCAAGTCCTCAAAACTTTTCAAGTGAATCAGAATAAACACATTAAAAATGATTGATAATACAACTTAAACGATAAATTACGCTTTAAAATAGGGTACGAGTTTTATTTAAAATATCTAATTTATTAACTCATTCTATCTAATAAATTTAAGGTCTTTGAATCCTTAGGAACTTTTGCGTCCTTTATTAACAAATCATAAGAACAGTGAGCTTAATCCTGACCGTGGTATTACCTCTGCCATCAGCGGACTGGGCACATGAGGGGTATGAGAATCATGCCCGATGGATATAGAACATATGCAGGATGCAGGCACTGCACAGGAGTTCCGCTGGATCCGAGGCATCTCTTCAGCTGCATCTCTGTTGCCTCAATCCTTTTCTACATCGACCTCAACTGCTGCCATGACATTCTTTATAAGGAAAAAGCTGAAGATTTGGCCAGGGCAGGGCTCCTTTGGTCTCATATGACTTCTCATTTTTACCTTTTCTTTTTTTTCTTTTTGCACTTGTCACACAACAACAACATATGAACAGTGAAATAAGTTTTATTGATATGTGTGATATCGAAATCTTTCTTCATAAGCAATTTTATGTTTCTTTCTTAAGGATAGGTGGTGCAATAAAATAAAAGTTTTCTATTTTTATAAAAAAGTGATGAATCAAAATATTTTTCGTGATCATGAGTACCAATTCTGTGCAAACTAATGATGAATTTGGAAAAATATCAATTTATCACTTTTGCAACATATTTGAAACTTTGAAAATAATACATTTTTAGATATTTCTTACTATTTTCTCTTCTTATCAGTTTTCTAAAATTCTATATATTCAGATTATTAAAGTTATCGTAAAATTAAAGTTACCTGACATAAAAAATAGGTAGAAAAACAATTGGTAAGAACGTGATTACAACTTTATCAAGCTATCTGATTTATTATGTTAATTGCTTTGGAAGCATTCCTTAATTAAAAACTATTTCTAATTTTGAACATAAAATAGACGATTTTTATTATTTCTTTTTAATTGAATATGATACACTTTTTCATCAATAAACAGTGTGCTATAATTTTTTAAGAAATACATTTAAGATGCAACTCTTTTTATCCTTAGATATCTATTAGTTATGTATTTCACTGTAGTCAGAGCACTATAATGCAGAACTTCCGGATACTTTTAAAAAGCAATAAAATCTCAAAGTCACAAAAATAAACAAAAATATCTTTCGAATTTATTATAGAATGTAACTTAAGAAAATCAAATGTTTCGTTTCAGAATATGGTAGAAATACTTTTTCGGTATACTCAAATATGAGTCAAATTTTTGACATTGTTCTCAACTCATGGTGGAATTATCATTCATAATACTTATGTCCTTCACGTGATTTTACTTTTCATCTCCTCATAAATGCAAATTTAATTCTCTTTATTTTATGCTTGCTTTTTACATTGATTTTTCACCTTAACTACTTTCTATTAATTCATCTTGAAATAATTGAATAAAAATAATATTTATTTAAAGAGTCTTACCCTAGTTATTTCATATTAATAAAAATGAATATAGATTGGATCCAATGTTGATCAATATTAGAAAAGTATTGCATACATTGGCAGAAAACTGGTTTGATTAAAAGTAACATAGCATTTTTCTTAAAAAACTAGCAAATTAATCTATAACGTTATTAATGATTAAAATAATTGGGAAAATTATGTATATCAACTATAATCAAAGAAATAAAATTAAGAATTTTGGAATCTGAAGCACGCACACAGATGTTTATGTATACTTCTTTGTAGATGAGTCGGGCATTGAGTAAAAAAATGTGTCTTCACATATTGCTTCATTAATTGAATTTTGAAATTTAATTTTTATTTGTTTTCATATAAATCCTATATCTTTTTTTAAATATAAAACAGCTTTGATCTTTTATCGCTATTATTTAAATATATTGTTTTTATATTAAAAAAATGTGTGTGTCTACATCTAAATATGAAAATTTTCTCAAGAAGTATTACAAAGCTTTGCTCAAAAAGAATCCTGCTCAGAAATTTAATTTTCTGAAATATATTGTAATTCTTATCTATTTATAAAGTCATTCTGTGAATTATCATTGAATGAGCCCCAATTTATTTATTTTTTACTTATTTCCATTAACGAACCGTTAAGCTTAGCAACAACTAAATCATTTTATTTGTATAATAGGTAAAACTTAATAGTAGGAAACATGTAGATGTATCAGAAGTGGCGATGAAATTTAAAAGATATTTCCTTTTCTAATCTGCCAGCTCTTTCCAACAATCGTTCATTAACTGTGAAAGCGACAGGTAGAAAGTTCATATGGGAAATGACCCATGTAATATGATGTACTTAAACTTAAATGATATAATGTTCTTAAAATGTTTTTTCTATACTATTTTCTATTTTAAACCTCATTTATATTTTTATCTGATTTTTATTATTTTTGCAGATGCTTATCACTTTCAGAAAAGAACAAGGCTTCCCGAAATATAGCGTTAACGAATGATAATATTAAAGTGTATATAAATGGGGAAATATTATTCTACAAAATGTTTCATAACTAATTATATGTCTTCAATTCTTACTGCTGTACATCATTATTATCGTATGATGGCAAGTAAGTTGCTAGAGTGATTTCTTGGAAATTGAGTATTTTTTTAATCATTACCTGATGTAAAGGGAAGTATCTTCGAATTTAAACATACATTCAAAATGAGTGACTGTTAAGAAACGTAAATAGATGGAAAGTATAAGTATTCTCCAAAGTGCTTCGTTACAACCGTATCAGAATGTTTATTTATATAGTTTATATGAATTCAGTCACTTTTCATTTTGATTTTGAAAGTTAAAACATTTAATACTTAAAACTAAATTCCAACTTCCTCAGTAAACACATGCCATAGGTACCCGTTTATAGGGTAGGCAACCATTCACACCTCATTCATACAAGGAATGGACAAAGACAGGATAGATAGAGAGAGAAAGTACATCCATACTCGAAGCAGGATTCGAACCCAGGACCTCCTTGTCCACAGTCAGGTACGCTGACTTAGACAAGTTGGGCGGCATATACAGTTACTATTTAAAATAATAAGGAATGCATCACTCTCTCATTCACTTCTTTGAATTTCAAAATAGTTTGCTTCTGCACGAAAAAATGACTGTAATATTAATCACTATAATATTAATATTATACTTCAAGGATAATGTAAGACAAGTATTTTTCCGTAAAATTGTTCTCATAATTTATATATGTATATATATATATATATATAGATAGATAGATAGATAGATAGATATAGGTATATATATATATATATATATATATATATATATATATATATATATATATATATATATATATATATATATATATATATATATATATATATATATATATATATATATATATATATATAGATAGATAGATAGATAGATAGATATAGGTATATATATATATATATATATATATATATATATATATATATATATATATATATATATATATATATATATATATATATATTGATAAAGAAGCTCTAAAAATTGGTTCAAAATGGTTATTTCTCTCTCTTAAAGCACCAAATTTCTGCGAGATATACATAAATTTAGAAAATTGCTCATGTTAAATTGCAGAATACTACTTGGGTAAAATGCAAAAAAGAATCCAGGCATCATATTCTTATCCTTAATAATTGTCTAGTAACGACATTTTTATTTAGTACTCAATTTATCAAATATATCTAAAAGTCTGTAGAAGAGTTTAGTCATCAAAAAATAAATATAGGCTAAAATAGAAGAAAAAAATAGTTCTACTTTTACGTATAATATGTTACCTGTGGTTTTTAATTAATAGTTCTAAAATTAATAGATAATCAAATGATTAATTCCAGGTAAGAAAAATTATATTTCTTCCAAGCATGAGTTAGTTTATTTAAATTGAAAAAAAGAAGTGTCTTTATAAACATATTATTTTTGTTCGTAATGTGATATAATAAACTTCAAATATGTGTGTAGAGCAATTTTGGGAAACCCCAACTTCGATAAATTTCAATAATTTTAAGTTTTTGTTGATTAAGTTAATGTTAAAAAAAGGTTTATTTCATGAAAATGTAAAAACATAATTGGAAGAAAGAGTGTTTTTATAACTTAATATCTGCTCTGGAAGGAAATGTTATGTACCTTGAGTAATAACTTATCACAAAATTAATTTTGTTGAAAAATACAAACATCTCAAAAAAGTTCATTAAATAATTATAGCTTGTGACTTAATCTTTATAAGAAATTAATTACGTTGATAAAAAAATTAATAGTTCTGTATGCCAACCTAAATGAAACCATAATTCATACATTATGTATTTATCATTTCCAGTTTGATTCAATGCATTTAAGTATATTTATATCACATTAAAACTTGATTTTAAATATAAAATGAAATTTTACAATATCGTACAATTTGCATCAGTATGCTTGCTTTAATTTTGTTTCAAGAATGACTGAAATAAACTGCTATGTTCTCCATATAAATGTTTGATATATATCTGCGTGAATCACGACTAGTCGGAAAACATAACACAAGCCTATTGTGACGGTGTCCATATTGCATGTTCTCTATTCCATCTAACTGCTAGCGATAGTGAGTAGTAGTGAGCGGCTGACACATCTGACAAGCCTGAGAGCATACTAACCATTTTGCGGCAAATTCCTATACACGGCTTGCTTTGAAACAGTCGCACTCGTGTTTAATGGTAATTGAAGTGATAACTCCAATAGGTCTTTTGTTTTGCTCCGTTTGTTTCTTTTGGCAATTACTGCCAAATACCAGACCAGACATCATTAGCTATTGTCATTCAAAGGTGACCTGTGATGTAACGTCGACTGACATTTTCATCATCTTGGAATCCTTGCCACGGCTTAGAGATGCCACTTAGGAAATTCCAAGTTTCCCAGCAACTACCGTATCTCGTCATTGTGGTTTACGCTTGACGTCATATAGTGCCTCCCTGTAATTTGCACATAATGCTTGACCATGAGTGTGATATTTCTACAGGTAGAATTTATCTTTCACATTTGATTTCCGTGTACTTCTAGATTCTCTTTAATTTATGGACATGTGTGCAACACCCACTCGACTATATAATGCACGATTATTATAATACCAATACCAAAGTATGATATTATTCATTATATGGTCATATTAACTTGCTTCAATAGAAAATGATTACGACATGTTATTTAAACAACGAAGGCATTTCAAAGAACTTCGAATAAGTGTTACACCACGTAGTTGACAGTCCAAATTTTGTTGCCTGGTGTAAAGCATTTAAATATCTTTAGCATTTTGATAGTCTGGATGACTCTTACCAGTAATGGGTATTCATGTGTCGCAAAGTAAAAAAACCCGAACACCACTGCCTTGACAAATCTCTAAAGAGGAAGCAGAAAGGCAATATCACAAGATATTACCAATCTTTCCTAATACTGAGCAATAAAGCTATAGAACAAGGTGAAAAGCAGAAAGGCAATACTCATATTCCATTATTCAACATTGGTTGGGATAAATCACAAGACATTACCAATCTCTCCTAATACTGAGCAATAAAGCTAGAGAACAAGGCGAAAAGCAGAAAGGCAATACTCATAGTTCATTATCCAACAATGGTTTGGATAAATCACAAGACATTCCCAATCTCTCCTAATACTAAGCAATAAAGCAAGAAAATAAGGTGAAAATTTTTTTCATTACTGGAGATTTTATGATTAGTAACTTAATAGAATCTAGGCAAATATAATACGATATCCACTTGCGAATTCAAATTTAATGAAATAAATTTCGTGCTGATATTTGTGTCATAAAGTATTTCTTCTCCTAAATTTGAAAAAAAAATTGTTCATCTGAGAAACTAAAATGTACACAACGAGTTTAATTGTAATGGATCAGAGTATTGTATTTAGTGATCTGTTTTTGAGTTAAGTATTTTTTTCAGTTTTTTCTTCAATTATGTGTATTTTCATTGCATTTGTATTAAAATAATGTTATGGTCATTGTATATAAATTAGATTCCAGTGTAGAAATAATTGTTGAAATAAATTTTATCTATGAGATATATTTTGTATAGATTTTTTTTATTTTTTGGTAAACTTAAATAAAAGTTATAACTTAAACAGGAAATATTCTCTAAGGAGTCGTTAATTTTTATTTTTAAAATATTACTTTTAATGATGATAATATTTATTTTATCTTTAAAAGATTCTAAAATTTTAAATTTCCTTTGGATTCATTTACCTATAAAGTTGCATAGGAATGGGATACTCGAAATCCAAATGCAAATTACTTTTTCACATTTAGAATTCATGCAAAGCATATTTCATATTAAAAAAAATAATACTGGCCTAAAAAAACTCTTAACTCTTATTTTGATTTATCTTATTTTCTTGTCTCACAGATTTCTTTTAGATAATTTATTTTTTTCGTAAAAGTTCTTTTGTTGGCTACAAATTTTCGTGTGCCGTTATGATGAAGTCATTAATCTCTTTGTTAAAAGCTCTTGGCTAACAACACGGACATATAATTAATTTTCTGGGCTGGAAGAAACGTCTTTTTTAAGTCTCAATATTGTTCATAACTCTGAAAGTGATGCTTATTTATGCGCGTATCATATTTTTAAGCAAGGTATATTTTTATATCGCGTCACGCTATCATTTTCCAGTCGCGATATTTTAGATATTTGCAGTACCTGGCTCATTTTCTCAGGCTAATAAAAAATTCTTTAAAATTACCCATTTTTACCTTTGATTGGTCGTAATTTAAACAATGCTTTTTTTGAGGCGGAACTTCTAAGAAATAATGAGAAATTGAATACTTAATGACTAAAAAATATCATGAAAGTGGAGAAATTGGTATGCATTAATCATAAAATGAAAGATTTATATTAATTGAACTATTCTACGAAGCTAGTAATAGTTTTTTTTTTTTTGATATTGCAGTTCTTATTTGATTTACTTTTATAGCTCCATTTAGTCCCTTTGACTTTTTGTTTTTTATTCAGTTCATTACACTCACATTAATGTGTGCAAAACTTAAAATTATAACTTCGTGTATATTTGTTAGTATATATTATTTATGTATATATATTAATTACTTAAGTTTAATAGAATTTCGATGTTAGCTCTAATTTTACTAACTATTAAATGTATACTATAAAAAGGTATTTATGAATCAACTAAATTTAAAAAAATGTTTAAACTATAAAAAGAATACATTCCAAAAGAATCTCCTAATGTAGATGTTTTTAATGTTTTTTTTTGGATTTGACTATATGAACCGAATATTTCCAAAAAAAAGTTGAAAGATGTGAAGGGATCTCATAAAGTTTTGATTAAAAACATACATAGAATTTTTAATTCTTCGAAACATGTGCATTTTATTTAATGCATGACCAAATAATCAGTTAAATAGATGAATCCCAAATTGTAAGCCAATTCGGATGAGAAAAATTAAAATGTTAAAAACTTTAAGTCGTTTTGTGAATAAATTTTTTCTGAGATTCTAGATTTAGTATGTATCATTTAGATTTAATGTGGTAAATGAGCTACAATTGGGGAAAAGATTTAAAATATTTCATTCTTTGGATTGTTTGCATATTTTATTTTCTGAAAATTGAATCCGATTAATTTTGGAAGAGGTGAATTAATTACGAACATTCACTCTAAATTTTTTTACACACCACAATCGAAGATTATAAATATTAAAAATGATTTATTTATAAAATTTTCCACAAAATGAATGGTTAATTTAATGGATAAGCTTTTTCTCATGAATAAATGAGTTAAAAAACTTTGTGATAAAAAAACTCATTTCATAGTTTCACATATATCATTTCATATGAGAAGTGCATAAAAAAATAATCTTATGCTTTTTATTTGAATATAAGTTCATATTCTGCATATTTCTCAGACTTTGCATATATATATATATATATATATATATTATTTTAAACTTCAACCCTTCTTTGACATTATTGTGTAATTATAATTTTGAATGTGTTATTCAGCATTAATGTTGAAAATACACCTTATTTATTACAAACAGCATAAACCATTCATAATTAATAAGCACGACAAATGTATATGCAGCTGCATGTCAAACAGCAGTTTAGATTTGATGTATTTGTAAGGATCATTATTACCACGAAATGACACTTACGAGTATTTGTCTCCATAGTTGTCACCCAAATGTATAACACATATTTAATGCAATCTATTTTATAGTCAAATACAAGATATAACGGAAACGAATAAATCATTAATTATATAAACAACTCGTCTTGATATTTTAAATATTATGAATTTGAATATAGTTCAGAAAAAATTTCCTTCGCAATTAAAATTAGAAAAAATTAATGAAATATCGATTATATAGATGACTATAACAGATATTTATGGAAACAAACATATCCTCAAAATTCTACCAATTTTGTTAAATAAAATAAATTAAATGCTACTCAAATATTCATGTACATGATAAATTATTATTGATTGCAGGTTTCTAAATACTTTTTTTTAATAAATGAAGTATTATTTATGTGCTTTTAATTAACACATTTTCCACTTACTTCAATTTATTATTTTCTAAAGAATAGAAATGATTCAGAACTTCAGTTACATGATTAAGCTTAAAACTTGTAAACTATATGGTAAAATAACATTTATGAATGAATATATTCCCTCACGTTTTCGATTTATCTCATTTCCAAGAAGATTTCGATATATCTTAGCATGTTTCCTCTTAAGAAATAGCTTATTATTTTATTCTCAAGATATTTATTTAAATTAACTTGTTATTTCTCATTGTATCTCGAGAATTACAATGAGAAATAACAGTCTTTTTATTATTCAGACCACACTTATGAAATAAAAATGTCTTTAGTTCGATTCTGTCATTTTTGAGCAAATGAAGATATATTTGTACTTTTTTTTATTCTATGTGCGTATTGTATACAGTAATTTAAATGAAATGAAAGAAGTTCTGCCATATACATACCATTTTTTAAGTTTTCTATTTTTATTCTAGTGTGAAGTTTTTCCTTTTTATCAACCCTGTTTCTTTAATCGATTTAACAGAAGAAAAATTAAATGTTTTGTAACGATAATGATTAGATTTCGCACGAGATTAGCTATTTAGTTTTCTGAAGATAAGAGAGAGAGAAAAGGTTAGGAAATCTGCAAAAAATAAATAAAAGAATAATAAATAAAATAACTAATATTCTTGGCAACATAATTTTGGATGGATACATTTCATCTTATGTAATGTATCTAAGAGACTTGATTTTTTTTAATGATATAATAAGGGACGGAAGTCTTCAGAAGCTTTTGCCGACTGAAGTAATCCTCACTTAATAAGCACAATAATTGGCGAGTTTCTCAGTTTTCTAACTAAATTATAGCACTGTTATATAGTAATTACCATTCAGTTACAAACTCCAGCAATTAAATAGTTGATCTATTTAAGATTGTTAAGATTGCAATCTGGTATCACAAATTCGTATTAACAAATAAGCCACTTTTAATATATGGTTCACTTTTGAGTGCCAAGCTTCAAAAAAGAACTTTATATTAAAGGGAAGAAATTTTGATTATTTACTTTTGCCATCAACATAGATTGCCACATATATATATTTTTACGAAGTGCATTTTAAAATGTTCGATTGTATTATTTATTACATTTCTTTTATATTCTAATAAGCTAAATTACAGATTATTTTGATGTCATATGATTTTTATTGCTGAGTATGTCATCTATGGTAACTTTTCCCATAGAATTCGATAAGCCCCATCATGTCATTGACAATTAACACAGAATTATGCAGTATCACCATCAAAATAAACGTACAATTGATACAAATGGATACTGATATATCGAAGTAGTTGTATTAGTATTTAATTATTAAAGAATAGAAGTAGTTAATTATTAAGTCTTTTTAGTTGTAATGTCTTTATTAAAAATATTACTACTAGAACATCAAATTTTTGCAATTTATTACAAACTTAGCAGCATTCTCCCTCACTGGGTTGCTAGAGCTACGTGAATGTGGGGGAGGGGGCATGTCTGTGCTAATCTGCATCCCACGTCTTTCCGCTGATGAGGCGTCGGTGTTGATAGAAGAGGGCCAACTCAGCTGTGAACTCGCAACCTGACCGAGGCTCAAAACTACGAAGCTCTGGGTGACAGGCAGGTATTCAAAACTAATTTACCTTAAGGTACATTTCAGGACTCGCCTAAAGAAAAATGTATAAACAAACCTAATTGCATAAGCTATGCTGAGAAAGCTGAATTATTTATAACAACTTGATAGTGAAAAATTGTGGTATTAATTTTTCTAAATGTATTGGTTTTTTTTTAAAATTTAGCAATGCTAATGATGTAGAAAAGCATAGAACTCCTTTATTTAAAAGTGATGATAAAATTCATGAAATAATAATTGTAATTAAAGTGATGATTCTTTAATCATTAAGTCTCTCTGGTCAGAAATGTTAGCAATCCTTTTACTTTGTCCCGATGAGAACAATGATCAGAAATAATATATTGTTAACGATGGTTTCATATTGGTAATTTTATATTGTAATTTTATTAGGATTAAATTTATTTTAGGCAAATTTAATTTTATGCTGAAATATTAAGTTCCAAAGAAATGTGAAATTAAATACTAGATTTAAATCTAAACCAAAATCCAACATTTAGAGCAATACAAATAAATATTATACTAAGTAACAACAGTTTAAAATATATTTTAATCTGATAGAATTTATTCGTACTTAGATGAGTGAAAATTTATTTATTCTGAAGATAATACTTTATCGTGGCAGTTGAATATTAATGATTTCGTGTCGGAGTGAAATTTACGCATTATAGTCTATTATTACAACTCCCTTGGTAACTAAAATGACATACTAGAGCTTATTTGTCACCTGTTTACCTTCTTTTATTACTCATAAATCTTCATCTTTAAGCAGACACACCTAATTTAATCATTTCGTGCTACGCGAAATTGCCTTGTAGAGTGTCACTTTCAATATACAAAGCTTTTTCATTACCATAATAGGTAAAGGAATTACATTTTGATCGATGAAAATTAATGTCATTATTTATACCGAAGATTAATTCGCAAACTAGATTAACTCTTTTCTCGACCCATGTATTTTAAATGAGAACAACCAATTTTGGCTATTAGGACAATTTATTTATTCAATCAACATATTCATTAATGCATCATCAGTCGGTAGGTATCAACACCTTTTCCTGTAACAAGATTTCTTATTGTAGCTCAAAATATTGCTTATATTATAGAATAAAAAATATTTATTTTAAAAAAGGAAATTTTAAGTTATTCAACATTTTTTGATGAAAATAGAAGTTTATTTTTCATATAATCCTCAAGAAAAATTATACTAATCTTATGAGCTTGCTGAGACATAAATGATTAACTTCAATGATTAATTTAGCATTATAAAACTAACGTTAAATAATATATTTACTAATTCACTCCAGGACAATTTTACCCATCTTATAAGCTGCGAAAATATAAGTGCTTACTTTCAATAATTAATTTATCATACAAATATTATTTACATAAATTTTCGCTTTAAAAAAAATTCAAAATTTTATTATTTATATCATATAGCATTATTAAAATTTCTATTTCTTGAAAAATAAATCATTTTTCAGAAAAGATATACCGATTACAGAAAAAATATTCAGTATTATCAATTTAAATTTCAATAATTCTTTAAGAATATTACAACTTTCAGCATTTTTCTTGTTTACAAAATAAAGTACATCAACAAATGTTACGTTTCTTTATCTCATAGGATTATTCTTAAGATTGTAGTATTTATGAACGGATATGAATAATGAACAAAGAAATAAATTCATAATATGTTCGTATATATATTTTCCAACAAAAAATAATTTTTTATAGTTTTAGAATTCAAGGAAGAATCCATATATATATATATATATATATATATATATATATATATATATATATATATATATATATATATATTTATATATATATATATATATATATATATATATATATATATATATATATATATATATATATATATATATATATATATATATATATATATATATATATATATATATACACTAACATAAAATATAAAATTTTAAATATACTTAGTTTAAAAACAGCTGAACGTCTAAATTTATCAGTTTCATACAACTAGTATTTTAAAAAAGAATGAATCCCATGTCTGGTTTAATATTAACTAAACTTTGCTAATTAGATTTATAATTACTTGAATGTTTACTCGTGAAATAAATTTTTTAATATCTTTTTAGGTGTAAAAAATAAAAAAATATATAGTAATGACTGTAAAAAATATATGTAAAAAAATATATAGGAATGACTGTTTAATATATATAAATATATACTAATATTAATTTTCATTAAGCTTATATTTTTCCCCCACACTTCTTTTGATATTAAAAAATTCTTAAAATGTTAATTCATTAGAAATTCTATATCGCGAAAATGTGTATTAAAAATTTTGTCTTCTAAATAGGAAATAGATATTGATGAGAATTTCTCTTAAATATCAATGTTTTATAATGATATACAATGGAAGGCATTGTTCAGCGTTCTTATATAATCGATATAATACATTCAGTTGAAAATAAATACTTAACGAGTGAATAAGTTTTATTTGAAATATCTTTTTAATTAAAATATATTGCTGTCCACCCAAATTGCAACACCAAAAAAGGCAAGAGATATTACAACAAAATTTATTTTGTAGATAAAATTTCAACCATGTATGAAATAATTAAATTTATATACGAAGGGTGGCTCCTGCCAAAATCAGTATCTAGATTAGCCGCCATTGTTGGAGATCACCGCTGCCACACGCCTCGGCATTGATTCAAAGAGACTATGGATAGGTAATTGGGGTACAGCAGACCAAACAGCCTCCACACGTTACCAAAGTTGATCTAGTGTGGCAGCTGGGGATGTAACCTGGGTCAATCATTGATGAATCATGGACCATATATTATCTATCGGCGAAAGATCCGAAAAACTAGCCGGCCAAGGAAGCAATTCAATCTGGCAATTGAAGAAGAATCCTTGAACAATGCGTGCCACGTATGGTCGCGTATTATTCTGTTGAAATATGACGGTGGGCAAGCCCTGAAGTTCAGAAAGGACAACTGGTTCCAACACCTCGAAGATTTAGCGCTGGCTGTTAAAGTACCAAACACGTCGGTCCGAGGTACCCTCCTGCATCGAACGATTACATATTCGCATTACAGCTGTTTGGTTTCGTCCAACACGACTACCGATTTCCCTGAAAGATAGTCCACAATCTCGGTTGGCCATTGTCCTTCCTCTGTCGAACTCGGATACTTGATCAAAAAATGATCGCTGTTTTCTACGAGGCATAATTGATCATTTTTATGAAAAAACCACAAGAAAAACAGAATTGCGGAACTTGAAATCGTCGAAATCCCCAAGCCTTAAATAGCGCTTTGAAGTGGCGCCACGGGAAAGCGTGATTTGCGTTTTACGGTGGCCAGCACTGTATTATTATTTTGACTGATTTGTTATTTCTTATTAATAAATTTCTTTTTCATTCAAAATGTATGCAATCGTGGAACACCATTACTAACTTAGGAAAATTGTATCTAAAGAAGTATTATCAAAAACACCACAATTATTCCCAGAAAGTGAAAACTTTCAAAACTCATTCAATACCTGAATAAATAATTTGTATATGCATGATGCCCTGTTTTCTACTCCATGTTTAGTATTTCTTGAATAATTCTTTTTACATTCAGTATTATATTATTTATAATGATTTAGACTTGAAGAATATTTTCTACATTAACCCATAAGCAAGATAAGAAATTATATAATATGCATTATACCTAATTCCTCAACTTAAAATTTAACCATTGACATGATTTTCTCTACTTAATTATTTGTAAATAAGAAACGGTTTCAATATCCCATAAGAAATATATTTTATTGGTAGTTTAGTTTTCTAAATTTTTACTTGTTGATTTTTAGTGAATTCGCGATTAATAATTGTAAGTATATAATCGAAAAAAATATCCATCCTTCCTACACAACAAAAATTCATGTAATAGCCTGTTAATTTATTAAAAAAACATTACATAAACATCAAAATATTTCTGTTTGTTTAATTTCGTTTATCAAGGTTTAGAGATATTGCTTTTCATCTCACAAAATAATAGTATGTTTAATTACCAAATTTTAATTTATGTATTCATTGCCATATATATTTTAAATAGGAGAGCTTAATATTTATTTTTTATAAACATAATAAAACTAATTATTTAGTGATATTTATTTACATTTTGCTTTCATAATAATATTTTTGAACATAAGCTATTGTGAAAAAATATTGAACTACATTTTATTTATTTTAATATTGATTAAATTTATGAGAAAAACTATAGTAAATAAATGTTTTCGCAAAACTTTTTGAAGTAAAATTTAATAGTATTTTTTAAAATAATAGATATAGTACAGCCTGTTGTCAAAATCTTAATAAACAAAAAGGATTGAAAGAAGTAATTATATAAGAATTTAATAAAGAAATTATTTTTCAAATTTTTTTATAAGATAAACTTTTCAATTTCCAATTGTTTGATATGAATACTGATAAAAAATTCATTTTCAAGTAGTTTTTAGTCATCATCTTTAAGTTTATATATTCAGCATATTGAGAATATCTAATGAATATGGATGAAATTTCTTTACGATCCAATGTGTGTACTACACATAGAAAAATATGTATTCAAAGAATGTAATGGAAAAAGGAAAATACCGTAAATTGTTTAAAACTTTTACATTGGAAACCAAATTAAAATATATTTTGTCATAAAATTTTGCTTATCATAAAATGTATACGCTATGTATTATTTTTTTGTAGCTCCACAAATAGATTGTGAAAATAGATCATGAAGATTGAATCATTTGGGGATATTAAAAAGCATTTTATTGCTTATAATATATGTACTGGCTAAATCATTTAATGTATATAAAGGAGAAAAAAAGCAATGTTTGATTATAAATTGATTTTATTTTATTTGAGATTTTATTTAATTGAATGTTTGATTAGATATTAGAAATTAAGAAAACATTTTAGAGGCGATAATAAAATCTTCACACATTTAAGAGTTTAACTGCATATTCATCATTTCTTGTGGAAAAATTAAAAAATTTTAAATGAAATTTTTCTAGTGTTAATAGTAACTAAAAGTAAATTTGAAATGAAAATATTGATTGTAACTAAATATTAAAAATTAAATCTTTACTAAATAATATGCATATTAAACAAAGCAAAGAATTTTAAAAAATTAAACTTCATATATTTATTATATGTTCAGCAAATGCATGAATCATTTAAAATTACGAATATTTTAAATATTTAAAAAAGTGCCAGTGCTTATGCTGAGATTCACATTTCATTTGTTTTTTTTTATTTTTTGCAATTGTTTTGAATCTATTTCTGTTTTATGCTTAATTATCAGTTTCGATACTACCAGGATTGGCAATCCAGTTAACTTCAAATATTTCCCGTTATCAACAATACACATGCCTCCCAACTTGTCTTGTGGTGAGCGTGCCTGACTGCGAATAGGGAGGCCCTGGGTTCGAATCCCGGTTTGGGCATGGATGTATTTTCTCTCTCTATTTATCCTGTCTTTGTCCTTTCCTTGTATGAATGGGTTGTGAATGGTTGCCTACCCTATAAACGGTTACCTATAGCATGTGTGTACTGAGGAAATCAGACGCCACACCTAAATATGGTACAGTTGGAAAAATGGAGCAGCGCACCCCATAATGCCAGCCTAGCTGGCACACGACAACAATCCATATGCTAATAAGAGCAAAACCGATTATAATATTGACAGTTTAAAATATTTTAATTTTAATCCATTGCAGCCCATCAGTGCAGAGTGTGATTAACTTGTAATTATTTTGGCATCACCGGTAATCTAAGTAAGTGGATGGATTAACTCTGAATCATTTTCGAAGTTTTTCCTTCAGGATTGAAACTATTAGAAGCGTCTACTCCTCTACTGTACATTCCGGTATACAATAATTTACTTATTTATTTATCAATTATGTTTGTTAGTTTCCCAGTATTTCCTAATTTATGTTAATTCGTATTTATAGAAGTAAATAATCATAAATATTGCCATTAGTGTTTCTTTGTAGCATGGAGCAAATATGCAAAATATTAAAAATTCCCAATCCCCTATTGGTCGCGTTATTTTGCTTAATTTCCAGTACAAGTTACCAAACTAAATACTAGAGCCTAGTTTAAACCTATAAAAACCTAGTTCGAGTGATTCTAAAAAAGAACAGTATAACCCTGATTTAACTAATTTTTCGTTAACTAAATTACTTTATGTAAATTAATAATATTTCAATAAATCAGTTAATTTTTTAAACTGATTTATTGAAATGGTGATTGAAAACTGAATATTTAATAAATCAGTTAATTTTTTAAATATTAAATAATATGCATACCAAAGTGTATAAGAATCCGTCTAAGAGAAATGGAGTTGTAAATATGCTTAGCAATTGATTAAAGTAAACAAATTTACGATTTTATATGCATGGATACTATGGTTATATTTATTTTAACATTATATTTACAATATGCACATATCTAATAAAAATTAGAAATGTTTCTTAAAATCTCAGTAACACCATTAACAATTGTTTTTACATTGTTGATTGTCCTTAATAATTTTTGAATAAAATATTTCACCTTCATTTATATTTTAAACATAGTTTTGAAAGCAAATTTTTTTTCTTTTATTCAACCATTTTACATAAACTTGATAGAATATAAAATAATTTTAAAAATAAAATTAGGGAAAAAATCGATCATGAATAGTAATTTTTTCAATACTTTCATAACCATTTGAAATAATTACTTAACACATTTTATTTTCATTTTATAAAAACTATTTTTAATGCAATATATTGGATTGTAATGAAAGTTTTCGGCCACCGTTAATATCTTCTGCACAAACAATTTACGTTGGCATGTTTACTTATATTTTCAAATACTATTTTTGATATTTGGAAGAATGAGACTTGCTTAAGAATGCTGTGTAGTGAGATCTGTAAAAACATATAGTTATCATTTAGTACACAAGGTGTCTGAAATAGAATTACCATTCTATCACATTAAGGCTAACATTTACTTATAGTTCAGAGACAAAAAGTCTGATACACACAGAATGTCACCAAATCATGGATACAGCTTTAAATACTATTGTTTTATCATATGAGTGTGCGAAAATTGGGTACCGAAAGCTCAAAAACAAAAACCCTGTTTTTAAAGAAGCAGAGCACTCTAGACGATCTGTTGAAGAGACCGGCCTGCAAGATCTTGTGAAAGGAAATCAACATTCAACCACTCGAGAGATAGCTAGAGTTCAGACAATTGTGTACATCCATTTGACACGCTATGCATGGTATAAACTTGCCGTACAAGCTCAGTTGTAAGGACAGATGTGTTCAGGCTTCATTAGTATGTTCCAGTATCAATGCAAGAAGAAAATTCTAGACTAAATCGTCATTTGTGAAGAAAATTGTATTCACTTCAACAACACAAGCTGAAAAGAGGTTTGATTTGTGGCCTCCGAGCCCGTCAGTATCTTCGCTAAGAGTAATTTTACCAATGAAGAGATTATGCTGATCATCCCATGTGTTTCATGGCATCGCTGTGACAATATACACAAAGAGCATCTGGTAAAAAACGTCAACAGTAAAGTGTACGAGATGCTAATCTGTTTTGACAGTTTCGTCGAATCCAAACGTCGAACTGAATTCCGATTCATGAAGGTGGTGTTTCATCAAGCTAATTCCGCGTTTGTCTGCTTTCACCGGCTGAACTCTATATTGACTCTAATGATATCTTTTGCCACCCCCACCAGCCCTGTCACAGCTACACAATTACATCTTGCTGATGATAAATTTGATTCTACACAAGACATCCGCTACGAAATTCATCGGTTTTTAGACTCGAGGCCATTAAGGATTTGAATAGATTTGGGTGAGGATTACCGCTAGCATTAAAGTTAATACTTTCATGCTTTTTCTATAGGAACATTTTTGGTGGAAATCTTTCGTTACAACCCTATGCATATTAATTTTTAAAAATAATATTTTATACATGTATCAAGTTAAAACTCACAAAATATTTGTAGATTATTTTCAATACAAGCTGTAAAATAATTTTCATAAACAAACCGTATGTAAAATATTTAGTATATGTGTGGAAAACATTCTAAATATGAAATGAAAACTAAACATAAAAATACTATTTAATTTAATTGCAGGATTAAATGTTTTGTCATTATTTAATACATTAATATTATATCCTAATGATATTTTAATATTATATATTCGTTCTATTATATTCCAATTTTATATAATAATTATAATATTCCATTCGTAGCTCCAAAACTAAATTTAATCTCAGAATAAAATATTATTAATATTGTAAATTATATCCCATTAATTATTTTTCATTTAAAATTGTTGAGGTATATCCATGCAACTATGCTTCAGATAGGATTCTAATACTTATTCCATATTTTGTTAAGTTTTAACAGCCGTTTGTTAATTTTGTCATAATATTACTCTCTTAAAAATGTAATAAAATATAAATTTAATAAAACTAATCAAACAATTTTTATTTAATTTTGACAATTTCATTAGTAATATATTATTTTATTCTGATTAATTCATCTCATTCTAATTTAAAGAAAATACTTATTTCTTTGAATTGAAACTAATGTGCGAAAAATAGCCGAACAAATAGTGTAAGGCAAAATTTCCTTTAGATTCTTTAAAAATAGAAATGAGATTTCTTTAGATTCAAATAACGGAAATATTGCATTCTGGAAGATTTTAAAAGGAAATTATTGTAAAAAGAAAGGAAACATAGTAATAATGTTATTAATATGAATTATATAACATTACATTCTGAAAACTAATTAAATTTAAGGATTAATTTATAAACATTTAAAATATACATTACTTACAGAAAAGCATTCTTCACAAATTTTTTGAATCGTAAAAAATCTATAAAGAAAAATCAAACAGTTAAAAAAAATAAATCGAATTAATCAGGAACAATCAAATAGATTTATATCTTAATATGGAAATATGTACAAAAATTAAGCAGCAATATTTTGGAAGCAATTTTGTTCTGTTCACAATTTTTGTATAAACATATGAAATATTTAACTTGCCATTAACACAATTAGTTTAAAATGTACAAGACATTTTCCGTAAATGTCTCGAGTTTTTGGGTCCAGTTTTCTCAAAAAGGATGCAACTTTAATCTATGCGAAATTGATGTTTGTCATCTACAAAACATATAAGCACATTAAAACATATAGGAAAAAATAAAAAGTAGATAAATGCAGATTGTTTGCATAGATGAAAATTTATTTACCATACTTATTAGTTTTATGATATAATGTTATCGATGTCCAAGTTAAATAAATATCCTAAAAATACACTTTGAACCAAAAATGTATTATGATTTTACAACGAAAAGTTATAACACCGATGAAAAGATTAATAATGTTACTGTAAATACTAAGATAAACAATTATATTATTTACATTTTATTAATATTTTTAAACATTGTAGAATGAAAAACCTGATTTAAACCATAATTCACATATTTAGTTCTTTCTAAAAAATTAAGGAATTTATGATAAGGTGAAATTTTTTAATATAAAATATTGTGAAGCTTTTACCTTTCTAAAAATAAAACTGAGAAAATAGCAACTGTTTTAATATATAATTAAATGTTTTCCTTACACTAAATAAATGACGAAAATTTTCTCAACAAACATAATAAAATTAAAGTAGTTTCAGTTTATAATAAGATTAATTTTTGTTTAACTAAAATGAAGCAAATATAAATTCAGGATAAAATTTATTTATTTCATTCTTCAACGTGCGTAAAAAATTCTGAATAGTATTCTGTAAATCCACTTCATATATTACTTCCGCTTCAAAAAGCATCTCTTTTATCAAATTTTAGCGAACGCAAATGTCTCAAAAATGATTTGAAGTTCTATTTGATTTCGAATTTCTTCATTGGTAAACTTCCTTAAACCTGTGTCATAAAAAATTCAATCATCTGTAAAGTCTGATTAAATATAGAAATGTGAAACATTTTCATTTTCCTAGTAGACAAATTTAAGCAAATTCCAATTTATTTCATGAATTTGATAAAATATTCTAGTCTTTTCTAAAGCATCATCCACAAGTGAATTGTATGAATTATGAAGGAATGATATTATGAAATAAAAGAAGATTATTTTTATACACTCAGTTTACATTAAATTGAATAAATCAGTGTATAAATTTGAACATTTAATACATATTTATAATAAAATTTATAAAGTTTAGATAAATATAATTTTTAGATAAAAAAACTGTGTTTTTTTATAGGGGATAATTTTTAGATATATAAGCATTTCCCGTATTTTATTACATTTCTTTATTGAAAATGTCCCTTACTTACGATTATATTAATAAAAACCATTTAAATCAATGATGCTTTATGAAAAATTAAGACATTTAAGCTTCTACCTATCTAACGATATTATTTTTCCTTTTTAAGATAATACTTGTTACTATTAAATAGGTTTATCGTAACTTAATGCGAGGACCGCATTCCTCGGTATAGAAAAAGTACCGAGTATTATTCTAGCTTTTGAACAATGTGAATTTATTTTTATTTTTTTGTTTTCTACATGCATATTTTTAAGATAGATTTAAAAAATTTTTCCAAATTTCTTCTCTTGCAACGCATGAATATATTGAAGTAATGATTCAAAAAGTAAGGACGTGGAATGTGCTCAAATTCATGACAAAAATGATTAAATATAAAGGTGTAAATCAAGCTATCCAGATTTATATGTCAGAATTCATTATTGTTGTTACTTATGACACTTCGGCAAGCCAATGTTGTTAGTCGATGACTACAGACATTCAGAGCCCCATGAAGGTGAAAGTACGATTTTGGTCTAAGACTCCTGCAACAGATGGCACCACTAGAAGATTCACTCCCTCAATTTTGACTTTGCACTTTTGATCTGGAAGGAGAGGAAATTGTCTACAGACCATTGCACCTATGGTAACTGCTCAACGACCGACTACAGAACTTTCGACAGGATTTAACGGGCATGTATATCACATGTACTCGGTGGGTCTTTGGCGGAATTGGGAATCGAGCCCTGCGCTTCCAGATGGAAGGCCGATACCCTAACTTGTAGACTACCACGTCCTTTAAGTATCCATGTTCTGAATGACCCTCTTCAGAGTGAATGTTTTTATGCTCAATCCAGTGTAGTATTGAGAAATGAGAATTAGTTGTTACATATTTATTTTGCGCATGCACGTCTATCATGACATACACTTCGGTTTTTAAGGTTTTCGCTTTTGTGGCACATGAACATGGCCAATTGTCTATGAAATGTCAATATCAACTCGTCGGTTATTCAATATTTTTACAACAGTCTTCTGTTACTAAGCTGTGTGCATCACGCCGTTAAAAAGCTACCAAATACGAATTTTATCCAGGATATTTATATTTAAATAAGTATAAATTATATTAAGACTTCTCTTTCTCGTTATATATTACTATAAGAAACGTAATGCAATATGTTGTGTTCAAATTATTATTTTGTTCATTTAATTAATGATATATTTAATAATTGCCTGTAACTCTAGGATTAAAACAAATTAAAATGTTTCTTAAGTTAATTGAATAATTTCTCACAAAGCCAAACTTGTTGAGACTAGTACTAAAATAGCTGTAATCAATTTACTTTCATACATCATATGTGATATCTGAAAATCAAAATTATGTAATTATAATTCCATTGATAACAAGAAGTTTATGAAGGCTCAAATCAGTACTTTATAAATTAACATTTCTGAAATTAAATTATAATGTTTTATTTCTTATGCCTTTAGAACAGAAAAGAAGTTACATAAATTTTGAATATTAATTTTAAAAAGAGTTCTTTCAGTCTCAGTTATGCAACTATTAAAATTTTATATTTTTGTATAAATGGTTTTTGTAAGATTTAAACTTCAAAGAAATGTTCTCTAGGCCTTATGATAATAATTTTCAATATTGATGTAAAGACATTGAAACTAAAAAAACCCTAAGATTTTTAGATTAAGCTAAAATGGCTTAGAAGCAACGAAGAAAATATAAATACATGTAAAATAAAATACATGAATAAAAATAAATTATTTATATTGGTATTGCATTATATTCCTGACCAATTTTTGTTTTATGGTATGCTTAATGAACAATCATTTCATTCGAATTGAGAAAGTAAGATGTTAAAACGATATAATTTATATTTATGTCTCTTAAAAGAATTTGTAAATATACATTCATATTTTAAAAAATAGCTACGAAAACAAGACATCATTTACCACAAATAGAAAAGCCATTTTAAGAATTTCGGACTCTTCAAAAATTATATTCAAAAATATAATTTGCTTTTAAGAATTAAAGAAAATGACTTTGAAATAAGACTGAAAATCTGTTTTCCTTCTAATGATAGTTGTTTAATGCAGTGTTTAACAGAGCAAAATAGTCTTTGTGTTGTCAGAGGTCCTCCTCTACTTTTTATCTTGTCTAAACAGATGTTAAGTTCCTTTTTGGTTATTGATTTTCGATAGTTCTATAAAGAACAGGTTAAGGAAAAATAAACAAATTTTCCAGTCTGTTACATCGTGAAATGAAATGTTTTTATATGCAAGATTGATGAGAAAATAACAGTAACGAATGTTTCAACCAGTGATGTAAGTAAAATTAATAGTCCTTGGTTTTCAATTCCGAAATAAAATCAATAATTTTCGTTTCATATTGATAAAAGGATTTTTATCATTTGTTTAATGCTTGTTAAATTTGAAGTCAAAAATTCGGTTGATCTTCTAAAAATAAATTGTTCAAATATTTATTTTTTTAAAACTTCTATTTCTAAAATATTTTTATAAGTCAAGCAGTATCATTAATAAATGTATACACACCCGAGCGCGCGCACACAAATTACCAATTAAATCTTACAAAATAAGAAATATAGGCAGTATTATCAAAAGGAGCATCAATTACGATGGAAAATGAAGTCATATTTTGACTTTGACGTAAAGTGTAAAGTCGAAACATATCAAACATAAGATAGAAATTCCTCCTGGGGACATTTTGTGTCGGCTTACATAATATATATTTATTTTAAAGCACTTACAGAATGCAAATTTCCATTGAAAATAGTTTCTTGAATGGCTAATATCCCGTACGATGGATTGGACATAGTAGATCTGGGGCTTTGATACGTGGGCGTGACACCTGTGGCTTACTCAGCAAGTATCAACTCAATGGACTCTGGACTCTTTCATTAGGAGCCCTTAAAGAAAACCCTTAAGCAAAACCCTTAAAGAAATGCTCAACTGAGGAACTAGCAGTGAGAATAGCAGTTACCGCAAGCATAATTAACAATACCAGGAATCTTAGACAAACAGCGGCAATCATTTATTTCCCAGTGCGAATTGGTTAACAACCCACGAGATTTTTCTTTTGAGCATTTACTATGAGTTTATCGCGGATCATTAAATCTGATTGTCATTGAGTGTGATTGTGCATCGTTTATTTGCTTTTCCCAAACTGCTGTATTGCTTATGTGGATTGGCTATCACAAATATATGACGAGAAATATTTCCATAAAAAAACAATCAGGTAAGAGTACAAAACACGGAAATATATTAGAATTTTCCTGTTTCTTTAGATTCCTTAGGATGATATTTTAAGTCTAATTAATAAGAAACATTAGGTGCTCTATCTAAAAGGCATTACAAAATGTGTGATACTTTCTATTTATTTATTTATTAACTTTTTGTCAAATCAGAGAAAAAATAGGCTTATATTCTAACAGATCTCAATATGTCATTCTATATTTTCTAAGGAGAAATAATACTATTTCGAAAATGTTTGATATTATAATACCTTTTGATCTGAATTTAATTACTTAATCATCTAACACATTCAACTAAATGAACAGAATTTAAAAGTTTGTATAAATCTTACATTATCAAGAATTGAACAATACACATATTTTCTGTGTCCAATTATTATTTACTTAATTAGAAGTTGTGGTTATTCTCCAATAAAAAATGACTGTATTTTGTTGTGGAATACAAAGTTAAGCTTTAAATCATCTTACAATATTTTTGGTTTTATTTAGTAACATTTGTTTAATTGGTAGTGAATAATTGAACACACAAATAGAGTACAAAACATAACCAATTATATATTATGGATGGGAGGAGTTTCAGAACACTAATGTGCAATATACTTGATGTATTCCAAATATTATTTGCTAAAAATCTATAATACATGTTTATAAGTAATTATCATGCACAAGAAATGATCAATTTGGATATAAATAATGATTGTTACATTATTTATTTCTGTGCAAATAATTAGTGGGATAAGAATTACGTCAGGCCAAATATTATTACAAACATTCTAATTACATTATTATTTGCTGTAGTATAATTCATGTATAAAAATTGGTTTTGTCTGTAATATTTGAAAATTATTGTAAATACAGCTCACCTTGATAGTAAATGTAAAAATTTGCGAAAAAATAATATCCCTTCTATTTTATAACATCCGCTTAGATGAAATTTAGAATGTATAACACAGTATGATGTCAGATGAAGAAAAAATGCTCTAAATCCGGAAGTTTTAATTTCATTTGCTTTAGATTATAAATGTTTTATTATCATTATTTAATTAAACACTAGATATTATAGTATACATTATTTAAAAAATTACAATTGCAAATTTTCTTTCGTCAAAAAAATTTGAAACATTTAATAGTTCTGTATCATTACCACCAAGCAACGCGTATAAACATTGAAATTTGTATCTTTGTTTTAATGAAAAAATGATTACAATGCATTCTATTCGTTAAAGTTAAATTTTATATAGAAATAAATAAATTTCATCGAGAAATTTCATTTCGATTATAAAATATATATATAGTAAAAATACAATTTAAATTATTTAATGTTTTACATAATTGCATATTTTAAGATTTTGAAAAAAATTACTTTATCTTACTTCAGTGTGAGTTAAAATCTTTTCCCCTGTTAAATAAGTTAAAATTAAGCATTTATAAATATAAGAGGAGCAGAAAGCAATGCTTGTAATCTGAATATTAAAGACAGAAATATTTCTTCAACAACAAACTTTAATTTAAGCAATTAAGATATAATACCATGTGTTAATTATCCCTTCGGGTGTTTTTCTAAAGCAAATTAGAAGGCATGAATCTCAATGATTGCGTGCCATGAGCAAATTTACGCTTTATAGTCTAGAATTGTAGTTTCCAAAGATATTTTGGGCATATTAAAGCTGGCAAACGGCTTATACTCTTTCAAACTTTATTTTTATATTTTTTTCGGACACACCTAATTTAATAATTCTGTCTCCAAAGAAAGACCATAAAACTCTAATGAGAGTTTTATTTATTCACACATGTTTTTGTTTGTGATATTAAAAAAAATCTATATTTAAATTACAGATCTTTTTATGAAAAGTATGCAAATCAAAATCAAAAAATATTTAATTTGAATACAATTAAGATTAATTGTAATTTATTAGGCAGTCATTATTCGTGTGCAAATGGATTTAAGTTTTATGACAGCTTAGAAACCATATTTATATTATTGAAGGTGTGCATATTTATGCAAAAATTTACGCAAAACAACGCACATGAAATTCCTCAAGCACATTTAACACGTTATTTTGCAAAATCTTTTATTTATAAAAAGCAAAGTATTTTTAAAGACCGATAGCCGTTTGTATAACATCCAAACTTTCATTGTAAAAGTTCACATTATTTTTTTAAATCATTGATGACACAGAATGTGAAAAAAAAGCGTTAACTTTTTTCAAAAAATTAAATAAATTTTAACTTCTAAGAGGTAACTTATTTTTAGATACTTCAAGTTTGAGGATACAAGACTTTCTTTCTTTATAATACAAAAACTCAAAAAATACATTTCTTATATGCACTACTCAATAAATTTTAATTCGCAATTAATGAAATAATTTTTATGAATTTAACTCAGAAACTTTGTCTCCCAAGGTATTTTTATAATGATTAATTTTCATAAAATTAATTAATTTATTAAAAAATAATTAACTTTTTAGCCGAAGAAAGTTATAATTTTTAGTATATAGTTGATAGTTTACTTTTATACTTTACTATTAGTTAGAGTTCTCTAATACAGTTTTTACATAATGTTAAAATTTTCCTCAGTTTGAGGCATAACAAAAGATTATAAACTTGCGTCTACGCATCCTCAATACCAATTTTTAGAATATTAATACTAAGTTCGATTTAAATACTGTATTCTTATTTTGAAGTTCATAGATTAATATATGAAACAAACGGATCAAAATCTATTAATTTACAGAGTTTTTTTAATATAATTAACGGTTTTTCAAGTAGTAAATACAATCGGTAACTTTTTAATGCTTCATAAAACTTTATAAACTGCATACATAAAGTGTTGCAAAATTATAAGATCACTAGGCTTCATCCAATTTCTATTCAAAATAATATTGGCGGTTATTCGCACATTTGATGAGCCAAAATACTCATAAAATTTTTATGGAAATGAGATGTAGGACTACGTCTTTGGTAACACTTTTGAAACTAATTTTTCGTTCATTTAATCCCATAATAAGAGCATTGTATTGCTTGACCCAGGTTTCAAGCTTGATCCCCCTAAAACTGAACCACAATGTATATCCGAAAGCACGTAAAAGAAACGTTTCTTTAAAAAATACGCAAATAGTATATCGGTTCTTCTTAGTTTGCGGATGGGAACAAAAGGACTATTTCGAAAATTACAAGCTGAAGATGAAATAATAAATTTTTCCGAAAATATCTTTTTATTCTATCCTCCGATAGCTTCATTTTTATCACAACTCACTTGAGTGATCTTAATTGAAGGGCCTATTCAATATCCTATTTGAGAAACATTTTTGAATAAGTATCTGATTCATTAATTTTATATATTGAAATAAACAACTTGCATTTTTAAGAAAAACTTTGACTTTTTAAATGTTTTCACACAAGGAATATTTTATTACAATAAAATATAGAAATTTCAAAATTTCAAATTTAGTCTTATTAATAAATTAGTTAGGTTATAACATTTAATTCGAGTGTATTTTTATGACTAGCTTTATTTTGTAACTACAACATGTATAAAAGGTATAATATTTGTTGTCATGGAATTTATATTGAGTTGAGATGAAAATGATATTTTAGATAAAATATTTATACGAATTTCTCTAAAATGTTGTTAATATTTCAATATATTTTTATTAGATAAGAAATTAATAAATTTATAAATACAGTGTACAGAATGTTTGTTATTTCTGATAGAAGCAAACAAAAATATTAAAATTAAACTATAAATTTTAAAAGAGATCTTGAAATTCTTCAAATGATTTCCTTGAGAATTCCCTTCATATTGTTATGGATAGTCATCTTTGTAAATTAACCTATCGATGTAATCGATAGGATTGCTATCAATTGCTAATTGCTATCGATGTAATCGATAGCAATTAGTATTATATAGTATTATAATTTATTATTCCTATTAATATGTCAATACTAATAATGTGTTAAATATTTCTATGAATTAAATGTTAGAATTCTCCAAACATCTATCGTGTAAAGCTTTTCAAATTTTTAATATTGATAAGTTACTTTGAACAGTTAAATTAAATATTTCAATGACAACAACAGAATAGATTTTTAAAATTTCTTTTAAAAGCATCCATTTGCTTTAAAAAATCCATTTCTTTTAAAAATCCATTTACTTATTGGAAAGAAAATTTGATGGCTAATTTTTTAGACTTGTATTACTAGAAATCATTCTTTTGCCCCAACAATATTTTAATGTTTAACATGAGCTTTAAAATGTGAAATTTATCAAAATATTATTTTCCGATGCATAAATCTACAATAAAAAACTTTTAATTTTTTGTTTGTGATTTGATTGATTATTTATATATATGGAATTCAGGAATCATAAAAAATATTTTTTTTACTTTAAGAACGTGTTTATAGAATTCTTAGAAACTATAAAAATTGTAGAAATAGAAATCTAAAAGCAAATCTCTACACATAGAAATTAAATTTTATTACTAAGCAAATATTAAAATGCGAACAGATTTGAAGCATGTTTCTTGTTTTCAAGTTATACATCTTTATCATTGTTTTATCATTATACATAGTTATAAAATTCCAATTTCTGAGTTAGTATTATTTTATTTAATCAACTTAAATGTAGAAAATCTTATATAAATCAATTTTCTTCCTTTTCAAGGAAAATTATGAAAAGTAAATAAGCAATTATAAGATTCAAAATAAAATTCCTATAAGATTATAATTTACTTAAAAATTATTTTTTCAAATATTTCTCAGAATTAAAAATATTTTGCATCTTGTATTTAAAGCAACTGAAAAGCAATATTCATTCCAAAATAAAATTGTATAGCGTGTATTTAATATAAAACCTTATGTTGTATTAAAGTGACAATTAAAGCAATACATGAAAATTTATTCATGAAATTTATTTTCATTTAATTGTTAAGCATGATTTTTCTTTCAATTTCTTTGAAACAGTCTCTGAAAGTTAGACTAGTTATTATTGTAACATTTAATATTAAAAAGTTCTCCTAAATTTTCAAACACATTTCTTTCTTACTGTATTTTATAAAAATATCAAGTATGATGAGTATGATTTATCTATGAAGTATTCCTCTTAGTATCTTAAATAATTTTTCAAGATTTAATAGAAAGGATTTTTTAACTTATAAACTTAAAAATTTTGAAAATAACATAAAATATAAATTGCAAGTCATTCATATAATGCTTACACTTGAATAATAGAAAACTTATATTTGAAATTAAAATACATTTTCTAAGACCCACGATGCTTTTTTTAAATTTTTGGATTCTTTGATCAATTTAGTAGTAAAATTTTATTATAAGTAACTAATTTTAACATTTCTAATTTTTTTTTATTTTCATATATCCATGTAAAAATAATGAATCAATCAATCAGCAGAAAAAGTAAATAATAAATGACTAGGAATTATTAATGATATTTTCAAGCAAATGGTACTAAACGATAAAAGTGCTTAAGGCAACATTTAATTGGGGTCAAAATTTGAAAAGAAATTTGACTTACATCTTAAAGGCAAAATTACAAAAGTTGTCAGAGTAATCTCATTATATAGTCTTAAATAAAGAATGATTAAGTTTAATTTTATTCTAACAAACCAAAAACTATAACAGTTTACCAAATACAAAATCAATAAAGTATTTTCTTACTTGAAAATTATTGTGTATGACCAAAATGTTTACCGTATGAAAGAAATCTAAAGAAAAATTTTCATTGAAATATTTCCCAATCCATGTTAAATATGATGCCAGAAATTAGCTTCTGATTTAGTAATCTGGTTGTAGTTAAATTTATGTTGTATCAATAATTTTATATTTATATTACTAGAATTTAAAAATAAATTTTAATTTTTTTGCAAATTTCTGCTACATTTTACAAAAAATATATATGTATGTTTTAAATTACATTAAAATACTGAAAAATTTTTTTATTTTTAATTTGCCAAGTCAAACTGAGAATAGTTAGAATGAAAAGAAAACTAGTATATGAAAACATGATGAAAATGTCTCAACGTTTTTATTCCATTTTTAGTCATCTGCGTCTAAATGAAATAATATTCATCAAACAAGAAGACAATAATAAATTAAATTATATTTTATTGCCAAATACTAATTCAATATTTGCAAATAAATTAGAATTTTAAGTGAACTATTTTTATTATATGTTCCATTTTTTATCTGTATTTGTTTAAGAAAATAGATTTTTTTTAAATTTGATTTAAATATAATATATTCAAGCATTTAAAAAATAACTAATATTTCTCATTAGCAAATATTCACCTGTGAGTCAAAGATCCTCCTAACGCACTTATTTATTTGTTAACTATTTTGCAGTTATAAGTGCCACAAGATGTACTTACACTGCACATTTTTATAAAAATGTATATATTTTAAATATAATTATTTAAAAATAGTAAAAATGAACTGAAATTTAATTTAAGTTTGTTAAAGTATTCACTAACTGCAATAGAAATGTTAAAATTCTCTTACTTCACATTATTGTGAAAGGGAATTCAAAATATTTTTTCGTAGCAAAGAAAATAATATATTTCTAAGCAAATATCGTATTATAATAACATTTATTTTCATTTATTTTTAAGTCCAAAATTCTGAATTTTCTGGTGAATTTATTACCTACTTCATAAAAATAAAGGAGCTTCTGAGTTCGTTATCTACCTTAAGCGTGTATGTTAAAAACATATTACAGTCAAACTAGAACAGGCAAACAAAAGTAAGCCTTAAATATGTCGAAAATGTGAGATAAATATCTTTAGAATAAGATTAATATCCTTAGATTAATATTCCTAGATCTTATTCCAAAGGAAAAAGTATTTCATTAGAATCACAATACACTCTTAGGCAGTTAAAATTAATCAAATTGCTTCTATCATCTTATGAAACTAATAAAATAGGCTCGATAATAAACTAAGTCTAAATTTTATCGAATGATTGAATGGTAGATATTCCTAACTGCAAACAAATTAAAAAATGAGAATTAAATTTTGTAAGGCAAAATTTCTCTCAGTGAAAATATTACTTTTATGATGAGCATGTCACAGTAAATATTTTGATCAAAATTTCTCTCACGCATTATTTATATCATCGAATGATTTAGTCAGAAATTGTTTAACATTTGTAAAGGCATGAATATGCAAAATTTAAATTAAAAAGATTCATTTATGTTTACATAAGATAGTAAATATAATTTGATTTGGTTGAAATCGTAGTTGTAAGCAGAGCTTACTTGTTCCGTATAACACTTTTTATTTCCAGTATACTATAAAACATCAGAGCATTACTAGATTTAATGTATTTTTCTTCATAAAAAATGCTTTTAGTCAGTATAAGACAACAAATTAAGAATAAAATAAAACCGAAAATGGATGAAAACCATAAAAAAGGCCAAAACTTCCAGTTGATGAAAAGGGAAAGATGCTATATTATGCAGAGATTATCCATATAATATTCCAGACAAAGAAATCTGAGAAATATAATGAGAGAAATAAAAGACAAAAAGGAAGAGTTTTCTTCTGTTTTATAATCCTAAGCAAACAGGCAGTGAGCATTGCTTTCTTGTAACAAAATGTTTTTATAGTTTTGGCATCTTACAACAAATTAAATAATTCGTAAAAGGAAATCTTACTAAAAAAGGTTCATCTGCAGGGTAGCGACCAAATTTTACGTGGTTGTAGAAGGTTTCTAACCATAAGTTATGAGCCCATTTACTGCAACTTTATTTTATATTACTCAACTGTTGTTAGATATTTTAAAAAGAAAGTCTCCACATGTGTAACTCCAATATCTAATTTATGTGAAGGTTTTTAATAAGGATTTTACTTTGAAATAAAGTTTAAAAAAATGGATCTTATCTTTTTAAAAAAAATATTTGCATATCTTAAGTCTTATATTATGTGCAAAAAGTGAAACAGTGTTTCGACAAAATAAATTGATCTAAATCTTCAGAATACACAGGATTCTGTTAGGGAAATAAAATGCTTCTGAGAATAGTTTTATATTGCTTTTTAAATGTGACTTTTCCTAAAGATTAAATCCTTAACAACTAGTAATAACAAAATTAGTAAGCAAATTTTTTGAGCAAACATTGAAATGTATTCAAAATAAATTAATTCCATTACTTTAAGGTACAACATAAATAAGCTTAAATTTAATTTAAATAAGTGTTTATTAGTTACTATTTCATCTTATGACATTTAAAGTATCGAAATTTAAATATTTTCATGTGCAAATCAAAAGGTATCTTCAACTTTCTTCTATTAAGTAAATAATGTAAAAAATCTAAAATGCACATTAATACACTTTTTAATCTTGCTTCCCATTCTGAAACTGTATCAAAGTAAATATTCTAAAGTTAATGGTGAGAAAGTCGATTTTAATTTCAATATGCACTTTTCATCATTGTTATCAGTTTTAGAGAAAAATGCAAAATAAATTGTGTTCTCTAATTTAATTAATTTCCTTCATAAATTCAGAAATTTTTTATTCTTAAATATAATGTTATTTATAAATTACTGATTAATTAATAATTCACCATAGTTACATTCCTCGGATGCTTACTTCACAACTTGTGTTATTTTTTTCTATAGATATTTAATTGACATTGAAGTTATCAATTGTAATATTACACAATATTCATATTAATATTAGTTAAATCACTATTACACATCTTTAAAGTGTTGATAAGAATGTAATTTGTTTATTTAAAATAAAATATGTTTTATTAAAATGTCATTTTTTATAAATATTGAAATACATATTTGGTTACCTTAAAATCCAAGTTGAACATAAATGAATTTACTGGCATAAGTGAATTCATGTTTTAGAGAAAAACATATTTTCAATTATGATCGTACTAAAAATCATTATTTACAGGATGATTTTTACAGAAACATTATTTACAGAATTCTATGATTATTTGCACATTTTGTGTCGTGACCAATAATTTCAAAATAAATACTTCATAAATTTGTTTTGGAATAAGACTGTTTTATGTATTTTCCAATTGTTTTGGTTATTTGATGCAAGCATATTGAAATTTAGCTGGAATCGATAGTGAAAAGTTTTACACTCAACCAACAGAAAAAGTATGATTTTAAAAATTGCATTACATTTTGTATAGATTTCAAATAGAGCTCCTTGACCTTATTGATTGATATTTTACTCCAATCAAAGTTCACCTTTTGAAAAGGATGATACAAGAGTATAAAGATATAAATAATGATTTAAAATATACATCAATGATGCTTAAGTTAACAAATATTTAATATAAGAAGTGTATATACGTTATTAATTCAAAATGTAAGCCAAATTTTTGTATATTTTTTTATTTCACCACGTAGCTATTATTAATACACTTGCCAATATTTACTGTCATAAATGAAAAAAATAAAATTTACAATAGCAATTATTTTCAATTTAGAAAACAGAAAAACTAATTAAGAAGTGAACTAACTAAATTTTTATTTTAAAATTCTGAACAAGAAGATGTAATAATTTTTATTTTAATACTAAATATTGACTTAAGAAAGTCAATGGACGTAGAATATTGATGAAGGTACTTATATAATTTAATTTTAAACTCAGTTATGTCATAATTTAAATATTTTGTAAATAAAAAAATAAACACATTTGTTGGAGCTATTCATTCATTTGATTAAAACTAAAATTTCCCATTTTAGAGGTAGATTTTTAACTGAAGCAAAAAGTTGGTATTAAAATTATTGTAAAAATATTTTTATTATTTTACTCTATTGTTTTATCACTTACTGTAAATTTATTTTTATTAATATTTATCATTTACAACTGATACTTATTTGCTATATATGTTCTTAGCCGAATTTTGTAAATAATTAGAAACAATTGAAATACTCTGAGTTAATAATTAAATGAAATACTCTGAGTATAGAATTAAACTCTTAAAGTAATTCAGAAGGCCAGAAAATAAAAATGTATTTAAATAATATTGATAAAGAGTAGAAGGCACTATACTAATTCATGCACACATTGTTTTGTTGATGTTTACAAAATTTTGACACTTGAAACATTTTAAGACAAACATTAAAACCTCATAAAATTTAAAATTTTCGTTGTTATGAAAAACATTTGATGAAATTTTTTTCAACAAAACACAAGAAAAAATTATGTAAGCATAAATTATTTTTCCCTATGGGAACAAATTCACGAGTGAATGGCAATCTGGTGTCAAGCTGAAACTTATTCATATTGATGAATTCAATGTATTTTAAAGCAAATGTTTTAAAGGATTTGCTTTAAAATACACTAATATGCATTTATACAAATACTCTAATATGCATTTTAAATCTATGCATATTAGTGTATTTCTTGTAGAAACAACTTTATTTATAGAAGCACATTAGTACTTCTTTGTTTAAGAAGAAATATCAATTTATTGAAGGCTTCTATTTTTTAAAGGGAAATTTTTTTATAAAAACTGAAGCAACCAACACAAACTGTTATTTTTTCTATTATTTTGCAGAATTTGATTTCCTCTCACATACAGATTAACATGCCGACCAACTTGTCTAGTGGCCAGCGTGCCTGACTGCGGATAAGGAGGTCCTGGGTTCGAATCCCGGTTCGGGCATGGATGTACTTTCTCTCTCTATCTATCCTGTCTTTGTCCTTTCCTTGTATAAATGAGGTGTGAATGGTTGCCTACCCTCATTTATACAAGGAAAGTTTTATTTATACGTTTATACTATAAACGGGTACCTATGGCATGTGTGTAGAGCAAAGTCCTACTTTAACCTTCATGGTGCTCTGATTAATAAACGAAAGACGCTCCCAATCGTCTTAAATTCGTATAGCCAATGCATAGCGAGCTTGGCTTGTCCAAGTGTCATTGGTAAACAACAACAGCAACAGATTAACATGAAAATTACAAGATTTATCATTCAAAATCGCATAACCAAAATCGTTTTTTGATAATTTAGTTTGACGAGAGCCAAACTTTGATTTTAAAACAATATTTTCATTCAATTTATATACGTCAAAGATTTGTTTTAAATTAAGAAGTTTAAAAACGTAGCTTTTTGTTTTCAGAGATACCTCAGTAAACCAATTGATTAGTAATATTTATATAATATCAAACAAATTTATTTATTTAAGACTTTTAAAATAATATATATATATATATATATATATATATATATATATATATATATATATATATATATATATATATATATATATATATATATATATATAACTACATACAAACAAATTGATGTTGAAATTGTTAGGAGTAATTTTTACCAAATATTTTGCTTAACTTTCATTCCTTCATAATAGAATATGGAAATTGAATTTCAACTTAACGTTTTAAGCATATATATTTAAATGAAATATTTTACATTATTTTAACAATTAAATGAGATAGCTTTAATAATCAACTATAACAAACAATTTTTATTTTATGTTTTCCTCCAATTTAGCTTAAAGTTGAAGAAACCAACATTATCATTTAAATGACTGTAGATCTTAACAGTGATGTAGTCATTGATAAACATTGTTTAGTCTTTAAAATCTATGAAATAAAAGTTTAACCTTTCACACAATGAATCTTTGATTGAATTTCTTAGCTTACTGAACTAAGATTTGGGTGATATTATCTTATTAACCTAAATTATTTCGTGCTTAAACTCACTTTTATTTCAGTTTTATTGCAAGCAGATTCATCATATCAGTTTTAGTTATTAAATTTTTGCATTTGCTTAGATTAAATTTTTTTAATAGATTTACACATATCACTTATAAAACTTAATTTCAAAATACCATTCTTTATGAATAAAAAAATGTTTACATATTTTATTATATTTCGCTGAATAATGTTTATTCTAAAATTTGTTTCTATAGCTTTGATTGAGACATTTACCATTTGAAAATAAGATAGAACTTTTCATCAAGAAACAGGAGGAATCAAGAATAATAATAAACGTACTTTATTAGAACTTACTGAATTGTCCACTTCGAACGGTAAGCATTATAACTTAAACTGTAATATATATTCATTACTCGATTTCAAGTTTAAGTATGTTTGTAGATCAAATGCAGCAATTATTTAAAGTATTTTAATGTTTAAATAAGAAGACTTTAACTATCTATTAAAACGCATATATACGTGATTTTAAATATGCATTATTTACTGTTAGAAACGTTAAAATTTCTTTAAAGGTTAATAAACTGGTGTAATACAAAGCTCTATAAGAAATATTTAATAACTCTTGCAATAGGCTACTGATATGTTTTATTAAACTGTATCGGTATAATATTTACTTTTGAAATAAAATTTCCTTAATAATTTTAATAATCTAGCTTTACAATAATTCTAGTCATTGAGTGTTGCCTGACATTAGATTTTTACATTAGACATTTGATTTTTTCTAGCTATTAATTTTTACACATAAATATAACTGTTAATACCCAATTCCATGTTATTTCAAACTCATGAATTTCGATAAATGAATTACAATCTTTTCACAAGTAATTACACAAATTATAAATTCAATATATAATAATCATTTTTGTAAATTGTTTAATGAACTGAAAATATATTTATAAAAACTAATTTCTAAACCACAATAAAAGAAGAAAAATATAAAAAAATTAAATACATATAATAATATATTGATGAAAAGGCATATTTTCTAAAAGTTCAATTACATTGCATCTTTACGTTCCAAATTTCGAAAGTGAAACAGAAACTAAACTTATTTATTCTACTGCAGTGGTAAGAACTATCGGTTACGCTTCTGGCTTTGGCGTCATTTGGGTATTTTCAGATTTTCTTTTTAAGTACGTAACATTTTAAATGGATCAGAATGCGACGTTTCGGTAGATTATTTTAGGAAAGCTTATCAAACGCAAGTTCGTAAACTTTTTTCGTTTTCAATAGAAATTTTTTTAGGAACTATTCAGGCTTAACGTTTCTTGGTAAATGTTTGTGTCACGGCTGAAAATTTTATATTTTAGTATTATTGCAGCATTTTTAACCCAATATAAATGCAATTATTCACTTATAGTTTTCAAGGGATAATGTATTTCGTATTCTACATTCGTTTTAGAAATATTTCTATATACATTTTTCTACCTTCGTTATAGGTTTCAAATGAGTAAAAGTAAAAAGATAAAAAATTAAGCCAATCTCTCTGTATTCTGGTACATTTTGATAAGAATTTGAGAACAATATGGAAATTTATGTTTGTATACCAACAAGCATGATAGTGATTATATTTTATATTGTAACCTTTGTAAACAAATCTGGGAATTTTACATAGCTTAGTTCTATTTACTTACAACACTATTTACTTAACATAAGTCAAAACAGTAAATGTATTCAATAACCATTGCAAAATTTGATGCCCTTTTTTACCGTACAATTCATTTAAAGACATATTTTGATTTACATTAAAATCATAAATATACACTACATAATATATGATATAAAATCACAAAAATATATAACTGAACCTGCAAAATGCGTCTTTTACTTAGTAATTTTGTAAAATAAATTTGTGACATATTAAAATTTCTGATAATTTTAATCTTCCAAGAATATTTGAATCCCTTACTTGCTAAACATTTCTACGAATGAGTCATATTATTATCACCATTTGCAAATATTTAGAGCCACCATCTTAAAACACAGATTACAGCTGAGTATCTTACGATAGAATTAATCAGATTATAGATGGTTGGTATGGGTGTTTGGAGTCATTTTCATTGAAACACATAAGATAATAAAGAAATATTATGAGTTGAATACTCACAGCGAACTTGGAATAACAGATAACTCAAAAATGACAGATTGATTTAATAATTTCGTAGGAAAATTGTATCGTATACATGCTCTTCAAATGCATCCAGCCGATATTTGATGAGCTCATTATGGTATTGCTTAGTACATGCATAATTTTCAGTGATCATAAACAATAGGTACAAATTACATTTGTTTCAAAATGCTTTCAATGGGCGTATTAGCAACAGCATGAAAATTATCGACATGCGTGCATGGTACATGTTCTCTGCAATCTCTTGTCAGGCATGCGATGCCAGCGCATTTAATGTAGGAGGAAAGTTGAGCCATCGCTGATTGAACCATTTTGTTTGAAAATTAATAGTACAGTTCCTTTATCACAGGACCATTCCATGACATTTTCAACACCATGAATAAAATGATTTTTCTGAAAGAAGTGAATAACGAAATTCATTGAAGTGCCATTTTAGATATGAGTTTGGCTTAAGTAATGTGTAAGTGGCTCAACTGTGGCCTATTATTGAATATCCACACACCTTCAAACGTATGACTTTGTTTTACATAAATAATATATGATGCATCACACTTTATATATTTATTTATATATATATATATATATATATATATATATATATATATATATATATATATATATATATATATATATATATATATATATATTAACAAAAAACGTAAAAACGTGAACAGATTGTTTCAAGGAGATCAACTTACACTTGATACTGGTATACTTTGAAATTAAACTAATTTTTAAATATTTGTAATAAATCACTTTCTTTATTTAGTATGTGCAGTTCACTGGCAAAAGCAATATTTGCTTTCAATGGGGAAGATATTTCTGAATTGACTCGTAACATGTTATTAGCAATTTTCGTTACACATATTGGCTCAAAAATTGCATCTTTGGATATATTTCAAGTTTTTCTTAAAATAATATTTTTGGAATTTCGTTTGCAAACTTCGAATGCAAACACTCTACAAATGTTGGATAAATTGATAAATCCAGGTTAAAAAATAATATGCTTGCCTTTTATTTCATCATACCTTTTATCACATCTGTGAGGGTGCGCCAGTCAGTAACGGAAGAAAAAGCGTGGGCGAGGAGAAGAAGGAATGGAGAAGAGGAGGGATAGCGAAAGTCCCACTCCCGGATATATGTATCTATAATTTATGTTTGAATTAATAATTATGTTTGTCTATGTTATTATGAAATAAAAGTGTTGTCAGGTATTTTGTGTCAATGAAATATCCTGAAGGTGACATGTTCATGGTACAAAGTTGCAGCTCGGAAGGATGAGGAAAACCACGCCATGTTATGTTACAACATCTGTATATAATAAGATTAAACTATTATCATCTTAATTTTTTTCCTGCCATCAAATGTTATAAATTGTTGAGACATCTCATCTTTATTATTTACTACTTTTTGCAAAGTTTTGCTCGTTTCTATGAAATATTATAAAACGTTCCTTTGTATAAAGGTCCTTGCGTTTCATTATGCAGTGTACGCAAAGCAAAATTTAATCCTTCATTAAATATAGAAAGATTAGAATAATGAATTGCTTGCATTTATTTTTCAATAAAACTGATAAATATGATTATACATTTTTATAAATTCCGAAAGAGAATATTTCTAAAATATTTTCAAGCGTATTGCAAAGTTTAGAATAATTTGTTTTTCCTCACTGAATAAAAGAATACTTACATATACAAAAAAATTTAAGAACCTCACATGAGTATGTAAAATATAACATTGATTGCACTGCATCATAACTCTACACTTAAGACATAGTACACCATTTGTTGGAATAGACAAGTTAGTTATTAAACTTCAACATCGCAGTGTGTCCTCTATTCTATAAGAATAGCCACCACAATCTTCTTTAAATCAGGGATAATTAACAAGTATGACAAAGGACTATTAGTCGGGTATAGGATCGTCCCAGGATTGTTATTTCCTTGAGTGCCATTAATCTCCGTAAATGACGTTGAGGAGATTTCGTTTCCGCATTTATAATCTAACTTTACACCAGCTGCTTACAGGAAGCCGCTTCACCGCCAAATAGGCTCTGCAGAATGAATTAATCCATTCTAAAATCGATGGACGGTCGAATATCTTTAGATGGTATTATATTTTGATAAATTAATCGCGATCATTTCCTTTGATCTAAATATGAAGGTCCTCTACCATTCAGAAGCCGCTAAAGAAGATCTGTGATTTTCGAGATCAAAAGGATTCTATCAAAAGCTGTCCCTTGCAATTAAAGAGGACTTCTGTGTTCCATCTTTCATACCTGTTTAAAATAAATAAAAGTAGTTTTCAATTGTAGATAAATCTTGAAATACCATTTTTTTAAAATTGAAATTTGAACTCGTATGCAAGAAGTATTGGAAAGTATTTGGCAAAGTAACATGGATTATTTTTACAATGAATTTGATTTCTGCGGCTAGCAAATTTTAAATTATAAAATGTTATTTTACTACGCCTAATTAAAATGTGTAAAGAATTTCATTGGTTTCAAAAGAAAGGGAATTTTGATGAAAAAATATCGACTTTTCGTTTTTAAACCATCTTGGGAAAAATTGCCAGAAAATCACCTTTTTTTGTTTGGTGCACCATCGTCTGTCAACTTTTTGAAAATAATGGAATAGTCCTCATTATCAATGAATTTAAAAATATAGAAAATCGAATTTAAGTTTCAATTCCAGACAAAAACAATTTTAACAACTAGAACATATCTATTTCTTCTAACACATGGTAAGCAAGAATGGGATGCAGATTACTTTAAATCCATTTAGTATTTACGTTTAAAAAAACAATCTAGTTTCTTTATAATTAGTGAACCAATAATTAATAATTTATACTAAGAAAACTGCAAATAGTTTTTAATGAACTGTGATTTTAGTGTTTCTAATTATTTCAATCTTTTGTTCTTTAGAATGATAAAAGTTTTCAAAACACAAGTTCCTAATAATAAAATATTTCTCTGTTGACCAAGCTATAAGGCTTTAATAAAGGTAATCTTTAAGTTTCTTCATAACTATTCCATAATATATATATATATATATATATATATATATATATATATATATATATATATATATATATATATATATATATATATATATATATATATATTAAGTATTGAACTTAAAAGTAAAGGGTTGTGAACTCTCAGTTATTAAATATTTTTCTTTATCAATAAAGTAGGCTAAATTGAGGAAAAGAGCTTAATAAGCAAAGATAGTTTACTTTCTTCCTCGTAAAAAGTTTTAATGTTTATTTTATTAAAAAAAAGGCTAGAAAAACTTGTATAGAAATGCATAAGTCATGTTACATGCAAATAGACTTGCACGATAAAATTCGTACCAATATACCCTCTAATAGAGAACAATATTGAAAAACTTCATTTTATACGAAACAAATAGTTAAACTGTTTCTAAGGGCACGATAAAAAATGTGAAAGAATTTGTTGAGAACAAAATAGACACAAAAGATTATATATAGTATAGATAGAAGGATATAACAGAGCTATATATATTTTGTTTTTTAATTAAAAAGGTATATAATCTTAAGATTGCAGAAAAAATTTAGTACTTTAGAAAAAAAATGCTTATTTTACACGTCTCATTATGTACAATAAATATTATATAATAATGTGTCATAAAAGAGAATAAAATTTGTTGAACTGCAAATAATTCATGTTGTTAATAAGCATTTCAAAATACTTTTCAAATTCTTGAAAATAAAAAAATAAGTAATACAAAATAATTCCATGCAATCCAGTTATTTTTTAGCATGCAGTAAGTTTTGAATTACGTAATTTAGTCGTATACTTTATTTTTCAAATTAAATAACAAGAAATGCAAGTAACTAAATTGAAGTAAATGATTTTCATTGTTGAAACTAAACAGCCCCAACATTCACTAATAATTTAAAAAAATTAACATGAAATTAATGACTTTTCTTTGGTAATATTTGATAGTGTAAAATTATTTATTGTACAGAAGAACATGATAAAGGTTAATAAAACAATATAAATATCGATTTTTATTAATATGATTATTTATATTTAGATTTTCAAATTACTTTAAATATACTACACACATCCTATTAAAAATTTTATATGCAAAACTCTTCTGATTATTTTAATTTAATTTTTATCTAATATTTAAAAACTAATAGAAATGTAATTTACTTAATTTGCCTTCAATGTTATTCACTGTTTCTGCTTGAGATTCATAAAAATATTTTACAGCAAATATAACATCAGGAAACTAATGATATATTGTTCATGATGTTTAATCATTCTTTTGTTAGAGGCAAAACGAAAATAAAGAAAAATAAACATAAAATAGTTCATTAATTTAATAAATTTGAAATATTAATATATTTTTCACTGATTTTAAATGCAATGAATTATAAAGTAAGAATTTTTCTCTTCATTAACCATAATTGTTACGTAAATTAAATTTAATGAGATTAAAATATTATTGATGATTTTTCTGATTTAAATTACATTTTATATATAACAAAATCTTGAAGCCTAAGCGCACTTAATTTACTTAAATGAAATTGTTTATATTCAATGGACATAATACTTGACGATAATCTTAAGCAAATCTGGCATCAAACTAATGATGACTCGTTGGTGGTTGTTTAGCAGAGCAGGTTGAAATAAGTGACAGTGGTTTTTTTTTTCCATTTTTATCATGTATTAGCAGATGTAGGATTCCCTCGAACATTGATTTTCGATTTGTCAATAAAGGACTTCTCAGTATAACCATATTCTCTGTTTTTTGACTGAACAAAACGAAACGTTTTCCTAAGCTTAGTTAAAGAAAACAAGTTATAAATACTACCTTAGACAATGACAGAAATGAAACTGATAGTTGTGTTTAGGAAGAGAACATTAAAAATGAACACAATGCTGTTTAATTTTCCTTAACAAAAGTTTTTTTTTATTAGTACACATTATTTTAATTCAAGTAATAAATGTTGGGTTAATTATTTAATGAATTCTAATGTTTATGTATTAAATGATTTAAATCGAGTGAATTATAAAATATTTCCTTAAACATATTTAAATTATTTATGCAAATCTAACGACAAAACTATAATCAATTTCTAACATAATTTCATAATTAATCTGATAATGTAAAATTACACTAAAAATATTGTAAAAATCTGCTACTCTATACAAGCAAAGATATATTATTCATTTAGTTTCAATGACAATACTGAAATATAACCGCTGGTTTTATATTTATTTTAGTTGTTTTTTGTAATAAATCATAACATTAAATATTAATGAAATAATTTTAATTTTTAGAACATAAAATGTTTTTAAAAATCTTGTTTCTCTTTTTCTATAACGTAAACCAATGCTTATTTACTTACAAATAGAAAAAACTGCAAGGTTTCTTCTATAATTTTTAATAGAGAAATTATATGCAGTATGCCGACTATATGAAAAATCTTTTAATTATAATGTGTTATCTTTTAGTGGGTTATTTTAAATTTTATTTCTAATATGTTCGTATTTATAAAGTAAGGTTTCAATTTCGTTTTCAGTTTGATTGAAAGAAGTATCAGAAATTTTTGATGATGTATTTCAATGGAATAAAAAATATTTTTTTTGCATTTTATGATTTTTTAATTTGAAGTATTTACTATTGCTGTTTATAAAAAAATGTCGCATATTTTTCTGATTTTAGCTATTTATAATTAGTTACATTTAAGATAAAAACTTGTTTCTTAATTTATAACGAAATACTCTAATAATAAACGAATAAAAAACAAATATTAATGAAAATGTAGTTAAATATAATTTCAGTTAAGCTCAGGGTAAATGGCTTTTATATGAAATCGCCAAGGAGAACTGTTAAATGTTTATTTTTATCAAGTTTTAAATTTTTTTGATTAAAAGAATTAGTGCTCTTCGAAAAATATCTTTCTTGTTTAAAATAAACCTGTTTTCTTAAAAAATTCATAAAAATAAATATTTTAAGTAATTTTAAAATGGATTATAAATTTTCCTTGTCATACTTAATAGTCCTATTTTTAATTTGGTAATTTTTATTTATTCAAATTGATATAGTCCTGTGTTGAAAATTCTTTTCTTTACAGCTATTGATTTAAAGCTTGGTACTATGTTTGGATTTATTTTTATCTAAAAATTATTTTATTTTCCAGTAAAATAAGAAAATATATTTTTAAAACCTTTTGCTGTATATTTACAGAATTTTTACATACTGCTTACTAATTAGTAACTCTTAAATGATTATTTTATAAATTTAAATCTTTTATAAATATATGTGCCATTTATTTGAATATTATAATACCTTATTAAAATTAGATAAAATATAATAATTATCAGAACACATAAAGTAATCTCTTCTAATTTTTTTTCCATATTGATAAGTAACGATCCTTTACTATCTGAAATTCTTCAGACTTGGATCTTGGCTTCAAGAATTTTAAAATTTACAATATGTGAATTAAATTTAATATATCAAATTCATACTTAGATATGTTTAGGACTATGACCGATAGGTATTTAAAACTAAGATTAATGAGTATTTTACAAATGGTGTATTTTTGTTGTATTATTTTATCATTATTTTAGAAAACTATGGGTTTTTATCGTGGAGTCGCAGTACATTACATTTCAGTTATTGGTCTTCTGCAAATGTTGAAACCGGCGTATGCGCATCTATTTTTCTCAAAATAAAGATCTCTGTCTCACCCTAATTAATCTAACAAGTGGCTACCTTAAATGTATTTTCTTTGATTGAGGTATAAAAATCTATACCACTTGTATTAAATGTTGTGACTAATTAGAGCTTCACCGGTTCAAATTCTGCGTTGCATCAGATTTTGTAAAAGGGACTTCACAACTAATATACTTATTATTCTATATTTTTTGCAGTCAACAACATGTTGGAACTGAATTTAAATATGTCTGTAATTTAGAAGATAATCAGTAACAACAATATAACTGCTTAAAATATTTAGCTTTATATCACAGAAAATATTTTAGAAGATTTTTTTTTCAAAACACAAAGATTTTTATTGTTATCTTTTAATCATGGAATGTAAATTTACATGGAGTTTCTGGTGCAAGCACCATTAAAATTTGAGTATCAAAATTGAGTTGATAAATCAAATAAACAGATTTGAGATTTTTTATATGTAATTACTTTGATATGAAATTGGATTTTTCATTTTTATGAGTAATGAAACAAAAGAAATAATGTAATTTTATTTTGTTGTATAATTTCTTCATATTAGATTTCGTCTATAAACCAATATTGATTTTTTATTTTAATTTAATTAAAAAAACAAAAAATGTTTGTCCCTCCAAATTTTAAATTTGTAGCATTACCTTAACCATTACAGTAAATAACAACTTTTTATACACTTCTTTGAAACTACACTGCCCTACATGGAAAATGCAACACCAAGAAGGTGTGGTAAGAAAATTATGAATATTTCAGGGTAGATGCACCTTACCGAGTTATGCAAATGGTGCGAAATACGTAGCTCTCCAGCACAAGTAGGATAAGATATAAGGTGAGGCACCGGCAGTGAGGTCACTATTCTCGCCGTTATTGCTGCTTGGAAAATAACCGTTGAAATTTTATTTTTGTCGCAAAGGACGCATGTAATTGCAGAAAATACTAGACCATCGTTGACGGAGTCAGTTCCAGCAGATAGACGAATTTACGAGGGGCATGTTGATCGGACTCAGAATGGCTGGTTGGCAGTTACGGCAAATCACAGCTGACAGACAGATGGACGTGTTTACAGCGCACCGGCTGTAGCAAAGATGGTTGGAAAAATCCTGTAGAACGTTTGTAGGATGCCGATGCAGCCAGAGTGACGTCAGCAAACGTGGTTCAGCGTGTCATTTGGGAGGCTGAGGTAGCCCCGCAAATCACGTCTACCGAAATTTTGTCGGATGCTCCCATATGGAGAAAAATCATTTGCTGTGAATTGGCTGCTAGTGGCCTGCGCTCATTTCGTCAGTTAAAAATATTGTAATTGATCTCATAGCAATAATACCAACGCATGGAATGGTGCGGATTAGAGAGATGTGGATGACGGACTGACAAAGGATCGACTTCTCAAATGAGTCACGCTTCTGTTTTTTCAGTGATAGTCACCGCTTACGAGTGTGTCTTCGACTTGGAGACAGATCCAATCTTGCAGCAATTGTGGAAAGCCCCATCACACAGCAAAGCGGCATCATGGTCTGGAGCAACATTGCGTAGGATTCCACGTCACTTTTAGTTCGTATTCACAGCACTGTGACAGCCCAACATTATGTGGATGATGTGCTGCGGCCGGTCACACTTCCCGAAATTCAATTCACTTTATCAGCAAGATAACTCCCTACAGCACATTTTTCGCATCTGCCAACATGCCCTGCAAGATGTTCAGCAGCTTCCCTGGACACCTTTGCCAGATACCTCACCAATCGAACACATTTGGGATATTATTGGACGCCATTTGCAAACCTTTCCACTTCCTCCTTCAGAAGGCGCACTTTGGCAAATGGACGATAGGGAATGGAGAGCCATCCGTATTCTCATTGAATGTGAGCCCAGACGTGTTGTTTTGTGTTTCGCTGTCCACGATGGTCCTACAAACTACTGACCCAACCCTGTTCTCGCTTTGTATTATGCATATAATTTCGAAATGCAGCTAACTAATTGTTCGTTGTTGTATCTCTCTGTTTGCCGAGTATCACCACTTGAACTTCCTCTCCCTCTCTTCTCTTGGTGTTGTAGTTTCAGTCTCGAGCAGTTAAGGTGCTTGTAGATCTTCTTCTTAAACAATGAATTCAAAACAAGCTTATTCTCGAGAATAGTTCTTTCATACCCCAATTTATCTTTCTGTAATTTTTATATCCAGTGAATAAGATTGTTTATATCACGAAGTGTTTCAGTGTTTCATGTAATCTTTAAATGGTTTAACGTTGTTTTGGGGTTTATATCAAAATTCGTTCAAATCAAATGAATAAAAAAGTAAAAAAAGGAAATTAGACAAAATTTGAATACGAACACAGATGTTAAAAAATTTTAGTATGAACATTTGACATAAAGTCATTAAAATACTTATTTATTCAGTGTCAAATATTTTTAAATTAAATGATTTAGTGTATTTGCGATGAATGCATTTCTTGCTTTAAAGAAAGTGTTTTTCGTAAAATAGACTGTCAATAAATATTTACAATCCATTTTAAATAATTTCATTTTAGAGTAATATTAAATTCAATTTTTATGGCATAAATGATCGTCACCGTAAATTACTCCTCACAAAGTTGATGATTCATCTCCTCAAACGAGGGCTGGAACTTTGTCGGAATACAAGCAGATGACCTAGAATTTTCCACAGACGATTCAGAAAACTATTCTTAAACTTGACTCTTTTCCACAACTAGTAATGGTGTTTAATTTTTTATGAACTAATTGAAATTTATGAGCAATATGTTTCGAATCATTTGCACATTATGAAACCGGTTTTGAGCTTTAAAAACGTTTTTAATCCAATACATTTTTAGAATCTTAGAAACCTTTTGAAATTTTTGAACCTAAGATGCTTATAGAAGCTATAGTGTTTATTAAACTTAAATAAATTCCTCGCCTGTATATAGTTATCATCTTTTTCATCATGTCATTTAACAGGGCTTAAAGCCCCTTAAATAGTATTGTAACTACTTTCTACCGATTTTTAAACACAATTTGATTGACTTTATAAATACCACGATGGTGGTGCTCTCACGGACTTTGTAGAGGTGTGGAAAACACTAGGTGTTGGGGAGATGGCACTCGTAAACTTTAAGGTATAGTCCAGGGTCTACCCACACAGTTATGCATATATGTATGTCTGCCACACTAGGATCTCTGGCTATTGATTTTGGCAGGAACCACTCTTCACAGAATTTTAAAAATTTAATCCTTCGATACTTGGTCAACATGATATTTACAAAATAAATTTTGTTGTGATACCTCTTGTCTTTTTTAAAGTTGCAATTTGGTTGGTCAACAGTGTAATTTGATTCTCAGTAACAGTTACCTATACTATTGAGATATAAGTAGCACAACCAGGAAGTTTGAAATATAGCATAGTTATGATTAATAATTAGATAAACATTTTTGGAAAATCTACGAAAACTTATGACAATGGCATAATGTTATTAATTTCTTGAAGAAATATAATATATAGTTGTATAATAAGTTGTAAATAATATAATCAAATCAGAAAATTCATTTTTTTTTATTGTTAAATTTCCTTTATTTCGTTTTATTCACTTCTTATCCTAAAAATGAATCAGCATATTACTAAATTACCAAATTTATCTTTTAGTTTATGTTTCATTATAGCTCTATGATAATTTTTACTCCCTAGAATATGCTCAAAAGGAATATTATGTTCATATGTAATAATGAACATAAAATAATTTTAAATGTAAGTAATTCACAAGTGTACAGTGTTTATTGTGGCCTCGAAAATTACGAGAAATTAATTTTTAAAAAATTTCAATACCCCATACAAGCAAGCCATTAAATATTCTTTTGATACTCGAGCCTAAAAACTGTTTTCTCACGCTAAAATATTTTCTAATTTATTTATACAAAATATATGTTTTTTTTTTATTGAATAAGCATTTTGATTTTATTTAAATTTATTGATAAGCAAATGAAAAATATTTACATAGAATAAATCAATTGAAAAGGCATTTGGGAAAATGTGTATTTGAGAATTATTTAAAATTGTATTATAAAGTGGGAAAGTAAATGCTAGAATACTTTATCTTGAATATTTTATTTTTAAAAAAAATTGCATGCTTTGTAGCTCAAATTAATTCATTCTTCTAAATACTCTTAAGCGGTTTTATTTATTGCTTATTTTATTCTCCTGAAAATATTCTTCGCTTGTTATGCAAAAAAATTTTCTAGGAATATAAAATTATAATAGCATTGTTAATAAATGTTGCAAATTTCAGTATGAAAGTACTGATAATCTTATTTTGATATTGTTTTAAAGATAGAAAAGAATAAATACATAAATAATTATATTTTAGTCATTTTCATAAATAGCTTTTAACTTTAGAGATGAAATTTATTGAAACCTCACATGAAATTTAAATGATTTACATTTTTGCATAGCATGCATTCTTCCCCTCTCTGCTTAGAAAACAGAACAAAGTTAATATTTAAATTTTCTTTAATTGCAGAGAAAAATTCAAAATAGGTATAGTCTAGATGCTAATAAGCATTCTAATATCACTTTTTATTATGACTTTATGAAAAGACAAAGTTCGTATTTTGCTAACAGAGGTAAATTTTGAAAGAAGCTTTCTTTGTAGTACGCTGAGGATGTGGAAAAATATGGGACTTTTAACGTAAAGGAGGAATATTACTGCTGAAGAATAGAAAGTGTTTAGCAGTGGAGCCCAGCTGCTTTTCAAAGAAGTGACTAAATAATTGCTTCCTCCACTTGAAACAATAATCGTAAAAGAGAAAATGAGTACGCTTATCAACGCTTCAAGTTTTGCAGAAACATTCTTTGTTACAAGGAATAACATTGTATATGCTTGGTAAAATTTTGAAAGAATAGAATGCTGTTAAATGCCACGTGGTCTACCAAACTACTTCTGTATTTTTGTTCGAAAGAATGTATTCTGTTTTCTCACCACGAAGATAATTGCGAAAAGCGATAACTGAACTATTTTAATAATTTGCTTTCTATTGATAGTTAATAAAATAGCTCAAAGGCACCAAAAGTTATGACTTGTATTAACGATACAAGGCTTTTACAAGGTTTTAAATATTTATTTTATTCGAAAAATCTATATATAATTATCATTAAATTAACAGTAGATTTATGAAATTTTTTAAGAATATGTAAATTGTTTTACATTATTAGTTAAATTAAAAAAATAATGAATTTTGTTCTTAAGTTCTTTACGAATTTTTTTCAATCTCTAATGCATTGTGTTGTTTATAATATATTTAGTTTTAGTTAATAGAAATAGATTATTGGTTTGAAAACGAAGATAAATTTTGTGGTATTTGATTCATATCTCCTTAAATTAGAGAAAAAAATTAGCAAAATTATATTTAATTTTATTAATTCATGATAATATAAATCGAAATATTTATATTCAGTCACATAGCTATATATGAAGCAGTATCTAGATGATTTTTCTCTCATTTAAAGTAACAAGTTCATAAATTTATAGAATATTTACATTTATTTTCTTAATTTCTTATAAACATACTAAGATTCTGAAGTAACATTAAATAAAGCAATTTGAGTTTAATTTTTTCTTCGGCATAATATTTTGTTGTTTTCAACTTAACAACGAATAAATGTCATAACTATGAGACATCACTCCAAATAAATAGAATTTTTTATTAAAACAAAATAAGTATATTAAAAAAAACTAAGCTAAAAGATTTAAAATATTATGAACTTAGCACAAAATTTAACTTTTGCAATACCATTAAATGTTTGCTATTATGTTATCACTAAATGATAGATGCGCAGAAGATATAAGATAAAAAGAAATTAATTAACCCACAATATTTGAATTGGAAAATTCTTCAGATTAAATGCATGTTATATATTGATTCTTAAATGAAGTCTTTAATTAAACTTAATATAGCAAGCAAATATTTTAATAACATAAAATATACAACCTAAAATATTTAGATAGCTTAGCAATTTTATATAAAATATGTTTATGAATTAAAATAGAATTTTTCTTACTTATCTAATTGAAATGAATATCATAATAGTTTTTTCCTAAAAAAATGTTGGGTACTGAATAATAAGTTAGTTCTTTAAAATATAGGGTTATTATTTCCTTTTAGGCATTTTTTCTTTCTTTTCTATAACGGAATTCAAAGTAAATAATCTTTTTCTTGTTTCCTTTGGCATTTGATACAACACACACATTTCTGATTGAATTTTACATTATGTAATTGACATAAATAATGTATTCACTTGAAAATAGAAAATACTATACACTATTTCTATGATATGTCTGATATTGAAGTAGTAATTTATTATGCAAACATTTCATCATTTAATTTGAAAGAAAGCAACAATATTCCTTCAAACAAAATTTGCATTGAAAGTTTGTTAAATCAAACTGTAAGTCTGAAAAAGAGAAATAAATTAATAATTCATAAAAATATAGAAAGCATAGAACAATAGCTTGCACTTATACTACAACACTATCTATTCACAAGAAAACGTAGGACCTTTTCTATAAGAATAACGTGAGTTAATAAAAAAGGTTTTGAAATATTTATTAAAAAAATATTTAAAACTGTAAAATAATTAGGAATTTTCAATAACTGAAGCTAGTAATAAGAAAAATTAAATTAGCATAATTTTATGCTGTCTATTTTACTTTTACCATCGCTTTTAAAACATTTTGGATTATAATTTAGAAATTTATATTCATAAATCCTTTATTATTAAGTAATTAATAAACAAATGTCTCAAAAATGTATAACGTAAAAATTGTAATTAGTTAACACCGTTTTTTTAAATTAGTTGTCAGTGTTTCTTACTGCTCTAGCAGAGTCTCCTACTACATATATCGAGATTCATATTACTTTGGAAGACAATTGGTATTTCTCATTTTCGACTCGTATCCAGAAGTTTTTTCACGAATATTAATTGTTGTAAAAGCATTTAGGATCTACATACGTTTTTTGGACCGTAAGTCAGCGATCTTCTTTCTACAAGCAATTTTATAGTCCTTTAATGGCAGAGTCTTTATGATTATAAAAAAAACTGATGCATTTCATAAGTTTATTTTGATTACATTTTCGCCAAATTCAGTTAATTGTAGGTTACCAAAAATTTTATTATTTTGATATTATAAAATCCATTTACTTTCATCAATAAGACACTGAAACGAAAATATTTGTTATATTTCAATATTTGCACGCATTTCTTCAGAACAGTAATATTCATGCAATGAACACATCAATGGAATAAAAAAAATTTTCTTCGTTTTTCTATCACGTCATACTTTTCATATGCTTACCTTTATATTTTTTTATAATGAGAGATGTTTACATTGATTTTGAAAATCCATCCACCTAATTAAATATTTTCGAAAATATTACACATACAGATATAAAAGTTTGAAAAATATTTGAATGAGCAGAACGCTTATTAAGAAATCATTCCTGTTTAAACAAATATATTATTTTAATTTATAATAAATAAAAATGACAGTAAGCATTAAAAAATAAAACATAAAATTATTTCGTTTCATTTTATTTTAAATATTATACTCAGGACAATTCATTAACGTAACATAGTAAATGTGATGGGCATTATTTTTATTGGTATAATTCTTGAAAGCTATGCTGCACTGATTTTTTTTTACATATGTACTGAATATAAACGTAATTTCATATTATAATTATTATTTAAATGATATTATTTCAAATATGATAGGATAAAAACAGTAGTCAATTTTTGTAAAATTTAATATTACTTTGAGCGTACAGATAGATTGCAATTTATTTTTTAAATTTTATTTTAACCAATTTGAATGCGCTAAGATCGTTAGACATATAGAATAAACTGAATTGAATAATCTTGCATTTTAAAAAAGAGCCTTTGTGATCTTATAAAATATTTTATATTTTTGAATAAGAAATAATCTCTTTTTCTTTCGCTTTCGTATTCCAATAGTTCTAAAATTGCCTTATAGTTAATTTAAAAAGCAATATCATGCATTATAAACTTCATACAACATTAACATAAATTAGACTCCTTGATTTGATTTCTGATCTATTTGCTCATCAGCGTCACCTCAGATTTCTATTTTTTACTATTCACTTAAGGACAAAATCTTAATGAAATACGTATAAAAATATTACATAAATCGTAAAACTTAATGCAAATATAAGATATTCTTCATCACAACGAATTCAAAAGAAAATGAAAGAATTATATTTTAGATTTTCTCAGAAATAAAAAATGTATTTAACACCCAATTATTATGCAAATATTCTTTAAAATAAGTTATTATTGGATATTTAGATACCTTTTAACAACTGTATAATTTTAATTTATCTGAAAAGTTTACACTTTTTTAAAATACGATTAAATTATCAGAAATTTTAAATAAAAATGAAATTTGTAACATTGAAGAATATTTTATCAGAATATAGACTTATTTTTATGAAAAATATTTAAAAAAGTAATATAAAATGTAGGAAAAAAACATATTCGAGACGTGACTTCAATGGGAAATATTTTAACAGCAGTTTCATCGTTTCTGAATTTGCATGTTAAAAGATGTTTTGCTGTAAATTTCCCAGACTTTTAAACGTTGAAAGAAATTTGATTTGCAGTGTAAAAGAGAAGCTAAACAATTTATCTTGAAACATATTTTTGCATATTCAGAAAAACAATTTTATATTCAACTCATATTTTTATGCTGTGAATTGTAAAAAAAAACGTTCATGTGTAATTTTTTCATATATCGTGACAATAATATGACATATAATGATAAGCAGCAATGAGTTTATCCAAGTTAATATAAGTATTTACAATTATTTTCTTGAATGAAAAATAAGATTTTGCTTCAATGAATTTTGCAGCAGGCTCAATTTTATGTTGTATAAAATATCTTCATCATATAAGCATTTTCTTTATTTTCATGAATTGCATTTAATATAAAATTTTAATTCAAATCTTGAGAGCATGATAAGATATATGATGTTATTTATACAATCCCACTCCACCAAATTCACCAATAAATAACAAGTGATGACTGAAATTGGCAGCTGAAAAAAGAGACTGATGATTCCTTAAATTTATAAAAAAGGCGATGTATGATCAATTAGTAAAAGCTATATATTCCAATTCATTATATTAAGGTATTTATAAGTAATTATAAACAATGTTATTTTCTTATAAAAATATTCATTAAGACAAAGCTAGTTAAAAATTATTTTAAATACATTATTTTCATTTTTTTAGTAATATTATCATTACAGATTATCACTTTCAGTGTGAGTGATTGTAAAAAAGTATGGTATTTGAAATGTGTTTAAAAATATTATATTCTTTCTTATAGATTTATTTACAAGAACATTATAAGCTTCAATTAAAAGAATGGCTGCTTAGCATCCACCATTTAAATAGATTTGTTTCGAATAAATATTCGTAATAAACATTTCGTAATTATTTTCCAACAACAGTAATTCACCAAAAAAGAAAATAATAAGCAAATAAAAAATGCGATTCCAAATATTTAAGTGCAATGTTTTTAATTGCTTGTAGTTCCCTTCTTTTTTGAAACAAATAAATGTATCGTGTCATCACGCATGGAAATTTTATGGTTTTCTATAAAATTATAAATAGCGTATATATCCTAAGATTGCACTTATGATACCTCGGAGTACATTCATTATTATATCAAAAAATTCACTAGAATTTATTTAATCCTTAGCATTAACATTTAAAATAATAATAGTAAATATTTCATATTAATATTTTTTTATATTTTATTTACCTTCAAAATTCATTTTCCTTTAAGAATTGCAATTTTGTTTATCAATACCAAACTTCAATACTTTATAAATAAATCAACCCTACCACATTTAAAGAAGCGTGGAAGTTGTACTCAGGTGTAACGAAAATAACGCGTCCACACACTAATTCATTTAAATAAAACTCCTCGCAGCATTAAAATTTCTCTACTGCTGTAGCAGAGTCAACTTATGGTTCAATTGTGACTTTTTCAGATCGCTTGCATTTCAATTTATGAAACTTTCTTTTTTTGACTGAATGGGAATACTTTTTCACTTTATAGGAATTTGGTCGAATACATGCTACATAATGGAGAAACAGAATTTTGCAATGAAAAAGGCGGAATCCTATAACGTATTCAACATGAGCATTTGTTCAAGATCTTTATTTTTAAACAATCCAAATTTATATGCAGAAATCGTACACGAAAAATGTATTAGATTAAATTTTACTCCACGTGAGTTATTAAATTTCTTTTATTATTTTTCCTTCATATTCTCACATTTATCTATGAGAGAGCCGATTTAGAATTTTAAATAATTATTAGGTTTCACGGAAAATGATCAATTAAAGATATTTAAGTCACTCTTTCTGAATAATGTTTTAAAGTTTCATTTCCCTTTTATTCATGTAAGAAGTAGTTATTTATCGACACATATTCTTGTTGTGTTAAGTATTTTCTAGTCAAAGGAATAAATAAAATAAAACTTCCATATTCTCTGTTTTAATACGAAAAAAATTGCAGTTTTTAGTAATTTTTATTTTTAGAACTAAAATTGGATTTCATATCTAAGAAATAATTTTTCCTAACTTTATTGTTAAACTCAATCTAATATTTATTGTCGAATTTAAGTGTTTAAGTCGTTATGGAAACTCTTTTTTAATTTACTAAAGAATTTATATATATATATATATATATATATATATATATATATATATATATATATATATATATATATATATATATATATATATATATATATATATTTCAGTTTCTTAATATGTATGTAAATTTAGCTTGTTAATTAAATTAAGTAAACAATATTTTAAAATATAATTCTAATTATGTACACATTTTAAGATTATTTATTTTTAATTAATTCGCATTTCTGATAAACTGGGATTATGTGTTGCCTGAAACCTGCATGAGAAGCTAATGTTAACTTAAACTTAACTTTCTTCTTAACTAACTTCAAGTTAACCAATTTCAGTGTAAAATGAATTTATGAGTATCGAATGGAATGAAAATGCATAATATTATCAAAAATGTAAAATTCTTAAAATTATTGTTAAATTTAAATTTGTTTTATAGCAATTAATGTGAATTATGCTTTCAAAGATTATATATTCTGAGGAAGTTTAGATTGATTTTTAAATATGTTAAACAATATTTAAATTTAATTTTACGCAGTTTATTTTCTGTATATGTTATGAATCTCATATACAGAAAACAAATTGCGTCCTTAACAGAAACATTGAACTTATTTGACGTTTTTCATGTATTCCTTTATTTCCTTAGATATAGGAAAAATATTCTTCTAATTAAAGAAAACAAAGAAAAGAATATCTTATTCACGCTGATGCATTGAATCTACAGTTAATTAAATTCCTAATTGGAATGATATAAATTTAGAATTAGGAACTTTTTATTCTTTCCTTTTTACATTTAATGAAAACTCGCTTAAGTTTCATTTCAAGTTTAGAAGTAAGTTTGCATTGTACTAAATCTCAATAAAGTATGTCTGATTGTAAAATTTGAGTTTTTGTGAGCAGATATAATTTCAGTGATTCATTCATGCTTTCCGACTTACACTAATTTATATAATAGAACTTCCCCATTTTAATCGCGATAAGTAAAAACAAACCACAAATTTAGTTATAGATGTAATTGTTATTACTGTAAGAAGTTTGCTTAAAATTTCTCATATCAGTTAAGCAATATTAAATGATTTTTTATGCTTTATAATACAAATCATTTTGTAAGATAAATTATTATTGAGTCAAGCTGTGTATTAAATTTTTTCTATAACTGAATGAATAGATATCATTCAAAGTGTAATATGCAATTCCTCTGACTAATTTTTTTATTTAAATGGTACTTGGTGCTTTAAAAATTGAAAATATTATATTAATATTTTATTTTTATATTTAACATCATGAGATTTAATATTATATGTTCCAAGTTTATAAGAAAATACACTCGCGTCCATAAATTAAGGATAATGCAAGTTCAGGCAAAGACAACGAAAAAAATAAATGTGACTTATTTGTAAATTCTATTTATTAAACAAAAGGTAAAGAGCAATAAAGATGCTATATAATTGACATCATTAATAAAAATTGAGATTTTTACTAACTGGTGCAAATTTCAAAAAAGAACCTATTTACAAAAACGAATATAACATGGCTGGTATGATGGTGAATACATATTATGCGCCCCAGCCGATGCACTACAGGTCGTGCAACGCTTAGGCGTGCTTAGAATCAAATTATCGATCTGATCTTGGGGAATATTACACCACTCATCAAACAATGCTCTCCGATTTTTCGGTAGACATGTGGGAGGGGGTTGACGAATTGCAATTCGTCAGTCAAGCATGTCCCACACAAATCCGGTGAGCATGTTGACCAGTTTATACGGGTGATATACTCCGATTGAAGTTATTAGCGTACAATATCATCTACAATGGTGTCAATGATATTCGTCTACATTAGTGAGGATGGGCATTGTCATCAATAAAGAGAAATTTTGCACCCATAACGCCCCGAAACAAACGTACATGTTGTTCCAGAATGACACCCCGATAGATGTGGCATGTCATGGTTACATTCTGAACATGCATGTTAGTTCTGAAATCCAGAATAATTCCTCCCCAAATGAATGATCTTGCACCTCCATAACGGTGTCGTTCAATGGTATTCTCTTGGTGGTAATAGGTACCTGGCCCTCTCCATATGAACGCCCGGCGAGAATCAGACTGAAAGCTAAACTTGGACTCGCTTGGGAAACATCACACAAAACTACTGTTACGGTGTCTACAATGCATGCTCTCTACTCCAGGCTAATCGCAGATGACAGTGAGTTGCGGTAAGTGGAACACATCTGACAGACCTACAAGCATATAGACCAATGTGCCCTAAGCATCTGTACACGATCTGCCTTGAAACTGTCATACCGGTAGCTGAAGAGAGCTGACGAGACAGGTCTGACGCTGTGGTCTGTCTGTTTCTTTTAGCAGTAACTGCCAAATACCGGTCCTCATTCAGAGTTGTTACTCGGGGGTAATTTGTGCTGTAACGTCTACTCACATTGCCATCATCTTGGAGCCGTTGCCAAAGCCTGGAGATGACACTCTGGGCGATTCCAAGTTCCTCGGATACTTTCAGCTGGGAACGTCCACATTCCAGATGGCCGATAATTCTACCACGTAAAACATCATCCAAATGCTTCCTTTGTGCCATAACTATTTATGGCACTATTTATGCGGATATTGCACTGAAAGGCTTTTAAAGTGCTTGTGAACAATTTAACTGCTGTGCAACCATTCCTTACATACCCCTTTCTTTCACTCTCCTCATTGTGACATACTATCGGTGCCATTTGGTAGTTTCTTGTAATTTGCATATTATTCTTCAAGATGTGTGTGATATTTTACTTGTGAAATTTTTATTTTAGAGTTCCATTTGTGTGTGATTCTGAATTATCCTTAATTTATGGACATGAGTGTAAATATTTTTTTGAGTAAAATGTCTGTTTTAAATTTCTGTGTGATAAAACAAACTGAAATAGATGAAAAAATCTTTAACAGTTCATTAAAATTAAGAAAAATGACATGCATTCTATATTCATATGTAAAAGATTAGGTTTCATATGAGAATGACATTTATTTGATATTTTGTCTTTTATTATTAATATAATATAATTCATATTACAATATTATTAACAGACTACTGTGATAGAATCCAAATTCCGGAGCAGGAAAATTGACTTTACGTTTTCAGTTTGAAAAAATAAATAAATAAAATGTAAACAGTATTCCCGTAACTATATCACAGATTGAACTGCCATAAAAATGCATATTACTTGCATACTAAAATGTAAACTTCAAAGACAATTAACGTATTTATTTTATTACGGAAAAGCTTTTGTTCTCGGTTTCGAGAAATTGTATTTTACAAAACTACTAAATATGAAATGAATCCCAATGGTAGAAACAAAGTTAGACTCGATAGAAAATTTGATTATACAATTCTCTAAAGTCACAAAAGTAATTATGTTAAGATAAAAGAGTTATGATAAATTTAATGTAATGGAAGTTTTAGTTTGCTCAGTTGCATGTTACTCACAAACGATCAATATATCATAGAATATTAAAAAGATAAATAACAATTTCTATTATGGATCATTATTTTCCGGAATAAAAATTATTTTATATTATTATTCCCTTTGGGTACTTCAGTAAATATTTATTATTAAAGAAAAATACAGAATAGTCATACAAATTTATCGTTACACTCTTGATTGATGTACATGATCCCTTTCACTAAAACACATCAAAATACCGCATTTTTGATTAAAATAAATCTTGTAGAATAGATTTTATAAAAAGAACTAAAAACAAGAGGTAAAATAGATAAAGAATGAAAGTAAGTGATCACACTGGAAAGGAATTGTGCAAAAACTTAATGCAGACATACTCCATTAAATTATATTTATTGAAATCCCTTGGTAAGAAACCATAAGATTAAATTAATTTCTTTTTTATCTCAGGAGAAAAAGAGAAAGAAATGACTTAATTAAATGAAGACCAGATGATAACAATTTTCCGGGCGTACATATCTATCAATGATTTACGAATAAGTAAAAAAAAAAAAAATTCTCTTGTGCTACTGCAAAACATGCGAAAGATTGGTTTTTCTTTACACCGCTCTTCCGTTATCTCTACTGGAGCATCAAAATTATTTTGCATGCGACAAAGGGGAACTATTTCGCTTTCAGACAAGTGAAGTGAATTGAAGCATAAAATAGGAATAAACAATGACGGTAAAAACAAAATGGCGCAGCGTCACATGAGACATGTTAAGTGAAGCGTACCCGGAATCGTCGATGTTGCAGGGGACACTTAATCGATGGTGGCGCTAATTCTCTTGAAATAAAAGTAATTTTCATTCAATTGGCTTCTAAAGACCTCACAAACAGGAGGATGTGAAGCAAAAGTCGAAGTCTTATGTAATAATCAAATTTATATCGGTGATAAAGTTATCCCTCATTAAGCCCAGAACGTGCTTGTTCTGACACGATATAAAATGCAATTGTGAGGTTGTTATTTTGTGGTATGTTGCCCAGTATGGTTTTTTGTTTGAAGTTACGTAACAATTTAATTAATACAAAGCAGAGCACAATTATTTGTCCGTTCATTACAGGCAGCGTAACATTATTGCTAACCACTCGCGTAATTGAACCAATTATACAAATTGTTGGCTAACGTAAAACAAAACTAGAAAAGGATCCTGTTGAGAAAATTATGCTCATCGGGATACTCCTTTTAAATACAGAATTGGTTGTTCTTTGAAATGTAAAATAAATGGTTAGGAGGTCATAAGAGGTCATCTTTGCCTAAAATTATGAAATATTTTAACATAAAAATATTACAGAATTTATAAGTAAATTTCCCTGCTAATAAAATTCAACAATTTAAAATGCTTGCATTTTTTGCTTTAGTAAGAAAAAATGTACACATTATTTTGATTTGATTATCTAAGAGTAAAATGTTAGGTCATGTGAATTTTGCTGAAAATATACTCTACAATATATTCTGTGTATTAGCATAAATTTGATCTAAAAAAATGCGTGAAAATTAACTGAGCTTAAAATTTGTGACTCTCTATACTATTTATTTTCTAAATCTATTAAATATCAAGTATGAATATAATTGTTAAAGTTGTGAATCAGAAACACTTAATGAAAACGTTAAAATAGTTTCAACATTAGAAAAATATTTCATTTTACCTATAGATTTCCTTAAAAAACACTTTTTAAGCTGATATAGGTGAAACTAGCTATAATAAAGGCAGAATGACAATCTAAATTAAGAAATTTTTATTCGTAAAATAAAATATGTAATTAAAAAAGACTGATTAAGGTGGTGTGGGGTGTCTGCTGTAATAAGTAAATAATAGAAAGGAAAAATGTACAAATATTTTTAAACAAATCACATAAATTACTATTATGCTGATAATAACTTGTTCAAATTAGCCAAAATTTTTCTTTATTGTATGGTATTTATTTAATTTTATTCAAATTTGAATTTTATGTTATGAAAAAAGACTTTTTAAAATTAGAGAGCAAAAGGTATCACAATGAGCCTACTCTTTTATTATTTATAAAGACCTATATAAAATTTACAGACCCAATTACAAACAGAGCTACGGTATTTCATTCGAATACAGATACTCAACACGTGTCACCTCTATGAACAAAAATATGTAAGGTTAACAACTGTAAATTTTTTTACATTTACTTATACATTTATACAGTTTAAAGAATACATTGCATGGATTTAAGTAAATGTAAAAAAATTTCAAAAGAAATTTTATGATTCGTTCCTCAGTATTTTTATCAATTTCCTATTGCTTTCAGTTCTACCATTCATCTTCATATGGATCTTCCCATTATGGTTGGTTACTTTTTCTGAGATCAATCATAACTTTTATAAAGACCCCCTAAAATATGTTAGAAAAATAATACTCGAGATTATACATAAAAAATAAGAAATTTTATTCATTGATATTTGAAGAAAGTAATTTCAGATACTTTTAGCAGTTTTTTTAAATACATTCCACAAGGCAGCAAGCAGATCACTTTATAAAGAGAATGATTTATTATGTTTTTGAAAACAATCCAACATCGTCAACACTATTGCATGAATTGTTACCTAATTTGAAACTTCTATTTTCAACTAATAAAACATGCGTACCACTAAATTAATTAAATGAGCAAAAAATTGTTAAATATGATTTTAAAGTCAAGTAATTACTTATGGTAAGTGTAGAAAGCAAAATGAACCAAAACAATCCAATAATATGTTCTATTTTATCAAATAGCAAATTTATGTCCAAGGAATATAAATATTACCCTACATGTTGTTATTACTAAATTCTGGATTTATTTTATTAAAAATGCTATGAAAGCGTATCACAAAACGTATGCCATTGTCATAATGAATAAACAAACTGAAATCCAGTTCAAATACCGTTTTTCAATACATAATTTTTCTAATAAAATGCAGGCATCAGATCACTGCTAATTTACACACCTGTTGTTTTTGTATGTTGAACAGTAAAAAATATATTGGGTACTGATGTTCATTTTTAGGCTCGTTGATTGATATAAGCTATAATATGCAATGCAGTTGTCATTCAGTTTTAAGCAGAAAAGGCTATTTATAAGAGAGTTAAGGCTTTTTCTTTTTGAAAATTTGTAAGTAAATTACTACTACACGAAGTACTTTTAAAGTTGGTTTTTCTTTAAATATATTTTTAGAAAGATACTATAAAACATTATAAACAAGGCAATTAATTTCATGATGTTCATTCCGTAGACATGAGCTCCTACCATTTTTCCATATTAAAACTTTATCATATTGCATTTTTGACCGTTACGAGAAAGATTAAAATCACGACATTACAGAAATATTTTCTTAAATAAATTCCAAGTTGAAATAATTTTTTTTTGGTTTTTTAAGTTCATTAATGTGTTTAATGTTTTTGAAACATATTAATCGGTGAAAGCTGTAATCTAAAGAAAGTATCCTAAAAGGTGGTGGTTATTTATCCAAATAAGTTAGTTTTGTGAAAATGAAGTGATAGGTAAAAACAATACAAAGAGAGAAAGAAACCTCCTTGCCCGAACCAAGATAGTTAGGAAGTCACCTCTCCGCCATCGTTTGACTGAAATACATAAATAATGAAGCATCAGTCATATTACTATTCATTGTTTATCGATTACTTTCGTTATGAATACGTACCTGAAGAGTGTTTATTACTTTGAATGCAAAATGAAAGGTGTAATTTTAAATGTAATGTTTCAAGGGTACTGTTAAACTGCCCTTTCAGATGAATAAGTTAATCCAAAAGTTTGCCATACATTTCTCAAAGCTTCTCTAAAATGAAGCGTTTCTCATCCCTCCAAGCTTCCTCATCAATTTTGACACCAATTTCATCACTGACTGCCATACGAAGAAAAGAAAAATATAAATAAATAAACAACTTTATATTCAATTATTATTACCACAAATTTGTGCTTCTTTTTTATCCTCCTGAAGAGAAACACTTGTTTTAAAATTAAGTCAGTCTTTTCCACTTTACTTCTTAAATCTCTTTTATATATTCATTTCATTTTATTCTAAAATAGTTATTTGGAGTGAAGTATTTTGGAATAACATGTTTGATAGCTCTCTAGAGATAATTTTCTTTTCCTCGGTTTTGAATAGCGACAAAAAAGTGCTTGAGAATCCATATTGCATAAATATATCATCGTGCCTTACAATTTAAAAGTATTTTTCCACCAAAAATATAATAAAAGAATTGAAAAAATGTATTTCATTAGAGGATGAAATCTGCTGAATCATTCCATCAGAAATACCTGAATATAAAATATTAGACATCCCTTGATTTAGATTTTTTCCCCTTTCACTACTGATAAAATATCAGAAGATTTAGATAAGCATCCAAGCGAATTTATTTCATAGAAAGCGGAATTTTTTTTTTTTTTTCCCAACAGCTTCACTTTCTCTCTCTGTATATATATATATATATATATATATATATATATATATATATATATATATATATATATATATATATATATATATATATATATATATATATATATATATATATATATCATAATTTTATTAGAGTCCTTTAGTAATATTGGATACATTTTGTATATAAGCAGGTTAAATGATACTTTTTTGAAAATATTTAATAGGTTTTCAGAATCTTCGTATGAGATTTTAATTAATATAAAATCAATATCTGAGAAAAATATAAAATACTGCCACAAATATACGGACAAGTACAAATTACTGTTGCAAACATGACAAAAATTTAAGCAAGACCATTCTAAACAAACATGATTTGAAATGAAATGAATATAATATTATGATATTATAATTGTGAGTTTCAAAATTTAAATACTTAATATATTAATAAAAGTTTAATGATCAATTATAGAAATGGTATTGAAAATTTTATTTAAATATTAATTACTTTTTTTGTTTGTAGTTCCACACTTTTATTTTTATACCATGGCGTTATCCTAATTGATCTTAGGAAATTGCGTCTTTAGGTCGTGCATTCACTGGCAAACTACATTCTAATTTCTTGTCATGCATTTTATTTTCTGAGTTTTTATATTTGTTTTGTTTTGAGATTATACGGCATATAAATATTAGATTCCTTTCCTGTGTAACAGTAAAAGAAACCTTTATGCATGTATATATATATATATATATATATATATATATATATATATATATATATATATATATATATATATATATATATATATATATATATATATATATATATATATATATATATATATACACTATATATATATTATACTGGCCATTCAAAACCTGCTGCTGAGCGATGGCTCACTGTCACCCATAATATGCATGTTAACAATATGCAGCAGTGCAAAGAAGTTGTAGCAGGTGGACTTCCTGCCGCTCTCCGCAGCATCCAGAGATTACAGACCGCATCACTGTAGCTAAGTTCCCCTTAACATGGTCATCCATTTCTCTAAAAGATAAAAAGCAATGAAATAGGTAACTATTATTCCTCATCGAAATCAGAAATTTGGTAGAAAGATGATCTGTCTTCGGCAGGACACTTTTAAATAACTAGCGCAAAATGAAAAATACGTAGGAAAAATCAATTACCGTATTAAAATTCGGAAATCTCTTTTCTATTTGTGTAGTGCTTACAAGGGACACTACAGTGTCCAGTGATAAGCATAAGCGTTATAATTTTATTGATTTGTATATATAATCGCTGTAAGGGATTGATGTTTTATATGTTTTACCTTCTTCCATGAGTGTTGCATTTTATGTGGCCATCAGTGTATATACAGATCAAAACTCATATCGGAGATGGAAAATAATTATTTCATGTAGAAATGTTAATTACTTTTATTATCTTTTATCATAATTAAATTTGTTTGAATTCATTAAAAGATTTATTTTTAAATGCACAAATGAATGTTATAATTTAAGAGTAACAAAAATTATTGTTATATCAATGCATCTCTCTTACTGCAAACTATGGTTTATGAATCTCCGTACTTTCTTTATCTGAATTTAGTTTATTGTTGCATTTACATGAAAAATATTTCTCTAATTTCCACTCATTCTGCAAATACAAGATTTGACATTCCAACATTCTATTATTCCAGGAATTTACTTTCTCATCTTTCGTATTTAAGAGTTGATATTGAAATGGACAAGTTGAATGAATAATCAGCTTTCGACATCTCGATTTCAACTCTTTCAATATTTGTTGGTGCAAGTGAACCTATCGTTTTTCTTCTTAGTAAGAAAGATTCTTATTTATTTTCATGGTATAGATTGTCAGCATCATCGATAAAGATATTAGTCAATCTAAATTCATGCCTCTATATGTTGAACCAACCCATTAATTCATATACTTTTTTAGAGAGAAACATGTTTTAATCTAAAATAATTTCAAAATAGTTATAAATTATTTGTTTTATATAAATTTAATTACCAAAAAATATGATAATATCTTAAAACCATTTTCAATAAAATTTCTTCTTAAAATTTATATTTAAAAAGCATTTGTTGCTTTTAAGATCTCGTTTAAAACTGAACAAAATATCATTTTTACATCAATTCTAATTTTAAATAAATGTGGAATGCTAATTTTTCCAACAATCCAAAACACCTTTCTCACATATAGATAAAATAAATAATTTGTTTTAAGCTTACCAATGAAATGGTAACAATAATGATAAGTAACATATTTAAATCAATTTATCATGATTTTTATCATGTATCAAAAAAGTTGAATGTATGTAAACAATGTAAATAATAAAAAATGGACAAGAATTTTTTTCTTGATTTAGTAAATCTCTATGTAATTTCATTCTATATATGAAATCTATTTTTAGAGGAATGAGTAACTTTAATCTCACTGTTTAATTCTTCCAATATCATAATTTAATTAAGTATTTATTAATGTTTTCAAAGAAACAATAATTTTAGGAAATTTCCTTATTTAATATGGTAATTTTTATATTCAAGAATAGACTATTGATATGAATTAAATTTTTCTCTATTTCTCAGTTTAGAAATATTTTCTACTTTTTAAAATCTTTGTGATATTTTCAGTACATTTGAATATCATGTTTAATTTGCGTTGATTCATGTGAAGTATAAATACTCGTAACTGTCCAAAAATATGTTATAGCGACCTATTTTGTAAATTATATATTAATCCCAATTTGCTATACGATTTTCTCTCTTTTATTTTTGTAAAATTAAACAATATCGAGAACTGTAAACCATGTCTTCGATATTTTTACTTTAATCCCCAGCATCATTAAACGCTTTTCTTACGGAATTAGGATCTTTTGCATGTAAAGGAATCAAAGAAACTTGAAAAATTTCTCACTTATATTGCAGAGATCCAAAACTGATAATTTTTATATGGTTATTCTCTCCACGAATCCATCAATCTATTAAGCTATTTTCCATTCTTTTCCCAGGAAAAAATAGCATCGAATTAGGATTGAAATTTCTTTCAAACTGCTTTTGAGAAACCATAATTTTCTTTAAACATTCGAGTATCATATATCATCTATCAATATCATTCACTCTCTACCTCTTTCTGTTTCACATATACTTTCTTATTTTTCTTGAAAATGAGTAACTTCCTTTGAATCATAAATATAAATTATTATGTGTCTAAGGAATAATTAAAAAAAATATTGACTTTTGATAATATTGTTGACATTTTCATGATTACTACATTCATTCTAAAAATTACAATAGAAAATATTTATTAATTCTACATAAATATTATTTCAGTAGAAATGCTCCACTGCTAAATTTAGATTTTAATTGGTAAATTTATGGCGTTGTTTCTGAAAATTACAACTATTTGTAAGTCAATATTCTTTATACATAAGTAAACAGAAATGTTTCACTTAACCTATATGACACGTTATAAATTTTATTAAAATATCTCTGTTCGTTTTTTAGCTTCACTAGAAAATGTAGACTCACATATATTCATTTATATCAATATATTATATATATGAAAATTAGCAAAAAATATTTTTAATAGATTTGTAGAAAAAAGGCTATGAAGTTACAATATTTAGTATATAGCTCAAAATATATGTTCCAATTACGAGATTTTGCTACATTTTGAAATTTTATTTAGCAGTTAACAGAGACTTACAATGCTTTAAATTCATAAAATTAATTAAATAAATTAAACCTTTTTCCAAATTATTACTCCTGTAACAGTTGAAAATAGGCGTTTTTATAGATATTTTATTAGTTGAATCTCAGTAGGAAATGGTTTTTAAAATTCAGTATATCAATATGAATTGCCTATGTACGTCAGTTTGCAGTAAAACTAGATGCATTTTTCATTTTAATCTTCTGAAACTAAATTTTTTAATCTCAATTTTAAAACCACAGAACATTTCATTACAACAAAATATATTATGAAACACGAGAGTTATTTGCATTAAATGCTGAATATTGAAGTTTATGAAACCAGATAAAAGGAATATTTCATCCTATCAAAAGATAAATAAATTGATATCTGAACTTTTAAAAGAAGTTTAAGAAATGATGAGAATTTCTAGCGATATTTTAATCAGAAACGTCAAAATCAATATCCAATTTATTTGAAATTTTGAGCGTTTAATAATGCTACCACTGACACTATTGGAAATATTATTTCAAATTCTAATATACTTATGTGTTTGCAAAGTCCTAGTTTTTTGCGCCACATTTTAATGGAATTTTAAATGCATTTCTCTCATTTCATAAAGAATTTAAATTACTTGTAAATAAAAGCAAAAAAGGAAAATCTTGAAGTGCAAGAAATGATTAAATTAATATATTTTATCTTTTAAATTTACTTATTATTCTCTGTCAGATTTTATCTTTTGTAAAATTTAATTAACGTTTTTAAAAGTTGCTTGGATTCCAAGGATTATAATAAAGTCAATATTTTTAATTAAATCATTATTTGAGATTTCATTTCCCATTCTAAGAAATAATATTTCTCAAAATTAAAAAAAAGTAAATTTTGGATTTATTAAAGCAATCAATTTTTATGACTTTTTATCAATTTTTATAATTTTTTTAATTTAAAATATATTTCATTTTAATTACAAATTCAAGAACTATGTATTAAATAATGTCCCTTTAATTTAATTTAATTTTAATTTCTTATGATATTAATGAAAATCAAATTGGTTTGTTTTCAATAGTTAGAAAACTTTCTATATAATTTACATTTAAAATTATGTATTAAAAAATGAATGCAATAGAAAAATTCTACGTTAATAATATATAGAGTTAAATGAAAATAATTCCTTTAGCTTAGGAAAAATTATATTTCTTATACTTAAGATGTACAACACTTTCACCTGCACTCGTAAGGCACATTACATGCTAACGTATAACACAACTGTTCATAAATACCAGTAATGCTCTAATTAATTTAAATGGTTCTTTAGTGTTCGGTAAATCACGGAGTCAAAATGAATCCCGAAAATGTGATTTCCGTTGCAAAATTTATCATATAGCTTTGTAAGGTTAAAAGCACTTAAAATTTTAGTGCCACGTTATTATTTTCATGAATCATGAAAATTATTTAACCTTATTTTTTCATAAAAGTTTTGCTACCATATGGATAGTTAAATCTTAATTTTCTGAAGCATTAAAATTTAAATGTCTGATGATGAAATAATACTATCTTTGGATATTATTAATTTCAAATTTCAGTTATATTCTTATTTTAATTAAGTAAAAAATATGATACGATTTTTTTAAATTTTATTTAATATTAATTCATTGATTATTATTGTACTTCTATTTAATGTCTTATAATTTTCCTTATTTCGCTAAACAATTGCAACTCTGTTTTTTTTATTATTTCACTTGTTTCCTTTGTACCCTCATACTCAATAAAAGCAAATTATTTAGTTTAGTTCTAATATTTTTAGTACTTTAACTAATATATGAAAAGTTATTGTCACTTTCCAAAATGAATTTTTTTTTTTTTTTTTTTTTTTTTTGCATTTAAATGAGAAAAAGGAAAAGTAAAATTATAAAAGAGTTTCCGCCTGTTTCTAAAGAGATAGAAAGTTTAGAAAAAAATAAACGACATTAAAAATTCCTTAAATAATAAAAACTAAAAATACAACTTGATTTTAAATAAAATAATTAAGGAATCCAATGTCAAAGGAAATGAAATTATTGGCATATCTTAAATTGATTTTAATGAATACATAAATGAACATTTTTTTTCATTTTTTTACTACTACTTGACAATCGCATGTAAATTTGCATTTATATAAAAATTTATGCATATATATGAAAAACTCTCATACCATACTTAATAAAAATGAATTCAATTCACGAAGAAAGTACATACTGAAAAAGAGATTAAATTTTAAGTCAGTTATATTACATGAAGCTTAATAATCAGCTTAGATTAGCAATTTTACTGACATTGTCACATTGTCCCCGCAATAGTTTATTGGAATAGAAATAAATTTTATATTTTACAGTGCACTTACGATTTTATAATACTCAGTGTATTTATATGACTGTAAGGTTATAAAAAAGAGAAACTACATCATACAAATGCATTACAGCCTCAATATATAAATAATAACGTTTTTGCATGTTCCATGCTTGTTGCTTTCTACCAATATTGTGTATCATTTTAGTTACATCTATAAGTTTTCTCATAAAATTTTAAATATTGTTATTTTAAAATTTGACAATTGTCATGAGTTGAGAATAAACTATTGGAAAATGTTAGCTTTACAAATAACTAAGATATATATATATATATATATATATATATATATATATATATATATATATATATATATATATATATATATTGTGTGTGTGTGTGTAAATAAATAGATAGATAATAATTACGTTCTTGTAATACTCACCATAGAGCCAAATATGCCTTCGATTCTGCGTGCGGTTTCCAAAAAAAACTTAATTGTCAAACCGTTTTAAAATTGTGGAGAAACGTGCTTACATTTTGATGAATATAGAAAAAATGATAAATTTTAGTAAAAAACTATATCCTTATTTCAAAATGATTCCTTTTGTATCATTCATTGCAGTCAAAATTGTAGAAAAAATATAATATAAGCATTAAAAGTTAATATGAATCTTGAACATTTTTATTTATATTAATAAAAATTTATAAATAAATTATAATTGAAGCGATACTTTAATTGTAATTGATTTATTTAGTTTTAAAATGCTAATATAGATTCCTCACAAAAATAGAAACACGGTAAATAGACACCTCTAAAATTATCTAAAAAAGGATTATGTACATAAAACATTTTTACGGAAAGCATCTTTTTGTGAAAGATAATTTATATGTATTCTCAAAAAAATTTAGAATATCAAATATGAATTTAGATCTGTACAATAAATTTTTTTTGTAGTACAATTTGATTAAAAGAATGGTCTTAAATATAGTTTGTTTGGACTACAAATGTTAAATGCAAAAACAAATAAATTCAGTATAAAACAATATACAAGATATGTAAATATATCATGGAATATCATCCATATCCTTTCTTGATTTTAGTATTTGGTTCAAAAAACTAAAACTATTCAATCAAATAATTTTATCATGTAAAATGTATGGAATGAAATTATTACTATAAATTCAATGCATTTATGGAATTAAAGCAAATAGTGCAGAAAAGCCATGAACATTAAATGCAGTTGTTTCTCCATTCTACTTTATACCCATAATCATTTGGATCTGCTTCCATTGTTTACATTCAGTCATAGACTAGGCATCAACTATTTCGGACAATTGGACAAGAAGTTCATTCAATCTCCTTTAGAAGTCGTTCCAGAAGTCGTAAAATCGGGTGACGATCTCATCTACTGTCACACGGACATTTAAGAGGTAGTATATATTCTTTCTATTACACTTTTACTTTTTCATCTTATTTATTTCCAATAAAAGAATGAATAAAAAATAGAAATGTCAAAATATTTTCAAAGTTCTAGACAGTTAAACGACTTTTTAATTTTCTTATATTATTTAAACTGATTTATGTTCTTGTTACACTATTTATTCATTTTTTTATTATTCCCTCTTTTAATAAATATATTATTTCAAAAGAAAATTAGATAATTAAATTCCTTGAATTTTTCCAGGCTAAAATAAATTATTAAGCTATTTTATTTGTATTCTTTTCTTCTTCTTTCCAGCAGTACTTTACATGAAGTTTGTTATGACATTTAAAATTTTCCCTGAATATTTATTATAAATTCCAGAAAGCACTATCATATATCTATTTCTTCAGAAATACTATGCTGGAAAAAGTAAATTATTAAAAATTTGACTTTCTGAAAAGCTGTTGTAAATGATGAGATATTTTCGCATTTTAAGCTATCACAAGAAAAACACTTCATGCCTCAAACAAATTGAAAGATAAAAGGTTGCGGAAAGATGATTCCTAAAATAAACTTCCGCCAAATAAAAGAATTTATCTCGCTAGAAAGCGATTTTCTTGGTGTCTTCCACTATTAAAAATAACATATATTTTAGAAAAATAACAGAAGTAATATATGGTTTTCTTCAAGGGATTTTTTCTAGAAGTGGCAAAAATATTCGAAATGCAAATTTTATAGTTTAAAGCAAATAATTTGTTTTATTCAATAATCGTGAATTACACTATAATCGCAACAAAACAGAAAAGTTTTACCAAAAATATTTGATTCAAGTTTAAATAATTTAGGTATATTAGTAAAGATATATATTATTTTGATTTAAAAAGCACTCAGTTAATATAATGTTTGTATTTATTGTTAATAGTTCAAATTCCAAATGTGTTTTTCATATTCATTGATTTTATTACTTAACTATTTATTCCATATAAATTTTTTAAATTGTTAACACTTCCTGTTGAAATAATCACAAAATTTACTATAAATTAAATTCTTAAGAGCTGTTTTGATAAGTTAAGACAGCCAAACTAGTGCTTATATGCATAAAGTGACAGTAGGTAGATAAACGTATTATCTAACCAGAAATTGTGTAAATGTGCAAGTTAATACGGGAACATATTTGTAAAAATGAGTGATAATTTAATCTTATATGCTCTGTTACGCGTGTTAGGAAAATATCGTGAAAGGAGGTTACGCGTGTTAAAAATTAAAATATATAGCAATGATCATTTAGTACTTTGCGTCTGGTTTTCTTTAAATTTGCTTATCCTATTGTCGATTGATTTTGCCCAACCATTCACGATAAAAGTTGGAATGTTCACTGGTGGGTAGTAGAGACTATGATGATTAACACTGATCTTAAAGCGCATTTTCTATGATCCACTTTTTAGATAGCAATATTAAATATTCGATTACGATTCTTTATATATATATATTTGATTACTAGTTTATATGAATTTGTGTTCGTTAATAAATTTGTGAAATATTTTGACAAAAAGAAAGAAACAGGCTAAACAGCGATGATAATTTTCTGTGATGAAAATATTCGAACAACTTACTGTTTCAAAATAATCAGCCCTTTAACTTAAAAAATGTTATTTAATGATGAGAAATGTTAAGACACATTACCAAAATTTGATACACATTTTTATGTTTGTTGGTTTTTATCATCAATTAACTTCAGCTTTTTTTTTATAAGCTTAATCAGAATTTACTTAAAAATATCTGAAAAATGTAGATATTTTAAATAATTGCTGAGTGATGGAAACATGCAAATTTTCTGTTAATGAAACTTTTAATGACATATTCTGTATAGTTGTACCTGTTATTTCTTTTATGTCACGAATAAAAAGAGATGAACCTATATTTTATTAATAAATTTAAACCAATTCATTATATTTACTTTATCAAAAATTGAAATTTTGAAAAATGGCTTTTAATGTAAATCGATTTCTGAAGACAACAATAAATGTTTAAGTAAATTTAGTAAAAATTATTTTTTCTGTACTAAGGATTACTACTTTGTAGTACTCTACTCTGTACTACTTTGTAGTAGGCTGTGCAAAGTTGATTTATCATTATACGCAAAACTCATAAAATCTAGATTTCCATTTATACTGGTTAATTGGACTAAATGGCTTTATCCTTTCGTTTTCACTTATTGCAGGAAATAAATAAATTTGAATCAGATTTTCTAATAATGAAATTTCAGATTAGTTAAAAAAATTCAAAATAACGTAATAGATACAAATTTCTGCTCTTACGGCTAAGCATAATATTTTTTTCTAGTAGATGAAGAATATTATTAACAACTTTCAAATTGTAGCAGTTAAAGTAATCACTCGAACTTTAGGTTTTGCTTTCATTGTTTGAAGAGAAATAAAAAAATCGTTTTTTTTTTTCGTTGTTCTTTTCAAAAAGAAGAATTTCGTAGTCGATTTTGAAATTAAAAATGCTAACACATTCGTATTTTGCTCAAAGGAAAGGAAGAACAACTCTTTGAAGCATAAATTTCCCATTTCTTAATCCAATAAAGTATATTGAAAGTTTATGAAAAATGGATGTATTCGGTTCCCAGCTGAAAAATATAACTAAATATTTCATGCAAGAAAGAAAGAGAAGGTTTTTTGTAAATCTAGGGGCCAAAAATATGGTATTTATGTAATATGCCTTTAAAATTCAATGATGAATTTAAGTAACGGAATTTTTCGGCAACTCCTAACAATTTAGTTGTTCTTCTTTACTTTACGATCCTACATAAAATCCATTTTTTGAAGGATAACTCTTAACGTTCTTCTTAAAAATCAATTCATACTGAGTTTTAATATAGTAATATCTATTCATGTATTCTCAAAGGATATTTTGATCTGTTAGGCTTTTTATTCAATAGACATTCTTGTGTTCATATCCTTTTTCATGGAAACCATGCACTTATTTGAAATAAAAATAAAACTGTTGAATGCTAACTAATAGTTGCTTTCAGTGGTTATTTCAGAAAGTAAAATTAGTGTCTTAATATAATATTATGTGTGTGCTTTTTCAACAACATATAAATTTAAGGGTCTTTAAATACTACGATTACATACTTAAAATCTGTCGTATTTTTTACTACAGAAGTTGTACAAGTACATTGAAATACTTATATTATTACAAGTATTTCAAAGTCATAGGTATTTTAAAACCATACATTTAAGTATTTTGAAGTCATACTAAATATTGTATACTATTTTCTATTCTTGAAATATTTTGACAATGAAAAATACTATTTATCAAGCATTATGTTTACTATAAGAACACAAATAATTTGAAAGAATCAACAAATCATATATAAACAAATTATACGATATCACCACATTTAAAAATGGGTTATGTGTTAATGTTCAGATTCACACACACACACACACACACACACACACACACACACACACACACACACACACACACACACACACACACACACACACACACACACACACACACACACACACAAATATTTATTAACCACTTAAAATTTCAAATAAATAGTTAGGAAATCTCTCTTTCTTAAATATTTTATAATACTATTTATGTTTTTATTTAAACAACACATACACTTTATATTTAGGAGATTTGCAAAAACAATTTTCCATCTTATTTTTACATTTACGCAAAAATATAAATGAAGTGATATGCAATAATTAATTAAGAATCAAGACTTATTGCTGTTCAAAAATATATATGTTTAATATGTGATTCATATTCATTGGGATGTTTATTTCATTTATTTGAAACATATTATATTTATCATCATTTATCATTTATTATATATTTTCTCGAAGTATATATTGCTTTAATTCGTGATCTGTTTTTGTTGAGGCTTTTATATATTTTTCATTAAATGAGATAATTGAATAAGAAAGATTATTACAAATATTTATACTTTTTTAAAACACCTTTCTTACTGATTATATAATACGGTAATATATTAGTACTTTTTACCCTCATATATTAAAGGGAGTTGTGTAATGAATTATAAATGTAGTGAACTGTTAACAAAGATAATAAAGCGCCAAGAATGATATTAGACATTCAGCCTCAAACAATTCTTCAAAGTTTTGATCTTAAGGATTGTGTGTGAAACAGGTCATATGGATTAAGTAGACTTATGCCGAACCAGCGAATTGTTCTCTTGCCAGGATTGCGCTGGGACACAAATCTTGGCAACATGTAAAAGCTAGGAACTTGGCGATTATATTTCAGTCTGGCAAGCTTAAAGACGCTGATTTAATATTGATTTCTGCTGCATTCTCCTCTCCATTTTCAATTTAATAAATATGTTGAAACTTGTAAAAATAAATGATTCAGTACAAAAAGAATTATAGATGCCTATTTAAATGAAATTTACTTAATTTGAGCAAGTTTTTAAATACATAACTTTGAAATATTTTCAAAAATATTTATCAATTATTTTCAAAAAGACACATATATTTCATTCATCTATCTTATTTTTCATTCAATTATAAAATATTCTTTCGACTGGACATCATTATTAAATATAGATTCTCACAAAAATATTAAAATATTGACTCATTCTTTAGATTAACATATGATTAATGAAATAGATTAATGAAATATTTTATTAGATTAATGAAATATTTTATTTAATTAATCTGAAAAATGTTTGCGTAAATATTAATTAGTTTTCAATTAAATGTTCAAATCTTCATTTACTGTGAAAATAAAAACGTTATTTTCATGTGATAAATTCAAATATTTTCATTTATACTTTGGAATAAATTATCATTTATTTAAAAATACTAAATAAAATAAGAAAAATGTGAAATTTTTAATGAAAGAGCAGAGGAAAATTTCTTCGGAAATTCAATTTTGTCTGTTCATCAATTTCATTCTATACAACAAACTAACTGTCATGTGCTATTGTAGTAAATTTTAATATAGTACTTTGATCTAAAATAATCGAGTGTTAGATGGTTATACATTTGAACTGTAAGATGGTTAAATAAGCTCGAATTTTAAAAATAAAATTTAATTTAATTAAAAATATGATGTTATCTTAAGCGCCTTGATAGAACGCCTCTTAGAAACTTTTGCTTTTAAATGATTTAAGTTTAATTTCAGAAAAATTATATGAAGAAAAATAGTAAAAGTCAGAAAGATACTCAGTTCATTTAGTAACACTTCTACGAAAAACCAAAACCTTTTAGAAACAGGGAAAAAATTGGCGTCATTAAATTGGTACAGAGAAATCTTGTACAATATCTTTACTATATGGTGAACAGACCATAAATGGAAGGCAATAGCAAGTCTTATAAAAGTAAATATTGCCAACTATATGATGCCTCTAAAATTATTTCTACTTTCATAAAGAAAAAAACTACTTGAATTCTAGATATTCTATCTAAATTGATTTGAAAGCAGAAGACAAAAAACATGCTTCTCTTTTGTTACCTATTTAATTCGTTAACACAATTTTGCTTCTGTATGCTGTGGTATGAAGTCTTCGATCATTGTTTAAATATTTGAGCCTAATAAAATCTGCAATCAAGAAATTATAAGTAAAAATGCATTTGTCTAATATTATCAAAATTCAAAATTATTTTTTTATTTAAATGCAAATACGATTCACAACTAGACGATATAATTTTTTTTATATTACCAATGTAACTGAATCAATAATAAAATATTTTCTGAAGCTCACAAAAACATTTGATAATGTGTATTCTTGACATAACGACAGGATCAAGATTTAAATTGCAAATGATGTAAATAAAAAGTGGTTTAGACAGCCTAAGCATTCAGTCTCTCGTTTGCTTATATTTTCCTCTTTTTCACTGAATCACTGATATTATTGGATATTTTGCTATTAAAGTAGTTAATAGATTAGAAATGTTCTAATTTTTTAATAACAAATATGTAAAAATTTCTCTTTAATGAAAATATCCAGAAAGCTGAAAAGAAAAGGATAATAGAAATAAAAATAATATTTAATAAAAAAATAAACCCAAACACAGTGTACCCAAAATATTCAAAAATTGACGAAGCATATTTGTAAAAATGCATAGTGTCACATTTTATATCTTACAAAAAATGATTAAATTTGATGGCTTTCATTTTTTTTCTTGGATGGAGTAAGACTTAGTGTTACCAACAATATTTAGAGATTGGACATTGGAGGGAAATAAGAAAGCATGCACTCTTCATACTTTTCTTCTTATGTTCAAAATTAATTGCAAAAAATGCACAAAAATTCAAAAATAGTTGATCGATTCAAAAATAGTTGATATCCGATATTTAGAACATGTAACTGAAGTTAATCATTACAAATTACAGAAAAATGATTATTATTTATATAATATACGCTTTTATAAGTGAAAAAATAAAATAATCCAATATAAATGAAAAACAAGAATAGAGCTATCATTTAAAATAATTTAATAATAAAATTTAAGAACACAGGAAACTAGAAGTTAATAATAGGTAGAGACTTTAAATGAAAATAAAAGAACTTTAATTCTACAGCATATATCTCTAATATCGGAATTGGTATAGTTCTATACAAAAAACATTTTCTGAGCCACCACAGTAAAAACATCGGTTGTACACATGTAGATAAAATGTTTCTATTTTAAAAATAGGTTTTGATACAAAGCCACACACGTTCATTTGTAGCCGCTATTTTTGAGATGAATCACAAATTTCAATAAAAGAATTCAATGTTATCTAAAATTATAATACTGAAGTCTTTTAAAGCTAATTGGGACTTCTCGGTCGGGTAAAAAAACGTCAATCGTAAAGTAGAATTCCGTCATGTTTTAGAGTAAAATCCATCATTCATAAATAAGAATAAATTATTTCTTTAAATGTTACAATGTAGAAATAAATATAATATAATATAATTTTCGTATAATACAATTTTAGATAAAAATGTATGTAATATCAAGCCATGATGAATACGTTAATTCAGATATTTATTAGGAAAAATAAGCCACATTTTATAGTGATTTAAATTCATAATAAAATAAATGGATTTATCTATATAGTCTTAACTACTAAAAATAAATGGTCAATTCTTGATTTTTATTACAATAGTATTATTAGGTGCCATTAATATTACAATAAATTACAAAACAAGATATAAGAATCTATTTAGATATATAAAGCAAGGTATAAAAGCTGATGTAAAGAAGGAAACTATTACATTTTGGTAGAGAAAATGCTAACACGCCAGGAAAAGACAAACAGTTGAGAAAAATGAAAATATGCTTTAGCGCAGCAAATAGATGAAAAGCACAAAAGATATACTTTGGAAGTAGCTCAAGATGATTAATCATTGATAGTGTTCTCTTGAACTACTATATATACGAATTTCATGTTTAAGGTCAATTGAGATAAAAAAAAATAATCGTGGTGTGTGATATGCTTTGAAAGATACGATTAATTTGGCTGTAAAAACTTGCGATGTACCATTCCTAAAGAAATAAAACCTAAAAAAAAACTCTCTGATTGTAAAAGAAATATGTTTCACTGCAATTCCCATCTCAAAAATACTTGTCCTGTCTTACACCAGAAAAGCGTGTGCCTATTCTATATGCTGTGCTTTTTCAGTTTTAAGTATACCTTTCAAAATACAATTTGTATGAGATTTTGTACTATCATGCAATAAAAAATAGTATCATTGATGGCTACAAAATGAGATAGAGCATCTTCTTAAATTATCTATCGTTATAAATTATTATATAAAAAATCTATGGTTAAATTACAAATGATACGTATGTTTGTATTTAATTTATGCAACGTCTATTTCATATCATCAACTTATCTCGTCTTTGTGTAATAATTCTTCCTAAGCCAATTTGAAGTTATTCTGAAACCTTTTTCTTCTGTTTCAAAACATATCTTATTTCAAACCGTATCGGGGTTCGGTAGTAAATATCACTTGATTTCAATCCAATCTCAATATTTTGCAAACTAGTTTTTAAAGTCCATATATGTGGTGTTTTGAGCTCAATAGAATAAAAAAACACTATTGATCTATTTGTATAGAGGCTAATTGAATATGTAGCTTTTTCGAATTATTTTGTTTAAAGCTCTTTGTTCTATACCAGATAGGATTTACTGCTTTTCTGTTTAGTGATAGCTTTTTCTGTTTCATCTTGGGAAACTATTTACCGGAGTTTGCTATTTATAATTTTATTTACAAACTATTTAAAATTATTATTTCTTAAGTTGAAAATTGATTCCACAGTTTTAAAATAACATTACAGCATCAACTTGTTGTTTTCTGATAATACCTCTTAGATTCCGATAAATCTCTTCATAGTTTTTGTCATTTTTAAAAAATAATTAATTTAATAATTAAATTACATGACTGTGGTAGTGAAAAAAGTTGTTTTAAAACCAGAGGATATGTGGTTGCTTATGGTTTTTTATTATTATGGATATTGATATTCATATGACTTCATCTTATTTTCTTATTGCACTTATTATGAATAGTTTATCATGTTAGTTATTGAAGGAAATATTTACATAATGGGAATAAATTAAGCAAATAATTTAATTCGTTTCAATATTTTTTGTTTTACATTTCTATAAATTATTTACTATTATATTTCAGTAAAATAAATACGATTATTTTTCAATAAAATTGTTGTATAAGACATTATTTAACCTATAATGTGAAGAATCCCATACTTATATGTATTTTGAATTATAACTTAAAAGAGCATCGTATTCATTATTAGTCTAATTTTAAAAAATATATTCTATAACGTAGATTATGTTAGAAATGATTTCAATACAAAAATAAATATTTGAAATTTCGTTTATTTCTAAACATAACCAAATATTTTATAAAATATTTGGCGACATTAAGGAAAATATGAAAAAAATATTTTTGAGTATCGTGTAGCTGATTTGATATTTTCTTTAATAAATAATTGTTTTTGTTAATAGTTTTTGTAAATAGTTTTTGAAGAATTACGCCATAATTTTGTTAAAAATATAGAAAATCTTAAAAAAACATGAAATGCCTGATGAAATTACATTACCGAAAGTTTTTGAAAAGATGAATGATATAATAATGACGGAAATTTTCTATCACGTAATTGTGTATTTTATGTTTATATATTTACTGAAATTAAACCATTTTTTACTATAAAAACGTTTTGTTCAAAATACTGGTATTTTACTAAAAATCTTATGAGTGACTTAAACAGTAAATTTATCATTTCCACATTAAAAAGAAATAATATCAAAATTATTCTGCTATGAGTTGTGGGGACTTTAATTATCAAAGACGCTCATAAGATATAGAAAATAAATGATGAAACGAATTTCATTTTTTTCTTGGAAACAAATACATAAGCGTACTTTTATAAAAAATAATATATTCAAAATGAAATATACCATTTTCTTTAGAATATACTTATTTATATACATTTTTAATAAAGATTTATGGTAAAATTTTGTATGATACATATTTACAATAAATTCCTTTCTTAAATAAATCCACTTAATTTATTTGATAAACTAAAAGATTTTCAAAGTTGACATTATTATTCTGAAATGATGAAACATTAGTTTTAGTTTATTTGTATTATATTCTTTCTGTCTCGTAAAATTTGTCGCAAACAAGTTCATTATGATTTCAGTAATGCCGTTGAGACTTATCGAAATATTCGTTGTAAACAGTCGTTAATAAAATGAAGAAAATATCGGAATTATTCAAAAATGTATGCTAGTAGATGTTTTCTTTGTTAGAATGATATATCACAGATACGCTGATTATAGAAATCATATCTACGGATAAAATGTTTAAAGCAAATATAAACAGAGATGTGTTTAATCAGCAATAACAAACTAATGAATCATTTTTAATAATTACATCATAATAATCTCACAAAAGTAATGGGATTATGAACTGTTACATAGTTTTACGTATGTTTATCATTCTTATGTAAAATTTTTAGGAGTGACATATTTCCATAATTTTATTTAGTTAACACGTTTTTGTTAGTAAGATACATTGTTTCTTTAGAATAAAAATTCCAAGATTGTGCAAACTGTACAAAAATCTGTTCTATATATATATATATTATATATATATATATATATATATATATATATATATATATATATATATATATATATATATATATATATATATATATATATATATATATATATATATATATATATATATATCAAAAATGTCATTTGTAAATTCTTAGAACTGAACAACATATTACACGTAATAAAAAACAGTATAAAATCAAAATTCTGCTCTTTGTAATTAAAAAGATAGTTTTCTACTTGAAATGACTTTAAGAAATTTTGGAACCTAAAATTGCTGTAGCACAATATTTTACAGAAAGTGAGCAAAATATTTTTTGTATAGAATTGTTTTATTTATAATGTTTTTTTTTATTTCTTTTATGTTAAATGGAGAAAAGTTTTCATCTCAAAGTATAAACAAGTTCTTTTTTCTAAAAATCTTACAAAAAAGTGAAACAAATCAATCTGAATTGTTAAATATAAAGAAAAATATTTATTTTACTTTCGCTTTTCACATAATTCAATTTTATGTGATTTTTTACTGTTCCTTTGATTTATTTTCTCTATTTACAATTTTATGCGCAGATTTATTCAATGCAATAAATAAATCAGAATTATGTTAACTCCTTATATAATGTGATGTAGTATGAAGATTCTCTGCAAATTGCTTTTTATAAATAACATTAATGGTTTGAAATACAGAAAGAGTTAAGTTATGGTGTAAAACAGAACTTTTCTGAACTTTTGTTATTTATACTCTGTGGGTCTTATAAAATATTCAGTAAAAATGCAAACTTCTGTTAAATAAAGAATTTTTACATTATTTGGATTGTTTAGCTTTTTTTCTTACCAACAAAACAACTGATATTTCTCGCATTATATTGATAATTTTATTAATTATATATCTTTCCACCTAACATTAAAGAAAGAAACTGAAACTAATGCAAATATTTTATTAATATATAGTAGATTTAATGGCATTATATATAACTCATGTGAAAAAACAATATGTGCATAAATACATACTAATAAGATATATATATATATATATATATATCTTATTATAGTATGTGTATTTATAATACCTACTAATGAGATAAATACGTATTAATATGATATTGAAGAATTATAATTTATTTGACAAACAGAGAGAGTATATTGTTTACTGACAAACAAGATTTGCACAAATAAATGAAATAATCATTTTTAAGAAATGTGCTTAAAATAATTAGTAAAGCAATGAAAATAAATGTATTTCAAATCAATCAATATTCTTATCAAGGAACTCATTATAAAATTTTAATAAATTGCTGTTAACAGATAAATTATAGCCATTGTTAATACAATGCTGTGAATAAGGAAACATATATTTTTATAGATCAACTGTGAACAAAATATTCATTGATTTCAATAGAGCTCCAACAAGTCTGCCAGCTTTTGTAGGCAATGAATTCTGATAGGAAAAAAAATTATATTTGGGAAAATGAGGATATATACTAGGTCCCCAGCTTTGTTTGTAAAACTTTTATACATCACGAAATAAAATCACATGTATAGGTCAATTAAAATCTAATAAAATTTTTTGCATTGTTAACTTTTAAAGTCAAGATTCCTATTTCAAGCAGGTAGTTATTTGAAAAATGTGGTGTGGTCCCTTACACTGTTCAAGTAATACAACAATATCTCGAAGATGAAAATATTATCTCCATGGAATGGTCATCACCGTTCCATTTTTAATACCATTGAGCATGTGTGGGATGCTCTTGGAAGACACGTTTCTAGCTTTAAAACTCTCCCTAAATCCTACATGAATTTAAAACTGCTTTATATGTCAGCGATGGATATTTATATCAACTCTCTGGCAACTTTAAAGACAGCATGCTATGCAGGAATCAGGTAGATATTGTTTGTTAGGAGTCATCATTGCCCTCACTGGAATTTTTTCATAAAAAATTTGCTTTTCTAAATTCAAGCTATTTTATGGTGATAACATAAAATATAAACTAAACAGATAACTTTATTTTCATTTCTGAGTTAAGCATATATTATAATTAAAATTATCACCAAATTTCCTCCATTTTGGTCGCATTTATATATCTATATACAGAAATATAACATTTCTGCTCAAAAATTTAAAAAAAGTATTAAAAGCACAACGTATTTTAAATTTAGTTTTGATATAAAAATTTGAGAGATGCAAAATTCCATTTATTTTTAAAATAGAAGATTTATCAATTATGGAAATGTCTGCACTGCACAGCTTTTATAATAGTGAGTTACAGAGTCAGATAAAAGAAAATCACACTGTTCTAAACTGTTAAATTGATTTATATATTATTCCAGTACTTAAATCCAACTTTTCCAATATTTCAATATTTCTACCGTTTGCTTAACCTCACTGACAGAGAGAACTGTCCCCACTATTTTGAATAATAAAAAGCTGTGCGATAAAATTATCAACGATCCATTTAAAGAAATCTCGAGGAAGTATTCATAAAAGTAGTTTTGTTCGAGCATGTGCATGTTACATTTTGTTCTTTTTCCAATATAGATGGCAACCCATCGACAATATCAAAAGAATTGACTCCTTTCAAAGAGGGAAGATAGGAAGATTGTCATCCCACCCTTTAAAATCCTGTGTTTTCCACCCTTTCAAATTTTATTTTTCCTCTTGAGCTTATATATAACTAGGAGATGTATTATCGCTCTTTTTCTCTCTAAATAAAAGAATTCTTTCTGAACTTTAAAACTCAGCACTTCCCACCAAGCCAAAGGCCTCGCTTCCACGTAAGGTTTCTTGCTTTTGATTCCGAATATCTTCCTCTTTTTATCCCCCGTTTGTGGCAAAAAGTTTCTCCACTTTTATATTTCTTAGTACGGGAACTGTTGGTTTCTTAGGTTTGCTTTCAGAAGAGTAAAACTTGAGTTACGTAAAGGGAAAGAAATATTTTTTTTTCATTTTTGAACAAATAAATTTCTTTTAGTCATTTATCTTACAAAATTAAATTCTAACAAATAAGTGAAATTGCTCCAAATAATAATACATTATTGCATTTTTATTCACATAGTATAATTTAATCAAACTTTCCTAAATTCTTTATGAAAATAGCAAAGTTTTACAATTTCTTTGATTAAATATTTGAATCAAATTTGAATTCTTTTTAAAGAAACTAGTATTTGCTGACGATATATTTATTGGTTTAAAAGTGATTTGCTGTATCTTAAAAATATGATTAAATGTTAATAAAATGACATTTTAATTTATTATTTAATGCAAGGAAATAGTAATTTTTTAATGTAAAAGAACCAATGGGGAATAAACAATATACAACTATAAAAATAAGTCTAAATATATAGTAGTGTATATATATATATATATATATATATATATATATATATATATATATATATATCATGATTAGATAGTTAAAAGTCAAACAAAATTTAAAGTAAAATAGCTTTCTGGTAGCTTATTAAATTGAATGAAATATTTTAATATTTTGCACAACATATTGCATTGATTAATCATTAAAACGGTCGATATTATATTAGTCGGTTGGTCTGTCGCTCAATGGTCATTTTTTGCACACGAAGGCTAATTAGACCGGGAACTACGGTTTAAAGTGGATTCTGAACCACTACAAACATCCATGCCCAAGGTGGGATTCGAACCCACGAACTGGTGAACCGAAGACAAGAGCGCTAACCTTTCGGCTGCCAGCTCGGCGATATTACGTAATTTTGACTAAAGACTTCTATGTACTTGTTTTCATAACTGAGGCCAAATTAATAAAAATCAACAATATAAAAATATATTTATTGGATGTTTGCTGGAGAGTAGACAAACAGATTATCCGAAAAATGTTTCATCACTAGTCAGATAAACTTGTATGCATCTGAGAAAACAACGGTATATAAACTTCTCTTTGTTCTACAATTTCTGAGATTGAATATCACACACTGAAGATCTTTGTTACAACAGTACGCTATTGTGAACATAATATCATTGATATAAATAAATTACCAAAAGCTGTAAAAAATAACTTATTGATAAAAATAAATTTTTGTTTCTAGAAGCTCTGATTTTCTAAAATTTCACAACACCTCAAATGCAAATGTAAAATTCAATGTGCACTATTAGAGTGAAACATAGTGTCTTATAATCTATTCGTGAGTGTAAACTTTTGTTTATATTAGGCAAAAAAATGTCAAAATAGCTGTCGTTCAAATATTTCTTTATATGTTCACTAAGAAAGACATGGTCAAAAAAGAAGCATTACATTGCCCAGACACATCGGTGGGAAACCTAAGTTCTCTTTCTTAAATGTTTCTTCTAACAGCAATATATTAAGAAGCATCAGAAATGATCTTCTGAATGCAATGATCATATTTACATGCAGACATAAAATACCATAAAATTAGCCCCATAAATAGAAAATTTATAAAAATGAGATGAGGTCTGTCATATAAATATAGAAATTACAAAAGTTTAATCCCTACCAAAGTTAAACTGCACTATATAAATACCGAAAATAACTTACTGCAAACAGTAAGTAAAACGTTTGATTGTTGGGTGATCCATCTTCAGTTTAAAAACTACACCTTATTTCACTGCTATGTCAGTTTTCTATTTGCTAAAATGTCTTTCATGAAGTTTGTTGGCACATTATTACAATGTAGCAATATATTATTGTATTGTACATTATATATTGTTCAATCAGAAGTTGTTTTTTGTTCGTAGATGTTCTTTTTATTTTGGCAATCTGCATAGAAAAATTATCTAAAATATTATTAAAGTTTTATATTCATTGAATTAGTTTTATGCTTGACTTTTCAGTTAAAAACTAAACAGAATCTCCACAGCCCATGTATACACTTCCTACAGTGAAATCTGTTGTTGTTGGTGGGTGGAGCTTATCCTCTTTAAAGATCTAACATATGTCACATCAACTCCAATAAATTTTTGACGGTTAGAAAGTCAACAGTAAAATCTAAACTAAGTAAGCATTCAGTAAAAAGCAGGTTGTAAACTATAAATTTATTTAGATTAATGTAAAATTATTTAAAAGGAAGGCACCTTAGTTGGTACATTTGCTAATTTCTTCAAAAACTATATTACGACATTTCTTCTCTTCAGATTCATTTTTAATCTTAATACCAAATTCAATTAACTAACTATAGTTTTCTGTATTAACAGTTGATAAGATAAAATCTTTCTAAGAAAGAAACAAATCTAACATAATGTTGTTAAGCCTAAAATTCCTTATTTAGGAAAAAATCTAAAACATCTTATAAAGAAAACTTATCCCAAAAAGAAGAAAATCTAAGCACATTCTTCTACAATTTTAGTGTCATTTATTGAACAAGCTTTCAGTTTCTGAGAGCTTAGGGATTTTCTTATTATCACTTGTCACCCATCAACAAGATGCTGTGCCACTGAGAAAACATCTCGATTGTTGATGAAGCGACGAGACTTCAGACGAGCAATAATAACAACTCCACACACGTTTTTTCCTGTTTTTCTTCACCTTTCCACACACGACGAAGATTCTTGTTGCAGTACGTGCCAACGGTATTCGGAACTTCCCAGTTTGGAAAAGATGGATTTGCGAGGACACATTCCCTCCTGGGTGAAAACAGCACTCTACTACGTAAAGAGTAAAAAACATTTTTGTTATTTTTTTCACCCTGTGTTTCGAACTGTGTTTGAGACGAATATAGAAAGGATTCCTTCTGGAATACTATCTTTGGGACAGTTGCTTTCTACATCTCACCCATAATATCATTTATAAATGAAATAAATCAGAAACCAGTTCGTAAACATACTGTTTCAGTATATAATATATACTGATATCACTAACGTTAAAAAGCAATTATTTTCCTCTTTCGAATTTACCAATAGTTTATGCTGTACTAATGAATACTTAACAATTGCTCATAAAATAAGATTCTTAACTCAAATGTTAAGCTCATAACTAGGTAAAATTTTAGAATTATAGAAAACGTCGCACTTAAACAGACATGAATGCATGCATATATGACTGAAAACATATTATATCAGCAATAAAAATAAATGTTAATTAAAATATATAATTAATATAAATTGGTAAAAGAAAGAGTCATTATATAAAGTTTTTTATTAGAAAACAAACATTATCATATTTTTTGGATAATTATAGTTAATACATGTCTTTTGATATTAAAATGAATATGCTCGCAATTAGAGCAAAACAATAATCGAATAATGTCTAATTTTTTAAAAAAATTATTATTTTTGTAATCAGTCAATAGATTATATAATGAATAAAAGAAATAACGGGACCCCCTTGATATATAACGAAAACTTGATACTCTCGGCTTGTTTTAGTATACACAGTGAAATTTAAACAATGTATAATACATATGACTAATTTAGATATAACATAACTATATCATCATATCAAAGTATCAAATGATGATGTAAATATTAACTGATTTCCTTTCATATAAATATTAACTGAAAAAATAAGAAATAGATTATTCAAAAAAAAAAGTGAAAAGATATGATTTTGAAATTTATGAACCCTATGGATTACAAAATGGTTATATAGAACATAAAACATAAAATAATACATATATCAAAATATTAAATTGTTAAGCAATTGCTTAAGTAAATAGTAATTTAAAGAGATTTAACATTGTATATTCAACATTGTATATTCAAGACTTAATCTTATGCAGGCTATATTTGCTCTTATTAATGTTTTTAGACAATAAACATGTAAATATTGTGCACTAGAAAGAGGATTCAAATGTATTTTTCAGTTGCTAAAGAGTGGTGAGGATTTTAGAATCAAAAACTTTTATCTAAAGAGTTCAGCATTCTTCAGCTGTTGAATGATTCTTAAGATAAAGTTCCAGATTAATTCTAATCATTGTGAACACATGTTGCGTTACTGTTTTCTGTCAATATCTTCAATATCAACATCTTTTGAGTGATCTGCTTGGAAATTTATTGAGTTTTCTCACTTGTGACTTATGAATAATATCGTTTATGTGTGACAATTCCTTTCAGAAAATAGTACGTGGCAGTGGTTCAAAGTTCTTCAACTATTAGAATAACTACTATGGGGGTTATTACATACTTTATATTATTTAGGGCAACAGTTTTAAGCTTTAAATAATATTATATATAAAAAATATTCATTGCATATCATTATCTGTTTCCAACTTAAAGTTTTTTTTGATAAAATGGAATAAAGAAACAAATAACAGGAATAAAAGAATAACGTAACTATTATATATTGTTTTATGACTCATGCAGTCCTACTTACTAATACATTGAAAAAACTGTCAATTTAGAAATGTATTATGAATTCCTAATATGTCATTGTGTTTTAACAGAATTAATATTAAGGTGATGCTTACAAATGCAAGAAATAAGCATAAGTCTGCAACAAAAATACTTATAAACTTATTATATCTAAATTCATTAGTTTTCTCTTATTGAAATGATTTCTGTATTCAAAACATAAACAGGTTTCAATTGTAGAGAAAACAACTACTTAGTTAGAACAGGATAATAGAACAACAATACAAATAACAATTTAGTTATGATATTGCGAGGCAATTTGATAAATTGTTGGTAGGGCAACTTAACATTTTTCTCTTTTTTTTGTTAGACCTAAATGTGTTTTAAATAGATGAAAGGCTAATTTATATCGTTAGTGAACAAATAAAGAGAAGATCAAAGCTTAACTCTTAGGGCATATACTTCTTTTAAGAGGAATTCTCGGAAACTATAGGGATTTTTTCTCAAAAGAGATAATTATATCCAATTTTATATTTACAAAAATGTCTCTTCGAACGAGAAATACGTGGTGGTTTCTTTGTTTGTCACTCAACGATCATTTTTTGCACAGGAGGGCTAATTAGACCGGCACCTACGGTTTAAATTGGATTCGAACCACTACAAACATCCATGCCCAAGGTGGGATTCGAACCAACGAACTGTTGAACCGAAGGCAAGAGCGCTAACCATTCGGCTGCCAGCTAAACTGAAATACGTGGTGGATTACCCTAATAGCTTTGCAGAAAAATTGGCTGGTTCTCTGAATGGCTTTGAAGTAAGAAAATAAAATATATTATTGATTATACTTTATTTTCTTACCGTACTTAGCTTATAAATGAGCTAAAAATGTTTAATTGATACGAATTTACTAATAAGGTAAAACAACAATGAGTTCCTCTTTATTCTTTTATCAATATTTTATTAAAATTTGGATTTAAAAAGGATGTAAACATATTCTTTAAATTTAATAGGAAGAATAAATTTTGAAAGAAATATTTTAATTCTGTTTTGTATACATAATCCCTTTAATTAATTTGAAATTAAATTTTAAAAAAGGATAATATTTTATTTATCCACTAATTGAAATTTCGCTGGAGTTATCTCTTTTTGTGCAGTCATTTTATCGCGTCATTAGATGAAAGTTTCTCGAAAACAAAAGAAAATATAATTTACTTAAAAATAAAAATATTCATTATCAGGCGGCAATGAAATATTAATTATATCAAAAACGAGTTAATTATTAAGCAGGCACAAATATTCGTGAAAATTATAGCTCCATAAATGGGGAATTTTTTCGTTTTGATTTTTCATTTTCAAAAATCAATTCTCGGGAAAATATACACTGTATATTTGCTTCAAAAATTATTTTCTGCAAGTATTTAATTTACTTATTAATAATTATTTATTTTTTGTTACAATGTTATAAAATTTTAACGCAAAATGATTTTAATAAATATGAAACAAGCCAACAATTTACTTGAACTTAATAAGCATATAGTTTTTCATTTACCAAAGTTACAACAAGCTCTAATCAGTAACAAAAACTATAACTATAATTTATAAATAAGACATAGAGTGAAATAATTATTTCTGAATTATTATGTATTTTTGAAAGCAAAGCGAGAGTTAAAATCTTATTTATATATTGCTTTTGTGATTCGGAATTTAATAAATATATTCCATTATTTCAAGAAAAATTTTTTTTAATTCATTTTTTTTCATGGGACATTCTAATATTGAAAACATGCACATATATATCATACATACATACATACATATATATATATATATATATATATATATATATATATATATATATATATATATATATATATATATATATATATATATATATATATATATATATATATATATATATATATATATATATATATATATATATATATATATATATATATATATATATATATATATATATATATATATATTTAAAGAAGTATATGCATAGTAAAACATAGCAGTTCTTTAGTTCCTTATAAATGTTGAAAAATAACAAAACAAAAAAATTTTAATATCATGAGTTTTAATAATCTCTTTATAATTATGGCTTAAGAAATACTATTTTTAAAAATGTTTTTAATCTTTAAAATGTTTGCTTTTACTTTTTGTCTCAATTATATATTTTAATTTTCAGTTTTGAAAAGAGATCGACCTGTAAAAAGGAATAAGGATTCTCAATTACTTTGGTGCTCTTAAATTTTTGGTTTTATAATTGTGAACAATGATTGTGAAAAAAACATTAATATTCTGAATAAAATATTTGATCATTAATAATGTCAAATCTTGTGAATCATGTGAAATTAGTTAAAGTAAAATATTGATTTATGATTTTATTAATATTATTTCAAAATTGCAATTTTTTTCTAAAAAAAGACGAATGTGTGAAATAAATTCTATATTTTAAGAATATTCAGTATTATGCTTTCGCATGAACTTTTAAGTTCCTATTATTTATGTTTCTAATATTGCAATGTGTGGTTTAAAATTAAAATTAATTCAATTTAAGTGAGAACAGTTCAATGAAACTTAAAAAAAGATAATTTCATTCATATCAATCATTCGTACTAAATATAAATTTATTAAATAAACAAATATAATGCAATATCTAATACCAGAATGTGTAGAATGAAATGTTGTAATTATACCTTATACTTATAGACACGTTCATTATTTCTCAAAGATTCTCAATAAATTGGCGAATAAATTTTAATTTTACTGCAAACTAAGCTGTGACATACGCTAAAAATAAACGGAAAGATAAGAGTATTAAATATATGATGTTATTATGGAAAATACGGTGTCAAATTGTTTTCTAAGATATGGTTAACAATCACTAGACCATTGCAATATGGTTTCCTTAACTATATTTTAATATTTTTTACCATTTATTTTGGAAGCATTTCTGATACTGGTAAATTCTTATCTAGAATAAATATTTGAACATTTTATTGTTTTTTGAGTTCCGAAATAAATAATGGAATAAAGTTAGACTTATATGAAATGAGTTAAATAAAAAGAGTATTTCGTAAGAAATGAATGCATAATCCCATTATAAGGAAAATAATATAATATTTCATCTCATCTCTTTCTCACATTTCTGTCTCGTGTTGCAATTGATTACTTATTGTATATTCATTTTAATAAATCCGGATTTTTTACAATATGGATGATGCCGATTTCTGAGAAATTGCCTTCTTTCACTTTTACCAATGATCGCGTAAACTAAATTTATTAAGAACAAGAGAATTAATTACTAGTCCTATATAACCGCTAAATACATAAAATGGATTCCCATGGCTTATTGGTAAGATCATATTCTTCAAAAATGATATGGCTTGGTTCTTCATGACTTGATTATTCAATACTGATGACTGATTAGATAGCATTCCTAAGCTGTAGGTCCCGGGTTGGAATCCCGTTTCGGGCATGGATATTTCTTTCTCTCTGCGTTTCTCTATCCTTTCTTCAGAGATGATGTATAAATGTGGCCCATCCTATAAACGGGTTTGTGGTATTATGGCACTGGTAATGCTGCCTGCCTTTATGACTTGGTTCATAGGTGTTCACTGGGTAACAATAAATAAGTAGCCGTTTCCGCCCTTATTGTGGAGAAGGTTTAGTCACCCAGCGCTCACCGTTGTTTAAAAAAAGACTTGATTCGAACCAATTTTGAATGGTAGAAACTTGGTGTTGCACTGTTGCTCTCTGTATATTAAGTAAGTGCTGGGTAATTCTTCTAAGTTTCATCTATTATGACCTAGAAATACAGCCAAATATTATGAAAATAAGCCATCCGGGACGGAGATTGCGGTAAATGAAGGAACCAGAGTTTTTACAGTGAATTTTGGTTACTTAATTCAAAAAATAATGGTTAATAAATATGTATAACTAGAATGATTCTTCGCTCCCTTCGATCACATAAATACTGATAATTATCTATAAAAATAGCTCACAGAAAACAGCTAACGCAGAGGATATGAAAGTGACTTGCGACTGTTTTAATCCATTAAAATATCTACTACGGAGTATCAAAGTTGAAGGATTTATGGCTGCAAGTTTGTTTCTTCTGAACTAACGGCTGTTGAAATGGATGCTTTGGACTTTTTTTGACTTACTTAGAATTACAATTTTGGCATCAAATATTAAAGTATCTCAAAACAACATTCAGTTATTAGATTAGAAGAATCAAGGAAGATGAATCAAATTTATATCTGTATCTATTATTTTGATATAAAAAATTTCATTACAGTGTAAAGCATTTTTTGGTTTTTATTTGGATTTCGAACGCATAAATATACAACCCCTTCACAAATGTAACACAAGCAATTCAAAGAATTTAAACGTTCGCTACTTTAAAGGACCTGAATTCAGTTCTCATCCGATAAGAAAAAGTTTTGGACAGCAGTTAAAGTACAATAGAACAGATGCTTAAAATTTTATATGCAAAAAAAATAGTTTAAAAATAATGCCAGATACCTTTGTAGAGAATAATAATAAACAGTAATTCATACAAATATCATGCAAATTAAATTAGGTCATGACAGTAAAATGACAATGTTACCAGGAAAAACATTGTTAGTTCATTGGCAGCTGTTAGTGTTCTATTGCCTCAAGAAATAATCACATAGACCAATGTTGGACTACAGTACTTTAAAATTCGAGCCAATAGAAGAGCTAGGCATTTCATCCGGAAACAGTCAGTTTATCGACTATTTTATGTACTTCTGATATCTCTTACTTTCATCTCTGTCTTATATTACGCAGAATTATGAATTTCTTTCCAAATAAACAATAATTAACTACATGCTCTTGAGAAACTTTCCTACTCAAATGATTTAAAATCCACTTTTATATACCGTGAGGTATAAAGGAATAAGACATCGACAAGCAAAGAGTTTTATTTTTTGTACTACTTAGGAAATCTAGAATTTTTGGAAACTAAGTAACTAAAGATACATATGGATAAAAATTCCTTTGAATCATAAAATTGAAGACTATTCTGGCAAATGAATGTTTTTACTTAATTGAATAATGATTCACATAAAGCTTAGCCTTACCATTATACTGCTGAAGAATATCGCACTAAATGATCCACTCTATATAAAATTGGTACAAGATAAATGAGTAAGATGACAATGATCATTGAAACCTGAATTCTTTTAGATGGGCAGTAAGAAGTTCGAATTGATGCCTCGGAAATAAAACTTTGGAGAATGCATAATTAATTGTATGTGACATTTTGTGCAGTGAGGAAAGCATTCCAGATTCCCCAATAAATGTGAGAACAGGCCAGTTACACCCAAATGGTTAACAGTAACTTGAAGAGATATCACCACTTACAGTAATGACCATTAATGATAAAGCATTGATTTGAAATACTGAAAAGCTGTTGTCAGAGACTTGGATAACTCAAACGCACAATGTAGTGTTTAGTGACAAGTTTCGGATCTATTTGACTAGTAATACTCACCGGATAAAGCTTTGAATGGATCTATAACAAAACACTTTTTGCCTCGTGTTCATGTCCGTCGATTGTATAAAAAATTTTGAATGCCATAAAAATTCGCCACATAAAATTAATCTGATTTACCTCAAAATATAAAACAAAGTATGTTAAAAAATTTGAGTAATTTTAAGAAACATTTATTATTTGTGTTAAATTTATCTCCCAAAAATTAATAAAATGCTAACAGAAAAATATCATCGTGAAAAAAGCATTGCAGAGATTTCATACGAAATTAATGAAAAAATTATTGCTGTTTATGGAATTCTGTACATCAATAAATTCCTGTGGAGTTAGTTACCTTATTTTTCATAATTCGGATTTATCCTCAAATAATTTAAAACAATGTACAAGTTCATTTACTCTTTTGCTCAGCATGTTTCTTTAGTTGGTTGTACGACATGCATGTTTCATTTTAAAATTCTAACATTGACCAAGTAAATCTTGTGACTGATTGCTATTATTAATCAAAGTAACAAACAAATAAATGCATTTACTTATTTATTTGTCATTCTACAATTAAATTTTACTTATGAGCGCTAATTTGATCATACTTAAATTTTGAAGGGAATTTTAAACCATTTTGACATTGTATACTTGATGTAAAAATAAAACGTTAAAAAAAGTAATATTTATAAATCACATAATATATATTGAGCATACATAACGTATATTAAACTAACAATTCATTTAGCAGATAAGCAATATGGTACACAATTTACAGATAATTTTTTCCATGTTTTAAAAATCAATATTTTTACCAACAGAGATAAACACGTATAACTGCTAATTATGTAATTTATTATTGTTCTCTCATTGAAGTCCACTGTATTAAGTTTCAGTCGCTTAGAAATAAAAAGATTAAAGATTGAAAATACATAATTATATTAAAAACATTATTAAATTATTTCTAAATAAAGCTGAATTTTATGAAATTCGCCCAATAACTACAAGTTCAGCCTTAAGTATTATCCACAGGTGTCACCTATCGAGTTCTGAAAGTAGTGCACTTCACACTGAACTCTTAAAAAGTCAAAAATTAATTAGCCTTTCAGAACTTAGTAACTAAACCTCACGTCTGAAAAGAAATATGGCTCAGAACGTTTTTAACTCGTTAAAAACTCGTTATAGAATATTAAATTTAGTTTTGACATTTTAATTACACTCACCTGGTTGTCGAACGAAGCAAGGGAAGTGTCATAATTCATCATCGCAGATGAAAGGAAATCGTTCCGCGTTTTCCATTCTGCTAATGATTTAATAATTTGCTTCGCGTGCTTCTGCTTCACTTTTTGTGCCTAAAATGATTTACAGAAGCTTTGGCGGCGAGATCTTTTAATCAGAACATGAACTACGTTGATTTAGCTTTAGGTGGGAAATAAAGTGGAAAATGGAAGCACGCTGTATTAACTAGTTAAAACTAGATTTCCAACAACCACGAAGAGTGATGTTCTTTTTGCTGTCAAATCAACAGGGACAGAAATAATTAAGTACTAAGTTGATGTTTATTGTATTTTGATTTTAGTGGGCAACTAATTTTGTTAATGTAAATTATTAATTTTGTTTATTTCATTTGTCTTGGCAAATTTTTGTTACTTCGAAGCCAAATAACACACTTATTTATTTCGTAATTGTGATCAAATAACGAGCTTGTAGTTAGACCAGTACTGTACCTCCCAATGTGACTTGTTACATGACGACGTCGTCAATGATATATATATATATATATATATATATATATATATATATATATATATATATATATATATATATATATATATATATATATATATATATATATATATATATATATATATATATATATATATAGATAGATAGATAGATAGATAGATAGATAGATAGATAGATAGATAGATAGATAGATATCGATTTTTTCATGTTCGGCCATGTCCATTAGTATAAACCTTGCTTCATTTACCAATGGTGTCAAACTACACAAAACCAATGTTGAAGTACCAAACGATTAATATTCGATGAAAATAGAACTTTAAAATTCAACTGCTTCTGATTAAATTAAGCATAAACGTTTCCATGTTTGGTTTTATATTTATAACTTAACCAAAGTTTGTACTTAAAAAAATTATGTCGAGCTATATATTAATATTGGAAAAGTATTAATCTGTCACTTTCTAATGTAAAGCATTTTCAAATCGATTGTAATGTATGTGCCGATTGTAATCATTGTCGTAATCGATTATAAAGATGTCTAACGTAATAAATCAACAATCTCATTCAATTACTTTAAGTAAATTGAAGCTTTCACATTTGGTTTATTGAAACATTACTGTCTATAAATATTGAAAAATGATTTATAAATATTAAAAATCCTTACAACACACCATAGGAAATCTCATCATTCTTCTTAAAACTGACTGTTACTAATAATAATGGTAAATTTTAAATACATATATTTAAAATAATGGTTTTATTACTGTTCTAAAAAACCTTTGATTGTATATAAACTGGTAAAGTAATTATTAAAGCGATGTAATAATATAAATAAAAGAGAGAGCGAAATATAATTGGAAATAAAATTCTTCTAAAATTTCTTTTCAACTGAACATTATATAAAGTTTTATATGAATTATTTTAACATATTCCCTCTAAATAAACAATTTCAAAAATACAGTGTAAAATTCAAATACACAGTATTTCAAATACTTGGAAAATGCATTAAGTTAACAACTAAAAAAATTTAAGCTTAGTATGTGTGAATCAATTTAAATATAAAATAATAATGGAAAAATTCCAAAGGGTACAAATTTACTTAAAATGACATTCAGTTTATTGCAAAAATTTCATACATAATTACATCCAGACAGAGATAATAAATTTATTTAGAAGCGTGATGTGTTTCAAACTCTTATAGTCTTTACTGTAAAATGTAGTTAAAATTTTAAAATAAAAGAAGCGAAAAATATTTGAGATAAAATGTACTTTGTCTTCTTTGATTTTTTTATTTTCTAAATTTTAATACAATACTCAAGAAAATTCAACTAATTACTTTTAACACTATACTGTTTGCTTAAGAATTCATTTATAATATCTAGATCAGAGAATTTTGCAAGAGCTACTTACAAGACTGAACAAAATTCTAAGTCAACGTTTTAACGTGTGTGCTGTAAAGAAATTTGTGTCAGCATTTTTGCATCATTTTAATTTATACGCTTATCAAAATATATTTTAAGGAGCTTTTGTTAAATGTATCTCATAATTTTATCTAAGCTAACAATATTCTGATGTATAATACATTTCCTTCCAAACTTACTCACGCAACAATAATGAAGATGATTTATAAAATCATTTTTATCCAGCTAAGATTGAAATGATAATCCTAAGAGAGTTCTTTACCAATCAGAATACTTTAATTTTATTCATTATAAAATATGCTACACCGTTAGAAAATTAAAAAGAAGTTATTAAAAAATGTTTATTTAAATAAGCTTATATTTCGGCCTTAATGATACTTAAAATCATATCTTGGATGATTTTAAGCCTTAAAATATTGATTTTTTTGGAGACATTGATATTCTTCAAAGAAGAATCACGTTAGTGGAATGTACATATCTCAATATCATCTTTAATTACAAAGAGACAATAGAACAATGTAAAGATGAGATTCTCAAATTCTGCATGCAAATTTCCATGGAACTGTGGGAGACAAATTCCTGCTTTAATGAATGACCAACCAAACAGACTGAACCAAACAGATCTGTTTTTATTGATGATTACCTGGAAGAAGAGCGTATTCACCATAAGAAGAGGGCATTCACCGTATAGTTTACACACCATGTGGCCAGCGAGATCCATAGACCACTATCAAATGTATCTTCTGCAGCTTAATTTACACTTTTAAAGAAATAGGAATTACTTTCACGATGTTAATCAGCAGCCACATTAAAATTATAAGTTCGCTGTGACGTTAGTACAGTTGCACGCAATAAAGAGTGTAACATAGAGAAAAAAAACGACATTCCTCATCTGAGGCATCATATTTTTACGTTAGTTTAACATATTTGCATATCGCGCAATATTACGCTTTTGCGCAGCTTTTTGCTATTTTTCCTATTTTATACCATAAGCTACGATTATGCCCTCTTTTCTTTTCATAAATTCTAATTTTTTTGTACAAATAGCACATTTTTATATTTCTAACCATGTTTTATAATGAACTGCAATCTTAGACAAATTAAGTATTTATAAAAGAAATTGAAATTTTTTGAAAGAAATCGAAAGATTGAAACTTTTTATGTGAAAAATAATTCTGAGTTTATTATAGATTAATTTTTCGTTTCTAGCATTACTTTAAAGGAAATTTAATTTTTCTGAAATTAACTAAAATTTGTTTTAGTGTCTGTCTTGCAGTTTTTTGAAGACTGCTTCCACAATTACTCATTGACACAATTTTTAAATCTATAAAACATCTGTATTTATCTAATTCTGATTAGGAATAAAATAGTCAATTGAAGAACATCTTAATGTAATTATTAAACTTAGTTATTGATTATTAAATTAATAATTTTTATCTAAAACTTACAACAGTTGTTTTAATACGCATATTATACTACAAATAAAGAAATAAATATATTCAGTTGTATTAGTATAATATACAGGGTGATTATAAAAAAACTTTGCCAACATCTGCACTTCTAGCGTCCATTCTATTTAACCGATCAAGATGATACTTCAAATATAGTTCTTTTGAGATATGCGCTCGAGATTCTGTGAATGGCAACACAGTGGCCCTCGCGGTTACAGTTATAGTGACAGAAACTCGAAATTTTCGAATGGCAACGCCTACTTTTTACCATCGCAAAATGTTTAGCACATGCGAAAACCCTAAATAGCGTTGAAACGGTACCGATATGTCCGAAAACCGACGTGTTATACACATACAAACAGTTCTTCAAGGCGCACGGAGGAATAATGCATACGACAGAGACAAGACACTGCTCAATGATGAGAACACATAGAGAAAAAAATCTTTATTAATTTCAAACATTTTCCACATGAGTGCCATCACAGGCAATTACGCATTGCATGCGGGAGACGGTGGACAATGTCGCTGCACGCAACATGGCACGAGGGATGTTTCCAATCTCACGCCGTATAGAATCCTTTAAGTCCGACAATGTTTGAGGATTGCACAGATAAACTCTGGATTTGAGATAGCCCCAAAACCAGAAATCCATAGGCGTCAGATCTGGGGATCGCGCAGGCCACGGAAAAGGTTAATAGCGTGAGATGATGCGATCACCAAAATGCTGATCTAGGAGCCTTTTAACTGACCTCGCTATATGTGGAGGTGCGCCATCTTGCATCCAAACAATGTCATTGAGTGCATTCAGCCGACGCAACTCCGGTAAGACATAATTTTTCAGCATGGCTGCATACCGAGGGCCCGTTACAGAACATGTTGCAGGGCCAGTCGGGGTCGTTTCCTCAAAGAAGAACGGGCCCAGAACAAATGTAGCTGTAATGCCGCACCACGCAGTCACTTTGGCGTCAAATAATGGTACTGGCGCCACAGCATGAGGATTCGTCTCTCCCCAGTGCACACAATTCTTTGTGTTAATGCTGCCATTTAAGGTGAAATGCGCCTCGTCCGTCCATAGTATGCGAAGTGGCCAGTCGTTATCCGCATCATATCGTAACAAAAATGCATTTGCGAAGTCCAGACGTAGTTGTGGGTCACCTGGCTCCAACATCTGGACGCGCTGGAACCGATAGGGAAATATGTGAAATACCGAGCGCAAGAGCTTGCGGACCGTTGAGTTCGGAATATCCAACACGCGCGCTATGCCTCTTGCGGTTTCTGTGTGTCCTGCAGTCACTGTATGGTGCACTTCCATGACAACGTTCTCAGAAACAGTTGGCCGTCCGGAGCGCTGTTTGTCACAGGTGCAGCCTGTATCTTCGAATTTCCGCACTAAATCACGCAGAGCTTGCAGAGTACATGGGCCGCGTCGTTGTCGATGATTGCGGCGATACACACGCAAGGCTTCCGCAGCGTTCATCCCATTTTGGTAATAGAGTTTGATCAATTCACCGCGAACTTTCATAGGAAGACTCATATCGTCGGCATGTGCGAGTTCCCGAATGACGACTTCGCATACCCGCTTGGTATTTTATAGATTTCCTACGCTGAATATCTGGCGACCGGCGTTCTGTGATTGGTTTCTTGACTCTGTCACATGCAAATTTATTGCGTGCGCCCAGATCGTGTTTTATTGGCCGGTTTTCAGAACTCTTTTTTGTGTTTGCAGAACACGTCCGTTTTTAGACATATCGGTTCCGTTTCAACGCTATTTAGGGTTTTCGCATGTGCTGAACATTTTGCGATGGTAAAAAGTAGACGTTGCCATTCGAAAATTTCGAGTTTCTGTCACTATAACTGTAACCGCGAGGGCAACTGTGTTGCCATTCACAGAATCTCGAGCGCATATCTCAAAAGAACTATATTTGAAATATCATCTTGATCGGTTAAATAGAATGGACGCTAGAAGTGCAGATGTTGGCAAAGTTTTTTATAATCACCCTGTAAATAAAATAAATATATTAGTATATTTAATATATTTTTTGTTAATTGAGATAATTTCTTAAGCATGTGTGGAATTTTTAAATGTGTTGGACATTATTATGAAATAAAGGAAATGTTTTTATAGTTAAACGATAAAAATAATCATATCAAATATAACTAATTCAATAAAATGTGGTCATTTTTATACTTATGTAAATAACATTTCGAAGTTATTGTTTGAAGCATCGAATTCCTTTCGATTAACTTAAAACACAATGCTGTTTTTATTTAAGAATTTAATTTTAAAAGACGTAGTTATAGATTTAACTATGGAAACTCACCTCTTGTGCTTGTTTCGAAAAAAATAAAAAAATTGGGCAGAAAATTATTATATTATTATGCGTTTTTAAAAATCAGAAATATGTTTCTCTCTCTTTGTTTTACAACACCCGGATATTAGAAAATTTCCCCTATTCTAGAAATAGAGGCTAAGGAAATGTTTACACCTTCATTTATAGAATCATCTACCGTGATTGCCATCGTGACATCTAATGTGAGTGGATATTTAGAATAATATAGATATTTAGAGAAATAGGTTATTTAGAAAATTGAATATTTAGAAAAAAGATTCACAATTCAGAAGCAGAAACCAAGTAAAAGTCTCCAGATTCCACTTATCACCCAAGGTATCATTTCACTCAGAGAACATTGTGACCAAGATATGTGTAGAATATTTAGAAAAAAGATTCGCAATTCAGAAGCAGAAACCAAGTAAAAGTCTCCAGATTCCACTTATCACCCAAGGTATCATTTCACTCAAAGAACATAGTGACCAAGGTATGTGTAAAATATTTAGAAAAAAGATTCGCAATTCAGAAGCAGAAACCAAGTAAAAGTCTCCAGATTCCACTTATCACCCAAGGTATCATTTCACTCAGAGAACATTGTGACCAAGATATGTGTTACATACTTCAGTCGCGATTACCGAAAACGACGGATCACCTTTTGGGTCGATTTTCTAATTCCTTACATTTCGATAATGAGAACGACGCTCTTATCGCAGCGTAACGTTTTCTTCCTGATATATATGTATATAATTATCGATATAAGAAATTATTCCTAACAAAAATAGTTCAAAATTTTTTTTCATAAATTAGAAATAATGATGAAGAAATTTGAAAAGCAAACTTAAGAGAGAACTTCTGGCTATAAAAATAGATAACTTTTAACATAGAAAGAAGCAATATTCAAAATTTTTCAATGCTTATTTTGAAGGAAAATTTTAACTTATTTCTCTAATCTAAAAATATGCTATACTTAGCAGTTAAAAATTGCTAAATTTATGATATTTCTAAATTTATTAAATTTATAATATTTCGAATTAATTAGTGCAAATTTAATTTCGATAAAGTTTATCTGTGAATTTAGAAACTCGAAGGGACTGCGGTAAAATTATTCTCATTTCTAGAAACTATTTTTTTATGTCTACCTTTATAGAATCTAAAAACTTTATCCTGGGAAACCCCAATGTACGTTAAATATTTCATAAATTGCAATCCTTTTTCCTCCGGCTATATAGAGAAGAGCATACCAATTTAAATCTTGACGTAATCATCATATATATATATATATATATATATATATATATATATATATATATATATATATATATATATATGTATATATATATATATATATATATATGTATGTATATATATATATATATATATATATATATATATATATATATATATATATATATATATATATATATATATATATATATATATATATATATATATATATATATATATATATATATATATATATATATATATATATATATATATATATATATTTATTTATTTATTTATTGAAAATTACTAATAGTTTGGCTATACTCAGCTGCTTCGGTCAGCAGGAATAGGCTGTTGAAAATGTATTCCAGTAATTTAAGGGTTTGAGAAGTCTTAAAATTTTAATATTAATACCGGAGTTCATCATTGATTGCTATCACAATTTCTGTTGAATCTGCTCAAAATAAACTAATCACATTTCTTCTACACATCTTTAAATCTAATTGTAATTTTTCATTTAAAGTTTTTCCTTTTGAAGAGGCAAAACATGTAAATCTATTGATGTACATGTTGTCCCATAAAATTATGCTACTGTAAATTCTTTATTTCATTTCTGTCCATGTTTGAATGATGACAGTGTATTCCATGTTTTTGTTCAGCCAAATGAATCCTGCTATTGTTTTCAGTTAAAATTGTGTTATCCGTAAGAAAATTTCCATAATTTTTTGGATATAAGTAAACCATCCTTAGGTTTATTTTTTGGATATAAGTAAACCATCCTTAGGCAGTTTACCTTTATGAAGTTTTCTGTGCAACCCCTTCCCGCTAAGCAACAACTCTCTAGAAGTGGCAGAAAGGAGAAATATTTGAGATAAACTCATATAGTTAATTTCTGTGTGACCAAAACTGGGAATATTTAATATCGGTTCTCATTTTTGCAGTTGGCTGACTTTTAGAAATCTTCTGAATGCCAAAATATTAGTTAAAGCTGGTGTAAAATCTAAGAATCAAAAAAGAATTTAGTTTTAATTACCTGACAACCTCTGATTTTCCTGCAAATTTTATTTCCTTGGAAGAACTTTTCTCTACTTTTCGGTAATTTTTAAAGAATTATTATCTAACTCAACACGCGCACCCACACACAGAATTATAGTTAAATGATATACGAAAGTTATTGTTAGAAATTAGCAATCCCAAGTCATTTTAGTCAATATCATTGTAAAATTTAAAGCCTTGCTCCTAATATTCCTCAAATTACAAGTGCAGAGGTATTAGCTATCCCATGATTTTAAACATGGCAAACAAACCAACAAAAACTAATTATAATACCACTTATTTGAATTTTACTGTTTAATTCAATATAAGATTTAAAATCATATTAATCTTTTTTTACCAACCAAGTAATTTTTTGTAAGCAGTGCTAGATGTTTTTATAAAATTTTCTTTATCTTATGTGACATTACATGATTAAAATTAATTAGAATGCAAAATTCATGTAATCCTGTATTCTAAGAAAGTTTTGAAGTTTGAAAAATTTGAATTATTGAATATTTGATTTGTTAACATGACCGCATTTTATATTAGAAAAACTCCAATTAAATTTCACGTGAATAGTTACGATAGAGCCTTTATTGTAACCAACAAAATTACGCTCTGAAAATTGCATACAGTAATTAAATTTAACTGATGTTAAAAAAATCAAAATCAAAATCATATATATATATATATATATATATATATATATATATATATATATATATATATATATATATATATATATATATATATATATATATATATATATATATATATATATATATATATATATGTATATATATATCAGAAATCCACTCGAGCTACAAGAACCGATGAAACAACATTTTAATAGATTAGAATACATAGATAAAAAGATGGAAGATAAAGAGAGAAAAGGCGATTCTTTGAATGCAATTTAATTTATTTTAATTATTACATTTGTGCAAGGTAATTACTTGCAAAGTTGCAATCTTTTTAACTATGTATTTTAAAAACAAAAATTGAGAAGTTGCAGGTAAAGTAATACTGCAGGTTAATTAAAATTTACTAACAATTATATTAAATATTTGGTTATAAAACTATACTCATATATTATGAATAGATTATTTAGAATTTCATAAATTTAAAGCTGTTAATAGATTTCTGAGTAGTAATTTCAGAAAATTTGCTTAATTCAAACTGTCCATAATGTGAATATTTTTACGAAATTGGGCATATGAATGCTAAATGCCTGAATACATGTAAATTACATTTATATATGTAACCTAATTAATAACTTGCTGAGTCATTTAGTTTTAGTCATAAATCTACATTGATTAATTTGGAAAATGCGTTGTAAAATACTCATTTTTCTAACAAGTTTCAAAATACTCATTTAATAAAAAAATTTTTTAATAATAAAAAAATTTCGATTACTATAGAAAATCTTTATCACTTAATAATGATTTATCCATAGTTTAAATAATATATTGAGTTTAAATAAATTAAGAAAATTTCTTTAAGATATGTTTGATTGATTTTAATAATAACTGCACTACTGAGAACATTTTTAATATAAAATTCTTTTAATATAAGCATAAATGCTTCCATGTCATTTATAATTTCTTATCTCATTTATTAAAAATGTTTAACCTCTTTCTTTGATGTATAAAACACGTATCTACGCAACGCAATAAACCAAATAATAAATTTGAGTTAAATTTTCAACTTTCGTAATGTATGTCTTAAAATATTAAAGAAAATATCACAACGATATTTATTCAACTTATCTTTTTATCTCTGTGAAACAAACTAAAAAAAGTATTTTTTATATTTGATTCTCGTGGTGCTTAATATTTAACGCCTGGATATTAATTTCCTTTCCTGACATGCGTTGATCACCAGTGTTTATAACCTTGCTTTCACGCACACATTCATTCACACAGCTTTTCTGCTACATTTGTTCTATGCATCATTTGTTTTAAGTTCCACTCTTTTGCAAAATATCCCGCGCCGTTATTCATTCTTATTTATGCACTGAGCTATGTATATAACAGTGGCCGTAAATAAACTGCAACTATATTTTTGCTTTATGATGCCCCAAATAATGTCCTATAAAGATTTATTTTTATCAATTAGAGTTTTAATTGAGTTATTTAGTTGTTTCATTGCTTGCTTCTTCCATCATTCGAGAGACTTATTATAACTGTAGTCTTTCTAATTCTCTTCGTCAAATATAAGTCAAACATTGCTGATGTTATTTTCTTCAGATTTGTGTTTAAGATGGTAATAAAAATTTCACTTAAAATATAAAAATAAATTTAAAAAAAACTATGCATAATTTGAATAAATAGCAAGCAAATATGACCATTTGTGGTAGAATTTGTTGTAACTTTTATTTATAAATCTAAAAGTACATACAATTGAAATAATTTGGTTATAAAAGTATTATGTTTTTAAACATATTACTGATTCTTTAAAATTTATCAGTACTTTGCATATAGTAACTATAACTTACGAGCTATTATGGTTACATCTGAACCTTAATAGCTCGTAAATGTGCATGCGAACAAATAATTGTTTATAAATTCTACTGCTAAAAGTGATTGACGTATTATACAGTTTTTTTACGATACCCGGTATATGAATTGTTCTGCCATTTATACTCTCAAACTTTTCAGTAATCATAATATTTTTTGTTTTCGAAGACAGAAATCAGCGTTGACAAATTTCTGATATATTATATGCTGAAAACAATATTAATTAATAACTTGAGAAACACTCATGAAGATAGTATCCGGAAAATCTTCAATCATTATCAATCGTCAGAAATTTATCATAAAGGAAAATTTCAAAGAAAAATTATACATTTTCAAAAATATTTGATATTGTAACATTTTTTTTAACTATTCATATTACTTGCTGGTGCAATTCTTTATCTGCGAGAAACTATGAATTTATGTAGCATTTCTTATTTTTATTTATAAATATTTTAATTTCATTCATCATATGAAATTCAACATGTACATTTAAGGCATATGGAAGATATTAAAAATGTATTTCCAAATTGGTTTGAATATAATATTTGTTCCATCTAATTATACTAACTTAATAATACTAATTTATCTAAAAATATTGCTCTATTATAAGGATATTTTCTTGCTTATGAGAATGATTTGAATAAAAATATCACTTTTATTTCAAATATAATAAAAATATACAAGTTAAATATAGTTTTCACATTAGAATTTTGGGTTTAACATCAAATAACGCTTTGTGCGAAACTTAAATAACGATGTCTTTAAATAATTTTTAATGAGATGGGAATCAAAATAATTATGGATATTGGACATTTTTAGTCATATAACATAAATTAAAATTTAGAAAATTTTTTATTATGTATCATATAATATTTCATACCATTAAAAGCTGTAAAAATTTTACTTACTTTTTATTAGCTAATAATTAGTCTAATTAGTAATCATATTTTATATTGACATTTTATAAAACAAAGAAATATCATATGTGAAATACAAAATACATTGTAACAATTCAAAATGAAAATATACCAATATTGTCGATTATATGATAAATTTTAAATGCAGTTTCATTTATTTTTATTTAAAAATGACATAAATACATATATACATATTTATATTAAATATATTTTTCTGTAATACAATTATTAAAAAAATTATTCCGATTATTTAATTATCAGGTGTTATATGTTATTTACTTTACATAAAATTAAATATTCAAATGAATGATTTAATTAGCAAGTAAAACTATATAGAATTAATCAATTCTAATATTCGAAAATGTGTAGATCAATAAAGGTAATAGTTTTTACCTGAGAGCAAATTTCCAAAACTATCCCAATTAGTTTTCCAGGAACGCTTGTAACCGCTCCAACATTTCGAGCGCGCTTTTGCGGAGAGTTGCAGGAAAAGCTGCTTGCCCGGCAGGCATAAAGAACCGACTGCAGTTTCGATTTGCTGAGCCAGTACGGCGATTCAACAGCTGGCTCTTCTCATTGGTCGATGGTTTTTATCACGTGACTCGGAGGTACGCTCCTGGAAATAGTTAGCAGTCAGCGGGAATTCTTTAATGTCTCAAAAACGAGGACATTTTCTTCTTTATTTACTGTTTTACAGAAGTTTCATACTAATAATATAAAGCAGTGATAAAGGAGTAATATCTTTTTTTCAGTGGAAAAAAATGTAGAAACAATACACGGATTCCTTTCTTATATATTTGGTAAAGGTGAAGGACAATTTTCTTAGAAATAAAAAAAATAGACTGATATCTATTCTTTTTAAATTTTCTCTATAGTGAAGTGCGATAATCTAATGATATCTAACAGAATTTAACAATTATTTTAATTTTACTTACCTAATTATTTTAAACAGATCATCTTTGCTTATATTTTCTTAAAGTTTACCTTTTGTTAATTAGTAATAATGTAAAACTAATTTTAAAGTTATTGTTATTATTCATATTTTGCACATTTCAGATTGCATTCAATTTTTTCTTTGCAAACAATTATTTAATATATAATCTAAAATTATTGCAAGTTGACATAAGTAATAATTGTTTAAAAAAATTTTATTCAATTTATTGCAAATATGTTTATTTTATAAATTTGTCCGTTTGGAACAGTGTTAATTATTTAATTTTAATCAAATTAGGAATATCTGGATTTCCTATTTATTTAAAATTCTATATTTTTGTATTTTGTTGTGTGAAATTTTGCAACTTTAACCAAAAATAGTAATTAGTTTTGGTAAATAAAATAAATAATCGCATAATTTTTTGTGAAGGTTATTAAGGGTTCCAAAATGAATTTATTTTGTTCTTCAATTTACATACATATATAATGTATGCCATATATATAAAAAAGCGTGTATGAAGCGCATTAATTATGAATATAATGTTGAATTATTGATATTTTTTGTTCAATAATTGATTTTCCTATAGAAGAAAATATAATTCAATACCATTTCTCTTTATCCAGTCGAATTTTTTCTTTTATATACCTAGAGAACATGCTTTTTTCCCACATTATTAGTTGTTTTAAAGAAACAAACTTTAATATGTGATAAAACATTAAAATTATAATTGTATAAAATTATTAATGGTAAAAAAACAAATAGTAATTTGATTTTCTTTAAAAAAATTTTTTTCTATCTAAATAATTCTGATTTTTTGATTCAAATTATTTTCTATTTCTTCGAAAAATATTACCCATTAAACTTACTTTCTTTTCCCCATTAACACAAACTAAATCTCTCTTTAAAATGATTACATAATTATATACTGCATAAAGTTCTTTGCTCTTGCCTTTTACGAATTCAAGAGATCTTTATATTTGCATTTGTTCCAAAAACATATTCTTAAAATTTACATGTTTCTTCCTAAATGAAAATATATATTGTAACATTCCAAATTTATAATTAATTCTTAGTATTATTCATTTAGTTACATAATACTTATACAGATATATTGCTAATTTGTAATCTAGATTTTTTGAATAAACAATGTATTTTATGCAAGAATTAGTTTTATTTTAAATTATATTAAAATGAATTTAAAGAACTAATTATTACCAAACTCAAAGTATTGTGTTAGGAATTTTTGTGCCATAAGACATCATACGTGAATATTATTGCACTTGCATTTGTTGAATATCTGGTTATTCCACAAACAAGTGGACAAAGTTCGCTGATGGTGGCTTCTAGTGAAAAACGTATGTCTTGTTTTTTCAGAAAATATTGATATGTAAAAATAATTATATTAATCCTGTTAAAGCTATTTACTATTTAATTAGCTTTTCTTAAAAATGTTTTTATTGTGAAATGATGTCTTACTGACATCGAAAAATTATTTATTATATGATTATTATTTATTATATTATTATTATCTGAGTTATCTAAAAACAAATGAATAATTTATTATATACTTAAAAATTCTCTTTGAGTACAAAAATATTAGTGAATTTTTTTTGTTCCATTTCTTTCTAGGTGGTGGTGGATTGGGAAAAGCGCAAAAATATCCTTGGCAGAAAGCAAAAATAGTACTTTACGAAAATTGAAAAAATGGTAAATATCTGTATTTTTAAAACAGCTATAACATGAGAATCCAGGAAAAAGTGAAACATATATTTCTCTAGCCTTAGCGGCAACTTATACGAGATCATTTGCAAAGAAAGCAAAATATCTACACCCTTTCAGTGCTGAAAAGAGCAGAGCTCTAAATATGTGTGTAACGTGGCTTCAAGAACTTCATGACGAGTTCAAATGAATACTAATTATTGCGGTTTGGATTAAAGACAAGCGTTGTCATCAACACTTTGAAATGAAACATAGTTCATATATTCATTTAGCTTAAGATTAATATCATGTTAAAAGTTTTATTTCATTCCATGCAGATGTTCAAATTTCAACCGTATAGAGAAATTCAATGGACAAACACAGAATTAGGATTTTAGGAACAAGTTCAGTATCCCTATACACTTGGCGACCGCGGCGAATTTTTTTGTCGCCAAGTCGCCAAGCTAGGTGCGCGTTTATTAAAACGGGAAATTTCCCGAAGTTCGATCGAAAAATAAGCATTTCAGAAAATTTAAAAAGGAAAATAAATATAAATAATGGACTTACTTGATATGAAGTTAAGCTGACATGCCGAATGGTATATTTATTTCGACATTTTATTCGTTTGTCACCAGAGTCACATTTCAGTAAAAATTATTATCTAATTTTACAAAAAAAGCATGCAAAAAATATTTTTCAAATATATACATTTTTTCAAATTTAAAAAATAACATGAATAAAATATTTTTTAAAATATATACACTTTTTAAGTAAATAAAAATGAATCACGAATACAGTAAAAAAATACATGTAAGCAATAGAATTTAAATAAAATAATTACACCTTCTTCAAATCCAATTTCCGTTAAAAAATTAATTAATATTTGCGATTCCTAAATTAATAATTTGGAATCCTGAGCAATTTGAACTAAAAAAAATTCTATTAACAATTCTGGGTTTTCCACCTGTTGGTCTAGAGCAGGAAAAAGTAAAAAATCCGTCATTATTATCTTTAATTTTTGCTAACATAATTTGTGGATATTTTTCAACAACATTTTTAACATGAGACATTTTTAATTAAAACAATAAATAAATTAAAACAATAAAAAAATGATAATAAATTAAGAAAACGAAATAAGAAAAAAAGAATATTTAACGATTTTAAATATATAAAATAAAATATATCATTTAATAAAAATATATATATTAAAATTAAACCAAATAAAAGTAAATAATGTAAAAGAAATAGTAAAAAAGAAAAATTTACGATGTTTGGACACTAACGACAACGAAACACAACAGCGGGAAATCCACTGATTCCAGCAGCAACAGTAAGCGAAATTAAAATGGCTACCAATTAAAACGTAGAACAATTAGCAAATAAAGTTCTGGAAAGTTCTCGAAGTGAAACTATAAAAGCTATTGCCACTAAAAAAAGCACATATATAACGTAAAAATTATTTAAAACACGAGAAAAACGGAATCTGGCAGCGAAAAAATAATAATAGTAACAAAAACTGAATTTGGCAACACTACAATAATAAGAAAATCTGAAATCGGCAACACTACAACGAAAATAACGGTTTCCAGATTTGGCGAGAAATCAGTGTATGGGGATACTGAACTTGTTCCGGATTTTATTTTTATAAATTTTAATTTCTGCGTACAGGAGTTGCAAACTATCCGCGAAAATCTGCTGAAGAGATAATATATCTTAGTTGAGCTTAAGTTTCTCGCGCTTGAGATTGATGATAAGAATTCGTACGTTGTGATACACGAGACATCCCAAAATCAAACAATAGATTATATGAAATTTCTAAATTCACCTGTAGTATATAAAATGTGTAGTCTGCCCTCAGTTGAATAATGCACTTTCGAATGTGATCAGAATATCTTTGTAACTTTACTGGAAAAACGTATGCAAAATGTTCCGATTTAACTGTTTTTTTTTTTTCGAATTTAAAACTAAGCAGAGCGTGTTTATGAAAAAAAATTAAAAGAATGTAAAGACTTTTATGTGTAACTTTAAAACACATAATGATTCCTTAAAATGAATAAACAAATTATGATAAATATTCCCTTACTTTAAGTATAAATGAATGCGTTATTTAGTTTCAAACTTCTACGAGTGTTTCAGATAGAAAAGTCCAAAATAATATTTTACTAGTGAATGCTATAATTAATTTTTTCAGAAATCAAATTACAATTAAATTTTTGTTACACAAGTTTTTTTTAGCTATTCTATTTATAGTCTACGGTAATACAGCTAATAACTATGCGGTATTCAATTTCTTGACAAACTCAGGATAGAATATATTCTATCCTTAGTTTTATTAATGAATTTATAAATTTATTCAATTGTTTAAAATCCAGGTGTAGTGGTACATTCTATTTTAAGAAAACTTTATACGGAAAAATTACAAGAGGTTAAATTTTGTGGTCTCGGGGGCAAGCAAGGCAATGAAGTACAGCTTGATTCAGCGCAGCCAACTCAGCAATGTGATAAAATATCGTTCAGGTACTAGAGTACATTATTATCCCTATGTTTTCAAGTATTGTCTTATTTAGCCTAAGCATAAAACCACTTCTACCCACACTGTATTGCTGCTGTAGTATATATTGATAAATGCATCCGTTACTGATGTTTTTAATGACCTGATGTTACACACTAATGTACCATTAGAATCTGAATTTTCTATGATGCAAAATTATAAATTATAGTTAATGAATTTACCTAAAATTACTAAACACAGCTTCGTAACGCAAATCTAAACTTGACGCAAATGAAAAGTAAATACAATTTATTTGCAAAAACATGCAATTCAATTTATCTTACGAATTCTTACAAAAAACTTTGACACGTGTAATGAACAGAGTGTTGTAAAGCATTTTAATGTCTACCACACAATGGTTTTCTGGGAGAACTTTCATAGCCAGTGGGCCATATTCCCATAGCGTGAGGGTGGAAATTGGTATACTTTCTCGGATCCATAGTGGCAAATATGCATTAAGAAGAGCAACATAAAGCTGCCGTTGCTAAACAGTGATTGGATCAAACCCGGACTTTTCAGTCTGAAGCGCACTTTCTTACCACTAAAGCAAAGTGAGACAACTGAAAACCAAATCCAGGGGTTTCTCAGAAGATTTTTACAATAGAATATCACCTGAATGATCTGTCAATACTGCAGACACTTTCCTAATACATGACACACAATCATTGGGGCATTTCGAATTCAGAATTCAAATTATGCATTGTGTTTTGAGTAAGACTTCAACAAATATATATGTAACATTTCACCATTTCAGTTTTGATTGCTCTTCCTCTTAGGTTGGTTTTCTCTTACAAACATCCTTGATCGCAAATTTAAAATCAAAATTAGTTACTAACGCATGCATTGGATTCGTACAATAAATACATTTAAATTAAATTAATATATCATTTGTTTAAATATGTGACATTGCGCCCTAATTAAAATGGCGAGAAATGTAATAAATTGAATATTAATTATAAATACAAAATTTTCTTATAAAACTATAAATCACATATTATCTAAAACAACATAAGCAAATTTGGTACTAAGTAAATGCATGAAATGTAAAATGCAGAAATAAGAGTTAAAAGTCCAAATAAAAATAATTCAAACGATCTCAATTCAGCCCTTATTATCATTTAGCAAATTTTAAGCCGATACTTAAAATATAACTATTTTTCCAAAATTTTTCAATAGAGCACTAATAAATTCAATTAGAGTTATTTTTAGTGCTTAAAAATAAATACTTACTGTATCGTAAATTTAAAAAATTCCTATCATTAGCTAAATATACATTAAGCTAAAATATGTTTTTAAATACTGCAAGCCAGTATCATTCTTATGTCTAAAATATAAATTCATGTAAAAAGACATGCTCAAAAATGGTATACATACACACATATACGTATATATGTGTGTGTGCGTGTATTTTTATCAATAAAATCATATTAATACAATGATATTTTATTATTTATTTTATGATATTATTTACATACTTTATAAATTTGGCACTTAACTTTTAGATTACATTTGTGTTATTCACTACATAAATTTTATTACTATTACTTTAAATAAATCTTAAATTCTTGTTGCAAAAAAATATCTACTTCATGTGTTTAAATTAAACAAAGGGTTAATTTTTTATTGTTGCAATTAAGTTATTTATTTGATAATAATAGGGGATATCGTTATGTCTTTAAATAGCAAATTGGGGCACAGGTGCCGTATACTTCATGCTCCAAATTCTGAAATTGGCGAATTTTTGGTGAATTTTCTTATGTATCTGGCAAACTTGTTTTTGTTACGTCATAGATATGAAGACCTATAAGAATTATGCAGAAAACTTTATTTTGGTAACCCTATTATTTACGTCATCGCGCACGTCACAATACGTCATCTTGGCAACATTTCTTCATCGCCAAAAAAACCCAGAATTTGGAATCATGGATTATACGGCACCAGTGCCCAAATTGGTTATGATATTGGCAACAACCGCTAATAAATTAAAAATGGCTTGTCAATAAGGAGTGAATTATGTTTATTTCGACGAAGATATTAATTTTTATTTGCCTTTAAACTAAAAACAATTTGATAAGAGGAATCAATTTCTTTCCTATTCATTTCATATAATACGGTAGCAACTTAATATTTCCAATTGCTAACAAGAAATGCTATCATAATGAAGCCCGAAGCACTTTGACTGATTACTAGATTCTCATCAGATGGTTATCTACTACGGAAATCAGGGGAAATGAAATGTATCCGCCATTAGTTACGTCAAGGATTAATTTGAGAAAATTCGTGAGAATATTGTGAGAGAAATAAAATGACATGTCAATTGGACTTGATTATAGTAAAGGTATTGTTTCAATTTTTAAAAAATTATTCCTCAAAATTAAATTTGATTATGAATATCAAACTGAATATTAAATGTTTCTTATTATGATTTAAAGTTGTGACGCAGAATTGTTTAGTTCATTTAAAATTAATATAGTTGTATTTAAAAGAAAAGTCTTTTGAAAATTCTATAAAAATAGATTTAAAGGAAGTAATCAAAAGTTTAACACAAGAATAAATTAAGACTTTTGGTATCTCTTTTCTCAACTTGAGATTTCGAATTAAAATGTAAGTGATTATAAAATGTTAAAGGGGATAAAAGAGAATTAAATGTTTAATTTATATGAAATTCGATAAAAAAATTTTTGTCATTTAAACATCAAAAAAGTAAAAATAGTACATTATAATTCTTAATTTTTTAAACAATTAATTTAAATAATAAACAAATTTAGAATAAATTAAATAATTAATTAATTTAGAAATAATACGAATTTTATATCCCGAATGTTATCTATAGTGTAACGAAAATATTCAGGTGCACACGGTTTTAATCCTATTTACCATAACAGTATAACAAAAATGCTAATAAAGGATTTTGTTGAGTGTAGGGATTCACGCAGTGCTAAAAAGGAAGATAAATGTGTTGCAAATTATCTAAATGATAAATATTTTTATTGAATACTTTATTATTATAGATCCCCTGTTAAAAAATGCCTCACTTTTAAAATATTAAAAAATAACCTATAATTTAAATTTATTTTCAATCATTGTTAATGGCTATTTTTATTAATAAATAATTGTATTAATATTGACTGAAAAAAAAACATCACGTGAATTAAAAAGAAATTTTATTTAAATGTATAATAAGTTTGACTATGCTTAATTCCTTATTTTTATTCAACGAATTTTTATGAAAATTATAGAAAACTTTTACTTGAACAAAGAAGTGAAGTTAGAAACAAGCATTTTCATTTGAGAATAAAATATAAAATCTCTTTAAATATCCTTTTATTTTAGGGTATTGCCATTTATATATATATATATATATATATATATATATATATATATATATATATATATATATATATATATATATATATATATATATATATATATATATATATATAATAGAACTTTTACTGTCATAATAGCTTTTTCAGAAAGTTATTTGTCTTTATATTTTTCTTTTTCATTTTCAACTCAGATTTTGAAGTTTAGACAATGCAGAAAAGTAGAATTTAAAAAAAATTCCTAGTTATTAATTCATGAAAAATGATAATACAGATCTTTGAATTCATTTTTTCTTTGAATTACATTCACATGTACTTGTTATCTTCTATAAAAGATTGGGAATTTTGTATTTTACCATAGCATGATTGCGATATATACCTTTCTTTTATTTTGATTTGAAAACTGTTTGAGCAATAATGAGGATACTTTTGAAAATGTTGTTATTCATAAGTGTAGCAAAATATGATGTTCATTATTTATTATTAATAATAATAAGTCATTAAATCAAAAAGATACTAATCTGTTGTTTACTTTTTCCTACCATTTATCCTTTCTTTAGATAATTTCTAACCATTAAGAGCAGACAACAACTAACCAGTTATGCAGAGATCATTTGTCAATAGTCTTTAACTAGTGTCTTGCTATCGACCAAATCTGCTTCTAAAGATGCCTTATTTAAAGAATACCGCTGCTTTAGACATCACAAATTCCGAGGCACTTATTAATGCCAGAAAAAAATAAAAACTGAGAAGTAAAAATATTCAAGGAGAAACAATTTAAAATTTAAGAAATGTTTTCAATTACCAAAAGAATTCATTATTAAATATTTAATTTTTTCAAATTTAACAATATATATTCATTAAAAATAAGGAATTAACTATAAAAATGACTAACGCTTCTGACTAAATAATTCAGATCTATCAAAAAATGTACTATATTCTTATCGCAAAAATTTTTTTCTCCCAATAACGGTATTTAATCAAATTTTAATATAATATAAAACCTTATTATATCCTCAGTTTCCCCTCAGTCTTAAACAGTTACCTGTTTTTTTAAATGTGTATACATAGCTTAATAAATTAAATATTTTTGTGGTACAAAAATTTCACGGAAAATGATGAAATAAATAAAATTTACTAATTTCAGGATAAACGATATTTTATTAAAATATATATTCAAATGTTTAATATAATATGACCCACAATATATTTTCGTATACAAAAACGTTTATTGGAATATGAATAATAATTTTATGCAATATAATTGTACCAAAACAATAATATGTAACAAAATTATAATCATTAATCTAATTCCATGTACTGAGCTTTATAAATTTATAATGAATGATGTAGTGAATAAGCAAAGTAATATGAATCTATATATAAATTTTCTTGTACCTTTCATCATTAAACCAAAACTTTTCCAATTTAAAAATATTAATACATTTAGATTCATGTATGCTAGAGTAAACTACTTTGTTAATTTTTAATTATAAGATATAAATAAATAATTTCGAATGAAAAAATTGAATCAAATAAGTTTCCTATAAAAAGGTTTCGTAAAATTGGAAAATTGTTAATGATAATTCAAAATTAGCATCTTCTTCGGAATAGAAATCAACACCTGTAAATATAGGCAAGCTATTTCAGTTATATAAAATCATATGACGGTAAATGTGTCAATTTCAGGTTCTAGGAAGCAGTATCTTCGTCACAGGATTCGGAAAGTTTGCACAATGGTCAGATCTGCTTCGAGGCTCAAGAAGACAACCCATCAAACCCCTTTCCTGACAGCTGATATATAGCGCTTTGTGGAGGAAACCGTGCCTGCTCACCGGATGTTCCTTCTGCTTTGGCTTGAGGCGATACGATGCGACAAAAGGCTACTACACATCATGAATACATAACAAAATATACGAGAATCAATGTTGGAAATGTATAATGAAGATCATCCTTAATAAGACTTGGAACGAAGGAAGTCCTTGTCCTATTCCCAACGCCTAGAAGAAGAGTAACATGGTTTTTCCAACAGTAATAAAGGTTTTTCAAAATTTAAATTCTTATGAAAGTTTGTTTAAAATTTTCAAAGTCACTTATGGTTCAAGGTAAGGAAATCATAATGACCTGTTATTATATTTGCTAACTTGCGAAACTTTATACGTCTGTTATCCCGTATAAAATTCACTGTACATATTTTCTTCTTAATACTAATTTGTAAAACTAAATTTAAATGGAGAAAAACTCTAGTAAAGTTATCCCTTTTTAATTATACTTTTATTTTGGTATCTAAATATATACAAAATAGAATTGAAATAAAATTGCTACTTAATTGTAAATTAAAAATTAATTCAATAATTATAATATTAAATTTCTTTGAAAAATATAAAATAAAATAATGGGAAGCTAGATTTGTAAATTTCTGCTGTGAGTTTTAAAATTTGTTTTCCGTTTAAAAGCAACTTAACTATATATATATATGTGTGTGTGTGTGTGTGTTTAATTAATCTAGATATATATAAGATATATATTTTTATTTTATTTAATAACTACAAAATCATTAGCATATGTAAAATCGCATGTCATCTATATAACATGTCCATCAAATGATATACTTCATTTCAATATAAAAATAAATTGGACGAAGACTTAAAAATATTGAGTCTCTAAGTATTCCATGCACTTGTGGAGATGTTTTCTAACAGTAACAACATGCAGGTGGTTATTGAAACGATGAAAACACCTTTCTATAATAAATTTATTGGTATGGTGTCGGACTACCTTTGGCATGCAATAAAGCTTGAAGTCTCCTTAAAATTTAAGTATATTATAGTACTGAATACTGTTTAGAGGAGTAGTGTACCATTCTTCATGGATATATTATAAAAGATTTGAGTGGAATGGCAAGGAAGAATATCGATTCCGAATTTAATAATTTAAAATTGATCATAAAGGTTTAGTTATATTGAGGTGGATGATCAGACATGCCATGATATATAATTAAGTTCATATAATGTTTATCAAACTATGATTAGATAAGTTCCACTCCATTAATAGGTGCAAAATCTTCCTGGAAATTTTCATCTCCTGCTGGAAAAAAGATGTATGTTATAGGATGGACCTGGTTAGCTAATATTTTTTTCTATATTCTTCCTAAGTGAATCTTCCATTCAGGATTATAAGAAGTAAATCAGAAATTCCCTACATGATTGACCATATCATAATGATTGGTAGAATGTTGGAATGTTGAAAAGAGAAAATCGTGATGGACATGTTAATTTTGATGTTTTTTTCAGATATGTTCTAAACGTGCAGCCTTCCTGTTCTAGGATGATTTACCGGATATGTGAACGATGATTTACCGGATCATATTACTTTCCTTTATTTATCAATCTAAAATATTTTTTTAAATGCGACATCACTGTAGATGACGTTAGATATTACCATCTGTGACAAGTGATAACCTGCTGCAATTCAATAGTTTGACACCGCTGCCCATAATATCAGCAAAGTGAAGCAGCGCTTGAGAAATTGTGCTGACGAATTCTCCTTCTGGAACTCGATTGGTAAGGATGTGGATACAACTGTTATCAATGATGTTCAATGTCCTTCCGCTGGGATGGAGTTGTTGGCGAAAATTCTGAATCCATTAATCTTAAAATGAATTGGAGAAAGTTCCGGGTATCGTCTGCATCACTATGCATGCATGTAAAAATTTGCTTTCTAATTGATAGTCTTCAGTAAATCTCTATTAAAAGTCTATGAAGATGCCTTCTGACTAAAATCACTGACATTGGAAAATCCAGATTCTGATTGAGCTCTGTATTATTTGCTCCCTTTCGTTGGTGCTGTTTGCTTTTTAGGTATAATAGTCCATAATCCTTCAATCATTATGTTGTTCTGTCGAGATGCATTGCCGTACTGTGAGTATGTTATCATGACATTAGACACTGTACCTCTGGAAACGACTGAGAGTTGAGGTGTTTTGATCAACTGGACGAGCTTCTATTATTTAGTCTCTTTTAAAATATCAGAGGTCAGACATTTTAGGAATTTGAAAAAGAGTCAAAGGTTTATAGAGTTTCATCAAAGCTGGCATATGCAACTAGAATATTAAAATTTTTTTACAACAACTTGATAGCTATTTTTATATTTTAATGCTTTCTAAGTGCATTAAAAATGTCAATAATTTGAAGGTGTTTCCATAATTTTGGTGTTATTATGGATGAAAAAGTGTTTAAATACTTTTAATATTTTATATCTATATCAAGAAAAAGTGATACTTATAAAGATAAAACATCAAAATATATTTTTTTAAATATCAATACATAAACTGTAGTTTGATTATTAGAAATGAATTCGATAATTGACATTACATCTTTGCATATACAATAAATATTCCCTCATTTGATTTAAATATTTATTCTTAAGTATTCTTCTCAACAAATATTATATTTTAAAAATAAATTTCTACTGTCATGATAAATAAATATAATATTAAGACCAGAATTTGGAATTCCATTTGACTTAAAATTTTATTTCTAGAACTAGGAATATTTTAGGATCACTTTTTAAGTACTCAGCAAGTTTTTTTAAATACTTAAAAAATTTTAGAAGTTTAGTTTTAAATATAATTATAGCATTTTACAGTTCATATGTTAAACAAGTTTTCAATTATATTAAATTTCAAAATCTTATTCATTACTAAATTTTGTAGTAAATTAATTTTAATATTGATGTATGAAAGCAAAATGTAGAACAATTTGCATTAAAAGATATTTTATATTTTAAATATAATTAAACGTAAGAGTCTGACTTCATAAAATAATTGTATTTTATCAACTAAATTTTATACGAAAGTTAATTACTTATTCATGCTTTGTATTCCCCAACAAATTTACATTAATATACAATCTGTTTAAATGTGTGATATTTAGGTTTAGTTAAAGTAGCAGAGAGGAGACGTCTTAAAAATACTATTTATAAAATATAAAATGCTCTTATTAAACTTTGAACATAATGTAATATAAAATAAAATAAACTAATTTGATATTGAGCAAATGTATATAATATAAAATGGAAAAAATGCGTTTTAAAGCTCCTCCCTATTTTATTTATATATTCAAGAAAATAATTCCTGAATCGCGATACAGCATTTAGTTATTTATCACAGGTTATACAAAACTATTATTAGATATGATTATATAAAGTGAAGAGCTTCTTCATACCTGTAATATTTTGAGAAAATATAAATCATATTCGAATGGGAAATAGAAAAAAATTTCTCATTCTGAATTTTCGAAAAGAAAATTATAGACTGAAAAATGTTTTATTGCATCCCATTAAGATCAACATAAATAAATCCACAATTCTTTGAATAAAAAATCCGGATTTTCTCTGATATGGAATTACGGGAAAAATTGTAATAATTTCTGTTAATGCATAAGTCTTTCGATATTTGTGCTTGAGAGTTTTCCAGGTTTTTTTCTTTGTATCATATGAACGTAGTCAAATATTTATGAAAATCCTTCCAAAAAGTAGATACACGACGGAAATTAAAATATCCTTAAACAATGTTCAGAAGTTGATTTGTTGTTTATAAAGCGTCAAATCAGTCAAGAAGTATTGAGTGGATCTCGTTTTTTATTTTTAAAAAGGACAATATTTAATATGATATATTTTTACATAGTTCCATCTTATTTTTCTAAAAAGAATATTGAGATATTTTGTTATCGTGGTGAATTAACACACACATTTACTAATTATTCTACCCTAAATCTTCTTTAAAGAATTACGAAGTGTAGTCATAAGAGTTTCCATTATAATACAAAAAATCTCATTTAAAAGATATCTTATTCCATTTTATTTTTAATGAAAACAAGCGTCTCACATGCTGCTAAAAAATAACGGTGAATTTTAGTAAAAATATGTATTTCGAAATAATACAATTTGTGTTTGATAAATTAGCTCTATGTCTACGATTTTATCAATAAAATTTAAGGAATTAACTTGTTTTCTTATGATTATGAACACATAGTAAAATTTAGAAAATCAGATTAAACTTAAAGATATACTTTCACTTTTTAAATTCAATGAAACTTTTGTGTTATAAATACACAAATGCATAACTTGCATAATATTCAATAACAAAAAATAGCTCAGAATAATTTTCTAAATTTTAATCTAATACAATTCTATTTGTATTTCTTAAAAAGTAGCGTCTTACACTTTTATTTCTAAATAGTAACTATTTACATGAGAAATATGGTAAAATTTAAATATGACCAATTGATCAGTGGAAACAATTAAAAAATGGATTCACTTACTAATAAAATTAATTTACACGAAGAATGTTAGAATTTGATATTTGCTTACTTATATTATTTTTATGATTAATGTCTCACTGAAAAACTATAAATAAAAGCAAAAAATAAAGTTAGTCATTTAATATATTTAATTTTAAAAACATACATAATTTTAAAGATTAAAAGTTAAAAAGAATAATCTTTATTAAAATCTTTACACGAATCAAATGTACGTTAATGAGACAAATTGCATTTTAATATTTAACTACATTTATTAATAATTATGTATGTTTAATTAAACTTTTACATAATGATAAACTGACATGATAGTTAAATTCAATTTGCATTAGGGAGAAGTAAAATTAATTTCACTAAATGAAGTTTAATAAAGTTAAAGTGAAGCTGCGAGAGCAACATGGGTAATAAATTTAATGAATAAATTACTGAGGTATAGAATCCTTGTTATTGAAATAATTGATTACTGTTATTGTGGGATGAATGTTTTTAACTTTAAAATAAATTCCCGAAACTCTAACTTTATTGATGATAAATTAAAAAACAAAATTTTTAGCTTACTAATAACATGTTGAATTTCAGGTAGAATTTTTTTAAAAAATGTTTACAAACATTTCAAAATGTTTTTAAATTTCGTAATTATATATATTACATATTCGTAATTATGTATAATATTTCGCTTAAATTTCGTTCTCTCTTTAATAATTATTATTAAAAAATGCTGATTTAGATTTCTAGCATAAACATAAGAAAGAATAAGAAATCTCGTTATTATTGTCGTTTATTAAAAATGTTTAAAAAATTTATTCAGAAATACTTATTTATAAATTTAAAAAAAGAAAAATATCTATTCTGTTACGAATTAATGAATTTTTTCCATATTACTTACATATAAATATATTTTAAAATAATGAGATGAATATAATAAAAACACAGATGTGCATTTTGTTTATTAGTTTCTTTTATAATTTAATAAATATTGTTAAACTTTGTAAAATGCTTCATGTCCAAATAAGTGTTTTATTAATAATAATTTATATGTGATCAGTAATTTCATACTAAATAATTAAATATGTAATAATTTATTTTTATTAATTAGATAAAATTACTTATTATTGTGCAATATTTTAAAAATGTGCTTGCATATAAAAGGAAAAACAAAACATCTAAGAAAATGTCTATAAATTATAAAAAAAACTCTTGATTTCATTGTAATTGCTAATACACATTAAGTGTTAGCAAATAATCACAGATATTAACTTGTATATGAGCAAAAATGTTTTTTATTTGCTATATGCACAATTTTCGATTTGATCAAAGTTATTATATGTTTTATAAAAGCTAAAACCGCATATGAAATCAAAATTTATAATTTCCTAAAAATGACACTTTTTAACTAATTTTGTTATCAAACATCAAAATGTATTTTAAATTATAACAATTTACATTCCTAATTGTGAATTAAAAACTATTTGCATATTTAGGTTGCCTTAAATAACTACAGTGCTGGTTTAAGTTTTAATTTACATACATTTCTGAAAAATGAAGGAACATAAATTTGAGCACAATTTTTTACTTTTCAACACTTCACGCCTATAATCTTTTAAATACTCCGCACAATATTTTTGCTGTTATTTATATGAAAATTTACTTATTTCAGAAATAAAATTTTTCAGAAATAAGTTAAGAAAAATGTTTTAAGATGATATAAAATTTTCTTTTCACCATAATTTTATTTCATTAAATAAATTCAAAATATATCAACTTATTCATATTTGCGTTAGATGAATATAGCTAATCAATACTTAGGCTTGAATAACTGATTGATGGCCTTAAGCTATTTACTAGTAGCAAATATTGAATTTCCTTGATGCCATTTTTTTTCTTTCAAGAAAATATTTGTCACTGCATTCCTTTTCAATTTACGTTCATGAGAATGCGAGTACAAATTATAACTAGAATAAATAATTAAATTACCATATCAGTTTAGTTAAGCAATCACGAAATCAAATGTATGGAAATAAATAATTAAAAGTAATTAACAATGAAATATGTATTTGAATAATTTTATTTGTAAAAAAAATTATCTTGCCATTCCTCGCTGATTATGTTTTGCGTCAAACTGCACTTTTGCTTTGATCGAAAAAGCAATGTTTTCTTTACAATACTTTTATGTATTCAGTTAGATAACTTGTTAGGCCAAAGACCATTGGTATTCGTTATAAATTTTCAGAATTGGTTTATTAGAAAAAAACATTTAATAATAAAATAAAAATAATTAAAATTGAAGAATAATAATTTACATGTCCCTATTTTACAAAATAAAATGACATGTAAATTTGTTTTCAGATATCAGACATTTAAATTAATCACATTATAATTATAAAAAAGTACAAAATGATATATTTTTATTTGATTTCTCTATGCTCACTATAATGATAAAACATATTTGAATTCAAAGTAAGCAAAAAGGTGATGAGGATAGTAATCCTAGTCATAGAAGAGCATTTTAAATTCATGAAATTGAGTACTTTATCAACTAGCTCAAATCGAAATATTTTCCTTATATTAAAGCATGCTGCAGATATTTTCAACAGATATTTTATTATTCTATTAGTAAGTGGAATTGTAAAATTATATCACGAATAGATTACAGATATATTTTTTCTTTTAACATAAAATGCGCGAAATGTTGATTCAAGTTCAAAATGTGCAAACAATTTCTACAAATACATTTAAAAATGGAACAGAATGATTTAGTTAAGGTGCATTATGGTTAATTCAATCATGTTTCTGTTTGATCAGTTTTAGCAAATGCTGACATAAAATACTGGAGTATGTCTATAATTGATAGTGAAATTCTTTTAGACCCTATTTGATAGGGAAATTCTTTTAGATATCACAGAGCAAATATAAAATTAAATGTGAGCAAAAATCTGTCAAATATTTGCAAGTGCAAGATCCTGGCTAACCATTTGAACGTACATCTATATATGGAATTACCAAAAATCTAAGCAATTATATTCCTCTAGAAAAGTAAGAGGTTCACTTAAGAATGTTTTTAAACACATCTAGTATTTTTTAGTTATAATTATAAAATTTTAGGAATATTCAATTAATGAATTTCTCTAGATGATTTCTTTAAAAATTATGTGCCTCAAATCACTCATTTCTTAAAGTCAAGTAAAAAATACATTTATGCTCATTGTTCTCACTTTCAGAATGAAAATTACACCATTGTGATATCTTTATCTGTTTTAAAAGGAGCAAACGTTAAACTTATCTAAACCAGGTAAGTGGACTAAATATTTTACAATTTTGATATGCTTTCGTTTAAGGAATTCAAATTTCAATCTTTCTTAGTGAAAAAATGTGTTGAATTTGGTGGAATATAGTTTATCTTAAATTTACTTTTTGATGAATTTCTGATCATCAGTGTACAGTTAACAGCGATCTGCCAGTGTGTTCATTCTATAGAGAATTGTAAGCAAATATTGTCTCAAATATAACTTTTCATTTTCATATATATATATATATATATATATATATATATATATATATATATATATATATATATATATATATATATATATATATATATATATATATATATATGAATATGTATATGAAACATTATAATTTATATACATTTTAAAGTAAAGAAATATATATGAGAATAATTATTTGCCATCAGGAGTCTCCAAAATATATAAATCTCTTTTAGGAAGCTAATGAGAAAAGATGTTTTCCATCGTTTTCGTGAAATAATTACTTCTAAGCTTATTCCCAAATGTAATACTCCCTGGAGAAACAAAAGTTCCCAAAATAGCGACAAAAAGAGATGGAGTACAATGACAGACATAGGATAAGATACTAAAATACCTATATTTTCTATACCACTGAATGTTTCACATAAAATAAATAATATCTAAATAATATGGATTTTTGATTTTGTGTTCTACAAAACTTAATAAATCGATTATTTTCCTTTTTCAAAGCATTAAAATCTTTAAAATGCTATATAATGTTTGATCTCATATTGAAAATGTTTTTTATAGATATTTTGGCCAGTATTTGAATTATTTTGTGAATACAACAAGCTTTTAAGAAATGCACATGAATTAAAATTTAGCTTTGGGATGGATTTTGAATATAAAATGCTTAAGCACTAGCATTTATTTGTTTTATATACTATAGCAAACCGTATTATGTTATGTAGTGATACATTTACTCTAAATAATACACACCAGCAATATTAAAGACCAGAATTCTTGTCAATCATTTAAATGTCATAATTTGAGCATTCTTAGCTATTGGTTCATTATTATTATAATTAAAATTGAAGTTGATTTCTATGATTATTTATCTAGATGAATATGAAGTAAATTAATTAATTAATTTTACATTGACTTTAGATTTTTTGAGAAAATATTAATTTATGAAAGTAAAATGGAATAATGTAGAAATAAAGAGGCAAACATCTCAACTAGCTAATAGAAACTTGCTTTCAATATTTCCTTTAAAGCCTAAATACCTCGACAAAAAATTCAGATTATAATAATTTACTTAATTTAAATTAATAAAGATTTAACATATAATTAATTAATTCAACTTAATTAATTTTAATAAATATAAATTCATTTTACGTAGAAACTAGATATTTTCTTTTAATCAACAAGTTTTGTCGTATTAATTTTAGTATTCATAGTAACACGATTTCCCTATTAAAATTAATTTAACAAAACAAAATCTGAAAACTAGTAACTCGATAACCAAATAAAAATACTTTATTCAGAGAAAACTCTTCTATTGAGTTAAAAGAAAATTCTTTTATTGCATGCTAATTTGCTCGGCTGTTTATAAGTGTGTTAATCACGGTACATTCGTTTCAAGATTTTTAAATTAATCTTACTAATTTAGTTAAGCTTTTTTAAACCATGTTATTTTTGCATTCATTAAGCGCCTATTAAATAATACAATAGAAAAATGTAAATAATTGTAACTTTTCCTTGACTTGTTTTGATTAACTATTTCGTATAATTAAATTAACTATCTCACAATGTTGGCTTTATAAAATTAATTGGAAATCAAGTATTTTTACAATAATAGTTTAGAATATAAAGTAAACAAGAATCCTTGTCGTTTTCTCATTTTTATTGAATTAAGTTAGAATAAGTGTGCAAATTAATGTATGACGAGGTTGATATACCGGTCAGTCGAGAGTAGGAATATCAGTCCTTATAAAAGCAGGTCCATCATGCACTTTCATCAATGATAAATCGTACAGTAGCGAAGAAAAATGGATGTGTCGAAGTAGTACGATAGATATTGTTTGCTTTACGATTTCAAAGTGAACTTATCAGCTGCTGCATCAAATAGCCAATTATGTCAAGCTTTTTGGGATAGTGCTGTGAATAAACGTACTGCAAGGCAATGCTTTCAGAAATTCAGGTGAGGAGATTTGACCCTCTCTGATAAAGGTGGTGTCTAGTGGACTTGTCGTCTAGTGGGTCACTATGACCTGCAACCAGAGGATCAAACTGTCACTTCTGACCTGTACTAGCAGCAATTTGAACGTGTGTAATAGGCATTGCAACAGAAAGAACCTGCACAGAAGAAACAATGTTAATTGTAAGAGTATACTTTTCTTGGCAGGCCTCATTTCACGCGAGTGGCCTGGAATATCGCACAACGATTTGGCCGAAAGAATTTTTGTCAGCGTCCATATTAAGATGACTTCGTGAAAATCCTTAACCAAGGAAACAAACTTGTGCGCCAATCACTCACGGACTTCTTAGAGTCCAAACCAACGAGTTTGACCACAAAGCGTTTGCACAACTGGAGACACTTTGGCAGAAGCTGCTGATACTGATGGTGATAACTTCGAGGACTAACAATAGGCTACACTTTCTACAGGTCATGTTCTTTTTTGGGTCAGTAAAAACGTCAAGAATTTTGTTGTTTACCATGTATAATCATGAGTTAGAAAATTTGTTTCTTATATACATTTTTATTGTAATATATATTTTTTACTAAACTTATGATTGCTGGTTGGTTTAATTTTTTAAAAAAATGCACACATATATTTTCTTTTAAAATAGTAAAATAGCATTTGGTTTTGTTAATACATAAACTGTTTCAGAAAAATAAATCACTTTTGTTATTACACTAATAATCGTTTTAATTAAATTAAGAAAATAAAGCAATTAAAAAACATATTTAACTTTAAAAATTATTGAAGAAACCACTCGATTTTTAACGAGAGTTAAAATAAAGGGCGTCAAACATTAATTATAAAAATTATTGCCCGCAAAAAATTACGATTTTGTTTATTAAGTAAATATTAAAACAAATCCAGTATCAGAATTAATCAAATAAAATTAACTTATTAATTCTTCGTATTTTAACACGTTTGTTAATTGTTATGTAAAGAAATAGTTATTTTTTTAAGTTTATTTACTATGTGAGAACAAATTATATGTACATATTCCTAATTGCACTGAAATGTTAGCGTTTTCTTTTTGTCGCAATAGTATATCCAATTTTTATAAATTTCTGGCAATATTTGAAAGCATATTAATTACGTTTTGAAGCTGCATACAGCTTGAATAACACTCTAAATATTTAATTATCAGATATTTTAATTAAGTTTTAAATATGCAAAGGGCAATAATCTCTGTAAAATTAAGCGTAAAAAATATATTTCTCCACAGAAAATAAATGCTTATAGAAACTTAATGCTTTTATTTATTTTGAATAAAAATACATTTATACTTTTTAACTCTCATAAAAGGACTGATGTGAAAATTTCTTATAACTTATTAAACTGATGTGAAAGTTAAGACGAAAACAGCAAATAGGTTTCAAATATATACTTTGATACTTCGATGATGATAATCTAAAAAAAAACTTTGTAGACGTATCTGCCGATGTATGCTTCACAGGAAATCTTTGCTTGAAAGATAATTATTACAAAATTCCAATTTTGTAATAATTTGACAGTAAAATTAATTTCTTATTAGTCATGTCTGGTATTTCTTATCTGTATATTCTGTGGATACTCTCTGGTGGAAGTCTATGATTGATATTTCAATAAATATCTATATTCTCTTTATAAGAAATTTTAAAAAGATAACTTTTTATTGAAATCATCAATTCATCTTTCGATAGTTTCGTTTTGAAATAGTTTATATTATATGAGTACTACAGAAATATTTTGAATACACTGCAAATTAACTGCAGTAGTATTGCTGTTAGTAATATTTTCAAAAATACTTAAAGCTATGTGAACATAATTATCCCTAAGTGTAAGCGAATTGCACCCATGTTTGCTTACACCATATTTCAGCAAATCTTTCAAAATGATGTAAGAATAGCGGATAGTATTTTCTTTTAAATGGATAAATTTATAAAATTTTCAATCAATTACATACTTGCAAAATTCTAAAACTTATTCTATATAATTAAAATACATTAAAAATATGTACTAAAATATAAATAATATTTTTATGTCATTTGTATTATTTGCAGTGCCAAGATATATATATTTACGTATTTCATTATGAATCTAAATACTTACCTTTATAATCATCTCTTTAATTGTTTTTACATTTTAACTATAAAAGTTTAAGAAATTAATATTTTGAGTATTCATATAAATATATAGATAAGAATAAAAAATAATTTTTCTTATTAAATGGATAGTAAAAACATCTTTATTTTCTTTAATTTCAGATAAAATATTGAAAATAATTGACTGCATTTGTAATCATAGTAATTTAATTATTATTCAGCTGATTTTTAGTTGCCCAGATTTAAACATGGATAAAACCAAATACAGAAAACTGGATAAAGCCAAATAAAAACGAACACCTAATGGGGAAACTTCTACACTTTATTAATAGCAAGGAAAATAAAAATTTTTAAAAAGAACTGTTTGATAACTTTTTTATCTTCAACAACATTAGCACCCTAAATAATATACGTATTAAAACAAAAATGGCACACACACATTACTTGAGAATTAATATTTTCATGATTTCAGAGAATTTTTTAATTTTAAATTCATTAAAAAGTAAAAAGTAATACTTATGTAATCACTCCACATACGATTACTGTTTTTGCTGTTTTATTGAAAAAAATTTACTCATTAGGTATTTCTAATCATTTTAATATTTAAAAATCATTTGTTTCCTTCTTTCAACTAATTTACATGAATTATCTATTTATATTTTGATTTTATATGAACCAGCATTATCGTTTCATACTGGTTCTTATAAAATGTGACATAATATATCCATATATGTCATAGGTATATTTTATTTTTAAAACGTGGCAATGAAGGTAAATTTTACTTCACAGACTTTAAGCTGAAAGAGCTACAAGGTAAGAATGTTTCAACAGGTTTCTTCATTAGCCATATGAGTCTTTTTTTTTTAATAAAAATAGTTGTTGCATTCACCCAAATGATATTAATATAGATCATACGTTCTCAATACAAACTTGTGAAATTCCTATTAAATTGAGAATTTCGCAGGAAAGAAAAAACTAAGTAAAAAATGGAAGTTTTAATGGGAAAAAACTTTAATTATATAAATATTTAACAAAATAGATCACGATAAAAAAGTAAGGGATTTGAATGACATGATCATTTTTATAATAAGAGCTGTGCATAAGATTTATGCGAAACAAAATGAATGTGTATGTCACTTGATGTGCAACTCTCATTTGGGAGAAGAATCCTAACTAGGAATTTGTATTTTGTAAAAGTTCATTGGAATATTATGCATTATTTTACATGATAACGTTTCTATAGTTTTCAAAGACTAACTTAACAAATACTTAGTGGCTGTGGATACTCTAAAATAATTTTCTGGTCGTCAGTTTGTCTCTGCGAATCAGAAATCAATGCTTATCGACATTGAAGCATCAATTTTATCACCTAATTGACAAGGATTACATAAAAAATTAAATGATGTCTCTTGATTTCTCAAGAACATAAGTTTCATTATTTAAAAAAATATCACTTCTTTGTGTTCGACTTCATCCTATTATCCCATATCATTTAGAATTCTAATAAAGTACTTTTATTAAATACATATTTTTTCTTGAAAAAGGCACTTTGAATAGTTTCAATTGCATTGTCATTGTGTTAAGGCTCGTGGCTTTACTTTTTATTCGAATCTAACGAAATGCCACGTTTTAACAGAATAATTCACATTTGCATGTAACCGGTAATCTATAAAGAGATATTGATGCAGAAATATTACGGCTGATGTGTGCTTACCTTGCACGTTGATCAATGACCGCCGAGCATTATGTCTTTATATATCAATCTTACACCTTTAGAATGATGCATAGGGTGGGATGGTTGTGGCATTTGGGTAACTTCCGTAGTATTAATTGCTTATTAATGTTCGTTACCCGATAGTACTATTCCAGTGCAGCAGTAAGGAAAATATCATTACATAGTACAAATTTTAGACAAATTATGGTCAGTGACAGTAATTCTTTAAAAACAGAAAGTGAGGAAACTCTTGAACTTTTTGATTCAGAATCACAAAATATGAAGTTTTAAAAAAGTAAAGAAAATAATAAACATTCGCACAGGATAGAAACCAGATATTAAAAAGAAAGACTCAATTAAATTAATAGGTAAACTGTCTATATCAGCTAAAATACTAATGACAAATCAAAGTATGCTGCAGTCACCCATTTGCAATAATACAGTAACACAGCAGCAGGAAGATGTGATGAGCTTACAAACTAAATTACTCTCAGAATTAAATCAAAAAATTGAAGATCTAAAGAAGAGAATTTAAAGATTAAGTACGACAAACGCCTCAGGCTTCTCTCAAGAAACACCACCACTTTCCTATAGCCAAGTTCTCTATAAGCAAATACGTCTATAATGGTGAAATTAGGAATGGCATTAACATACAAGATAAAATCAAACGCATAAGAACAACCATTACTCCAAAAGGAATATATAATAGTAACAATTATTTGAAATAAAATGTAAGACCAAGGTTTATACAATTAAATTAAAGGAAACTCTGAAATACCAAAATTTAATCGTTGAAGATGTACCGTGTAAAAAAACCATCAATCTCCAAAATGTTTATTTTAAACATACCAGAAAACATAAAAGAAGATTTTATAATTAAAAGCATAAAAGAAGACAAACATTTCTAAAGTAACAATAGAAATAAAGATTACACAAATGAGTAAAACATTTTGCAAGTTTTAACAAATGTATCTATATAATAGAAATGTCAAGTCTCTTAGATATAAACTTTTAAAAAATAATTTTATATACCTGAAACTGAATAAATATAGAATGAATAAATTTTTAACTGTAAGAAGATGCTCAAAACACCAATATTCAACAGTAATACCAAAACATGACCGTGTAAAAACCGTTATTATGGAAAATGTGGCGAAGACGCTCAAACGAGCGTATGTAGTTTCAGAGATGCAAGACGCATAAGTTGTTATGAGGCAATTAAAAATAGAGTCAAGTTTGATTTTTACGCCATACGGCTTACAACATAAACTATTCCCTATATCAACACCACTAGCATGACCTAACAAAAACCACTCAGTTTCAACCTTTAAAAAGTCACTTATTACAACAATCAGTTTAAAATTTAAAAATATAAGAAAGTACTGTCTATAGCAATAACTAGGGATATAACTTCCAAATTTTTCACAGAATACCAATCAACTACTCACAAATATCAAATTTCTACAGAATTATTTCCAAAGAATCAGAATTGCCACAGCTCAATTAAATTATTTTGTGACAGAAAACAACCTTTAATGTATATTTATCCAAGTACCGTGTCCAGTATACGACAAGATTGAAGACATCCCACTTACTTAGAAAATTTTTAGCATACAAGAGAACAATCCAAGATCGGTAATTATAATAACCAATAATATAAATTCCACAATCATCACCTTAAAGAAAGATATTGTAGCATTACTAATTGATGCACATCATACACAAAACTATTATTAATCAGTGCCTATTCATCACCATCTGAAAATGTACTTCCTTTGCTAAGAGTTATTCAAACGAACTTAACAAATTATTCACAAATCCCATTGATACTATGTGGTGGTTTTAATGCACATAATATACTCTAAGGTTATTTGAGTAATAATGCTAGAGCTCATCAGATGGAAACTTTTTTAATTCATAACAATCTGCTCTTAATAAATCAGAAAAATAGAACTCCAACTTTTCAGGGGTCAAATGGAATCGGGTGGCATGATCTCACCATAGGAAATGATTATTCAACAAATCTAATAAACAACTGATCAGTAGAGGATTAAATAACCTGTTTAGGTCTCTTATACATAACTTTCGTCTTAAGTCAACCTGTACATAGATACATAAGAGATGGGAGTGAACCCCGTTCTGTACCAATCGGTTATCGGATTTAGTCCACTCAACTCTAGGCACAATCATAAAAAAATGTTCATCTCAGAAAATATTTCAACTTGTTCAACTACCCAACAGCTAGATGACATCAAAGAAAAAATTATCCAAAATATAATCGATTCTTGCAGGAAATGCTGTAAACTGAAAGAACCAAAAACAGCTATAAAATTACATTGGTGGAATTCCACGCAAAGAAAAAAAGAGCCTTAAGAAGACAAATGAAATCTGCAACGAATTAAACCGAAAGAGAAAATATCTATGCCGAGTATAAATAACAATTATCCGTATATAAGAAATTAAAATTACAATCAAAAATGAACATCTAGACTGAATTGTGTACAAAGAACAATTTGGAATACTGCAAAAAATAGGCCGAAACAAGGTCTTTACTCCTACAAAACAGTAGACATTGAATACCTTACTTCCTCATTCCCAGAACACAGCAGCACTCATTCAGAATCTGCTAAAAACAGTATTTCCAGCGGATAATCTATCAACGAAGAATCCAGATGACGCAAATTTAAGAGGTGCAACATATATTCACTCAACGTCTACAGAAAACCACCTTTTACGATGCTAGAACTTCAGAACATTATTAAGCAACTAAGCACCAATAAAGCTCCCGGTATAGACGGCAAAGACAACAACATGATATAGATTGAAACGTGAACATCATTAAGCTCACGTTTCAATCTATATCATGTGCAATGCTCAACTATTTTAATACATGCTTTAAACTGCAATATGTTCCTACCAAAATGAAAATAGGCCAAGTAGTTTTCTTTCTTAAAAAACAAAAAGACCCACAACAGCCGAAATCATATAGACCCATATGTTTATTGCGATCCATCAGTAAAGTTTAGAAAACATGATTTTTGACTATCTAAAACACCATCTACACATAAATGATTATTTTCATCCACATCAATATATATTTCAGACTAGGGTCTCAACGGAGCACGTTCTTAACCATGTACAACAAAAAAATTGTCCAAAATAAATAACATCTATAATGCTATAATAAGCTTAGATATACCACAAGCTTTCAATTCAGTTTGATGGCCGGAACTTGGAATAGAGTATTATATCATACATGATCTCTATCAAAGGTTCTAAACATATGTAGTTTTTAGAAAATTCAAAATTTATCTCATTTTATTGCAGAGGATGACTAGAATCAACTCAGACAAGAGGTTGTCCTCAGAGATCATTAGGCGGCCCTACTTTATGGTACTTATACAGTGACAAATTTTGAAACATCAATAGGAATCTAACACAACCTTAATAGCCTTTGCAGATGGCACCCTGATAGTCATAGGTGGTAAAACAAAACAAGAGTTGAAAAACAACAGTAACAAATCACTACAGGTTTTCTATGAATTATGCAATTCCCTAAAGCTTACTTTAGTATCTGCGAAGTCAGCTGTACTTATTTTAAGAAACAAAGAAGTAAGAGATTCAAATTTAATCCCAGAATTCATATCAATAATGAACGCTTAAGACATACAAAAGTACTGCTACTTCTCGGCATACAAATCGATCAAAAACTATCATTTCTTCCGCTCATCAGATACTTAAAAACAAAGATTTATCCCATTGCAAATAATCTGAGAAGACTTGTTGAGCACAATAGAGGAATCAAAAGTTGAATCTTAAAGATAACATACCTGATATACATAGAGAAAAAAATCACATATGGATGTTCATTTTAGACCTACCCTATGACACAAAAAAATTAAAGGGCTTAACAATATACAGCGACCATTTTTACTACTAATCTACAAAACCACATCCAATAATGCAATATCTGTTTTAGCTGGAATAACTCTATTACCAATAATCCTGAAAGCAACAGGAAAGAAAACATCACTACTGTTGAAAAATTACATCAACTTGAATAGCGAAATTTTCTACTCTCCTTCATCAAAAATTTCAAATTCAAAAGAACAAATACATCTGATAATTAAACATATCAAATTTCCTATTTATAATATACCAACAATTTTAAGTAATAACAATCAAGGGAATCAAGAATTTACAAATATAAATTATGACATAGAGGGATATGGTTACGAAGATGCAATTGGAGCAGCTTTTATTCTCTTGCAGCGAAATAAACAAATAACAGAAAGTCAATGCAAACAGTATGAAAATGATTTGGTATTCCAAGCTGAGGGGACCACATCTTTTAAGCCAGCAAATATCATCAGAAACATTACTCAATGATCACAGCTGATATCTGATCGGATTTGCAAACAGCACTACTTGCTATACAAATCATACAAGACAACTTATTAATGATATTCAAAGATTAACTAAAATGAAGAGTGACATGACTCCTATTCTGCACTGGGAGTCACTGACTTGACAATCTCTGTATATGTATACCAAAAACTAATAAATAGGGGTTGTGAAATCAGAGCAATATCCAATTGTTATATTTCAGGGCTCTCTCACATTATCTTGTACATCAGTTTTACATTGTGTTGGCATTTAGGGGCACCTATAGTTGTATATGTCTTCTAATCTTTGTTTGACTCAAACCATTTCCTAAATAGATATGTTAGTGCTCCCAGAGAGGGTTGTTCTTGGTTCTTATTTCCTTAGATCTATGCTTCCGAATTTATGAAGTATACAAAATCCTTGATTTTTTCTAGTATAATATATTTACACAACAAGTATCATTTTATATATATTCACGATGCATTAATTTGAATGGCTAGTAGTGTCATATATGTATCTATATAAAGTTGGTGGATTTTCGTCAACATAGAAAAAAATATATTTAATAAATGTTTCCCCAAAAAACTCAATATATATAGATAATTGATACCAAACTGAAGTTTTAATATCCTATTATTTTATAAGAGCTAAATTGAATCAATATTTTTCTTATATTAGATTCAACGATAAAAGATTTTGCATCCACTACTTTTAATGGAATTTTTGTAGCGTAGTCGTAATGGGTACACTGCAAAAATAATTGTTAAATATATATGTGATCATTCGTACTACATTGGCTCCTAAAATAAATATTTCTAAAGATATAAATATTTCAAATATGAAAAAATTAAACAATTTGCGAGAATTCCCAATAAAATGTCTCTTTATTAAAACTTCACACAAATATCTGCCATGAATTGTATTAATATTATCACTTTAATTCAATATTCCGCTATATCGGGGGAAAAATTCTGAACGAAATTTACTGTCTCTTTAAATAATGACATACCTCATTAAAAATAACCAGACTATACAACTTTTTTTAATTTGATGCTCTGAGATATTTGGTTTGAAGATATCTCCAAGAGCATTGCATTTAAAGTCAAAATGTGTGGTGTCACTTAATGAATTTTAAAATTCATACTTTTAACTATCACAATTCTTGTAATTTCTATCCAAATCTTCTCTCTTTATTGCTCAAAATATGAATGAATGGTACGGCAAACCAAATGCCCTTGTTGGTATAGAAATTCTTCCTTAGATCCTTGTTAGCATAGAATTATTTTTCCAGACTTTCAAACACAGTTCATAATTTTTGACTAAAAACGAGAAATAAGAAGTTAAAAAATAGAAGTTTACTTATTGTATTAAATCTACGAGGGCAATTTCTTTCTTTTGAAAAAACTCTTTTGTTAGATTGAACTTAAAGTGACAAAATATAATAATTGAAACAAATTTAGAGACCCATTAATAGGCTTCAAGCAGTATAGTCACAAGGGCAAATTGCTCCTTGGCTATAAATGTCCCATATGGTGGTCTCCATATTATCGTAACTATTACAGATATCAAATGTGAACATCACGAAACAGATAAGTTTGTCCAAGTGTCACAACATTATCCAAGGATAGCGTATGGGGCTATAAATTCACGTCGTCATAGAAATATGACAGCTGAGGAGTTGTCTTTAGACTTGGCTACCGGGTCTGAGCAATGATACCGATGCAAACGGTATACAAATTGTTAGCTTATCGAAACAGTTGCACTTACAGACATGTTATGTGTTCTTCATTTTCCAATGAATCGTAATCTTTGATTCTTGAACATTATTTTTAAGTATATCAAGATGGGCGCTTTGCCCTTTTCAATGATGAGTTAAGCTCAGAAAAATATTCTTAATGAAGAATAGTAAAAGATCAGTTCCTTTTTATGGAAGCTAACTTTTGACAATTATCTAGAAGAAGGAATATTCACCATATAGTAGGGACAACTAGGTCTCCAGATCTGAATCCCATAAAGTATTCATTCTTTACAGGACACACCTTACAGGATCCCCTGAGTTAAAATCTGTGCTTTTAGATAAAAGAGCATTAATTTCGTAATTATTCAATAGCGTCATTAAAACTATAAGCTCACAATGACGTCAGTAAAGAGTACAATGTGGTTGCACTTCTTATTTGACAAAACGATAGAGTGAAATGTAAATAATATAAAGAGAGAGAGAGAGACGCGTCTTCTATAAAACATCATATTTTAACAAATTTTGGATTCATTTAACTATTGGACTACTTTAAACTTCCATGCTGTTTTATTTTCTGTGTTACAGTACATTTGATATTATTATATCAAATTATCTTTCACTAAATGTTCATTTTTTTAAAATGGTAAATTTATGTTGAAATGAGTTTCTTTCTTAGGCAAATTAAGTATTCATAAAAGGAAAGGACTAAAATTTTTAACAGGAAAGGTAAATTCTGAATTTATTATGTATTACTTCTTTTTTTTCAAATATTGCATTTAAAGAATGAAATTTTCTGAACTTGATTAAAATTTGTTTTCATGCCTGTCTGCAGTTTTTTGATGTTCATTAAAGTTATTCCCAGACAATTTTTTAGGGCAATAAAGTTTTTTTACTTATGAATGATTCACTTGGAATAAAATAGCAAATTAAAGAACATTTTAATGCAATTATTTAACTTACTTAATGAATATTAAGTTAATAAATTTTTATTTGAAACTTACAAAAGTTAGTTTTATGAGAATATATTAAATTACGAATAAAATAAACTTTAATACATTTCTTTTGTTACGGAATAATTTCTAAAGTATAGGGTAATTTTTAAATAACTTGGATGCGATTATAAAATAAAGGCATTTTTTATATCGTCAAAAGATAAAAATTTTCTCTTAAAAATAATTAATTTGATAAAATTTAGATTTTTTTGATCTCCAATTAAAGCTTAGAAGTAATCATTTCAACCTTTAAATCTTTTGAATTAATTATAAGCTAAATTGTTTTCCATGAATGATTTAATTTGATATAAGGCCATGGTCAAATTAAATGGAAAAAAGGAGTTCTTGCATGTTTCAAAAAACAAAAACCAGCAAATTTTATGCTTTTGGTGTTTTATTATAGTAAAAATGTATACCCTTTCAATTTACTTATTTTAAACTCTTAAATTTTTAACCTGTTCTACCTATCATGTATACATATATATATGAACTGATAATTTTTTCCCATGCAATTTTGCAACTAAAATGTTGCCATTCATGAGAAGAGAAAAAAAATTTAAGATTTAGTCTTAAGTAAATGTAAACGTTTCCTCTTCACTCAAATTTACTGCAGTACATAAAATTTTAATAATGTGTGAGGTAACTAAAGCTTGCATAATAGAAAAGAATGTGCTAAATTTAATTTGAGAATATGATTACGCATGTCAAAAAATAATTTTGGTAAAGAGAAACACTTTTAAATTTCCAAAGTAGCTATTCTGGGATCAAGTGGAGTTCCCTTACTTGAAAATAACAAGGCCTCAAAATATGCTAAAATAAAATTTATTTTGGGTATTAATCTCCTGGTTAGAAATAGTCTAGATTTTCGTACTCTTCGATGCTAAAAATTATTTTTCTTTAGGAATTTTTTTTTTTAGTATAATCTGTTTGTTAGATATTTATATTCACTGTACAGAGAAATCAGTTACATATTTTGGACTCCGATTCAACAGCTTAGGATTTAGATTCTCTTCAGGAGATTGGAGGTTTGTAGTTATTCGAAATCATCATTAAGTCATAGTCTTATTTATACTGGCCTCCACACACAAAAGTTCAGAAACAACATATTTTTTAAAGATCATCATAAAAAATTGACACTAACCATACAATTTAGTCATTTTTTAATTTAGATTAAAGATGAAAATGTACTTACGTAATTTTATGCAAAAAACTCCGATTTCCATTTTCATATAGAAAAGAACAAGTATATATGAATGAGAGGAAACTATGCATACAACATGCTTTGTAATTACGCATGTAATTTTAGTTAATTTTCGATTATTGTTAGCAGATTCGTTGACAATAGTTCGTTGTATACCGATATTTGTGAAAGATGCTAATTGCCTGATTTGTTAAGATGGCGGGTGGGTGGACGGATAGATTAAAATGGGAATGTCCTAGGCCTTTGGTGCCAGGAGCCTTAATGTGTCTCGCAGTGTGGTCCTTCGTCTTTTGAATCAATATCAATCCCAAGTTTCTTTGTATAGAAGATATATTTCAAAAAACTCGATCTGCAACATCAACAAGTTTCAACTGGATAATCTGCATAAGACTATACTATAGTTCTTCCTGAAAAAGAATCTTTAAGGAGAAAAATATTCGCTAGTACGTTACGAAAACATCTTTACCATGCAGGTCATTATTCAAGGTGGCTATTTGTGTATCCCTCTCATTGAACGACAAAGAAGAGTCCACTTATCTTGTTTTCTTGTAAGAACAAGAAAACAATTTTCCTGCTCTAAACAGCAATGGGCCTCTATACTTTTTACAGACGAGTCCAGATTCACGTGGGAGAGTGATCCAAAGCGTGTGCTAATCTGGAGAGAACAAAGTATCAGATACCATCTATCAACACAGGGGAATGTCATAGTTATTGCGGAGGTAAAATAACGGTTTGAGCATAGTTTGCACTCGGTAGTCACACTGATCTGCATGTGCTCTAGGAATGAATTGTAATTGGTGTGAGATATCGGGATGAAACCCTTGATCCATATGTCCACCCATACGCCTGAGCAACTTGCAATAATTTCATTCTGATGGATAATAACGCCTGACCTTATCAAGCTGGAGTTGTTGAGGAATATATCGAGTGTTTTGGTTTCGAGTGAATGGAATGGTCACCTCCATCTCCAGACTTGAATCTCACAGAGCATCTATGGAACTATCTTGGTAGACAGATTTCTGCTTCAATGACTATATGAAAGCTGGAAAACAGCTTACTGTGTGTCTGGTCTTCGCTTCCCATTTCGGTAACCTATAACTTTATTGACAGCAAAGAAAGTAGATACCACAAATGCGTTCAAGATATGGTTGAGCATAGCCCTTATTAATACTCTTTTTTGATATCTTTCTATGAAATTTTACGTATAAAATTTTGATTATTTTTTTTTCTAAGAATGAGTTTTTCCAGGGAGATTGGTTTTTGTTTTAAATTATTTATGGATTTTCTTACGCAAATTTCTATGTTACAATCAATATTTTATGCATATTTTACCCAAAATTGGTGTATTTAGATTCACTCATTTTGCAAATTAGGCACAAAAATAATTATTTCATAACATTCGGAGCTCAGTGTACCTAGGTAATGTAAGTAGGTAGAAATCTTCGTATGTTGAAAATGATTGTTAAGCAAGAGGCAAACCAAAGCGTATTACTTACACTAAAAGATTAAATATATTGAGACAAATTATAATTACATGGCGTATTAAAAAATTGATTAATTAAAAACAATTTCATTCATCGATCATGCCTTTTCTTTTTAGGAACAGAATGGAATAAAATATTTTACAAATAGAATACAATATATTATTTATTTCTTTTCCATATCATTCAATTCATTTTCCAAGTCTAAAAATGTTAGAATTTTACATTATAACAGTTTTGGAATTCCTTTTTGCCAACATCAAGATTTTGAATTTTGCATGTTATCTAAAATATTTAATAATATTACTTATATAATGAAACATCTAAATTTGTTATAATCATGGTATAACACACAGATATCGATAGCTCTAATCAATAAATAAATACTCTTAACTTTATTAAAATAAGTGTTGCGTGCTGCTCACATTTTTCTATCGATACTTGATATATTTTAGACATTTTTAGGATGTTTTGAATAGTTTTTGAGGACAGAGGATGGATTGTATCAATATTATTTGCTTAATGAAACTATTTCTGCTTGTTGACTTTAGTAAATTTTTAAAATATTTTTCTGGAAGATTATAAAAAGTAGCACGCTATCTTGTCATAACATGTTCTAAAATTGGTTTTTATTTCGTAAGATAAATTTAATAATGAAAATATTTTTTAAGTATACTCTAAGCTTATGTCATCATTTAACTATTTTATTTTTGTAAATAGACTCTTTTAAACATTATTTTTAAATTAGAATAGAAATTTTCATAACAACTAGACAAAAAACATCACATAATTCATCATTATTTACCGAAAAGCAATTAAATTAATGTATTGTGTGCATTCAGTGCAACTCTAAGTATAATGTATTTGCTTCAAAGCAAAATAATATTTGCAGCGGTTCTGGTTGAAAATGTAAAGTTTAAAATAAGAATGCCTATAAATATATAGTGAATTAGCAATCATTCATACAAAACAAAGTGTTTTCAAGTGAAAAAGTATTTATCAGATTTTTTAATACTTTTTAGAATGAGTTTTTATCAATAATTTTCTTTTTCTTAAATTTTACATTTTAATATAACAGTTGTTTATTGAATACTTTATGCTAATTTAAAAACATGTCAGTTACATGCAGTGAACATATTTTGCATTTTCTTACACTTCAATAAAAAACCTTGATTAAAATTTAGTTACATCCATCAGTCTTCAAGTATGTGGTCATTGCACTGAAAAAGAAAATTGAATATTGGTCTTTTTCAGTGCAATGACCACATACTTGTTATTTTTATATTTTATACCTATACATCTATTACATGAGTTATCTATATACCATTTTGAATATTAAAGTAAACAAGAAAAAAATATTCAAAATTTTTTTCGAATTTTTATGACCAGAAATATCAATTTTGTTATAAAGAAATTAAATATTTTATAAAAGCTAAAGAGATTTATTAAATTGTTAATATATTGGGTTTCCCTAAAAGTTTTTTTGTTTACAAATTAGATATAAAATATTTTAAGTTTGAATGAAAGAAAATTTATAATAGAATATATATTTAAATTTGAGCTAGAAGAAATATATAAAAATAAAACCATATTTTTTGCAGTTTATTTGCTGACGTTAAATAAAATATATTTTAGAAATGAGATAGGTAAAATTTCATTACATGTAATATAATTAAAATAAATATTATATTTAGTATGAATAGGTTTAACATAAATATTTTTCTTTATATGAATGCAGTTTTTTTTAATCGTACTTTACTGTTAAAAAAATATTGATTTAAGAATGAATTTTTAATTTAATATATATCTAAATTTACGGCCAATTCCATCCATGGTAGCTAATTTAAACTTATCTCAATGCTGAAAAAGAATTTGGAGAACTTAAATCTTTCATAAGTGAAGTGGGAATTGAATTTAACCTGTATTAAATTGTTGACCTGAATATCAGAACACGGAAATTTCGAAAACTGCAATTTTTATAATTTTAATTCCCCATTTAAGCAATTTTTATAAATCTATGAAATTTTTATGTCAAGCGAAAAAATTATAATTAGAATAAACAGTTAAGAAAATATTAGTTGTAAAATAAATTACATAAAATCGATGGGTGATCACATATTTTACTAATGAAATGAGTAAAAGTCACAATAATTAAAAGTCATCAAAATTTAATTACTATGTAATAAAACTATCTCTCTCTCTTATATATTTTGTTAAATTATTTAATATTTTAGTTCTTATACTTATTACCAGCATGCCTGTATACATGAAGTTCTTATTTTGCGTATTCACGGAATATTTGTCCGTAATGAAGTCAATCTCGATTTTCTTAAAATCAATGATAGATTGTTTGTATGTTTAATTGCATGTAGATGGCTCTACTTGTAAGTATGTGCAACTTCTTCTATTTTCTCTTACCATTTTGCAAGTGGCAATACTTATCGCAATTTTATGTTTGTAAACAGTGCATTTGTATTCTACATTTTATTAATTTTATGCAGTTCACTACATTTTTTGTTTTCTCGCATATTAATGGATCTACGCATATTCAAATATATTTTATTTCGAAGATTTGATCAATGCTTATTATTATTTTAAACTGTAATTAATGCTATTTTGAATTCTTTATAAAATTACTTTAGTTTTTTTCCCCATTATGTAATTATCATCTATGCATAACTGCTAAGCGTAGAGAAAATGTATGTATTGTAACAGATGCTTATTTTTTACATATTTTCCCAGTGAAATTTGCTTTAAAAATAATAGTAATCATTTTGATTTTGAAAAAATATTATTTTCGCTCACTTTAGCGAACGTATTATCGGTTTTTCCAAAATAATAATATATTTTCCAATACAATTGGTAATGAAACTTTTAAATATTAAATACGGAATTTAATATTAAGAAACTTTATTACCAAAGGGAATTTTTAAGAGCCCCGCTCTCATTCAATTTGTTAAAAATGATTTTATGGTGCAAAACCGCATTCTGTACAAAAATATAAATAGTAAATATCGTTCCTATGATGATGTAATTTGCGTCGTATTGGCACTAAGTACAGAGTTAATAGTAAATATTGCCAAAAAAATATAAACCAATTTTTTTCCATTTAACAATTTTCCCTGAAAACGAAATACAGTTTTCTCACTGGAAGCAATGAGCTCCAAAAGTTATCGGATGCCACTCGCCAATCTTAAAAATAAAATTGTGTTCTAATGCATTTATTCCAAAGTATGAGAAATAGAGATTTCATAATATAATTGCATAAAATTAGCGTAACATATGTTAGTTCTACTGGAACATTATGCCTATTTTTGAAAGAAAACAAAATACAAATTTTTCTTAACGTCAATAAACTTTATTAAATAATATAATATTTAATATTATTAATGACTTCTTGCCAACGTGTCAGCAATTTTTATATCTCATCTTTGAAAAATGTTTCAATTTTCTAGCGAAAAATATAAGTAGTGCTTGATTAATATCGTCTTCATTTTTTAATTTTTTGCCCTTCAAAGAAATCTTTAACGACAAAAACAAGTGATATTTAGAGAGAGATAAGTCCGGAGAATATGGTGTCTGTCTGGGACAATATTTCCTAACTTATTTCTGCAATTTTTTGACAAATTCATTTCTTGGCCTCTTTCCTGGAGCATCGCCGGTCTCTTTCTTGGACTGCTCCCTTTAAATTATCCAGTTGCTGGCATTACGCTTTCGAATAGAGCTTTTCATTCAATATTTAATGCTGATAATGCATTGGTTCTCAAATGTTTCACCATATACACAACATTCTCTTATTCAGAGTCAAATTTGTTTTAGCGATGGTAAGATTAGGTTTTCCACACAGCATACCCATTTCCTTACAATATTTTCACAGGTAATTCAATTTGTATCACCAGTTATATATATATATATATATATATATATATATATATATATATATATATATATATATATATATATATATATATATACACTACTGACCATTTAAATTGCTACACAAAGAAGGAATGAAAATAACAGAACGATATTTATTGGACACATACATTATAGTGGAAAGAACAAGTGATTAGATTTACAGGAAATTAGGATGTATAGATCTTGAGAAATCAGTACCCAGAGCAGCCACCTCTGGCTGCAATAACAGCATTTATCCGCCTAGGCATGGAGTCAAACAGAGATTGTATGGCATGTACGAGGATCTCAGTCCATGCAGCTTCAACACTATGCCACAGTTCATCGACAGTAGTGGATGATGAGTGATGGCGTACCAATCGCTCGGCAACCATTGACCACACGTTCTCAATTGGTGACAGATCAGGAAAACGTGCTGGCCAGGGTAACAGTCGAACCTGTTCTGTATCAAGGATGTTCAGAACAGTACGGGCAACATACGGTCGTGCATTATCCTGTTGAAACAAAGCATTAGGGAGGCCTCGAAGATAGGGCAGAGCCACGGGCCTTAACACATCGGAAATGTTACGGTTGCTGTTCAAAGTGCCGGTAATGCGAACAAGAGGTGATCGAGACGTGTATCCAATGGCACCCCCCATACCATCACTCCAGCAGATGGGCCAGTATGGCGATGTCCAATGCAAGCTGGCAATGCGCGTTCTCCACGATGCCTCCAAACACAGATGCGGCCATCATGGTCCTGTATACAGAACCGAGATTCATTTGTAAAGATGACGTGATGCCATTCCCGAGTCCAGGTTCGTTGCTGATCACACCATTGAAGGCGCTCCTGTCTGTGACGCAGCGTCAATGGTAGCCGAAGCCATGGTCGCCGTGCAGACAATCCATGCTGTTGCAAACGTCGTCGAACTGTTCGGGCAGAAACTTGTTGCCTTGCAAATGACTCCATTTCTCGACACAGGGTTCGTGACATGGCTGTACGATCCCTTGTGACCATGCGGATAAGATGTCTGTCTTCTCTGCTGTTAGTGATGGGGGGTCGCTGAGATCCTGCATGACATTCCGTATGATTGTCCTGAACGCATCGTATCCATATTCTGCTAGCAGTCATGGGGTCTCGACCGACGCGAGCATCAATATTGCAGTACGATAAACCGCAATCCCGGTATGCTATAATCCTTCCTCGATCAAAGTCAGACACATGCTGATAGGCATTTCTTCTTCTTACACGAGGCATTACAACAACATTCTTTGCCGTAAACAACGTTGAAACGGAAATTGAGTATGAGAAAACTGCTGTCAAATCTCTGGTTTTATACACATTGTAGATGTCTACACTGTCGCCTGCTTTGTATGAATGCGCTGTAAATCTAATCATTTGCATATCACAGCAAGTTCTACCTGTCATGCAAATTTCACGTGTGTGGTGTATCGCTTTCCTGTTGTAGCAATTTTAATGGCCAGTAGTGTAAATATATATATATATATATATATATATATATATGTATATATATATATATATATATATATATATATATATATATATATATATATATCATCCGTTTCAAGAAGGGCACGATTTTGTTCTGAGCAAAGTTATGTGATGGCTTGATCATCAAAATTCTTCTGACTTAATTCACGTGTAACCCATTATGAATATTTTCACATCAATCCTACCTTCTGATTATGGTCCTAAATAGTTTGCTGGGCTGAATTAAGCTTTGTGTGATCTCCAATGTAGTCAGAAAAAGATCTTGTTCTAATATGATTTTAACAATATCGTTATTGAATAAAGGACTTTTCGATAGACCTAATAATAAATAAATGTTTTCTTGAAATAAAAATTTATACATAGGTTTTGAAGCATTTTTAAAATTTGTCTGACACAATTCCTTAAATTCACTGAACTCTAGATCGTAACTTATCCTAAGTCATTTACACACTGATATAAGATCATAGCAGTCTGTTTATTTAAGTTTGAAACACTTAGAACAATTTCTGATAGTTTCCGAAGTTTTATATATTGTTAATACTATTGCATATTTATAATTTGAGGGTTACATTTAGAAATTTACGGAAGATAATGTATTTTGGAAAAAATAAATTAGAATGATTTTATAAATTTTTACTATTCATACGAAATTATCAATGTATTATGTGACTACTACCAGAAAAATGTATGACATCCATTATGCAGAAGAATTCATATCACACATTTCTTTGAGCACACTTAATTTTACAGTTATGATGTCCGCGGTTAACATCGGTTTTAGTTCAACAATATAATTTTGCAAAGAATTAAAAACTCTTTATCTTTTATATATTCCCAAAGAAAATCATTTCAGGGATTTACGTATATATTTTTTCCTGTGGTTTACTCATAAAAAATGATTGAATCTGTTCTGGAACAAATACGTCGTTGTAGTAGTTGCTCGTTCTAACTTTTACTTGCAGATTGGTAATAATGGAGAACTATACTATCTTATTAAAATTGAATTCCTGATTTGTGCTGAAAGCTGAGTAATTAATCATATCTTAGCATATCTAGGTAAAAATACTGTTAATAATGTTCTATAGAAGAAACGAGCCTTCAGTTTTATTTCTGTACACAGAGCACAAAAATTGTCAAGCAATGTTTTCAATCAATTCGTGTTCTATTTTAATAATTTTGTAAGAATTACATTATGCTAAATATGAATGTTATATCGGGTTACTTTATTGCTGTTATAAAACGCCGATTTCACCATTAAAAATTTTTTTACTCAAGAAGAAATCACTTTCACATGTTCATTAAGAACAAGCTTGAAAAATTAATTCTCCATTCTTCATCATGAACAATATGAAATTTTAAAAGATATAGTTTGTACAATTTTAAAGAGATCAATTTCCTAATACTTTCTGCACCATAGGTTGATGAATATTCAATTTCCAACTGGCAGCTATTTGGGTTGATGTTTACAGACAGGGAGCGTTTGTTGAATACGTTGCATATTCTCTTAAAAATCTTTTTAAACCTGATCTGTTTCACTTGGAAATGTAACTTTTGGTGAATTTATGAAACCAATGTAAGATACTTCATCTATGCGCAAAGCCAATAACGTAAATTAAAAAAAAGATTTTAAGCAATAATAACAGTTTCATTTTTAAAAAATTTAGTAACCAAGAACACTTTTTGTTTAATTTTTGTCATCTATACGTCAACCGATTAAATGAACTTGCATCAGACAATGCCAGTTCCTTTTTCAATATTCCTTTGTAACACCATGCCTTGAAAAAATGACACTTTTAAAAGTTAAAACTACACATTTTTTTCACTAAAAGCAATGAAGACTACCCTGTATTGCTTAGAATGTTTATCCTTTTAAAAATGGGATATTCATTTTTAATCACTTTGCATTTTGAGTGGAACTTCCTAAGCCAATATGTGATTAAATATCATTTGATGAATTTTGGTTAATCATTGGAGCCTAAGTCGAAATATTGTAACTAACCATTGTGACTTGCGATTATCTTCTATAAAAATATCGTTAGTAATTACACAAAATCACTCCAAATATTTTTTCTATAATTAAATAAATGGTATATAATATTATATAAAATTACAATTTTCTTTCATTTTGACAGGAAAAGTTTCCAGACATCAGTTTATATTCAGAGGTATCAATTTTCTATGGCAATAAAGCATTTCTAAAACGTATGGGACATCAAAAATATTTTGATGATAATTATGAATTACGTCAAAGTATTTTTTCAGAGAACAAACAATGTATTTGTTTCTTTCATGGATTTCATATTAGATAATAAGACATTCCATATCTAATGATCATAATATTTTTTATCTATACCCTTTATATCATAATTTTTTCATTGATGATTTGATATATTTTTAATAGACTTAAAGAAAAGAATGCGATGCACTTATTATAATTATAAAAAATATTAATCAATTTATATTACAAGCGAAAAAAATATAAAAAAAACTATAAATAGTTAAAGAGACATTATCTATTAAGGTTAATCATATAAAAGAGACATAAACTGCTATTACGGAAAAAAAATTACAGTAATGTAGTAGAATACACCTAACGTATAGCTCATTTATAGTTAGCTAAATTACATAATGGTTTTACAGACATTATTTCTTTTACAGTTATTACGGATAATATACAAATAAAATTTTTTATATTGTCTCTGAATGATGTAATAATATACTTTTTCAAGTAAACAAAATAAAATTACTGATCTTATGCCCTCAATTACATGTTTTTACGTAAAATCAATTTAGGACATGTAGTAAAAATGTATTTTTGGAGTCAATGATTAAGAGAAAGATTAAAAATATGCAGCTGACGTGAAAAATATGATAAAACAAAGGGTATCTAAAGTATGAACTTCTTTTATTATTTTACACATTCTCGTTATGTCATAAGCGTTTACTTAATTTAATCACTGTTTAAACAAGTAGTGATTAAAAAAACCCTGTTGATATTTGTCCCTCAAATCAAAATATTAAAATCAAGTAATATCTATGCTAAAATTCAATTCTAAATTATAATTGATTAATTATTTTAAATTATTAAACAAGTTTAAAATACCTCAAAAAGTGTTTAAAACAAGTCCATTAAGACGAAACGCAAACTGTTGAATTGTTTCCATAAGTGATTTATTTGTAACAAGCTGCAAATTATTAAGCATTTAATTACTTTAATACTCACATTTTTTGAGAAATTGACAAACATGTGAAAAGGGTTAGTTGTGATCACAAATTTTAACAACTGATACAAAGGTTCATGAGAAAATAAAAGCAAATGATTATAAACTCTCTAATTAAATCATAAAACGAAAATTAATTTGCTTACGTAAAGATTTTTAGAACAGATTTTGAAGTTTTATATATTTATAAACTTTATTTCATAACCCATCCCAGTCAAGTCATCTACCCAATAATATTTCTTTCTGTTCTTCTAAATTTAAAAAAATTGTAAAAGATTTCTTCAGTTTTTAAAAATGTTACAAGATTAAGCGATCTGTATACATTTAATTATATTTTGATGAATTTCTAGTAGTTTCCTATTCTAGTAGATTGATCCAAGTAGTTGATCAATTCCTAGTAGTCGTGTCCATTTAAAGATTAGTCAAAAAGCATTTAATCTTCTTTATTAAATATATTTCTTTTGAGACATCGATTTTCAAAGATAAAATGGATAGATTAATTATTTATATTACTTTGTTACTAATGTTACTTGTAAGTTCAGAGAGAATAATTTATATTTAAAATAATCAAGCGCTTCCAGATAAAATGAATTTTATGATGAATATGATGTTATAAAAAAAAAGATGTTATAAAAAGATGAAAAAGAAATTCGTATTTCTTTATTGACTTTCAGCGCTATTTGAATACAAATTATAAAAATTGGTAACTCAGCTCTTAAATAGAAAAATCATTAGATTTCTTTACAAACATTTAAGGTCAAAAATTTTTGAAATTTTTTTGGCGTTTCAATTCAATAATTAAAATAAATCTCCAGCTAGATTTACGCATAATACTAAGCCGTGAATACTTGACTCTGAAATTCAATTGTCAGAGGCTTTACATTTTATTCAACTAAACCGATGTACTTTTATACGTTTAGCTATCAGTGGAAATGAGTTTTATGTTTCCAGTGAAAGAACGAGTGTGTTAAATTGATAAAAATTTCTTCTTCATTTAGCATATTATGCAGAATGGTTATCTGGTTGTTCAAACCTTAATTCGTCGAAATTATTGTCTTTGAAAGCTTTCAAAAAGGTGCATTTTAGCTGTATTTTAGCGAACCATAGAAGGTAATGGCAAAACTAAAATAGAAATTTACGTAATTTCTTAAATTTAAACTCTTATTTCTCTTAAGCTTGTTTTTATTTATAATAATACATTATTCTATTATTCAGACAAAAGTTTCACATTTCTAAATTTTTAGAATATTATACGAAGGTCACTCTGAAATTTTTGAGATACAACTAGGTTTTTAAAGTTATACTTACAAAATTTTAGGTGTGTTCAAAGTAGTCTCCTCCAGCATCAATGCACTTTTGTAGACGAATTTTCCACAGATTAAATGCCTCAAGCCATTCATTTCTTCGAATAGATGAAAAAAATGCATTTATAGCCACATCAATCTCTTCTTCTGGATGAAAACGACGTCCACGTAAGTTCTTTTTTAGATCAAAGAATGACCAAAAGTCGCACATAGCTAGATCAGGTGAATACGGCGGATGTTCGATCACTTTAATTTGTTTTTGTTTAAGAAACTCAACTGTTAATCCGGCTGTATGTGAAGATGCATTGTCATGGTGAAGCATTTGTCCCCTAACATTCAGTTCTTGTAGAATTTCTGGAAGACATTTAGTGGTATACCAGTTTGCTGTTACTGTCTTTTGTCCTTCCAGCTTGATGGCTTTGACCCATCCCGTACTTTTGAAGAAATTGGCATAAATCACTTTTTTCAGTGCGCGTTGTTTTTTCACCATTGTCGGCGTGGGATCATCTTCAAAGACCCATACTTTGCTTTCTTGACGTGTTGGAACGTCAAAAAACGGTATGTACGTTTCATCACCTGTTACAATTTTAGAAATGATGCGGTGGCCACCATCATTCAGCATATTAAGAGTTTCTTTACTGATTCTGACACGCTCCCCTTTTTGATGCTCAGATAGATTATGGGGAACCCAACGGAAAACTCCTTTTTTCATATATAATTCTTCATGAATGATTTTGTGTATGACTGCGGATCCAATGTTAAGTTCCTTCTGTATCATTTGATAGTTGCAGCGATTATCATCTATTAACATTTTTCGTATGGCAGACACATTATCCGGGATTACTGCCGACGGTGGCCTTCCTGTGTGTTCTTCATCTTGAAGAAAATTGCGACCCCCTCTAAATTCTCTAAACCATCTGAATACAGTAGCACGAGCTGGAGATTCATCACCAAATGCTAATTGCAACCGTTGAACGCTTTCTTATTGATTTAATCCTGCTTTGAAATCGTAGAAAATCATAGTGCGAAAATGTTCTCATGTCAACTCCATTTTCTCTTCTGTTTAAAATTTATTCCACGCTAAATAAGTAAAAAATCGTCTTCTGTGTTAAAATACTTAGTACTTTAAAATTAAACCATTATTTTTAGTTTGTAAATTCTCGTCTGCGCGTATCTCAAATATTTCAGAGTAACCTTCGTATTCAATATCTCATGAATTCGTACATTCTTCATTTCCATTATTGAATTTTTCAATTGCACACTTCTTAAAGTATGCAATATTTTGGGGAATAAAATTTTTTAATTAAACTCAATAAACTATTTCCAGTTAATCGATAGAGGCAATGTGCTTTCCCTTAGCAGGTTCAATTTATTGTCACTTTCATTCTTATTTATTTTAAACAGATAAAGTATGATGCATTAGTTTTTGCAAAATAATTAATTTTAAATTTGTAAGTTATCTTAAATCATTACTGCATCATATTTTGATATATCAAGTTAATTTTTCTTTTTGCTTTTTGTTTATTTTAATTCTCCATAAGTGATTACTTATCTGTACAAAATATGTAATTTCCTATATGTTGAACAATAATATTTTGTAATACTGTTTTGAAAACAGAATTACCTCATCTGAATCTTGACTTGGATGCTGTTTTCAGATAAATGTTTTAAAGGCGACGCGATTTTTGTTTTCTTTTATATATATTTATATTTCTATAAAATCAATGTTAATGTGGTAATGATTTTTATAGTTGAGCAAGAATGTATTTTTTTCCTTCTGTCCAATATACGATCCTTCCTAATAAGATTGCGCTCGTATTACTCATTCAGACAAATATTTTAACCAATACTATTTTTTTTGTTTTTATATTTTTCTTGTCAAATTTCTAAATCTATCTTTTCCAAATATTATTAAAAGTTTACTGTTTTAAATATGTTTACATGAAACATTTCATGCTTCAATTAAGTGATCCCTAAATAGCTGATGAAATGTTAATGGTCAACACTTACATCAATTAAAAATGTCAATATATTTTTAATTGATGTAAATGACCACATCAAATAAATACATACAGTTATTATCTATTTATTTGATGGGGTTAATGATTTATAGTTTTCTTTCACGTCTTTATTAATCAGATAACATTTCATTTTTTAAAAAATCATTTTGATTGTTCTTACTCGTTATTCTAGCAGATAATTTATTTTAATTACTTGGTGTTTGCATTAAAATTGGATTTAATGAGAATATTCATAACGGATTTATAATTTTAAAAATAGCTTTCTTGATTTTGATTACGATTGATTTTATTTTTTGATTTAATTGGCTTTGAAAAATCATCAAATTTTGGTCCTTATATTTATTCGAATATGCTACGTTTGGTATCACTTCCCAACTATCGATCCAAAATTACACATGTAAATACTCAATGGAGAATAATTATGTCACTAGTAATCCATTCTTCAATAACTGAGGTTAATTGATTTTTTTTTAAACTTCAGATGTTTTTAAAGACCCTGTTTCTTATGAAGCGATTTATTTTTTATGTTATCAAAGAATCCCTTTTAAAGTGATCGTGCATTAAAAAACTTTTATGTAAAATCAATTCTTTGAAAATTATTCCTATAATGTATGATTAATTTTAGCATATTAAATAAAATAATGCAATATATCTAATAACAAATTTATAAATTTGTTAATATTTTAAGATAGATTAATTTTTAAAATACTAAATTTTAAAATATGAATTAAATAGCCTTAAAACATTCATTTTGAAAAATAAAAATTTAACTCTTAAATTTTTTATTTAATCATATTTTTGCATGCGTTATAAAACCTTAAAAAATGCACAATATTGATCATAAAATGTAAAAAAAAACCTTAAACTAGAACAGTTAGTGATATATCTACCAAACTAAATTCATCAAAGGTTTTGTTGATCATTGTTATTCTAGATAGATATAAATTAGATCAAAGTTTAACTTGCTTCTAACTAGATGAGAAAGACAAAAGAACAAATCATACAATATCCTTCCAATAGAGAAACACTTTTTCCAACTTTTCTTTTCATCAGATATTAACTTCCAGTATATATTGCCGATGTACTAGCATTTGGAATGTTTTTTCATCACAAAGAATATACTAAAGCTTGATTTATTATATTATCTTTGGTTGGAAGGTTTGACGTCATCAGATGAGGCTCTCGGTTATTTGATTTCGTCCTACGTTTGTAGAATCACACATAGTACAAGAAACAACATGAAGTCAATGTTTTCTTCTTTTTTTACAGATCCGTCTCTTATTTTTTCATACATTATTTAAAATAAGGTGCATTCTGATAATTTTCGGAAATGGAAGCAGGTGTGTCACATTTAAATTAAATAAAATCATTCAATTTATTATCTCAGATGAAGGTATATATACAGATATCTTGCTTTCGAGTAAACATAATTCAGCAGAGTAGATATATAAATTTAGTCGTTTCTTAAAAACTCTTTTATTTTTGAACAGCTTTTTATAGTTGAATTAAAGTATTGAATAAAAAATTCTAACATTTTATGTACTGTTTTTGATTTTAATTCAATGAAAACGTCAGAGTATGAAGACTATGATTTACGTTGTATGTAAATCAAATTATTCATAAAATAACCGCTTTGTAAGCATCGCTCTTTTCTACCGTTTTCATTATTTTGTCTTCCCTATGCAAGGAAAAGTTTTCAGTATTGATTATGCACAACTTTATCAGACTACCGAAGGATGAAGTTATCGTTTTAGTATTATATTGTTGTTGAAAGTCAGTTAAACCATTTTACGCTATATATGTGTCAGGAATTAAAAACGTACCAAAAAATTAGGTAATTGTTTGAGGATTCCAATATCACACATTCATCGAATCGGTTATCATGTGAGACTCAATATGACTTTAATACTTGATATTATCATTCTTAAGTGATATATCGCAATAACAATAGAAATAACAGAAAAAATTTCGAAAAGGAAACGAAATACTATTTTTATGTAAATCAATCATTCGTTAGCAAATCTATATGTTTGTCAAATCAAACATAGATCGAAATTTAATTATTTAGTTCTTCTAATTTTAATATTGAAATATACAATACCTAATATTTGACACTTTATGGTGAATAACTTGATGAACAGCGATAATCAAAATATAAGGTACATAATATAAGGCTAAAAAACTGGATTTTTAAACTCAGGAATTTTCTGGTATTGCCGAAAGGAAAGGTATAGTACTACTAGGTGATGGTAAACTTCATAACATAACCTATGCAATAATATATCAGAGATAAAACAATTTCAAAAATAGTACATGTTAAATAGTTTATAGTGCGAATGGGAAATATATTTTCTTTGTATGATTTTTTAAGTCTGATATCGATATAATACTTTATAACGATATAAAACTCAAAAATTAATCAAAACTGTTATTTAAATTACTTATTTTTTATTTAAACCATTATTTCTGATCAATTAAATGTGAAAAATTGATGGGAATTATCACAAACTATGAAAATCGAAAGAAATGTTTTATAATTATATGCAATAATTATTAAGAGCTAAATTTTTACTTTCACACAGTGATACTGTGCAATATTTATTTCTGAATATTCAAATCGAGAATTGCATCATTTTTCTTTTTTACAATGCATTTTATTGGATATTTTCTTTCTTTATTTACATCACTCTTATGAATTACGGAAGTTCTTATGAGCATGAATTTTAATAGTGGCAACATAAAAACAATTTAAATCTTGAAACAGCCTATATAGATTAAAAAGGAATCTTTATAAAATTTCTAACTATTATATAAAGCATAAGATACAAAATTTATAATTGTAACGATAAATAAAACAAAAATAGAAATTTCCAAATTTTTTATAATAAAACCCAGTTACTTTTAACATAAGACTAAAATATGAAATGAAAAATATGGAAACTTAACTAACATTTTTCATTTCTATTAATACTTAACTATTTTATAAAACTAAATATTAATAAGCCGTTAGGAATTTGTTCTTATGAACAATGATATATTAAGTAATTTCGTGGTAGCCAAAGAATAAAAATTAGTTCCAGGTGATGCTTACAAGCAAAATTATATTTTAAAGCATGGAAGTTGGTTGCCATAAATACATTTAGTGTTTCTTAGTTGTTCAATGACTTATGATTTAGAGTAGACCTTCTCTCGATAATTCGATTGTGGAAATCAGTATTTAAGGATTTGTGTAGACCTCGAAGATAAACAAAAAGCTATTTCATCTGCAAATGACTAGAATTTAAGAACTGATGGATGTTGCAATATATAAATATAACTCCGTCTTAGTTTGAATCCGTGTACAGGCATTAGTTTCCACAAGGATACTGAGGCCCGTCCAAAATTAGACAGTTAAATGTTTCCTTCAATCATTTTTTATTTATTTCTTAGTTGTATTCTGTTTTCTTAGTTTCTGAGTGTTTTAAAAATTATTATAATAATGTTTCAAGATTATTCTATTAAATTAATTTTGTTATGTATTGAAAAAAACATGACAACCAACCTTATGTATTGAAAAAAACATAAAGTTGGTTGTCATAAATACATTTTAATATAACGTCATAAATGCATTTTAATGTAATTCCTATTTTTGTTTTCATTTGTTGAGCTGTTAGTATAAATCAGTTAAACATGAAAGATTTGTAACTGTGTAAAAATATACGTTTTGGCATAATATGATAAAATTGAATAGTGAATAGAATTATTTTGAAGACATTACAAACATCAGAAATACTAAATGCGAAATTTGCAGCTTTATTACAGAATACTGCTGATAAATTATTTTTATCATCATTCCCCATTCTTACACATTTTAGTTCAAACACTTAAGTGTGTATTAAAAACTTCTGAATCTGTTCTTTTATTATTATAATTATGTTAGACGCTACTGTAAGCATTTTATTTTTTTAATGTGTAAAGTTAATAAAATTAATATTTTAAGATTTTTTAGGGCTGCATAAATTCGACTGAGTAGGATCTGTTGTAAAATCTTTATTAAGCATTTAAAATCAGTCATTTTCTTTCTTTTTGCCCTGCATTCTTAAAACATTTGAAATCACACCCACCCGAAAGAAAATACAAAGTTCCTCAGATGGACATTAAATGTAAAAAAATGCAAAAATTTTCTCTTAAAATCTGCCTTGCTTTCTCTTGCTTGAATAGCAGCTAATGAAAAAGTATATAACAAATCAAATGCGTAAATGAATACCGAGTACTCAGTTTTTGTAATAACCTATTTTTGTAAAAATTATAGAGTTTTAATTCTTTTTATAAGCAATTATATGGAATATTACATGGTGCATCTATATAATAATCAAATTATAGACTTTATTGATTGTCTCTGGGCAGTAGAATTTCATACTGCTTAACAATATGACAATCAAAGAAAGCAGTAATTTGATTTTTAAGTGACTTTGAAGCTGTTCCTTCAGTTTTGCTTCACCTTTCAAGCATTTTTATACCATTTGTTATAAAAACGCTTGAGCTGCTTCTGTGTCCAAACCATAAGTCTAAGTTTTTTTTTTTGATAGTAATGTATTTGGAAAAAAATTACCTTTTTCAAAATACATTATTACCGATAAAGAATTCGGAAAACATCTTTTGGGTTATTTGAACACGTTGTGATTTTTGGAGTAGCTTCAATGTTATAAGGCAATCGAGATGCAACAAATTTCAAACTTATATGTTTTTTAAATAACTTTTAACATGAACCCAATAATATTGGTATTTCTTCAATAATAGTTTTTATTTGACAATAATAATTCCTCAAGTTTTAGTTCTCTACTTTAGTTGATATTTTGATTATTAATTAGAAGTAGCTTATCAACTTCGATGGATTCTTAACCAAATTTAGCACTTTACACTAATCGAATACTAATGCTTTTAATATGCAATATCTCTAAAAACTATTTAGAAGCAAAAAATTTTATGTATTTGCTTTACTCAATTATATTTACCATTTCGGAAAATCAACGAAATCAAAATTCTTCTCTTGTTGAAAAGCAATATTTTCCAGATCATGAAATTCAAAAAAATTCATTCCTATTTAATAATATTTTGAAATTTTGTAGATGATATCATTGAAAAATCATCTCTGATAATAAATTAATTTTTAGTAATACTGGATACTTTCATGTTTTCATTTGGGATAATTTTCATGTTATCATAGATGTAGTATATTTGCTAAAAATAGTTTCAAATTTGAATATAATTAGTTGAGTGTTATAAAATAAATTTAAGTTTTTAATAATAAATGCAAAATATTAGTATTAAAGAAATATAAATAAAAGGAGCATTTAATTTTCCAAAACAATGTTGCAGTACAAAAAACCTGTAAAAACTTAAATAAACAAATATTTGTTAAACCTTTCACACATAAATGCTCGGATTTTTCCTTATATTTTTATTTTTGATTTGAATTACATATAAACGCAACGTATTTTGAGTGAAAATTTTTTTTGTAGAATACCTGCATCTAACATTATGAAAATATCAGATAATAATTCCCATTCTAAACATTTATTTATTAATTATTATTTTACCCCATTTTGAAGACATTAATAAATATATGGATGAAAAACATTAATATATATGTAAGTTACAGACATAAATGATTATTAAATATTACTATAAACACAAATATTCCTGTGTACCCTTTAAGTTCAAAGTAAAGCATTTTAAATATTTTCATATTACTACAATTATGGACGCTAATGATGTTTATATGACGTTTTGAGAGCAAAATGATTATAAAAATATTAAAATTTTAGTTACTGTGATCAAAAGTTAATAATTTTTTTACTTATCTTAAATATCACAGTTTCTTAATATTTTTCACTCATAAATAAAACGTCCTACAAATCACAGGAAATGAATCATTATTGAAACTAAAAAATCTATAGAAAATTATATAAAATTTAGTTTTCCTTTTCAGTAAATAACTTTTATAATCAACAAAACATAATTGTCAAGAATTGTTGTATCAATAAAATGTAAATATATTTACTTAAGGAATGCTGGAAGTACAAAAATACAAATTCATCTGTCTAAATGTATTTTTCAGACAATCTTTAATTAAGAAAAGATTTTGAACTTCATTGGTACCGCTTTCTGATAATTTTCTGTGCTTCTCCTAAAATTACACGCATTCCTTATACTGTCACGCAAAGGAATCTTAGAATATGATTAATAACACAATTATTGTGTATGTCAAAGATAAAAACTATTCATTATATTCAAAAAAGCAAACATTTGTATGTTTTGATTAGAAAAATATTTATGTTAAGTTCTTGCTTTAATTTGAGAAAGGGAAATTTATTTCTCTAATTAAAGAAAATGAAATTATTCCTTTAGTTAGGGTAAAATGGGTGGAATTATATTATATATTTATAATAATATTAGATATTCAGAGATCATAAATTTATTTACAATTTTTTTCTATGAAATGTATTATACTTCAATATTTAAGAAAATATTTTATGCATTCAATTCGTTGATATTTTAGCAACTGTTATTTAAAAATAAATCTTGCTCACGTAAACGACATCATACAATTATCTTAATAAACATTAAATTTTTATGTATTCAAAATGTGATGGAGTGTAACTGTATGATACATAAAAAATTATTTTAATACATCTTAAGGACTCAGCGAGTCAGCCTTGGCTTGCAATAGGCTGTTGAGCTTGTGAAGAAGAAAGAAGAAAGACTAGAAATTTACTTTAAATTAAAATCTATCTTTCATGTAGCAGACAATGTTATTAAAATCGTCATATTGCCTTTATTATGTATTTTTAATAAAATAATAAAATTGAAGGTTTATTCACATGATATTTTATATAAATTAACCTTTAATTTTATTATTTTAATAAGCGTTCTTAATAATTAAGAAAATCAGTTGTTGCGCATAAGTTTTAAAAATTCTGCTTAACTCATCTAGTAAAAGAGAAAATGGCACTTATATTTGTGTTTGCTATATAAAAACAATTCAGTTGGTAGTAAAGGTATCATATTTAAATAATTTTAATCAGAAAAATTGACGTTTGGTAAAAGAATTACGTCAAACACTTGATGAATTCGATAAATTTACAAGACAAATCATTAAAATAATAATTTATTCTAAAATTGTTTAAAGCTTTTTCATTTAGAGAAATTTGTATTTACTTTTGAGCTTAATTTAATACTTTTAATTCATTATAACGGTAATTATATATGTTATCATTCTTGCTATTATCTTAAAAAACACTTCCACCGTTCACTAAAAAGAATACTTATATAATAACTTTTTCCCATTTATGATGAAAATCATAAAAAAAGAAATAATTCATTGCAGACAAACAATCAAAAATAGTTATCATTTGAAAAATCCTCATCACCCACGTTATTTTGTAAGAACTTTATATTTGATTTAGATGTAGAGAAGAAAAGGAATATTTAGAATTGACGTTTAACTTTTAAAAACATCTCCTTAAATTTTTATTACATAAATAATTCCTTCTATATTTCGTTTATATATCTGCGATTAATTTTAGCCTGTGAAAGTTTTAGTTTTTTTCCTAATATAGAATTTGATTGGATATTAGTTACTTTTTATTTTCTTTATGTTAATAAGAAGTCATTTTATGTTTTTTCCTTAAATGATCTTCCTTGATGAAAAGGATGTTTCACTATAAAAGAAAATTTAAGAAATACAGAGCACGACTACATTGATACTCATTTACAATTGAAATAGCGGCTCAAATCATTTTGAGCTAAAAATTGTTTTTGAAAAGCTTGAACCGATAATGAAATTCCTTTTTTATGATCACTGTTTCACGCTGAAAAAGCCATAATTTAGTCAATTCGTTGAAAAGTATTCATGAGTTAGTTGGATCGTGTCACTAAAAGCTTCCCATTCTAAAACAAAGCTATTATTCTTATATTTTAAAAGTTTTAAAATTGAATACATTTTCTTTACATGAGAGAAAATCTCTAAGGAATGTACTTTATTTGCAAAATGTAGACATTTCCTATTTTAAACAAAATATCTTGTAGAATCTTTAAGCATACGGTTGATTTATAAAGTAATAAGTCGAATGAATGATTTATCTTCTTTTAAAATATCTTGAAAAATATTCAAATCACCAAATATAATTTCATACTTAAAAAAGGAAATTCTTAATTTGTTAAATTTAATATAGGGTATAAATTCTGATGTTTACTGAATTTTAAAAGCAGATAAATATTTATGTGACACAAATACAATTATTTTATTAAAACACTCATATATATTAATGACTTATATCCATTTTTCACTCTTTTCTTAACTTGCTTTTCACATGAAAATTGCAAAATTTTCTGATTATATCATTTCAAATAATATGTATATATTATATTAACCACCCTTCCATTATTGAAGTAGAAAGTTAGATATTACTCAACTTTTAGAAAGAAAAATAATGTGACTTCTTTACCTTTCATTACCATTTTATTTGATATCAATTCTTTTTCAATTAAATACTATATTTATATAATATATTCTATGAAAATGGAATATATACTTATTTGCAATTTTAAATTTAAAATAAGGTGGAAGTTTACAAAGAATTGAACAATATTGGGAATGTGATAAAATATTCAACACATATGAGAATGAATATAAATTAATATTTGCCAAATAAAAATATCAAAATATTTCATCTTAATTAATTAATTACTTTCTAATATTACCAGTCCTTATTAGTTTGTGTCTCTTAATGATTATTAGTTTTGGAAACTAATCATCTTATATCTTACATTTCAGTTGTGAATTTGATATTAATGAAAAAGAAACAAGTTTATTTTAACAATTAAAAATCAAAGTTTCAAATTTTGTAATCGTACAGAAAATTACATAAATACTCTCATTATAATAACACTTAATTTCAGAATAAAATTTCTTCCTCAGAAAATTCAAATTTTACAAAGTAAAAGATAGCACAAGTAAGATTGTTACTATTTTCTTCAATGTAATTTTATTTTCTCTTGCTACTAATAAGAGAATTAGAGTTATTTGGTGAACATATACCAGATCCTTTTAGTAATTAATTCATCACTTAATATAACATATACATTAATTTTACTGAAATTTTATCTATATATTAGATGAGTTCTTGTCAGGAAATTTATATTTTTATTGGAAACTAGGTAATATCTTATATAGTGAGGAACATACAATATTGGAAAGTAAGCATAATATCTATATTTACGCTTTAATTATTTAATTTTTTGTCATTAAAATAAACAATCAATACTAAAATATGGATATTATGTTCACAGATACAGAAATTATCATTTTTATTTGGTGCATTCCTTAAAAGCACGTATCAGTAAGATAAATTTTTAAAACTTGTCTTATTCAAACAATTTTTTAAGGCATTATAAAATTTTAATATACAAATTTCTTCTCTATAGCATAGTAACAGGCTTATAGTTCATTTGAAACTTGCAGTAATATTTATTTTTGTGACTACTAATTTTAAAATCCTATTTCAAAATTTTAAAGTACAACAATATAGACATAGTTTACAAAGTAAACAAAAAATTGCATTAACGCAATTTTGCTTCATTTCTATCAACTGTTAAGTTGTTGAAAAAAATTTACTTGAACGTAAATTTGGTAATATTTTCTGAAATAATATTATCAATAAAATGATAAATAGAATTTCAAATATATTCATCCCAGCAAATAGTTAATAAATTATGATTGAGAAATGCAAAAATTTTAAAAATATATATATATATTTTGAAATAAATAAAAATAAATTTCTAATTAATTTGAATAAAAGATATTTTTTGATCAATAAAACAATATTAGTTCATTTAGCTTAGTTCAATTTAAATTCTAGACTTAAATTAATAATTATATCAATTCAAAGAACTTTATATATAAACATTTATATAAATATATGTGCATTGTGTGTGTAGTTAGTAAATTCCTAATGTCAATAAGACAATATGAATTAAAATAAAGACCTCTTCCTAAGGAAATTCTCCACGGGTCTAGAAAAAGCTTAAAATATGTGAAGAAATCACAGATTTCTTATTTTATAAAACAAAACATTTGAATAAGAATAAATCATTGAGTATTTATTGATTATATAGGGTGGCAAATTAGAAGTGTTTTGAGGAACACTTCTCATATTTCACTTTATATATTGTATTACTTCCTATTCAATGTAACATTCAACCTATCAATGGGTTTCCGTTTTTTACTCAGGGTCAAAAGGGAAAACTTACTAACTTTTTACAAGAGGGAAAACTATACTATTAGCAACAGTTTAAACGTGCTTCCGAACCATTCTAAGTAACCAAAGCTTAAGGTAGAGTTCGCACTCACAAACACCTGAATCAAAAACCAGAGCATTGATCATGTGGCTTATGGTTCAGAAAGTGTTTAATTGGGAAAATAATAAAATTATTCACGAATGTATGTTGCTCTCAACTAAACCTAAGCGTTTTCCTAAAAGCTCAAATGAATTTTAATTCTGGATTTGAGACATTTTTATATCAACATAAAATTTGATACATTCAAATCTTTAAAACAGTAAAATGCAGTATAATTTATTTATCATATGACATTTTTTTTTATTTAATTGCTAATTTTGCTTAGCTCAAAAAGTATTATGGTTGCAAAATTACAAAATACAATTGTTCTGTGAAACAGATCATTAATATCATTATTAGTTGTCAAAAGGCTTGTACAACATCAAATTGTATATTGCTAAAATATATTATAGTCTTAGGTGAATAAATTGATAACCAATGAATGCATTCAGTGATTGAGCTTTACGGAAAGGATGTGGTATAAACGAGGCACCAAAAAGAAATATTTAAGCATTATAAGAGTTTGTATTTATATTTCTTATCACAAAAAATTACCTGTTAAATTAAAAATTAATACATGTCTTTAAATAAGACTTAATATTTAAATATTTCATTCTTCTATACATTCCTACTAATGCACATTCTATGAGTAGAATCATATATTTAATTAGATGATAAAGTTATTTAAGGAAAGTAATTGTGTGAGTATCTTTATAATACATCTTAACACCATACATTAAAAATTAATAGTAATAGGTGTTTTCCCTTGTTTGTAGAAAGCTGCCTTCATAAATTTATCTCACGTACATACTTTATTCATTTACTTGAAAGTAATCACATAAAGATAAATATAGGGTAGTAGTGTTGCCTCAAGGTAAACAAAAAAATATTTTCGCTATATCTCAAAGCAAAAGAAAAATCTGATTATTACAGACTTCATTTAAATAAAAAAAATCACTTCTTTATATTTAAATTTTAAGCAAATGTGTAATAAACGGTATCTATATACTCTCTCTCTCTGTATATATATATATATATATATATATATATATATATATATATATATATATATATATATATATATATATATATATATATATATATATATATATATATATATATAGATAGATAGATAGATAGATAGATAGATAGATAGATAGATAGATAGAGAGAGAGAGAGAGAGAGAGAGAGATAGATATCAGTTACTCATAAAAACATCCTTGAAAAAACACAACGTTTAATGGCGTTTATTAGAGAAATATCTAAAAAGGACAAATAATCGAAACAAGTACAAAATAAGTATTTTGTACTTGAGTACCTGTTCTGCTTGTAATATGCATTACAACTAGAATATGAAATATATTAAATTAATTTTATATAAATAAAATTAATTTATATTATATAAATAAAATTAATAAAATAAAATTACAGAAATAAAATATCAATATTTAAGTTTCGAATCACGGAAACCTAACACATTTTCCAGACTCTCTTCAGCGAAAACTTAAGTCAACTATTTGTCATGTGTTCTCGTTGCCACTTGATTAAGCATGACAAATGAAAACGTACTTAAGGAAAGCTTATTTTCAAATTTAAATAATTTTTTCAGCTAGGTAATATTCTTATGGAAAAAAATACATTTATCAGGAAGAAAACTGGTTAACAACTTAGTCTTTTGCTAGTAAATATTTCTATTGCCAGTAGTTTGATTGTTATTTTGATATTTTTGATCAGGGATTTTGCGAAATAAAACACAACTTGTAAATGCAATGTAATATTAACTATGATTTCAAAACGATATATTCATAATACATGTAACAATAATCTTACGTGTTATCGAATCAATTTAACATGATTTTAAAACAGGAAAAAATATTCATTCATAAATAATTAACATTTTTAGGAAACAGCTTTTTTATTTTTCTTGAAACTTTTATAAGCAAAAATTATAATATCAGTAAGTTATTTTCAATTAATTTTGATATGTTATTTATATCTAATTTAAATTTACATCTAAATGTAAAATTAATTACATCTAATTGAAACTAACATTATAAATGATTCGTTTATTTATCTGTAGATTTTCATCAGTCAAAATTAATTTTTGTACGTTCATACACATTTTAGTATGAAAATGATATTCTTGCTCTATCATGTAAGCAAAACAGCAGTATAAAATCAGGACGACATACATTAATTATACATGAAAACAAAATAATGAATGTCAATGATGAACACCTGAAATAATAGAAAAGAAACGATTGCAGTTATGAGATAAGTAATAAATCGCAGGTTGGATGTAACAATCTTTTTTTAAAAATCAATCAAGGATGAGTGTGGGTATTCATGAGAGAGAGAGAGAGACATTCATATTGTCGCATCACAATTTTTTGTATCAAATGTGCTTTTTAAAAATAACTAGAATATATTAGATTTTTTTATTCAAATTTAAAGAATTTTTTAAATGTAATATTATATTTTAATTTCATTTTGCATAAAATTAGATACAAAATATTTATTACTTGTGTTATTATATTTTGAGATAATATATTTCATTATTAGATTTGCATATTAAACACCATAAAATTTCGTTTTCTGTTATTCGAAATTAAAATTCAGAAAATTTTATTGCATTTATTTAAATGCATTAAAATTTCAAACAACCTTTACATTTGTTTTCTAGAATATTACGAAATCTCTTCTTAAAGTATTGTTAAAGACATAACAATTTTAGGCTATAAATGTTTTCAATTATTTTTGAATATATGAATTAATTTTTAATTCTTACTTTATGAATAAGCATTTCTTTAATTTCTTGTTTAATATTTCAGGATGTTGTGTAAAACTAACTCTTCTCAGAAATATTCAAATATGTGTGTTTGCATAAAAAATGTATTGTCAACACTTAGAAAAAATGATGACTATTTTAAATGAAATGCATTTTCATTTGTTACATTTTATGTTTATTAAAATTAATTTTTATTCCTTTGACGAAATGGAATTTATGATTATTACAAGGCATCTATAATTAAATTAATCATTTTCTATCTACGATTAAATATGCAGAGGAGATTACTTAAATTAACTTTTTCTCGTTCCTAATCCAAGTTAATTACTTTAAAGGTTATGAAAGGAAAATTAATTAATTTAGAAATTTATTCTGAAGATAAAAACAAAGAATTTCTTCTAAAACAAATACTTCAAGCAATTTCTGAAATCACAATTAATTAAGATTTATAATCAAAATACGTACATTTTTGCCTTAGGTATGAATGTCTTATTAAATAACCAAGAAATATTCAGCCATTTTGAACGAAAATGATATTTGAATATAGAAAAATATTTATCTGATCATGCATCGTTATGAAAATTATGAATTAAACATTTATTCAGTGAATTAAATTATTTATGATATTAATTTAGCGACGTAGATAATATGGATGTGGTAACAATTGTATTATATAATGTCAAATAAATAAAATAAATCTAAAATAATGTATCTAATACTATTATTTCTCTAACACTTGATAATTTAATGAATATTCATTGTTATATATATGTGTGTGTGTGTGTGTGTGTGTGTGTGTGTGTGTGTGTGTGTGTGTGTGTGTGTGTGTGTGTGTGTGTGTGTCAAAAATAAGTTTTTAAGTGTAGCAGTGCAATTTTTCTCTTTGAATATAATTATCTCAATCTATTTCTGTAAATCTGGTTAGCCAATTATACTTTAACTGAAATGCCCACTCATATCAGCAACGAAACCTCAATTACCAGTAATCACAACTTAAACAGTGCGCCATCAATACCAATTGTACAGCACCCAACTGATAAAACTTTAACTAATCTAACCAGCAACAATATAATTTGTCTCCAAGCTAACTTACAACGCAGCAGATCGGCAATTGCCCAATTTTCACAATACATAGCCACCAACAACATCAATATTAGTTTAATACAAGAACCGTATGCATTGAAAAGAAGCATCAGGGGAATTCCTCTTAGATGGAAAGTTTTAATGCAATGAGGCCGGACAACCCACGAGCGGTCATCATTGTCAATGCACCCTTTAATCCCACAATGATTCAATCAACAAGAGATCTTGTGATTCAGCTGGATCTGCAACCACGTCCTTTACTTCTTGCCAGCCTGTATGTCTCACCCTATGAAAGGATTGAAACTGTTCTTCAGCAGTTACATAACATCTTAGAAAGCTATCCGGGAATGCCAATAATTATTGGAGGAGACAATAATGCGCATAACATACTGTGGGGCTATACTTCTAATGACCATAGAGGACTCCTCTTGGAAGACTTCATTCCACAGCACCATCTCTCTATCGCTAACGACCAGGGCTGCCCACCAACATTCGAAAGCCCTGTTGGAATCGGATGGCCAGACTTGACCATAGTAAATGATTTTGCCTCCAGCCTAATAGATCAGTAGGCAGTGACTGACGATGTTACATTCTCTGACCATAAATACATAACTTTTCGCATCTCTTCGAAATACATCATCACTTTTAATAGACGTTACAGTACCTACAAAGGTCAACACAAGTTTATTCAAAAAATCAAGCCCAAACTGAATCAACTTAAAATAGAACTTCAATGTGTCAATACACCCAAAGACCTAGAACAAATAACCATTCAACTCATGGATGTTATAAAATCAACGTCAAAAGAGGTCTTCAGTATCCAAAATCCAATTAAGAAAACGAACCTGTCTTGGTGGACAACCAGCCTGAGGAGTCAAAAGCAAAAAACAAGTGCCATACGAAAATTAATGAAAAACGCGTTTACACCAGCCATTAGAGATCAGCTACATCTTAAGTATAAGCAACACCTGGCCATTTATAAAAGATCAATTTTAGAAGCAAAATTGCAGAGCTGGTCACGGTTCTGCACAACGAACATTAAAGAACATGGCATTATTCAACGAATTGTTACCGAAAAAACTTTCCAGCCCACACAGTTTCAAAATCTCACGACTACAACCAATACTAGTCAGACTACACCACCATACTTCAGGACTTTTTGAAAGCTACTTTTCCAGCAGATGACATTGCAACTGACAATCAACACCACCACAGAATCAGAAGTCTGTCCCTAAATCCCGCAACCTTAATGGACCCACCCTTTGCATTCAATGAACTAAAGTATATTATCAAGAATCTTGTCAGTTCAAAAGCTCCAGGCCTAGATGGGATAAACAATGTGATTGTCAAACTTCTCTTTCGAGCAAATGCAACTTTCCTCCTGCAATATTTTAATCTTTGCCCTACGCTTAAAACTTTCCCCAAACCATGCATACAGGGGCAGGTTATTTACTTTCTTAAAAATGTTCTAGAGTGCCTAGAGACTGAGAAATATATTTCTCATTTACCCTCGTGGAATTTATAGATGAGAAAAATGTTCTTTTTGTTGTACCAACAACTTGGCTTTTCTATGATGAAGAAATAATTCTGTGTTCATGGCCACCACATAAGAATATTAATAAAATCAGGAATTTGAGTAGAAGAGATGAAAAGCCGTTGGAAACTTGGGAAAAGTTTTAAGTGAAAGTTATTTACCAATCATGTAAGTTTTACTTTATTACTATTACTCATTTTACTATCATTTTTAGTATCAATATTTTAAAATATGAGAAATAATTTTTAATTTTAAACATAGAATTCTGTGAAATTTTTGTAACTTAAAAGGAAAACTTAGATGAAAGGTTATAATAACTGATTCCTTTTAATTTTTGAGTTTTTTCACGTTTCGTTTAGTAGAATTCTATGTTAAAGCATGCTCATCAACTTATTGACAACGTAAAGTAAACTTCTATTTCATTTTGGGGCCCTCTGATGTAGGAGGCTGGGGCAACTGCCCATAGGCCCCTGCCTTAGTCAGGCTCTGTATGTACCAAAAATTAAATAGTAAGAGGCATTTTTATTCCAATCAGAAATTGTACAGTTAAAAATATTCTAAATGACGAATACAATAATTCATTTAAATTACCAAGTTGATGTATGTTTTCATGATTTATATAGCAAGTATGTGTATAAAAGCAATTTATATAGCAAGTATGTGTAATTTAAAAAAAATGCTCAGGCATATTCTTATTCAGGCAATCTGATCTACTGTCATTTTTAATGTAATTGATATAAAAGTGTTCTATTAATTACATATTAGTATTTAATTTTTCACTTTCATACTTTTGATAAATTATAATAATTTTAATATTTATTTCCAGCCAATTATGAAAAGACAAATAAAAAGTTAATACACTATCGCTATGACAGTGATATTGAACCACTCTCAGCAGATACAATTGAAGAAGGTTTGTGCAGCAAAAATTTAGATTCAGAAATTCAGACTAGATTCAGAAATTCAGATTCAAAGGAGATTTGTGATAAATGTAGAAGTAATGAAGGTTTGTGTCTGATATAAAAATAAGTATAATTACAGTGTAGAGAAAGCGTGTTAAGTTTCATATTTAATGATATTTCATTATTAAAAGGTCTTCGTTCTCAAAAAATTTATTTCCATCACTATTTTATATTTTAATTATATGTATACTATTTGCAACCTTTTTAATTGTTATACACATTTTACTCATTTTTTAGGCTAAAAATAAGTTTTTTAACTGGGATGTTTCATTAACTGTTTTTTATTTAATTTTTCCAGAGTGTATGATTTTTCAAACTATAAAATATGAATTATACACCATAAATTGTTTTTCTCCTTCTATTATAATCGTGAAATTTAAAAATATTATATTGGTTTTAAAATTAAACTAATGCGCTTAGATTAATCCAATATTATTCAATTGAAATTTTTTTGAAATAGTTAAATTATTATCACTATTTTCAGTCAATTTTCAGTCAAACTTTATTCGTATGATGATGTTATGAAATGATAATGTTAATATATATATATATCCTTCTAGCAATGTTGAAATCCTTGTACGGTGTAATCTTGGAGCTGAAGAAAGATGTTCAGAAGAATACTATGATTTTGCAGTCCCTACTTCCGAGCACAGCTATCGTGGAAGAGGGGAATGTATTGCCTATTTGTAATTTTGATGAATTGAAAGTATCAAAGACATTGAAGAAAGGATCAAAGACATTGAAGAATTTAGTAAAATGGTAAAAATATTACTTTAAAAAAGCTTGTTTTTTGTGTGTATAATATATGTATGTACATAATATTTTAATAAGTTATTATCAAAGAGATTACTTGGGTAATTCTAAGAAAATTAATAAATAATTAAAAATTTTGAATTTACAATTTAATATTTTTACAAATTAAAATTAATTCCTGTCTCAAAATTATTTGAAGCATTTATCATGCGTATATAAATGCAATTTATCATCTTAGAAAAACATGTTAGTAAACAATACAAATAAATTTAACTTATAAAAATGAAAAAAATATTTTATCACATAGTGCAATAAATGAGTATTACTTTAGATAAGAATTAACAATTTGCTATGTTTTAAGGTATACTGTAATTTATAAATGTGCATTGAAGCCAAAAATATTTTCAACTCAAATTTATATTTTAAATTAAATAATTTGTGTGTTTAAATGTATCTGTATTTAAATTTTCCAAAAACTTAATCAATTAAAATAATTAAATTTAGTAGCTAAAAACGAAATATTTTGGTGGATTAAACTTATACTTATTTAAATGTGAATACTATCCATAGATTTTCTGATGTTTCTGTTTTTGTAAGGGATTATAAATGTCATTGATTTAAAAAAGAATAAAATATTTTTCTTTAGGTTAAAGTCTTGTCAACTTTGGGCGGTAAGGATAAAAATGAGTGCACAAGAAGACTATTATCAAAACTTCTTATCAATGATCTTGCACAAAAATTGAATTGGAAGGGAAGTCCACAAAAAACTTCTATTCAAGAATTCCAGAAAATTTTACAACTGATTTCTGGTAATTAAATAGAATTTATATTTTAAATAATCATTCATGTAATTATTATTTTTCTATTTTATGTATTACATTGAATTTTCCTCAAAATAATAGAAAATACTTTAACAAATTATAAATTCCTATGTCACAAGTCTGGGCAGTTTTGATTGCCAATTGCAACAAAAACTCCTGTTAATGCAAAATTATTGAATGGAAATTGACCATTCTCATTTACTATATATTTTACAGGTATTTCTTCCTGTCAAATTAATCCATTTATGTCCAAAATAATTGCCTCCTTAAAATTAATGTACATCCGTTAGGGTCTTAGATAAATCTTAATTAACATATATAAGATAGTGATTTTAATTTTTTCTAAAACAAAATGGTCTTTAATAATAACTTACTTCTGTTTCTATTTGAATTATTTAAATATATTTAAAAATTTGTGTTGCTTTTTATATCTAAAAATATTACTCTTGACAAAAAAATACTTGCAGAATATTTTCACCCGATTTCAATAATAGTTAAAGGGATTATAAAACTTATCTGTCTTTTTATGCTTGCAAAAGAATTGCAATTTTTTAATTAAATTACCTAATGTTGCAACTTTATTTGGCAAATTTATTGCAATATTCTCTTTGATTTATTTTAACTGGTTGATAGATTGTCACTTTTTGGTATATTTTGCAAGCAAGGGCTAATATCTACAGTAAAAAGTGTGTACTCCATCACTAATTTCACAATTAAGATGAGAATCAAACCCCTTAACTGTTGAATTGATGACTGTGTTACTTTAACTATTGCAATGATTGGCTTGTGTGTTGGTTGTAAATTAAAATAAAAATGTTTTTTAAATGGAAGAATATTTTTTTAGGTTATTCTTCGAAAGTATGGCACTTTGACATAAACACAACAAATCATTTACTTGGTTTTTTATGTATACTTTCCTACTAAAAATTTAGCAAAGAATTGAAAATTTCTTATTCTTTCTTGAAACATTATTAACTAAAAACAAATAAAAATAACTAGTAAAAATAATGTGCTGAACAACAAATTTGTAAAAGATGACAAATTACATGCATTTATATATAATATACACAATTAAATATAATATATTTTCAATTTTTTAATAAAAATGAACTGTAACACTTCGATGACTTCATTATGAGCTTATTGCAGTAAGAACTGAAAATTCATTTTCTGGAGTTGTGTTTTAATATGCAAAATCAAATATTAGAAATGTTATCTTTTTTCTTCTGATTTATGAGTTTTCTATAAAGAGGTAATTTATTATATTTTATTTTTCTTAAAATACTTTACTTTGTTAAATGTTAAGACCTTTTTTAATATCAAAAATTCAGTTCTTTAAAACTGTCTATGAAGATTGACATTTTTCCTAGAATTCATAGTTCTTGTAAAACTATTAAAAAGAATGGAATTGTAACAACAACTAGTCCGATATTCATAAATTTTTTGCTATTGGTAAACGAACTATTTATACAATATTTAGAGCCTAGACTTGTTATAATAGAAGAAAATAGTGCCAAAATATAAGCGAATAATGAGGAGCTCAAATATTAAAATATTTCTTTCATTGCTAAGAGAAAATACAAAAAAAAATATTGATCACTGAAATTTAAAGTGAAAACTTATGCAACAATTCAATATAAAAGGATAACTTCCAGCATTTATTTAAACAAGAAATTCTTGATTTATTTCTTAGTGAAAATTGTATTGTTTTTTAAAATTTTATCAATATATATAAATATAAAGCAAACAGAAAAAAAAGTAATTTACTACAAAAATTATTTTTGTTAAAGATTTTTCTTTTCTGTAATTATTTTTTTAAATAATTCTGAATTAATTTTATTACAGGTTACAAAAAGTAATCTGAATTGATGTTACCTGTGTTAATTTAATTTTATTTTTATTTTCAGTAAGTGTTCGACAGCAAAGAGAATATTCTAGCATTTCGCAACACAAAATAGAAGAGTATGTTAGAAATTGGCTTCGAAATGCTCCAGATCGGGAAGGATGAAGGAACAAAAGAAGAAAACTTTTAAATTAAAAAAAACTGTAAATAAATAATGTAAATGGATTTATAATTGTAAATAAAAAAATTTATACTGGATCTGTCTCGTTCTGAGCCATCATTAATAAAAATATCATTGATATAATATAAATTATCTAATATAAAAAGTTCAGTTTATGTGTGTTTAGTTAAGTGTGTTGCATGCTTTACAAAAATACAATAAAACAAATATCTTAAAATAATTAAGTTAGAATTTTATGTATATGTTCATGCGCTGAATTTAACAAAAGAACTGAAAATTTAACAACTGAACTGTTAACAATGAAGTGAAAATTTCTTATAGATATATTAAAATATTTATTGAATAAAAATAAATAATAACTGCTAATTCAAAAGTAATCTTAACAAATTGGTAAAACATGATTATAAACAACATATAAATAAATTCTATTAGAAAAAATATTTTAGAAAAGAATCAAATCTAATATAAATATTTATGTAAGCAAAAATAAACTAATATTTACTAGCTCATTACAGTAAAAGCTGAAAATTCAAATTTTTGAAATTGTTTTAATTTATATATAATTATTTCTTAAGAAATAAAAACATATTTAATGTTATACTATTAATGTATATATATGTATATATAAATTTATTTTAACAAAAGTAAACTGTAATATTCATAAGCTCATTATCATAAAAGTTGAAAATTAAAATTTTTGAAATTGTTTTAATTTATATATAATTATTTCTTAAGAAATAAAATGGGACGGTTATGGGAAGAGAGCGGCATCTCTAAATAACCAAAGCAGATTCAATTTAATGCATTTCCAAAGTATTTCAATATTAACTTTACAATATATTAATTCTTAGCAATTAAAAAATGGGTAAATATTTCATTTTAATCTGTAGAAATAAAATCAAGGTTATAATAGGCTCCACGTCGGTTAAAGCGGCCACTGCCGGCCAAACTGCAAAGGCCCGACGGATAACCGTATACGGGCATGTGCTGGCAATTATACGGACCACACACGGCCAATACGGCATTGCTGGCCACTCAGCGTTGGGCCAACAGCGGACCGTACTGCCGGCCCAGCAGCAATGACGACGACCACTTTATTGACGGAGCCGACGAGGCCAAATAGCGGCGAGCCGCTGCTGGCCAAGGCGGCTGACAGCAGCGGCCCGGTGGATGCCCGGCATCTTTGTGTTTGCTGGGTATACCACCTAAAGAAGAACTCCCAACAGACCAACATGGAGTTCCTGAGATTTTGCTTGAAAGATCGTCACCGCAGATTACTCCTCACAAAGCTGATGATTCATTTCAACAAACGAGGATTAGAACTTTGTCAGGATTTAGGCCACGCTTCCACAGACGATCTAGAAGATTCCACAGACGAATCAGAAAACTATTCTTAAAGTTAACTTTCTTCCACAATTAATAATGGTGTATAAAATGTTTTTATGAACTTAATGAAATTTATGAACTATATGTTCCGAATTGTTTCGAATTGTTGGACTTTTCGAACATTATGAGCCCACTTTAGAACTTTAAAAACTTTTTGAATCCTATTCCCTTTTAGTACCTTAGAAACCTTTTAAATAATTTTTTTAACCTAAAATGCTTTTAAAAGCTAAGGTGCTTATTAAACTTGTATAAGCTGCTTGCCTGTATATAGTTATCAACTTTCGTATCATGTCATTTTTTTCCTTTTCATAATTAAGTGTTCATACTATTTATAATATTGCTTTATATAATGTTTTTATTGCCATAATTACCCTAGAAATTGTTAACTGTCTTTTCTTTGATTGTAAATTTTTTCTTCATTGTTTGTTGTATGTGTCATCATGTTATATTATATTTTTAACTCAGAGAAAATATTTAATGCTATTGCCTGATGTTCAACAGGGCTTAAAGCCCCTTAAAATGTTTTGTAACTTTTTGCTACCAAATAATAAATACAATTTCTTTGCCTTGTTAAATACCACGATGGTGGCGCCCTCATGGACCTCATAGAGGTGTGGAGCATACTAGGTGTTGGAGGGACGGCACCCGTTAACCTTAAGGTACAGTCCGGGCCATACATAACTCTGTAGGGAGACCCGGGTCTTCCCACACAGTTATGTATGTATGTAAATCTAGTTTTTGGAAAATTATTACTGTGAAGAAATCAACGGTACACCTAAATATAATTATTATAATTTTGATAAAATTATAAGTTATTTTGTTTAAAAATAATTATTTTTCATACACTTGAGAAATAACACACATTACTTCTTTTGACTATTTTCAACGAAATAATTTATCCCTTGAGATAACATGTCTATAAATATAAATTCACATTACTATAAAATAGTATTAAATGCGAAAAAAGTTTGATTTTGATTTTGTGATTATATAATTTAAGAAATATTTCTTTAAAATAAAGGCAATACAATATTAATATATTTCAACTATGTTAAAGTTAAAAGAAATTATAAGTCAAAGATAACAATTTTAACTTTTGTAAAATTTTAAATTATTATTTGAAGTATTTTTAATGTATAACTTATACCATAATCTGGTATCATAAAACAAGATGTTCTACAAACGACGTTTGCATAATAAAATTTAATAATTCTAAAAGCTAGAATAATAAAAGAAAATTTGTTTTGATAGATGTAAAACTTATATATATATATATATATATATATATATATATATATATATATATATATATATATATATATATATATATATATATATATATATATATATATATATATATATATATATATATATATATATATATATATATATATATATATATATATATATATATATATATATAATATTGGGGTGGCTTTAATCACAGTATTGATTTCATTAAATAGGTTTAGCTCTCATAGTCCTTAGCAATCATATAAACTCATTAAAATAGTTTAAAATGACCCACTTCCATTATATAAAATTTGTTGAAACAAACGATGAAAATTTCAATTATTTCTGTAATATTTGTACAAAAATACCAGCACCTGTTCCACGAATTTATTCTACAAGCTCATCATATTACTAAAACTCCTCAAAAATTATAAAATATGGTATAGAGCAAAATATACAATACTGAAAATCATTTATCTGTTACTCTTGATTGTATTTGCTGACGGGCTTTATCTTCAGTTGCATGTGATTGCAGTGGTGAAAAAAAAAAATTAAGTTGTCCAGATGTTGCTGGATACAGGTCTCTCGAAGAAGGTAAAACAATTCGTAATTGAACCTTATTTTCGTTTATAAGGCTAAGAGGTCGTGAAAGTGGACCGTGTTTTGACTCCCAGCAATAACGTGTACAGGATACTATCCTTTTAATTAACTGCCAGTCAGCGTAAACAACTTTACAAGATTCCTACGATCGTTAATTATGTTTCATTTAATGAGAAACGTTATAATTAAGATTTTAAAATGAATATTTCTTTCTTTTTTTTTTAGAAGAGATAGCCACAAATGATAAAATTTTCATTCTATTCTATGCATCTGGTTCCAGTTCAACTTCAGATGAAAATTCGGCTGACAAGCAAATTGCCGATTTTATTTACATATATGTAAAGTGATCGCACGAAAAATAAAGTCATTCCTTCAAAGTAAAATATATTATTTAGAAATATCTAGTACGAAGGAAGTAATGCAAGTTTTGATAACTTTTAAGATTTTAGAAACAACGAATTTAAATTTAACTATTTTTTAAAAAAAGTTAAAAATGTATTGAAATACTGCAATTATTTTAATTACCTTTTATTAAAAGTATACTTTGTAAGAAACTTCACACACACACACACAAAGTAAAAGAGCCTATAATTTACTATACTCTATTCTTTACACGATTTACTTTAATATTATGTTTACAACCAGTGCTTTATCAGCACTATGCATTACAACCAATAGTTTAATTAAACAAAATGGAGAACATAAAAATTTACATAGCATACAAAAAATACTAAAGATACTCCTATTCATCAAATTAAATTTATTTTATGACCATATTTCATAATAATTTTTTTACTTCAATTTAAAGATCAATTTGGAAAAAAGAGGGAAATTATTAATTTCTTATCAGGAAGACTTAAGTGGGAAATTATTAATTAAAAACTGGAAGCAGTTTTCATTTGGGGTGTAGAACTTATTTATTGTTGTGTTGTGGAAACACTGGACAAAATTATTAAGAACAGTACTGTCTCGCACAATAATATATGGTTTCGGATAAAAATAATTATTGAAAGTTTAAAGAAAGATCAATTCTCTCCAGTAAATTCTGAAACATTTATCGAAGCTTAAGCACTGCATTAAGAAAAGAATATTCACATATGAATGAATGCTCTTTTCTCAGTGCAAATAACATTTACACTATCTTATTAAGCGTCATTTATAGTTATACACACATACTAATGAGGAAAATATTTTCACTGATTTCTCTCTAACTTTTCAAATTGTTATTCGAAAAACCAAATTATTAGGAGTGTGAATTAGAAATAAAAATGTAATCAAAGATATTACTAATGATATAGTCAAAAATATCACATTTTTCCTTATTACTCATGGTCCTGAAATTTTAAATTAAAGGATACGTGTAAATGGTATGTTAAATAATAAAAGCTGAATTTGTATATGTCTCTATTTAAATTTTATTGAGTAATCCGTAACAAATAAATCATAAGCAATTTTGATTTAAATAAATTTATACTTTACCCACTAATTTTAAAAATCTGCTCTTATGTATGCTAAAAGTTGTGTGAAAGAAATCAAAAGAATGTCAATAGTTAACATTACTACTAATTTCCGAAATAATAATAAAAATTAAAAATACTGCCAATTGAAAAACTTATGTAAATGTATTAATCCTGTATAATTTGTAGAATTTATTTATTCATTTAAATTCTGAATAACCTTTAAGCGTGCATTTAAGTAAGAAATATTTTACATGTATGTAAAACAACGCTAAAATTTCATTTGCAGAATAAAAATAAAAACCTGGGTCAAAAATAAAAGTTTCCTTTTTCGTTATTTCATTTTTGTTTAAAATAGTGAAAAATATTGCTTTAATATTATTTTTTATTTCTCATCAAGAAACTAATATGTAACATTTAAAGAATCATGTATGCTTAAAAATCCCTAGATATTTGTTAAGAATTTATTAACAATAAAACTTTTTTACTTATTTTACTAAGTAGTATTTTCCAATAATGAATATTTTAAATATGAATAAAAGACTCTAGTTGGGTGATCTTTTCTTACTATCTTTATATTTATGAAAAAATATTAATTTCTTTTTTCATCTTTCATTTTTTCTGTCTACCACTAAAAGTATAAAGCTGTTCACAAGAGACAGAATATTTTTACATCATTATTCCTTTACAATATCTAATAAATGACCACATTCACAATGTAATGTGTGCATGACTATGATAAAATTCAGAAATTCTTTAATATATAAGAGGGAGTTTTCATTCTCTTTTTCGAGAAATGAAGGAAATTTCCGATACAGAGTTTTATTATCAAAATTTATCTATTGCAAGACCATTCAGAAATATTCACAATATCTTTAAGTTTGAGCTAAGTTTCGATTTGGTATAGTCATGTGATCCGATGAGTTAAGTAAATGACTGACATTTTAACATCAGAACAGATTTGAGTTTATGAACGTGCATTAAAATTGTGCATTTGTTAAATGAGCTCGTGGTAGACTTTATGTCAGTATGTTTTGTACACAAATTACTGTTTTGATAAAGATTCTATCTATGAATAGCAAGACTATGAATAATTGTTTAACTTTCAAGAGGCAATTATCAAAAGTTTCAGAGAAAGGGATTGTTTGAAAGGTCTTAAAGCCAAAGTATTTATCATCATGAGGCGGTATTTACTCTGTCTTGAAAGCAACTCACAAGATAGTGCAAACACATTCATACATTTCAGTAGTTTATGATGCCAAAAATACAAATCAGGAAAGTGCATAGAATGAATGAATATATATATATATATATATATATATATATATATATATATATATATATATATATATATATATATATATATATATATATATATATATATATATATGCATTTGTATATATATACTTTGATTACTTCTTTTTCATCATTCTATAAATTTCCTCTTAATTATATAACTTTTTCAAATTGTACTAAGTAACTTCATTGAAATTATAAAAATATTTCATTTATTTTAATTAAAAAAGTACTTTATCAAAAAACTGATTAATTATATTTTTATATGCGTCATAATTAAGAATATAAGAAGTCTGCAAAGTAAAAGTATAATTGGTTTGTAAATTTAAATTAATATACTAGTTAAAGATTATAACTTTTTAAGACTATAATATAACTTTCTGAGAAATATTATAACTTTCTGAGAAATGTGATTTATGAAATTTTTTCTATAAATGGCAATGAAATTTAAATGAATATAGAGAGTATTTATGCAATTATATTTAATTATCTCAAACATATATAAAAATTTTAATAGTTACTGTATATTCATTTTTAAATCTTGCTGTTGGTTTATACTTGTATTTATTTTTTTATTTTTATTATCTGTGATCTCTTTCAATTAAATTAATAGAAATTGAATTATAATTTCTCAGAATTAGAGAAAATAAAAATAAAACGAAATACAAAATTAATAACATTTATTTTATATTTAAAGTAACTGAAAATATAATTAACGTTTTACGTGGTTATTAAATATTTTTAATTAATTCCTTTTGCTTATAATTTCTCTAAAATAATTAATTATAAAAAAATTAATCAAAATTTTGATAAAAATTATTCTGTCTAAAATGATGAAAAATAATTTATGGAGTTTATTCCTTTGATGATTAGTTGGAATTTTCATTTATGAGTTAAATGATTAAAAAATAATATAGTGTTTAATTTTTTAAAGAAATTTCCTTAAATCTTAAAATTTCAGGAAGATAAAAAATTAAGTATCATTAAGGCAGGAGAGTATATTTCAAAATTGTGATTTACTCGCCCTTAATGCATTGAAAAGTTCCAATATATTCAAAATGGTGTGATTTTTATAAGGTAAAGAAACTCATATGTTTAACTTGTAAAATCTTCTGTATTGCTTATTTTGGGTCATATTTAAACAGTTTTACTCTAAAAAGGTAATTTGCTATCTCAATACAGTTTATCATATTTAAATACATTATTTATTATTAAAATTTTTCCCTAAGAGATAAAGAAACCTATACACAGAGAGAAAAGAGTATCTCCACTCCCGATTCGAAACCATTATCAATTGCTTCGAAGTTAGGGGTGCTGACCATTCCGCCATGGTTGGCGAAAGCAGGAACATGTGCTGTGAATATATATATACCTTTTTAATTCCAGAGAATGAAAAAATTGCACACACACATATCTATCTATCTATATCTATCTATCTATCTATCTATCTATCTATCTATCTATCTATATATATATATATATATATATATATATATATATATATATATATATATATATATATATATATATATATATAAAGTTTCTATTAAATATTAAATGCAAGTCGTATTTTATAGCAATTTAATTTGGAATAATTTCATAAGAAAACAATATATGAGAAATATCAAATTCAATTAAAGATATTAATTGAGCTTCTCAGACATCAGTAATTGCTTAGTTGAATTAAATTAGCTCATAATTTTTTTGTATAAACTCAATTTGAGTCAGTGTCCAATAGAGTATATGTGGGATATGCTTGGGCGACGAATTGCAACCCGTCAACCACTTTCCACATGTCTACCGTAACTTCGGAGAGCATTGCTTGATGAGTGATGTAATATTCCCCAAGATCAGATCGATAATTTTATACTCAGAATGTCTAGACGTTGTACTGCATCATCTGGGGGACATACTACGTATTAAGCATCTTACAAACCATTCTATATTGGTTTTTGTAAATATGTTCATTTTTGAAATTTTCTCCGGGGAGAAAAAATCGTAATTTTTATTAATGATATCAAACAAATAGCATCTTTTTTGCTCTTTACCTTTTGTATAATCTGTCTCTTTCTTTTCTTGAATCCTTAATTTATGGACACGAGTATATATATATATATATATATATATATATATATATATATATATATATATATATATATATATATATATATATATATATATATATATATATATATATATATATATATATATTTATATATATATATTTATATATTTATATATATATATATATATATATATATATATATATATATATATATATATATATATATATATATATATATATATATATATATATATATATATATATATATATATATACAGGATGATTATAAAAAAACTTTGCCAACATCTGCACTTCTAGCGTCCATTCTATTTAACTGATCAAGATGATATTTCAAATATTGTTCTTTTGAGATATGCGCTCGAGATTCTGTGAATGGCAACACAGTGGCCCTCGCGGTTACAGTTATAGTGACAGAAACTCGAAATTTTCGAATAGCAACGTCTACTTTTTACCATCGCAAAATGTTCAGCACATGCGAAAACCCTAAATAGCGTTGAAACGGTACCGATATGTCTAAAAACGGACGTGTTCTGCAAACACAAAAAAGAGTTCTGAAAACCGGCCAATAAAACACGATCTGGGCGCACGCAATAAATTTGCATGTGACAGAGTCAAGAAACCAATCACAGAACGCCGGTCGCCAGATATTCAGCGTAGGAAACCTATAAAATACGAAGCGGGTATGCGAAGTCGTCATTCGGGAACTCGCACATGCCGACGATATGAGTCTTCCTAGGAAAGTTCGCGGTGAATTGATCAAACTCTATTACCAAAAAGGGATGAACGCTGCGGAAGCCTTGCGTGTGTATCGCCGCAATCATCGACAACGACGCGGCCCATGTACTCTGCAAGCTCTGCGTGATTTAGTGCGGAAATTCGAAGATACAGGCTGCACCTGTGACAAACAGCGCTCCGGACGGCCAACTGTTTCTGAGGACGTTGTCATGGAAGTGCACCATACAGTGACTGCAGGACACACAGAAACCGCAAGAGGCATAGCGCGCGTGTTGGATATTCCGAACTCAACGGTCCGCAAGCTCTTGCGCTCGGTACTTCACATGTTTCCCTATCGGTTCCAGCGCGTCCAGATGTTGGAGCCGGGTGACCCACAACAACGTCTGGACTTCGCCAATGCATTTTTGTTACGATATGATGCGGATAACGACTGGCCACTTCGCATACTATGGACGGACGAGGCGCATTTCACCTTAAATGGCAGCATTAACACAAAGAATTGTGTGCACTGGGGAGAGACGAATCCTCATGCTGTGGCGCCAGTACCATTATTTGACGCCAAAGTGACTGCGTGGTGCGGCATTACAGCTACATTTGTTCTGGGCTCGTTCTTCTTTGAGGAAACGACCCCGACTGGCCCTGCAACATGTTCAGTAACGGGCCCTCGGTATGCAGCCATGCTGAAAAATTCTGTCTTACCGTAGTTGCGTCGGCTGAATGCACTCAATGACATTGTTTGGATGCAAGATGGCGCACCTCCACATATAGCGAGGTCAGTTAAAAGGCTCCTGGATCAGCATTTTGGTGATCGCATCATCTCACGCTATTATCCTTTTCCGTGACCTGCGCGATCCCCAGATATGACGCCTATGGATTTCTGGTTTTGGGGCTATCTCAAATCCAGAGTTTATCTGTGCAATCCTCAAACATTGTCGGACTTAAAGGATTCTATACGGCATGAGATTGGAAACATCCCTCGTGCCATGTTGCGTGCAGCGACGTTGTCCACCGTCTCCCGCATGCAATGCGTAATTGCCTGTGATGGCACTCATGTGGAAAATGTTTGAAATTAATAAAGATTTTTTTCTCTATGTGTTCTCATCATTGAGCAGTGTCTTGTCTCTGTCGTATGCATTATTCCTCCGTGCGCCTTGAAAAACTGTTTGTATGTGTATAACACGTCGGTTTTCGGACATATCGGTACCGTTTCAACGCTATTTAGGGTTTTCGCATGTGCTGAACATTTTGCAATGGTAAAAAGTAGGCGTTGCCATTCGAAAATTTCGAGTTTCTTTCACTATAACTGTAACCGCGAGGGCCACTGTGTTGCCATTCACAGAATCTCGAGCGCATATCTCAAAAGAACTATATTTGAAGTATCATCTTGATCGGTTAAATAGAATGGACGCTAGAAGTGCAGATGTTGGCAAAGTTTTTTTATAATCACCCTGTATATATATATATATATATATATATATATATATATATATATATATATATATATATATATATATATATATATATATATATATATATATACACTGCTGGACATTTGCTAAGGACGGATAACACTATCATCCATAGCAACCACAAAATGAAAGGAAGAAAATTGTGGAAAATTAAAATAAGTGCGGGATATAGTAAGAAGAAGTATGCGTATGCAAAATTTTTTCCCACGTCTGTTCATCACGTGATAGCGTTCTTAAGAGCTTTAATGGTTCTGACACGTGTGGACAGTTGTTGTTTCAAGTCAAAGTTTTACAGGAAAGATTTAATAGACGAACTTGAAATTTTTGGCATGTCCTCCTGACATCACTTAGATGATTTTATGCGTGGCCGAATTATTGGAAAGTTCGAAGAAGGGCGAAAAATGACAGATGTTGCCAGGGAGTTTGACATCGCTCACAGCGTTGTTTCACGGCTGTGTAAGTTATTTAAAACTACTGGAATGTACAATAGGCGACACGGGGGAGGTCGTGTTAGAAGTACGGCTCCTGCAGAAGACAGATATATCCTCCTATCAACAAAAAGGAACAGGTGCACCACAGCTCAGCAGATGGCTAATCAGTTTCTTGCTGCCTCAGGAAAGCAGATCTCCCGAAAAACTGTTGCTAGACGTTTGAGTGGAGAAGGACTATACGCCCGCAAACCTGTTCTGTGTGTCCCATTGATTAGACAGCACCGTACTGCCCGTTTGCAATGGTGTCGTGAGCTTGGACTGAACAGGACTGGACATGCGTACTATTCTCAGATGAAAGTAGGTTCAATCTGTCATCGGATTGTAAACTCCAACTGATCTGGCACGAGAGTGGTACTGCTTATCGTCCAGAAAATATCCAGGAAAGGGACCGATATCCGACATACAGTTTTATCTTGTAGGCCAGCATCATGATCAATGGCCGCATGCCCATACATGTGGTTGCGAATAGGACTATGACGGGCCAACAATACATTAATGAAGTTCTACTTCCTCATGTTCGTCTTTTCCGTGGTGCTGTAGGTGATAAATTTGTTTTTATAGACGACAACGCAACATGTCATCGAACACTCGCTGTTCAGGATTGTCTAGACAGTGAAGGTATTCAACGCCTCGTATGGCCATCACGTTCTCCAGATCTAAACCCCATTGAAAATGTGTGGGATGCTTTTGGGAGACAATTTGCTGGTCGAAACTATCCTCCGACAAACAAGAACATCCTCATCCGTGCACTCTCAAATGAATGGGGTGTATTGCCTCAACAGCTGCTGGATAATGTTGTGCAAAGTATGATATGACGTGTGGAATGTTGCATTACATTCCACGGTGGACATATCCCATACTGATACATTTCTTCAAGGTGCCTGCTGACTTTTAGATGCATTGTTACATTTTTCCGTATGCAGCATCAAATGAACATTTTTTCTTCTTTCAGATGTTTCACAGCTTTTGTACTTTCCAGAACAATAAATATTCTTTATTCTAATGTCTGAACAGTGTGGCAAATAAATTTTATCCTACTAGGCCTCATGTCTCGTTTAATGTTATGCTACATTGCAATTTGTGATCCGTCCTTAGCAATTCTCCAACAGTGTTTATATATATATATATATATATATATATATATATATATATATATATATATATATATATATATATATATATATATATATACATATATATATATATATATATATATATATATATATATATATATATATATATATATATATATATATATATATATATATATATATATATATATATATATATATATATATATATATATATTGTCAAAGAAGAGGAAGAAAAGATAAGGGAATAATGTTTTTGCTCCCAATGGAGACTTAAACTTTTCACGATATGTATACCAGAAACCTGGTATAGGTGATGTTTTGGACAAAGAGGATAGGATTTTTTTCCCTCAAAAAATGTAAGGCATTTTAGGAGGCCATTATAAAGGTGTAAGAGAATGGTGCAGGTTTTCTTGTCACATGAGAGTATTATAAATGGGTCTGGTTTACTACTCCTGTAACAAAAGGGAGTAGCGTGTATTAGCCAATCCTTCTCAATTTGGGATATTTATGGAAAATGTTCGAGATAGGTAAGCTCTGAAGAAGAGATTAGATGCCTATAACTCACTTTAGCAAGAATGTTTGCCATTTCACTAGGTAAGCTCTGAAGAAGAGATTAGATGCCTATAACTCACTTTAGCAAGAATGTTTGCCATTTCACTACCGAATAATTCAAAGTGGGATACAATCCACTGAATTAAATGCTAGGTTAAAAACTGAGCTTTATTTTAAGTAAATTAGTAGATTTTATCTCTATGTAGATCCAGTTATTGAGTTGTTGCATTGATCTGTAGCTATCAGTAAAATATAAAAATCATCTTAATTACTATCGTTTAGAATGGACTCAAGACCTACATCGACTTCGAGTATTTTATTTTTGATAGTAGTTGAAAACTCGGTTATGCATAAAGAATATTTTTACATTGGCATAAAAATAATATGTATGCACATACAAGATCATTTATTTTGCTGCCATCAGTGAAAATCTTAATGTCACATTTAGACATTTTATAATATCCAAGGCATTAGATATGAGATGCTATTGAAAGATTTCGATTGATAGGTGCAGATAAGTTGTATTTAAAGTGTACCCTGGAGAAATTTTTCTAATTCAAATAAAAATGAACAGAATGCAGCTGAACATTTTTAGAAAGAAGATACTGTGACGTAACACATTAACATGAACTATTTTTCCTAAGTCTTTGATTGAATGCCCATTTATTTAGATATTTTAAGGTGTTGTTATGCTGGCTATAGCTGAAAAGTTTAATATTTTTGTTTTTATTGAAAAGTTATAATATTTGACATGGTCAGCTTGTCTTCTAACGTGCAAGGGTTTACAAATCAGCTTTAAAATAAAAATTCCGCAGCTGCGGTTCAAATCTGTAATTGTAGAAGTAGCACTCATTTGAAGCTATTTTATAGCTTCCCAATATTTTAACTTTAAAATTTCGATTCTGAGAGTCAACAATGTCCCCGGAAATCATATTGAAGTATAGGTCTGATGAGCGTTTAATTGGATCTTCTAAAGATAGATGCATCAGCAACCTATTTGTACTTGCGATGTATTTGTGGATGTTTAAGCATTTTATTGCTTCCAGAATACTTTATTCAGTCTGGAAGCAACAAAATGTTCCTTATTTAAAAATTGAAATTTAGGATTTCAAATGTATCCAAGGTATTTTGGGTGTCCCTTTTAGGTAAGTTCATTGTGTTCAAATGTTGTCGTGTCAGGCGGAGTTGTTGAATTATATATATATATATATATATATATATATATATATATATATATATATATATATATATATATATATATATATAAGATAAAACATGAAGAAAAGTAAAATCAGAAATTTAAAATTGGAAAAATACTAAAGTATATGAAGCAAAAGACAAGAAGGCATAGGGACCATGTCTTCATCAGGAGGGAGATGGTCAGCTATGCGAAAATGAACACTCTTTTCTGACATGCTCGAAGGACAAATGTCTAAAAATCTTCGAGCAATTCCCCCGAAGAGTGTTCGTATTAAAAGAACTTAATTAAAAATTAGACTAAATATATATGTAGAAAAGATAAGTATATATGCAGAAGAATAAAAGTACTCACTATAGATGAAAATACTCACATTAGTAGAAAAATACTCACAATAGTAGAAAAATACATACAGTAAAAAAATACATACAGTAGAAAATACAAAATACAAAAGCCAGTAAATCAGATTGAATTTATATATGAGAATAGTAGGAAGTTGCCAAAAGTAAATTTGAAATTAGAATGAAGAAATATTGCCAGAAGTATTAAATTCAAAAAGTTAAAGTGGTTTACAAAGTTAAAGCGTATTAAAAGGGATTTAAGTTTTAGTTATGTATAAAATAAAGTGTATATATGTAGGTATTTTCAGGATTCTTCTAAGAACTTCAATGCTTGGGTGGCCCTTCTGTAGTTATAAAAACTACGCATTACTTCAATCTTACAAGCGATTCCCTACTTCCTACATATTTTAAAATAAAATTAATTGGAATATTGTTATTTTTTAGGTGAGCTATTAAGCGTTTAATTTGATTTTTAGTATATTCATAATTGTTACAGATTATATAAATGCGATTAAGCTCATTAATTATAATGTTTCTGTATATTTTTAAAGAAATATTGGAGTTCCAAGAAATTAACTTATTAACATGAAAATTAAACTGTTTAGTTTTGTCGAAAATGTCTATATATGTAGTGGAATTATCAATAGTGATAAATAAATCCAGAAATTCTGTTTTAGTTTCACATAAATTAGTTTTAATTAGAGAAAGTTCTTCAGGGTAAATAGTTTTAGAAATATCTTCAAATTTTAAATTGTTGAAAATAATGAAATCATCTATGTATCGAAAAGCAAAAGGATATTGATAAAAGAAGCTTTTTTCAAAATAATGTAAAAATAAATTTGCTAGTGTGCTAGAAAAGTTGGATCCCTGTGGAATTCCACAATTTTGAATAAAAATATTTTCACCGTTAAATATAAAATTATTATAAATACACATTTTAACTAAATTATTCCAGTAATCAAAATTAATATTTCATAAGTTTCTATAGTCCTGATAATAAAGGTGTAGTACATCGTTTAATTTATCTATGGGAATACTAGTAAAAAGGTCTTTAAAGTCAAAAGAATTAATACAATAAATATAATTTTTCGATAAAAAATCCAAAATAGGCCCATTATTATTAATGACCCAAGTGGCTTCTGATTTAACAATATTGTCTAATATAATATTAAGAAATTTAGCAAAAATGATTCCAGGTTTATTCATGTATGATTTAGTACCACAGGTGATAAATCTAAACTTTATAGGAATTTTGTGAAATTTAGGAATGACTGTTAAATAAGGAAACTCTAATTTATAGTTGCTAATATTTAAAAGTTTGTAAAGCCCAAGGATTTTTTTATTAATAATATTAACAGTGGAGTTTAAACGCTTATATGTGCTGGAATTTAATGTTTCATTATCAATTAAATCTAAATAGAATTTCTTACAAAAAAATGCGTAATTATTAGAGGCTTTATCTACTGGCGTAACGATGAAGTTATCTTTTAGATTATTTATGGCTGGTTTTAATGGACCAAGCTTAATACCTGGAAATGTTACATTATTGACAAAAATAAATTTCTTAATTTTATTAAAAAGTTTAAACTTCCAGACTGTAAAAAATTCAATAGGTACATTATAAAATTTAGAAATTTTAAAGATAAATGAATCAATATTATATAAAATTACTTTAATTATTTTAAATCTATTTAGTTGAAAAACTGGTCTATATTTAGTTCCTTTACTTAATATTTCTTTTAATTTAGGGTCATTAACAATGTTTAAATCACCTGTGATAATATGACCGAAATCAGTATTAATGAAATTTTTTAGTTCATTACTATGACAAATACATTTAGATAGCTTTCTAGATGAGGAGATATCTTTGCAAAATTGATTATAGTTAAAGATTTTACGTCCAAAAGGAATATCATAAGAAAAAGCAATTTTGACAGTAACATCTTCTATAGGAAAAATATTATACAAATCATTAACAAAACTGTTTAGTTTAAAATTATCAAACTTAGGATGTTGAAAATTAATAGTGAAATAATGTAATCTAATATTTTTCTTAATTTTAACTTTATTATATCTGTATTTAAATAGGTCAAAAAATAAAATCTTAAAATGCTGGTTGTGGAAATTTATATCGTTTATACACGAATATAAAAATTTGCAATCACTATCAGTCAGTTTCATAATAAATACTTTGCAAGGTAGCCAATTATAAGTACTAGAGAAGGAAGATTCCAAATTATACATTTTATCCAAATAAAACTCAAAATTATTTTTAAAATCTATTTTATTGTAAGATTTTTTAAATTTTCGTCCAGCTCTTTTAAATCTTTTAGTTTTATAGTAATTATTGTGAAAAAATACAAAGGAATTACTATTAGAATAGTTAATAATTTTGCCATTAAATAATTCATTTAAACCAAAAGGAGCAAGAGATTTTAAATTAATGATAAACCTATTTTCCTTTATAATACGTATATCTGTATTGGGTTCGATGTCTATAATACTAATAACAGCGTTATTGAAACTATGGATTTGAAAATGATTGAATTCAAGATTAAATTTTTTACTGTCATAGTTTTTAATATTGGACCTGTGTAAATTAATACGAATATTTAAAGGGTTGCTTGTTTGGCCTATATATCTAAATTTACAAATATTACATTCGAGAAGATAAATAATATTATACATTTTGCAAGCAACAGAATTAGATTTTTTACAAATTTGTAAATTATTAAAATTAGGACATGTTTTGCATTTTTTAGAATCACATTTTTTAAATTTAAATTTTTCAAAAATACTATTTAAATCAGTAGGATTACTAAAGCAATTAGAATTAAGATATTCATCGTCCTTAGGATGGTTAATTTCTGACGATCCTCCATGGTACCACCCATATTGCATGGACGACCGGACACAGGGTGAATTTTCACCCCTTTTGTCAGGAGCTAAATCTTTTAATTTACAATTCATGAAATAAAATATTAAGTACCTGAAAGGGAAAATTAGATTAAAGACATATACTGATGAAGACATGGTCCCTATGCCTTCTTGTCTTTTGCTTCATATACTTTAGTATTTTTCCAATTTTAAATTTCTGATTTTACTTTTCTTCATGTTTTATCTTATTTATCTAGGCAAATCTTTCTTTAGCTGTTTTTGCGCTGGCTAGATTTCCTATTATGCATTGTAGTTACAACATTATATTTTTAGTATTGTATTTATTACTTTATATTCATATATGTATTTTCTTTATATTAATATATATATATATATATATATATATATATATATATATATATATATATATATATATATATATATATATATATGGATAAATTTTATATAATTTAAACAGAATGAAAAGAAAAAACAAGATTTAAAATTTAGGGCAAATAAAGAAATAATTGTTGCAGTGAAAATTATAAATACTTGTATGACAAAATACAAAAATATATTCTGAAAAATAATAATGATAATAATGCGGAGAAAAGGTAGTAATCTATTTTTCAAAAAAGTATTACTCAATAAAATAGCTGAGAATTTAATAGGTTGCATTTTTACTGTCAGCTTTGAAAATGAAATTATTCCTTTGTGAGCAGTTATTTTTTTAAATAAGCGAAAATACGTGACTAATTTGTATGTAAGATATAATTTTTATACGCCAAAACTTACGATAACTATTTTCATAAATTACATATTTATTTTTAATGATCTTTCATGTTTTAAATTATAAAGCAAATATTATGGAAGCTCAGAAACGTATAATTAATTAAACATGAGTTTTGTTAATGTTATAGTTTTCCCTTTCGCCCATAGGCGCATTATTTTGGAGAATAAATACTACATTTGACATAATAATAAGTCAGCTATTATATATTCAATGATAATAATGTGTATGTAGATACTTAAACATAATTCTACAAATAAATGAAACACTTCAATAATTTATAAGACTGGTTTTCTCTTTGTAATTTAATAGTTTGGATTTTCTGTAGACTTCTTAGTTAACAATAATTTTGTTCCAAATTATTTGCATGATTTTTTATGCGTTTCATTTACACATTAATGTGGAAGTCCATAAACTTGAACTGGTAAATAATAATCATTAGGAATGTTGAATTTTTGTTTTTGTTAAATTATATTTATGTAATTCTTTGATTCATATAGAAAAGTATTTTACGATAAAATTTTCTTTGATGATCGTTAGTTAAATAAAAAAGTCTTGTTTTTAAAATTAATCATAAATTTTATTCAAATAAAAATGTATTTTAAGTTTATTTAACTAATCGCAAAATGGGTCATAATTTCAAATTTACATATTTGAAAAAAATAACAAAAGGTATCAAAATATTATTATCTCAAAAAAATTCTCAGAAAACCTCTAACAAAGTTGTGTTCAATAATTTTCACAAAAGTTTTTTATCTTAAAACCTAAAATTATTTGCAAAATGTAATCCATTGTATATTTATGTTAAATATACATAATATACAATATATTTTCAATTTTCATGTGCTTCAAATCTACCTATACTATTTAAAAATGCCTCATATTATAATATTTTAAATAAACATAAAGTATTTAACAAAATTAATTGCAGGATTATATTTTATGCATATCATATTATATGATATATCATGATCATGATCATATTAATGAATGTTTGAAAATGAAAACAACCTCAATAATAATAATAATTTTAAATCATTAGCAAAATCACATTTAAGCGGATAAAATACGTACTCGTTTCATCAGCCTTCTAAAAATTATGGGAATTTCAAATTCAGAATTTTTATTCAAATCTTATTAAGCAAATAAGAATTCTAATACCATTGGGTTAATGAGGAGAAAATAGAAAACATTTGGTCCCAAAAATAAAAAATTTCCTTGGAAACAATTCCGGAAAAGTAACTAATTAAGTAGTAAAATTACTCGTGCATATTTTTAGTAGTTTAGAGAACAAAAATAAAAGGAAATGTAATAGTTTAGATCTTTATCGAATAACAATACTGTTAAAAATATCATTTAAAGAAAAAGAAGAGAAAGAGTTTCAGTATATTAGAAGATCCTATTAACAGCATCTAGAATAAAGATTCACAAATGATAAGATAATTGTTACCCTACTGACTATATTATTTTCAGATTAATTTTTGACGTCAGAATCTTACAAGCCATTTAACTACTCAAATTTTCTAGATTATAAAATTCAAGCTCTTTTTAATCAAGATAAATTTCGAAAGATTTTTAAAAGAATTCTCTTTAATTTTATTTCATTTGTTAAGGATTCATTTGACTGATCTTTTTATTCTTTGGTCTCATGAGAGAGATTCAAACAGAATTAATGAATTATGCAATAAATAAAATATTTGCTCGATATTCTAATCTGTGTTGGGTAATTTATTAAAAGAAAAGCTCCCAGACGAGAAATTTACTGATGAATCTTCCATTTGAATGAAGAGATTTAATACATTCTTGCCTCAGTAAAGGAACGTATTTATTTCAGTCCAAATTCATAAAAAATGCATTAAGAAATAATTTCATTGAATTTCTTTTTAAACTGGAAAATAAATATATTTTATCAGAAAAAGTAGATATTTTTACAACAGTTGATAAGAAATTACTGCAATCAAATATATAAATAATTCGAAAACAGATCTGAATTACAACTTTCATAATTATCGAAAAAAATTTCAATTTGTGCTTATAAGATTCTTTATTAACGTATTGCATCAGATTTGAATAAATAAAAATAACGGATTTATAGTTTAAATATAAGATTTCCTAATATTTTTTTCGGCACAGTAAAATAAATTATTAATTTTCATTAAATCTATGTCCTTTTTACAATTACTATAAGTAGGCATGAAAATTTTGAGCTTCTTGAAAAATATCCTAATTTATTGAACTCTTCAAAATTTCAACATCACATTTTATTTAAATAGAATGCATGCATGAAATTTGGTTTACACTTTTTTCTGTACATTGCAACATACGATTTCCTGGACCTATTAGAAAAATTTTATCAAATAAGCTTCATTTAATAATATCATAAATATTAAATAATTACTTAGCCCAATTTATTATCTACGTCAACAAAATGTTATATGCATTATATCCCATTAAAATAATAATTGAATATTTTAAAAATGATTTCTCTAGAGTATTTTTTATCCCTATATGAAAAAACATTCAGTTTCTAAAAATATGACTTATTGAAGAGAAAGATAAAAGCATTCAATTAAAAAAACTATGTATATATTTATTAAAACTATATGATAACGGTTATTAAATAAAAAAGATTTTACTGAAACAAAAATCTAAATATTGTAGTTTTCATATAATTTGAAGATTATATATTATGTTTAATGCGAGCTATTTATTTTTCAGACTAGAATTTCAGTAGTTTTGTGTTATCCGGGCCATACTCTAAGCTAAGAGTTTTGTTAAAATAACCGAACGCGTTGAATATATTTAACATTTTTCTTGTTACCAGAGTAACACTTAGCAAATTTATTTTCTCTGGAAATTTCATTCCGTATTTGAAAATGTTGTTCTTATTTAGTTAAGAGGGCTATGCAGGCAGTAGCTAGGTAGGATCTTCCATGCCGGACAGGCCAAAGGATAGGTGCCTGAAGAAAAAGAACACCAACCCGAGTCAAGACAAACCTCTACTATCATAGTGCTCAAGTCCTCGGATCAACAGAAGCTGCATCTCTCCTCCTTTGCTTGATTTCACAACTGGATTAAAATTGGTGATCAAACCAGTACATCCATCCTTCTCAAACTTAAGCTCATGTTGAAGTTCCATGACGTCTATTTTCACCTGATTCCTACTCATGTAGACATATAGGCAATGAGCAAACGGATTGACTTTCCAGGGAAGGCAGTTGCCATGATAATCCTTCCTCTTCAATACTCACCTTTTTAGAACATCAGTCTATTATTAATTCTGGAATTTTGAAGAGCTGAAAGATTCCTCCTTGTCATCTCTGGTACCCGGGTAAAGAGCCTGACCCTTTATACGGCCTCAATTGTGACAGAGCTTCTTATACTGTTATTTCCAGATTAGCAACGGCCCACATAAGGGGTCTTTCATACCTCAAAGGCAGGAAAATCTTTGAGGTCTGCTCTAAATGTAAAATTAAGCAGGCTTCTCCTCAACACATCCTGGACTGTTTGGGTTTCTCCAGAGAAAACATTTACTCCTCCCCCATTTTGGTCCTCGATTTCCTCAGGGTCAGTGATCTGATGGACCTTGTCTGATTTCCTCAGACATTTGGAGGATAAGCCACAACATTTTTCACAAGATCCATATTTTAGTGATGATCTATACCAAAGTAGAGAAATTATTATGATGATAAAAAATCTTAATACTATTAAAATCAAAAAATATTTAATTTTAGTGATCGCATAATTTAAATCTTAAAACTATTCAATGTAATTGATGAATTTTAAAAAATTGTTTTAAAGTTTGTTTATTGCATTAAATTGTTTTAAAGTTTAATATTAAAATATCATTGCAAACTCAGTGGTTGCTTTAAAATATTTTTCAAAAATTAAAATATGAGTGACCAGTGAAAGAAACAATCTATAATATCATCCAGAAATACCATTAAATTTTTTGAGTAATTTTCAAGCATATGTAAGTGAGTTCTCCCAAATGTAGATTTCATTTCTGCTACAGAATTTCATGAAAATATGAATTTCACGCAAGTTTTCTTTTGAAGGAGTTTAAATAGGGATTTTTAAATTAATTGTTGTTAGATTTTAAATATGAAAATATATAAAACTCCATGACAGTCATTGGTTTTTGAATAAAATTACTTAAAATATAAATATTAAATCTAAATTACCCACAAAATTTTAAATTACGTGATTTTAGTTATTATATGAGACAAAAAAGTATTATACATATATATTTTTATTACTAGAATTATTTTGAAGCCTACACACAAACGTGTTTGTGTATGCATATCATGTAAGAACATTTTTGTTATTTCTTATTAATTCCTTTGTATAAGAATTTGTTAATACGCAATCATCACCATTAATAATATGTAAAAATTTGTTTACATTCTCTTATCTTTTTTCTGAGTGAATCTATGCGGAATTAAAGTTAATTTATTTTCAGTACAATTTTTTTGAATTGAGAAGGTAAATTTTGTGTGGTATTTATTCCCATAGATCCTCCCAGCGATGCTTACATATATATTTCTAAAAAATAAAGTGTTTATATAATTTTTAAAGAAAAATTGTCCAGTTAAAGGAATAAACATTACTATTTAGTTATTAATATTCATTTACGAATAATTAATTTTTCCTGTAACTAATTATATAGAACTATACGCACGCCAGAGAGAGAATCAGAGTTTTTCAGTACCTTTACATTTCTAAGATATTAATTCTATTAATGCATAAAAATAAATTGTAAAGTATATTCCGGATTTATTAACAGAATCTATTATATATTCAATCAATGCATCATGTATATTTATATATATATATTTAATGACGGCTAAAATCATTTCATATGACGAAAATATTAATGTATTCAATATTTTATAATCCAATTATTTTTACATTAAAAGAACAGAATAACCACTTACTCTAACTGTCTAAATTTCAGTTAAGTGAATCTTGCTTTGCCATTTATGTAAAATAAAAAAATGAAAATAAATTCGAAAGATAAGGGTTCTTTTGAATGAAAATCTGAAAACAATATATAAGAATGAATATATTCAGTTTATATTCTTTTGTGAAGGAAATCTTATTGATTAAGTAGCAATAAAATCCTGCAACAAAGGTAGAAGCTTAAATTTTTGGTTAGAGAAAAGCGTAAAGTTCCTAAGCTTTTTTTACAGATCCACTTTAGATGTTGATCTGTAGAAAAATACGATTTTTTGAGCATTCCAAACCAAAAGATATATTTTCTTGGAGTAGAAAAATCTTTCCGGTTGATATTTAATGTTTATCATTTAAATCCTTATAAAAATATTTATGGCATAGATTTTTACAAATATGATAGATAAATAAAATAACTAAGATAAAACTGAGAATTTAAAATATATCACACATCTACACACATCACTTTATTTATTTTATGAAAAAGGATAATTTTATGATATTTTTTTGCCGAAATGTTTATTGTAAGCAAAGTATTTAATAATTCAAAAATTTTGAAATTCATTTAATAATTGAATAGAATTTATTTTTGGTCTTTTTAGAAATTAAAAATATTGCAAAATTTATTGGAGTTAAATTGATGGAATATAAGAACGTGAAGAGCCTGATACTTCAAAAAATAGATAAGAAGAAGCATCTAAACTATTCGTAGTAAAAGTTTTGATAAAAGATTAATTTTTAAAACATGAATAAAAAAGGATTGCAAAAATATACACACAAAAAAGAGGCTTATCGTAAAAAAATTCCTATGGGACTGGTTGTTATCTTCAGAAAATCAATTACTCTTTAGTGCGCAATCCAATTCACAAATTTAAGACATATGTATTATGAAAATTAGAACCGAAATATACTATTAAGAAAGTCAATTACAAGTAGAAAAATTCTTAATTTTTGTGCACGAGAAAGAATATGCATTTTACGTCAAATTAAAAGAATTTTAAAAGGGTATTAAATGCGTTTGAAGATAAACATTGTATTCAAACTTCTTAAAACTTATTTTTACTTTCCATAATCTTTAAAAATCTGTGACAAAAAATTCAATAAGAGTTATTGTAGTTAGGAAAAAAAATTTTCTAGGAAGTCAAAATGAGTTAAAAATGAGACAAAAACGATTATTTTATGATTTTGTATTTCTGGCTTGATATATTTCATGTAAAGAACATGGAAAGATTAATACAAAAAGACAATAAAACTTTATTGTATATGGTATTTCACTTCAAGTCTATAAAAATGGAAACTATAATATTGGATGTTATAAATTGATGAAGAAGAAAACTCGTTTTATTAGAAATAGACAAACAGTAAAATACAACTTTGACAAAAAACTTATGCAATGATACTTTAAATACTTATACCTAATGATAGTTCAAATACCTATACTAATAATACTTTAAGTACCTATGAAGCAAAACTTTAAGTACCTATGAAGGAATGTTAAGGATAAAAGAAAAATTTAAGGTTCTTATGCAGATAAATTTTACAAACTCATGCCAAGCTGACTAATGATTGGTTAGTGCTCTGTTTTTTAGTTCAACACTTCGTCATTTGGACTCCGAATTCATTTGCGTGTGTTTGAATGTTTTGGTATCCACATCAAGTGTAGAACCCTTTCTAACAAGGCATTGTGTGCAATAAGTGACTGTAGAAAGGAAAAAAATCAGTTGATTACTCTGGGTTAGAAGATGCTATAATTTGGCCCTTGGAAGCAAAGAATGATGAATACAAATGTATTTGAAAATTCATGGGTGATATTTTTTTAAAAAGGACCGGTTTCTAATGTTGATAAATATTGTTGTTTGATTATTCATAAGAGTGAAAAAAATCAGAATTTTGCTGAGTTGGAATAGGCAATTTTCTCGAATATTTTCTATTAAGCCCTGAGTTATGATCTTGAAATAAAAGTGATTTCTAAACATACTTCATAGTATGTGCTTTCACTAATATTATAAATAGAAAATCAATATACCTTGATCAAAAGATATTAGAATTTTCTACATTCATATTTTTCATAGGTAAACATGGTCACTCCCAGTTGCTAGAGGAGTAAGCATATTATAAATTATGTACCCTAATATGCTATTGTAGAACTGAATGTCCCCATATTTTTAAATCATTAAAAGCGCTTGATGTTTAAAGGTAATGCATACAGCTGTTATGAAAAGATTATCTGCATTTATTTTTCCATAGTACTTCAATTATTTTGATATATTAAACATTAAAATAAAATATAAATTAAAATCTAATGTTTTTATTTTAATATTATTATGTATTTTCAATTAACTATACAATCTAAATATTTCATGCATAAAAAATAAAAATTTGCTACTACTATAGATAATAGTTGTTTCTTCATAGTAAAATTGATTTTTTATAGTTATAAAATTGAAATATAACAAAGGAAAATATAGAAAATTATAAAATTGAAATATAACAAAGGAAAATATAGAAAATTATATACTTAATAATTTAATACTTGATCGTATGCAATAGTTTTAAATTTATCTCTATTTATAGTATTAGAAGATAGAGAAAACTCCATTGTGGCTAACAAGCATTCGGAAACATGCTTGACTGTGAACTTAAGTGCAGTCATGCAAAGGAAGAGAACTGAAATCCATTGCCAATGGGTTGACTTAAGATGATTAAAGGAAGTTAAGCTGATACTCAAAAAGAAGTTTCATGCATATAAGTTATCCATAGTAAAAAGTTTGTTCTTATGTAAAATTTCGCAGTGATTTATAAAATTATATTATCATGAGTTTGGTCATTTTTTTAAAAGGGATAAACTTAAAACTCTTAAAAATATTTCATTTTATTCAAACTTTAATAAAATAGTTTTTTAGTAATTCATATGGTTAGAATAAGTGTATATTTATTTGCATGAAGAGCTAAATAATGGAATCTGCTTTATAAAATATGCTTTATATTTTCATGTATTATTTGGTAATTGGTGAGAGCTCTAGCCTTTAGTTATATGGTTTGTGAACTCGTCTTCTATATTGTGTATAAATTTTTGTAATGTTTTAAAAATCCCTTTAAAACATGATTCCTGGTCCGAATAACACCTTAGCAAAAGCACTATAAAATTATTGTGTGAAGAGACATAAACACCAGTACTGCGCATCAAAAGTCAGCCAACATTTCCTATGAAGAAAATCCATGGGCTGCATTTCTCAATATTCTTACTGTACGAATATAAATATTCAACGATAAAACTATTTTATGGAGTAAAAAATTTTCGTTAAACTAAAATTTTAAAATATAATAAATTAGCTATATATAAATGTCAGAAAATATATATAAAAATAAATTCTTTTATTATTGAAATATCTTAGATTTTGATTTCTTATGCCATCCTGTAAAATCATCTGCGTAAAATAATATTAACAATTATTTCTTACTAATGGTTTACACATATCTCTGTAATATAAAAACAAACTGTTCTCTTCTAGTGATTGATCAAATCAATTTTCTAGTGAAAATCACTTTTCTAGTTATTGAAACATGAGAAAAACATTTACTGCTAGTTTTGCTCATAGAAAATATTTTAAAATCATAAAAATATTTTATTTAAAGTGTGACAATTGATTTTAAATTAATATAATATAAACATGCAAATATTCTTCAAACACTTTCAGTGCATATATTTTCTAATAGTAATATTTTATTACATATGAAAGTAAGTTTGAACTACGTCTGCTCATATATTCTTAAAAAAATCTCGTTTAAGATGATTTACTGTTTTCGTTATCTATTCGCAATATCTTGAAATTTTAGAGCATTAATTTCCCGTTTATATAAATATACCATAAGTATGAATCCAACATACTGATATCCTTATTTGTTCTGTTTAGTAGTTTCTATTTTTCATAATTTTACTTTTGATAGTGAATATAAAAATATCACATCAAGAAAGCATTTTTAATCAAGGTAATTCCTATTTAAAATTGGAAAAAGGAAGACTTTTATTGCATTTATGGTTTCTACATGAAAATCTGTCTGATAAGTGCTTAGAATTACAAGGTTTCTTCCCTTTCAATATGCATATACGGCTCTTTATTAATGTAATATTCTTTCAAAAGGCAATAACGTGGAGTGAATGTTAAAAATCTCTCAAAAGATGCAAACCGTTGATAATCAAAAATTAATGAAAACAGATAAAAAGAAAAAGAATAATATAGCGCTTTTGGACCCATATATATATATATATATATATATATATATATATATATATATATATATATATATATATATATATATATATATATACATATACATATATATAATATCATGTTACTTAATCAAAGCTCATCTCAGGGCTAGGTATAGGGAATTATGGTCATGCATCAACAACAACACGTTAAAGGGAATATATCTTTTGAAAAATGTATTATTGAGAAATTTGAATATGTAGAGCAGTTTTCTACATATTGAAAACAATATGTAGATAACTGCAAAGGATTGTTGAATTAATGACTCAACTTTTTCATTAAAAAATATAAAATACTAAAATAAATCTGTATAAGAGGTGCTCGAATAGTTTTCGGTAGAAGACTCTGCAGTCAAAGTTTGATGAACCAGTTATGCAAACTTAACTTGAGCGTTTAGAAAAGTCATCCTATTTTTTTAGAAGATTGAAAATATCTATTTTGTAAAGCTTCCTTTTTCTGATGTTTTAAAATATCCAAAATTATTTGCTACATTTTTTGTCTGATTAGAACCGTCGACCATTCAAATAATTGCTTTAAGAAAATAGAAATCGTAATGGGTAAAAATCAGAACATGGAAGGACCTCGATTGTCTTATACTTTGGTATACATAACTTCTGTGTGGTTTTTTAATAAACGTGATTAGAGAGTGGCCTTTTAAAGCAAATTGTAATTTGATTACTAGATTTCTGACAAGGGCTGAAATTTCTGCACTATTTTTCAAAATGGTGGTTTGCAACAGTTACGGTTCACATCACATAGTATTTATGAATGTCTACTATCTTTGTCCTTCGGTAGCAAAAATATCCTGTTAATACTATTAAAAAGCATTCTAAAATATTCTTGATATTTATGGTCATATTTCAGTATTTTTAGCACACTCATTTGAAATAAGCGAATGCAGTTGTTATCTCGAGTCTAAATATTGATGTATCCACATCACTGATCCACTGGTCCGCATATACACTGCAATGAACCCCTAATAAAACTTCTTTATTCCATTTTAGATTATTTTTGCTTTTTATTTAAAAAATATGAGTATTTTGCATAGACAAATAGACAAATTAAGACTTTCTCTTTGAAAAAAGTTGAGTACTATAATTCAGTCTTAATCAAAAAATGTCATTTGAGCTGTGCTGAAATAATTCTTTAAATTCAAATTGATGTAAATACGTGGGCATTTTGATGAACCAAGCGAAACTTTTTTGAAGTAAAATCTCTATTTTTCAGTCGCATGTAAAAATAGACGCATTTGATGTATAAAATTCTGTGAAAAACAGGATCTAAACTACTGATCAAATAAAAACTGCTGAATGATAGATATGAACTGTTGGCTTGGTTTAGAAATGTTAGAAAAGTTTAATATATATATATATATATATATATATATATATATATATATATATATATATATATATATATATATATATAATATAAGTAAAAATGAGAAGAAAGTTATAATTTATATATTGATTAATTAACATATTTTAATTGAATCCTTGATGCTACTTTTTTTTATTTAATCTATAAGGAACATCATCTAATTCTATCTATCATATACATAATCAAATATACAATAATAATGAATGAGTAATTATATTGTCATAAAATTACTCATTCATTATACAGTGCCATAAAATATAGATTTTTGTTTTATTAATTAATAAGCATTATTTATATATCTGCCTTAAAACTTGCTAAAAAATAATGAATGCTCATTTAATTTCCTGTTTGTTCAATGAGTTCATGATTGTATAATTGTTATTACATAAAATTAAATTTATATAATTTTATATTTCAGGTTCTCTGAGTGTTTAAATTGAAAAATGTAGTAATAGCTGTTAAAAAAATATGGCACAATTTCTATTTAGAAGTCAATAGTTGCGTTTTTGATATAGAAATATAAATGAAAAATTACGAATGTTATAAATTTAGATAAAGTAAAAGTAGTTCATTCAGCAGATAAAAAAATTTAAAATACAAACATAAAATTTTGAATAATATAGTGCAGTTCAGAATAAATTGTTGAACTCATCATTCTAAATTAATAATCATATACTCTTCTAAAAATTGCTGTTCCCATTTTATTTATCCAAATATTATAAAAAATTAATTAGGAAAGTAAAGTAAATTGTTTATAATTAAAAATAGGGATAATTTATAGTAAAAGAAGCAGTTTTATCCATCAAACACTTTACGAAGCATACATTCTTCTCTTAAATCTTATGAATTGCATAAAATGCTAACTTTTGACATTGAATAAAAAATATTCTAGAAAATTTGGGTAAATAGAACAAAACTTAACTTTCATATGAATACTTAGATCTATGTAAAATTATTTCTTCGTATTATTTAAGTATTCAAAAGTGCATCCATTTTCTGTATTCAAAAAGATCTTACTTTACCCATTTTAACAATCTATCTAAAGTTATGTGCTCAGAAATTTCAAGATTTCCATATTTAAAACTATAGTTTATTTCATAATTTTTATTCTTTTCTTTATTTAGCTCTTAAGTAACTAGAGAGATTTATCTTCTTCTTTTAACTAATTATACATTTAGTTCCGGCAGTTCAAACTGTACGAAATAAAAACGAAAATTCATATATTTTATATGCACTTCATAAAATTCCTAAAATAATAAATTCAACTAAATTCATTAAGCATTTAAAAATCTAGTTAAATTTAACATTTTTATGTATACATTACATATGCATATAAATATTTTATTCATATGTATATATATGCATGCTTATATATACATATATATTCCTTTTCCTTATACATAAGTGTTTATTAATTACTATTTTCAAAAATAGTTTACAATAAATATTCAACATCAGTGAATTTTAGAATTAGTATTTTATTTAAAAATTTATTTTTGCTTGATTATAACGTGTACTTTTCATGATAGCGTATTTTATAAGAGATTGATTTCAAAATAAAAAAGTAATATATTGAAAGATTATTTTAAATTTTATTATATTCTGTATAATTATACATAAAAATAATTTTTGATTTACAACACAGTTTAAAATAATTCTTGAAAAAGAAATAAATATTTTAGAACAATGTTTTACTAAAAATGTGACATTATAATGTAATAAGTACATTTTAAATTATATTGATTCAATAATAATAATAAATAATTTGAATAATATTAATAGGCATAGTTTATTTTATTATATAAAATTATTTTACACAATAAAAAATGGCCGTTTAAAATTCATTTTCAACTTTGCTGGAAATATTAAATAAATATTTTAGAACGATTGTTTACTAAAAAATATAACATTACAATATAATAAGTACATTTTAAATAATGTTGATTCAAATATGATAACAATAATAAATAATGTGAAGAGAGAGAGTATTAACATACATAGTTTATTTTATTGTATAAAATTATTTTTATACAATAAAGAAAGGCCGTTTAAAATTCATTTTCAACCTTGCTGGAAATCAGACATTTTATCCCCCTTTCAAATAAATATTTTGAAATCCGTTAATCAGAGAGAAAATAAGTTGTTTTCATTTAATCAAAAAACACAAGTAGTTTCATAAAATCACTATAACTATCAGCACCTACTAAAACTGAAAGTAATGAAAAATTGAAAGGATATCGAAACCAAATATCCTTCTTTCTGTAGATTTTGTTGCAGAAACAATTATATAAAAGTTCTAATGCAGTTGAACTTCATATTAGATAAAAGATAAATCAATATTTTTGATATTAACCTATCTGATTAATTAACCTACGTTTTTTGTTCCAATAAGATTACTAAGCTATGATGTATGAAATATTGTAATGTCTCCTTATGTAAGAACAATATAAATAATTATAATACATTTTGCCATCTTCAAGTAAAATATATTTTTTTATTTAACATGAGATAATATTATTATTATAGATGTGAAGTTATAAACTTTCTACAAGTTATATCTCTTTCTTATCATCATTTTTATCCTTTCTTTAAAAAAAAAATTCAATTTGGAAGTTGAAGCAAAATATTTAAAGTAGACAGAAGAAAAAATTTTGTATTTCAAATACTTTAAAATGTCTATATTATTTGAAATAAATCATTTAAAAAACATTTCTTCCTTTTTTTTCAATGAAGTTCATTTTTCCTGAATCTTCACTATTTGCCCAAAATCATGCTTAACTCTTCCAAAGGCTTCAAGAGTTTTTCCTGAATGAGAATATTTTATTTAATTTTGCTGTTCTTTGCACATCAATTTATTAATCCTGGAATGAAGTAGTGATTCTCATATTCCCCCCGGATGAAATTTTCCACCTTTTGAGGGATAAATAAATCACATTTCAAAATATAATTTTACATTTCTATCAGTAAAATTGGGAATGTTAGGAAATTAAAATCTTTTTGTGTAAAGTATGAATGATTTCTCTCCTTATATGCACATTTCGCCAAAGTTATGAAATGATGCACATTAATTAAGAAATTAAATAATAAGTTAATTGAGAAATGTTTTAATTTATGTGAGATTAATCAGTTTTACTTTTGAATTAAACTTAGAATAAATATTTAATGAAATGGTGTCTTGCAATAAATGATTCTTTTAAAAGTTATAATCTAATTTAAATTGTGTTGACATTTCTCTGGGAATGCATTTAGTTAAATTTTATGAAGATATTGATATTTTATAAAGACATTTATTTCCAGCAACCTAATTTAAAAACTGAAAAGGAAATACTCTTATTTATTTATTTTAATTTAATTTATTTTACATTATACTTATACATATATTAAATTACCATTTTTTGACATCAAAAATATTTTAGTATTAGTATTAAAATGTTTTTGTGAGATATATCTGGAAAATTACTTATGACAATACATGTTACAAGGCTATAAATATATGTTCTGATAAATTAATTTTTATTAAGAAATAATAATTGCTTTGGTAACCGTATAGAATTTGTTTTAAAATTAATCAGTTATTTAATTTTTTTATTAAATCCCTTTTTTTTACTGTAAAATGTGAAAAATACGTTTTAATTTAATGTTTTGGTTATTAGCCATTAATTAAAAGTATTATTCTCAGACTTCAGCAACAAATTTTTGCAGTATTACAATCTAAAGAACTTAGTAGTTCGACAAATAAATTTTGTAGTACCAGTATTATAGATCTTTTGTGAGATATATCTCGAAAATGCTTATGATGTTATGTATTACAATTATATCAGGATATGTACAGATAAGTTCATTTTTATGAAGAAATGGCAATTGCTTTAATAACCATGTAGATTTGTTTCTAAATAAATTAGTTATTTAATTTTTATTAACTCGCTGTTTAGTGTAAAATGTTAACAGTATATTTTACTTTAATATTGTTGCTATCAAATAATGATTAAAATCTTATTCTCAGAATAAAATAATAGTACAAATTAAATACTATAATGTACTCAAACACAATGTAAGCAATTAAAATATCATGCTTACTTTCTTTCACACCAAGACTGAAGAATAAACCAAATCAACTACATTTAAGTCTAAAACTACATATAAAATGACAATATATGAAAATGAAACATAATTTTCTCGGATATCTATTTTATATTTTTTTATCCAATTCTCATAGATATCTAAACTTTAGATTATCAAAGAGTATTATTTAAGATTACTAATTGGAAGTTCTACTTGTTTCCTTTTTTAACGATAATAATTTAATTTAAATAAATTTACTAAAGATTTGCTAAAGGAAATAAATTCAGTGTCGTTTTTCTCAGGAAAAAAAACATTTGACTTGCCTTTCCAAGAATTCGAAATTGATGTGTGTTGTTCTATTCAGTGAGAATTTTCCAAATTAAATCAAAAGAATTTCTTTTTATTTTCTTATGAAAGCCAATGAGATTTATTCAGTAATGTCAGAGCAACGGTTTCAAATAAAGGGTTGCGTTTTCTATTAAATTCTAAGAAACGAAAATGCGTGTGTAACAAGAAGAACCTTCTCTTCTTAAAGAAGGAAGTGAAAAAGTACAGAAAACTCTCTTGATTATCAAGACAACAAATTGAATGAATTTTCTTATTCTTAAATACTGTAGCTATAAAATGCCGTCGCCGATTTCATTAACTTTACTATTTTAATTTATATATTTATTAACTTAAACATATAGTAGCTTAAACTTTAGTTTTTGGAAATAAAATTTTAGTGAAAAAATCAATTCAATTTTTAATACTTAATTAATAAAATACTTAATTTTAATACTCCAATATAATCTTGCAAATTATAAAAACTTTTATAAATATTTCGAATTAATCTGTAATTCAAAATTTCATGAATTTGTGTAAAGATTTTATATAAATAATGATTCTATATAAAACTTGAAGTATGAAAAAAAAACTATGGAAAGAATTTTGTAAAACGAGTTAATTCCATATGTAACGTTTTCATTCACGCAATAATACAATAAAAATTATTAATTAAGTATATTATATAATTTGATAGGGATAATTTATCTTATTATATTGTAGAGAGATGAAAAATCCTTAAAGTAAATTTTGAAATTTGTAGCGTTAAAAATTTAGTTTTGCAATATAAAGAAGTGAACATTAAGTTTTAGTGTAGTATAAATTTTTTAGTTAAAATAAAAACAAATAGTAAATATAACATGAATAACAATAAATACAAGATATCCATAAAGTAAAACATTTTGATGTTTAACAATTTATGAAATGATAACATGCATGCAAACCAGTTTATTAATTCATAGATAAACTGATACATTTTTAGATATTTTTACATATTGCTCGTTATTTTTCTCATGTTTTTACACTGTGGAAATTATGGTAGAAAATTTTCTTTTCTAATTTTCTTTTGTATTGACAATAGCTTTCTTTTCTCATTTTTAACGTTTTTCTTTTACATAGTTCAGCCATATTAATGTAATCAACTGTCAAATGCCAGAATAAACTACTTTTCTTAGAGCGAACTGTTGCCAGACCGGAAGAAAGTCAGTTATGTTCTTAGGCATGAATGTTGTGCCATGCTGACAAAATTGCTAAGGCTTGGTTTGGTTTGTTTGTCGCTCAACGGTCATTTTTTGCACACGAGGACTAATTAGACCGGAACTTACGGTTTAAAGTGGATTCCGAACCACTACAAACATCCATGCCCAAGGTGGGATTCGAACCCACGAGCTGTTGAACCGAAGGCAAGAGCGCTAACCATTCGGCTGCCAGCTCGGCTAAACTGCTAAGGCCAACTACACTAAATTACCAATTTGAGGATGCAGGCCACGAACAACTCGATTGAGATGGTCCCACAGATTCTCGATCGAATTTAAGTCAGGTGGCCGAGCTGGCAGCTGAATGGTTAGCGCTCTTGCCTTCGGTTCAACAGTTCGTGGGTTCGAATCCCACCTTGGGCATGGATGTTTGTAGTGGTTCGGAATCCACTTTAAGCCGTAAGTCCCGGTCTAATTAGCCCTCGTGTGCAAAAAATGACCGTTGAGCGACAAACAAACCAAACTTAAGTCAGGTGAGTTTGCTTGACTTTTATTAAACTATTAGGTATCATTTTTAAATTTTTACGCATGATCATTTCGTATATAGTTTTGATGATATTCCTTATCTACCTAATATTATTATTTTAAGAACTCTAATTTTTTATACCATGATAAAAATAATTTTTCCTTCACTTATACTAAAAAGCTAGATTGCGTGAGTTTAATATTTGGTGAATTTTGTAGTGAAATAAATGAGATATCTTATGAAAGTTAAACTGCAAAAGTTTATTTTTATCAAGTAGCCATTTCCATGCATTATGTTCTGTGGATAAAAATGTATAGAAATTTATAAAAGATGTATACCATTTTCGTGTTAATAGCACAAAGTTTAAATATAAAACATGCATTTGACACAGATTGCATAAAGGGATTACGTTATTATCCGAAGGATTTTCTAAGTATACATTAAGCGTTAAATTTATTTTGTAAGAAACTCTTATTTCGCACTAATAAGATCAGTTATAACATTTTAAGTTAATGAGGTAATAGTGCTTTACATTATTGTTAATTATTGGACATTTTTCTTTAAAAAATTTACAGCTTTAGTGACAAAATTTGTTACAATTCTAGGTGCGTATAAAATTATACTTCAAAAATTTTTTACTTCAAATTTTTCATAGAAAGAATTGTTGAAACTCCCGTTTTTTGCAATAAAATTAACTCACAACTTAATGATTTATTTTTTATAACAGCTAATGCAATAAAATTTCTTAAATTTATTTTATTTACTACTATTTCTAAGAAGTACAATACTCCTTAGTATTTCGTAAAGTAAATTTATAATGCATTTAATCTTTTCCTGTAATCGATTTTAGATAATACCCTAAATGCACAAGTTAATACTACTTGAGTGTCATTTTTAGTCCCAAATGAATATTGTAAACTATTTTTTCAATGCTTAAAAGTTCTCGAGTGCAAAAATGTTTTGAGAGCATCTGTATATATATAATTACTATGCAGGAAATTTCTAAGCACCTTTCATTTAATTTTATTCATCATGTATTTAAATATATAATTTTTCATATGGAGTAAATCATGTACTGCAGTGATTAAAGATCTTAACAGAAATATATATATATATATATATATATATATATATATATATATATATATATATATATATATATATATATATATATATACAGGGTGTCCAGAAAAGGACTCCTGATTTCAAAATTAAATATCTCGAAAACAAAGATAGATAGAGGAATGCAGTAAAAGGAATGTTTATTGTGAAAGCTGTAAGAATTTTATACAGCAATTTGAAATAATAGTTACAAAAGCTGCTAACAGATGGCGCTGTACGATGTACAGCTCAAATCAGCATACATAAATGAAATAATCGTATAAAAACATTCTTTCCAAAAAATCACATCACAATGTTTTCAATGCTAACCTCCTTTCACGCTTGAATAGTGGTACTGATCGCTCTGGGCTTCGACTATTTATACTAAGCATTACGTATAGCGATTACAGCGCCATCTATTTGCAACTTCTGTAACTATTATTTCAAACAGATGTACTAAATACTTACAGTTTTTACTATAAACATACCGTTTACTGCATTCTTCTATCGATCTTTGTTTTCGAGATATTTAATTTTGAAATCAGGGAGTCCTTTTCTGGACACCCTGTATATATATATATATATTATGTAAATTATGTAAACGTAAATAAACATAAATAAAATATTAATTAAACATATATACTGCAAATGTTTCACGCTAATTAATGTTTCTCTCATGTTTAAAAATAGAATAATATAAATAAAATAAATGAATTTTTAAGAAAGTAATATTATTTTTCATAGTAATTAAAGGCTAACAAAATACAAATTCTTTAAAAAAAATTTTAATTTTTTGTAAGACTAAAGAAATTATAGCTCTTAATGATTAAATATTAGATCTTAATGAATACATTTATGTTCATAATATTCATACATTTGCGCATTTAAGTATATAATGTCACATATAAAATTAATATCGAATACAAAAGCTTATTTTTCTAACTTTCTTTGAATAAATTCCGAAAACAATTATTAATATACCAGTGTTTAGGAGCATCTTTAGTATTTGGTTTAGTGTCTAATTTTATCCCTAACAATCATTAATATAACAATGTTTAGGAGCATATTTAGTATTCATTTTAATGTCAATTTTTATCCCTAAATCTACACTAATTCTATTAAAATAATATGCTGTTATCACTTTTATTTCTAGATTTTTATATAAAAAAACTTTAATTTATAAAATTAATGTACTGAATATTTTAAAATATATTTTATACCTCTCAAAGATCCAAAATGATATCTGTTTAATTTATGAACTTAAATGTCATTTAAAATAAATGTTGCTTAAGAAAGAATTATTTGTAATCTCTTAAGTAAAATAAAAAATTAAATGAAAGTATAATTACCAACTGCAATATAATCAAATTCTAAACTGGAGTAGAGTTGATACATTTTTCAATCATGATAAATAAAAGGATATTTGTTGTTAAAGTCAATTAACAAATGTTTTAAACATTCTCAAAATAAACCCAACAATAATAAGCTAATGTACATAATAATAAAAAAGTCCATTTGAGGATACAAAAAAGAGATATAATAAAATAACATGTGATATATAAATAAGAATATATATATATATATATATATATATATATATATATATATATATATATATATATATATATATATATATATATATATATATATATATATATATATATATATATATATATATATATATATATATATATGATATAAAAAGTTAGCCTTTGGTTTGGAATTCTTATAAGAATTATTTAGAAAATTTAATGTAATGTAAAAGAATTCATCTCCATAAAAATCATTTAAAAATATTTAACTCTACTTTCTTAGCTTTTAAAGAGGCTTTTGAAAAGATAATCGTTATTCAGAACTGCATGTAGGAGATTTCGCTTAGAATGTTTTTGGGCGATATATTGATTTATTGATAAAGTGTTTCTTTTCTCTGAGATACTCCTCTTATAATCAAAACCTTTCGCCTTGTTTTTGTTTTCATACATCACCTTATGGATTTGTGTCGCTGAATATGTCATCTCAAATATAGTAAGTTAGCTTTCAACACGAACAACGTTCTCTAAAGCATTCAAAACAGCTACTGCAGAAATAAAGATATTCCTATGCCATATTGTAGGAAACAGAAATATTTTATGGAATCTATGAAAAATTCAGAAGAAACAGAAATCTGCACTAAGCTTATTTATTAACTACTTGATATTCTCATATGTTTCTTTCCCAAAAAGTATCAAAGTTTTTCAACATTAATCACTTTTTGTCCCCAGAGAGCCTTAAAGTTTTTCAATGTATTTATTATTTTAAATATATAAAACTTTTTTCTTCTGATCATTTTTGAATTTTAAAATTATATATTTAAGACATTTACTGGCTAAGTATATGTATGTGATAAAATTGTTATATAAAAGGAATTGGTAAAAATAATTGCATAAAATTTATAATTTTATATTTTAGTGGGTGACAGTTATTCATTATTAAAATATAGAATCTAAAATATTATTTTTTAAGTAAAATCAGATACAAATCAACTGTGATAAGAATAGACATTTTTTTTTGTTTTGAAATGTACAATTTCTCTAATATAATCTTGTAAATATCTGTAATTAAAGTGTGTTTATTTTTTCAAATTAAATCTTTAAAACCTTTAACAAAGTGGCTTCCGCAGACTCGACTATTAATATTTTAAAACGGAAAAGAGTACTAATAAGGCAAAATTTTAAAGTTTCTTTGGAACAAAAATATTTCATGGAAGTGGAAATTGTTTTAAAAAATGAAGTAACAAGTATTATTGAATTAATACCTGCGTTTAATATGTTTAATGACAAATCTGACAGACTATTTCAGTTAAAGGAAAACATTAAATTAATGTGGTGAGAAATGTATATTTTTCATGAATTTTCTAAGGATATACATTTAATGGAAAATTATCGCAATAGTATGTCTCTATGAAAACGGAAGTTGATTTGGTATTATCAACTACCTGGGAAAATGTTATTTCAATTGTAGTTGATGAAACTAAGCAAAATATCCGCCTTTTTAAATTAGGCGCTTCCTAATTAGATTCCTATATTAGATGTTTTGATGATAATGTTACAAGCTGGGTAAAATTCTCGAGAAAATTTAGAAAAATTCATGATAATAATAGCATTAATACTGATGACAAGTTTCAGAATCTTTTGCAAATAACAAAAGAAGTTCATCTACAAAAGATTTTGTTGCAAGTTTTTCCACTTGGCGACAACTATTATAATGCTATTGGGCAGGTAAAAATTATTGTTTTGCTAAAAATGAACTCTTAATTTAAATTTATGTTTCTGAACTTTTAAATCTAGTTTTAATGCAAGCACGTGTTTCTTATGATAAATTCGAAACTTAGTTACGAGTATCAGAGACTTAGGGCTAACGTCTGAAAAATACGAAGCAATGCTATATCGCTTAGAAGAATCAGCTATGTTAGAAATTCTTATCAAAGAATGGGAACACACATAAAATCATGTAAAAAATTAAGACAAGATTAATGTATTAGAAATTTTATTAGAATTTCTCCGTTTTGAAGTAAAATATTACTAGCAATTACGACTTCCTCGATCAGGATTTGTGAATGACGAAGAATTTAAAATTTTTAAAATGAAAGAAAATTTTTCTACTACAGTTTGTTGAGCATCTACTGAAAATCAAAGAGCTTAGAAAAATAGCAAGCATTAATAAAAAATATCAAGTTTGTTTGCAATAAATCATTTCATAATACCTCATTATTCCGTAAAGCTGCTAATATGTTAAGTTATAATTACTCAAGTAAAGTAAGCTAATAATTACTAAGGTAAAAAAGAAAGACTGAAGAAAACGGGAGCTTGTTTCGTCTGTTTGAAACCAGGACAGAATTTTAAGTACAGCACAGCTTATTTAAAATGTATTATATGCAAGAAAAAACAACGTACCATTATGTGACCAAATTTAAATCAATCAAAGCAAGACAAATAATCTGAATCAGATGCACAAGTTCTTTTGCCATCAAAAAAATCGATAGCATTATTGTTAACGGTATTAATAACAATCATCAATGCTGACCGGTTTGGAATTTTTATTGGATTATTCGATACTTGTGCTCAAATATCTTTTTTAAAGCATTATTGATAAAATAAAAAAACATTGATATAATGGATACGTTACTGAAATATTTGTAGATGTCAGCAGTAAGTACTTACTGAAATAACGCGAATATAAAATTCCCTCATTAGTTAATTACTTCATATATATATATATATATATATATATATATATATATATATATATATATATATATATATATATGTATATAAACTAGTATTAAATAATCCTCTCAGTTCAATTTTGTCAATATCATTTTAGTACTAAATTTCTAATCGTTTTAATTTATTGAGTATCGAATCTCAATAAATTAAAACAACTATCGATATCCCATGACATTCATCTTCATTGTATTCCTTCACATGTCGATCTAGAGGGAAATGAAACTGCAGACACCTTGGGTAAGGCGGGTACCCGTGAGGCCCCTGAGTCTTTGTCACCTCTCACCTTTTTGGAATTTTGTTCAAGAGTAAAAAGCAGGACTAAAACAACATGGATTGTTCCTCCAGTGCACCAATGGTATCAGGGTTCTAGTGGGGGAAGCTCAATGGCCCACGACTTTAAAAGACAGAAACAAACTGTTCTCGGCCTCTATCGAAGTGATCAACTTAGATTATTAAAATTTTCTGAGGTCACCAAAATTGTTGAGACTTGTACCAACTGTTCCGCTGACCAAGTTACGCCAGAACACATCCTTGAGTGCATGAGGCTCTCAAAGAATGTTTTATATAACGATCTTGATGGTGCTTGATTTTTTGGAGGTGTTCAACGTTATGGACCTGGTCTCGAACTGCTGTCCATAGGAAGTATGCAACAACAACAGTACTAAAATTACTTCAATAATTTTTAAGTAATGAAATAGAAAATAGACCTTATTGTGAGAGATATGAGGTAACTCTCTCTCTTTTGGATTTCTATGGATTTTTAATCCAATAATAAACTATAAGCATTTTCGATGCTTTGTAGAGTTATCAGAAATTATGATTTTAAAGTAAATTCTTTTTATTAATTTGATGTTCTATGCTTATAGTTTATTATTAAACTATTATAATTTAAGACAATGATATATGAATCATTTTCATGTTTCGATTCATTCAAAGCTTTATTCTTGCATGAAAATGAATTGGGTTTTAAATTGATAATATTTATTAATTTCTTGGTAATAATCATTTGATTATTATTAATGTTGTACTAAAAGAGTATCAGATTGTGCATTCTTATATTTATAAATGTATACATATTCTTTAAAATTCTTATTTCATACATTTCAATAATATGCTTTAAATTTATCGTTAATATTTAAAAAAACACGAACAATTATGGCATCTGTAATTTGCTTATATAAAAGTATAATTAGCTCTATTTTTCTTATTGATAAGCATGTGTAAAAAAATTCTGTAAAATCTGTAAAATGAAGTTGTATATTTCAGTTAAAATTAATTCTTAATAATAAATTCATTATATCACACCATACATTTTAATTATTATTGCTAAACATTCTTTCTCTTACAAAAAATATTAAACATTATTCATTAAATATCTCATTTTAAGTTAAATATTGAATCGAATAAATGTCTGCTATGTAATGAATTCCTAATTTCATGTAAAGTAAGATACACATCATACCCTAAAATCATAGTACATATTAAATTTTTCTCGAATTATTACTATGAAAATTGCTGAAAAATGTGTTTTTAAGTATTTTTATTAAAAAATAATATGCTTTTCGACGCCTAAATGGCGCACTGAAGAGTGCCAAACAATCTCTTGCTGACAAGGAATATTAAATCCGAATTTTTCTTTTTGTCTTTGACTTGAATGGAACGTCGATATTAAATGCATGTCATTCTTTCTTCCCTGCACATTACTTGTTCCTTTTTATACATGTATTCTGAACTGCATATTCAGACAGAAAATAGAATGTTCTAAGCAAATTAAATGACAGAAATGTACTTGATGGACGATGAATTTGTTTACTCGTTATCTCTCTAATTGCGATCTATCGTCATGCTTGGAACATGCCTAGTTATTTTTGTTTACGAAAATTAATTCTTATTTATTTACTGCTAACAAACTAAATTTAAGTTTTTAAATGTACATCTGTAGTTTGTTTTATAGCATTTAGTCAAAATGGGAATAAATCTTTCACTGATTATGAATTTTAATACCTGTATGAATTCATTATTATATAAACCAGTTTATAACAAAGTTATTAAAGCAAAAGTTAACGAATTAACAAAATCAAAGGAATCAATAATCAAGCTGAAGTAATATGAATGAATTATTAAAGTAGGAGAAAATCAAATTTCTCTTACTTATTGAAATTAACACAATTTTATAATATTGATTTATATTACAGATATAATTTATCTTACATATAATAACTGTTTTTGAAACTACTTTATAATATGACATTATCATTGTAAAAAAATTCTAAATATGTTGTCAAGAAAAGGTTAAGTTCCATTGCATAAGCAGAAATCTGCTAGCATAGCTAACATAGATTAAATTTCGTGAAAAGAATATTTTTGATTGCTGCGTGACTTAGCCTAATTTATTAAAACTTCTAATACGAAAGTAAAAAAAAACATTTAATTTACTATTTTGTGTAATTGCTAACAGTATTAAAAATGTGTTGATATTTTATATTCAAAGCAATTAATATAGCATAGAGCAGTGTTACTACAGAGTTTTCGAGATTTCGTAAATCGAGTGACACAACATATTAACGAATTATATTATGATTTCCTAATAATTAACAAATAATATTATTAAGAATTGCTTGTTTGTGTCTCAACAGTATACATACATGAATAACCTAAAGTTTAAAATGGATACCGAGCTACAAACATACACACCTAAGGTTCAAATCAAAATCATGAACATATTTTATAAATTCAAAAACAAATTTGGCTTTTTTGGATTACAATTAAATTTAATAAAGTTATTTCAGGTTAACATCTTCACGACAGAAAAACATAGAGCGATAGAATACGATAAGTTTGGTGTTTGCGGGGTGTTTAGTACAGAGCAGATATCGCTCTGTAACTACAATTTATATTTTGGCTTCGCGACCAAAATACTTTTGGAAAATTCTTATTATACTTTTGAAGACGCCAGTCTTATTATGAATAATAATCAATTAGTTAGACTTTTTAACCCATCTTAGGAATTTTTTTTATTAGAGACACCAGTCTCAAAATTAATGATTATTTAATTGCTTGGGCTTCTTAAGCCAATTTTATATATAACTAATAAATGTTTGAGTCGTCATCTTCTTATATCTATTGCCTTTTAAAGCCATATTAAAATCTGAATGTATTCTGTTTTATGATGCTTAGAAAAATAAATTAAAAGTAGAATCTGTAATTTTGTTTGTGATCATTCCTCTAAAAACTATGCAAATTGATTTGCAAACGGATTGCTATTTCGAGATAGAAGGAGAAAATTTACTTTACCTTAAATAAAAAAAATGCAGTTATGTAAATATACATGATTTATAATTTTAAAATTACATGAAATAAAAGTACAACAAAACTTTTCGATAAAACATAAAATATTAATAATAAAATGTCCATTAGCATTAAGTTTAGAAAACTGCTTCTTGAATAGATATAGGGTGGCAACATGGACGCCATTGGTGCTGCTGACGAATTTTATGCTTCCTGCGAAAAACAATTAAAAACCGTTGAAAATGCGCTTAATTCCAGATCAAACATGAATCAACAGATGAAGGAAGATGCAAAGAATGCTTTGAATGAGTTACATTGTCTTATTTACTCAAATATTGATAAATTTAAAAATGTACAGTCACGTATAGCTTATGAAAACGTGTTTAATGAAAATACACGAGAAGAAATCGTAAGCGAGTGTAGTGGCGCCATCTACAGAAACTTTTCAAAAACAAACGATCGATGGAAAAAAATGCAGTCTTATTATCCGTGCAAATGAACAAGGAACCCTTAAAGCTGGAGATATTAAAAACATCATAAAAACGCAAGTCAATCCAAGAAGCAATAAAATTGGTATCAAAAACGTAAGAAGTCTTCCAAATGATAAACTGTTGGTTGAATGTGTGTCTGATGATGACAGGAAAAAATTTCGTGATGTTCTGGCTGAAAATTGCACCTCTCTTTCTTCAACACTTGCTAAATGAAAATATCCTGCCATTATTATTAAACACGTTCCTACCTCATTACATGATGATGAACTTATTAAGGTCTTATTTGAACAAAATTTTGATATTTCAGTATCTGAGGAAGAAATTTCAGAGTCTAAAGTTCGTTTTTCACCAAAGAAATTTGGGGACTCAAGACATATTATTATTAGTTCCACCTAATATCCATAAACAAATTTTAAGGTTAGGATCTCTCAAGCGTGACTGGTCTGTGTGTGAAGTTGAGATGAATTTGTTATTATACGTAGATGTTTCTAATGTTTGGGTTATAATCATAAGGCTGCTGATTGTAAAAAACCACCTTGCTTGTTTTACCTGTTCAGGTAACCACAAAAGCTCAGAGTGTTCCAATAGAAATCGTCAAGTTTGTGTCAATTGTGCTAGATTTAATAATAAAACTAAAAATCCTTCAAAAAGATATTTATCATAAACCTTATGATAGTTGCTGCCCGAGAGAAATTTAAATGAAGAAATTATCAATCTCACGTATTGATTATGAATAATAGTTATTGTTCTCTTTTACGTTTTGTACAATTAAATCTACATAAGTCTAAAAATGCTTCACAGCAATATGGAAACTGATAGTATTGATGTTGCATTGATTCAAGAACCTCATTGTTACAAAGGGAATCTTCCTAGCCATTACAAAGTATTCTTTGATTCCCAAACAGATGTTATAAAATCAGCGATCATCATTCGCTCGAATAATATTTCTCTACCTATGTCTATCATAATTACTCTGATTATAACATGATCTCCGTTGAAATCACTGTAAATGATTTAGATTTTATTCTGTTTCTTACTACTTTGAACCGGGCAGAAATATAGATGCTGATTTACAAAATATTGATTCTTTCATGTCTAATGTTAATTCTTCACGACTTATTTGGGGAATGGACTCTAATAGCAAAAGTAATGTTTGGTTTAGTCCTTATTCAGATGCTAGAGGAGATAAACTATGTGATTTCTTCAGTACCAAACAACTCTTTGTAGTTAATGAGGATTTCGGTCCTATCATTCTGTTCAACTCAAGATTCTAGTTACGTTGATGTTACTGTTGTTGGGGAAAGTTTTTTGCAAGATGTCATCAATTGGTCTATTCCTGACTACGATTCGCTTTCTGGCCATAGGATGATTTATTTTTAAATTGCCTTGGCTGATAATACTACGAACTCTTTACTTTTTTTTCTTTTTTATCTACTACAGATCAGGTGCTTTATTTAACCCAGAGGATTCGAGATGCGCACAATTTGAAGCCTACAAATCACATAATGGCAGTTTTCCTGGACTTGTCCAGGGCTTTCGATACTGTTTGGAAACAGAGACTTATTACCAAGCTCTTTGACGATTTTGGAATTTTTAATAGGGCCCTGCTTTGGATATATGATTTTCTAAGAGACAGAGTAATCAGGGTTACATTTAACAACTCCATGTCGAAGGGTCTTAATTTGGGACAGGGTCTTCCTCAGGGCTCCGTTCTGAGCCCTATTATTTTTACACTATTTTTGAGTGGCATCGAGAAAGTTATCTCCAGGAGATGTGAAGTGGGATTGTTTGCGGACGACATAGTCCTCTGGGACTCTGGTGCCAATATTGCTGACTTGGAAAATAATATCAACCAGACTCTAGTTGATGTGTGGAACTTTGCTGAAAACCACAAATTACGTTTTAATCTTTTAAAATCCTCTACCAGTTTCTTTACAACAAATAGAAAGCTGTACAATTACCAGCCTAGGATTTTTCTGAACAACCAACCTATCTTAGTGGATAGATATCCAAAATACCTGGGTCTTGTTATGGACCCTGAGATTACAAGCAATAAGCACATCGACCATCTTGTAGAAAAATGCAGAAAACGTCTGACTATCCTGAAATATATATCTGGACGCGACTGAGGAGCAGAAGCATTTACGCTTAGAAATACTTACATCGCGCTCTTAAGACCCATCCTGGAGTATGGCTTCCCAGTTTACTGCTGTGCCTCTAAGACTAGCCTTCAGAAGCTTGAGCGAGTTCAACTGAGCGCAGCTCGGATTATTACTGGTCTTCGAAACAGCTGTCCTAACGACATTGTTCTATACGAGGCGAATTTGCTACCACTCAGTCACAGAAGAGACTTAAATCTTGTGAAGTATTTTAATAAACTCTTTAGTTATGGCTCCCAAAATCGAACCTCTGACTTTCTCAGGGGCTGGAATAATAACCAGAGACTAAAAAGAAAAAGTCCCCTTAGTCAGATAGCCAGTGATAATGTTATCTCCAATACTGTAGAGTCGCATTCCTTGAACCCATGCATTGACCCATCTGAGGGTCTTAACGGGGTCATATTTTCACCCTAATCTTCCTATCGAGGTTAACAAGTCTTCAGATTTTCCTGAGTACCTAAGGCAACTTGCTCTTAAGTTGATCAACAATATCCATGATGAAGCTGTGCTTATTTACACGGATGGTGGCAGAAATGACAGAACTTGTTCCGGTAGTGGGATATTTATTAAGTATCAAAACGAATCCCACCAAATCTCAATCAGAAACCCCGACGGCTGTTCCGTCTTTCGCAGTGAACTTATTGAAATTAATGGGGGTCTTGATACGGTTCTTTCTCTCCCTGGGAATGAGGAAATCTGGATTTTGTCGCACAGCTGGAGTGCCATCCAGCATCTTACTAACTGGCACAGAGTCCGTGATAATACAGGAGTAGCTATCTTGGACAAGCTTAGACGGCTCTCCTCATCTCGTGAGATTCACTTACAGTGGATCCCTTCCCACGTAGACCTTGCGGGTAATGAATTGGCTGATGCCCTAGCAAAAAGAGGTACTGACGAGCCTTTGCTTACTCCGGCGTCTCTTACCTATACTGAACTATACTCTAGACATAAAGGCCTTGTTCGGTCGGCATTTGCCATTCCCCCTGGGCACCATTGGTACCAGGGTAATCGTCCCGGCCGATCTCTATCCCTCCGGTGCAGCAGACTGGAACAAACTACAATAACACGTTTTCGAAGTGGCCACCTAAGATCATTGACATTTAACAACAAAGAAAAGAAATTTCCAATTTGCGTTAAGTGTTCCAAAAGCCAAGCCACTCCGGATCATATCCTTGAGTGCTTGGGACTCGTTAAAGAAGATCTTCTGGAGCGACCATTATTGGTCATTGATTTCCTGAGAGTGTGCAATGTCATAGACTTAGTCTAGCGCTGCTATACAACAGGGATCAGCAACAACAACACGAACTCTTTACACCAAAACAAGCCTCAAATCTTTGACTGTAGAAGAGCAAATTGGTTTTTTTTTCAGACTTAATGTTATGAGGCTATAAATAACTATAATTTTGAGGATCAGCTTTCTTTTTGTAATGACCCTATTTGCCTAGAAAGTCTTATTTCGGAGCTTCAAAATGTGCTGATTTCTGCCGGAAGGATAGCTATTCCTTTCAAGCATTAAGATAAAAGAAATGTTCCTTGGTGGACTTCAGCAAATAGTATGCATGCGTAAAAAGTTGAATGCTTCAAGACGTCGCTTTCAAAGAGCCAAAAACCCAATTGTCAAGGAAATTTTTAAATCCAATTACCTCCACGTTAAAGAAGTGTATAAGAACTTAATTAATAACTCAAACTTAAATTCCCGGAAAGACTTTCTTTCTGATGTTACCCCTACAAATGTATGGAAGAAGATTTATAAAGGCATGAAGAGAAACTTTAGTGAAAGTGTCGAGATTACTGCATTGAAACCACTTCAGGTCACTTCACATCCTCTTTTGAAGAATCTCTAAGTAAAATCTCAAATTTTTCATTCCCAAAAGACAATCCTTCTAACGATAATTCGTTTCAACAAAATATTCGAAAACAATCTAACAAGGCCTACTATATAGGAGATGATGTACCTTTTACAGTCAATGAAATTATTGCTGTTATTCATGGTTTGGCCACTAGAAAATCTCCTGGCCTGGATTCCATTTCCAATGAAATGATTAAATACTTTCATCAGTGTTCTCCTTCTGTTCTTCCTGCTGTATTCAATTTATGCTTAACATTTTCTCTCTTCCCTGCTCTTTGGAAAAGTGCTAAAGTTGTCTTAATTTCAAAGAGTTTGAACTCTAAGCGACCGCACCTTAAGAATATTAGATGTAATAGCTTATTGCCTTGCATTGGAAAATGTCTCGAAAAGCTTCTTACAAAAAGACTAAGATGGCATCTTAACAATCGCAATTATACTAGTAAAGACCAATATGGATTCACACCACATAAATGTACTGAAAATGCACTACTGCGACTTGTTCACATTGTAAATGAAGGGAAAGAGAAAAATTTATTCACTATTCTCCTTTCATTGGACATAAAAGGAGTGTTTGATAACGCATTGTGGCCCCTTATTATTTCCTTAATGAAGGAGGCTTATACTCCTTCAAATATTCTCAATCTCTTCCGCAGTTTCTTGAACAACAGAAAGGCGGTTCTCACTCTTGGCAATAAGTCGAAAGTAGTTATCATTCAAAACAGATGTCCACAAGGCTCTGTTTCTGGCCCATTTCTTTGGAACCTAATTACGAATGATTTACTGAAAAAATTGAATGTATTTAAGTGCTGGAAAATTGCTTTTGCAGGTGACTTACTCGTAGTTGCTCAGAACAAACACTTTCCCGATTCATGCAGTACTGCTCAAGATATTCTTGATTTTATTCATGATTGGGCTCAACATTGCAAGCTGGAATTCAATCATACGAAGTGCAAAGTAATGATGATTCACAAAAAGACTAACATTGATGCCTATCAATCTTGTTATGGGTAGCAATTTTCTGGAAGTTGTAGATAAAATTAAATATCTGGGAGTTGTTGTCGATAGTAAACTTCACTGGAAGGAACATTTGAAATACATTTTAGCTAAGGTTAACATTCTTACTAATGCATTGTATAGAATTTGCAATAACAGTTACGGTATTAAATTCGAAGTTAATCAGAATTGATTTATAAACAAGGCATTGTTACCGTTATTCTTTATGCTTCGCGAATTTGGGGAGACAGTTTGAGGAAAAAATAAACCGAAAACTTATCAGGAAAATACAAAAAAGCTGCTATTGAGAATTGTTAGAGGATATAGAATAATTAGTTATGATGCTCTTTTCATTCTCTCTGGTCTTCCACCTCTTGATGTTGTGATACTTCATCAAAATGAGGCTTATCGTTATGCTCAAGGCTCTTTTTCTAACCATCTTGATGGTGATTTGAACTTTTCTTCCCTACCTCATCCATATACAAGATCTCCTGCTCCTCTTGCTGCATTTGATAGTGTTAGGGAAGAAGACTGTGGTCTAATTTACTTTACAGATGGGAGTAAAGTTAACGAAAAAGTAAGTCTTGCATACGTATGCTTTCAGAATGGTTTTGAAATGAGTCATCAGGTATACCGCATTAGTGATTACAGTTCTATTTTCCAAGCGGAGTTACTCTGCATTAATCTAGCTGTTAAAGATGCCATAAGCAAGCCTTTTAAAAAATTTTTAATTTGCAGTGACTCGATGTCATCTTTACTGGCTCTACAAAATGTAACTAGTTTTGAAAGACTTACAGTAGAAGTCCAGACTTCAATTAATATGTGTGATATCAAAAATATTTCCTTCACTTTTTCCCATGTCAAGGGTCATAGTGGTGTGTATGGAAATGAAAGAGCGGATTTCCTGGCCAAATCTTCTCTTTCACTTCCAAATAAACTCAATACCAGCTTACCCAAGTCTTTTTTCAAAACCACTACCAAAAAGAAGATTATCACAGAATGGAACTCAGGTTTCGTTTCCTCTCCTAATTGTAAATGGACTAAATATTTTTTCCCTTCAGTATAATGCAGAATTAAGAACTACTGGTTTTACACTGACTTTAAAATTACGCAATTCCTCACTGGACATGGGAAATTCAATAGTTACCTACACCGTTTCCACATTAAAAACAGTGAGGTGTGCAAGTGCAACTCTGGTTGACAACCCTTCTCACATTCTTCTTGAATGCCCATCTGTTTCAGAAGCAGGTGGCCTCCGATTATGGTAGACCTAGATAAGAAAGAGAATTTTGAATTTTTTGTAAAATTTATCCATGCTGTTATCTATTTCCTTTTTCATTTTTATATCTCTTTTTTTCTCTCTGCCTTCTTTTATTATTATTTTTTTTCATCTCATGTATTATTTGGATTTGTTTTGTAGTACATTTGTTGTAATTTCGGGCCCTGTGTGGTATTCCTTGGTGCACAGGGAGATATTTTTGTTTTCCCAAATAAAAAATAAAGAATAGATATAGGTCAATCGAAAAATGTAAATTTTTTCACTTACATAAAAAAGTTCTCGTTAATACATTTTCCTTTTAAAAAATAACAAAATGTGACACATTTTAAGCTATAATAAATGAGTTAAAATGATTTTTACCAAAAGAGTAAACTATAATGTGAATAGAGATTTTAAAGCTACATTCCTGCATACATGACTTCTTAAAAATGCATGAAGCAACTTACTATTATTAATTTCATTAGTATATGAATTGAATAATTTAAAAATACATTAAATCAGGTAGGAGCTGAAATTTTCGGAGTTCTCCTGAAGATTTGTCATCTAAACTTCATTTGCTATGATTTATACTAAAACCATCTTCGCGTATTTTATAATATTTTCCAGCATCTAAATATTGCAGAAAAATTTCGAAAATAGAAGAAGAAAAATGACGCTAAAACTCTTTATTAGAAGCGGAAACAGCTCATCAACAGTCATGGTCAAGATGAATGCTTCCCGTTATGATTAATGACTAGAGTTCAAACAGCAGAGAAAGTCGAAAAATGAAGAATCCTCTAAGAAGCTAGAGTTCCAAAACTTCTGAAGGAGCTTAAAATGACTGTGAATGAATAATTAAGCTCTAGCGAGGGAGATTCTTTCGTCATAATGAGCGTACAACTTTTAATTACTTTATTAAAAGACTACAGCAAGCAGAAAACACTCCTTTCATTGATGAAGTTCTCTTTTAATCTTGTTCTTGATCTTCAAGAGACATGGATTCGATTCGGACACTTCACTTTCTATCAATGCATTTCAGGGTTCTGACCGATAGGATTGTTTCAGTTTTTGACAGTGAGTTGCGAGAATACATTAAAGTTTTCAAATTAAAATTTGATTTGATTTATTATACAGATTACATAGATTTATGTTTATTTTACTACAATACGCGTCCTTATATAATCACTGTTGTCATTGGAGATTTAGCTGTTCTTTGAAGATACTTGCAAATGAATAATGTTACAAAGTATATTAATATTTTTAATCATCAATGATAGCTTTTAAAGTGTCATAATTTACACAAGGAACTTAGTCACTTTGAACAGAATGGGTTTTGTTTTCTGTCTGCATTAGATTCTTATATCTTATTTATCTTATATGATAGATGATAAATGTCATAGTTTTGAATTTAAAAAGTGTTTAAAGAACACTTTTTCATACGCCAACATAATGAAAAATGCATTTATAATGAAATCATGGTATTGATAATATTTTATGATTTGTCTTTATTATTTTAAGACGCTGACATATGTCTTTTTATTGATCATTCATGAAGGATAATTTAATCCTTGATAACATATATTATTTTGAATGATTCAGAAGAAGATTAATTAATTCCTTTTGTTATTGTTTAGAGTTTCTAATATTTCTTCATTATTTTCACTTTATATATATATATATATATATATATATATATATATATATATATATATATATATATATATATATATATATATATATATATATATATATATATATATATAATAAAACTATGCCTTTTCTATTTTCTAATGTCCATAATAAAGGTAATTAATAATTTACATTGTGATATGGAGAGAAGATAGAAACATTTAAAAAGGAAGAAATTATTAATGTATATTTTATAAATATAATGTAGGCCTTTTAAAGTTTTAAGTAAAAATTAAATTAATTATTTAAAATTTCACAAACAGTATCATAATGTTAGTGATAATTTTAACATGTTAGTGAATTGATTTTCTCTTTTTTTCTTTTTCCTTTTTAATTGATTTTGAAATTTCAAAATTTAAAGTAATTTACCGAATATTTAAAGGAATATAGCTTTTATTGCTTGTGGTATATACAGATTTAAAGAAGACATTTTTGTTTTTTAAATCTAACATTTCAATGAAGATTATCATGAAGAGGATACTTTATTGTACTAAACAAAATTATATGAACATTTTTCTGGTATAAATATCAAATTTATCATTAGCTGAAATGATAATAAATGAAATGATGCATTCATTATTTAAATTACATATTAAGACTAATAGTATTTTTTTCTTTTACAACAAGAACAAGCATTTTGAATCTTAAAAATAATTAAGTAATAGGATTTTATAATCGCAAAAAAGACTCTGTATAAACGCTTCTCTGTAGTACGGTAAGTTTTATTTATCATCATGGCATCAAAGATTAAAACTGCTGCTTTTTAAATTGAGTTTATTCCGTGAATACCTTTTCAAAAAAATACTGAAGAAAGCATATTTTATTAAATACATTTGCTACTTATTAACAAAAGTATGTTACTGTAATTATGGTTTTTTTTTCAAATTTGTCATTAGATAATGAAATTCTTACGTGTACTTTTTACACCCATTCAATGGAATGTTACTGAAAAACATTCTGTAAGGAAAGATACGACTAATTAAATTTTTTCAGAATGTTAAGCATTCTTATTTGGAAAAAATATTATATTTATTCATTAGTTTCATTTTCATCCTTTTCAATGGTATTTCAATCCTCGCTTTAAAAGAATACAACCATTTTTGCAGGAAATTCTCTTCTTGTAACGTGAATTTATATATATATATATATATATATATATATATATATATATATATATATATATATATATATATATATATATATATATATATTATTTAAAGGTAAAAATATGCATAATGAAATCGATATATTATTCTTAAATGTAATTTAGTATTTTTTCCTCTGCAGCAAAGTTGCCGAGCTGGCAGCCGAATGGTTAGCGCTCTTGCCTTCGGTTCAGCAGCTCGTGGGTTCGAATCCGACCTTGGGCATGGATGTTTGTAGTGGTTTGGAATCCACTTTAAACCGTAGGTCCCGGTCTATTTAGCCCTCGTGTGCAAAAAAGGACCGTTGAGCGACAAACAAACCACACCATCTGCAGCAAAAATAACATTTCAAAGTCATTAAAATCTTAACTAAATTAAAATTCTTTATATGCTGCTAATTTTTGAGTATTTCTCTTTGTAAAAGCGAATAACTTAATCTTCTGAAAAATTAACTGTTTATTAAATGACATATATAAAATGTAAACTATATTTAAAAAAAAGTATTTAATTTTTATACTCTGAAAATAAATATCAGTTTAATTTGAATGAAAAAGGAAAATACTAAGATCAGCATTCCTAATATCTGTTTTGACCAAATTCATAACCAAAGTGCTGAAAATTAAAAATAGCAGGAAAATATGTGATCGCTGTTTTTTAAAATTATTTATGATATTTATTTTATCTTATAATTTCTGTGGATGACATAGTTATTTTAAAATATCTGCAATTAATTGATGATGCAACATGCATGTAGTAATTGCAGCTCTATCTCCCTTTTAACTGTTTACTGAGGAATATGTTTTGAACTTAATTTAATAGAAATAGAATATGTATTTAAATTTGCTATAAAAGTAGATTACTTATTGAGAGATGGTATAAGATCATACCTTTAAATTGAAAAATTAATTCACTTATGTGCAATGCAATTTAAATTATGTAATTTAAATATGCTTTATTGTTTTATAATTTAGTCATCTTACTAAATTTAATATTTGCTCCATTTTTACGAGTAATTGCATTTGTATTAAATTTTATTTCTCAAACATTTATCAAATTTAAAAGGCCAAGTTTTTTGCCTTTTTTTATTAATCACACTAAATTTATTTTATGTTCAGAAAATGATTTTTCTTTGTGTACTATGTGTGTATAGTATCTTCAGGTTTTTCAAACCGTTATTTATAAAATATTATTGCTTATTTCCGATTGTATCAAGGACAGTATCATAAGCAGAATATGTATTCACATTGAATCCTGTATGTCTGTTCGAAAGGTTCAGTCAATATTTAAAAATAGTTTTACATTTAATTTGTAAGTCTACAGTTAGTAGACATGCTTTATTTGATATCTGATAATGTAAATATTATACCATTTGCTATCGAAAAATAAAAATAACATTTACTTTAATTCTTTGATAGCAAATGGTATAATAAATATCATCAATAGGTTTCCTCCAGGTTCTTTTTATACTTTTTAAAGTAAAAATCAGTTTTTTTTTCTTTGAAAGTGATAAGTGAATATCTAAATTTAATTCATTTTTTATAATTTTACATTTAACGAAATAAATCACTTGATTTTCAGATAAGTTAATGAAAAAAGTAATCGAATGTTATAGTTAAGGTTAAAATATTTTTCCTTATGCAATCGTAAAGTCTGTGCTTGTACAGAATAACCTGCATATGCAACTATAAGTTTATATAAATAACATTGTTTGAATTATTTTTTTAATTTATTTTAAAATAATATTTCATTGAATCAACAACTGTCTTTAAGAAATTCAAATATATTTATCACATTTTTTACACATATATTTTAATATTATTTGATATAGAAAAAGATATTTATTCATCAATTTCTTATACAATATTTTATGTAGGTATGTATGTACTTTAAACAAAAGTAAATCAAATGCTTAAAGTTTTATGCATGCGTTAAACATACATGCATAAGCAGTTTTATAACTGTCTTAGAGTGGAATTAAAATTATATTTTTACATAAAAGAAACAAGAATTACTGTTAAAAAAGTGAAAGATTAATTGTTACACACAAATGAGTTGAAGAATTTTTATAAATAAATTTATTTCTAAAAATTATATTCTATAAAATGTATTTTGAATCATTCGTTCGTTAAAAAATTGTTGAAATTCATCGTATTAATAGATTGATTATGCATACTTTGTTCACAAATTTTAAATGATGTGAGTAAAATATGTAACACTTTCTTCGCATTAATGGAAAATATACATATTGTTTAAAAAATGTTTATAAAAAAACTGGTAATTGTGTTAGTAAAGCACAAAAAACATCATGTTGTGTCTTAAAGATAACTTTGTTTAAAGTAGACCACCTTTTAACCATAATAACTATCAAGAGTATTTATTTGAAATAATACTTATTTTATACCTTTAAGCAACAACTTTCAAAATAAGCTTTAGTTTTTGAGAATAAATGAGGCAATTTAAATTGGGAATGAAAAATACATTTCTCTAAAGAAGGAATTCCAAGTATGTTAATTATTTAAAAAGAAGAAAAAAATTGTTTGATAAATAACTCTTTCTAAATTTGAATTTGCTTCTTTTACTGCATATTTCTAGCAGTTAAGTTTGCCTCCTCACAAATAAGAACACATTTTCATAAATATGACTCATAAGAGAAAAATAAATTCAATTGTTATTAACATTATTTATTTAAAGTAATAATTATTTGTTAAAAGTAGGAAATATCAGATTTTAATGTTGCTCATATTGAAATTTAGTATGTAGGGAAATAAACTTCAAAGGAGCTTTGATTGCCATGAAATTAATATCAAAGTGTTGCATCATATTTAGCGATATGTTATGCAGAATATTTGTGTAAAGGAATATTTTAATTCCATTTATGTCATACATACTAACCACATTCATGTTAACCATTGACAAATATAAAATTAGATTATTATGCAAAGTGATTTTATAACACTAAATGAAAGGCGTAAGATAATTCAAAAATAGATGATGTTTTGAATTCTGTAATTAAAATATACATACTTTTTTAAAACCCAACAAGGAATGACACTGGATTCAAGTAAAAAATCAAATAATTAAAACATGAATGTTTAAAGAAAAATTAAAAGAAAGTGTTTAAAAAATTCAAAATTTTAAAAAAATGTATCGCTTTCAAAATATAAAATGATATAATCCTAAATAAATTAAACAATTATTACATCTAAGGTAAAGTAAAAAACTATTTCATGATAAATGTCGGGATCAGGTATTTATCATCCAAAGATCAAGTACAGATTTTCTTTCGAGTGCAGTTAACAGATTATTATGTGCTAGACATAATTAAATATTTGATACTCTATTAAAATGTTGTGGATGTCATGAGCAAAGTTTATGTTCTCTGGTATTGTTTCACACGTGATATTCACAGAATCGATGGATCATATTATGGTACCACAAATTATTACAGAAACTTTTCACTAAATCTTTGAAAGATATATATATATATATATATATATATATATATATATATATATATATATATATATATATATATATATATATATATATATATATATATATATATATATATATATATATATATATATATATATATATATACATATATATATATATATATATATATATTGGGGAATTGCTCGAAGATTTTTAGACATATGCCCTTCGTGCATGTCAGAAAAGAGTGTTTATTTTGCATAGCTGACCATCTCACTCCTGATGATGATGTGGTCCCTATTAAATTTTCTTATTATTGACATCATTTCTAGATGAAATTTAATTAATTCATAATTCTTGATTGCATTTTCTCCATTATTATAAAAAAGGAATACTTAAAATATTATTTTCTTAGCTTCCACATTGTGATGTTTTCACAAACCTGTCGTTTCCAGGATCGTTCAGTAATACCAAAATATCTTTACTTTTACGATTCATTTTACATTAACAAACATAACATTAATTATAGACACAAACATAAATTTAGACGGTTCTTTTTACATTATTCGAAACACATGTATTTTCCATTACCTGGAAGCGGGACCTCTGCTACCACTCGTATTCACACACAAACACAGCGTTGCTCTCGCTCCGACACAACTCCCATTATGTGTCTCTTCCATCGGCCCATAACGGAAACGAGAACTTTCGTTAAGTGCTTGATTTTTAGACATATTGTAACGCAAAAATTTCATTTTAATTAATACATACAATTTTGTAAATTTTGAGTATAAGTGTGCGGACATTGAGTGGATGTATGAAGTATTAAAACACCATCTTCGACGAAATATTACACGTGGCCAATATGAATAATGATTACATAAAACTAAACAATCTTTAATCAGAAGCAAAAGATGAAGGGCGTATTACAGGATATTACACGTTACAAGAAGATTATTTGTAGCCGTGACGATGTAGTTACAATTACAGTTTCTAGGCAATCCAGTTATATAATTTATATATGAGTACATTAAATAAAACAAGTTTACCAATATCGCCATGTTGGCCAGCCCAGAAGGTTGTGACGCCAAGTTGGGAATTGCGATGATGCATGGCATGACCACCGAAAGAAGTATTTGATTACAATTAAAAAGAAATCAAAAAATCTAACAGTGTTCAATACTGATTTTTACCTACGCTTAGTTTATAATATATATATATATATATATATATATATATATATATATATAATGATGTATTTTATTACTAATATCAGTTGCATAATTTGGGGTGTAAAATACTTTTTTTTTTAATATTGTGTAGTATATGTTTTAACTTCTCATAAATATGTAAACTTTTCATTAGAACTCATTCTATGGGAAGTAGTTTTTAATATTTATTTCTTTGACATGCTCAATAACATACCTAATGTGTTTGGAATAAAATGTAATCTGGTACACACACATTGTGGAAATTATTTTACTAACACGAACAGTAAAGTAAAATATAGAGCTATATTTTACTAACAGTGTAATATATTTAACACAATAAATGAAATTTAACACATAAAATTATCTTTAATTAGAGGAATTTCAATATGAAATAATTATGATTACTAAAATATTAAAATATTCGATGAAAAATATATTCTCATCTGATATTTATATGTTATTTCATGATTACAAATAAGAATTATTTTTATTTTAAAATAAATAAATTTAATTAATATTAATTACCCTATATTATAAGAACATTTTACACGCAAAATGGTTTAATTCGTAATTTTTAAAAAAATTATGTAAAATCATCACTATATGTTATTGATTTCATTGCGTCTTTTTTTTCTGTTAAAACATTATTTCGCAATTTTTATCACTATTATTACAAAAGGTGTATAAATATTACCAAAATAATTCTAGTAATATATTATTAAGAGTCAAAATTTACTTTCTGCAAATAATCTTAATGTTTCCGTGAATATTTATGAAAAAATTAGCATTGTATTCTATGTCAAATCATTACTTTAGACGATTTGTTAATAATAAGTTACGAGAAATTCAACTTCTATCTGTGTTCTAAATATATAATTAATAGATACATTCTATTTTAAATACTGATCATATGCAGGAAATCCTTTTAAAATCAGTTATAATATATATTGCTAACTAATATGCATAAATTGTTATATTTTTGTGAAAGTGAATTCAATGTAATAAAACATTAGCATGGGTTAACAGAAAGTTACAATCTAAATACTTACATAAGATAAATGTTCCAAAATTAAATGAAGAAATTAAAGAACTTTATTCATTTCTTCCCTTGAAATATTTATTTTTAGAGTTAAGTAAACGTGTGTCTTATTCAAATACGGTATGAAAATATTTAGTTATCGATAATTAAACTTCTTGAGAAATTTTCAGTCTAACGTAACTGGAAAAGTATGACTATTTAAATAATCACTAGTTGGCGAGTAAATTACTGACTGACCTGAATTTTTTTTAAACGTATTGTTTTCTCCATTACAGTGAATGTGTTTTTGAGTGTTTTTTAAAGGTATACACAAGTACATAATAAAATATGCATATACAATAAATAATCATGAATTAGTCTGAGTTAAGTAATTAATAATACTTTATTTGCTTCACATGCCATTTTATGTCCATTAAAACAGAGTTAGAAATAAATGGAACTATAATTAAACAAAAACTATAAGACTCTGTAAATAAAACCAGACCAATACAGAATAGAATGGTTATTTGTGTTAGATAGCACATGCATAAATTAATTTTATAAAAAGATAGTTATAATTGTTAAAATTTAACTAGAAATAAGTTAAACTAAAACAAAGTAAAATATATTAGACTTAAAGCTACGAATTTTAAAAAAGTCACTCAGTGATATCAAGTTATATTAATTATATTTGAGAAAATGCAGAAAAAATATCAGTAGGAAAACTGAAATTACAGCATTCTAAAAGCAAATTAGCAGAATTAGTAGAACTAAAACTTAGTACAGTAGAACTAAAAACAAAAAGTACAATCTAGTGAAAATACTAAATTAGAATAGCCACAACAGTTTGATAAGCGACTATTTACTTCAATTTTTATTGAGATGTTTACCTTATAAGATGCAAGAAAGAACATATGTAAGTCAATTTCTATATTACGTTTTAATAAATTTCAAGGAATAAGAAACATTGTTGTATATCTAAGTGTTCCAAACACTCAAGTTCAAAAAGTCATATTTTTTATTATCATAATCTTAAGTTTAAGTACTTTTCTTTAAATAGCAGATTAAAAATTGCGATCTTTCTTTTCTTCTATGATCTTCATACATGCATGAGCATGAAGATTGATCAAGCAACATGCTAGATTCTGGCTTCACAGTTATGTGGGATTGAAAGCGCCACCAGAGGGCCATTCACATGTTTGCTGCCGGACATGCAGAGAGAGAAGAGGAGAGAGAAAGAATGACGAGGAGAGCCGAGCTGAGAAGCGATGTAAAGACGTATAAACTGATAATTAACTTTGAATTGAACTAAAATGATGTTAGATTGTTATTTGATGTTCATTTGTAAATATTTAAATAGTAGTTTTTGAAGGTAATAGTAAAACCATTATTAAATAAATTAAATCTGTTATTATTTCCTGATAATGAACTTAGAGAACCCACATTTTTGGTGTCAGAAATGGGACCAAACTGTATACCGTGTATTTTAAGCATACGGAAAAGAGCAAGAAGGAGAATTATATCCAATTGAAAAAAACGACACGACTTTACACACATATCATGTAGATAATTTAGGTCCGTTAGAAAGTACTCATAAGAGATATAAATATATATTTGCTGTGATCGATAGTTTTACCAAATTTATTTGGCTTTACCCAACTAAATCTACTGATGTTTCTAAAGTAATTTCGAAGTTAAAACTCCAAAAGACTGTTTTCGGTAACCCCTCTTGCATCATTTCAGATAAAGATTTTGCATTTACTTTAAATGATTTCGAAGAATATTGTCGCCGTGAAGACATTAAACACATTTGTATAACCACTTTTTTACCTAGAGTAAAGGGTCAAGTAGTGCGCCTTAACTCCAGTATGTTTTCTGTTCTGTCTAAACGGTCGATAATATCCCAGCTAAATTGTATTTGCCAGTTACTAATGTATAACAGGTTATAAACTCAACTTTTCACAGTAGTATTGATACAACACCATTTGAATTGCTGTTTGTTACAAAGATGAAACAAAAAAAACGAGGTTAAAATTAAAGATCTCTTAGATACAGAAATGCGAACCGATTTCATTAATAATCGCGATAACCTTAGAAAAAGAGCTAAAACAAATTTTAAAAGTTCAAAATTAAAATCGCAAAACCTATAATTTACGAAGAAAACAAACAAGGAAATTCAAATAAAATGATATTGTTCCTATTAAACGTATACAACGAGGTCCAGGTCTCAAGTTAAAACCCAAGTATTTAGGCCCCTATACAAAATAATAAAAGTTAAGAGCAATGACACTTAAGGTGTTCAAAAGATTGGTTTTACCGAAGGTCCTTTGATTACTAGTACTTGTGCTGAGTACATGAAGCCGTGGCCCGATGTAACTTAAAATGTGCTGAAGGAGGAAAAGAAGACACCGATGACGATCAACACCTGATTTTAACTTTTTTACCCACTGAATTCTTACTTTTTAAGTCAAAAACATTTTATTTCAGACTGTTACCTTTTCATTTTTTAAAAAGAATGGTAACTGAGATGTGTTCAAGACATTTCCTTTTAAAGATGGCAAATGACGAGAGTGAAGATGCAGCTATCGATTCTCTTACCAGATGAAGATGAAGGAGTCCTCCGCGACAGAATCTCAGATTCGAGAAACAATGACGATGATTTAGATGAGAATTGAAAAAGCGAATTAGACGAAAATTGACAACATTGTTTAACTATTTTCTTCTTGAAAATGTTACTGCTCCTATTCATTTTTTATTTCAGGATGTTTTGATTCTAGATTAATGCTGAGGTCAGCCATTGTCATCAGGATGGAACATTGTGGGATTGAAAGTGCCACCAGAGGGACATTCACATTTTTGCCCCCGGACATGCAGAGAGAGAAAGAATGACGAGAAAAGCCGAGCTGAAGCGATGCAAAGACGTATAAACTGATAATTAACTTTGAATTGAACTAAAATGATATTAGATTGTTATTTGATATTCATTTGTAAGTATGTAAATAGTAGTTTTTGTATGTAATAGTATAAAACCATTATTAAATAACTTAAATCTGTAATTATTTCCTGATAATGAACCCAGAGAACCCCACAGTTATGGGGTGAAGAAGTTTCTTATTACGCTGTACAATGCTTTTAATATTTTCAATTTTTTATAGTCTCTTGAGTTTTTATCTTATCTCTTGAATTTGAGCTCTATAATCTGAAATATCTAATTTTCATTTTGTTGTTCTTTCTCTATCGCTAATTACTGACAACAAGTGAAAGACAATAAATGATTGAATTTTTAAGGAAAGTCTACAAATATAGATTGCTTTAAAATCTGTTTATAATTATTATTATAAATGACACCATCTGATTTCTTATTTAGAAATTAAGTATTAAGAAACTAAGAGGTGATTTGTTTTGATTTTTAGTGCAATTATTCCTTCAAACATTCTGCACTTTAAATTCCTTGAAGTTTTAGGATATCATATAATGCGTTAAACATACAAAGAAATCCTTACTTATATACTACTGAGATACTTATACAACAGAGTATACTTATGAGAATGGCAAAAAAATCATTCAAGGCACTTTCTGCATTCAACTAACTTAATTGGTTACACAGTACTATGTCTCAATATTCGAGCTCAATTTCAATTAAAAGTTGTTATAATTATTTATACAAAAAGTTTAATATTTTTGCTTCTTAAAATATTAAAAATTTTAACTACAAAATTGAAAACTTTAGCTTTTTTCATCAATTATCTTTATAATAATCCCTGACGAATCAAACAGTCAGGGATTATTCTAAAGATAATTGATGAAAAAATTGGTAATTATCCAACTGTCAGCAATTAAATATTTACTGAAGCTTCTAAAATAATGGACAATATTTAACAGCACAAAAGAATTATTTTTTCTTTTGCTATTCCTTGAAGAGGACAGAAACTAAGTATTTTTCTTCAGCGCTTAATTCGTCAAGAGAATGGAAAGAATTATTAATTACTTTTCTAATTTGTTATCTAAGTCATATCTAATTTTTTATCCAATTTGTCAGTGCGTTTATCATGCTATAGAGAAACATATCTACATTCTTCAATCAATTTAATCAAAAATTTATTTACGTATTCATCATTGACTGTGACTCTTTTCTTTCCAGTTTGGTTGGAAAAGGGAAATTATTCAAACCTTCATACTTTTTATTATCCTAAAGAACTCTGTCAATCCGTTATTATCACTTTCCTGCCAATACTGTCGACCACAATTGGTATTCAAATTATTATCAAGTAGAAACAATATTGCTAATAGGACGTCGACTTCTTCTTTATTAACACCATTCCTTTTCTTCTATGAAAAGGAATTCTTTTTGAACTAGCTATGAAATAGATTTTAAATTATTTAAATCTTCTTTTAGACGTTTTACACAAAAAATCTCAAATATCTATCATGGGGTTCAAAAACAGCCAACATGCGACCATTTTTTTTCTTAGAAATGGAATTCTATTCATTTTCAAGAAAATGAAGTTGATGGCATCAGCTTACACATTTCTTTTCATAAATATAAGAAATCACTGTACACAACTGCAAAAATCATGATGTTTTATAAATCATTAAAAATATTTTTCAAAATTCTAATTTTAATAATAAATAATATTTTGAAAAAAATTTACATTTTTTAAAAATATATTAATATTTTGTGATTAAAAAAAAGAAAAAATCTTATTTGATTTATCTTCTTCATTTAGATTAATGCATGTTTAAGTTAATATGATAAAACTTATAACATTACATTTTTACTTAAAAATGTATGCCCATTGATTGTAACATTATAATGTCAAATAAATACAATATTTAAATATTTTACTTTTGTAAGCTTTTTAGTGTGTGTGGGAATCAAAATACATAGAAACAAATGGGATAAATATTTTATAATGTAAAATGTGTGCAATATATTGCATATTTTTCATACTTATCTAATTATGTGTCGAATCAGAAGATAAAAATGTATTTCTATATAATTGAATACTTTTTCATGTAGAAATTTAACATATCCTTTTAAGGGTCATAAAAATAATATTTAATTTCATTATGCCATGAGTATTCTTTTTCGCAAAATATACACTCATTATTCTTGTACAAATGTTTGAAATAAACTCAGAAGCATGAAGTTTATGATATTTTTAAAATTATTACGATGATAACAATATTCATAAAACTGATAAAAGCAGATGATTCTATCAAATATGAAACGAGACTAAAATAATAATATGAATATATCTAATATGAAACGAGGCTCCTTCAAAAAGTATGTAACATCATAAGAACATAAGACAAAAAGACTGACGAAAATCCATATTATAAAATGCTGTGCACAACGTTTAAGTACTTTAAAAAGTATACATAGACACACACATAACAAAATTTAATTAAAGTCATTTACTTCAGACTCTTTTCCAGAAAAAACAATATAGAATAAATATTATTTCTAGTACTGTAACATAGAACATAATATCACATTTTCATAATTTGGAAAAATTGGCAGTGAAATTTCTTTAAAATATAGATTTATTGGATTTATTTATTTATGCGTGTCAAGCCAAATTTTAACATAACGAAAAATGTATGAAGATCAGAGGAAATATTTAATTTTTTTCACTGCTTTCAAAATAATTGACATGCAGATATCTGTAATTAAACTTATATATCAATTAAGTTCATTTATAAAGAGTAACAAACAATAGGTGTCTTCGAACTTAAAAAGTACGCTTGGTAATTGCTTAAAAAAACTATTGGTTACGAGTTTTGATAGAATTTTAAAATGTGTGTATTTTTATTTTACAGACCCAAAATTCAATTCTTTGAATATTCTATCTGCTGGAAAATAAACTTATAAAGGGGAAATTTCTTTCTGCTGTCAGTTGTAACAATATATGAATAATATGAACATTACAAAAATGCCACTTTACAAAAATGACTTGTATATTCCTAAAGATTAGAACTGAAATTTCGCTTAAGGAAATGAAAAACATTGGGATAAAATAAAGGAACAGATAAAATTGATTTTAGCAAAATGCTCTAAGTTTAATTTTTAGCATGCATTATTTTTAATAGCAAAATATTCTAGATGGAGTTACTAGTTTTTTATGTAAGTATTTATATAAAAATCTGCATTCATTATTAAACCATATTACTTGTGTATCTTTTTATTGTATTTCCAGTATTGATTGATAATAATTTATAAAAATATTCAGTAAAAATGTACTTTAAGGGACATGTTCTAATGAAAGAGTACATTAAATAAAAGACTTTATTGTCCCGTTTCTATAAATTTTCTTTTAGATAATTATGAGAAAAAAATATTAATACCGCTATAAAGATAAATATAATTCTGTAACCTCTATTTGCCTTTACATATAGTTCAATATAGCTCAAATATTTAGTTGATTGCATATCAGTATAAGTTATATATTATGGATCTAACATTTAGTGAATTGTAATGAACCACAACGCGACTTCATAGTAAAAATATAAACATATCTTTTATTTTTCTTGTTTATAGCATTTTGTAAAGAGTCAAGCAGAAAAAGAGAAATTAAATTTAGGAATAAAAATTTAATTCCTTTTTATAATGAATTCATCTTTACATTGAAAATATTTTTATACTGGGAATAAAAGATTAAAAATAACAATGTGCCGTTAAATATTGTGTGCCTGAATGTTAAACAAAAGAGAAAAAGACTAATGGTGTTATTTTTTATTTATATTTGCATAATATATATATATATATATATATATAGCTATATATATACATATATATATATATATATATATATATATATATATATATATATATATATATATATATATATATATATATATATATATTAAAGCTTATATAAAGGGGTATAATTCCATGTCCAGACTTAATACAAAATAAAATGGAAAATATAACTTGAAATTTAAATTCGACTTAAATTTTAGATTTTTCAAAAAGATAGTAAGTTTAACTTCCATATATATTTCTAAAATCTTATAAAGCTGAATACTTATTAAATTAATAAGTTATAAAAAATAAAAGGAATATATACTATTATCCACCTATGAGTTAAAATACGTCTTTGGTTTTGTGCCTATTTTTTTAAATTAAAAAATAAAATCCTCTATTGCTTCATCATATTTAAAAGTAAAGCTTATTTTTAAATATCTTCTAAGTGAAATTTCCAGTTAATTTTAAGAATAAAAAATATATAAGTTTTCTAATATATTCAATATGATGAAATACTTAATTTTCATGCAATCATATTAACTAAAGTATTTTTTACTATTTTAAAAATCACTTGAAACAAAGAAATGTGAACAAATACGACGTTCTTTAAATAAGAAAAGAGATGAATTATTATTATAATTCGTCGTAAAGGAAATGTCTTATAAAAATTATTGCTCCTTTGTTTACTTTTTAAGCTTTTGATAAAGTGTAGTGTGTTTTTAATCAAGCTATTTTTATCCAATAGCAGAAAATTGGAAATCTCATAGTTAGAATAAACGTCAAATTTTAAATGGGAAAAATTAAGGGAGGCTTATAATAATTTCAAATCTCCACCGGGATAAACATGTTTATCCTCGAACAAATTATGTATTGCTTGATCAACATTTTAATAATGAAAAGTGTCCTATATCAGAACTGAATTCACAAATAAAAGCATATTTGGCAAAAATTCAGGGCATAGAAAAATCCATTCAAAATATTCTTATGATTTTCACATTTATGTTAAAAATTCCAGAAAAATTAGTTTTGCAAAACCTTACTTTGGTAAAGAGAAAAAGGTTATTATATTTGGAATTCTTGTCAATTGTAGCTAAATATCACGCAACAAGATTAAATATGGGCATTAAATATGTAAAAAATATTGATAAATTAAACAAGATTTACTCGATTGGGTGGTAACTTCAGCTCTTGGTACCCAAATACAAAAAAATCATTAATTACGCAAAATATCAGAAAAAGTATTAATAAATATTTTTTCAATTATTTAATTGTTATATTTACCAGAATGGATCATTTTAGGAAATAGACTATGGAATACTTAAAATTTTTTGATATTTAATTATGTACTGTTTACTTTTATCATACTTTTATTAATAACTGAAAAAAACCATTATTTTTTTAAAAAAGAACTCCTCTAAAAATGGTTGAAAATGACTATATCCATTTAAGGGTAGTCTATTTCCTAAAATTATGCCTAAATAACATACACACCAAATTCCAGAGATTAAGCAATAACATTTTTAGTTATTGTGTTTTGCGATCAAAATACTATTGCAAAAATTCATTTTGAGAAAAATAAGAAAAACAGCATATTTTAAAAATTATTTTCATTATTAGTAATCAGAGAAACCTAAAATTCACCTGCTTTATATGAGCAACCTTTTTTACTTTCGTAAGAAATAATTATCTTCTTTCTAGGAGCTTTCAGAATTTTTCTGTGCCTTTTTGCAATACCAGTAGAATGGGAAATTGAATCTGTGATGCTCATTAATCCAGAATTTGATAAGCGTCATATTTGACATACATTACACTTGATATAGCAAACCAAACTATTTCTGGAATTTTATTCTGGCTTGGCACCTTTCTTCAGTTTGTCACCAAGGGTGTGGGCTCACCTAGGATTTTACCCGAATGTTGTAGTAAACATAGTTTTCAGATTTATCCCACAGACAAGCATTTTAACATTTGCTGCTAAAAAGATAATAGTTTCTATGTAATCTGACTTCGCTTGACTAAAAGGTGTAATATTAAAATCCTTAAATGTTTTTAAGTTCTAGACATAAAAAATAACATTGATATAAAAAAATATTGATATCGATAAATACCAATGGTATAGCTTTTTGATATCTGTTCCATCAAGGTGATAGAAATGGTGCACACCTCAAGAATTAATGTTTGGAAAATGAACCTAAATTTGCCAAAAATAATTTGATGAAAAATAATTGAATAAAATGACAAAAGGAACCTAAGTTGTATTAATATGTTTTGGGGGCAAAAGGTCATAGATTCTATTTTCTTATTCTCCCTTTTACAGATGTCATTATTTTTTTACTAACCACTAACTAACAAATGACAGAAAAATCAATAAATTTGGACTTAAATTCTGAAAGATTAAACTCAATTGTTGAAATTCTTTTATTTTTAGTTATCAGGTTTTAGAAAGCCTTATGATTAATTACTATATATCTATGTTGGTAAGAAATTTATGACGCCGTATATTAAAAGAAGCTTTAAAAAATATAAAGAAAAAAGAATATAAAAGGCAACTCAAAAGATATAATCTTAAATATATTTTTGAGTTGCTTTTTATATTCTTTTTTCTCGCTATTTTGCAAAAATTATTAAGCAGTTTCGAAAGCCATGTTTTCAGCGTAATAGAATATTTCAAAGTCAATAAATAATCAAAGAAAATTATATTTTATCTTTGATGATAATGAATTGTATTACATTATAACATACTACAAGAATTCTTAATTATTTTACAGAAAAAAAATTCGTATTTATATAATTAATTTATAAACATTTTAATTTTTTATTTCCTTTTCTTTTATTTATTTTGCTATATATTTATTTTTATTATAATTCATTAACTTATATGTTACATATATAACTTCGTATTCAATACATTTTTGCTTTAAATTACAATAAATTATGTATAAAAGATTAGCATGAAAATATTTGCTACAATTATAACATGTAAGGAATAAATTTATAATTATATTATAATGAAGAAATACTTACACGAAATCATTTGTTTATCAAATTAAAATCTCTTTTATTATTAATTTCAAATTTTAGTGTATTTCAGAGGAAATTTCTGTACAGATTATTTCTTTGAATAGTAATAATAAAGATTAAACCAAACATAAATGTCCTGGGCTTATGCTTTATTGTTAATAAAGTTATCCCCAAAAACAGTTAATAAAAAATTCGAATTTATACCAAACCGTGTTTTTGCTTACCTTAATAGACTTTGGTTACCAAAAATGAAGACATAAGGGGAAAAATTAACATTAGAGCAAAATATATGCAATTCAATTTTACTAAAAAAGAATATTATATATCAAGCTTAACTTTTAATCAAATGGTAAATTACATAATTTTAATTAAGCTAGAAGCTACTTATTATATAGGCAGTATTTACTTTTAAAAATGTTAATATTCGTTAATATCCTCCTTTGACATTATAAGCAGAAGCTAAAAATAAGTTATGCATTGAAAATCCAAAAATATGCATTCATTTCGCTTATAAACCTATAAAAGCAATAGAGATTTCCCTCCTTTATTTCGTGATCATGTTAAAGGAGTCTCTCAAACACTTCTAGCTCCTCTGAATTTCATTTTCTTCGGAAGCATTGGTAGATGTGAAGTGTTTGGGTTGTTTAAGGATTCGTAAGGCCCAAAACAAGCTTCAAAGGGAATTTCATTATAGAGAAGAGTGTTTTCGGTATTGTACATACGATTGCCTCTTAATAAAGTAATTAAGAAACCTATCCTCATCATGACTACACAATGTTAGAACTCTGAAGATTTTAATTATTTAGCCGCAGTTATTCTAAGCTCAAAGTATCTTTATAAATATTTAAAAATTATAAGTTGAGTGAAATGCTTCATCTTCCTACATTCTCTATACTTCGAATTTGTGCCATTAATAATACAAAATGGACGATTTTATACATTTACTACATATGATTATTTATTTCTACGTTCTCTCAGTAAATATGCTTTTTTTATCTCATTCTCTTTTAACTAATTTCTCAAACACTAAAGTATGTAATGCAAAATTAATACACAAAATATTTCCCATTATTTCATCCATTATATTATAAATTTGCAAAAGCATCACATGATTTATCGTTATTCATGATATAATTGTAAGAATAATTTTCAAAATTTCTTAAGCTTTGAAAAGTTTTCCTAATTTTTTATTTCTGTTTAATGAATTTATTCGCTTTTGTAAAAAATTACATTGAACTTGGGATATGTCTTAAATATCTGTGTGTAAAATTTTAGTATACCAATTAATGTCACTTTTCAAAAAACAATTTTTGAAAAATGATTTATCAATGATTCTTCTAAACATAGATAAAAGGAAACATAATTACTTTTATGATTAAAAATTAATGGTTTATATTAATTGCTTCTATTACAGTTTTTGAATTTCTGAAAAAAATTAGCTTATGAAAATGCGTTTAATGTAACTTTAATTATTCACACTAAAATTTTTATAGTTATAATAAATGCAAATGTTTTCTTAAGGTTTTGAAAATGAGCATGGATTTTTGTCTTATAATCCATGAGAATTTTTCCTTTGGTACCGGAAACTTCTATTTTAATTGTTAAACAATAAAAAAATGTTAGATATTGTGATTCATTTTTTGTGATAGATATGATGGTATAAACAAATATTATATAAGTTGTGTTATTTAATTTTGAAAGTATTGAAGATGGCGAAATTTTCAATAAATAGAGTTCAAATTTTAATGAAACATTAACGTAAACATGCTTTAGCTTTTTAAGTTATTGAAAGTTTACGTGTACATAATTTTAATTGTTCTTCCGCAGCATTTAAAAATGTACTTATACGGGTAAAAGAAATCACAATGGTAATTGAATCATTGTTACACCTTAATGACAGTTGGAACTAGACAAAAAATAAAAAAATAAGATCATGTACAAAATGAAGAAAATTCCAGCTTTCCAAAAGTAATTTGCATATTAAGCAATAAGAGGAATTTTTAATTTTTCCTATTTTAAACAAATATTTTAATTTTCAAGTTTTACCTGAAAACTTCAAATAATAATAAATGTAAAATAAAATTTCCCATTTTCAAGCTTCTAACAGTAAAATTTTCTAAAATTCTGAAATTCATATTTTAAAAACATTTCACAGTTTTTCGATACATTGGGTAAACATGCATAGCACAGCTTAATGATAAAATTTCTAACGGAATGAAATTTACTGTCACTTTCTTAAGAAAAACAGTATAGAATCTATTTTATAAAAATATAAGTCAAATTTAATATTTAGGCAAACAATAAATACTTACATTTTCTAACTTGTAAATATATTTTAATTTTAAATGAGAATCATCCTTAGAAAACAGTTTACAAATCGTATGATATTTCAAAATTATTTTCAATTTTGAAAAATAGGGAACTATTACTTGATATTATTTCTTATATTTACATTTATTTAATTTATCATTATTAAATTCAGTTGTTAAATTTTTAAATAATTAATCTGTTGAAGGTTGAATAATGAAAATATTTTGAATTTTTAAATGAGTAATCAATAAGTTTTTTAAAAAATTAAGATGTAATTAATAGACATAAAAAACTGTTTAGTTTGCAAAATTAATGGAAATATAACGAGTTTTAAAATAGAATTAAAATACGAAAACTAGATGGAAGTTATAAGTTTCCAATAAGTTATCATAGTTTAGGGTTCATTTTTTAAAATCCTAATATTTTTTTCATAATATTCACAATTATGGAAGTATTTATTTGAAATAAAGTAATCGAATAACATGTTTTAAATTATAGCCAACACACAAAAGGGCATTTTAATAATAGATTTTAAGATTAAAATTTTTTTAATCTACTAATCAAAGCAAATGATAAACAAGAAATTTGAAAAATTCTGATGTTGAAAAAAAAACTTTTAATTTGCAAGAATATGATTTGCATGAAACTGATTAATTTGCATAAATTTTTCAAATACATATATAACAGCTGAATCACATTTAGAATCAGTAAAATGCTACTTGTGTATGCTAATAATTTTTTTTCATCATAAGTGATTATTTTTATTATTTATCATGCATAGAAATTACTTTTCTATATAACATTTCTAATAGAAAATTTTGATTTTCTAATTGTCTTGAAACTATTGAAATTATCATTTACAATTGCTGATTAAAAGACTTTTAACACAATTTTCTCAAGAAGCTGAAACTATATTTTTAAGTATTTAATTGATGAAATGCTTATTATGCTAAAAATATAATTGTTTTATCCAAATTTTTTTATTTATTTTCTTATAGTATATTTTCATTATAATTGTTTTTATATTCCTATTTATCAGATTATTAATTTGTTCAGCAATGGTTTTCTAAACAATATTCAGTCACTCGTGTCATTTTAGCCATTTAACACATTTGAAACATTTTTCATTAAAATCTAAATACTTGATTCCTAAGAATCAAATACATTGAACATGGTTTTATAAAAATTACAGAAAAATATGAAGCATTAATATATAATACCCAAATTTGTATCAGATGTTAATTTTATAATATATTTATACATATATTATAAAATAATCACTGATATAAGTATACCATGCATTTTTAATAACCTAATGTACTTAAATTGTAAATTCAATACATCGAATTCTTTAGCATTACTTCTTTTTGGATAAAATTGTTAACGTAATACAAAAACATACTAAAAAGTTTTTGCTTGATATTCTAAAATTAATACACTCATGCCTATAAATTAAGGATAATTCAGAATGACACAGAAATTGAACTCTAAAATAAAAATTTCACATGTAGAATTATCACACACATCTTGAAGAATAATATACAAATTACAAGAAACTGCCAGATGACGCTGATAGTACGTCACAATGACGAGAGTGTAAAAGAGGGAAATATAAGGAATGGTTGTAAAGAAGTGAAATTGATCACAAGCGCTTTAAAAGCCCTTTAGTGCAATAACCGCAAAGTTATGGCACAAAGGAAGCATCTGGATGATGTTTAACGCGATAGATATATCGGCCGTCTGGAATGTGGACGCACCCAGCTGGAAGTATCCGAGGACTTGGAATCGCCCAGAGTATCAACTCCAGGCTTTGGCAATGATTCGAAGATGATGGTAATGTGAGTAGACGTTATATAGCACAGGTCGCCCCCGAGTTACAACGCCGAATGAGGACCAATATTTGGCAGTTACTGCCAAAACAATAAACACATAGCACAGCATCAAACCTGTTTCATCAGCTCTCTTCAGCTACTAGTACTACAGTTTCAAGGCAAACCGGGTACAGAAGCTTAGGCCACATTGCGTCAATTATTCATCAATCAGGGTTAATAGAGTTTCGGCGGAGTTGCGGAATATTACGGCATAACGTGGTAGTATTTCAATTTTGCCGGCCTATATGCTCGTAGGCCTGTCAGATGTGTTCAACTTACCGCAACTCACTGTTGCCTGTAGTAGGCCTGGAGTAGAGAGCATGCATTGTGGACACTGCAACAAGCGTCTTATGTGATGTTTTCCGACAAGTCCAGGTTTAGATTTCAATCTGTTTATCGCCGGACTTTCTTATGGTGAGGGCTTGGTGCTCGTTACTCCCACGAGAACACCATTGAACAACACTGTTTCGGTGGTGCAGGCTTGCTCGTTTGGGGAGGAATTATTTTGGGTTCCAAAACTGACCGGCATGTTCAGAATGTAACCATGACGGGCCACATCTATCGGGATGTCATTCTGGAACAACATGTACGTTTGTTTCGAAGCGCCATGGGTGCAGAATTTTTGTTTATAGATGACAACGCCCTTCCTCACCGTGCAAACATTGTAAACTAATGTTTCCATTGGAGGATATCACCCGTATAGACTGGCCAGCATACTCACCGGACTTGAATCCAATAGAGCATGTGTGGAACATGCTTGGGTTGCGAATTGCAGTCCGTCAACCACTTCCCACATGTCCACCGGAACTTCGGAGAGAATTGCTTGATGTGAGTGATGTAATATTCCCCAAGATCAAATTGATAATTTGATTCTCAGTATGCCTAGACGTTGCACGGCCTGTATTGCATCGTCTGAGGGGGGCATACTATGTATTAACCATCATACCAACCATGTTATATTGGTTTTTATAAATAGGTTCTTTTGTAAAATTTGCTCTAGGGAGTAAAAATCGCAATTTTTATTAATGATGTCAAACATATAGCATCTTTTTTGCTCTTTACCTTTTGTTTAATGAATAGACTTTACAAATAAGTCACATTTGTTTTGCTCCTGTCTCTTTCTTTGCCAGAACTTGCACTAAACTTAATTTATGAACACAAGTGTAGATTGTGAAAAAAGATGTTAAAAAAAAGATCAAATAGTATTATTTTAGACCCTCTTAATTTTTATGCGTTCTTTCACAATCAAATTATTCTCATAAAAAAGCAGAATTTAACGAGAAGTGTGTGTGTGTGTGTGTGTGTGTGTGTGTGTGTGTGTGTGTGTGTGTGTGTGTGTGTGTGTGTGTGTGTGTGTGTGTGTGTGTGTGTGTGTGTGTGTGTGTGTGTGTGTGTGTGTGTGTGTGTGTGTGTGTGTGTGTGTGTGATGCTGTCACATAATATAAATATTAAGATTTGAGTTTTTACCTAAGTTCTCAAGATATAAACTAACGACTCCAAGCTTCAGAAATTCTTAATTCAAAAAATAAAAATAATTTAAGTTTAATCTCCTAAGAAAAATCTCATAAACATTTAAACTTAATTTCCCCCGTGGATATTTTCTACAGCCCTTTTAACATTTGAAATACTCCATTATAGGAACTGGTGTTTAAAGCATTTAAAATAAGTTTACAAAGGTGCTCATACAAAAGAAATAAACCTAAATACAATTTCATGATTAAATGCATTACAAATAAATAGAAAGAAGTTTTAAAAGACAGTTATAAAAATGAAAGTGTTTATTTCTTCAGCTTCGATAAAACTATTTGCGAATGTGCTCAAACATTTGAAATAAATGAAGATAATTAATTACAATTAATGTTAAATTAAGGGAACAGATTTGAAAAACTTTTATTTCATGTTGAGATTTAAGAACTTCAAGTAATTTGAGTTCAAAACGGATAATCTTTTAAATCAAATGGCGTCTTAAGTACACCCCACTCTACAGAATGAAATTTGATTAATTGAATAAAATAAGGAAAAATAAATTTCGATTATTCTTACTCTTTCAGCAGTTGTCAGAAATGAATTTCTTACGATGCATAAATACATATGAAAAGTGACTAAATCATAAAACGGTTTTTGGAATTATCATATTAAAAGATACGTATGTATCTTTTAATCTGTTGAGATAACTTCGATAACTTTAAATCAACACATTTATTTTTAATTGAAATCAAAATGCAATCTTTTCATAATCCTCAAAGGTAAAAACAAATTCGCTATTTTTACACAACATGAAAAATATAAGACTAATTTTTTTAAAAAAAAACTTGTTATGAAAACATTATGCAGAACCACAAGCTTAATTTTTCCATTGAAAAGTTCTTTATCAAGTATTCTTAATCCTCTATCTTTTAAAACAATCTTTATACTTTCTTTCATTTTTATAATACTGGAATTTCCTGTCTATTTAACTTTTTTCTTATCTTTCTTCACATTTTGCTTTTTACTTCTTAAGTAAGCTTCTAATTTTTACTTCTTTATCTTTTATCACATGTCTTTTTTTTCTCCTTAGAATATCTAATCATTCCAAAATTGAATATTTTAATCAAAGAATCGTGAGATCTTCAGATGCGTTACGTTTTATGGATTCTCCTTCACTTTTTGATCTACAGTTCACTTAGAAATTCTTTAAGAATTTGCTTCATCTTTATTTTAGTTTCCTGTATAAATATAAAAATTTTCAATGCTCGATATTTAAATATCTTTCAATCATAGTTTGAAATAAATAATAAATCGCAATAAAATAATTTGCTTTCTGAATACAACCGAAAATGATATTAATTGAAAATATAAGATATAAACACTAAAAGACTACATTTTAAAACGTTAATATGATAAGATATAAACATTATTACTCTAAGTAGAAAATGTTTATAAATTGGAGAAGAAAATATCATTCTAGAATTGTTAACAGAAATTGATTGTTGAAAGCATTGATGTTAAGCAACTTCCGATTCTTGAGAGGTATCGCCCTAATAAGATTCGTTATCGCATTAATTCCTAACGTATTAAATATTCGTAAACGTCCATCTGTTGGTGAGATGGGCTTGTTGAGATCATTGCCAATAATAGAGAATCATATTATTTGATAATGGTTTAAAATTAAGAAGCTTCATATCAATTATTATTTTGATGAAAAATTCTGGTGATACATAACAATGTTATGCACACACACACACCATTTTCTTAAACACTAAATACAAATATGATTCTATGATATTTTAATTTCTTAACTCTTCAGGCCTAATGGCCATATAGTCATTTTAGAGGTGGGAAAATTATTTAGCATTTTCGAAAATCGTTGGATAAGATTATATTAAGAATTTTTAAACTACCATTTCAAAAATGACCTGCAACTTATCAAAGTTTACAGAAAAGTTCCGCATCCTAAAACTTTGGTTAACATGATAAAAATTTAAACTACAATCTTAAATTACCATAACTCATCTATATTCCAATCAAAGAAATGTCTGTGTTAGCTATTTTAAGTCTTTACCATCTCTCTAAACACCATTTCAAATGCATTAGATAAAATGAAAACAAAAATCGAAACTATATGCAGACTTCCAAAACTTTGAATGAATGGTTGAGGAAACTTTCAAACTTATTACTATAGTGAATGACTTCTCCCCCGTAAGTTTAAGATAGTTTCTTAATAAAGTTATTAAAAGGCACGTTTAAAGCTCAAAGATGTAATGCTCATTCCTCACTTTCTAATTACTCATCTGCGGTAAAACAAGGCTTCTTCTAATGCTTCAAGTATTTAGGAGTAATTTCTCATATTCCCACTTTCGTTGCTTTTCGAAATAGAGACATTAATAACACAAGGAAGTAAGTCAGATATCTTAATGTTACTTGACATTTAATATTTTCATTTCGATTCCCATTTCATAACAGCTTAGCTTTATATTTTCAACTTACATTGCTATTGGATACAATGCAAAATATCTAATTTATGGTTATTTCTAATTTACTCTATAATTGCTAAAAATATAGCTCAGAAATGAAAGAACTTTCTGCTAGTTAGTGATAGAAAAATAATCAAGTGTTTAAACTCTACAGGAATGGTAAATTTAAATATTAATGATAATTAAAATATTAATGACGAAGAATCCGCAAGTAAATGGAAGTGTTGCATAATGAAGAAAATAACAGTGTTTTCAAATGGTTTACAAATGAAATTGTTTGACCTTCAATTATTTTGACTTATTGCGAACAAACTTACTATCCACATTACTAAGAATAAGACAAAAATATCTATGAATCAGCTTAGCACATAAGATAAATACGGTTTCATAAAGGGAATATACCAGACATTTTGAATTCATCTATTAGCTTTTAATGAGTTTCTATTCTTAAAAATAAAAATTAAATTCAAATTAAAAAATCATTTAGATTAACTCTAATCTGAAAAGTCATTCAGACATTCAAATTTGTCTCCAATCGACAATGTTGTAAACTCCTGAAAGAAATCAAACCCATTCATAAATAGTTTAGTTAGCAGATTCTGTTCTATAAGCAAGAATACTTATAGAACAGATATTAATTAAATAAATTCAATTTTTCCATTTATTTACATCAAGATTGCAGCAGATAAATTAATACCCATTTCTATGAAACCTTTGATAAAAAAGGGTATATTTTGCACGAGATGCATTTAGTAAAACTTGTTTTACAAATATTGTAAAGAATAAAAATTAGATAAAAATGCTAATATAAAAATATCCCTATTTCATGTAGCTTATATGGTAAAGAAAATTAGGGAATTTATGGTTTCGCAAATTAGAGGAAATGCCTTTCTATTCTAGCGTATTCAATATTTCGCAGCTCATTTAGGTAATATACAAGTAAATCTAAAAAAATCATTAAAAATGAATATATTTTCACGAAACATAAAATATTTTTATAAATCTTAACTTTTTTGAAAATTTTCTTCAAAATATACTGTGAAATCATCAATAATGTACATAATAATATTCAGTGATTTTTTTTAAATATTGAACCCTTATACGCTTCAATTTGATTTTACATAAAATCTTTTTTAAAACATTTTTATACCATGCCGTATATTGATTAATATTGTTTTACGTAAATATTGATGTTTTTGTAGATAGAATAAAAACGTTGATTTTACTGTAAACAAAGTTTTAATCTCCTACTCTTTTAAATACAATTTATATTTCTATATTCTTACTTCCTGATATGTATTTTTATTTACTTTACACTGTTATAACTTTATCAATTGGGCTCGAGATCATTATAAACTGCATAATATGTGCAAAACAAATTAATTATAGGTAAAGTTTATTAAATAAGTTAAATTAATAGGAAAAATAATTTGACTAAATTTTTTTGGTTTAATTTTTTCCATAACAATGCAATTAAAGCAATTTCGAAAGTTTCAAGAAAATAAATTTTTTTAAAATTTGGCTTTTATTCTGTACGAGTGCTTTAATTCCTATTATTTAAACTGGGGGACATGTTAACTTGTCGGGAAAAGGTGTCGATTTCATATTGGAACATAGAAGTTTAGATAGCAGACTCCTTAGAGGAAGATTCTTCTCATTAATCTTTATAAGGAAAGCGCTCCGTGGCTGAGTGGTCAAAGCATCACTCCGCTAACCGCTTGAGAGCGTAGGTTCGATTCCCACCATGACCTGGGTGTTTTCTTCGTTATCTTCTATGGTTGTACATCTGTCAATGTGCTATTTGTCCTATTATCGACGAAGACTTACAAGTGGATCTCAAGAATCAAGCATACAAGTCTGAATATATGTAATGAATAAATAAAAATTTATAAGATCTGATCACATAAAATCCTGCAACTGATGTTATGTGAAAGAGAGTACAATGATTTTCATCTCTATTGTCGACCTAGTCTTTTGATCGCAGTTAAGATACCTAACTTTTATCACTCAGCATTACCATTAGTTTAAATACAAATACAAATGTCATTTCAGCTTGGAATTCAGTCATCAAGCTATTATAAAAGTGATAAAGTTATCGTTTTATGCACATGTGACTCTTGTAATAAGACTTAGTTTCCAAATTAGAGATTCTAGATTAGAGAATGTGAAGTTAAACATATTCATAAAAAATGTTGATGAAAATTAAAAAAGTTGATCTTTCTAATTCCTAAAGTATTGGAAATATTGTAAAATTTATAGCTTCAATTGGGGTACTTATAAGGAACTAGATATATAATTGTTGTGTAAAATTATTTTTTAGATTTGGCAATTATGGGTTGAATTTATTAAAGTTTACTAATGAAAATAGGTTAAATTAACACATTTAACAGTAAATATAAATTTTTTTAATGTATCGATGATTTTATTTGCATCATTTTTCCATTATAGTCATGAAAATTTCATTCGCATTGAATGAACTTAAGTACAATAATCAATATATATATTTTTCCATTTATACCTTTTGTAATTATTTTGAAACTATAGTCATCTAAGGTAACTTGAAAAAATCAAAGAATAAACATTTATTTTTCTGATAAAGACGTCAAATAAGTTCATTACTTGGAGATTGTATACCAAGAAATAAAAGCTCTTTGTAAACAGGAGTTGAATTGTATGTTTAAGCTTCTATCTACAGAAGTTTTAGTTCCTTTTTTATTAAATATCTTTCTCTTTTTTTAGTTTTCCTTTTATCCAGGAATAAAAAGCTATAGTGATAAAAAGCTTTTTCATTTCTTTCCACAAACTTCCTCATTAACACAGTCATATAACCAAAAAAAAATTGTTTGTTCTTCTATCTCAATTTAATTTAGTTTTGTGCGATGGTTTTAAATTCAAATTATGTGACATTTACAATTTTTTTGGAATTTAGATGTGGGGGAAATATATTTACTCTGGTTAAAATTTTGCATGTGCTCTTATTTTTGCAATATGTCAGTGTAAATGAATGCGGATATTTTTATTCTTAATTCAAATTTTTAATTAAGTTTAACTAATAAAGATGTCATTTTATATAATACCTCAGTTTATATCAAGTGCATAGTGAAGATTAATAAATAAACTTATATTTATTATTAAGTTAATATTACTAGATATAAAAATTTTATAAAATATTAAACCATATAACTTTACAAGATTATAGACTAAATTTCAATAAGTTTAAAGCAGAATAAAATGTTATACAAAAGGAGATCATGATAAAAATATTTTACTTGTTACTATGTACATACATTTTTCTTTATTTAATAAATCTAAGTATCTATATCCGAGTGTATATATTTTTCAGAATATTGTTATATATATATATATACAGTAAAATTATTCTTTTCTTTGCAATATTTCTTTTTATTATTGAAATTAAAACATATTACACATTATAGGATTGAAATTTGTATGCATTTTCAGAATTGTGTGGATTGCGGGAATAAAGGATGATTTTACAAATTATGTTACTTTTCAAATTATATTATTTCATATAAGTATTAATAGTTGCCAAGTGAATTGTTCTTAATATATTATTTCAATTTACGGAGTATTAAATTATTAATAAATACGAAACAATTTCAATCGACTGTTAAGAATGGTTTTACTTAAAACATTTTTACAATTAAAATATTAAGTGGATTAATATCAAATTTGAAACTTGACTGCAAATACAATGTATTAATGGAATTTCAAATATGATTTTTTGTTCAAAATGAACCGACTTATACACATAACAAAAATATGTTATGACTGGCACATTATATAAAAATATGATAAATATTAATTTTAAGTTATCCATATTAGCTGCATAAGTCATTTAAAATAGAGGAACAAGAATTATAAATACTAAAATTTTAAAGCAAAGAAATCATATCTATCAGCTTCACGAAAATCCGGATAGTATTGTTTGTATATATATATATATATATATATATATATATATATATATATAACAAGTTAGTGTAATTTGTTATTCCAATTTAATTCGTAAGTTTCTTTCCCTGGCAGTGTCATTAGAAGAATATTTAAACATTTTTATGGGAAGAAAGAAGTAATTCTTTTTGGGTTCACGAATATAGGTGGTTAAACAAGATATAAAATTTAAGAGTTAAGTTTGTGGAAAAATCCACAATACCATTATATCAATGATTGCTACAAATTTTCCTAATAGTTCGTTATACGGTTATTGATATGAGGTTTTGGAAATATACAGACGACTGGACGTCTCCAGAGACAATTGCTCTTCACAAAACAATCCAAAAATTTATTTCACATCTTACCATATATACTTGATATGGATATAAATCCAAATCGCTTAAATCTGCATTTCATTTTCTTAATAGAAATGCTCTTGACTTAATATTGATATTGGGCATTTACAATCCATGGTCATATAATACCCAAGGGACTTTAAGAATCAGCCAATACTTAGACCTTTCTAATTGGATATTAAAAAAATTGGTAGAGTTTCTTAAGATTAAAATCCAAAATAAAATTTCTTAAGCAATTTTTTAATTTGATCAGGGCAGATGAAACCTGATGTCGATATTAGAGCTTAAGAATATACTTGCAATAGATACAGAAAAGTTTCTATTTTTATGTAAGCGGAAATCACATGTGTTTTAACAAAAATTGTTAAGCAAAGATATAGATTTTAATTAATTTTTTAACTGAAGGAAACATCGTTTTAAAAGTATTTTACATTTGATTTCTTTCTCGTAAGTTCTTTACTGTCATAAGTCACTTTTTCAAAATTAAATTTTCCGAATAACTTATGAGAAAGATATCTTTTTTATATTGTCTTTCTTACAAGTTAAGTTGCAAGTTTCATTTTAACTAAATATTTTTTTTTACCTCCTCAAAAAATATTTTGTTTTCAATGACAAAATAGTTGTCAAATTTAGAATGGGAATTTCGAAAAACTATATATCAAAAAAGGGAAGAGATATAAGAATTTTAAAAAAATACGATAATCAAATATTATTGCTTCATTTCAAATAAATTATTATAATACTCTGTTGACACAAACATTTTAAATACCAAACAAAATTCGAATATTTAATGTTATAATTCAGAAAAAGCTCTAAATTAGAAGCTTATTTTTTCCAAATCTTATTTCGGTTCCTTTATCGAAATATGAACTTTATAAGTGATAAATACATTTATTTTCTTCAAATTCTAATGAAGTCACTTTTTAACGCTGTTGAAGATAATAAAATAAAAACTCGTTATCAAACAAACAGCTGATAACGTTTTCACTCTATTTAGTAACGTTCATGACAGCCTATTTCTTTAGTCCTATAGTAACTAAACATATATAAAACATTGCCCCTGATCACCTAACAATCAAGAGACGAATTCCTTTTCCTTGCTTTTCAGATTTCATTTATGGAGAAAACATTTACACTAGGGTCCACTTAAGAAAAACAGATATCAAGGAAACCATCCTATTTGATTACATGAAGTAAGTCGAACTAAAATTAATTCTTTTCACCATATTAATTTTTACAGCCTTATCAAAAGAAATTCGTCTTAGAGAAAACTATTAAAATAATTCTTCTAAAATATTCAAAAGTATGAGATTTTAGTTTGAGAAACAGATAATAAACTTAAATTGATGCATTTAATTTTATTTATTTTGAAGTTCAAGGTATATGCAATTAGAATCTAATAGACATCAAACTTAATAGTTTTCGTGTTGACTAATTTAAATTTTTTCTTTACGTCACTTCTCTTTTTCTTAATGTGTAAAGTCATTTCATTCATAAAATGATTGTTTACATAAAATCCTTCTATAATTTTTAGTAAGTGATGGGTAAGGAGAGATATTTTATGCATTCGTTATGATAATTATTAATCATCTCATATTTAGCTTAATGCATGCTGCATAAACTTGTTCACTCATTCGTACTAAAGCAATATGCGTAGAGATTACGGAGGTAAGATAATATTTTTTATTATTTTTTCCTTAAAATTATGAATTCTCTAAGCAAAATCGAGCAGCATTTCAACAATTTTTTTAAATTCTTTTCAAAATTATTTATATTTAAAAAGTATTTATATGTTAAATAATACTAGATTTTACATAACTATTTATTTTAATTTAAAATAATAGTTAATCTAAAATATTTACTTTTTTTGCCGATAAACAGAATAAATGTGTGTTTTGTTGTTTGGTATAGTAAAGAAATAATGAGGTTCTTTTAAATTGAAAGAAACATTGAATGATAATGAGACAGCTAATTAGTTTATGTTTTAAAAAATGAAATATTTCACAGAGGAATGAATAAAATCTACTCATGTTTTTAATCCAAACAAATAATAGTGATAAATAAATCATAATTTACCTTAGAGAATATTTTTAGATTAATGAGAAACAAATGTGCTTATCAAAAATGAATATTCAATCTCCTTTTATGTAGAAAGAATAGATAAAAGAAAAAACATAATATTGAAAGATATGTTTTTTTAATTTGATTGATTGCTTAAAAATGCATTAGACTCTCAATAATTAAAAAAATCTGAATAAAAGCATATTTTATAACGAAAGGCAATAAATCACACATTGTTATAAAATAAATTTAAAATTTATTAAAATTCGATTTTTATTGGTAATATCTTACGTATATGTTATATACTAACTTTACAAATTAATTTCTAAAATATTTTTATTTAAAAACATTATTCATTTTCATCAGTTTCATTGGTTTTATGCTGTATTAATATAATTATGTCTTACATATTGAAACATTTTTCAATAATTTCAATCAAAAATATAATATTCTTTTTAAAAAATATAATAACTAGTGCAATCGAATCTAAAGTACTCATTTTTATTTTTTCTATTTTTATTTATTATATTTAATAAATTTGCTATTTATTCAAAATGAATCTGTTTTTTTACATTGGATTCATAAAAATATTTGCACTTATTTATTCTTATATATTTATGATCCTAAATTTACTTTTGTAAAATTCTATGTCACTAATGCAAGTTAAAGTGCATTTTGATCACCAATGGTCGAAGATATAAATTTATTATTGCATTGTAATTTAAATTAGAGGTATTAATTAACATTTATTATTAAATATCATGATCATATGAAAAGTTACAAATTATATTTTCGTTTAATTCAATTTCATCTTCGAAGTGGCAACATAAAAGCAATCTTTTATAAAACTAAGTAATATAAATACCTAAGATTCCTTAAAAGAAGAGGTTTGCATCTCTATATTGACGTCATGAATAAGCTATGCGCTCTTGTTTATCAAAGGCCATGATACTACTCATTTGCTATGTTTGGCTACCTCTCAATAAGAGTTATAGGTTGCTATTAAAAGAAAACGCTTCATAAATATAGCTTTTAGGTACATAGCATGATTGTTACATTTCATTAGCCTCTAGGTAATTCACTGCTGCTTGTGAGACATGACAACAGCATTATTAAGTTTCCATACTATTAGAATGATAGTTAAATAATTTCCCTGAGTAATTCATTGTTTTGTTCTTATGCTGTAAGACTACAGATCTTAACTAGTATTAATTTGAAATGTCTGCTCTATAAGAATGATTATCTTTCGCATGGACTATACGATTCTGACAGCAAAACATGATTTTCTAAATACATCTTTTCTGCAGTTTTGTGTCTCTCTTAAGTATGTTTCTTCTGCAACAAAATTTCTTTAAAAATATTAAAACTGTGATCATGTAAAATATAGTAATATGGAATTTTTTTCCAAAAATTGTTGCTAATTTAATAATGTATCTCAATGAATTAAATTTAATTATATACTGTATTTTAACATCTTTTAACGAAATACATACATATATATATATATATTCGTTCGTCCAATATATCATATATATATATATATATATATATATATATATATATATATATATATATATATATGTAGGGGACGTAAGAAAATGGAGTTAGAATTATGCAGGAAAAAAACATTATATTTATTACGACATTACACAGGATTAGAAAAAATAATAGTTACAAAGAAAACATTTGGCTGATAATAAGGTTACATAGTACCTGCACACTATAAACACGGAAATATTTACGAACCGGATGGTTCGGCTTCCATTCCTCACAGTCCTCTACTCTCTTCTAATTCTATTGTATATAGAATATTTTAACAAAATTATTTCTAAAAATAATAACAATTTTATTTTTCATACAATTTTTTAAATAAATTCAAAAATTAATTTCTGCATTTCACTTGATAAACAATTTCACATCATAAGTTTAATAATTACTAACTTATAAGCAAATTATTTTCAATGTATAAATATTTAATGTTCTTATGTTTTATTTAATAAAACCATATCTTATAAAAATTTTAAATTATAATATACTCATAGAAAATGTTCAAAATAAACAGATAAATACAAAACATTTATTTATAATATCTTATTTAAGCTATGTCATAAAATACAAAATTCTACAAAGTATTATTTTCTTTCAAAAGAAATAAAAAATTTTTAAGATATCAAGAGTAAAAATAAAATAGAACAGAAATAGAATAGAACACAACAGAAATATTATTCTTATATTTTGTTTTGTTTTCGTTTTAAAACTTAACAGATTCCTCATAGATAAAAAAAAATTTAAATTTTCTTTCGAATATAAACCACTGTGATTTAAAAATAAACAAATGAAATATTTACTTATTTTTATCAAAACCAACATTCATGGAGCCATTACTTCGACTTCCATACTTTTGTCTAGACAGAACATCGACTCTTTTTATGCAAAGAAATTATTCTAACTGAATTCTTTCAATGAAAATAAACAAAGATAATCAGTTTTTAATTTAAATATGCAATATCAAAAGCTTATTTTAATTTAAAACAATAAAAAAATCAATCGAATTCTTTCGAATTTTATCCTTTTAGAACAATATAGAACAGCGTTTTGACCTACTTCAATATAAACAGTTTAAATTCAAGAATTTTACTGAACACATTATACATTTCAAAAGATTAAACTTCACTATACATGCAAATTGACGTGCAGAAAATATATATCAAATACATGCAGTATTTGTAGACAAAACTTATAACATTCATGCACACGTCTGAACAAAATTTAATCAAAACAGAAGTTATAAGGAACTAATACTACAAAACAAAAGTTATGTTATTTGGATTAGTTTTAATACAAAACATGCTATTATTACAACATACACATATTATAAAGATGATAATGAAATTTGTTAGAACAAAATAAATTTACCTGTTTTCTGGATGAAACTATAGCTCGGCGGAATTCCGATATGAAATACATCTGTTCCGTTTCTGGATGAAAAAGAACGACTCAGGAAAATTCACAAAATGGAATGCATTCCGGATGAACACATAATCAGGGAAATTCCGATGTGAAATTATAACTTACAAATTAATATAGCTAAAACTCAAAACTAATTAAATAGAAAACAGTGGGAAGGGCCACTAGTTGGAGCGCCATTTTGTAGGGGACGTAAGAAAATGGAGTTAGAATTATGCAGGAAAAAACATATATATTTATTACGACATTACACAGGATTAGAAAAAATAATAGTTACAAAGAAAACATTTGGCTAATAATAAGGTTACATAGTACCTGCACACTATAAACACGGAAATATTTACGAACCGGATGGTTCGGCTTCCATTCCTCACAGTCCTCTACTCTCTTATAATTCTATTGTATATAGAATATTTTGTATTGGCCAGTAACGCCATCTATCGTCAGTATAGTTATTATGGATCTGTTACATATATATATATTGGACGAACGAAGGTTATCTTTATGGCTATACAAAATTATTTCGTGAGTTATCTTCATCCATCTTTATTTTAACTTATCTCAAATGCATTTCAAATATAATTTGAGGAATGTTTCTTATCACCTTTCTTATTACAATTTTTTGTATAAGATGCCATCACATTCACCCCTTTAACGCTGAATAGGTACATTTTAAATGCAGCTGTCTGAGCATTAGAAAAAAATTATAGCTTTTTTTTTTAAAGCACATACACAAAAAAATTTATTAAGCCCATACATTTCAAATTAAATAATCATTATTCTGAGTGCTGAAAATGTTCCTGTTCCTAATTTTATCCTGTTTTTTTATGCTTTTGAGGTTGGGAGTTATGTGGAAAAGTATGTTGTACAGTTGAGATAATTCTTATTCCAGACATAACGCATAATAAACCAATAAATTACATTCAGGAAAAATTTTTTAACACATCCTGTAGATTATTCACAAGATATAAGATGCGAGACATAATAAGGCATAAAGGACAGACGAGGTGAAGGTAATGGGAATTTTTAATATTCAATAATTATGAAACGAGACCACACCCTGTTTTCTTTAATCTCTTATGCATAAAATAAGTTTAGCCTCATATGAAAAACGTCGTAAGCTAATAATAAAACTAATAATTATTCCTAATGTTAAATTATTTCATAAAATAGAGAAAAATTAAAGAGAAAGAAAACTAATTACAGAAACGTTTATCGCATCATTAAATTTTAAATTAACATACTTTATAATCAGATCCCTTTGCGAGTGTTTTATAGAGAACAATGAATTCGGAAAAATAATCAAAACATGCAGTCTGCAAAGCAATAATGCATAGCTTCACGTGAATGTCACAACTTAACAGAATGACTAGCGTTATATTTCTTAATTAAATATATTTAAATCGCTTCGCCCTTCAGTCTGAAATGTTAATCCTTTACGTATAATTTTCTTCTTTCGTTCACACATTTTTCAATGAGTGTCTTTTACGCTGTAAATTAAAATTCTGAGTAGGTGTATTCTGATGTGTTTTTACTTTGCGTACTTTACTAGTATTTTTCTTGTGCTATATCAATTTATGAAATCTCAATTCATAATTTTAGAGACGCTTAAAACAGTGTTTTCTTTCCTTCTAAAGTCTCAAACTTGTTAGTTTACTTTATAAATGTATATACTTTAAACAAAATAAATGATGCTAATAATATATTTTGATTTTTAAGCATGCATATTTTTATACATTTTTCATCGTTAAGTAATATACTTTTCAGCTTGCGACTCAGGAAAAACAAATTTTTAATATTTTCTCGTAATACTGATCGCTTGAGAGCGTAGGAGTGTGGGTTCGATTCCCACCGTTGCCCTGGGTGTTTTCTTCGTTATCTTCTGTGGTTGTACATCTACCATTGTGCTATTTGTCCTATTATCGACGAAGACTTACAAGCGGATCTCAAGAATCAAGCATACAAGTCTGAATATATGTAATGTAATAAATAAAAATAAATTCTCGTAATAATCTGGTAATGTAAAACATTGTCCAACACAGTAAGGAAGTTAATACATAAAAAAGTGTTCAAATAAAAGTATAGAAAGTAGTTTTCGAATTTTTAAAATAAACGGGAACTTTTTTAATTTAAAATATGATAATGTGAAATTTATAAAATTTCTTAAGAGCAATTTCAATATGTATTTCTATTTCACTAAAAAATATCAACCATTAGACTTTTGAATTTAAGAAATGCTTAGTATGTCATATATAGTTCTAATATCAAATTATTATAAAAGGGTAAAATTGTTTTTATATAAATTTCGTAGTTAGACATTTTAGTTTTATTTATTTTGAAAACTAACTTGATTTGTTTCTCAATACGATTCAAATATTTCTTCAAAGATACTATTTTAATCGTAATGCTAAAACACAATTATTAAAGTGACTGATTGCCTTATAATATTTGAAGTGCAATTCAGTAAATTTTCTGAAGTTAATATTTAACAAACTTGTCTTTTTACTAAATGATGATTGATTGTAGTCGAAAATCATTTGCTTTCTGTCGTATCATTTAAAGAATTGATGAAATTAAATCGGGTCTCTAAATTTTCCCAGTAGAAGGAATTGATCAGATTGTAAAAATAATTAAATTAAAACTAACCTTTCTTAAAAATATTTATTTTATTGTACAAGATTAATTTATGCAAATTAACCATATTTAAATACAAAAAAGAAGATTTTTAAAAAAAAACTCTAAATTTGTCTTTATTTTTCCAGGAAATCTTGATCAAAACGTCAATTTCCACAAGAAAAAATGAAAATAACAAATTCGCATGTGATACTTAGTAAAATAAATTATCCAAAATCTACATTTAATTAAAATCTGAGATTTAAATTTAATTAAAATTCTTTTCTATATTGATTTTAATCGTGAATATAAATTATACAAAATAAGGTGAAATTACAAGCATATGAGAAACATTTTAACCTCACAGATTGTGGTTTGGTTCGTTTGTCGCTCAACGGTCATTTTTGCACACGGCGGCTAATTAGACAGATCTACGGTTTAAGGCCGATTCCGAGCCACACTATACCAACATTGATACCCAAGGTGGGATTCGAACCCACAAACTGATGAACCGAAAGCAAGAGCGCTAACCATTCGGCTGCCAGTTTGGCATCACAGATTAAGTGGAATTGCCATTTTACACAAAAGTTTAAATTCATCATTAGCGACTAGCAGTGCATTAGAAAATAAATTTCTGTCCTTCATAGAGCAATAAATTGTATTTTTATTCAAGATTTATTTAAAAAAAACATTTTTCTGGAGTGCGACTTCTCATATACAAGTGTAAAGAAATAACAAATGCGGGAAAATATTGAAGTTATAAAAGACAAATGTGTGTTGTTCGAGTTTTTGTGTCCCAAAAGGTACAAAATGTTTTAATTCATTAAATCTATTAACATAATAATACACATTGCTCTAACTTTGAACATACAACTAGTATTTCCCTCAGATTCAGAGAAATAATTTCTTAACTAGTACGTACATTTGATTTTATTCTCATTGTGAAGGAAATTTGCTTGTCTAAATCAAATATAGTTATCAAACTTTTGATAGAATAAGTATAATTTCAGCATATGTTTACAAGTGACTACAGTCAAACTGTGTTTTCTATGTGGAAATTTGAAATTCACCTGTGTTCGAATTTAAAGAATTTTTTAATTAAATTGGAAGTACCTTTTACTCGCACTACCAATGAACGTAGTCTGTATCTGTTGGACAATCTATTTTAAATAAATGTTTGTATTTTTTCCCGAGTTCTTAAGAAACGGAAACATGTAAAGCAGCAAGATAAAAAAAAGTTTTTTTTATTTTTGAAGATGTGCAAGTGGGAAAACTTTCATTGATTAAAAGAGAGAGAGTAAATTGATTTTATGCTATTTACATAAGAAATTTCTTAAACTTCGTATAGAACTACGGCTGATTTAGTTGACTAACACATTTTACCATGTTTTTATATATATATATATATATATATATATATATATATATTATATATATATATATATATATATACATATATATATATATATTCTTGTATCTGCGAACAAAAGTACTTACAATTTAAGCATTTAAGCTTAGCTTTTTTTCATTTAAATTATTGATATCTGGAAAAGATATAATTTGTGAGTAATGCTCAAAAATAATGCATCTTAGTTAAAAAATTTTTATTTATTGTAATATAAATTTCATTTTTAACCATTTAATTTTTCAAATTTATAATCTTTTATGTCAGATTAATTCACATTTACTATCAAAAAATGTTAAATATTTATTTTAATTGGAAAACTCTGATATTAAGTATAAATTTTGGAAATTTTTCTTTGAAGTTACCTTTAGAATGATAATATAAGCCATTTAATCTTGTAAGATATAGCTGCTCAGAAAATATCTAAGTTTGAAAAAATCCTGCACCTTTAAATATGCTATTCTTTTTTTGAAATGTCAATTTCATGTGTGCTTAGAAATATTTTCATTTTCACTCAATTTTTATGCACTAATTGAATAATCACTTCAGAAGCAATTAAATTACATTTCTAATAATAACAGTGTAAATGGAAAATTCTTGGGCTCGTATTGTTTTACATTATAAATGTTCTTTGGATAAGAAAAATAATTACTTGCTGCGGATTTATTTCATGGCGTGCTTATCAAAATTAATCTGATGATGAAACTAATTGATAAGATCTGATGATGAAACTGACTGGAAGAACTGCATGCTTGGAAAGAAGAGGCTTAAAAAATTGCTATTTTAAAACATCCTATAAATAATTTTAGCTATAATACAACTGTCATTCATGTTATTTTAGGGAATTTTAATACACTAGTTACAGCGATTAAAAAAACATTTTTTAAGATTATAATATTTTGATTTATTTATTTATAAATGAAAATCATTATTTTAATTAACTAAAACGAATCTATTTTTTCATAGAAATTATTTTTACAATTACTGTCTTCATATAATTTTCTGAAAATAAAATTAATTCAGTCAGTCGATTCCTTTTACTGATTCGAGGCAATTTTATGTGAATCAACTGATACCTTAATTCACTCATACAAACGAGCAAAAATACTTTTTTAGTTCTTGTCTTCATAATTTCTTTGTTTTTCTATACCACAGTATATAACTTTAGTAATAAGAATTGAATTTAAATATTCATATCATTAGTTATAATTTCAACAAACCAGTTACACTTTTACCATGAATATGAAATATTTAAATACACTGCTGGCAACCAAAATTGCAACATCAAGAAAGACAAGGGACATCATAAAATTTATTTTGTAGATATCATTTTGAACAAGTATCAAATTAGTAAATTTATACACTTCTGTAAAGAGTGGTTCACACATGCCAAAATCATTAGCCAGAGTAACCGCAATTGTTAACAATGACCTCTCCCCCACGCCTCGGCATTGATTCAGAGTACAGCAGACAAAGCAGCTTCCACACGTTGCCGAAATTGATCTAGTGTCGCAGCTGGGGATGTAATCTGGGTCAATCATTGAGAAACCCTGGATAATATATTTTCTATCGGTGAAGGATCCGGAAAAATATCCGGCGAGGGAAACAATTCAATCTGGTAATTAACGAAGAACCCTTGGACAATGCGAGCCACGTGTTGTGCTGTATTATCCTGTTGAAATATGGCTGTGGGCAAGCCCTGAAGGTAAGAAAGGACAACTGGCTGCAACATTTCGGAGCGCTGGCTGTTTAAAGTACTGAACACGTCGGTCCGTCGTACCCTCCTGCATCCAACGATCACATATCCGCATAACAGTTTGATTTTGTCCAACACCACTACCGATTTCCCTGAATGATAATCCACAATTTTAGTAGGTAACTATCCTTCTGTCGAACTCAGATACTTGATCAAAAATTATCTGTTTTATGCGATACATAATTGATCTTTTTTGTGGCAAAAAATCACAATTGCCGAAATTGAAATCTTCTAAATCTCCAAGCCTTAAATAGCACTTTGAAGTGGCACCACATGCACGCGTGATGTGCGTCTGCACTGAAATTTTAATTTGCATATCTCACCTCCACTTACGTATGTTGAAAATTTCATGCTTCCTTCAACGTGTTGCATTAACGGTGGCCAGCAGTGTATATCTGAAGATATTACTCCCTTTCAGAAATCATTTACATTTTACTTATATTATATCGTTATTTCATTGATATAAACCCCACTGTTCCATGGTTGGTTTGAGCGTTCTTTTCGCTATAGTAAGGTAGTGAGCTTGAATTACAATCCAAAAGAAGATTCTTTGCATTTGTTAATGGCGGTAGGGGCATGTAAAATATCTGTCGCGATCGCAATAATCTCTATATGAAATATTACCTACAGAGGTGACAGGTCAAGTCTTGGGAATCTTCTGCTTGGTTCTTACTTCCATATAACGAGAACCTACCCACTTCCAAGATCACGATGGTACTCCCACTGTGTACCCCACTACATAAAAAAAAATCTATTCTTTGTAATTTTTATATAGTAGTGCTTGTGGTGCTGAGGTAGATAAATTAAGTAGCAAAGTTCTCTCAAGAAAAAAGCTTTCATTAACCCAGATAAGCCTACTGTCCTATATTCTACTGTCCTAAATATAGGACAGTAGGCTTATCTGGGTTAATACGGTTTTCGAATATTCATTTTATAAACATCCTTTGATACTTTCAGATATAATTTCTTTTATAAAAAATTCCAGTTTTAAATTATATCAGAAGAACAAAAATATTTTTAATGTAATGCATGAATGCTGGAAAATAATTGTTTTTCAATTTAAATGTTTATTTATTTCCTCTTTTTTTTTATAATAGATTATTTTTTAATGAAATTATGTGAAAAGGATTGAAAGACATTTTTGTAGTGCTCAAAAGAGTAATTGTTGAATTCATTGCTTTGGTAGTAAATGAATTTATGATGTTATTTTACAGTAATTTATATTTAAAAAATCGTAAGTTTCTATGAAAAGCCATTTGCATAAAAAAGCATTATATTTATAGAAAACAGTATATTTTCGCAGAAAGTATTCATCATTTTTGTTTGTATTTTTCTTAAAATACACAAACATTTAAATAAATACATACATTTGTATTTTAAAAAAATAAACTTAAATTATTAAAAAATGAAATTTTGATTACAAATAAGCAACTGTACCATATAGGACTGATGATAACTTTTGAGATTTTAACCACTTAATTAAATATTGCCTTCATTGAAATGAAGTTGTATTTTTTCTTAAATTATAATCTGTAGTAGTAAATTTTATTTATTTATCACATTTTTGTAATATTAATTGAACAATGATAAATTAATAATGAATTGAGATTTTATTTAATTTTGTATAATTTCTTATATATTTTTAAATGCCAAATTTTCATACAGGGAGTTAAAAAAATAAACATATATTTACCACATATTTATAGATTCACATATCAGTTAGTTTGCTTAACAGCTTTTTTCTATGAACTTTAACGAAGTTAAATGGTTGAATCCGTTATTTTAACGAATATAATTAGGAGTAAAAACTAGCACAAATACACATATTGTGGAAAGATATTTCAATTAAAATCAAAAATGTTTGTATTAATAGATTTTATGACAAGCTAACAGAGCTACAGGAATTTCTTAAAATTCTTGGAATCATAAGTGAATGAGGCAGTGAGGTTTTACGATAATTCAGAAGTACTGCTTAATGATACCCATAACATTATAGCTAGTACACAATATTCGTGGATTCATGATATCTTATAAATGGTCTTTAATGATGTCCATAACATTATATATCCAGTACACATTATTCGAAAATGATTGAGGTCTGCAATTCTGCAGTCTAATGCTTGCGGTATTGAACATTTATTGAGAGGAATAGTAATGCATTGATGTTTCGGACATTTAACTTTAGTTTTAGTCAATTTATAATATTTTACGTTTAAAAATTATTTTATTCCTAACTGAACAAGTATTCATGATTTGTTTAAGTTTTTTTTTTTTGCTATCATATTTTATTAATGTATATATTTATTATTCCACTATAAATGGATTTTAAATACCTAATTTTATATACTAACTACTCTTTAATAGGGAAGGAAAACTACTAGTTATTATTTCAAGAATTTAAATTGAAATTAAAATTAAGAAATAAAAAGGAAAATTTAAATACTGTTATCCAAATATAATTATATTCATTTTATATTTTCATAAAATTGCAATATATATATATATAATCTACTTCAATTTTAGTTCCAATTGCGGAGATTTCACGCAAAATTTTACAGTTTTGTTGATACTTAATCTGTTTAAATTAAAAATTAAGCGATTATTTTGTGCTGATAATTTTAACATTATAGTTAACATCCGAATAGCAAATATATAGTTTAGGAGATGCTAAATTCTTTAGGAAATGAAATAACTTTATTTACACACTATAGAAGTCTCGTATAGATTAAAAATAATAAGTTTACTTTATTAGGGAGGAAATGACTTAAATTAAAACAGAAATTTAACATTGGATATATCGCCCACATACACACAATACACAATTTTAATTTATATTTTGTACTTAAGCAGATTAATGCCAATTTAGAAGACAAACCGAGTGATATTTTGTCGGCTGAAGGAATAAGCCTGATTGGCATCTATGTCTAGTGTACGAGAGATGACTGCACATCTTTAGTTGTTCAACAATACTAACAATGAGTTTGAGACTCAAAGAAAGAAAATTCTCTTCTCAGATCATAAGGTAAGTAGATGATTCTTAGGGACCTGACAGTCTCTGACCTGACTCTGAATTTATTCTTAGGGACCTGACAGCTGTGAAAGTCAGACTCAACATAGAGGGTAGGGACAGGGAAATTGTTTTTGGCTCTGGATACCTGCCCTATGAAGAGAAGGCTCCACCTGACCATTCTCTGCACAAGCTCATGAACTTTTGCAGTAATAACAACTTACAGGTAATCCTAGGACTAGACTGTAATGCTCATCATGTTGTCTGGGGAAGTACGGACACAAATAAAAGAGGTGAGTACCTTTTGGAATTTATTCTAAACTATGGGTTAGATATTCTAAATGTGGGCAACAAACCAACTTTTATTACTTCCAATCGATCTGAAGTATTTGACATTACTATAGCGACAACGCTGATTAGTAAAAATATCAAATACTGGAAAGTAGATGACAGACCTTCTGGTTCAGATCATCAAAACATCCATTTTGAAATTCACTCTAATGTGTGTCTGGATCGCATATTCAGAGACCCAGTTAGGACGGACTGGAAGAAATTCCAAGAAGAACTGACTGGGTTGATTGAGCTCGGTAACAGACCTATTAGAGACAACTACGATCTAGAAGTTACAACAGATCTCCTACAGAGAAGTATTCTAGATTCTTATCATAACAATTGCCCCATTCGCACTAGAAGAGCTAAACTCCAATGCCCTTGGTGGAATGACTCTCTAGCTGCCGAAAGAGCAAATGTTAGAAAACTTTTAACAAAGCTAAGAAAAATGGTGAATGGGAGAACTATAAAAGGGCCCTCACTATTTATAACAAACTTGTTAGAAAAAGCAAAATTAACTCCTGGAGAAAGTTCTGTGACGAGATAGATTCTATTTCTGAAGGAGCTAGACTCCAGAAATTCCTTAAAAGGGATGAACCTATTTTGGTTGGTACCCTAAAAGACGAGGAGGGTAATTTTGCTGCTTCCGGAAAAGGGGTTATGGAAATTATGACCAGGACTCACTTCCCGGGAGCTAGAGATATTTATAGCAACGAAGGGGAACATTGCATTGGCTCTTTGCAAAGAGTCAATAGCAATCAATGGACCATCGCTAAAAATATCATAAACTACAACATTGTTAAATGGGCAATTTTTGCCTTTAAACCTCTAAAATGCCCTGGGCCTGATGGAGTTATGCCCATCATGATCCAGAAGGCAGAGAAGGTTGTCATACTAAAGCTAACTAGAATTTATAGAACTAGTTTGGCCCTGGGATATATACCAAAGACATGGCAAAAGACTAGGATTGTTTTCATTCCAAAACCTGGCAAGGACACTTACGACCAGGCCAAGTCATACAGACCAATCAGTCTTTCTTCATTCTTTCTTAAAATTATGGAGAAAATCATTGATCGGCATATTAGAGATTACTTGGGTAGAAATAGTCCCTTGCATGCTCTTCAATTTGCCTATCAACCCGGCAAATCTACAGAGACTGCTCTACATCAGCTAGTTTCCAAGATTGAAGCCACTCTGGATCAAAAGGATATTGCCTTGGCAACCTTCCTCGACATCCAGGGTGCTTTTGATAATACTTCCCATCCATCCATCCTCAATGCACTTAGAGGGGCAGGGATTAATCAGACCCTGTGTACTTGGATTGAGGCATTAATTTCGGATAGATATATACAAATGAACATCTTCGGTGAATCATTTGATAAAAAGACTACTAGAGGTTGTCCTCAAGGAGGTGTTCTGTCACCATTACTTTGGAACCTAGTTGTAAATAGCCTTATAAAACATCTAAATGATAAGAGCTATTATACGCCAGGGATATGCTGATGACATTGTCATCCTTATCCTTGGTAAAGATTTTGACATAACTTGTCATCTCATGCAGGATGCTCTAAGTTATGTAGGTCAATGGCATGGACAGGGACCTGATGGTTAATCCTCAGAAAACCTACCTTGTACCTTTTACACGCAAAAAGAAACGGAAAGGTTTTTTCATACCAAGACTTTTTGATGTTGAAATCAATGTGGCTTCAGAGGTGAAGTATCTGGGCATCTATTTAGACCAGAAACTCACCTGGAATAAGCACATTGATGATAGGATCAACCGAGCAAAGAAAAGCATTATGATTTGCAGGCGAATGCTTGGTAAAAATTGGGGTTTACATCCAAAACTGATGTTATGGATGTACACAGCTTTTGTTAGGCCCATTTTCACATATGCCTGTGTGATCTGGTGGCATAAGGTGGAACAGAAGATTGTGATTGACAGACTGGGGAGTCTACAAAGACTAGCCTGTCTCTGCATCACAGGAGCAATTTCCACCACGCCAACCAGAGCATTGGAGGTTGTGTTGGATCTGACTCCCTTGGACATCTTCATCTGCAGCGTTGCAAGATTGAATGCATACAGAATGAAGCTGCAAAACCACTGGTATGACCAGCCTGTTGCCAAAGGGCACAAGGACATCACCAGGAAATTTCAAGACCCTACTTTTCTGATGCCATCTGACATCATGGAAAAAACATACATGTTTGACAAGACATTTGATGTAGTTTTTCCAACTAGAGAGGAATGGGATAACAACATGTTTGAAACTAAAACAGGAGATCTAATCTGGTACACAGATGGATCACTGAAGAACAGCCTCTCAGGTCTGGGAGTTTGTGGCGTGTCACCAAGAATCAGCTTGTCTGTAAGCCTTGGGCGATAAGCTTCGGTCTTCCAGGCAGAAGTTTTGGCCATTATCCACTGTCTGCAACTGAATATGAAGAAGGGCTACTACGATAAGCGGATTTTCATTTTCAGTGACAGTCAAGCCGCTTTAAAAGCGCTCAATTCCTTCGAAATCAAATCTAAAATGATTCTGGAGTGTAGAAACCTTCTTACAGAATTGGCAACTAGAAACAGGGTGATCCTTGTACGGGTGCCAGGGCATAAAGGTATCGAAGGCAATGAAAGGGCTGATGAGCTTGCTAAACAAGGATCGTCTTTTGTTCCCATTGGTCCAGAACCTTTTTGTGGGATCAATTTGAAGACCGCAAAAACCAATGTTCGCAGATGGGAAAAACGGAAGATGTATGAAGCTTGGCTCAAATCTCCTGGTCAAACCCACGCTAAAGGTATGATCTGTAGGTCATCAGCGAGGATTTCCTATGAAATTCTTAGATGCTCTAGGCAGAAGATACGTTTAATCGTAGGCTTCATAACTGGGCACTACTATTTCAGAAAACATCTCCATAAAATGGGACTGTTTCAGCAAGATCCTATCTGCAGGAAATGTCATATGCAAGAGGAAACGGCCAAGCATATCATTTATGAATGCGAGGCTCTTGCCCTCCCTAGATTAACCTCTTTAGGCATCATCCATACTAGAGAGTTACACCTAGATTCCATTAAAGGGTTATCAGACTTTATTAATAAAGTGGGTGATCCGAGCAAATGGAACTAAGAAACATTGGGTTTGGAGTTAACAGTACAAAATGCTGATAAAAGCAGAGGTGCTCAATGACATACAAACCCAACTCGAAGAAGAAGAAGATGATGATCATGAATTATGCTAGGAAATATTTTGCAGAAAAAATATAGAAATAAGACTTGTTTTTTTCTGCATTTTTAAGAAAGGAGAAATAATAAAACAGCAATTATTTGTATTTATTTTGCCTAAGATATCTTAAAATGGAAAATTTCTCGGTTATTTTATTACTGTAGTATATTATATTTATTTCATTTTAACCTATTATCCTTGATTAAAATAAATTAAATAGAATTTTTGATGGTAATGACACATTTTATGAAAAACCTTAAGTCATATTTCTATTTAATATACTATTTGATCTTTTTTTTCAATGGTACAGTTGGGAATTTAATTTATATTTGAATTATATATATATATATATATATATATATATATATATATATATATATATATATATATAATATATAAAATTATTAATTTAAATTAATGTTAATTTTTAGAACTTATTTAAACAAATTTTAAAATTACATGGTAATGTTTTCAAGAGAATTTTTTTTCATAGAAAATTCCATTTACAGTTATATTTTTAAATAAATCCAATAATTTTATTTTTAAAATTCTTTAACACAAAAATCTAGTTTAAATGAAGTATTCTTCACAGATATTGTTCAAAGTATTGTAAATTTATCAAATAAAACATCTGTCTAAAAGAGAGTTTTTCATATAATGTAGAGCCCATACATTATTTTCTTCTAAATTTCTTATTTAACTTTCCTTGTAAATTATGGTCTTTATAGCGGTTTAATATGCAGACTAACTCAAGATCTTGAATCCCAAAATCACAAATATGTGATATTCTACACTCGTCTAGCTTTTTCGAAATTTCCTATCATTTGTTCCTGGATTACCTCATTAATTCACGAAAGTGAAAATAATTTTGGAGATTTAAAGTAGTTAATGACGTGCATGTCTGTGCTAATGCTCATTGTTCACATTATCGTAGGCACTATGTAAAATAATAATCTCAGTGCTTGCGCTGTAGCTAGAATTCCGGAAGAATTTTAATCATTAATATCTAGTATTACCCTTATTAATATTTCAACACTTTTCCTAGTCAGCAGCATTTCTCTGAAATATAATTGTTAATCATAAAGTGAGGTAATTTTATATAAAAGCAATGAGATTATCTTTCTGTTGCAATTTAATTCTAATTTACTGCTTTATTCCCTTTACATTTTTGACATTACTTGACATATGAAAATTAAGTATTTTCTCAAAATACTTTCTATCAAAAACTTTGGTATAGTGACACATTATACAATTATGAATAAAATAACTAAATAATTATGTATTAATGATCAGAAAAAATAACGATGCAAGTCCTACATGATAAGAATGAGTGTGTCATTCTATTCTTATAACATTATACGTCTTTCCCCATTTTCTAAAATATATTTAGTATATACGTATAAAAAAAATTTAATAATTAACACCATTCCTGATGTAATCATCTATCACTGGGACTGTCCCGATTTTCGAGTTGAAAATTTTAAAATTTGCAGAGTTACAAAATAAGTGATACACTAAAATAAAATTGAAAATTATGCAAAACAAAAAGATATCTCTAAAATAATGTTTCTGTACAGACTAGGAGGTGAATGCTCGTGGGTCGATCTCATCATAAGTGATCATGATTCATCATCGAGATAAATTAACAAATGTTTAGAAACCTCATTAAAACAATAGACGCCCAGAAACCTATAACGTAAATTCCTTAGAAAACAAGATTTTTCACGTATAAGGCACTGTACAGTCCTTGGTAAATTTGGTTCGAGTTTGAAAATACGAGTCAAATACCTAACTCTCAATAATCCACATAAACTTAAGTATAAGCTCTTTTTGTATAGGCTTAAAATGACGGAATTACACATTACCAAATCATAAGCTATACATTTTGGGCAAAGATCAGCAGTAAATGAATTTTCATACGTGTACATATATACATATACATGATATTTTTTTAATTGACAGTGATTGTAGCACCGTGTAGCACGATCTAATATAGCCAAAATGACACCTAACTTGGTATTTAGAGTAATCAAAACATTGAAAAAAATTCTGTGAAAAATACTTTAGTTTAAAAAATCACCGCTAGAGCATTTTGTGACGCTGCAGTAGTTTACAATAACGAGAATTAGCATAAAACACTGGTATCAAAGATAAATGCAAATGTGCGATGATAGCACCATTAATAGGGGCTACAATAGCAAATATAGTAGCTCCTACAAATGATCTCATCTGAAGTATAGGAGCTCTAGTGACTATGCCTACCATGTTACTGGAACGTGTGTTACTGTTGAAACTGTATTATATGAATCAATGTAATGAATCTGCAGTTTTTCGGGAATTTCGATCCAGAAAAAAAATATGAAAGGGGCCTTTATCGCTGAATGGTCTTAAGAAAATTATTAAGTTCAAGGAAACGTGATCACTGACCATTCGCGCTTGAAAAGTACGCAAACCAGTATCAAAAAATGTATTAAATGAAGTGGTAACTGCAATTATTGAAGGATCACAGGGAAACATTGATGGTACTAGCAGCGTCCGGCGTATAGCTCGACACACACACACAATTGGACATGTGAATTATTCTACTGTAGGCAGAGTTTCATCACCATTCAAGAAAATTGATTCCCTAGACCGTCAGACAACCGAACATATCGCAATAGCAAACATAATTTTTAACTGTTCAAGGGGTTAAAATAATTAATATGGAGCTTTAAAATTCAACAATACACAATAATAATTTACAAATAAGATTGTGCATTTTTTTCTAACTCCAAGAACGTAAATTTAATAAAAAATTTTAACTAATTATATGCTGTAAATATATTTAAGCATGCAATTTTATTCTTCCTCAAATTTGCAAATCCTGATTCGTTTCAAAACGCAAGGTCGTAAAATAATGAATTAAATAAATAAAAATGTACATTTAAAAAAATAGGTTTTTCTTGCGTCATTTCAAGGTGATACATTTGATACATCATAAGATAAAATTTCGTTAAATATCGATTTCAAATCTTTTTTGAATCTCTATGGTGAAAAAGATTTTATTAAATGTAATGATATTACATCTTAGCAAAATTACCTACGTAATAAGAGAGATATATTTTTATTCGTATGAAAATATTAATATTTAACTCAAAATTCATTTAAAATACATGAAGATATAAAGCCTATACAAGTCATTCATTTAGTGAATATCACCCAGTATTTTTAATAAAAATATTAGGTTAATAATGATAAAATGCTGGATTTCGATTTGAATCATATGCACTGTGATTACATTAATCCTTTTCTGTTGCTATCAAAAAAAAAATTACTAAAATTGTTTTTAATGTTACTGAAGCTTACATAATATTTTGAAGTATATCAATTTTTATAAAAATAATTTTATCAATATTATTTTATCATTGCAGAAGTAGTACCCTGAGGCTTAAAGCTCAGAATTTCAGTTCCACACACGCTTTTTGGATTCAAATCCCCCTATGTTTAAACTGTAATTCCTGGCCTAAACAGTTTTTGTGTGTGCAAAAAATGCTTAACAGCCATGGGTTATTATACAAATATGTGAAATCAATTAAAATTTACCTCGCCGACTATTATGGTTTGAAAATAATCGTTAATAAACGTAGAACTTGCATTTGATTTGGCTAGTCATCCTACGGTTACTTTACGTAAGAAAGAATTAACTTTTATACCGAGGATTTTTTAATCGAACACTTGAACTGAAAATATGAGCATGAAGTACTCGTTTTCTTAAAATTAGATCATACTTATATTGTGTAAATTTTCTATATACAATTTTTTAAGTAAGAATATGTTCATATATTTGTGAGTGGGATTATCTTCCTCAGGATACTAAGAATGCTGGGTAACTTAATATGCATGCAACAATGAATAATTTGTAAACTCACATGAAATTACAAATAATGACTAAGAGTTAACCTTCATATACGAAACTCCTGTCATTTTAAAATTGAATTAACAAATTTGTGAAATAATTAAGTATTCTTACATGTTTAATTTTCAATTTTGATGGACAATAAATAGATAATAACAGCGCATAGCGATTCAGATAATTTAGTAAAATCAGATTATTTCAAGAATAGAAACTAAAGTTATTTGCAATAACAACGCATATGTAATCCGAAACAAAAAATTCATTTTATATTATGCTTATATTTTTAACAGAAAAATTGTTTCTAAAATGAAAATTTCAGTAAGAGTCATAATTTTTAGGTACATTTAAGAGAATAAGTCATTAAAAAAGCACAAGAATGAGTTACTTAATAGGTTGTTTCTGTGTTTAAATGCCTATACAGCACCTAAAGTTTTTAACAAGTGCAAAATAACGAGGTCAACCCCTGAGCTGGTACAATTTCTCTCGGCATGTCATTTTACATCAGTGAAGAATTTACTGCAGAAAATACTCGTTTCTTCATTGAAGATCTGCATTAGCAATAAACGAGCCAATCGAACTCCTTTTTAACCAAAGTTTTCAAGATTATGATATAATAATATTAAACCTCATGGGAGGATATTTGCTGTAACATACGTATATTAAGCATGATAAATTAATGTTATTAATGAGAAAGTATTTATGAAATCTTTCCATCACGATTAGTTTACATCTGCATGTACATTCATTTTTTATCTAATGTAAATACATTTTTACTGAAATATCTGCAATGGAAAAAAGTAACGAGCACACATTTACTAATACATACTCATGTTTTTATGCTATGTGAGAGAAATAAAAACACCACACCAAAGAAAAATTTATTACAACTAAAAAATTATATAAGTACATTTTCATTTTAGAATTAAGATTTACGATCCAATATTGTTTTGATCTTAAGATTTTAAAAATTGAAAGAAAATACACTACAGGCCATTAAAATTGCTACACCAAGAAGGAATGCTAATAACAGAACGATATTTATTGGACACAAAATTATAGTGGAAAGAACAAGTGATTAGATTTTCAGGAAATTAGGATGTATAGATCATGAGAAACCAGTACCCAGAGCAGCCACCTCTGGCTGCAATAACAGCATTTATCCGCCTAGGCATGGAGTCATACAGAGATTGTATGGCATGTACGGGGATCTCAGTCCATGCAGCTTCAAAACTATGCCACAGTTCATCGACAGTAGTGGATGGTGAGTGATGGCGTGCCAATCGCTCGGCAACCATTGACCACACGTTCTCAATTGGTGACAGATCAAGAGAACGTGCTGGCCAGGGTAACAGTTGAACCTGTTCTGTATCAAGGAAGTTCAGAACAGTACGGGCGACATGCGGTCATGCATTATCCTGTGGAAACAAAGCATTAGGGAGGCCTCGAAGATAGGGCAGAGCCACGGGCCTTAACAGATCGGAAATATAAAGGTTGCTGTTCAAAGTGCCGGTAATGCGAACAAGAGGTGATCGAGACGTGTATCCAATGGCACCCCATACCATACCATCACTCCAGCAGATGGGCCAGTATGGCGATGTCCAATGCAAGCTGGCAATGCGCGTTCTCCACGATGCCTCCCAACATGCATGCGGCCATCATGGTCCTGTATACAGAACCGAGATTCATCTGTAAAGATGACGTGATGCCATTCCCGTGTCCAGGTTCGTCACTGATCACACCATTGAAGGTGCTCCTGTCTGTGACGCAGCGTCAATGGTAGCCGAAGCCATGATCGCCGTACAGACAAACCATGCTGCTGCAAACGTCATCGAACTGTTTGAGAAGAAACTTGCCTTGCAAATGACTCCATTTCTCGACTCAGCGTTCGTGACGTGGCTGTACGATCCCTTGTGACCATGCGGATAAGATGTCTGTCTTCTCTGCTGTTAGTGATGGGTGGTCGCTGAGATCCTGCATGACATTCCGTACGACTATCCTGAATCCATCGATTCCATATTCTGCTAACACTCATGGGGTCTCGACCGACACGAGCAGCATTATTGCGGTACGATAAATCGCAATCCCGGTAGGCTATAATCCTTCCTCGATCAAAGTCAGACACGTGCTGATAGGCATTTCTTCTTACACGAGGCATTACAACAACTTTCTTTACCGAAAACAACGTTGAAACGGAAATTGAGTATGAGAAAACTGCTGTCAAATCTCTGGTTTTATACACATTGTAGATGTCGCTACTGTCGCCTGCTTTGTATGAATGCGCTGAAAATCTAATCATTTGCATTAGTAAGTTCTACCTGTCATGCAAATTTCACGTGTGTGGTGTGCCGCCTTCCTGGTGTAACAATTTTAATGGCCAGTTGTGTATACATTCAATCAACATTTAAATATTAATAGTTAATAATTAAGTAAAATAATTTAGTCTTAAGGTAATTTTATAAATCCTTAAGACTTTTTAAACAAAACAAAATTAGTGCAATAAAATTCAGTACTGTATTTTAAAACAAATTATTTAAATATTTTAACTAAACCAACGTAACTATTAAATTATATAGTATAATTATTGAGTAAATAGCTCATATATCTGTGCATGTATGCAACATATATCTTTAAAAATAAATAACATTGTAAAATCTCCTAACAAATTACTTATTCTCAAAATTTGTCCACTACACAGTGCGATGTCTCAACTGATCTATTAAATAAATTCTGTTTTTCGAATCCTTTAAATATAGTTCCAAAGTTTGAAAAGCAACTGCATAAGCAATAATTGAAGAAACCTTGCTTTGAAGAAACCTGAAATGATAAACAGATAATTAACCGCAGAATCATTTAAAATCTAAATGTAAAAAATTAATACAATCATGATTAGGAAATAATATTTTTAAACATCAAATGCTTATATTTATTTAGCAATAAAAATTATCTGTCGTAGCAATTTAATGTTGCGAAACTTATTGATTTGTGTGCATTTAAAGCTGAAAAATTTCTAATCTTCTACAAAGATATGTCTTCTTAAACTTAAAAAAATATTAGCGCAAATTTTTAATGTGTGTTATGCGGAAGCAGTAATTTTATTATATTAGACCATATTTTAAAAGCATAGTTATATATGATAAATTCTAGATGAAATATATTCTTCCTAACTGAAACTAAGTATCTAATTAAGTATTAAATGGAACGTGGTATTATATAAGATGGTGAAAAGAATAAAGTCGGTTATGAGTGTCTCCTCAGTGACCAGTAGTAAGTGTCGCTAAATGCCGAAGTTATCTTTACATGTTTGTCGGCGAATGATTACTCATTTAGTATCTTCACTTATCAAAAGCTAAATGAATTTACAGCTTGCGTTTCCCATACTAGTCATTTTCTCTATCAGTGTTCAGGCGTACCCATGGATGTTTAATCAAGTGAATGGCTATGTCAGAGAAAAAATATTTGGTAGTTCATTTTGGACATCGTATGAAACCGAGTAGATGCATTACATTAAGTGTAACTCTAATTTTGGTCAAGATCTGAAGTTAAGAAAAAAGTTTCAGATATAATACTGGATAATTAATGCACTTGTAATATGTATCATGGGCTGTGGAAGAAGAACATTGAGTCACCCACAATATCATACCAATAAAGATCCAGCACAATAATGTAAGTTAAAAAAAATTTCCACTGTTTCTGAACTCAAATCTGACTATTGTGTTATTATTTCAGAAGAGAATTTGCATCGGAAGACATTATGCATGTCGTAACTTCATGACAACTTATTATCTTATTGTAATATATTATACTTTATATTCTAATACCTCACTCCACCATTCCAATGGATCCTTTTTAAAGTTGAGTTGAAACAGCACTTAGTTAACATCATAATCCAGCGATTAATGACTCACATATCTTGTGTTGGATGCAATTGTTTGAGCCCTGCTCTGACTATCAGAAAAATCCAACTTTGATTCAAGATTTTTCTTTCTGCACGAGACCAAAAATACGATTCTATTTTCCAATAAGACCGTCATGTCAACATGAATGAGAGAAAGGTATCCTTGTAGCAAATAAAAGTATATACCGTCTAGCAAACTGACAGCACGTGTAGAATGAAAAACAAATCATGACATTTTTGGTGAGCTAAAATCGGTGATCCATGAAATACGTATTAGTGCTTTTTATAGTTAATCTGATTAATTATGATTTTCTCTTTGCAATAATAAATAAAAAACTTTCAATTTTAGTAACACTATAAATTTTCGAAAACACGAAAATGGTGGATAAATGTGATGTTTCACTAAGAATGGATAAATATATTTATGATTATATGGAGAACAAAGTTGCACATTCATTGTATCAAAAATTAATATAAATATTTAAAGATTATAATCAAGTTACATGATAACCTACAATCTTGTATACAAGATTGTAGGTTATGTATAGTAGGAATTGTGCAACCGTATTATATCCTAATGTAAGGACATTAAAACATTTCACTCTTAAGAGAGACCGGTGAAACGCATTGACTTCATCATATGCTGTTGTTGCAGCAGCATGCTTCGCTGTACCAAGCCCTGAATTAATCTCTATTATTAAGATAGAAGGAGCCATGTGGAATCTTCACGATTTTGAATCAGTTTGGTTTGGTTTGGTTTGTTTGTCGCTCAACGGTCATTTTTTGCACACGAGGGCTAATTAGACCGGGACTTACGGCTTAAAGTGGATTCCGAACCACTACAAACATCCATGCCCAAGGTGGGATTCGAACCCACGAGCTGTTGAACCGAAGGCAAGAGCGCTAACCATTCGGCTGCCAGCTCGGCCGATTTTGAATCAGGGACCAAGCAGAACCTCAATATTTGGCCTGCCACCCCCAGAGGTGTAATTTCAAATTGCGACCCAGACATATTTAACGTGCCCCAGCAGACTTTAGAGAACACGATGGATCTCCGGTTTAGCCGGGATTCGAATTCACTACCTTCCGATAAGGAGAACGACGCCCTTATCGACCAGGTCAACGCTGCCCTTGATTTCATCAGTGATAAACTTGCAGAACGAAAGGATACATCTGGCGAGAACCTTGATTTCCTTTAGTGCTGGATGAAAGCACAAATGAAAAATCTGATGAACAAAGCATCCTTATAAATTAACGGAAATTTTGCTACTACAAATGAATTGCTTAGCCTATTCAATCAGTGAAATCAATCTCTCATTAAGACTTGCATGAATGTGTTGTAAATTTAATAGAAAAAATAGCTTGCCCGGCAACAAAATATTAAGCATTAAAATTGATGGAGACAGAAGAAAAGAGGTATGGTTAAGCTATTAGAAACTAGTTATAAACACAACGCACACAAACGAAGAAATCATATTTTATTGCATTTTGATTCAGGAGAGCCTTTGTGAGGGTGCACTGAAATTAAAGCATGCCGTATACACTTTGCACCGTATATGCAAGTGCAGTGAATATAATAAAAGTAATGGCGCTATCTTCTACTATCGACAGTTTTGCGGATTTGGTGACTCAGTATTAAGGTGTAAATAAATACAGTAGTTTCAAGTGGTTGAACCTAGGTAGAGTGATTAAAGTATAATCATTAAAAAATGAAATCTTTTTTTTAAAGACGAAGGCGATACCTCGTAATTTTGTTTCTAACATAAAATATGAAGATTAGAGGTACATGATGCAGCTGATATATTTCAGAAATTAAATGAACTGAGAGACCATACATAAGAAAAGAGATTGTTTACTCAAAAATATGGAAATTAAAAAAAAATTCCATAAAAAAACTTTGCTTACAAAAAAATAAGCAGACATTTTTTGGAGATTTTCTTTTGTTAGTAAAAGAAGAAAGTCTAAAACATTTCTGCTGGGACCTGAGATTATTTGAAGTTTGGAGGACAAAATCACTTGAATTTGTACTGAATTTTTTTTAAATATTGAAATATTCAATTTGCTGTTTTATTCGATATTTTTGCCAATACATCACTTAGCAGCTGCAAATTGACCTTATTGACTAGCAACTAGGAAATATATGGAAGTGTTTAAATTATAAGGAAACACGTGGATAATCCCTAAAAGAAGATATTGTATCCATAATGACTCAGGGAACAACAGTTATTAAAAAAGTTGGAAAGTTGACAGTTGCAAATCAGCAACTGTGTTCATGGAATTCAGTTAGGAATAAAATGTTAACTATACTAAAAAATAAACAGCAGAAGAAACCAAATACTGAGGATATAGATACTTCTGATTCCGACTTTGAAGAGAGAGAGAGAGGAAAACTGACAATAAAGATAAGGACAATATAATTGTTGCAGAAGATATTGCTAATGGGGATCAAATATTAACTTCATCAAGAGCTACTTCCTATAATTAATGAAGTTCGAAAAGTTGTTAAAATATTAAAACAATCCTTTACAAAAAATTCCTATTATAAAAATATGTACTAACTGAAAATAAAATAGAACATATATTAATATTATGTAAAACAGGTTTGAACAATTTATTCCTACGATGGAATGATTTTTGAAACTATGAAGTCCATGTAACAGTCGATTTAAACCTGCAAATTAATTTTTCCATTAGTGAATTCATTTTAATATCCATAACTGCATCAGTTGTACTTCCAATAAAACTAGCTGCCAAGACATTATGTCGGAGAGATTTTAATTTATTAAAAGCTAATGCAGCAATAGTTTTCATCGTGCTGTCACAAAGAGAACTCACCACATCACCATCTGAAAAATTATATATTACATTGGAAAGTCGCACAGAAGAAAGGCTATCGAAATAGAAAATTCCTCACGGCATTTACATAATTATAATGATTTTAAAAACGAAAACGGAGAGAAGAGACTAACCAATACAAATTCGATCAAGTTTATAGTATATATTTTCTTAAAATGTTTTTACACACAAGCCTATCCACATTCAGAAACATTTGATACAGTTATCGAAGATGTTTATTACACTAATGTCGAAAGTGAAGAAAATTTTCTGTTGAACAAAAATTAGAATAATTAATAGCTAAGAAGATTTCAACACAAATACAATGCAAAAATCAATTATATTCAAAGCCATCCGACGAGAAATCGATTTATTTGAAAATGTGGGATTTAGAAGTAAATACTTAGAAAAAGTATATCGTACATCGCTAATAGTATTACCAGTTAGAATAGATGATAAAAGACCGTTTCAAACATCTTTTAATTTTGGCACACAAAATTACGTTCCAATCTTAATGATGACAAAATTGTAACATTATGTTTTTTAAGATCACATTTTAAATATTTGTTATTGTACTACAGGCTGAATAGTGATATTACACTTTTTGTGAATCAAATACATAAGATGTTTTTTTGTTCCTTTACTTTTTTGTGATTCTTTATGTACTGTTATAATTTATAAGCTACAAATGATTTTTTGTAATATTTACTTCCTCTAATAAAACTGAGAGATAAAACAAAGAAACGCAAATGTTTTCTTTCTTTTCCTAAAATTCTTACTACAGGAATTAAAGCAGCATTCTGAAATTAAAATCAAAAATATATAGAACACTGGTATTAAACTTTGGTGCCCATATTGCAATTATCCGATAAAAATTATCCAAAATCCGGTATTGTAAAGAGATAAACTAGAAGTTGGCAATTGAAAAAAAATCAGTTACAAAACCACCTATGAGAAAAAAGTTCTAGTCAGAGCTTCAGAAGCTACTGCAGCGCTTGTTTATCATTCGGTGGTTAATTTTTTACATAAAATGATTAAATAAATCAGGACCTACAATTTAGAATGGAATCTGAACCATTATAGACATCTAATCCCAAGATGGGAATTGGATCCAAGAACTGTTGAGTTGAAGGCTAAGCCGCTAACCAACCATTAGAATGGAAACTCGACAGACTAACATCAAAAAATAAGATTGATTAATAAATTTGTTTATGAAAAAATAACTGAATTATTTTGTACTTTATCTTGAAACTTTATTTTTATACAAAAATACAAGCTGAATTAAATGAAATCTATAAGTGAACATAGAGATTTACTTGGTGTGATTCACAATTTGCTATAATCAAAATTGAACCAAATAAATTAGAACATTTCCCTATCAAATTACTGGTAGTATATCAAAACCCTTAAAATGAAAGTACTCTTTTATACTATTCATTGATATATCAGAGTTCTTTATTAGTGCATTTTCAAACAATTTACTGGTATCGCTGTTACTTTTCGGTTAGTAAAACTTGAAAATTTGAAATTTTATCTCAAACAACTCAAATATGACTTATGAATATACAGAATTCCATTGGTATAAGAAAATAGTAATCAGATCACAGAAAGTGAAAAATGTAGACCATCTATTTTATCATGCAACAGGCAAAACTATGATAAAAGGAAATAAATATATAAATGTACTTGTTGAAATTTCTTCCCTCTGTTAAACACAACCACAAAAAAAGCATTAAAAGAAAATGGATATGGTGGAAGTTCATATAAATCAAACGAAAAAGACATTTATGTTGAAAATCTAACTTAAACCAAGTACAATTCGTAGCATTATATATCTGTAACAGAACAGTTGTTAATTACTACAAAATCAATATATATAAAATGAATATGTGATTGTCTGTACTCGATAGATTCAAAAACCATACATCCAATCACCGTGAAAATTTGGAAAAATATTAGGTATATCCCTAACAAGTTTTTGAATTTTTTTTTTAAATCAGAGTTCAGGTTCTAGGTGCTCCCGAACAAATATCCCAAAAATATCAAAATAACATTTAAAGTCATATTTGTTAAAAGTAAAACCATGAATAAATTGAAAAATTAAATTTTTACTCATATAATTTACTTTTATAAAACAAATAAAATATAAAAAAATATCATACCCATAGTCACAGTTGCAATAAAAAATATATAAATCACAAGGTAAGTAAAATATTGAATAGAGCTGCTTTTATTTTCCAATTATTAGTTGAATATTACAAATTACATTAAAATTTAAAATGTTTCAAATGCATAAATTGTGTTTCCTTTAAGATTTCAACAAATTAATTTAGATTACAAAAAACAACATTAATATGTTTGACGTTCGATTTTTTGCCATCAAATTCTACTAAATACAAAAATGCTGTCAAAAAAACTTTTGCAATTATTAATACGTGAATAAATAAAAATATTATAAATTTCCAGCTGAAGAAAATAATTGAAAATACATTTTATTTAATCCCACAACTATGCCACCAAAGCAAAGTGCCATTGATCAATCTACAAATCAAGTAAAAAAGAGAAGAATGATCTTCAGAAACAAGTGAGCAGAGAAAAACTAGGCAAGAAAGAGATCTAAATCACACTGCTCTTGTGCTCTTTCCTTCTCTGATCTTTCTCTCTCTCACTCTTGATCTCTTTGTAGCGTATTTTATGATTTTTCACAACTATTTTGGACGGTGGTTGAACTGCACATTCAGCATTGAAATTGTCATTAAATAAGCAGGTAACTGAAATTCCAACAGGTAATATTAGCAAATATTCTAGGCTGGGAAAAGTACTAAGATCATGTCAGCTTATAATATGGGATGTTGGTACATAAGAAAACATAAGAAATATAAGACATCATGGAACATAAGAAATCATTGGAAGCATTCAATCGCGCATTAAAAGGCTTGAGGGGAAATGATGAGCTCTTTGGCGGTGCACGCATTTTGCTAGCTGGTGATTTTCAACGAACTCCATCAGTTGTACCACGTTCAACACTTGCAAATGAATTGAATGCATGTCTCAAATCATCAATGTTCTGGCAGTATTTGGAAACAATTTCTTTAAAGACCAATATACATGTTCAATTACAATAACATGAATCTTCTGAACGATTTGCAAAACAATTGATAGATATTGGGAATGGTAAAATGGAAATAGACGCGAATCCACACACTATATTACATTACCAGAAATCTTGTCCCATTGTAAAATCCATTGATGCCAAAGTTTTTCCACATTTATCGCAGAATTATAGAAATAATCAATGGGTTAGGAGCGAGCGTGCTATATTGGCGAGCGTGCACATTGATGTGAATTTAATAAACTGCACAATTCAAAATGAAATACCTGATGAAGAAACAACATATAAATTCATAGATACTGTTGTCAATCACGATGAATCATTTAATTATCCAATAGAATTTTTAAATTCATTGGATCTACCAGAAATGCCACCGCATATTTTATCTTTGAAAATTAGTCCCCCAATCACCCTTCTACTAAATATAAATCCACCGTGACTATGTAATGGGGCTAGGCTATCAGTAAAAAAAAATTAAGGAATAACATAATTAGGACAACCAGCTTAAAGAGAAAACACCAAGGGGAACATATGTACTACTACCACGCATTCCCATGATACCAACGTATACTCCATTTGAATTCAAACGTCTACACAGTTTCCTGTACGACTAGCCTTTACAATGGCCATTAACAAAGCACAGGGACAATCATTGCAAGTATGTGGATTAAATTTGATAAATCCATGCTTCTCACATAGACAGCTGTACATTGAGTGTTCAAGAGTTGGAAAACCATCAAATTTATTTCTTCTTGCACCAGATAGAAAAACAAAAAATGTTATATATTTGCAAGCACTACTAAGATAAAGTTCACCATCAATCATCAAATGTCATTCATTTCATTCTGATATTTAATAATTACAAAATTATTGCTCAATTGAAATTCGTTTGCAATGTTGCTTAATATCACAAGTGAAGCATGTTTATTCAACCATCAACCATGTATGTCTATGTTTTATACATATGTTACATTTAAATGACATATATGTAGGGATAATTTTACTGTTAATTTTCATTTTGATGTATTGTATACATATGATTAATAAATTATGGTTGAGCCATCGAAACTGCCTTTTTATTCAAACATAGCAACGTACAATGGGTACAGCTAATCTTTAGTAAAAAATAATTATACTATGAAATTTTCTGACTGAATTTATGACTGAATTTGAATTAATAATTTTCGTTATGTTGCAAAAGGAATTTTATTCTGTTAAATACGAAAAATTATAGTAATAATAATTACTCAAATGTTATTGTCTTATACTTCCCATCTCTCAAAACTTTATAGAAAATATTAACACACACACACGTCCTTCAATAATCTATTCAACACATTTGGGAACCAGGAACACATTATATCCCATATAAAATGTTTAATCCAGCCAATAAATTATGCACTCAGTAACTCAACTCAGACATGCTTGATAAAATAATCGCAACATTTGTTTCTATTATTCATGAAGTGATTGAACAGCACTTTGAAATTCGAAACCCAAATACTACAAAGAAGATTAATTGGGAAAATTCATCATTACGGATAATGAAACAAAAAACCAATGTTTTTAGAAGAATGAAAAGAATTTCAGAAAACATAGAACGCACTTGGCTATATATAGAATACAAAAAGCAACTATTTTACAAGAAAAAACGCTGAAGGCAAAATTATCCATTTGGATGAAGTTTGGTACAAATAATCACAGCAATTTTGGTATAATGCAAAAATTTCAACTGATTAAGTCTTTAAGCCAACTAAATATCAACCTCTGTAAATTATTCCAAATAATTTCAAATCTACAAACGTAATACATCAGGTACTTCTCACTCATGCTTTCCCTCCAGATATAACCCAGGATAATTTTATTTTTCATGCCTACCTTAGAAAGATTCAGTTAAGTTCCACTAACGATCTTGATCCCCCTTTTACCTTAACTGAGATTAACTACAATATAAATAATTTCAATAACTCTAAGGCCCTAGCAGTGGATGAAATTAATAATTTATTGGTAAAATTAATCTTCTGTGCTTGTCCGCGACTTCTTTCTTTTCTCTATCCCTGCTAAAAACCAAGTGATATTCTTTCTAAAAAGGAACAAAGATGCCAAATTATCTTCCTCCTATTTTTATATATGTTTACTATCATATCTAGGAAAAGTACTAGAAACGTTAGTAATCAATCACTTGAAGTCCCATCTATATAAAACGAATTTTCTCAGAAATAGTCAATTTGGTTTTCGTTCCAATATGTTAATAGAGCTTAACTTAAGTAAAACTAACATTATTATAAACAGGAATAAAGAAAACTATCTTTACTTAGCCCTACTTAGTTTGGATATTCAACAGGCTTTTGACTTACTTTGAGACTGGGACTTTTAAACTCAAATCGTCCAACAAATATTGTTAGAACTCTTTATATTTTCCTAGAAGACCGGAAATTGCAGACTAATTTGGGTGGTGGTTCAACCATTATTCAGCAAAATAGAGGTTCTCAAGGCTCTGATGGTGGTCCGACTCTTTGGAATATTTACTTTTATGATATTGTATCTCATAATTGCCCATCACACACAAACATTGTAGCATTCACTGAAAGCATGGATCTAATAGCTCAACACCCTACAAAAGTGCAATTAACAAATAATTGTAACGAGATTTTGCATATTTTCTTAGAGTTCTGTAAGAAAAACTAAAACGAAACGTTTCTTCGTAAAACTCTCCAGCTATGATTATTGGCAAATGTAGGAAACCTGTAAAAAGCAACTCAAAAATAACATTAGAGGGATTCAGCCTGAGGTATACGAAAGTTTTGATGTTTCTTGGTGTACAAATTGATAATAAACTATCATTCATGTCCCATATTAAATACCTCAAAATGAAAGTTGTACCAATTGGATAAAGACTGAGAGAATGGCAGGTAGAGGTAGATACTAGGTTCTCAAAAGAAATTAATGAAATCCATCTACCTCACCATTATCGAAAGCATCACCGCCTATGGTTCCCCCATTCACTCAGTGCAAGAAAAATAGCGTTGTATGCTGAAGAATTATGCTAGTTCAGCCTCTTCATAATGAGATGCCTCGGTACTACATATACAGTAGTTACAAATGTGTTAGCAAGACTACCACCACTACTCTTCAAATTAGAGCAAAAAGCGCTGAAGACATTGGCAGTTCAGCTTCAAACCAATATATCACAAAGCGATCAACACTTCTCAGCAGGTTCCCTCGAAGCCCCTATTTATAAAGACACCATTCATTAATCATTCCGGCTTAAGAATATTCACTTGAATAATCTACTGAAATCATTGAAGACCATCATTAAACCGCTCAAGTTCAATCCATCAGTTGTAAATAATTATACATGTAGCTAAAAGTATGACCAATGTACAGGAGCAGCTTCACAATTATGATAAATTCAATTGAGGTAACTTACCTTCTCTTCGAACTACAGCTTTCAATTCAATCTTTCAAGCTTAAGTTTTGGCACTGCTGAAAGCCATTAACCATGCAAAAGAAATGAAATACCCTTAGTGACTATTTGAAGTGGCAGCTTATCAGCTTTAATGGCAATCCCTGTTATCCTCAACATAAACCAAACTTAACTTATGAAATACAACTATCACTTCAACAAGTACCAAAGCACACGAGAATTCAACTCAGTTGGATGCATGCCCACACAGGGACTTAGGTCAATGAGCTTGCGGTTCAAAGTACAAAAGAGGCAGTAAAATATACTAATGCCCAAAATCTACTATATCCAAAATCTACTCCACAGTAAAACTTTAGTGACAGATTTTATCCTTACGGTAAGAGCAATGGGACATTGTGGAACAGGGCTGATTCCTCAAATAATCCCTACAGTTTCAGACAATACTATCCAAACAAATCCATACATCAATTACATGATAACGAACCATGGTCTTTTCCCTATTTACTGCCATAAAATTAAAATATTCAAGTCAAAATTGTGCGTGTGTGGTATCGAGGGTAGATTTGACCACTATCTGCTAAGCTGCCACCTCATGAATCACCTGCACTTAAAGAAACCTGCTAAGATACCATTCATCGCTTTTCTAAAATGTCACTTTTCAAGTTCTTTTCGGAAAAAAAGAATTACATTGTGATGCTTTCTGTTCACGGATTGTTGTTACATTGTGATGCTTTCTGTTCACGGATTACAGAAGAGACAGCCTGCGACAGATTTGGAAACATCAAGCTCGTCGGATTCAGACTTCACATAAGAAACTCATTCACTTCTAAACAATGAACACTTTCAATATTATGTATTATAATCATATTTAACATTTATTTTCTCATCTTCTTACTCCTGATACTATACTAATGTTACATACCATTAATGATAACCGCTTAAGTTGTAAATAGTATTGCACTTGTTACAAATCGTCTGTATATATAAGTATTATAACTAAGTATTACAGTCTTAAAATTTTCAATTATGTGTAAATGAATCATACTTTCATATTCTTTTTTATAAATATCTTGTTGTACAAAAAATACTATGTTTAATTTTCAAGTATGTATTTAAAGGGTTGATGTATAAACAATCTACTTTGTAAATAGTTGTTTTTTTAAAAAAAATAAAAAAATGTGAGAGATGGAGGGGAACCAACCCGATAACCAATAGATACACAACGAGGTCTATTCTCACTGTCTTATACTATCTACATGTTATTAGATAAAAGATAAACACGCAGTAGTACAGACTATATCGTATTTTTAAATTTTAATTAAAAAGGAATTTTAAGAAATAATATGTATTATATAATTAACATATATTATTTATTTAATCATCTTTCTTAACTTCCCGTTTCGTTAAGTAAATCGATTGGACAATAGATATATCCATGTATGGAATTACTTAAGAAGTAAATACTTTATTAATAATGAATTTTATTAAAAAAATTTAATAATAATAAGATTTATGTATGAAATTTTATGTAAATAATCTTAAATAATCTGTCTAAATACAAAAAAGATATCCGTTCAAAATAACTTTTTACATTTGTAAATAAATTATGCTTAAAAAGACAATATTTAATCAGAAAATATAAAATATATGCAAATTACATATTTTTTGTAAAAAATTTATTGCAGCATGATTTATTATAGAATGTAACATTTAAGAATGCTCAATCTTAGATAGAGAATATATCAGCAGATCGATGATATGCCAATTTAAATTATTAAATCATAAAAAAATTAGATTGAAAAAACGGAAAAAAGGTTTTAACCTCACTTACGATATTTCATTTTCACAACAGCTCTAAAAAGGTTCTGTGCTACCCAGAAATCTCATCCAAAGAGACATGAAAGGAAAAAAATTAAAAGCATGAATGTTATTATCTCTAATATTATGCACATGTCATAATATTATCCACACAAACACATAACTAAGCAAGTATTATATAAGTAAACGTTCTGTAAATAAGTATGAATCTCAACATTAATTTATAATTTTATTTCACATAAACAATACTAAAGACAATCAAATATATTTATCGTAAAAATTATTTCAATAAATGTACCGGAATAAATTATTAATTAAATAATTTGTTTTTTTAATCGCTATTTTTTTCTAAACTGCCACCTGAATTTAAAAAAATAACTGAAACTGATAGCGTATTCTCATTTTTCTCCCTTACCCTTAAAGTAATCTGCTTAGACGTTGATACCAACATTGTCTTGAATATATGTGTACATTTCTAAAAATAAAACTTTAAACTGAATAAAAAATAAATGGCAAAATATAGCATATAAACCTCCCCAACAATTAAATATAGGTGTAAAGTTTACGAAAAAAAAGGGTGAAAGTTAATTTGTTAATGGGAAGCAGCAATAGATAAAATGTTTACAAATGAAAAATATTACATCGTAGTTCAAACAATTTAATATTCAGAAAAAAACCAAAATTAATCATGTTTTGCTGGTATGGTACCAGTAACATATTAAAAAAACATAAATCATAAAGTCGTCATAATTTTACCCCAGTATGAAGAAATTTTCAACGACTTGAAATAAAACCGAATGAAATTTAATTAATGGAATTCAAAATTATCATTAAGTATCGTTTTGGAGGACACTGCTATTTATAGATAATATCTATCAATCATATGAATAATCTATGACTTTTAGAGCTTTTTATTGATTTAATTCTAAAAATGATAGCCGACCGATGGTGGAGTGGTTAGAATCCTTTAATTTTGAAACAATGGGTCCTGGGTTTGAATCCTTGCTCGGGCATTGAGGGTCCTTTCTCTCTGTGTGTTTCTTTATTCTTTTATTTTCGTTGCAAAGATGGCATATCCACTAGGTGCGCCATTGTAAAAAAAAAATCCTTATCACCTTTGCCCTTTATATCGCTGAATATAATTTAATTCTAAAATTCATCGGCGCTTAAGAAAAATAAATCTAGAAATGAAAAGCTTATTGAAATTGTCAATTTCATTTTGATTATTAAAAATTAATAAATAAATGAATTCATTTCATGCCTTTAAAATAAAAATTGGAAAAATACTTTCATTCATGAATTCATTTCATGCCTTTAAAATAAAAATTGGAAAAATACTTTCATTTTCTTAATTTTAAGTATGTATTTTAGGCAGTTTATGAAATATTTACAGACAAATTAACTTAGAAAAATAATTTGTAAAATTTAACATAAAAACCTATAGTCACGGCATCGCGTTGTAGGCTCTGTCCTTCTTTGTAAAATCTAACACTATACTTAGTAAAAGAATAAATTTAAAGTTAAATCAATTTATTTTTAAATTGTAATCTCAAAATTATTACGGACAATTTAAATATATTATCTCTAGTATTTTATTGATTTATTCTTTCTTAATACTCGTGAATTAATATTTAAAAGAATTCTGAAAAATTTCTAGTAAAGAAAAAAATTAAAGAAAATAGATATGTCAATTTGTTAAAATGATTAAGTTATACAAATCGTTAAGAAAATATTAATTCCAAATTAGTCAAGAATGTAAAAATAACTCCAAAAAAGTCAATTCCAAAAAAGTCAAAATTTTATTAAACAATGAGTAACAGTCAAATGGCCAATTTAAATATTTTTCTTATAAATTGGAAATATTAACTCAGAAAAATGATAGCCTTTTTTACTTCTTTCACTGAAAAAAAATTTTTTTAACCAAAATTGGAATAAAGTTTAGCATTTCACTTAAGTTTTGTTTTTTGCCATAAATTAATGTGCTCTCAAAATTATCACTTCCGGCGTAAAGGTATACAGTAAAATAAATTCCTTAAAAATTTAATATTGATGCGTCTTCTCAAAATACAATCTATTTTAAAAGAATCGTAAAAATTTTTAATATGAGCTAAACAAGATAAAAATAAGTTCTTTATTTAATTTTTTTAAAGAAAAACAACCATCTACCTAATATTCCAAATTTAAGTTATTGATAACAATAAAGTATGCTCACCCTTCTACTCAATAAAAAAACCCATTAGTAGTGAAATGCTTTTCATCTTAGATATCCTTTTTCTGGATATAAGATAAAGCTGATCAAACTTAATAATGATTTATAGTCTACTTTGGTGCATAAATTGATGAGGAACTTGTTGCAATGAAGCATTTAACAAGTTTAATGATGTTGCTCATAAATTAAATCAGCAAATGTAAATGCACGTCTGAAACTCACATAAATAAAAATATAGCAATATTAAATGGAATGCGTAGAATTAATTAAGAGACTGTTTCGGTAGTTTTAAATATGTACCACATTCATATTTAAGCTAACTTATGATACACTTGATAATTTTATTTCATTATCGCAAAGAAAAAAAACAGAATAATTAAGTTGTTAAATGGTCAGAAATCTTCAACAGTTCGTAAGATGATACTATTATTTCTATTATTTCCTCAATAAATTCCAAGGCATAAAAAGTTTTCTCAAACTTATTTACCATTCCAAAGTAGTTACTACCATCAAACATATATATTATACACCAGACTATCATTGTATTTATATAAATAAAAACCTACTTTTGCCCATTTGATAAATCATAACTGGGGGTTGAATTGTTATTGGCTGCACAGAATGAAATGAATTGAAATTTAAAATGAAATATAGATATTTGATATAGAAAATTATAAAATTAAAGAGTAATCCTTACGATTACTTCGCTCTTTCGTTTGAAAACTATTACACACACACACACATAAAGATATCATTTCTTCAAACATAACAAAAGGATATTCTACGATTAGATAAATTACACTCGTATATCACAGAAAGAAATCATCCACGATATAATTATCAGCCTTTGCAGAGAAAAAAGATAATATGAAAATAATACACTTCCACACATAACACTTGCCTACTTTGCAAGCACATTATAATAGCCATTGGAAAGGAATCCTCTCCAGGAACATAGCTAAGCATGTGAATCATTAATGTATATCAAAATATTATTAGTATTTAAGAAAGAAATATTCTTGATATCTTATTACAAAATAAAATGCTTCAAAATATTCTTTTTTTTCTAATAATATCTAATAAGTACTCATAATACATGTGATTTTATGATTTTTAAGAATATTCTTACATTTTATATTGCAACATCTTTCCTAAAGAGTTTCCAGACGAATCTTTTAATCATCGCTGGAAGTACTCTCTAAATACAGGAAATATAGAAATATTTCCTTCAATATTTAAACTTACATAAGAATATTCTTTTTTGTTAATATATATTACTTTCAAATAATTGTCATAAAGATCAAACAAGTATAATAAATTCCCATGGGACTTACAATTTGACTGCAATGTAGCAATTGTGGACAAAAGTACTCATAATACATGTGATTTTATGAATTTTAAGAATATTCTTACATATTATATTGCAACATCTTTCCTAAAGAGTTTCCAGACGAATCTTTTAATCATCGCTGGAAGTACTCTCTAAATACAGGAAATATAGAAATATTTCCTTCAATATTTAAACTTACATAAGAATATTCTTTTTTGTTAATATATATTACTTTCAAATAATTGTCATAAAGATCAAACAAGTATAATAAATTCCCATGGGACTTACAATTTGACTGCAATGTAGCAATTGTGGACAAAAGTACTCATAATACATGTGATTTTATGAATTTTAAGAATATTCTTACATATTATATTGCAACATCTTTCCTAAAGTGTTTCCAGACGAATCTTTTAATCATCGCTGGAAGTACTCTCTAAATACAGGAAATATAGAAATATTTCCTTCAATATTTAAACTTACATAAGAATATTCTTTTTTGTTAATATATATTACTTTACAAATAATTGTCATAAAGATCAAACAAGTATAATAAATTCCCATGCGACTTACAATTCTATTGCAATGTATCAGTTGCGGTCATAAGTATTCTTAATACATGTGATTTTATGATTTTTAAGAATATTCTTACATATTATATTGCAACATCTTTCCTAAAGAGTTTCCAGACGAATCTTTTAATCATCGCTGGAAGTACTCTCTAAATACAGGAAATATAGAAATATTTCCTTCAATATTTAAACTTACATAAGAATATTCTTTTTTGTTAATATATATTACTTTCAAATAATTGTCATAAAGATCAAACAAGTATAATAAATTCCCATGGGACTTACAATTTGACTGCAATGTATCAATTGTGGACAAAAGTACTCATAATACATGTGATTTTATGAATTTTAAGAATATTCTTACATATTATATTGCAACATCTTTCCTAAAGAGTTTCCAGACGAATCTTTTAATCATCGCTGGAAGTACTCTCTAAATACAGGAAATATAGAAATATTTCCTTCAATATTTAAACTTACATAAGAATATTCTTTTTTGTTAATATATATTACTTTCAAATAATTGTCATAAAGATCAAACAAGTATAATAAATTCCCATGGGACTTACAATTTGACTGCAATGTATCAGTTGCGGTCATAAGTATTCTTAATACATGTGATTTTATGATTTTTAAGAATATTCTTACATATTATATTGCAACATCTTTCCTAAAGAGTTTCCAGACGAATCTTTTAATTATCGCTGGAAGTACTCTTTAAATACAGGAAATATAGAAATATTTCCTTCAATATTTAAACTTACATAAGAATATTCTTTTTTGTTAATATATATTACTTTCAAATAATTGTCATAAAGATCAAACAAGTATAATAAATTCCCATGGGACTTACAATTCTAACTGCAATGTATCAGTTGCGGTCATAAGTATTCTTAAGACATGTGATTTTATGATTTTTAAGAATATTCTTACATATTATATTGCAACATCTTTCCTAAAGAGTTTCCCAGACGAATCTTTTAATCATCGCTGGAAGTACTCTCTAAATACAGGAAATATAGAAATATTTCTTCAATTTTTAAACTTACATAAGAATATTCTTTTTTGTTAATATATATTTATATAATTACTTTCAAATAATTGTCATAAAATCAAACAAGTATAATAAATTCCCATGGAATTACAATTTGACTGCAATGTAGCAGTTGTGGACATAAGTATTCATAATACACATGATTTTATGATTTTTAAGAATAATCTCACATTTTATATAGAAACTTCTTTCCTAAAGAGTTTCCAGAAGAAACTTTTAATCATCGCTGGAAGTACTCTCTAAATAGAGGAAATATAGAAATATTTCCTCAATTTTTAAATTTACATAAGAATATTCTTTTTTGTTAATAATATCTCTTACTTTCAAATAATTGTCATAAAGATCAAACAAGTATAATAAATTCCCATGGGACTTACAATTCGACTGCAATGTAGCAGTTGTGGACAAAAGTACTCATAATGCACAAGTGATTTTATGAATTTTAAGAATATTCTTACATATTATATTGCAACATCTTTCCTGAAGAGTTTCCAGACGAATATTTTAATCATCGCTGGAAGTACTCTCCATAAAACATTAAATATTAATAATATTTTATTAATATTTAATCTTATAGAAGAATACGAGTATTTTGTTTGTAATTATATGCATTACTTTTAAACAAGTGTCATAATGATGCAACAAACCTTTCATCAAGGACTTTTGTTGGAGGCACTAAACACCTCCAAATCTAATTTAGGTGGTCTTCTGTACAAGCCCTTTTTACATCTTATCTTTTCTGGGATTTTCCTGACATTGCCTGGTTCAAGACTCCTTATTATTTCTCCATTTCATCGGGGTGAATGTGGTCATGGATCTGATTTATTATTGCTGGTCTGGTTTTGTTTGTTGCTCAACAGTCATTTTTTTCACACAAGGGCTAATTATACCGGTACCTACGGTTTAAAGTGAATTCCGAACCACTACAAACATCCATGCCCAAGGTGGGATTTGAACCCACGAACTGTTGAATCGAAGGCAAGAGCACTAACCATTTGGCTGCCAGCTCGGCGATTTATTATTGCTCTGGTCTTTGGGATAAGAAACAACAACAAAACACAAAAACATGATACAAGCATGATAAATTTCCTTACTTGAATTTCATGAATGTCCTACATATTTTATAGCAACAAGTTTTCAGAAGACGTTCTAAGCATACATTTTAATCTTATTAGTGAGGAATAAATTTTGAATAAAAGAATAAATGAAAAGTTTTTATATTTCTTAAATATTGACGAAACTTGCATATCATTTCCATTATCCTTGCCGTTTACTTTTGTTTATTTTCCACTCATTGCTGCAAGCATCTATTCAAGTCAAAGCTATAATACCAGAAGTGTTATCTTTTTCAAGTCAATAGGTTAAAATGCATCCCGGAGCGTTGTAAACATCCATACGTAAGATAAGATTTGGTCCTTTTGAACTGTTGAAGATTTCTACTCATTCTATTGCCAATATTCCTGTTTTGTGAGAGATAATTTCCAGTGGAAATTTTGCATTTAGTTTTTGGGCAAAAGCATTGATTTAAAAAATTAACGTTTGTGTTTTCTTAGCATTATTGCAAAGCTGTTTAGTACATAAAAAACAATTAAATAAAATATCGGAGTAGAAATATATTAAGTTTTGAATTTAATGCATTTTTAAATAATCACAGTTAAGCCCAATTTATACTGAACATGAATTTATGAATAAATACAAGCCTCCCATTTTATATAATGTGATATTTTTAGCAGCTGCAAATTTTCATAGAAACTTAAAATAATTTTGAAGATGCATAGTTATGTTTGCAATTATTTAATTTTATAAAAATAAAATGTATTTTACATTTTAATAAACTAAATTACTAAATTAAGTTGCAATAATAGCATACAAATTATTGTAATAAGAATAACAAACCTAGTACATGGGGCTGTCAATTCGTTAATAAACTAAAAACAAAATTATTTTAAATACTTGTGCAATTAAGTTATTTACATTTTTAAGCTCCGATTGGGAAGAGATGGGTTGTCCACTTTTTTATATTTTAAAAGAAATTTTACATAACAACAAACTTTCTTATTGCAATTATACTTCTTAATAAATAAAACAGTATATTTCTTCATGCATCATCATCTTAGATTTTCATGAAAAGTATAGATTTAATAAAGGAACTTAATTTCTATTCTATATAAAGAGGCTCATATATAGAATAGAAGAAATTCTTTTGCAATTTGGGTAAATCACTTTTTTAAATAAAAAATGTGAAAATATTAATTACAATCTCTTGAAAGAAAAATAAAATGTAAGACAAAAAACATGAAATTGTAACATAAACACTTCTATTTTACAAATAAACAAAATATGTTATTAGAATGTATGAAAACCTAGTAGCAATTTACTCGTATTCTGAAAATTAGAATTAATTCTTAAATTTTCATCAATGTTTAGGAAAACTTAATATTAAAGACATCAAGAGAGTTAATACCTCAAAATACTAATAAAAACTATACGTTTTCAGTGCTCCATCATCTCAATAGTGCTAGTTTTAATTTATGTAAAAGTAAATTACTTAACTCTGACAAATGAAACAATTAGTTAAAATCAATTGACTTACCCTATGAATTCAGCAAAATTGTAAGCATATTGACAGATGTTGGTATTCTGTAAAAAAATGGATGTTAATATATTAATTTAATGTACTTTTCACTTAAATGTACTTTTCTCGTTAATTTAAATTTAATAGACCATAAATTATTGCGGATTAAATTTTAATATTTTTAAAAATGTGATTGATAATTACAATTTCGACATTTGGTAATTAATTCAATAAATTTTTAAACTATTCACATTTTCATTTCAATTTTGTATATATTTTGATTTTTGTCTAGGAAAACTAGCCTATAATTATTGAAAAGATAAATGCACAACAAAAATACAGCACTTGTAATCTTAAGAATAAATACGCAACAGTGAATGGATGAGTGTGTGAATTTAGAAGAGATTTCACAAGATAAGTACACAAGTAATCAAAAAAATGTACCTCATTTTATTCAAAATAAAATGCTTTATTCGCATTTACTACTTTAAACTAACTTAATCAAAATATTATTGACAAATCTTTTAGTCCGATTTTTTTTGTTCCATTTGTATATTGTTTTTCCATAGACAAGATAACAAAAATAAAAACATTGAATAATTTATGTTTTGAAATTGGAAGCATATATATCTTTAAGAATTTCTTATTAAATGAAATTACTTAATTTTATTTCAGGACTATTACTTTTACTGCTGAAAATTCAGAAATTGAAAAGCTGGTTTGCATTTTAAGAATTTAAAAATTATCCGATATTCTAAAAATATGTAATTTTTAGGGTAAAAATTAAGTTTTAATTATAATTCTTTTTCATGATAAATTGTTCGCAGATGATTTATTCAACTGAAAATTATTTTCATTGTTGGCATATTCTAAACAAAAAATAATAAAAGTATGAAGGGAAAATTTGAGTCTTTAAGAATAGTATAGTTTACATAAATTGAAAATAAAATGAATAAACATTCAAATTTCTGATGTAAAGTGGCCTTCTAATGATTTTACTGTTATTTTTATAATTCCAATAATGAACAATTTGTGTTATTAAAAGTACTAGATATTATACATATTCAAACTAATCAATAGGTTAACGTTAATGCGATTAATAGGAAATTACATGTGACTAGCAGGAAAGTCAACGGACCAATGCGAAAACTTTCAAGGACATTAGCTTTCAATATAAAATGCGCACTTAGAGTTCGAGGAAATCTATGATTTTGTAAAATAACGTTTAATAGTTTTAAGGATCAATACAATTTACTTTGCTTTGTTTAAAACGCTGTTCTGCACAATGAAATCTAGTTTTGATGATTAAGAACAAATCGAATGAGTTGTAGAGCTCTTAAAATTTCCCTTTGGTACGCCTTTAGTAAATATTAAAGTTGAAATGTTCAAAAATCGAAAAACATAATTATCGTTATCTCTTCTAAAAAAATCACTAAGGGATTGTAGGAGGATTGTAGGAAGAATGGTATATTAGACGCCATACAATCTTTTCTGCTATAAGCGGACCATGCATACATGGAATTAAAATCATTTCTTTCGTTCTTGAAATTTGAGCGGTTCTGGATCGTTTGCGAATGTGGTGTTACATTGTTTAAATCACATCGTAGCATAGATAACTTTACCCTGAATTAATTACTCCTTTTTAATGTAACTCACCAATAATTACGTTTAAATTAATTAGAACGCGTTATTCAAAATTCTGAATTGAAACAAAACCAAAATCTTCAGTGAGGAAAAGATCAACTCCAGATAAAATTTCTTTTACCCATTTCGAACATTTGTTCTCTGTGGGTCCTGGGTTCGAATCCCGGTTTGGGCATGGATGTTACTTTCTTTCTCTGTTCATTCTGTGTTTCTCTATCCTTTCTTCCGTGATGATGTATGAATATGGCCGACCCTACAAACGGGTTTGAGGTGGTATGACGCGGGTAACGCTACTCGCCTCCGTGACTTGGTTCACAGGTGCCCGCTGGGTAACGACAAATGAGTAGCAGTTTCTGGCCTTGTTGTGGCATATGATTCAACACTCAAGTGCCCGCCGTTGGAAAAAAAAACATTTGTTCTCAATTCAACTGCAGACGATAATTTGGTGGAGAAACAAAATACAAAGTTTATTTAACAGAAAGCAGAAATTTATCCGCAATAACTTTTTGTAACTATGAATAGCACTTGGTTTAAAATTATTGATAGCTTTAGATGATTATAAAATTTGTTTCGCAACATAACCATATGTACATTTTTAAACAATATCTTACAGCTGATATTTAATTTCACAATACAAAATTTTACATTATGCCTAGTTATGAAATCAAAGACCATTTTCAACATGAAATATATTAATATATAGAATACACACATTCTTTATAAAATCTGTTTTCGAAACAATTGTTTGTTTTTTCTCCAGGAGATTATGTCAATGTTTTTCAGAATCTGATGCAAGTTTTCTAACACCGTTTATAATTTAAATAATCTGGTTGAATAACTGTATGCCAGATAACATGTCAAATTAATAATTATTTTACCCTTTGACTTTAAGAAGCACTTTCATTTAAATTATTGAGCTAATCAAATTTTCGATTTCTTAATAGATTTCTAAATGAATTTCAATACAATTCACTACCTCATATCTTTATATTACCATTAATTTGCCAAGAAAATTAATGTGAATTGTTGACATGATATCTTTTTGTCGAATATAAATAACAAAGCGCACAATATTTTTTCTAACAAATTATTCACTTACTGCCGAGAATATTAGTTTAAATAGAATTTATACAATTGGAGATTATAAAATTTACAATATAGAGTAAGCACAACTGAGATATACATTTCAAAATTATTTAAGTCTGGTTTTCCAACGATAGAAAAAAAAACTGAATTTTCAAAATGATAATATATTTATGAAGCAACATCCAGTTCTTTCAATTAAATATTAAATTAAAAGCAGGAGCAAAAAAAGATTATCTTCAGATGTATTAAACTTTTTTACATGCTTTCATTTCAATACACACTTTAACAGAAAGACTTGGACACCATGTACTGAACAACCTGATGGCCTACCTTTATTGTAGTTTTAATATCTACCGGATTCACAATTAGTTGACTATACATTAACAATAACGAAGAAACATAACAAAGTCCTGAACACCACTCCAAAGCTATCAAAGAAAATGAAAAATAATACTATTGATTAGTGCTGAAAAATAAACGAAACATCTATTATCTGACGTTGCTGAAAAATACCTGGGATTGAACCTGGGAATTTGCGTTCAAAATAGTCACAGTATAAGTGCAGTTAACAAGACTTATTCATTAGCTTGGTCAAATTAATTGACTAAAAGATACACATTACAGAAGAGCCATTTACATAAGTGAATAGACGGTCAAGGGCTTAAAGAACCAATTAATTAAAAAAGAAAAATATTCTGCATCTGAATATTATTAGGTAAGAAAATTTTGTTAAGAGGAGGATACTTTAAAACTATAGCGTCCCTCACCAAACTTTCCACATTCCTAACGTGAAACATTTGTAGAGTTCATTGCATCAACAAAATAATGTGTGCTGATAATGATTACATTCTCGGCGATGATAGTTATTCATATTTCTGGCCTAATAATGAAAATAAAACAAATATGTGTGACCTAAATGTGTGTGTGCGTTTTAGTTTATCAAATTATTCTTCATTGATTCATTTTTAACATTTGAACAAATTTTCGAAATACTTTTTCCAACCCAAATGAAGTGTCTCGAAAACCGAAAATATAAATTTAGACTGCACCAAGAGCATATTTGAAAGGCGCGGTGGCTTGGTTAGTTAAGCCATCGTTCTCATTATCGGAAGGTAGTGAGTTCGAATCCCGGCTTAAGCGAAGAACCATCGTGTCCGTTAAAGGCATGTTAAAGCTGGTCGTGGTCACAATGTCCTCCAAGTGAAATGATACATACATCTTTAAGTGGCATGTCATGTATTGTGGGTCCTCTGATTGGTCCTTGCTTCAAAATTTCGCAAGATTCCATCCGATCGTTTCTAACTGGTAGAGCTCAGATCAGGGCTAGGCACAGGGAAGCCTGCGATTGCAACAACAGCTTCTTTGAATGTCGAAAATCATTGAGAATGTAAGTTATTTTTGATAAGTTGAAATTAATTTTAATATATATATATATATATATATATATATATATATATATATATATATATATATATATATATATATATATACTACTGGCCATTAAAATTGCTACACCAAGAAGGAATGCAAATAACAGAACGATATTTATTGGACAAATACATTATAGTGGAAAGAACAAGTGATTAGATTTACATGAAATTAGGATGTATAGATCATTAGAAATCAGTACACAGAGCAGCCACCTCTGGCTGCAATAACAGCATTTATCCGCCTAGACATGGAGTCAAACAGAGATTGTATGGCATGTACATGGATCTCAGTCCATGCAGCTTCAACACTATGCCACATTTAATCCACAGTAGTGGATGGTGAGTGATGGCGTGCCAATCGCTCGGCAACCATTGACCACACGTTCTCAATTGGTGACAGATCAGGAGAACGTGCTGGCCAGGGTAACAGTCGAACCTGTCCTGTATCAAGGAAGTTCAGAACAGTACGGGCAACATGCAGTCGTGCATTATCCTGTTGAAACAAAGCATTATGGAGGCCTCGAAGATAGGGCAGAGCCACGGGCCTTAACACATCGGAAATGTAACGGATGCTGTTCAAAGTGCCGGTAATGCGAACAAGAGGTGATCGAGACGTATTCAATGGCACCCCATACCATCACCCCAGCAGATGGGCCAGTATGGCGATGTCCAATTCAAGCTGGCAATGCGCGTTCACCACGATGACTCCAAACACGGATGCGGCCATCATGGCCCTGTATACAGAACCGAGATTCATCTGTAATGATGACGTGATGCCATTCCCGTGTCCAGGTTCGTCGCTGATCACACCATTGAAGGCGCTCCTGTCTGTGACGCAGCTCCAATGGTAGCCGAAGCCATGGTCGTCGGGCAGACAATCCATACTGCTGCAAACGTCTTCGAACTGTTCGAGCAGAAACTTGTTTCCTTGCAAATGACTCCATTTCTTGACTCAGGGTTCGTGACGTGGCTGTACAATCCCTTGTGACCATGCGGATAAGATGTCTGTCTTCTCTGCTGTTAGTGATGGGGGGGTCGCTGAGATCCTGCATGACGTTCCGTATGATTGTCCTGAACCCATCGATTCCATATTCTGCTAACAGTCATGGGGTGTCGACCGACGCGAGCAGCAATATTGCGGTACAATAAACCGCAAACCCGGTAGGCTATAATCCTTCCTCGATCAAAGTCAGACACGTGCTAATAGGCATTTTTTCTTACACGAGGCATTATAACAACTTTCTTTGCCGAAAACAACGATGAAACGGAAATTGAGTATGAGAAAACTGCTGTCAAATCTCTGGCTTTATACACATTGTAGATGTCGCTACTGTCGCCTGCTTTGTATGAATGCGCTGAAAATCTAATCATTTGCATATCATAGTAAGTTCTACCTGTCATGCAAATTTCACGTGTGTGGTGTGCCGCTTTCTTGGTGTAGCAATTTTAATGGCCAGTAGTGTGTATATATATCTAAGCAACATTATATCTGCGCAATCAGAAAAATATGCAAAATCAGGTTTGCACGGTGGATTGCCCATCAACTCGATTTTTATATGATCAAAACTTCCTTTTTTAGAATTAATGTGTTGGAGCTCGCCTTGCAATGAAGAATTATCTCTGCTTTCTTTAAATTTCTCCGATAATTTCTGATAAAAGAATAGTTGTGTATCGTATAGAATCAAACATTTTATGTTGTTGTAACGCGACTATTGCAAAATGATTAATAATATGATAGAAATACGTAACCATTTGTTTCAATGTGCTTCTTCCGCAAACAAATGTTTTCATAGATTTTTATCATCTCAGAAAATCCAGACAGTACATTTTTGTTTTGTTTTAAGCTCATTTACATAGATTCAAGATTCATATCTAATGTAAAAATTATTCACAATCTTTTTTTCAACATTTGTTTACACCAATTGGAGCGAAACTATTTTTTAGCTTAAGTCAATTTATGGGGAAGCCAACGCGAAATATTTTTTAAGGCCAAATGTTCATATAAACTTATTGATGCTTATCACACTAATTCCCATAAGTGCCTCAGCCTCATATTTCACAGGACTATCACTCCACGCACAGCATCGATGTTTCCCGACACAAAAACAGATTTTGAATGGCCTTCAATGAATAAGGCTTAAAGCGACTGTTGACCATGACTGAATTCATTTTACTAATTTTTTATAATGCTGTAGAATAATGTTTTAATGTTGTACAAGTTAATTTTATCGAAACTTATGTAATTATAATCCGCGTTGAAATTTATGATAAAATAATCACACGAAAATGTTCAGCAGTCAATTTCCTTATTTGCTCAAGATGAATTTTCCAATTTAGTGCAAACAAAAAATTAAATAGAAATGGCAAAACGTTTTGATGAAATCATATTTAATAGTATCAAACTATCAGATCAGTTTAAGAAGCTTTAGCAATCACCTAGCAACACTTAAAACAGTTGAAAAGACCAGAAATATAAATAGCAAATTTCGTAACCTAAGTAGGTAATTTTAAAACAATATTTTTTAATCATTATGCATTAAGGCCAATTACTTTAACAGCTAAAAATGAGTTGATAAATATATAGCTTTGAAACTTAACAACAGAGAGGAAAAAGATACAAATGATGTATGCACGCAATAAAAATACTTACCAATACCAATTTGAATACAAAAAATTAAAATTTTTTTTATTTTTATTTCATTATAGTTTCTAGTTATTTTTGATGATGTATGAAATCAATATTACGATACGTTTTCATAAACGTATTCTAAACACGAAATAATTTTTTAAATATTTAGGGCCGTTTCATAATTTCATACAAACGCAAGATATCTATTAAAAATGGAAAATCATTTTGCTTTTTTGTGATAAAAATCTTTAAACACAAATTAATTTCTATAACATTTTTGAAAGTCATCAAGTACTCGAATGAAGCGTTGTTGTAAAAAACATGCATTTTAATTCACTTAAATAAAATGAAGTTTAGATATGGTGATGTGTGTTCTCATTCATTTTCTTGAAACCATTAAAGTTAACCATCTTAAAAACGAATTTATCTCTGGTATTGTGAGTCCCCTATTTGACAGAAATAACTGAATACAAATAACAAACATTTTAATAACATTTCTACAGAAAAAAAATTTGCTTGATAGTAAAACCAATGCCTAAAATGAAAATTCATTTCTATTGCAATGGGTTTGAAAGTTCCAAGTATTGTGATCTTTAAAGTATTCCAATATATATACAGGTGGTTATATCAAAACAATGGAAACACCTGTAGTTTAGTTTTTCGCTCAACGGTAATTTTTTGCACACGAGGGCTAATTAGACCGGGACCTACGGTTTAAAGGGAAACACCTGTAAGTAAATAATATTTCTGAATGTGTTCTTCGGAAGCAATATATAAGTTTCCAATTTTTTTTATAATTAGAAATATATAATTGTAGAAATGCGGTATATATTGCAACTCTGTAAATTTTTGTCTTGGATTTTTTCTCTCAAATTCAAATACTGTAAAAAAACCGTCTACATGGAGCAAGTTATCGAATCATCCGATCCAGCATTTGTAGAGAATGGTGTCTAATCTCATGATAGCATACGCAGAACGCGGTAAGACCATCTCTGCAAAGCAAAATTAAGGACGGCAAGAGCAGCATAGTGATAGAGACCGACAAGTATTGAAGCTTGTTGTGATGTCTAAAATGCAATCTGCAGTAAAGATTATCCTATAGCTCAATCAACCTGTGTATTCTCCCGTGTTGATAATTATAGTTAGAAGGCATCTTCATGAATAGAATATTTACGGCAGAGAGCACTTCTCAAGTCACTTATCTTAGATGTTAATGTCAAACGTCGTCTACCATGGTTTCACACTCACTGAACCAAGTAGATTGATAAATATCAGTAATACTGTATAACAAATCACTTTCACACTTCTACCTGCAACAGGATGGGTACATCATTGGAATATACCTACTGAAGTATATAATCGTGAAGGTCTCCCTCCAACCGACAATCTTGGAGGTAGATCAGTCTTACTACTAGTAGGAGTGTCACGGCTTTTCTGCTGGACTCATCGTAACCCTGGAAGGAAGGTTCAATGGGGAGAAGTAGAGAGAAATTTTAGCAGTCATTCCGATGACACAAACTTTGTTTCCTGCAGGAAATGCTATTTTCTAGGATTAATGTTCTCATTCATGCAGCAGTCCAATCAATATTTCATGAACTCGAGGGTAACAAGGAAATATACTTCGGCTTACAGCAATTTTAGTATGATTTATCAGTTATTTTCGAGTTTTCAATGCGGAATCAGCCGCCATCCCTCCAAGAAAATTCACAATATTTGCACAATGGAATACAAAATTCCACTACATTATTCAAAACTTGTATAAATATATTCCTAGGCGAATCCAAGTTCTTTTACAAGCAAAAAATTGATCCTACACCATATTAAAATACTTTTGATATATCTAAAGTGTTTTTGTTAATTTGATAATCATGTCTACATTGCATTTTTATTTACACGTTAAAATAATTGTACGACGTGTTCTTTATTTCACAAATTTAGTAACGTATAGCAAAATACTGGGAATAAATTTTAAGCATCACTTTAACTTCCTTTGATTTCATGAAATAGCTTTCAAAATAGATATTGAGAGAGAGATTAATAGAGAGAAATAACAATATTAATGAATAATAATCTATAAATAATCTTCAAAGACTCTAGATAATTTAACAACAAAAATCAGAAGACAGTGTTTTAATTTTAAAAAATCACAAACTCATTCAAAAATAAAAATATTTTAAGGTGAATGAAAAGTATAGTGAAACATTGATAAGCACATGGAAACTGCTGTTAGAAATATGTAACTTTATCATTTAAGGTTTCGTTTGTTTATAGCTCAAAGCTCAGTTTTTGTTCGCGATTAAACAGACATTAACCTGCAGGTTAAAGTGGATTTCCAGCAACAACAAAACATTCAACCCCATAATGGGATTCGAACTCACAAATTGTTGAATCGAAGAATATAGCTCTAACAAAAATATTTGTTTATATATTTGATTCAAATTTAGTTGAAAGTCTCATGAAAACTAAAGAGAAGATTATTGACATATTGGTAGTTAAATTGTTTTATGAATGACTAGAATTTATAAGACAGTTTTTGTTCATTGATTGTGCTTCACTTATGATAACAACATTGTTACTTTAGTTCGCAGGGATTTAGAAATAAAATGACATTATTTGGAATGGAATGTCGCAGATTCGACCCTTATAATTTTTCAACAATAGAGTATAGAACTTAGATTTTCTGCACGTAAGACTGTCTGGGTGACTGCTAAGTGCTACGGAGTTTTCTGGGTTTCGTGCTTCATGAATACAGCTCAAAATCCATAAGAAAACTTCATGAAATAAAGAAAAAAAACGGGTATCCTAATGTTTAATAATGGCGTTCGGAATTCAACCCTGCACGTCATTAAAATACCCTAAATTTACAGGACACAAAGGCCTAATATACCAAGCAATCCATTAAAACTGAATTTAGTTCAATATCAGTATCGTATTGGGGGTTGGTGCAAGAAAATGGACAGAAAAACACAATTTTCAATTTTAATATTTTTAAAAAATAGACATTTTTGCTTCTAATGGTGCTAAAATTTTTATTCTAATCGCAATAGGAGTAAAAATACTCCTATTGCGGTTAGAATACTCCTAAAATAAAAAATTTTATTTTTAAAATACATAAACAAATGCTTTCGCTCAGTGCCACGCCCACTGAAAACAAAACTAATCGCTAGGCTTGTTTTTAATTCAAGCAATTTAAAAAATATTAGTTTGAAATTTCTTTTATGTATTTATTAGTATGGCAACAACTAAAATAGAATTTGAAGTGAATTTAATCAGTTGATTGATTAATTGTATCTAAATTTTCGTTCTGTTTTTTTCTTAAAAACGTGTTATCTTTTATGAAGCAAATTTCTCTAGACATTATGCATTTTTTTCGAATTTATTGAGTACTTGGCAATTTATTATAAAATTATATGGTAAAAGTTACTGGTAATGGTACAGAACTGTACAGGTTTGGCGAGATTTCAAATTTTCGCGCCAACCGCTCTACAGCTCTGTCGCCAACCTAAATTACGTCATTACGCGCAATATCCGTCTACCAATACTGTTCCCGTTCGAACTTCAGCTTTGAAATCGCGCGTTTTTTCGAATTCCAAATACCACAATTTTGAATATTTCATTATAATTAAGTTATATAGAAGTATTAACACTCTAATAACTAGAAACGAAAATTTTAAAACTTGAATTTTAATATACCGTGCAATTGCGCTCACCTAAAAAAAATGTACCGCTACCTACTACTGTGACAACCGATAATAAAGCTAAATTTCTAACGTTAACAAATTTCACTTTTTGTTTAAACTCGAATTTTTATATATCGAGCAGTTACGCCCACATTAAAGAAAATTCATTACGTGGCACATTCTAACACTAACATGAAAAACGCAATACACACAACTTAAACATTCATTTACTTATGAAAACATTCATTTTCCTAAAAACTTTAGTTTATAAATATGGATAAAATTGTAATAAAAAACAAAATAACTCACCTAATCTTCATCGCTCTCCGAATCGTTACTTTTCGGCGAATATACCGTTTTTATCGCATCTAAAAAATCTTCTATTATGTTTTTTTTTAATTTAGAGCGTGGTGGTAATAAGAAAATTGTTGAATGGTGCATGAAGCATTCAAACCTACTTTCATGCCCCATTCAACAACTTTCTTATTAACATCACGCTCTAAATTAAAAAAACGTAAATTTAATAAATTCTCATCCATACTTAATTTTCGCAACCAACACACTAACTCCAAAAATCGAATATCGAAACTCAATGTTTCAAAATTATTCTTTAATAGTTTCAAGGGTTACATACAAAACGCGCATGTCACGCGATCACGTTACCTCATAAAACGAAAAGCACGTCATACATACGTAATCCGAACCGTTAAGCCAGTTTGGCGAATTTATCGCACCATTTTATTCACGCTTGGCGCATTTTACCCTCTGTACAGCTCTCTACTCTTTAGCGAATTACAGTAACAATATGCCTCGATTTATTAATCGTACCTTTAAAAAAAAAAAGAAGGTTTTGGGGAGACATGTTGTTCAGAAATGTGAGACAGAAATAGCAACCGATAATGTTGACGAGAAAATCGTTTTGGATTCTAAAGCTAAAATAAATTCTTTTGAATTAAAATATAAAGACTTTTTGAATGGAATTAATTCTATAAAGGAAATAATTGATCTTTTAATACTTTGTAAAGCTTTGCAATAATCAGTATTATGTAAAAATTTTAAAAATATTACCATCTCTCTCAACTTTTTAAAACATGTGCAAGGTCTTGTAATAGAACTTTTCATTTTATGCAAAAGCTGTAATTTTTCTACATCTTCTTTAAATACAAAGTACATCACCAAAAACTGTAATGGCAAGCATATTCATTTGTTTGATGTAAACACAAGACCAACTTATGCATTAAGAACCATTGGAAAAGGAAAGTCTGCAGCAAAAATATTTTGTGGTGTTTGAACTTGCCTCCTCCATCACATAAGTTCAATGAAGAGTGTACTGGATTGAATTCAACTATTAGAAATGTTTCAGAAGAAATTATAAGTGCTGCTGCTGAAGTCTTAGAAGCATCTTGTGACATTCCAGTAGGGTGTTAATGGAACATGTGGCAAAAACGTGAACACACTTCTCTGAATGGTGTTATCACCACAAGTGTTGATACGAGTAAAGTCTTAGATGCACAGAAGTACTTTCAAGATTTTGCAAGTGCAAAGATAAAAAGAGCCATGATGGAAATTGTCAAGTCAATCACTATAGTAATAGTGGTTCAATGGAAGTTTCTGGAGCCCTGTCAATATTTCGTAGCTCAGAGTCACTACATGGATTACGATATCTAAAGTTTTTAGGCGATGGTGATTTCGGAGCATATAAAACTGTTAAAGAAGACAATCCATATGGTGATGTTATTGAAAAATTAGAATGCATAGGTCATGTTGAGAAAAGGATGGGAACACGACTTCGAGCTTTGAAGCAAAGTATGAAAGGAATAAAATTAGCTGACAACCAAGCATTAGGTGGACATGGGTGATTAACTAACTCTGAAATTGATCGACTACAATTGTATTATGAATTAGCAATTTGAAAAAAATGTCAACAACCTCTCTGCTATGAAGCAAGCTGTTTGGGCGACGTTTTTTCACAATGCATCAACTGCTGAAAATCCCCAACATGGTGTTTGCCCTAATGATGAAGATACTTGTTATGGATATAACAAAGCTGTGTTAAATAGTGCAATATATAAACATAAAAACCATTTACCACAAGAGGTGTTGAAGAGTATAAAAAATATATACAGAGATTTAGCAAACCCAGAATTGTTTGTTAGATGCCTTCATGGTAAAACGCAAAACAGTAATGAAAGTTTCAATAGTCACTTGTGGTTGAGGATTCCTAAAAATGATTTTGCACAGCTAGAAACTTTAAAAATTGGTGTATATGAAGCTATTGCTTCATTTAACAATGGAAATATATCAAAATATAAAGTTTTATCACTATTAGGAATCCAGCCAGGTTTATACACTTGCAGATCGAGCTCATATGCAAAAGACAAACTACGACATAAAACAAATCTATTCAGGCTTATATAAAAAGACGTCATCAAAAATATAGAATGGAAGATTCTCTAGCAGATAATCCAAATTATCCCAGTTATGGAGCTGGAATGTATTAATTATACACAATTTTTATGTTAAATCTTTTTTTCTCAAAATTAAGTTTTTTACTAAATAAGGAACATTTTCTGAAAAAGTACTTAATTAAACATTTTAAAACTTAATATACTTAACGAATGTTATTTTACAAATTTTAACTAAGATTTGTTTAAATATTATATTTTCTTGGTATTTTATGATTTAAAATGTTTGAAAATCTTACAGGTGTAATTAAAAAATATGAGTTAGTATAGTTATTAAATTTTTAAAAAAGAAACAATAAAACATAAAATGCTCTGGTTAAAGTATATAAAAATGTGTATTAAATCAGGAAAAAAATTTGAAACCGCATTTGGTTTAATAGTTATTTTTTAAATGTTCCCTAAACAGAGGAAGTTTTAATATTATCAGTATAGGAGTTTTGCAGCGAGAACCTACCCTCTTAATTCTGTAATATAAAATTATTCCTAGTAAAATGATCAGTGAAATATAAGCAAATTTTAAAGTTTGCAACTAATTAAAAAATTATTCTTTATCTTGAATATAAGATTCAATAAAATTCAAACAACAAATTCATTATAAATCTAAAATTTATCACTATTCTTCTTAACTTCATACTATTTCAAGATTTTAATCGTTGGTTCATTGGGTTTTCAAACTCTTAATCGATCCATTTCTTGTCTACTGTACACATTAAATAAATGAGAATTTCGTGCATGAACCACTAAAACACATTCAACATACCTGAGTATTCACTGCATACACCTTTTTGGAAAAATCAGTGAGGTGGCACTTCGATTAAAGCTAAAAGTTTTCAAATTCCACCTTGATCATGGATGTTTGTAGTGGTTCAAAATCCACTTTAAACTCTACATCATGGTATAATTAGTCCTTGTATGCAAAAAAAAAAAATCGTACTCTCCGCAAGGAAAATTAAATTTTGTTCACAGACAAAAGGAAAATAAATATTACGCTTTAGCTTTTAACATACACATTTATCAATGTGAATGCTTGAGAATTTTCAAAATTACCTTCATTGTAACACAGGAATACGAACCACAAAAAAATCATGTTGGAAAGAATTTGTAATAGGTATTCAAAAGTACTAATATCTTTTAGCTGTCTGTTCAGCTATGAGCCATAAAATTTCTACTATCTTGTCACTTTACAGATATAAAGACGAGTAAAATTTCAAGATCTTCGATACCTAGCATTACTAAAATAATCGAATATCAAGCACCTTTTAATTATAGATTGCCATGACCCAGTAATTATACAGCTCCCTTCAGAGTGATAGCAAGAGTTTCAATCCTAGCTTTTTTGCAAGTGTGTGTGACTATTATTATTAAAATAACCCTTTGTATAAAGAAAGTTGGTAATAAAAAGTTAAGATTGCATAACATGAAAATATTCAAACCGAAAAAAATATTTTTTTGAAGTATATGGATGAAAAAAACAGTTATAGTAAAAATTCAAAGCTCTTCATACATAACAAAATTTTAATTTGTTACATTTTTTAAAATTACGTATATTTTGATACTGGCTTAAGCATTATTATTAATTAAAAGCGTCAAATACATTTTCCACTAAAATAAATTAAAATAATATTGTAATAAAAGAACCGCATCTTAAAAAATATTCTAAGGAATTCCACTGATAGTTTTACAGTTTTCACCCACCAGTTTTGAGATGCCTGTTCACAAAGACACGGTTCACCCAGTGAATAGGCTAAAAGATACTCGAATTATCAACTTGCCGATCATCTCCTCATGCCAGCATCCTATAGTTCACCCAGCTGAAGAAATGCATTACTACACTGATGATTCCAAGCATGACGCTGCAGTGGGAGCGACCTTTGTGGTTCTACAGGGAGACAGACATACACTCAACAATGAAAATTGCGAACAGACAACTCGGTCTTTCAGGCTGAAGCACTGGTCTTATTATCGGCCTTAAGCCATGCACTGGATGCCTCTCATTCATTAGCCACCATTTGGACAGACAGCTTGTTTGTTTTAATGGCACTCCACAACCTAATTCACACATCCCCTCTTATTAATGCCATACAATGCAAACTCCACCAACAATCATCTATTCAAATCCGTCTCTCCTGGGTCAAGTACATGCTGGTTAAGTACATTTATCAAGTAAATGCTGGAAATGTGGGAAACGAGCTGGCATATCAAAGAGCAAAGGAAGCAACGGTGAATGAAAATATCACACAAATTGGCCTACCACTTCCACGCACTCATCTTCTGCAGTTCTTTAAGCAGAGACTCAAACAGCAACGGCAAATCAGCTGGGACGACTCTTCAACTGGGCGCTTCACACACAGTATTATAACCCATGCTACAACGGACCGGCTCATCTCCAATCCACTGATCATCTTTCTTATAACAAATCATGGACCCTTCCCAGTGTACTTCCACCGATTCGGTAAAACCTCTACCCCACATTGCTGCAGCGCAAACGGCAGTGAAGGCAATGCTTTGCATTATGTGGAACACTGCAGCTATACGAATTTAAGATGCCAATGCTGTGCAAGTGTTCAGCCACACAGTCGTGACCCGTCTGGAGTCGAAAGTATACCAAAAACTTCACGGCTTCTTTGTTCCCCTTCACCACCCTTCTTTGTTTTTATTCTTTATAATTAAAACTTATATTCAATATTTTTTCCATTAAAATTTAAAACATAATTTAAAGGATCATCCTTACATTTACGTTTGTTTTTGCCAAAATGTGTTTTTAAAATTTGTGTTTACATTCAGTTTAGTTAATGCAGTTTTATAATCCCCTATGTAAAATACGATACTTTAAATATTAAAAACAACAACACCAATCTATTTCAGGTTTATTCAAAAAATATAAAGCAATGTAAAAAAATCTATTCTCAGAATTTAAGATTATTTTTAGCCAGAATTGGAGGAAATAAGGGATGCATGTACAGGTCCTTAAATTTGAACGTCAATACAAATGAAACATTAAACTAATTATAAAAGGTAAAATGATATATTTCATCATGAGAAAAATTAATAGATAATATCAATGGCTATTTTCAACGAATATAATAAAGGCACTATAAGAGACTGAATCCTTCACCTTACTGAAAGTTGGCGCAAAAATATTTAAAAATTAATTTACTGTTGACATTTCCGCGGTGAGCTCTTTATGAAATATTTGTATATTGTATTTTGCAAAAATTCCGACAGATATGAATACAAAATATAAAAAAATGCCTATTACTATTTAAAATGATTTGAAAAAATAAATGATTTTAAAGTTTTAGGTAAAAACTAAATTCGATATTAAACTGATTAACTAATACGTCAGTTACTTTTTTTCCCCTCAAGGATCAATTAAACTAAAACCTATTCTTTAAAGCAAACATAGAAGCGCTACAAATATCCTTAACCGAGTTGGGAACTGAATCCACGAGTTTTTGCATCGTAGACTAGAATAGGAGATCCAGTGCTTTACATACTTTTTTCTCTTACATCGCCGAGATGAGAATTTTAAAGATGACAAAAAATATTTTATTTTATTGAAGAGAATAGAAGTCTGAAATGGTAAAAATCACTACATAAGTAACTATACAGTAAGTTCAAATCACTATTAATTATACTTTAAATTGATTTCTGATGCTGATATCAAAATATGGATATGAAGCATAGCTTAGTTAAATGCCAACTTCCTTCGCTTTATTTCACACAGCAATTTCACTTCAACGCCGAACAAAATTTCAGCGGAAAAATTATTTTATATATAGAAACTCGTTACAAATACACTTAACGAAAGAAATCAAATTCCAAAATCAGATTTGAAAACTATGAACTAATTATTAAAAAGAGAATATTTCGACAAATTAAATACTGTGCCCTTTCTCCTTCAGTTAAACAATTGAAAACTATAACGCAAAAAGAAAAGTTTTATTTGAAAAACTATGTTTTTTACTTAATCATTTCCGGTATTAGTATTCAAACTTCTACACTAATTTATATATGATATTACAAGGCACGCGGCAGCAAAGAACTCAAGTGTAGATGTTTCTTCCAGAGGGGAAAGAAAACATTTCTCTCCCCTCTAGACAAAACCTGGTTTTAAAACTCTAGTTTTGGACTGCACAAGATGTGGGTTTTAATGTATATATTGATTAGTTGTTTTATCTTTTTTATGTAAAGAATAGAAAGTCCTGATATTTATTATATTTACGCTTTTCTTCCTAGCATATGCATAATGAAGTCCGAATAATTCGCTTTTCTTTATTTCTAAATGAATTATTTGATATCTTGTTGGAGTTTTAGTCATGGTAAAGTTGTTTTGTTTGTCACACATTTTTATGGAGAAGATTAAGAAGTTAGACATGAACCATACAATTTTTCATAATGTTATCATATAAACTGAAAAAACATTTTTCTACTTAAGTTTATTTAACATTTCAAAATTTTTAATAACAAAATATACTCGATGGTAATAACTTAAATATATTACTAAATTTCATTGTAAATTATTTTCAAATAATCTACACAAAATATGCATTATTAGTCAGAAAATAAAAAAAATTCCCCTTGAATATCGAGAAAAAGAAGCTAGATACAAATAGTCAGAAAACACAGAGAAAAATTACTTTTATAAGCTTTTTAACGAGTAATTTCCTTGGGGTATCACTTACATTTACCTGTCCATTATTTAACTCTTTGATTTCAATTTTTTAAGAAATAAAATTAAAAGTTAACCTTTTGATTTAATTTCATATAAAAATCGGAATCAATGTTTTCGGGCAAAAATTAAACAGCATATAAGGTATTTGAGTAATTTCGTTAAACATATTTTAATATAATCAGAAAGTTGGGAAAAAATCATAAAAGTTCATATTTCTCTGTATTTTTAAATTATTAATTTTGAAGACTATAATTTAGTGGTTTTTCTTCGTAAAAGTTCCATTCACTTTTTGCTTGTATAATAGCTTTTATACAGAAAGTAATACATATTGGAAACTTTTAGATAAATGCAACTTTTTGTGAACAGGGAGTAAGCACACGAATTTTAATAGTTACAAACAAGAAGCCGTAAAAAATGTTTTTGTAATAGCACTATTAACCGAAAATAATCAGTTTGTAAGTGAAAATTTACAACTTACCTTATTCGTCTTGAGATTCAGATTCTGGAGTATTACCTCTGTATTTTACATAAATGTTCAAAGAAAAATTCTCCAAAATCTATATTTATCTATTTATTAAGAAATATTATAGAAGGACAGATATATTTAGAAGATTTAATTTCGGTGAGCACGCATGTATGTTCCTTTCGGATCAAAACATAGTAGCATTGTGTTTACTTTTCTCGCGTGGGAACATGAGACTTCAAACTGACGTCATCAATTCTCAATTAGAAAACAGGGTTGCATTATTTTTTGATGATCGCCAAGATTTCCAAAATCCTTCCACTTTTGAGTTTACATTTCAAAAAACTCTAACACGGTTTTCAAGTTAAAATTTAAAAATTCTCTACATCACAATACAAATTAACAAGTTTCAAAATAAATCAACATACTTCAAATAAAAAGAAAATTTGAAAATAACGAAATAATTCAATTATAATGAAATTAAATTAACATAAAAATTTTTTTCTTAACTTTAAATCTTAAATTAAAGTTTTTAAGATATTATATAAAATCCAAATACAAAGAGTTTTTAGTGTACAGTAAAAACTAAATTCTACGACATAAGTCTTTTTATTTGTTTTAACCTCTTACCATATCTCAAGAAGTTCGTTCATTAAGTTCACTCTTGTCGAAAGGATCTCTATTAACTCCACTAGTATCATAGAAGGTAAATTTTTTACCAGAAGTTTCATTTTCTTGGAGCAATTCTTTTTCATTCTTGCCCACTGCTGGAGGATATGGTCTCAACACTGGACGTAGAACTATTCCATTTTTTGTCTTTAATTTTACAAGTCTAATGTTCCCATCTGGTGTCGTTAAAATTTGCAATCACTTTTTCTTAGGGCTAGTCCAGCCTTTTCATGTTGTTACTGGCTATTAAAACAACATCTCCTATCTTAATGAGTGATAAATTTAGCACCTTTCTGCCTGAGTTGTTCTACGTATTCTAAGCGAAATCATTTTTGAAGATCCTGTCATGGTGTCCAATATTATATTGCAAATTTTATACTTGAAAATGATTTCCAAATTATTGCAAACTGCATTTTTATATGTATAATATGAATAAAATATGTAAAAAGCTCTGAATATATTTTTATATTCTTCTCTAAATTTTACTAAGCAAATGTCAACTATGTGAGTAGAAAATTTTTTAATTTAAATTTATAATATATTTTGTGTTGACAGAAATAATTAACTAACGCAATTTTCTCTGGTATGGTCAGAAGCAATAAATTTAGCAATTTTTCCTTATATAAGAAATGAAAAGCTTTGCTACTCTATATGTACAGGATTTTTTTGTTTGCAGTTTAAATTATAATTATATATTATTAAAACCTTTATATATTATTAAATTATATTATATATTATTAAAACTTTTATTCACACATAATGAAATCAAAATATTAACTATAAATACAACTAGAATGCATATATCAATAACTGCAAATCTGTGAATTGTAATTTATTGCAATTCTGTTAAACCATGAACTTAAATTATTTTGGTTATAAAAATTTTATTTATTGTGTCTCAATTTATACTTTGAGAAAACGCCTACCGGCTAAAACATTTTTAATATTCAATTGTAAATTGCCTTTCACAAGAAGATTTTTATAAATAAGGAGCCGTGTCGCTATGGAAGTTGCATAAAAAACTCTCAACCACTGAGCCCGACAGATCTGAATTTAAAAGGCAGCACAGCAATATCTGTTTTCTGTTGTTGAACCATCGCTGGGACCAAACCAGTTAATGTTTCAGAGAGGATTGTCCTTCCGCTAATTAATAGTATGCCCATTTTATGATAGATTTACTTTGAAATTTTATCTTACTTAGATCTGAAACTGATTTAAAACCACCGCAGTCCAATAAGGAAGAAAGGTTTAAACTAAAACATTATATACCATTAAATTTGTATAAAAATAAAAATTTTAACTGAAATTCTATCTCCCAAAACTGTTTTAAATTATTGAAATAAATAATTTTTAAACAATTTTTCTTCAAAATGACTCTATAGTATATTCACAGCGCATGGTAGACAGATTGATTGTCGGAGACGTTGTAAGATTTTAATATCCACCGCTTATTGTGTATCTCAGAAGACATTTCAAAGACAATGAGACATATTCATGGGTCACAAGTTGGTAATCTTGTTTTTCCGGATTGTATATTCTCACGATGATTGCGTATTTTCTGATTTTTGGGAAATAGGAGACAGAGTAACAAGAGGACAAAGGGGACGAAGAGAAGGAAATGTTTTATGAAAAGCTCTCTGAGTGTTTAAGAAGCTACCCACATAATGATATAAAACTTGTTTGAGGTGATTTGAACACTAAAATAGGTAAAGAGAAAGAGTTCAGACCCATTATTGGTGACCATAGTGCTCATGAAGAATCAAATGATAATGGTATACGCATCATTGAATTTGCTATTGCACATGACCTAGTGGTTGTTAGTACCTATTTTGAAAGTGAACACATTCATAAATATACGTGGAAATCACAGGATGGTGTAGCACTTAACCAGATGTTCTTGTGGATGCTAGGCATTTGATTTTGATTAATGTTAGAAGTTTTAGAGGAGCTAATATTGACAGTGATCACTATTTAGTGTTAGCTAGGCTAAGAGGTAAAGTCTCCAATGCATATAAAGAACGAAGTAAAAAGATAAAAAGGTTTGATTGTAACAAACGTAAAGAGGATACAGTGATTAATAACTACAGAGAGACTTTAGAAAGGAGAATTTCGGAAGCGAAACTGGATATCTCCAATGTGGCCGATCTTGAAGAACTATGGTGCATATTTAAGAGGGCCATTTCTGATACAGCAGCTGAAATTTTGGGCCACAAGACTAGGGAGAAAAGTAAGGATTGGTTTGATGAAGAATGTAAAGATGCAAATGAGCAAAAACTTATTGCATATAAAAGATCTTTGCAGCATGGTACTAGAGGTTTGTTGGAGGAGTACCATAAGGCACGAAGATATGAGATTCTTTCAAGTGGTCAGTTATTCTCGAAGAGACTTTAAACCTAAAATCAACTAATGTAGAAATAAGGTTGGTGTTATCCTTAGTGGAGGCTCTGAAATTTTAGAAATATGGGTTGAGCATTTTGAAGACCTGCTAAAAACTAAATTTTTATCACGAAAAACTAAGTTACAGATTTATAGAACGCTTATCCGTCCCGTTTTGACCTATGCTTCGGAAACTTGGACTGTAAGAGAGGAGAGGCTGTTGGGCCTCTATTTGAACGCAGGGTTTTAAGAAGCATCTTTGGTGGTACAAAGGAAAACGGTGTCTGGCGCAGAAGAGACAATACAGAAATCTATCAAATGTACAAGGAGCCAGACGTTGTACATCACATTAAAGTAAGCCGTCTCAATTGGGTTAGACATGCTATTAGAATGAAGGAAAATAAAACACTAAGGGAAATTTTTTTTTTTTGCAAAACCCATCAGCGTAAGAAGAAGACCAAAGCTGAGATGGGTGGATGCAGTCGAAGAAGACTGTAGAGTCTTTGAAACAAAAAAATTGGAGGCGTTTGACTGCCAGTAGAGGTGGCTGGAAGAAACTTGTTCAGAAGGCCTTGGGCCATCCTGGGCTGGCGCGTCATGAATGATGACTTCAAGAGTTAGAAGTCGCTTTAAATCCTGGACGAGAGTGAGTAATTTGCTTATATGAAATTAAACATAATCTTAGAATATAAAAAGTAAAATATTTGGTTTTAATCCTGTATCCTGTAAGTAATAATAAAGATTCATTAAAAGTGAAATGTACTTAATGGGTTACAATTGAAATAAACACAAAAAGCAATTTGGAAAAAATCGATTGTTATATGACTAGAATGATTAGAAGAGTGATTAAAATATCATAATAATTATATGATCGATTACATTTTTTTAAAATTGAATCATTATAAATTTAATTATTTTGAAAAACATTGAACGGACAGAATTTTTTTTTCTTTTAAAATTTTTTCAGGCAAAAATTACATAAAATTTTTTGAAATAATAGATAATTTAGTTTATTTAAGCGGTGTTTAGTTATTTTAACCAACACACTAAAGTGTTAAACAGCATTATAATGTAATTAATACAGCAAAAATGAATCGATTTGAAATATATTTATAATTAATTTATCAAATTATCTTTTAATTTTTATTTTTCTTTATTAATTATATTTAGGCAAATATTTATCATTATTTTTATATGAAGGTATAAGCAAATGAGAAATAAAAATAAGTAAGAAATTTATATTTTTATTCAAATTAGTTAATATGTTATTGTTGATTTTAAGTTAAATGCAGCACACAATTCTTTTAATAATTAAATACTGAGACTAAACTTATTCTTAAGGGATTAATATATGATGCACATTTTCTAGCATAGTTAAATTAATAACAATAAATATCTAAATTTATTGTCAACTTTCAGAAGTAAAAAAAAGCAATTTCTGCATTTAGAAAAATGAAGCGAATATCTTACAATACCAAATTATTTTAATGTTAATTTGCTTGTAAAGTATTATTTATCCTTTATTTCATTTTGTTTTTAATTCTCTGGAGTCCCGTTAAACACAATTCTACAGTATATTCTACAAAAATAATGAGTTCATTAAGCTACTGTTATCCTTCCTAATACAATAATACTTGTGAATTTCCATAAATTTATAGAAAAGACAATAATGAAAGGAAAAATACATAAATTTTGCTCAAGAAACTATTATCTTTTAAGCTAAACAAAACAATAATGACTTAAGCATTACTTGCATTTATTCAATTATTCAATTCACCTAAATAGAGCTTATTAAATAGAGCAATGCGGAAAAGAATATAAAGACGAATTTCAGTTGATATTATCTCCAAGAAAAAGATTACACATTATGTAATCCCTACACTTGTAGCCTACAGGCTACGTAAAATTGCATTTTGTTTATTTACAAAATGTATACTTTAAATGCATTTTTTATATTAAAATTTATTGAAAAATGTCCTTTGAAGTATGATTTTGTTTTGAAAATTTTTAGTCATAGAATTTTAAATAAATATCAAAACAAATACAAGCAAAAAGAACTGATACAAGCCGTTTTTGTATAAATACTCAATTAATAATTTAAATATTCCCAAATTCAAATGCCTTAATGAGTGTAATTCAACTATTGAGTAAAGGATTCATGAATTAAAACATATTTAAAAGAATAGCTCACAATATTAAAAATAATTTGACTTATTATTTTTGTATACGTATTTTATGATTGGAAAAATCTGAGATAATTCTTGAATATAGTATTTGAATGTAAAAAAGGCAAAAACAAAGAATTGTTTAAATAACTATTGTATCAATTTATTTCTGAATATTTTCCAGGTGTGTCATGTCGCTGAATCTGTTACGGTGCTATGTGTCCATTTTTCTAACATAAGAAAAAAACTAAATTTAACTTAAATGTTTTTATCTTTTCAATTTTAAGTACAGCGTAAGATTTTAACTCAAGTTAAATTTATTTAAATATTTTCTTCAGAGTTATTACCGTGTAATTTAATCAAATATATTTATTTTATAAAACATCTGAGCTTATTAAATTTTGAAAAGAAAGATTAAATCGTATTACATATAAAATGTAGAGGACACAGTTAAATATTTAATTAAAAATAAACACTCCCTAAGAATTAATCTCACAATTTTTTTAATATGGCAGAAAAATCCATTAAATGCGAAAATATCTTAATTGAATGAAAAGTGCTTTTTTTGTTATAAAAAATTACCTTTTAAGGAACATGTTATTAAAAAACTTTTTAAAATTTTATTTATAAAAGGAAATGAATATTAGAAAATTATGTAAATAATTTTAGTTGCTTTTAAGCAAAAACAATTTAACTTTGTTTTATAATAGTGATTGGAAGAAAACTTAATGTAATAAGTAATAATAATAAAATTCTTCTTCTTCTTGTATTGCAAAGTACCATTTTAAAGTTTTAACATAATTTGGAATATATTTTAACTGCAAAAAATATTTACAGATGGATTTGTCATTATACAAAATTATTTAAAAGGAACAAAAATAAAGCGTAAAAATTTTCAATTTATGACAAACAATATTAAGTAAGAGAATAGTTATTATAACTTATTATTATACCTTTGAAGAAGAGCAAAAATTAAATAACTATCATTATTAATTATTGGAATGACCAATGCATTAAAAATTGAAGCTGAAATGAAGGATAGAAATTTATTTGCAACAGAAAAGTAAAATAAATATTTTGTAACATATATTCAAATTTGTTACAACTCACAAGGTTGAAAATATCTAACAAAAAAGCTAAATTTTTAATGTGATAAGTATTTTCATTTTGAACTGTGCTGACAAAAAAAATTTTACTTTAAGAATTCAACAAAGTTTTAATATTTGTATAATGTATAAAGAGCAATAACATGTTTACGTTGGAAGGCTATTAAGTCAAGATTTAATATGTTAGTCACATAAAAATGTCTTTAGTATCCAGGCCATCTCATCCCATTTATTCATCAGATTGATTAGATTCGTTTGATAAAATCCTTTCGCTGTCAATGGAAGAAACAATGATTGCATGCACCTGTATTTCTCTGATATGTTTTATTCTAACCATGGCTTGTTTTTAATGTTTTTTGAAAAAAATAAAAAAATTTTCTCAAACAATTAAACATAATATTTGAAATAAAAAAAATGAAGAACAATTTGAAGCAATTTTATTGTATGAACAAAAGTAATTTATGGAGATGTAAGAGTAAAAAGTAATAATTTGGAATTACTGGAAATAAAATAAATTAATTAACAAAAATAATTTATGATTTAATCAATAAAACTCTATTTCTATTTAATAAACAAATGTCAGTATTTATTTGTATTTGTAAGATTTGTTGTAAATTTCTACTCACAAATTTGAAACATGTTTGAAAATATGAAACATGATTAAACATGTATCTTTAAAATGAAAAACATTTCCTATCAGAAAAATTGTAATCATAGTTATAGAACTCATAATGTCAAAAACAAAAAATAAAATTTTATTTATTTTGTATGTATATAAATTTCACTACTGATTTTAATTTATTATACCTAACTATTAAGAATTTTATTTCATTTAACGACATTATTTAAATTTTATTTTCAAATACGTTTATGGTAAAATAAGCAAATTTTGTTATCCATATCCTTAATTTATTCTATAAAATAATTGCAATTAAATATATATGTATATATATATATATATATATATATATATATATATATATATATATATATATATATATATATATATATATATATATATATTATATATATATATATATATATATCATTTTACACATTGGAGAAATGTTTTCACCAATACCAATTGCTTTGATTTTATTAATTTATAAAATATGAATTCTTGCTTAGGTTTTTTTAACTCTATTCTATTCAAAGAATTATACAATTGTTTCACATTTTCAAATGATACATTTTTTGCAATTCTTACATTACAATATTTAATAATTTTCGTTTAACTTATATAATTCCAGTTAACTGATTATTTATGCTCCTTTGTACAAAGCAAATTGTGAGTGTGATATACCTAAAAAGACTATAAAATTTATTAAATTCCTAATTTGTAACTCTTGAACAAAAATGTATACATTTTCGTTTATTTTATTAGTAAAGTATGCCCTTGCATCTTTTCTTAAACTATTAAATTGTTTTTAGGTCTCATTAATGATTTATGATAAGAACTGAAAGCAAGTTATGATATTATTAAAGAATTAGTGGGTATTTTTAATATAAAGTATGCGACCTATATTTTAGAAAAAACGGTCATTAATGATTTTAGAATAGAAATGAATTGTTATTAATGATCATTAGATAATTGATGATTTAAGATAAGAACTAAAAGCAAATTATGATATTCACGTATTAAAAGTGCTGTGGGTATTTTTAGTGAGGGGTTTATATTTTAGAAAACGGAAAATTTTCTATTTGGTAATTAGAAAATAATGATTTCGATTTGAATCCAAACAAAGATTGCTTATCCGATAAAAACTATCCAGCTTAACTTATATCAGCTAATATTTATACGCAAATGCTGGATTATGAATAATATTATGATTGATAAATGAAGTATTGAACCAGATATAATTACAATGAAAATCAGTGGTGTTAGAGCGAATTTCCAAAATTGCTTACACTTTGAGAATGATACATGGTAACAATCTTGAAGAATTTACATATAGTGGAGTGAAATTATAATTGAAACTTGTTAGATAAAATTTTTAAATTTAAGTTAAAAGTTTTTTAATTTAAACAGAATTTTTGCAAAATATTTTTTCTGATAATTTTCTTTAGTTAGCTAAGAAACTTTATATGAAAATTTTAAGCAATAACAAATTGTAAATCCTTTTATAATTCATTCATAATTATAAAATAAACTACTATGACTTTTTATTTTCTTATTTCGGATCTTTGATTTTTCGAAATTTAAAGCATCGTTACTTAAAATTCATGAAAAAAATATAAAAATTACAAAAGGAATAATTTTTTCTCTCAGTAGAAGTACAAACGTCACATTCTTGACGAAGATCATTGAATTTTTTCAAACATTATTGAGCGTTATAAACTCTATTATATATTAGCATTAATTTTAATACGGATTCTTTTATAGTACAAAGTAAACCATATTAAAAGGAATGTTTAATTTATATAATGAAAATTTCATAATAAGTTAAAAAACGGTATGTAAGTAAGGTATTGTCAAAGCAATAGCGTAATAAAACAAATTATCTTAAGGATCAGCATTATTGAACAAATTGTATAACTGGAAAAACTATAATTACTACTGAAATGTAGAAATTAAAAGTCATTGATAGTTTAATATTTCCATGTTGAAAAATGTCAATTATATTTATATACAAACTTCAATTTTCAGAGTAATTTTTGTCAGAAATATAGTTAATCAAAATATTGTAAGCAAATCGAGAGTAAAATTTGCGGAAGGAAACATTTTATAAATTAAAAGTTTTCTTAAATCATGAAATATTGAGCACCTTAAAACACTTTTTTGAGAAATAAAACAATATTAACAAATTCTTTCATGTGGTGCAAAGAATTTTCTCCCATTAACAAGATTTCAAAACAAACAAACATGTTGTTAAAAGTTCAGAAGAATTTCGCTTCCATTAATAAGAGTTCGTAATTAACAAACGTGTGGTTAAAATTCAGTGCTTTACTCTCTATGCAATTTCCAGTTTACCTAAATTTTCCTTCATTCTTTTTTAAACAATGTGATACGCTAATTTTAAAATCAATTAATTTGTTATGAAGAATACAAGTGCTTAATCAAGAAAAATAAAAGTAACTATAAGCAATACAATTTTCTTTACCTTTTCTTTAAAGTTTAATTTGGTGAATTAGAAGCTTCATCTGTAATCTCACTTATTATGTGAAAGTTATAGTAATGCTTACATTTAATAATCTTCGATTATCATAGTTTGGTTCAACAAGTGTTCTTTAAGAAACACATAACAGAGTCACTCTCATTTTGCAGGTTTATTTAGAAATCCATTGTGTAAGTTACTTGCTTATTTTAGATTATGAATAAATTTTAGAGTAAAAATATATCTTTTTTGGAATAACTTTAAGAAGATTAAAATATGTTAAAATTATAGCACTATCTTAACTTAAATTATTTTTTATCACTGTATTCTCACTTTTCTCCTAAAATGAAAAATAAGCCATGGTGTAGAAAAACTCGATAATTTTATTCAGTTTGATATAGCAGTCTTTACCATTAACAAACCACCTGCACACCATTGGTACACCGTAACTTCCCCTGGCACTGTTCTGGAAATCAAATCCCATTGAAGCTTCCAGACTGCTTTGACTAAACTCTCAAGTGGCCACCTAAAATGTCTATCATTCGAACAAGGCATAAGGGTCTACTCCACATACAGAAAATATTGCGACCATCCAGCCTCACCGGATCACACACTGAATTGCGTATGACTAAACAGGATGGACATAACATCAGATACCCTTATTGCCAATGATTTTCTGGCGGTCAAAACTTTTTTATATCATTTGAGGATAAGCATCAATGTCAGATCTATTGAGGACTAGCATCAGTGACAAGTAAGAAAAATTGTAGAGTGTATTTTGGGTAAAGTGTATCAACAATCGACTTAGACATTTTTATGATTACTAATTTTTTCTCAGATTTATGAAAACAATTTTGTGCTTTGAATACAATTCAGCCAGAATTCCGTCTGTTATCAGTTGTTGAACCCACTTTAAACATGATACCATAAGAAGAATCTTTGCAAAAATACATCGAAAAGTTTTAAACTATGCATTTTAACATCAAGCAATTTTTAAATAGTTTTCTTTAACTGATATCATTTAGTGGATAATCTAAAAGCTATGCCCTTTTGTCAGCTATTTGTCCGTTATTTCCTGCAATAAGGAGTTTTTCTTGATAGTTTATTATCCTCATAAATCATTCAGAAGAAAACCAGAGTATGTCAGGAGTACCAATTGTAACTCTATGTGCACATCAAACAATTATAAATATCGAAAACGATAGGACAAAATTTCTCTTTGTATTTATAATAGTGAATTTGTATTCGAAATCGAAAATACTGCTAAACTATATACTACAAAATAGAAAATTGGAATTGTATTAAATTGGATTTCTCTGCAATGTATGAGATCATTTGCCCGTTACGTGTGTCCAAGCACTTATAATATCAAACAATGTTTAGAATCTCTTTAAACAATAATTTCTTTTTAAATATTTGAGATGAATCTCTTATTTAAGAAGTTGTAATGATTGAATTTGAATAATTACAGCAGTTTGTAAACTTAAATATAAGCAATGTTTTAAAATTTATGAGAAAACATAAACTGACTTACCTACTGGAGATATATTAAAGATATAAAAAAAAACTCAATATTACATTATAGAAAAATAAAAAAAGAGAAAACAAACATTTACTGCAAAATTTTAGAAATTATGCTATTATATTGAAAGTATAACAGAGTTATATTTTTTTATCAAATTTCTAATAGCAATAAGAATTAAGATCCAATTGAGTGGCAACAAGAAAGAAAAAAGTGTCAAGCTCTTCATGCCTGGAAATGAAGTACTGAAGTGTGAAATGAGTTAATTTTTGATGTTAATTATTGTGTTCTATTTTTCGTTAGATTTTATAACTGTTCTTGTTCTCTGTTCTCCTTTAGTGAGAATATTGAAATAAATATTTTTTCATAGCTGGTTGGTGTTATTTTTATTTCAGTAACGGTAACCAAAAACATTTTGAAACTGAGTCGGTAAATTCTATACTAAAATTACTTTCTATAGCAGATGTTTAGATTAAAACTTTTCATTTGCAATTTAACGTCATTAAATGATCTCAATACTTTTATAAAAGAAGTAAATGTCAATAATTTTGATGAAATCTCAATAAACAAAATGTAAGAGCTAAAAATTTACTCGATGGGAAAAAAAATAAGCATTTGTTAATATTATCTGGTTAAATTTGTTTTCGAAAATCAAATAGATAAATTTAATTTCTTCGCTATAGTAGAATCATCAAGTGTCATTAAAAGTAATTAGTCATTGCTTTTTTCAAAACGATTCATATCAAATATTTTGTGATTTTGAAATAAATTACTTTAATTTACGTTGCACACATATTTTTAGGAAATAAAAGGAAATTTCACACGAATTATTTTATAAATATCTAATTGGAATGCATTAAATTATTAAATATTAATTTTGATTCCAATAATTATCTTTTGATGTATTTATTTACGAGTCGATTAATGTATATAGTTTATGTTATAAGAAAATAATTAATTCAATAATTTTAACCTTCATATTCTGTCATCAATTCATGAACTAATATATATATACATAGATGTTAAAAGTATAAATGATTATATTCAGCGAAATTTAATAAATTTAAATAAATCGTAAACTTAATAGATGAAATTGAATAATTAATTTTACTTCAATATATTTCAGTATTTATCTTGTGGCGTTATTTCAGTAAAAATATTTATCTTGTGTAACACTCTATAGTGTGATATTTATACATTGACAAAAAAATGATAATTTTGTCTTTGTATTGTTGAACTGCGTACAATAACTCCTTTAAATTACTTTGATTATTTAAAAAAAATTTCTCACATGCATTGTTTATGAATTTAAAAAGAATCAATACCACAACATGACATAATCAGTCGCTTAATAGTGTTATGCTTTTAATTAACATTTAGGTATTCAAAACAAACCGTAGGAATACATTTACAATTTTCATAGCAAACTCTTTAGAAAATGGTTAAAATTTAATAATCTTTCAAATGAAAAGGCCGAAATTCCATTTTGTGTCAACATCAGCAAAATATTGCAGACACAACAGGCTGAATCAGCATTGCTCAAGGCGAGAGAATGAAAGGAAAGCACTGATTGAATTCAGATATAATTAATGACGTCAAGGCTCTATTCGTGAATCTAGAACTAACCGATTAAATTAAAATGACCACTTACATCAAAGATATTTTTCTCTAGATCACTTCGATATTATATGTGGTGATCAATGAAAATTATCAAATTCTTATAAATATATTATGCGAATATTCAATGGTATATAATGTTTATGTTTCTTATCTTATTCTATGTTTTATCAAAACTTATGCTCAGAATGAAATTTTAAAATTTTAAAAATATTTTTCTGTGTTCGGTAGTTGACAAAATAAAATTGTTTGCTATTTTTTTTTACTAACAACAAATATATATTTCTCATTGACTGTAATTTTTATACTCTTTTCTATGAAAACATGTACTAAAATAAAAAGCTACTCTATTCTTAGTCTAATTAATTTGGATTAATAGTAATTGTCATTAATCATGCAAATTAATTATTACAAACTCTCAAAACTATTCACTCAAAATTATTCATTTTGCACTCATGTAATTTTTAAATTACATGCGTAGAAAATTCAACCAATAAGCTCGTTTTCTTAATCATCTGTGTATATTTTTTAACATATATTCATAAATATACACTACACATTCACAATCCTTCCAATATGTAAGTGTAAACTAGCTAATAAATGCTTTCCGATACGTATAAAATACAGTATATTTTCAAACATATTGTATTCATTATCTACTTGACCAGAGGCGGCCAAACTGCGGCTCGCGAGCCTAATGTGACTCTTTATAGGATTATTTGCGGCTTTCTATAAATGTATACGAGTTCATTTTCCCTTTTTGTGTTGTTATATTTTAAAAAATCACTATCGTTCCGTTTGTGTTTCAAAATGTCTTTTAATTTACTGAAAACAAATATGAAACACTGAGTATAAAATGTAGCAAATTTCATTGCCGTCCACGTTAAGAAAGATATAACTCTTCGAAAATTGCACAAGCGAACATAAAACAGTAGGATAATCGACTGACTCCAAACTGATTTTGAATTTGCACACTTTCATTGCAATGGACAAATGACATTGTGCTCTGGAGTAAACAATTTGTATCACTCTTGCTACGGATATATTTTGTAATCTGGAATTTTTGGTAAGTTAACCTTAATTTGTTACATAGTATGTAACACGTGTTGTCAGTGTTTTAACCACACAAAACTTGTATTTTCTAAATTTCTTTATTAATTTCCAGTTCTTTTAAAAGTTTGATGAAAGAGAACGAAAATAAAATAAAGAAAATACGAGGAGGAAAATAAAAGTTTTAATAAGGAGAGGGAAAAGAATTTCTTTTTTATTGACAATAACGGAAAATCATGGGTTATTTGTAATTCTACGGTCAAAAATTATAAAACTTTCAATTTACGTCGACGTTAGGTAACCAATGTCATCAGGTTTCAAATCAATTTCCACCAAATTCCAAATTAAAATCTTCTAAACTTGCTTTCTTAAAATCAAAGTTAAATAAGCAGTCAATTTTGATGACCCTTTGTGTGTGCAATCAAGCTAATAATGAGGCTGAAACCAGTTTTCTTATTGCCTGGAATATTGCTCGTGCAAAGCGCCCGTATGGGAAGAGTTTATTAATAAAACTTGGAAGGGGTACTTAAATTTTTATGTCCAAATAATGCAGCACTGCACAAAGTTGTTTTGCAAAATCCCATCTCAAGTCTCACAACCGAACGACGCATAGTTGCAATTAATATATCTCTTGAATATAATTTAAAAAAATGATTTAAAGAAATGCATTGCATTCCGCTTAGCCCTTGAGGAATCGACAGATATGACAGATCTTCCTCAATTGGCAGTTTTCATACATTTTGGTTCACCTGACTTCGTTGTTAAAGAAGAGTTATTAGATTTGGTAGAGAGTCAATCCGTGGTGTTGATATTAAAAATGCATTAAATTCCTTAATGAAAACTTGATGTGCCTTTTAATAAACTTGTTAGCGATGTAACTAATGGAACTCCGACAATGCTGAGTAAAAAAATGGGTATTGTTGGTCTTTTAGAGATTATTCTCAAATTCCACAGTTCATACCGATTCACTCATAATAACATCTCGTTACAAAATATTTCAAATATCCTGGTATTATGAAAACCGTATTACACATTAAAAAAAATTTGCATCAATGAAAAAAATCATCAATAATTCAAAAATTTCCCTGAAGAATTAAAGGACGAAAAACTTCCAAATGATATTTATTTCTTTTGCATTGTTAGATGATTATCTGCTACATCGTACTAAATCGATTTGTAGATTTGTTTGATTCGATAATTATATTTTTAAAAGAAAATGAAATAACCTATTCAGAATTAGAGATGATGATGAGTGGTTACAAGACTTAATGTTTTCGACTAATGTCATGGAACATTTGCAAATAATGAGTTTACAATTTCAGGGCAAAGATAAAATAATATCTGATCTTTCACAGTGTATATTTAGTGTTCTAACTAAATTACAAAGTTTTCAAGAAAACATTAAAAATAAAACATTTTGTCATTTTCCTCGAATTTAAAAAATGTTCTAATATTAGACAAGAAAAACTCAACGAGTATATAAAAAGGTAGAAGGAATATTGGCGAAATTCCAGGAAAAATTTCAAGACTTAAAACATTTTAAATCATTTCTTGATTTTTTTCTGAATCCATTTGTAATTAATATAATTCAAGGTAAGTTTACCATTTTCAATATAAGTATGACCCAAAAGCATCTGGAGAGTTAGAATTAATAGAGATGCAAGAAGATCAAGTTCTGCAATTAAAATATAAGTTAATGCCGATTATTGAAATTGAATATTTTTACCAGAATTGAAGAATCCTGAATTAAAAAAGCTGCTTGTCAAATTATTTCAATATTCGGAACAACGTACTTATGTGAATCCTTTTATTCCACTTTAAAATTCATGAAATCCAAACACCAATCAGTATTAACTAACCAGCATCTCAAAGAATTACTGAGAAGTGCTGTCATCAAATGTTCAATAAATTTTACAGAATTATGAAAAAAGTAAAATAAATGTTTAAAAATTTTAAATTCAATACACATATTTTGTACTTTTATTTATATGTTTTTAATAAACATAATTTCTGAAAAAACATTTTTAATACCTTTTTTCATAACTTTAGTATATGTATTTAATTGCGGCTATCGAAATATTTCAAATTTTAAAAAATGGCTCAGACTATCAAGGAGCTTGGGCACCTCTGTACTAGACATTTGCTATTTTTCAGATAGTCAATATAGCACACATTTATTAATTGAAATATATGAGTATTTTCTCATATTAAATGTAAGATGTAGTTTCTGTGTGGAAAGAAGAATTATGCAATTCCAACTCATAAATCTAATAAAAGAAGAAAATACTTAAATTCAACTAATTCAGGCAACTGCGGTGTCTCATTATTAATGAAACGAGCAATTTTTAATTTAATTTAGAAAGTCCTCCAAAAACTCCACAATTGTGAAATTTCTTTGAATGTAATTAAAAATTAAATTTTTCCCTCGTTACATAAATAATTAGTAAATAAACTAAAATCAATGAGTCTGCAAAATTTTTAAACAAGTCAACAATGAACAAGTTATAAGCCGATTACAGTATTTAAATATGAATACTATTTCCAGTCTGATAAGTAAACCTCCATAATTTATAATAAGTATTACTCTGTGATATTAACTATAACTTATTTTAGAAGTCATTGTTAATGATATACATAGTTGCAATTATTTTTCTCAATATGAACTATTTTTGTCAAGAAACAAACAACTTAACTCGTTGTACTTATTGAGAGTTTTATATGTATTAAAAATAGTTTATATATAATTTGTGATTAATAGTGATAACGTTTCAGAAGAGCCGTAATCGTGTAGTTCATTAAACATATTTCAATCACTCAATAAATTTAATTAGAAGGCAAGTATTGCAGACAAAGCACAAAGGTTATATGTTAATTAGTTTATTAAGTAGGAAAATCTAGAAATATTTTTACTTTAAATAAAGCATACTGACTAATTTTACATGAAACTCTAGAGTGAGTGCATCATTTACAACATTTACTCTTATACTTAAAGGACCACAAAATACACGTTATGATGATAATTAAATCTACGAGTTACCAACACTCGCTCATCAGAATATGACGAGAAAATGCGGACAATAATTACATCAGAATATGACAATAATTAAATTTAAAACACTGAAAAGTAAGAAATTTATTTTAAAAGGGCGAAAAATAATGTTGCAAGAACAATTATAAAATGCAGTTTAAAATTCTGATAAATATTTATTTAAATAATTTAAAAAAGATATTTTCATCTGAAGTTTAAGTAGAAAGCGGGAAGAACAATTATAAATATAAATTAGGATAATTTAAAATGTTGTAAACCAAGAATTAATAAGAATGAGGCAGGAGAAAGTGACAAGATCAGTCATGAAATTGACGATATTAAAATATAAAAAAATAAGTATCAATTTTCAATGTAATAAATGAGGGAAGAAACAAGAGAAAAAAACAATTCTAAATATATATCTCAATCATAAGAATTCTGCAAAGTAAAAATTTTCATTTGCATAAGAATGTGGTTGGGCACCAACATAAGACACTACAATTCAAAATGTTGTAAAGAACTTTTCTTCAGAATGATGCATAAGAATATGAAAAGAATATTCGTAGAACTTTCACATTTTCTGAAGAAAAATATCATTTCACACAGTATCATAGTCTTTACTTTAATAACCAAATAGCAGTGTACTATACATTTTAGTGTACTATATATTTTAGTGTACTACGCATTTTAGTGTACTATACATTACAGATTTTTTTTATCAGAAAGCTAATTTTTTCTTGATTTAAGACGAATAATACATGCTCATTTTTTGCGTTCTTAAAACTAAGTTTTTAATTCCAAGCGTCTTGCTGCAAAAATTCATGGTGACTTATAAAAAGCCGGCAATTTTATTAAAATCCTGTAGCATTCTTTATCATTGATATGCAACTGCAGAAAACTAAATTCTCGCTCTCTTCTACAGATACGATAACACAATATACGATTTCTTTACTTCATTTTAATTCTTAAAAACACATTTATTTTGTAACCCAAGACTAAATTAAAATTTTTAATGGGTATTCATACTATATTTTCTCTTTGCAATTCTGAAATAACTCGAAACTATAATGCTATAATAATCTTTTTTATCATTAAAACGTTATGAATATAGGGTTTACTTAAGCAAACCTAATACTTTTTACAAAAATTAATATTTAAAATATTAAAATCAATTATAATCGTTATTATATTTATTAGTTAAGTAAAAATGATAGATTTGATAAGTTTATTAAATTTTAATAACATGAGTAACTAAAAATAAAAATTTATGCTTGCGTTAAGAAAGTCTGAAATTTCAATACAAAATTAGTATTTTAAATTTTTATAAATATATTATTTTTTAATTTTTTAAAATTCATTTCTATTCATGAGAATTTTAACGCTAAGAGTAACTTATTCTATATATTCATGAAATTCTACACATATTTTTAAATACAATTCTTCATATACGTATCAATAAAAAATAAGATGGTAGAGTTGTAACTTTCTCAGTCAGGTTCTGATGAAAACATAGATGTTTAAAAATATATGTATTATTATAATTATTTATTTTTAAATTCTTGCTTACTTTTATAAGACGATTAATTATTTCTAGAATTAATTTTGATCCTAGATAAAATTTGTATTTTTTTTCCTTAAAAGTAGCAACTATTCCTGGTTTACAAAAAAACTACAGTTGAGGCTTTTAGTTCGTAAAGCTCTGAATTATTTGCATTCAATACATAATAAGGATATTCTTTGAATAGTAAATGAATCTTTTTATTTAAAAAAGCATTAAATTTCAATTATTTTAACAAAATTATTTTACAAAATAATTGTAATTTTAAATAAAAGTTTTTGGAAAAAATTTTAACTTCAGACTTTTTGTTGATTTGAAAAAAATTTCGATACTTTTGTGTGTGTGTGTGTGTGTGTGTGTGTGTGTGTGTGTGTGTGTGTGTGTGTGTGTGTGTGTGTGTGTGTGTGTGTGTGTGTGTGTGTGTGTGTGTGTGTGTGTGTGTGTGTGTGTGTGCGCGCTACACTTTTCATTAACTATAGTAGCATATATTGTATTTGTAAATAGTTTTTCTTCGAAAGAGTTACTTAAAGGGATTTGTATATTAATTAAAATTAAGAAAATTTATCATCTCAGTATTTAATTTCTTTATCATTTTCATACAGGGAACAAAATATGATTTCTATCAAATGAAATAAAATTTTCCACTATAGGAAACACTAATCTATTTTAATTTATTTGCAAATCTCAAAGTCAGCTCTATCCGAATACGAGACTTCAATATGAGGTTTCTGCTTTTCGAACTTTGTCGATAAATTAAAATCTCTTGTGAGCTTTTGGTATTAAACCTCGTAATGAATAAACATCAGATACATACTTATTACATGCGAGATATATATTCCTTCATTATATTTAAGAAATCGAAATCAAAACTGTTTCTACGGCATATTTTAGATATTCCGTCATAGAATAATTTCTAAGACTGTATATGATTATTAGTGCTGCTGAAAATAAGTTGACTTTATTTCACTCTGAATTTGTAAAAGTATAATTCTTGGTAGAGATAAATTAATCTTAGAAATATAATATCTTTAATGAATTACAGAATTCTAAATTTGTTAATTTCTCCTGAAATTATAAAAGAACAAACAAATTGATTTTCTGTCATTGTTAGCGTTTTCAATTAAGTTAGATGGGATGGTGGTTATAGAATTGGGACAAAATGTCCCACAATTTTGTAAATATACAGTGTTATAGATTTAACACCGGAAAACAAACTTTAAGGCATATTAATTTTAAAAAGCTTTAAAAAACTTCTAAACAAGTATTTGCAAATAAGACTGTGTTTACTTAGCAGAAAAATATGAACTTCATTTTATATCAATGTATAAATAAAGTTAAGAATTTTAAGCATTATTTTTTAAAATATGTCAAACTGGATAGATATTCCGTTGCAAAAAATTTAGTCTTCTATTTCTTCTCATCTCATGAGATAAAAATCTTTTAGAATTGACACTGCAAAATTGCTTTCCATTCAAACTCTATTTGAACGAGGAAAATTTCAAAGTGACTGTCCTTTCTTGTGAAATTGCTTAGCAAGGCTATAATGACGCTAGAAATTTTTTTATGTTTTTATATACGGGAGCATCAAAAATATCCACATAAAAAATTATCCTTTTTAGAATTACTTGAGTGGAATCTGTTTCTAATTTCGTGGAACGTAACTAACACCATCCCTTAATATGCCATTTCATCACGTGTCATGTAATCAAATAAGATTTGTAAATAAAACCATTTAAATATTAATAATCTCATATACTCTGTCAAATTGAAAAACAGAGAATTATGTTTTGTTTATTTTGTAGATTTACTTAGCAAAAGATAGATTATTAGTGAAATAATGATTCGGTCAAAACTTTTGTTAGCCAATAATCAAACTTGTTCTAACAATTTCTTTAAGCAGTTGTTCCAACATATTATTCAAGCTTGTGACATATAAATTATTTAAATCTTTTTCCCTTAGTTAAATTACTTTTAATTTATTTTTATCTTTTTTAAAACCAAAAGCATAACTAAGGTAACTTAGGTACACAACAAACTTTTTAATATTTGATAATGTTATCTAAGAATTTTTAATATAATTCTTATATAACATTCTTAAATTTATGAAATTTAAAAGAAATGATATTTTAAATATAACATGCAATGCATTATTTTGTGAGGATTGAACATATGATAAGAAAAAAAATTTCTCATTTACATGATCTATAAATAATAATGATATAAAAAAAATTTATTTAACACCCTTCAAAAATATTTATTTATTTATATATTAGTACGCTGAAAAATGCACTTTCCAGGGGGTCTTCTGCTTGGTTTCTGCTTCTAAATTACGAAGATTCCCACCGGCGGCTTCGAACTAACTGGCAGAGCCCAAGGCTCTAGGCTAAGAACAGGGAAACTTGTTGCTTTGCGACACCATATCCTATTGCAGTACATTCAACATTTTATGTAATCGTAGAATCAAAGTTCAAAATATGTAATGTATTCTTTCTGTTGGTTACATTAAAGTGATATATTTACTATAAAATCAGTGAAGGAAGAAAATGTTTGATATTTTTTAAAAAAATATATAAACCCTAGCATAAACAACTTTTTGTAGGTAAGAATGTTCAATAGGTAAGTATATAACACCAACTCAAACACAGAATACTCAAATTAAAATAATGACAAAAAACAGAATAACAATAAAATTATTTGAAATTCCATTTTAATAATCAAAAAGTACTTAATTTGCAAAACTTAGTACGGAATATTTGTCCTATAAATAAGAAATAAGTATTGTTACATTGCAACACATAAATGATCATTCTATAATTTAATTACTAAGAAAATATATTTATTTCTGTGATCGAACTGAAGAATAATTTATTGTATAGTGATACAATGATTTAAAATATATATACGTATAAATGCAGTTTTTGATTTTTGAAATTTTATCTTGATATAAAAGTTAAAATATTTATATATAAATCTTTTATTTATTTGTGTATATTTTGGACAGTTATTTAATATCCATGCATTAAAAACACTTTTGATATGTAAATTTGATTTATAAATTAACTTTCAAAATTTTGTCTTAGTAAAAATAGGACTTGAAAAGGTTTTATTTTCAAAATTTCAAGAGACTTCTTACAACAATCCCCTCTTACATTTATTTATATATTTTTTTATTTTATTTTAATCTTATACCTTTAGTTTTAATATCTTATTCTCCACTGTAAAAATTCTTCTAAATCTGGAAATACATTTTCTTATGATGATAAAAATCAAAATCTTTTAATCACTTTCCTAATTATCTTCAGTTATCTGAGTTCATATAGATTACGATAAATTATTAATCCGGTATAACAAAGTTGTAGGAGAACTTGACAGTTCAATTTGTTTAAAATTCAACAGTTTAAAATTTAAGAGGGTAATCCACAATTTCAAAATTAGCAATATCAGTTGTTTTCTAAATATTATTTAATGTTGGTTTTATATTATTGTGAGCGCAATTAATAACTATACGACTAAATACTAAGAAAATAAAATGTTTCCCCATCTGTAAAATTTTCAAAGTTTTCAGTTAGTGTTAAGTAGATTTTCATTTATGATTACTAGACTATACATAATATATTAAAAAGAAATGAATGAAGAATTTTCGTTTTAATAAATTAAATTTCTATTAGAAAAGATAATTATTATCTGAAATGAAACGAGAATATAATCCTCTTTGAAAGTTTGAGATTATCCCTATGAACATTAATATTTGTAATGACGCAGGGAATTCTACGAAATATAAAATCCGTCAAATTAGCATAGTGCGTAAAAATGACTATAAATTTACAAGCAAACATCTAAAAATTTAATAGATATGTTGTATCTTACAGAAATATTAATAAGTTTTAGCATTTACAATTACGAGAAATTAACAAAAAATATATAAAATGAAAAGTGTGTAAAATATTTAACATGTTTTATCAACTTCTGATAGGATATTAAGCTTTAGTATGCACGTTAAGATTTTCAAGGACCTGAGATGATCTAGTTGGGAAAAGCATTCTTCTAGTTACCAGAAAGCAATGAGTTGTTGACATCCTTCAACCGAAGTGGTTCATGGTTAGAAGTAGATCATGGTTTCAATGGCCTACAAGTGAAAAGATCTTTTGGGAGGTAAGAGTCTAGTTTGTGGATTCCCTTCTTTGTTCCTACTGCTTAATTTTGAAAATCCACTTTCAGGAGCGAACTCAATCTTCTAGCTTAAGCTACTCTTTATCATATGGTAAACAGTATTTGGATTACTCCTTCCTTCGAGCGTGTCTATTAAATTCTCATGGAATTGAAGAATCTCGATTATTAAACAGATACCACAATAAGCAACAACAACAAAAAGTTTGCCTTTATGATACATAAATGAATTCCTTCATTACCATACAACTTAACGAAAATAAGCATTCTGCAAAGTGTTTGGAAAAAAAATAGTGATCTTTAATTACCAGCTTTCATATTTAGATTGCTAGTTAATTTGTCTTTTGAACTGGATCCTGAACCTTTAAAAGTAAACATTCTTGAAAAAATATAATATGTTATAATTAATAATATCATAAAAGTGGATTTTATAAGCAAATAAATCTTTAACTTTTATTTCTTAGTTTTTATTCAATAATTGATTTAAAAGTTTTTCAAAGCTTATCATTTTGCAACGAAACCAATACAGAAGCTCACCCGATAATTTTAATTTATAAAAATTTTCTGAATAAACTGCGAGATAAATCTCTTTTAAAAACAAATCATAATTAATGAACTTCATTTCTCGAAGCATTTAAGCAACTTTTAAAGTTTAATATCGGTTTAATTAATCTTTTAACTGTATCTGATATTAATATGGTATAGCAATAATAAAGCCTGTTTTTCGTTAAGTTTTTCTTCATTTCCAAATTTTTATAATAATCTGTATTTCAAAATCACGTAACCGTAACCTAATTTGTTGTGTTTAATTCGTAATAATGATTTAGAATCCCAAAATGAATCATGAAAATCTTATAAATTTGATAAAGGATTCATATGCTGTTTATTTTTAGTATTCCTAATGACGAGATAACTCAATATCGATGTGAAGAAAACCCTTATATTTTAAAGTCTATACATAAATAATTCTGCATATGCACATATCTCGACATTCTCATTCCTTCTAAATCAAAAAAACTGAAGGCATATTATATTTTAATTTATCAAGCATGTTGCATTTGAGATTTATACAAAGGACATGGTATAGACTCCATACCATACTTATGTGAGAATTATAGTTGTTAATTTTTAATAGCATTCAGAAAACGATGGAGAGAATTAAGATAAATCTATTTACCGCGACTATACGTTATTTTTTCTTATTAAAATCCGCATTCCGCAAATATGTATTTAAAACGTTAATGTGTTAGTAAAAATAACTGAAATATAAATTAATAAAAAAGGAATGTTTATTTTAACGATAATTAGATGATACTACACATATTTACAAAATAATTATTACTATAAATTTAAGTTGGTGTTTAAAATAATATGAAGATCTGATGAAAACACATCAATTTCCATTTTGTAGTAATTTTTATGAATAACAAATAATTAATTTTTATTTTTTATAAGAAATTAAAAATTAATTACTTATTATTTTTTAAAGTAATTTAGATTAAAGATAAAGTAATTTTTATAAAAAAAATCGTTGCTTTGAATTTCTATTTTCTTAATAGTTTTTGTATGGTGAATCAAATCTGTGCGTATTCTTATCCATTTCTTTCATTTCACTAGCTAATGTTTGACGTTACATTTTGTTTCAAATTTCTGGTTGATAAATGCTTAAAAACAAAAATCCAATTTGTGTATGCAAATGAGAGAACATTAAAAATATTTGCAAAATATCTGAAATCAAGAAGAATATGAAAAAGAAAATTAATCTTATCTTTTAATGTCAAAAATAAACATCATTTATTCTCTTCGAAATTTTACTATCTTACAATGTGCTGTTTATTTATCATTTTATCTATAAGGAAATTCGCTTGTAAAAATTTTAAAAAAGCTTATTTCCTTTTACGAATAAAGTAATAGATATGTATACCAGAATCAAGAATGAAAACATCTTGATAAGATATATTTCTAATGAAAATATTAATTTTTATGTTATTTTAAAGTCAAATATTTGTTTTATTATCAATAAAATTTTGATTTTGAAATTAATTGTAATCTGCTAAGTAAAATTTAAAATACTTTCATAAAAAATTATTAAATTTAATATTTTTAATGTTTTAAAATTTCAAGTTATTTATTTATTTTCTGATGAAAACTGAAAATCATTTTGACACATAAATTCACGTTAAATCTTACATCTTTGATTACATTATACAGACAACAAATTGATTTCCAAAACAAGTCACTCACAGATTTTAAGATTAGGAAAGGAAGAATAAAAATTGCTACTTTGCCTTCGTAATTTTAAATCACTCTGAAGTTCCTGCAATTGTGTACAGAAAACAATGAATCTAAAAACATGGCATTTTGTAAATTTAAAAAAATGAATAGTAAGATTATCTTCAGTGTTTCTTTAAACTGTTCAGGTAAATGCTCTTTATTTCTTAGTTTTCTATAACGATAAAAACTTAAAATATCATTCACATGATTTATAATTAAAAAAAATATATCTACACTACTGGCCATTAAAATTGCTACATCAGGAAAGCGGCACACCACACACATGAAATTTGCGTGACAGATAGAACTTGCTGTGATATGCAAATGATTAGATTTTCAGCGAATTCTTACAAAGCAGGCGACAGTAGCGACATCTACAATGTGTATAAAACCAGAGATTTGACAGCAATTTTCTCATTCTCAATTTCCGTTTCAACGTTGTTTTCGGCAAAGAAAGTTGTTGTAATGCCTCATGTAAGAAGAAGAAATGCCTATCAGCACGTGTCTGACTTTGATCGAGGAAGGATTATAGCCTACCGGGATTGCGGTTTATCGTACCGCAATATTGCTGCTCGCGTCGGTCGAGACCCCATGACTGTTAGCAGAATATGGAATCGATGGGTTCAGGACAATCATACGGAACGTCATGCAGGATCTCAGCGACCCCCGTCACTAACAGCAGAAAAGACAGACATCTTATCCGCATTGTCACAAGGGGTCGTACAGCCAAGTAACGAACCCTGAGTCGAGAAATGGAGTCATTTGCAAAGCAACAAGTTTCTGCTCGAACAGTTCGACGACGTTTGCAGCAGTATGGATTGTCTGCACGACGACCATGGCTTCGGCTACCATTGACGCTGCGTCACAGACAGAAGCACCTTCAATGGTGTGATCAGCGATGAACCTGGACGCGGGAATGGCATCACGTCATCATTACAGATGAATCTCGGTTGTGTATACAGGACAGTGATGGCCGCATCCGTGTTTGGAGGCATCGTGGAGAACGCGCATTGCCAGCTTGCATTGGACATCGCCATACCGGCCCATCTGCTGGAGTGATGCTATGGGGTGCCATTGGATACACGTCTCGATCACCTCTTGTTCGCATTACCGGCACTTTGAACATTAGAATTAAAAATTGCTTGAGTGTTTATTCCCAATGATATTTTAAGTGAACTATAAATTTGCATAGACCTAACTCAGAGAAGCAGTTTTCTATGGAATCATTAGTTTAAAGAATGTTTAAAATATAATTTCTGCTAAGGAGACGTTTCCTGCTTCGTTATAATTGTGTCCCATATCATCACTCACACTAATGGCGTCACTTTTTATTTAGGATATCTACCTATAACTAAATAATAGTTTATGAATGTTAATAACAATAAGATCATGATTTTATATTATGGACAACTGATAAATTTTTATACCTTGGTACATTAAAATTATTCCTAATAACCTCTGCATATTGACTTCAAGATAATCTCATCAAAAATTTAAATTTTCTAAGATGTTCTAGCTTGTTTACATATCAGTTTGGAGAAAATAATAAGAATTCTCCATTATAACTGAAATAATTTTGATATACTTAGTGAAAATGCGCTGCACCCTTCTATAGCGTGGTTCTTAAAGAAATAATCGGACAAGTAAGTAAGATATTTCAATTCTGTTTTATTTCTTAGGAATTATATGTATATAAACTAATGCAACATGCATTGTTTTCTTTTGAAATCACTCTATTATAAATTGAGTGTGGTTCAATTATGTTATTAATTTGCATATTTATATATATATATATATATATATATATATATATATATATATATATATATATATATATATATATATATATATATATATATATATATATATATATTTCATTAGAAACACACCACACACATAATCATTTTTTCATCATGTGGGTGAATAAGCTTATCTCGTTTATTATTTTTTAATAATGTTAACGTATTATATTTTTGGTAATACCAGTTATCACAGCCAACAGTAATACGCAAAACTTTGAATTCTACAATCAGAAATTTTAATGTCTGTCATCGAAAATCGAATGAACAACCTATCAATTTAATCTGGAATATATTCCGAAACTAACTAAACAACGCAATTGTAACTTCATGTCCCTGAAAAGATTCATTCAAACTGACATGTTCCTATCCTCCAGAAAAGCACTGAGGAGATTTTTGAGAATACTTGAATTCATAATTTCGAGTCATTGAGCTTTTCTGACTATTCAAAAGAGATTAAAAGAGACAGGGCACATTATTTAATTAACTTAATCATCTAAATGCATTATTTCCGAAGCAATTAACCGAAGTAATTCAATTTATTAACTTTATTTGAAATGTCAATTAATAATGATTATGTTGTTATTTTTAATTAAAATATTATTTGATGGCATGGTAAATGAGAGAGAGTTCATGATTAGGCGAAAGATTCTTTGAATAATTTACTTAAAATTTTGGTTCTGAAATTTTTAGCTGCGATAGTAAATTTAATTTTACTATTATTTAAATATGAGAAATATCTTATTTCGTATGTCTACATGATTGTGTTTTTGATTAAACATTGTTATTGATACAGTTCATTTGCTTTTAATATGAAGTTTTTTAATGATAATTAAACTCAATTTATTGGTGCGACCATCATGAATAATAATCAAAATGTCCAGATTAACTGGGAGAAATTTTCCTTGATTTACTCTTTTTAGTCTGGTTCACAACTTATTTGTAGCTTACATTAATAAAAAAGTATATAGTTTTCACATTATCATTAGAAACTATTTGAAATCATTTCTTATTTTTTCAAATATTTGGTGATTATGCTTACATAAAACATATATGAGTACTAAGTATTTTTAAAAACACTTCAAATAGAGAACAAATTTATAATTTTTATTTAATACAGTTTGAGGAAACAAGTAATCTCAAGAATAAATTGATAACTCATCTCTACCAAAAATCACATTTCTTAATTTTTTAGAATGATTTTTATGGTTTTCAGATTCGGCATTTAACAGCAAAACATGTGATTTGTGTCTATACATAATCTTTTGTTTCTCTAAGCAATCCATTCTTTGTACTTTGCTTTTCCAATGAAATATAAGTAGAACCAAAACATTATCTCAAATTTTCAGCTATTCCGAAAATTAATATTTTGAAATTTAATTTTTTGTGACATCAGAAAGCGTATTAAAAGTATTTTCTGAGATTCAATTAAAGACTAAATTTCAATTTTTAATGCTGTCAAGATATCAGAAAGTTGATTTAGGGATGTATCTAATGATTTGCGAATCTTTTCTATCAGCTCGTGGTAGCGCGATGTTATTTACTTATGATCAATTAATTTATGTTTCAGTTTTCTTTTTCAACCTTTTCTTAAATTTAACTTAAAGTGAAATGCGATCTAAATTTTTACCAATCTTCTATGTTTTTGAGTTTTTCAAGAATTATTCAGAAACTATCTTAATTTTTATAAAAAGGTGATGGATAAATAACAATATTTATTCAAAAACTAATCAAACGGATACATCTTCAACAAAAAAAATATTACTACATCATAAACTTATTCTACAATTTAAAATTATTATAATGAATATTATTATTACTACTTATTAAAATTATTATTATAAAATTTTGTTTGAAATTGTAAAGCAAATAAAACAGCTTTATAAGTTGAATTAGACGTGAAAAAGTCTGCGATGGTCTAGTTAGGAAAGGAATCATTCTTGGGAATGGAGATAATGAGTTCCGTATATGATCGACTTGAAGATGTATCATGTTTATTATCAGCGGCCTACCCCATCTATTGATCATTATTCAAACATTGCTAGAAATCTACTGCAAACTCTTTTAAATGAACTTCATATTTCTACGAATATGTGATATGACGTTTTCATATTTATTATTAAAATATAAATTTTACTATATTTATAATTTTTGTTAAGGTTTACAATAATAGTTCTCTTGAGGTCACAGAATTTGATGGATGAGTTTTGTTCCAATAAACCAGTAAATCTTAAGCTTATAAATTTTAAATCTACAATTAATTTTACTTTTCTTTAATACAATTCCTGTTTTCTGATCATTCTTTTTGTATCAGATACTCTTACTCATGATGAAATTTTAAGAATATGAATTCATTTTTACATTTTTAATTTAGAAATCCATATATATTTATAGTTCACATTTTTTATGATACTATATATACATATATATATATATATATTTATATATATCCAGTATATATATATATCGATTTCTCCGGTTTCGAACCCATAATCTTTCATTCATAAGCGAAACATCTTTGTTCCCCAAGTTACTTCAGCTTCAACCTAAATGCAATGTAATATTCACAAAGTATGAAACAAATCAATACAGGTATGGACTCGATTCCAGAATCCATTGAAGACCGTTTTGTGAGCGAACTTATGCGTTGGAAAATTTTATATACCACAATATCCTTCCTCAACTATGTTATTACGTACACTAATGGCAGTATAACTATCATTCTTATGATCAAGTATTTACCATTTTACTTTCAAAACTACAGGCCACATTGCTGTAATTAGATGTTTCCATTGACAGACATTTGTAAGCAATGAAAATGAAACCCATGCATTTAAATGTCATTAAAATTCAATTTCTGCAAAAGCAAACTCTTAAAAGCCAGTTTTAAACGAAAACAGAATATAAATCTTGAAGTACATTCCAGGTACCTCACACATTATATAAAGTGATTTATTAAAAACAAAATTGCAAACTACATGATACCAAGGGATAATTGTTATACTTTATGAAAATTAAACTTATAAACAATTTAGTTTTACTAAATATTGAATTTTTTTTAATTTTATAAATAAATTTTCAAATAAAATTGTTAAATTAATTTGAAAATTCTTAAATTGACTGTTAAATTTGAATCATTAAATTCTAATCTAAGCAGATTCTATAATTTTTTGATACAGTGTATATTTGAAAATTTTTAAATGCTTTGAAGTAGAAAATAAGAACCCGATGTCATAGTTTAATGTAATCTTAAATATTCTTAATTAAAATTATTCCTAAAAAATTCCAAAGTACTATTTTCCAAATTATAGCTTAAGACTGCAAAATATGCAGCCATTAACGAAGAAATTAATATTCTTGCAAGTTCTTTACATCATAAACTAAAATCAGTATTTCATTTTAAGAAAAAATAGTGTTAATATCTCATAATTTTATGTGAAAAATATTTTTAATTACAGAATTATAAAGATACTTAAAATTAATAAAAAAAATTTAATAAATCTCATGGGTAATTTTTCGTACTTTATGTACAAAATGCTATGATGTAATGGTATTGAATTGCTATTTATTTACTCCCAGTAAAAATTTGAAAATTAAACTGAATTCTCTATTAATTATCATTACTTTAATTAAATAGCATTAAATTAATGTTTCTATTAAAAATTTATAGTACTCAGAAGAGGAAAATTTATCATTGTATATGTCTTAAATATAAATCAATATTATGTCATACGATATTGGAAATAAAATTAAAAGTATTTCAGAGTTCCAAATAATTATTTAATGACTGAACTTAAATCCACTTTAATTAAATGTTTTTAAAATTAAGCAATTTCTAAGATAAATGTTTCATGAATAAATTTTATAATGTTATTAATTACAATATATATTGGTCTTTTGGGACTAAATACATTTTTCCTTGCACATAAAACCGAATATTATATAAGATATTTAAATACTTCTAAAGCCAAATTTAGTATCTAAATTTTAAAAAAACTTCATCGTGTAAAGAATGTCGTTAAAAAGATGTTTTTTTTATAATCACTCTAAATCCCAACTAACATATCCATATTTTTCCTCTGTTAAATCTCAAGTGAATGTTGTTACTCATTCCTTGTGTTAAGTGAACCATTTTGTAAACTTTAATAAATGTTTATTAGCAAAAACTCTTAAATGAATAAGAATAATTTGTGTAAACCAGATATTAATGCATTTTAAGTAGATTTAATAAAGCATATAAGAAAGTGCAATTACCTTCTCAAAGAACCTTCTCTACAATTAAATATTCTAACTCCCTTTTTTTTTTTTTTTCAAAACGTGGCATCCATAAAAAGGATAGAAAGATATTTTTGGACTTTTAAATGAAAATACTTTGATTCAGATAATTTTGTAACTGGATGAAAGTATTTCAGCGCAAGTAAAATTTGAAAATAAAATTTTTTTCTAAGTTTTTATTATTCTAAGTGCTAATTATGTGATATTATTAATCATAGCGAGAGAATGCGTTTAGAAACTGGTTCTATATAAGAAATTACGAACTGAATATATATTAAATACCTCTCCTATTTCTGATATTTTTAAAATTAATTCTGACATGATGAAATTTTACCATTCAAAACTAAATCGTAAGTTTAAAAGGATTCGTGTGACTATAATAGTAACTTAAAATTATACTCTTAATACGGCCAAATAAAATAAAATCATACTTTATAAATGCATATTTTGATAAAAAAAATATATATATGCATTACGAAATACGAGAAATATGCATTATGAAATATGAGATTTTATTTGTGAAAATTATTCAGTAGTCTATAAATGGATGCACATTGTCACTTTTTAAAAAAGGTAGATTTTCTCAAAATACTTCAAAGAAAAAGTCTGTTAGTATTTATAAACGAGGTTAAAAATTCTTAAAATTATACTTAAAAATCTGAAAAAGTATCAGCAATTTCTATGATTGCCCTAAATTTCCCTTAGATTGTGAAACTAAATATCATAAAAATAAGAAAAGGTGCAAAATATTACAATAACTCATCATTAGTGTGAAGAAAATGTTTATTATCTAATACTCTTTCAAGAGAATTTTTACTTCATTAAATCAAAGCTATGGAAATGCAGAAAAATGAAACAAACGGGTATACTTCGAAAATTACAACTGCTCTCTTAGTATGAATTTAAACTTATACAAGTAGGCTACAACATCTCATATCATTCTTGGGAAGTCTTTTAAATTTTTGTTTGAATTATTTCGATTTTGGTTGGTCCAACTGTACATAAAGTGTAAATTCATAATCTAGTTGTTATCAAATAAATTTAATATATATTTTCTATTCGGAAATTTAATACCATAACAATTCGATTTTTTTTTCTAAAATTAAAATTTTACAAATTCCAGAATTTTACACATTATTTGTTAAAATACAACAGTAATGGCTTTTCAAATGTAAAAAAAGGAATTTACAAGATTGATAGAATCACTTCAATAAATAAAGGAACATTGATTAGCAAAATAAAACTAACTTTTTAAAAATAACTATGACAGTTTGTGTGATAAACTTCTTAAAGGTAAGATATGTAGTCCATTGAACTATCAATGGTCCCTAAGGATAACTAATTCTACGTTGCATTTACAGCAACTGACACTTCTTCATGAGTATGTACTAGTACTGCATAAAGTACAGTATGTGGAATAACTATTTGAAGTACTTGATAAAAAAAGAAACCATGAAAAGTTGTTGATCAAAGTAAAATGCCAATTTTTTTCTGATTATTAAAAATTTTCCATGGGACAATAAACAACAGTAATTGAAATTAAATGATTTAAAATTGACTCTGTAATGACAAATAAAATTAAAAATGAGTACAATAATTTCTATTACTGAAGTATAACTCTACACTTAAAATGTAGATTACTAAAAAAACTGTGCTAAGAAGAAAATTTGACAGCTAATAAAATGTACTTAATATTCACAATAATCTTAAAATTTTTAATGATTTTTCTTTTTCTCTGCAAATTATTCTTTCTACTTCAAAATTTGTAATATATATTTACAAAAAATTAACTTTTGTATGATAAAACAAATTTGAACTTCAAAAATGTACTGCTTTATTTTCCCTTGAGAGTATTAAGATTTGCTGTAAGAATAAATAACCAAATTTGTGATATAACATGCCATTATGTAATGTATCCCAAGTTTTTAGATAGTAATGCGTTTCATTTCAAAACAAAATCTAATTTGCAGATGTAAATGAAAGAAAATCAAAATTTTACAGCATAAGGACGTTATGAATATGTAAGTTTCTTCATGTTTCGATCAAATGTCAAATACTGACATCAAATGCTGATGTTAAATATTCATTATGGTATTAAACGTACAAAATTTTTCTTCAAATCTCGGTTCCCTCTCTAAATCAAATTCACAGCTTTTTGCACCGTAAAATTTGCATTCTCATATTTGCTTTTATCAAAATATCTATACATTTTTCTTAAGATTTGATTGACACAAATAGAGTCACAATCAAATAAATTTATTTTAATAAAATTTTACAGATTTCGAACATTTACATTAAGTAATCACTTTCGGTTTACCGGTAGGGATTAGTAAAAATTAACACATTTAGCATTGGTTTTCACTATACTTAGGAAAAAAGCTATTATTATTACAGTTATCTTAAGACTCTTTTCAATTCATAACTGGACTTCAAAAAATTTACCGAAAAATTTTCTTTTACTGATGAATAAGTAAAACAGTGATTCATAAAATATACCAATGAATATAAATTTTATCAAATGAAAAATAAATTAATAATTATGTTCCGTAAAATACGCCAATGCCGTTTAAAAAAATAATACGTAAATATATTGACACAAAATGTAATTATAATTTGAGTCAAATACAAATTTAAGAATGTTATGAAAATGATAAATGTTTTTAATTTTGTCTGTGTGACAATTTGGACTAATCTATAAATATTTTGCTTGATTAACTGTAACGATCAAAAAGTTGTAGAGCGTTACAGAAATGTTTGAGAACAACTAAAATTTCTTTTAAATATTAATATTATACTAAAAATCTCTACAAATAATAAAATTATAGAAAGTTTAGACCCTTCAGAAAACAAGTACACATTTTTAACTACAACTTTAACGTTTTTCATAACTATCAAACAAAAATGGATCTATTACCATTCATTGTAATAAGTTCTTAAATGTTGCTATAATATATTCAATTTGTATTAAATTATCTTATACCTGAACGAGCGAAAAAATTCAATCATTATTTTAAAAATTTTATTAGGAATTTTAGACAAACTGTACTGGTAGATTTTAACAAATTTAGTAGTAGTCATTTCATTAATTTGCTTAAATACCTTGGCTCAAGTTATCAGTTATTTTGATTTTAATCCGTAACATTTTTCTAAAATAATGTAAACAGTTCACTTTGGATGACAATGAAAAATAAATAAACGCTAGATTTTATTGAAATATAAAATACATTTATTTGTTAGAGTCATAAAGGTCAAATTTCGTTTTGATTGATACTTTTCTACGTGACTAAGTTAAAAATTAACATCTATATATTTATATGCAACCCTGAATTTTATGTTCTACATTTTATCTAATTTATGAATACTTTTCAATTTTTAACAATCTAAATTAAAATCATATCTGAACTCTCAATAAAATTATAAAAATAAATCTCATTAGAATAATGAATCAAGTTAGATATATCTATCTTCCTTTAATTATTTTATGTAGTAGCACACATAAAATATGGTTGCTGTTTAAGTCTATAAAGTTATTAGCTTTTATTTCACAAAAACGCATAGCTCTTGTAGACGTTCTGTCAAATTATTAGCATTGAAGTTGCTTTAGGGCAAAATAAAAACTGGAGATGAATGTAAGTAATATAGTCAGAAAAATTATCAATAAAGATAAATGTAATTCAACGTCTTGAAATTCAAATTTATATTTTTTCTAATTAAAAATAGAAATAAACTAAATTATATTTTCAAAATTCAATAATTGAATGTCAATAAAAAGAATATAAATGCATTGCTTTTAAAATATGTTTCAATATTCATAATTGATTTATACTCGCATATACTGCTTAGTTTTAAAATTTATGTATATTTTACAACCCGAAAATGAAACTATGGTCATTATTGGTTAAAATTATCCTTTTTCTTTTAAAAGATTTTATACTTGAGGCTGCACTCATTAAAATGTCTCATTAAAATGTCTGGATTTGCATGTACAATATATCAAAAGATGAATGTCACAAAAATAACAGCAGCCTCGATCCATTTCTCTTAGATCTACATATTTTTAATGAGACAAAAAATTGTCAAATGCATTTTCCAGGATATAAATATTGAAGAAAACTGTAATCTCTATTCGTTTATTTTAAATTACTTTAGACGTATTTAAAAATCTTCGAACGTTTAATAAAACATCAGATAAACTATTCAATAGGGAGCAATTGAGAGAAGTAAAAATGATGCCACATTTAATTTACATTAATCTGTTAAAATGGTAATATATGTCAAATCAGTTACATATAATAAATTCAAATTAAAAATTAATTTCCGTTACTTGAAACCTATCTCATATTTTGTAAACTGAATTATTTTAAATAAAAATAAGCACTTTAAAAAGGTTTCATAAGATAAATATTAGCTTTCAGTTAAAATAAATAAGCAAATTTATTTCAACTCTGGGGTGCGATGATGTTCTATCATGGCAAGACAAGTGTTTTTATTTTGCATAATGCTGAATTACCACGTCTGAAGCAGAGAAAAGGATCAGAGAAATAACTGATTGGTAAAAGAAATTTTAGTTATTCGGTTTATTGCTCTAAATGTCTAAGCTGTCTGGTGGAAAAATTATCATAGTCATGTTCGGAAAGTAGTCTGTTCTATTTCAGTCAGTTAACCTGTCTTGACTAGACTTCCCTGCTGAGGGAGCATATCGATATTGAAAGTTCCACAGAGCACAATGGCCATACGCTAATGTGGTGTGGTTTTTTTGAGAGACTACAGCTGGAATGTTGATTTCATTACTTGTTCATGGTTCAAAATTTTGAATGTTAGGCAGTTTTCTGCGACTTTGGTTGCCAGGAAAAGCAACTAAAATATTTAAATAAGCTTTCTCAACCTTGACACACAACAATAATTTTTTGTATACATGGGCTAATTCGATATAGGGTTTTAAATTGCTTCTAGATCACTAAAAATATTATGGAAAGAATTATGGCCATGGCCTCTCGTACACAAGCTATTGAATTGATGGATAGAGCCTTAATTGAATAGTAAATCTGCCATTTTGATTAGAAGAGAATGATTTGGTATTATAGATAAATCAGCAGCTGTATGTTAATGAAATATGGATAAATGATAAATGAATTTGATCTCAACAGGAATTTCAAATAAATGTATTGAAAATTTATCGAAAAGTGCAGGAATGTATTAATAACACTAAATCGATTTCGTTTCTAATTGTTTGTTTCCATCGCCAAGAAAAATTTTATATAGACAGTCATATGAAGATTCAGTTAAAATATAAAAAATCATAATCTATTCATATATTTTACGAATCTTTCTGCGAAATTATTCTGTTGTATACGTTTATCAAGAGACGGATTTAACTTCGTTGAAGTTACAAATTCAAAATATTTTGAGATTATTTTCATCAAAAACTGTATATAATTTACTCTAACTTGTAAACTTATTGCATTTTATGTCCTTATATAATAGTTTTTTTCTTACAAACTGGAAATCTGTTGGTTGTATACTGCTTTTAAAAGTTTAAAAAAAAATTATCTCGCACATGCTCCTTCCAAATAAAAACGTAGGTTTCAGTGATTTACGAAACTCTAAAGGCAAAATAAATGATGCACGAGTTATTTTGCACACATTACTATTGTTACTGTAAATATAGGTCAAGATAAATTTCTTTGCGATCTTTATAATTTAGTTGTTACCTTACGTATAATATTTCTTAATTGTGTTTTTATAGCTTAGATATAAATAATTTAAAGTGAGTAATTTATAGTTTATTCTTTAAAAGTGATCCAAATCACACTTATATTTCTTGTAAAAGAAAATTTAATCGTACAATTAAACAAAGTTTCCTATGGTAAACACATACAGTGTTTCTTCATACTCATAAAATCATCATACATTCTATTGTACCATTCAATTAAGTTTATTTGATCAGTACATTTTCATCACATTAAATGTTTGTCCAAAAATCTATTAAAAATATTTCAACTCTATAGAAGTATTAAAGTTTAAATCAAAAGTAGTTTTTCTATAAGTTATTATTTGAAAAGCAGTCTTGCCTCTTTGGAGTAACATTGAATCTAAGTCAACTTATTCCACATAAATTAAAGGTGGAACTTACCTTATACGCAGCCTATAAAGTAGAACTTAAATAAAATGGATACCAAATAAAATTTTTAATAACGTCCTAATAAAAAGGAGCTTTTAAACTTTAAAATCTTCATTAGATTTATTTTTAGCTGATGTAAAACCTTATTTCATGTGAAAAACGGTGTTTTGAATGAAGCTAACAAAATTCTTTTTGTTCCAAGTCGCAAATTTTTCTTGAAAAACGCACATATTTTCACTAAAAAACTACGGTAAATAAAAGTTAGATGGCTTTGGCTTGTTAATCCGAGCATAAATTTAAATAGAAAAAGCTTAAGATGCAAGGATATCTAAGTAGCTAAAAGCACTTTTTAATTATTCACATCTCGTTTAGTTACCAGCAACCAAGTGTGACAATTTATATCAGTAATTTTGTTACTATAAATTTGAATAAAAACTTTCATTTGGTTTTGTAGTTAGGAAAAGTCCAAAACAGTACCAGAAAGTGTTTTATTTATTTACATTAAATAAGGCTGAATTAAAAAACAGAAGCTGCGATAATCAAGTGACCAAAGGATTAGCCAAGGACCAAGTAAACTTGTTGCTGAAAACTTTAACTATTCGGAACTTAGGTTAGCTGAAAATCGCTGTTTTCACTAAAGGCGGCTTGAGCTCGGAAAATTAGTCTTGGTCTCTCTTTTCTCCAAGTGATACTTCTGTAGGTGACCGACCAGCTCCTGGAATCTTCTGCTTCATATCTGTTTCTAGATAATGAGGATTCACCCTCTTTCAGGGCATTGATGTGTATACTATCATTGCTCCTAAACCATATTTTCTTGTATAGTTTTCTATCAATTTTGCTGTTCCTAGTAATGAAGAAGTTTAAAACATCCAGAACATCCATGCAGTGAAAGAAGTAATCAATATTTTTATGAACTGAGTTGTTTTTCCAAAACAGTGTATTATTAAAACAAAAACTATATGAATTATAAAATTCCTTTTATGTTCTGCTTAGTGAAATACATTTCTAATTTATATATATAATTAATTTGACATTTCATTATTGACATAAAATTGGAAAATTTAACCAATACTTTAAAAGTCTTTAAATTCGACAGTTATTTGAAAAACTATCTTTTCACACTTATCCAATGAATACTATAATCATCTAAATATCTGAATGTGGAAACAATAAATATTTTATCTTTATGTCATTTATTTAAACTGTAAAAATAATTCCTACCAGAAGTATTTTCAAGAGCATAAATCTTTCCTAATGATTTCTTTTTCGCTTACAATAAATTGCTCAATTAGCTTTTAAATTGATATCAAATAAAATTTCAATTGGATTTACAATTCCAATACTTCACGGAAGAATGATATGTTCTGTTTGACACTTTAATAGATCTGCGCATTTTAAGTTATATTTTCTCAAACCTAATTCCAATCGAATTATTGAATTCAGATTATTTCCACGAAACATCGGAGAAGTAAAATAATTCATTGTAATTATAGAAAATTTCTAGCAAACACAAATTACATTTTTATTCATTTGAAATACATATTAGTTGTTTCGGCTGATGGAATTTACTAATTAAATGAAAACTTTTTTTATTATTTTTTGCTACAATTAAAATAAATTAGTTGATAAATAAATCAACCAATAAAGCATTTTATTTGTGGATATCTTCAAGCAAGTCAATAAAATTGCTCAATGGCAAAATCTTGGAAAAATCGTACATCAGAATAGTCAGATTAATATATGGGTGTGATATATATATATATATATATATATATATATATATATATATATATATATATATATATATATATATATATATATATATATACATCTGTAAAGATTATTTAATTTAATTTCAGCAAAAGATGATGTATAGATAAATGTACCGTGGCCAACATTATCTGAATTATTAATCTGCTCAAACAATTATTTCTTGAATAATAAAAATTAAGATTTAACATAATAAATACTTACATCGTAAGTATATTATAAATAACTTGGTGCACATATTTATTCATTTCTTTAAGATAGTTTCCCTACAATTTAATAGAAATAAGACATAGATATTCATGAATGGATATTTTGATTGGTTTTGGGATAAAGTTACAGTTTTCTTTTGCGTTTTTTGCTTTCTATTAAAAATATAAATGAATAGTTTTCTATTTCGCTTGCGTTTAAGAGAGCAAGTTTATTGTCATAAAAGTATTTAATTAGAGATGGGTCATCTAATATTTCCTTACATCAGTGATTCTCAAACTGTGGGGCGCACCCCCTTAGGGGGTTCGAGCATATCCAAGAGAAAATGTTATTTAAAAAATTTGATTACTGAAAGGGAAGAACACACACATTCAAAACAAAATACATTTTGACATATTTAATAATTAACTTATTAAATTAAAACAACATACTAAATTAAAAACAAATTTAATAATTATTAGTGACTTCCTTGAGCCTGTCTTTCAGAGCAAAGTTATTCGAAGGAGGGTTTAATATTAGAAATAGACACTCTCAGTTCTTTTTTTATATTTAGCTGAGATCTATATTTTGTTTCCAAAGAAGCCACCGCAGAAAATCCAGTTTCACAAAGGTAAGATGTTGAAAATGGTAGTAGAATGCGAAATGCCCTTGTTTTTAGTGCATAAAACTCATCATCTACTCCTGCCGAAAATTCAAAGAGTGATTTATTACTCAACTGTCTTTTGATTTCGCCGCTTGCCATGAAGTCTATTAAAGTTTCTTCCTCTTCAATTGAGAGTCCTTCGGGAGTGTTTTGAAATGGATGCCTCACCCACTTGTAACTTGATATCAGTTTGTCGTCAGCAAGAAAGTACTTTTTAAAATTCTTTGCTAGCTTTGCTAAATGATTTTCAATGGTTACAAAAACAACTTTTACATGTTGTTCTTCAGCCTTGTAAGTTTTAATACAATCATTCAAATTTGTAAGCATTGTTAAGTTTTCTTGGTTTAAATTTCTGCTCCACAGTTCCAATTTCCTACAAAAAGCATTGACTTTATCATTCGTATTCAATATATGTGTATTTGTTCCTTGCAGTTGAAGATTCAAGTTATTTAATTTCTCGAATATGTCGACCATGTAGCTCAATTTCATCACAAATAAACTATCGCGAAAATTCTCAGCTTCCGGTCTGTTTTCCTCTTCTAGGAAAACGGCGATTTCTTCTCTTAATTCATAAACATGTTGCAAAAATTTCCCTCGTGATAACCATCTTGCCTCGCAATAAAATAGTAACGCTGAATGTACTGCACTCATGTCTTTACAAAGTGCGGAAAAGATTCTTGATTTCAGGGGTCTCATTTTTATATAATTTACTATGGTTACAACCGTAGTTAACACAATATTCAAACCAGAACTCATTTCTTTGGAAGCCAAAGCTTCTCTGTGGATCATGCAATGTGTCCAGACGCACTGTGGCGATTTTTGTTTCACAAGTGCTTGAATACTTTGGAATCTTCCGGACATAGAACGAGCACCATCGGTGCATATTCCGACGCAATTTTTCCAGTCTAAGTTTGCTTCGTTCATAAAATCATTTAAGATAGCAAATCAGTGCTGTTGGTTTGAGTTCTATTGGTTTGCAGAAGTAATTCTTCTACTACTGACAAATCATCACAAAATCTAACATAGGCAATGAAATGAGCATCTTTATTACTATCTGTCGAAGTTGCGTGACAAATTGTTTTCAATTTGTCACACAACTTCGACAAAAGTTGACACTTTACATCTTCAGCTATATTAGCAATTCGACGGGCAACAGTATCATTTGAAAGAGGTATAGACTGCAATTGTTTTGCAAAATTATCTCCAAACATAATTTCTATAATATCAATCTTGGTGTTAAATGTATTCGCACCCACGTTGGTTGAAATACTACCCAAGATTCTTCTTGGAATCGGATCGTCTCCAAAAGATTTGTTTGCTCAAGTGTTGAACTGAAGAAGGTCCTTCCCCTCGACTCCTTAACGAATACTTTCTCTCCTGTTCCACAACAAATAAAAGTTCACTAAACTATATTAACTTCTTGAGAGATAGAATGCGGTTACTGAGATACAGTTTAAGTGAAAATGATTTTGCACACTAAGACATTACGAAATGCTTCCATGTGTTTCTTAGTATAGATACTATGCAAACACCTTTTCAAAAATAATATGCTGAAACATTCAAAGTTTTATCAAGAAATGACAAGATTTTTTTTAATTGCTCTCAAGAGTGTTCTCTGTTTTAACAACACGTTTTAACCGACCGGTTTAAACTTTGCTACATGTCACGTGATTTTCAGCTCTATTCAACTTCTTTCTTGACTACTTCAGATTCACTAAAATCATCATATGCCTCTTCCATCACAACAAATTATAGGGTGGAAAGTTAGATTTCGAGTTTCTCCTAGTACATCAGTACATGCTGTCAAAAGATCTGGTGGAGGAGTATTGTGGATCTACCTTATATCAATCCGGCTAAGAGGTAAATAATGAATGAAGGATCTGAATTTCCTTTCAATTATGTTAAAAGCTCAGTTTCAGGTGGGTTATGTAATGCTTAGTATTGCAACAGTATCAGCTCGCTTTTAAATATTTCAATTATTTGGATTTAATACAGGGTGGTTAAAATTAAACGCACAGTACTCAGAGGCTCATAGCTCCGGTTCTACTGAACGTATCCGAATGAAATTTAAAATACACGTTTTGTAGAACATGTGCTCGAGGTTTTTGCAATAAAAAAGGTTAAAATTCTCTCCAATAGATGGCGCTGTACTGCGAAAACCATCTACAAATGAATAGCGACTCTGTATATAAAAGAGAGATGGTTGAAAGGAATCATTCGTCCGCAGTGAACATGCCGCTGAACAAGAAGGAACGCGCACTGATCGTAAAACTGTTTTATCAGAATGAGAGCAATGCTTCGGCAGCTCTCAGTCCTTATCGGCGGATGAAAAACTTAAGAAGAGGCCCCATGTCCAGTAGTGCCGTTAAACGCATGATTCGGAAATTTGAAGAAACCGGTTCCCTAGATGTTGCTCCAGGAAGAGGACGACGTGCAACACGGCCGGCAACTGTAGATGAAGTTGCAATTGCAACAGCTGCTACAGCTGCAAGTTCTTCCAATGTGTCTGTAAGTGGCCGCTCAATAGCACGAACACTGAATATTCCATTAGCAATTGTGCGTATGATTTTACGCAAAATTTTGAAGCTCTACCCGTACAAGATGCATTTCGTGCAACAGTTGAAACCTCACGACCACTCTGCACGTCTGGATTTTGCCTTGTCTTTTTTGGTGAAGATGCAAGTGGATGACAACTGTCCGTCGCATATCTTATGGACAGATGAGGCTCATTTTCATTTAGATGGTGCTGTGAACACGCAGAACTGCCGCATATGGGGTTCCACCAATCCTCATGCCATGCAACAACAGCCGCTACATACCCCATACGTCACCGCATGGTGTGGCTTCACGGCGAACTTCATTTTGGGCCCGTACTTCTTCGAGGAAGTTAGAGGGAACGGGTTTGTTCGGTGTACCGTCACCAGTGACCGCTACGCTAGACTCATGGAAGAACATGTTGTCCCGGCGTTAAGGAAACGAGGCTGTTTGGCCACCACAGTCTTCATGCAAGATGGAGCAACTGCTCATACGGCGCGACGTGCGAAGACTGTGCTCACTCATTCAAGCTCACTTCCCTGATGAACGCGTCATCTCGCGGACTTTCCCCATTGCCTGGCCAGCAAGGTCACCAGATCTAAGCCCTTGCGACTTCTGGCTGTGGGGTTTTCTCAAAGATCGCGTCTATCAAGGAAGTGTAACTAATGAAGCAGAGTTGAAAGCGTCTATCGTACGCCACGTCTCACTAATTCATCCCGATATGTTGCATGCGGTCGTTGAACACGCGATCGTACGCTTTCAGCATATTGTTGACCGACAAGGTATGCACGTAGAGCATACGGGTGTGTAATTCAATAAACCTTCCTTTATTCTTTGAATTTTTAGTGTTATCTTTCTTCTTACGTCATTACAACGCCATCTATTGGCGAAAATTTTAACCTTTTTTATTGCAAAAACTTCGAGTGCATGTTCTACATAACGTATATCTTAAATTTCATTCGGGTCTGTTCAGTAGAACCGGAGCAATGAGCCTCTAAGTACCGTGCGTTTAATTTTAACCACCCTGTATAACTAGTTTGTTTAAATTATTTAATCATTCAAGCTTCTTACATGAAAGTACACACATCAAATTTTATATCCGATATATCGCCTAAAATCTTGTTCGAAAAATATATTGGATAATTAAAAGAGTAAGGATATAACGAATAGGAGGGGAAAAAATGTCTTGTATGAAACCAGAAGAAAATGATGTAGTAAGATGAAAGATCAAAGCAAGTTAATGAATATCTAACAATATTTGGGTACTTCTTTGAGAAAAGCAACAGACACGACGGTGTAAGCAAGCTGAGAATTGCACCGTAAGATTAATGAGTTTGTATTATTCACTTATAATGAAGTGACTCGTGCTTTTGAACCACATTCAGACTTGAACTCATATCATCCGCTCCACATCCACGCCACACCACCGGAAGGTATTGGACCATCACAGATTGACGTGGACACGTCCCCAAGCCATGGGGTTTAAGCAACCCAGTGAGGGAGAATGGGATCACCTTCCCAATCACTTCCAGCTGCAAATGATGCTTCACTTTGTGGTCACTCACTGAATGTGGCTTTGAGAAAAACAGACACACACAACAGGGAAATACTCCATTATATATAAAATTACAAATTCATTTTTTTAAATATAGCTTTAAAATCATAAAAAATAAGTGATTATATTTTAATTGATTTTTCTTTACCAGAAACTTTTATATTTACTTACTTTACCAGAAAAAATAAGTCATATTTTATCTAATGTTGGTGTACATTATTTTTAAGGAAGAATTTCTTTTGTATACGTTTATTATTTAAGGATGAATTTCTTTTGTATACGTTTATTATATACTGAATGCTAAATAATTCTAAAAATAGTATTTTTGTGATAGAAAAAGCAGTTTGGTTAAAAGAAAATTAGTTTTAAAAGCTAATACTTGTTTTTCTATTTTACGAGCTTTTGATTTTAAGAATTACTTTACCAATTCCTACTAGTTCGTAAAAACGAGCGTCCATTTGTGTGTGTATATATATATATATATATATATATATATATATATATATATATATGTATATATATATATATATATATATAAAGAATTTACGATTTCTCGGAATAATCAAGAAATGGTTTAAATGATTGCTCACTAATTTGATTTAATTATATTAAGGTAATTAAAAATCATCTATTTGAAATACATTACTTAGAAAATAAAAAAATATTTACTATTAAAATAAATTCTTATAAAAAAGTATCTCAATTTTAAAAAGAAATTATCTTTGAAAAAGTATACTATTTGACAAAATTTTTCATTCATATACTCATTATCAAAATAAAGCTTAAGAAAAATTCACTTTTATAAATTCTTTATATATTTTATTTCTTAATCCTTAAAAACAAACCTTCCATTGTATTAAATCAATGTTTGTTTCATATATATATATATATATATATATATATATATATATATATATATATATATATATATATATATATATATATATATATATATTCATTCAAAAAAATCATTAAGCTTAAAACAGATATTTTATGCTATTTTAAAAATGTAATTTGTGTTTGGTTTTTATATTATATTTGACAATTTCTGCCCATAAAAGTTTTCTTTAACAAATCACTGTTTTGCAATGCAAACTGATAAATAGATTTTCTTTCGTTTTCATAGTAAGCAGAAGCAATCCAAAGAACTTAATATTTCCATACAAAAATGAGTGATATTCGACCCCACCTATTTTTGATCAACAGAAAATGGAAGTTTTGTTCATGTATTCTTCATGCACTCTTATTGGTTACTTAAGAGATTTCTCAGTTTTCTCTCTTGCTACACATAAATATAATCCACTATTTGTGAAATGTCTTCCCGGAAGACAATTTCAAAGGTTAATATTAAACAGACTTGCTATTGGGTCACCCACTTCCTGATGTAAAGTAGTACTTAGTGGTCTTGTATAATCTTTAAATGTTTTCTTGCTTTACTGAAAATTAAATTCTTCATTTAGTTTCTCATGAAATCTTCAAAGTGAAAATAACTATTATTTTGTAGAAAAAAATAAGAACTTGCAAAGAAAATATATCTGCTTTTCTTCATGTATTGAAAAACTTACGATGAGGTTAACATTCATATTCTTACCATTATGGATATATATTCTATTAATTTTTTTTCGATTAAAAATGACTGACATAATCAAATTTTTAGTTACATCTTTCTAATTTTTTTATCAATTGTATTTACAAAATTTGAAGCATTTTTCATGTAATATAGCTTAAGTTTAATTCACTTCTCAAACTATAAGATGATAAGTGTTCAAGCTAAAAGTTCGCGAGTTAGAAACCACTCTGGAGGTCGACGTTTGTGGTCATTAAGAATATTTTTCGATTATATATCCTGATTTTATAAATCCTCAAGTTTAAAATGTGACCGCAAATTGATATGCAAAAAACTGACATTTTTAATATATTTTAGGTCTGTATAGAAATCAAATCAGATATTAATATAGAATGCAATTTTAAAATACTTTAGTCAATATTTAAAGAAATCTTTTACTTTGTTCTCTTTCTCAATTTTTCTTCATCACAATATAAGATCTTTTTCTCTATTTCAATATAAGAAAAACTTCTATACAATTATTTTATGCGATTATTCAGATTCAACATAAAAGTAATTTTGAAATTTTAGTTTTAATACTTCAAACTAATAAAAAGGTCTTTTATAGTCAGGAAAAAACAATTTCTTGTAATAATAGGAACGCTTTATCATTGACAAACAATTCAGAAAAAAAGGAATTAATATTTTCTTTTTATATTATTATCACATAATAACAATGATCCTTTAAAGGTAATACTAATGATTCTGAATTTTTACGTTTCATTATTAAAATGAATAAAAATTCAATAACGACAATCATTTCCTAATTTTCTTAGAGTAACATAATATGCAATGAATTCTAGGTATTTATCTCATGAAATTACAGTCATTAAATCTGATGACTGCTTAATTCCTTGCATTAAAAAGTGCTTTTTTAAGGAATAATTTGTGTAGAATGAATGTGACATATTTTAAATTTTGAGATATTCCTTTAAATGACATACTTAAATACATTGTATGCATTTGTTCCATAAGAATAAATTTTCAACATTATTACCTTTTTTCTTAATTTTCATGTTTTCCTTGTAGCTGGAAATTAGGAAATTGTTTATGAAATAATATTGATTTCTTACATTTAAAAAAACTAGTTTGGATTCTATTTCACTCAAAGAAATAACAATGACAAAAACTTCTAAACATTTTGCGTAATTGGGCAATAAATATTAGGCTTACTTTATCTTAATAATTCCAAATGATTGTAATAGCATTTGTATTAAAAAAAACGTATAAGCTTCTAAAAATAATATATGTACACATATATGCAACTCATATTTATTTTATACGCGATGTTTCCCATAATAAAAGTTACATAAATATGTTATTTATCCAAAAGCAAATTTTATTTGTTAGGCTATAGAAGCATTTTTAACTTGTAATTTTTGAATATAATATCGGGTTGTCCAATATTTACAAAATCTTTGACTGATAAATATCATTCAAATTGGATATGCGTTGTAAAGATTTCACTTTTTTCAATATTCATCACAATTTTACAACATATAATTTTCTTTCCTTTCTATTTGTCACTCAAGTATCTTCACTCCTTTTCATGAAACCATTTCTTGTTCTGCATTAGCTATTTCATATACTATCTGGAATGTTGTCCGTTATAAAAACTACACGATTTATTAGATATAAAATATTCATTGAAATAAATCCATAAAGTGCTTCGCAAAAATAAGGATCAGACCAAATATTATGATTATAAGAAAAATATTTGTGAGAAAAAAGAACCATATGAGAACCTTATGTCAATAAATCTATAAATAGCTGAAATATTCTGGTCCAAATCTCTTTGCATTCAGTTCTGAATAATGATCATACATTCGAGAGTCTCTTTGAAAACTATGTGAAACTAGAGATGTTTCCTTTCCAATATTTGTTTAGGAAAATGATTCTTTTATAGACATATCACTCCTCAACGTTATTTGACTTGGATACAAACTAATGACCAATTTCCTCACTGGAATATATATAGGATATAGAGATTAAAGTATGAAAATAAAAGTACAGAGATGCACTGTTTATATTTAATTTAATAGTTCGAAGAAATTCCATTATACAACCCATTTAATTAAATTTCCTTATAAAATTGATATTTTATTCATCTTTAACAATAGTATTTATATTTATAACAAGTAATAATAAATTTCATTAAATATTTTTGTATTGTTAAAATATAAGGAAAATATTTTACTATGTGAAAATTTGAATTGAAAGGTTTGTTGTGAAGAAACAATTTTAAAACAAGTGTCATCATGTTTATTTATTTTTATCTTGATAAAATTAATATTATTAAGCTTGTTTTAACCTTATTTTAACTTGATTACCTTTTAGTTTGGAAATGTATTCCTGACAAAAATATTTTATTCATTTTTAAAGAAAATAAAGTTTTTAATAGACATTTTTCTCGTAATAGCATGAAAGTATAAAATCTTAAATATAATGAAAATATTTTCTGAAAAAGAGGAACTAATTGAAATATGTATTATGATATGTAAATAAATATGTCTTATGTAAAAATGCTTTTAATAATATTTTTACGTAAAACAGAAATATTTTGAAAATTTAATGAATGAGGAAAATTTTAAAAGGTTTAGATTTTGAAACTAATTGCTTCTTCTAATTGCTGCATGTTACCATATAATTGCTGATCCATTATTTTGATACCACGTTGTAGATCATCTAATGGCCTTGTATAGTATTTTTACCGTCTATTGAGTGGATTGCCTTGAGTAAGTATTTGATATAGATAGTGGGCCGTGTTCTCTTGCCACATGGAAGACCTGGAAAATTTTCAAGCACCACCTGCTCATGTACAAAATAATGTACTACATTCATCTCCCGTTGGATAGCAGTGACGATCGAATCCCAGACTACCTAAGACATTACCTCAAAAGCACATAATATTAGTACATAACAGTTTCTTAAGTTTCTGGAAAGCAATATCACAAGACTCAATGCACTAATTTTTTTCTATTAGGTTCCTTAAGAGCATCTGTAAGAAGAGAGGCAATTACGGAAAACATAAGAATGTATTATATACTATTACCTCTGGTTTAGTTCTTAATCAGTAACCATATATCCATAGCATTGAAAAAAGATTACCCTCGAAAACACTCTAAAAACCCACCAATGGTATGAAGCTTTGAATATCTACGACCTTGGGAGGGGGGCATACCGGTGTCCCAGTTGAGCATTTCAGAAATATGTCAAGTCTATTTTTAAGCAAGTATTTTATTTTGCATATACAACATCTGACAATAAAGTTTGATGAATGAAGTCATAGCAGCCGATCTGTCAACACTGGAGAAGCAAAACGCTGCGCATGCGTAACTACAGATGTTCACCATCTGCTACCACTGTGGTACAGTTAAGCGTTGACGATTATGTAAGTTTGATGAATTCTTTTGGGAATGAAATATAATTTACCAAAGTGTGCTATATTTGACTATGTTTTTCCATTTAACGCTCTTTGATTATAGCTCCTTTTTTATGTAAATTTATAAATGCAGTACGTATACACATTTATATGCATTTGTTACTGTAAAAACCCGAATTTTGTTAAATTCTAACTTTTGGTGGGGAAACCTACCTTTTACTCAAGTAATTTGGTGAAATTCCTCTCTTAGAAATTTTTAATATGATTGTATTTTGAAATTTCACCAATCTTTTGTAATAAATCTAGGAGTTACTATTGCCCTCAATTCGAAAAACGAAATGAGAGATTACTTATGATTAGATTTTTTATTCCTAATTACATTTTATAGAGTATGTTTCCCAAAAAGATTAAAGTACTTCTTAATTTATAATATAAATTGTTAGACTGATCAAAATAAGATAAGATTCGTATTGTTTTTACAAAGTTATATTATGGCATTTTGAACTTCTAAGTAAATAAGTTCATTTGTATGCGCACTTTCTCGTAGCAGACGTATTTGATTTATTGCATTTTAGTATTTCTTGTCTACAAGTAAAAAATTTTTATTACTTCAGTAAATTTATTTCTTATATACCAGGGGTTCTTAGATTGTTTAAAACTTTCTTTGCAAAAAGTTAGACCAGTTTCTTGTGTGAAATGATTTCTATTTAAACTTAATACTATATATATATATATATATATATATATATATATATATATATATATATATATATATATATATATATATATATATATATATATATATATATATATATATATATATATATATATATATATATATATATATATATATATATATATATATATATGTATATATGTATATATATATATATATATATATATATATATATATATATATATATATATATATATATATATATTCTTATCAATCAATATCAATTAGTTCCTTTATAATATTTTCTCTGAAAGTTAGTTTAAGATTTTTATTCAAAACAACCTCCATCTTTATTATTTCTCAAGTATTTCCTTGTATCTCGAATTACATTCAGGTTTTGAACTTTGTTAATAATCATCCAAGTTATCTGAGTATGCATTTGATTCTTTTTAACTGATGAAGAATTTGAGACTTTGGTAAAGATGAAGCTTGCGCATGTTCACTAATTCCAGAAATTAATTTAATAATTATCTATATTAAGATAGAAATACCTGATATTTATTTATCAAAAAATGATGCAAAATCAGTCACTACTACAGGTATTATAGCTGACGAATGTTATGCTGATAGAACTTTTGCAAAGAAAATCTCATCGTAGAAGTTCGTAAGGAAAAAATAAGTATAAATAAAATAAAGTTTTTTTTTTTTTTTTTGGGGGAAAAAAATTTTCGTTTTGAGTTAAGTCACAAGGATTTATAAAAAATATATTTGTTCAAATAAATGTATACGAAGATGTATTTGGGCAAATCAGCTGATCTGTTTTGTAATTCAAAATACCATACTAGTCAACCTTATAATAGTTAGTAAAAATTCTTTAAGTTGCGTATTAAAGATAAACTTATTTTTGTTATTTTTAAATTTCATAATTAATATTTTTCTTAGCTATTGATTCAATTTCCTTAGCTACTATCAAGAGTATTTATTTCCCTTCAGAAGCTATTTAGAGAATTTCGTATTAATTCAAATTTTTTACTTGGGATCTTATTTATAAAATGGCACAATTAATGCACTTTTTGTTTGACTTCTTAAATCAATGAGAAATAATTTCATAAAATAGATCTATCGACATAAACTTAAATCATATTTTATTTTGATTTACCAGTAAAACCTAACATTAATCTCACTTCCGATTTTTACTGTAACTACGTTGGTGTGTGTACATTATTGTGCTTGTATAAAAATAATTAAAAAATTCAATAGCTTTATAACTGTTACACTACAAAATGATAATAAAATCCAAATTATACTGAATTAATGTATACCAAATTAAACAGGGAATTTATTTGTTCATATGTTAATGAACTTAATTAAGTTCAAGCCCTGTCACAAGCATTGTATTGAAAACAAGGAACTGAATTTTTGCTTTTGTTAAATGAAATGAGATCTTTTATTTGACAATTTAATGATATAAAAACAGATTTTACTTTTTCTTAAATAACAAAATAAGAATTTGTTCTGTAGAATTATACTTAAAGTTTTTGCAAATAGAGTAAACTTCTGTGCAAAGTGGATGATGCAAATTGAGGTGATGATTTAAAGTGAATGTCTGATAAGAGTTTGTTTATAATTATGAGAGGTTTTATGCAAATTATAGATAATATTTCAACTATATTTTTTGCATCAATATTTATTTCGGTTTTCATATTTCACTGAAAAGTTGTCTTATTAGCATGTTATTAAAATTTAATTTAAATGCTTTCTGAATACATGGGAGTGTTAATGAATTAGTATATTTATAATCATATTGATATATACATATTAATAAATAAAATAAAGTAATAAACTAAATTTTCATAATTCGTTTTACTTGCCTAAAAATTCAGATAATAAATATTAATGAACATAAAAAATTAAGAAATATTTTTTTTCATTTTTTTTTACAAAATACGATGTCATTAAGTAATAGAATCTAGAGATTATTTCTGCTATAAGAAAACAAAACTGTGGGGGAATAAAGGCGTTTCTTAATGATTGCATTAAATATTCAGCAATGCAATTAGATTACATGTAAGTAAATTAATTCATTAAGAGCAGATAATTGCATCTTGTGCTTGTTGAATTGTAAATTTTCTTATAAAACTTTTTTTTTCTTTACCCTTCAATAGGACTTATCGGAACGTCATTTGATTATGTGAGTTTTTTTATGTTCTTTTTTACTTCATAAAAAATTCCAAGATCTGAAAAATATATACTATAATATTAATTAGTATAATAATAGATTTTAAAATATAACTATTCTTGATTAAAGTTGCCACTTTTTTCAATTCGGAGTTTTCTAAATTGACTTTAATTTAAATATTACATGCATAATCATTACATTAATTCCAAAATCATAAAAACGAAGTGAGTTTCAAAATCTTTATTGATATCTATATGTTATTGAGTTTTTACATTGTTTCTTAGAATAAAGAAGTTTTACAATTATAAATTTATCAACAGTTTTAAATTTTTATTAAATATAGAAAATTTCGGTGAAAAATTTTCAGTGGCTTAAACTTTCTGAAAATAGATATTTTTAATTCAAAGTAAATTCCAGTATCTGATCAAAGTAAGTTTTATGTAAATAAAAATTCAGTTTAATTAAGTTCATTAACAGTTCGTATATAACATGATGAAAAGAAAATCGATGAATTCTTTTAACATGGTTAGAGTAAACCTAATTGGACATTTTTTACCATTGTATTGGATATTTTCTTTAAAGTTCTTTGGTTTTCGGAAGTTTTCACCTGATTATTAATCTAAAATTTTCTTTAAAATCATTGTAAATCTTTGTAATTTACTTATACCATTAAGTTTTCACACGGAACGAGAGAATATTTAATTTTTCCCTACATGGTTTGCGCTCTGAATCCTTAGCTGTAGGTCCCTGATTCGAATTCCGGTTCGTGTATGAATGTTACTTTTTCTCAATGTTTCTGTCATTTCTTCTGAGATGATGTATGAATGTGGGGCACCCTATGAAAGGGGTTTGTGGTGGTATGGCGTGGGTAATGTAAATTACCTCCGTGACTTGATTCACAGGTGTCCACTGGGTAACGACAAATGAGTAGCAGTTTCCTGCCCTGTTACAGTTACAGACAGTGCCCACCATTATTTAAAAAACATAAAATAAGATAAATTTCTGGATCTAAGCAAAAAATACTGAGACTATTTTATTTTACACTGATGTTCAAAATAATGAGAATTTGCATATTTTGTTGAATTTATTGAAAAGAACTGAATGAAGTTTAAAGCTACTACTTCGAGACAAAGGCAAATCCTGTCCTTCGAATACGTAAGCGTACACGTAAGCTTGGGTGGAGCCAGTTGTGGAACAGGGTGTAATTGGCAGTCATTAACAAAATCATAAGGAAACAAGAAACTTGATTTTACAGAAATATTCTTCGAAGGACAATTATACAACCTTCAGTTAACACTTGTTCTTCACTGTTTTAGTACATACTAAACTAAACTTCATGGCACGACAGCCCATGTGGGCCAAGGCCTACAGTGCTCATAACTGTTTTCATGACCGAGGGTCCTGGGGTGCGAAGCATATGTCCAAGTTAGGTGGTCAGCCTAATGTAAAACTCCCAGTGTTTAGTTCCCAAGCATGGTTGGTACTCAGTTAATCGACCCACTGAAGGGATGAAAGGCTGAGTCAACCATGCCCAGTCCGAGGATCGAACCTCGGACCTGTGTCATGGGAGCGTGAAACGCTGCCACTGAGCCAGTTTTAATATATCTTCATTGTAAATAGCTGTTAACGCTGCATTTCACTGATTCATTAAAAGTATGAAAAAATCATTGTTAAAAATGAAACATAAATTTGGGCACAGAATTACATGTTACTTAGTCTCTGTGACTTGATTTTATTCAAATACAATGCTCAATAAATTAAAGGTACTAAGAGAATTGTACCTAGAGAATTATTGCCTTGATTGATATATTATTGACAGACGTAGTTGGTTATATGACATAAAAATGACAAATGTTTGAAACAAAAATGCGTTATATATATATATATATATATATATATATATATATAACATTTACAGGAAATACTATATAGTTCTTTAAATAAAAACTTTTTAGTTGGGCTATAATTTCTCCGGATGACCAACAACATTGAATATCTTTGGAGCATAGAGTCTGAGAGTCTAGTGAGTTTGTAGGGATGGTAGGCGTCCTGCAGTTCATCCACCTAGAATTATAGGGTTCATGTCTGGAAGACGCTCAGGTCATTCCATTCATAGGATTATTAACACGATGTGATCCGCAATTATCTTCCATTAACATGAAGTCAACACAAATTGCTATTGCGTTAGGATCTGAAATTCCCTTACACTGTAGCACTTTGAAGTCACCTATGGTCTGAGGATCTCATCTCTGGAGGTCTATCGGTGACCGGTCAAAGCTCCATTTCAAATGATATGAAGATCGATGTGCCAATCAATGGAGGTACCAGCATAGACTATTATTCCCACATAGCCAAATCTAACTATTTCGTGCATGAACCCAAGAAGTGCCACGTTGCTTCCAGATGAAAATATTTCATCCATTGTAAGGATGAAGAGAAAACGGGACTTCTTAGAGAAAACAATATTGCACCATTAATTTCTCCTCCAGTTCACATGCTCTGTTGCCATTTTTGACCGCTCGACGTTTCTATGTAATTAATGTGATACAAACCACTGATAACTGACTTTACAGCTCTTCATCGTGAAGGTGGTTTTTTACAATTTGTGTCCAAACTGGTACCACTAACAAAGCGAAGGTGTTGTTGAAGAAGAATGACATTTATATTTCGGTGTGTACGAACCTTTTGCTTTAAGTAACGGCCTTCATTAGGCATTGTTACATAAGTACCGCCTTACTTTAATCTTCGGTGAGCATTTCCTGTCTCCAAAAATGGTTCCAGGTCCTAGAAATCATATTTTTTTAACTGGATGTCTTCTGCAGCTTCGGATTGTATTTAGCCCCTTCTAACTCAGAAGCGACTCTCCAAGCTTCTGATGCCTTTAAATGACTTCGTCAAAACATCGCACTCTTTGAAACAACATTCTTACTGAATATCGGCCATTCTTTTTCGCTTTTTCTTACATTAAGATTGAAGCCAAATATTTCTCGCTGCCGGTAAAGAGGGTCTTCAACGTCGAACTCAAAATTTGCATGCTGCGAAGTTTGAAATGAGAAAAATTGGTATTTGTGATTCTCTTCTTTCATTGTATGAAAAAATTAATTCATTTATATTATTTTATTGTACTTACATTATCCTTTAATTGTTTTGATCAGTGTATAACGTAGGAAAACTAAGTATCTCTCTCGGGTTAAAAGGTCAATCTATGATTTTATACGAATCGTTATGATTATTTTGCAAGCATCTTCTATTTTAGTTTTAAGGTAATTAGAACTGGAATGGCTATTAAATATACCATTACTATTTTTTGAATAACAATTTTCAATTATTATTAATGTGGATTCAATGTATAAAATAATTAAATAATTTTTATATCGAAATTTTCTTTCACTTTTAGGTATGATTTCATTACATTGAGAAACTACTTTATAAACCACACTACTTTATAAATCACACCACTTTATAAACCAATTTAAAGTAAACTACCTCACTGCGAAAATACTTCCTCAAGCCACTAAGTAATTATTCGCCATTAAAGCGTTTTGATAAATATAAAAAAATTTATTTTTGTTTATATAGCATATTAGTGAGATTAATGAGAAATCTGTTAAATTGTTATTTTTCACTTAGCATTTACAGGTCATAATTTTATGTCCACCAATAAAAAAGATATACAGGTCCTTCACAGAAATCAATGAATCTGGCGGTATAATTTTTATTCGAGAATTTATTTGAACTGGTGTCTTTTAATATGTTCACCAATATTTAATAAATATTATGTTCATCAAAAGTTAAGAAGCTTTCAGGGATTGTATTTCATACTTTGGCTGTCTATTAGCTATAACATTTTAATTCACATTTTAGACTTTACGGAACAACATCAAATAAATTGAAACCTGATTTTCTATTATTATTAATTATTAATTATATTCTATTATTTTATATTATATAATCTATAAGTTTCTATTATTTTTTAATTATTAATATAGTAAATTAAAATAATTCTTCTATAGAATTTACAGCACTATGGCTTACATTTTTATTTGAAACAGCTATCGTGCATTCGCTAAATGAAAAAATTTAATGAAACTGTAAATGTTAGCTTCGCATATAAAGGCATCAAATGATTTCGTTGTAAATCGTGTCGTAAGAAATAAACTGTGGTAGCCAATAAATGTAATTTAAGTAAATTTATATTTATATTCATATATATATACAATTTTTTCATTCTTTTGCTTCGGGTTCTTTCTTTTCATGTGTTTTTACTTAACTTCTAAAGAACATTAAGTCAACCTAATTTCTTTCATCCTTTCAAATTTCCTCTCTAACATAGTGATTACTATTTAATTTAGAAAGCTATTTTTTTATTTTATTTTCACTCTATTTACTTTGCTTCACTGCAACTCTGTTATTTGTCTTAAAATCACATATAACATTTTTAATTTTCTCTCGATGCAATTAAAATTGGACAAAATTGCATTATGGTTCCGATTAATCATAATAAACTTTAAAAATTGATATCAATTTCTTCATAAACCTTTTGATAAAGTCAAATAAGAAGACTATTCACATATTTATATCACCATTCCTGGTAACTACTATGGAGTAGATAACAAACAAAATGCTAACTTAATTCAATAAACATTTACAAGTCATGATATGTAACATTATTTTCTTTATTACCGAAACTAAGCGCATCAAACTTTTGGCGATCACATTATGCATTGCTAAGTTTTATAAACGAAATAATGAATTAATTTATTTTGATAAAAAAGGATTTACATAATTAGTATTAAAATGAAAATTTTCTTTTCAGTTGATTAAACATTTAGTAAATTAAATACGTTTAAAGTTTCTGAAATCTTTCCTTGATTTAAAAAATCGTAAATTAATATATCTGCTTTAATATTATTTTTTATAAATGATTTTCAATTATACGTCTAAACATATTACAAAAATTGCTTCACATAATATATTACCTTGAAGAAAAAGGAGACGCTTGCCAAATTTTAAAAATCATTTTGTCAATATTGTGAATTTATGATAGTGAGTGTATTAATAAAGATGAAAGTCATTAGATATCAGTTTTGTGCATTCTATGGGAAAGTCAAATTTTCTACAAAGCACAATTTTTTCATTTATACTTATTTAAATGAGTGCGTGTACATAATTACAGAACAAAGAGTTCAATGAAAATAAAAATTTTTAAACGTTTAGTTTGAGATTAAAATTTAAATATTTTCTTTCAAATTCAAAGTTTTTTGATTGAGAAAATTATACGCTTCCTCACTTTCACATAAAACGTACTAAAAGACAAAGATCTATTCATTTGCAAATATTTAAGTTGTTCCTGCATGATCAATTTAAGTTGTTCCTGCAAAATCAGTTGCCACAGTAGACGCCAATTTTGGAGATCACCGCTACAACACGCCATGGCATTAATTCAAACAGACTTTGGATATATTCTTGGGGTACAGCAGACAAAGAAGCTTCCACACGTCGCCGAAGTTGATCTGGTGTGCCAACTGGGGATGTAATCTGGGTCAATCGTTGAGCAACCATGGACCACATGTATTTTATCAGTGAAAGATCCAGAGAGTAATCCGGCCAGGGAAGCAATTCAATCTGGTGATTGACCAAGAACCCTTGGGCAATGCGTGCCAGGTGTGTCGTGCACTATCCTGTTGAAATATGGCTGTAGGCAAGCCCTGAAGGTAAGGAAGAACAACTGGCTCTAACACCTCTTAGATGTAGCACTGGTTGTTTAAAGTACTGGCAATGCATACTACAGGGGTGTGAGAGTCATATCCAATACCTTTCATACCATAATATTCGGTGCATGACCAGTCGGCGGTGCATAATTCAGCTTTTCAGCATCCTCTCTCCATAGTGTCTCCAGACTTTATTCAAATGTGACCATTGTGGTGTTTCAGACAGAAGAATGACTTGACAGTAAAGACAATTTCACTCCATTCTGCCGTCCACAATGTCCTTCTTTCATCGCACCATTGGCGGTGGAGACGTCTGTGGTTCAGCGTCAAGGGTAGACGAAGCAATGGACATTTTGCGGACAGACCACTCTGCTGTAAACGGACTCGAATGGTACGCGCAGACACTGGGTGATGCGTTACAGACTGAATGTGCTTTGCTATGGTTCGTGATGTGGCTGAGCTATCCGTCACTGCCATGCATTGCAATTTGCCTGTCACCAGGTGAAGTGGTGCACTGAGGTGAATGCGATCGAACACGTCGGTCCGTTGTACCAACCTGTTTTTCAAGAAATGTCAAAATGTCATTGGGTGTTTACTTTGTCACCTAATGACATTTTTATCACCGATGATCAAAAATAAATTATATAGTCAATAATTTTTGACACTTGAAGGGAAGTTTAATGCTTTCAAAATAAATGTTTTAAAAGTTCCTCAATTGAAATAAAAAAAGTGCTTTGTGGAAAATGGCTTTAACGCATGCAAAAATGAATTAATCTTCAACGAAAACATTTTGAGAAACAATAAACCTGATTTCAACCATAAATATTGGTTTTTGGACTGTTAATCTAGGGAAATATAGACGGCAATCCTGATAATACATAATTTATCTTCAATATCTTTTAATATATGAAATTATGTCTTCAAGATTTTTTCAAATTGGAAAGTACCACATTACTTCTCTCTTAATGTTTTCCACTTTTACTCTCCAATCAAGATTTTTAAATTTTTCACTTATGACAATCAATTAATATACAATAAAAGTGATTTTGAATTCACAAATAAATTTCTAATAACTATACTAAATCATCAAAACATGTTAAATTTCTATTTTGAATAAACTTCAATGGAATAAGAATTTCAGAACTTCCACGTTTACTCATATCATGACTTTTTTTCAGCGTGTAAAAAGTATTGTCTAACTGTTGAAAACTATTATAAATAAAAAGATACTTTTTATGGATAAGATATTTTCGTGTTGCAAAAGAGAAAACCTGGGAAACTTCGAAACTCCTACCAATAATGATTGGAATCGAGTCCAAGACTTTCCAATTCGAAGAATGCGATCATCACGTTAGGCCTTATTGTGACCAGATCTAAACATTAATTTTGCCACTTACTATCGATATGTTTATATATATAAACATCGAAACTGGACAACCACGCTGGTAGTGGCATCTACATTGAGAAACCGGGAAAAAAACAATCTATCAGCCTTCTCAACCCTGATTCATCCTCTGTCTTCAAAAGTGAATTAATTGCAATTGAACAAGGTCTTGAAGCTATTCTTAATGAAAGCGATTTTGGGGACCTATGGATCCTTTCGGACAGCAGAAGCTCTCTTCATCACCTCCACAACTGGATTACAATTGGAGATCAAACTAGCAGTTCTATCCTTCTCAAACTGAAGCTCATTTCGGAGTCCCATGAAGTTTATTTTCAATGGATTCCTTCTCATGTAGACATATGTGTCAATGAGCAGGCGGATAGACAGGCCAAGGAGAGCTGTTACCATGATAATCCTTCCTCTTCAACACTTACCGTTTTAGAACATCAGTCTATAGTTAATTCTGAAATCTCGAAAGGGTGGAGGATCCCTCTCCGCCATCACTGGTACGCGGGCAAAGAGCCTGGCTCTTCATTCGCCCTCAATCGTGACAGAGCATCTCGAACCGCAATTTCCAGATTAGTAAGCAGGCACACTAGGGGTCTCGCGTATTTCAAAGGCAGGAAAATCTTTGAGGTCTGCTCTAAATGTAAAACTGAGCAGGCTTCTCCTAATCACATCCTGGGCTGTTTGGGACTTTCCAGAGAGTATATATATTTATTCTCCCTTCTGGTCCTCGATTTCCTTAGGGTCAAAACGGTCTGATGGACCTTGTCTGACTTCGTCAGACATTTGGAGGATAAGCCACAATAAAAACACAACAACAACTATCTATATATTATAAGAAAACTGGAAAGTGTTTAATATACAATATTTATCTACTGAAAATTTTAATTCTTATTGGAAAAATACGAATATTGACTGAGCATTATATGCTGAGTTTCCAGAGAAAGAATAGAAACTATTTGATTTGGGGGAGAAGAGTTAGCAGATAGCCTTCTAAAGAAATTTGTGATCATGTTAGGAGCACTTAAGCCACGTTGAAGTGTACATGCAAGAAGTAAATATAGAAAATAAGAAAAGGTAAATAAATGACTAATGAGAAAGATTCCTTCAGGCTCATTTCAACTACAAAAAAATGGAAATATGTCTATGATATTTAGGAATAGCACAACTTTATGAGAAAATACAAAGAAAGCTATACACTCAGAGCACAGCAGAATATATTAGGATTTAAAATCGAACATTATTTATGCAATTTGTCTTTTGGAAAAATTTGACATTTTTTCTTTTTGAGAAATTAAGCCTTTAGTCTTAAAGAAACTTTAATTTAGTGGGTAATTTTTGTTTTAAACTCACAAACATCAGGCATGATGATAAAAGGTTCAATATGAGCAAATTGAAAAATATTGTCTTTCCTGTCAGCAACATTATCACTGGAGTATCCAAACTTCCATTAAGAAATTGCCTGATTCTTACATCATACAATACCAGATCAACCATTTAATTGATGGCATAATCAAAGATAATATTTTGTTTTTCTCTAATATTTTTTTAGTAAGCTAACATTCTTGAGCAGTGTCTTTATAATATCTTAGCCTCTTTGACTACACTTTTAAGGACTGCCTTTAATCACATTTCAACAGGACATCATTCTTTAATTATAAGTTGAATTGTAGTTTTGGCTTATATTTTCTATAACAATCCCTTATTCATTAAAACATTTAGTAGAAGATTAACGGCGATGATAACTAGCAGTGACCGGCAGATATATTATAAGCACTACTAACAGAGAAGTATCATGTAATATTTTTAAACCTAACCATAAATTGTAACTTTTATAGCAGTTTGTTTTATCAATAGAAATTACTGATTCTATGGTGTTAGTCTACTCGACAGAGGTTGTATTTAATTTTGTTCATTGAACTATTTTCTTACAAAATTTATTATCAAGAATATGTAAAATGCTGTTTTTTATATTGAAAGTATATTGTTTGATTATATATTGTTGAAAATTTAAGCATATATATATATATATATATATATATATATATATATATATATTCTTAAGTTTCTAAATAATTAGTGTACTTAATATTATAGAATTCGGATATCCGTTTTCTTTTATAAGATTTCGTTCTAAATTCCACAATTTTTTCTGTCAATCATTATTTTAAACTTTTAATTAAAATAAGGTTGGATTAATTTCTCATATTCATTAAAAATGATAAAGATCTGTTGTAAAATTAGTATTATGGGGAATAAGTTCTCCTAGACTTCTGATTGGCTTTCTATGAGAGTTTTAAAAATCATAGAACATCCTGACGATGCAGTTCTAATTACTCATCCACAGAGATGCTTTGCTCTTTCAATAAATTTACAGATTTTGGAGAAATTCTTTCATCTTCCCACTTGTTCCTCGTAATCATTAATTATTAAAATGAAACATTCATCTTAAAAGAGTTTGTAAGTTGAATACTTTCGTGCATTAAATGAAATATTAATTTTATCTTTTGTAATTTTAGATGTTTCAAGTTAGCAATGAAATGAACATTCCAATTATATTTAATTCCTCATTAATTATTTGTTCTTTTCATTGTAAGTTAAAAGGTACTATTCTTGTGCAACAAATATTTTAGCTCTATTTCAGAGCAAATTTTATAATTTAGATTTTCTGCTTTGAAATATTTTAATGAATTTTCTGCATTTGAAAATTTAATAATTTTATATGCCAATGTAATCAGTTCATTGAAAAATGTTTGTCTTGCCTATAGGTACCAGGAATCGTTTAAAACATTAACTTATTCAACATAATCAAAATGTAACATTTTTATATAATAAATATTATATTTTAATCTTAAAAGGATTTATTTGGTAAACATTAAAACATTAGCAATAAAATAATTATATTTCTTATAAAATGGAACAAACAATATGTATAAAACAGTTTTCAATTTATTATATTATAGATAATTAAAAAAATTAACTTTAAAAATACTTGCACATATAATGTTGACTTTCTTTTTGAAGATTTAGAACTTTAAACGTAGATCATGTTTAATTAATAAATTATGTATAGTAACTTTTCCGCCAATTATATTTTAGTCAATTTTTATATAATCTCAGTTCATTTCAATTCTTTATACTAAATTTTACCAAATTCGACGAATGAAAGCTTATTGCTTTCAAATTTAATGATAGAGGCTGAAAGATAATAAAAGAAAATTATTTTTGATTTGGAAGTATCTGCTCTGATATTCTGATTACTAATAATAAAACTATGGAATAGTATAATAATCTACTACCATTATTTTTACTTTGATGGGTAATATCAACAAGTGATCATGAGTTAGAGACAAAGAATTTAATCAAATCGTAGATTTTTACCAACTAATATTAATTACAATAAATTTGCTGCATGTAAATTTAAATGTAAGTTCTTGAGCCTCTATCATTATTCTAAAATTGCAAATTTAAATTTCAATTCATACTATCTATTTCATATAAATATGAAAGTATATACCACATGAAAACTAAAAGACTTTCAAACATAATGCGTTTTGAATGGTTTTCATTATTATCTTGGCTCATGTAAAATGAAACAGACGCATGAATAAAATATAATGTTAATGTCATTGTTATCCTAGAAACATTAAACAAATGAAGAGCAAATAGCAATCATTGGATAAAGAATTATATGGTTTTAACACTATTTTTTAAAAGTATAGTAACTTTGATATTTCTAAGGAATAATAGATTCATAATTTCATTTTTTAATTTTCGGACTTATCATGTAAAAAATTCTCAAATAGTTTTCTTTATTTAAATGATCCAGCACATGTGATTATTGTACTTTATAATAAGTAGGCTTATTGAAATAAATACTCGAGCATTTCTTAAATTTTTCATAATCTTTAGAGAATTATAAACAATGCTAAGACTAAAAAAAGCCCTGAATTGTAATAACTAAAAATTATTCTTTCTTATGAGCCATGAACAATGTATCAGCAAGAAGATCAGATGAAGATATTTTGAGTGATCTTTTTTCTTGATCCCAAAACAATAAAGTTTAATCAGAAATTTCACAAGATGTTCTAATTTGAAATGTTCTACCCTAATCTGAATATATTTTGCTGAAACTTCTCATGCTTGAAGAAAGAATATAAATCAAAATTGTATAATAAAGAAAAGTATGATAGAGTAAATACTTAAACTCCGAGTTAATTACTTGTAAAGCATTTAAATCAGAGTTTGAAGAAATAATAGTTTGAAAAGGAAATTTCCGGAAAGATTGGCAAGGACGAATGGCAAATGTCACAGGAATTGCACAAAGATAATAGTTCCTTTTTAAAAGGGATTTCAAAGAATGAGCGATAAAAATGTTTCAATTAGTGAAACTTTATTAAATGAGATGGTAATTAATTTAACTAAATCGTTCAGAAAAGATTATTTTATTTTGAATAAAGAATGACACTCAACAATTGATAAAGTTTATGGAATTGTATGAAAACAATGTATGTGGCAGAAACGTATTTATTAATGACGAAAATGCATGTGAATATTAAATAAATCTCAGATATTGATTTTACAATATGAATTTCTTGATATATATTTTCATTAGTGGATAAAACTGATCTTAATTTTTGTTTTCACAAAACATCTCGTTTATCAAAGTAGAAAATGAGAAGAAATAAATATATTTTACAGATTTTTAGTTAAACGATTTTAATTTGATTAATATGGTTTACGTAAATAAGAAAGGTATGATAAAAAAAACAGGATTATGTACAAAAAGAAGATTATAAATTTTAAAAAATCAAATAATCTCAAATGTTTTAACAAAATAGATATTACACTTTGGCGGTTACCAACTACATCTAAATAAAACTTTTATGAAGAATTTTAGAATTTTTTATTAACTGATTATTAAAATTTGACATAATAGTGAAAAAACAACAAAACTTGAAGTCTTTAACAAATATACAGCACAAGTAACGAATGTAAATTTAAAAGTAATACAATTAGTCACTTTTTTCTAATTAATAAGGAAATCAGAATCTTATAGATTATAAAATCAAACAATTTGAGCATTTACTGTGAAAAGAAATTGCAAGAAAAATTGCGACTGGTTTGAAAAATAAAGGGGACAAAAATATATATTAATATGAATTAATTAAATTGTTACTTTTAATATAAAACAGAATGTATAAGAAAATATTTGAAAGTATTTTAACCAGAAATAATTACCTTTATAAAAGGAATATATGAATGAACTGAGATCAAACCTATATTATGAATATGATTACAAGTAAATTATGAATATGATAAATGCTAATCATACGAATGCATAAAAAGCAGAAAACAATGAATAGTCAGGATGATTTTCTATAAAAAAGTAAATATATAGTAAAATTCTCAGTAAGAACTGATTCAAAAATTTAAAAATATATATCGCATTTTTTGAGAACTATGCCCATTTTTGGTATTAATAAAATATTTTACAGATTCCCTTTTTAGTTTCAAAAAACAAGCACCAATGGCTATATTTTCCAATTCGTATACGGTGATAAAATTTGATAATGTGAACATTTAATTTTAACTGTAATGTTATATTCAAGTAAAAATTATTATTACCAAATCTGTGTTAGGAAAGTGTGGAAGTAAAAGTTTACTATTGATAAAACATGCATTTTGTGAAATAGTGTATTGTAGTTAAAATAAAATATAACTAATATGAATGAAATCTAATTGATGGATACTTTTATATAAACTTTTACAAAATATAAAAATAACAATTAATACTAGTAAAATAAAGAAAATTGAGAATCAAGTTCTCCAACATAATATTATTTCAAAATGTTGATAATTTGAATAATTGAAATGATCACAGAAATTTTAAGTATTACAAGTTATCTTTTTATAACAATAAAAAGCTATAAACTAATTATAGAATAAAAAGATAAATTCTTAGTTTTTTAGGAACCTTTCTTTGGTTATTTATTTTTGATTTAATTTACAAGCTTCTGATATTTTTTTGAAAAATTAGAACTATTAACGAAAACACCCAAAACTGAAATCATTTGAGAAAGTAATGATTTTAAAAATTGTATAAGAAATAGAGCATACCTTCTTTGATGTAATTTCTTTGTTTAATTTTTTTTTATTTGCATCAATACAAGGTTCTCCCATTAAATGAAAAAATTCCGAAATTATAAAAACCTGTAAAATAAATTTTACAAGAAGTATATTTAATTTTCTCTATTTTTTCCTTTTAAGAGAAAAATAAATCGGTTTGTAGAAATAAAAATTAAAACTTTCTAATCTAAGCAAAAAGATTTCTTTAATTTTCCTTTTTCAGTCGACTTTATATACGGATGTCGAAGGTAATAATTCTGTTATTAAAATACTTTTCTTTAAAAATATTCACATAAAAACTGGAAAAGATTTTCAGAAATTTAAAATTACTTTTTACATAAGGGATGAATAGAGATTTAGAGTTTACCTATTTCATGATATAATGTTATCTTTTTTTCATGTTGATTTAAAAAATTATCCTTTATTCATGATATTAATCCAATATTTATTTTTCAGTTCATGATATTGAAAGGTTTGTTATATTCATCAATAAATATTTTTGTAAACAACCATACATTTATTTCTATATACATACACTTGCCAGAAAAAGTGCGTACAAACGCACAGCAAATATTCTACAGTGAATAAATTTACATTATAATGTCAATTTTAATTCTATTTTTATATAAAGATTTTCTTTAACAATTTCAGAAAGATAACACGTATTGTTTAAATGTAATAATATTAATAATTAAAAATTATGCAAAAAATAATCAGAAAAAGTTTGCGTACAAACACAAATTACAAAGATATTTGCAAATAAATCTTATATTTTTAGCCTCCGTCAGCTTGGGTGAAATGAAATATTGTCTGCATTTATTTTTTACTCTATTTATTCTTTTTAGCTATGGTGGCAATAGAACAAGTAGAATAAAAAACATTGTTTTATTGATATGATACATTAGTATTTGGAAACAAGAAGACTTAAAATGAATTCTTAAGTAAAAGAGATTGTTCCGGAAAGAAAATCATCTTAAGACAAATAAATAAAGGAAAAATTCTTCGAGCAACTGGTAAGACAGTTGGAAGAACTCATTCTCCAATCTAAAAAGTAACCAATAATTACAAGTCATCACAATCTGTTATCTGAAATCCTCGGAGTGACCAACCATATAAGCTGATTTTATAAGAAAAGAAATGCATCCTGAAATCCTTACGTTCAAATCCAGATTACTGCATTTCAAATGGCATTTGATATTTAAGAAAGGTGTAAAAAATCTTTTCATAGAGATACTATACGAAACATTCTGAAACATTCTGGCTATCAGGCCGTGTAGCTCTTAGAAACCCATGTATTTAAACTGCCAATCAGCAAAAACGCTTACATTTTGCCAGTAAGTATGTTAATAAACCTTCTGAGTTTTTTGAAAAAGTAATATTCTCTGATGGAAGCAAGTTTTGTATCTTTGCCATCAAAGGGTGTAAACTGCTGTGGAGAAAACAGGGTATGGCTTTTAGAAAAGCCAAATTTTGTGTCTACAGTTAAACTCGATGGAGGTGGCGTAATGATTTGGGGGTGGATGGCAGCAAGTGGCGTTGATCGATTAGCTTTTATAGATTCCAAATATGGGATACCTAAATATATTAAAAGGAAATTTGAAGCTGAGTTCATGAGATTTGAATCTTTACGATAACTTTTGGTTTCAACAAAACAATGATTCAAAACACATTGCCCATAAAGTAAAGCTCTGGCTGTTGTATATATCAAATATCAGTTGCGTACTCCTCCATAATTTCCAGACTTAAATCCCATCGAACATTTACGGGACTTATTGGAACGCAACATTCGGCAACATAACATAATAATCGAAAAATGTTCTAAGAGTAGTTATGATTTGGAATAGAATAATATTTCATCTGCAGAAACAGCCAAGCTGATTCAATCTTTGCTTAAACGATTGGAAAAGGTTCTCAGACATAAAGGCTTTGCAACCAGACTTTAAAGTTTAATTGACAATCCATGGAAGTTAATTTTAAAAGACTTTTCTTATATGTGTACGCAAGCTTTTTCTGACTGCTTTTTATGTAATTTTTAATTATTATTATAACGAGAAATATTATTACTTTGAAACAATGTGTGTTATCGTTAGGAAATTGTTACTGATATTTCAAGAATTGTTAAAGAAAAACATTTTATAAAAATTGGCTTAATGTTGGCACTATATTGTACTTTTATTGTCTGTAGAATGTTTACTGTATGTTTGTACGCCGACTTTTTCGGGTAAGTCTATATACGTTTTTTTATTATTTTCTGAAAGTTGCGAAAATTCAAAAAAATTTTTATGTTCGAAAGCTTAAAAATCTTTTATTATAGAGTACAAAATTCAAATTGGTCAATTAGAATGAGTTATTGTTATTGGAACATGGTAATTAAATTATAGCAGATGAAGACGTCATTGAATCCACCCAATATATGCGAAGAGAACCCTTATATTCCATAAGCTTTTATATGACAATAAATTTTGAAACCTTCAAATTTTTTACCAGGGCATATACCGTTTATTTTGATCAGAGGGTGTGCAAGTATTAAATTATCCCATGTATTCCTATTTTTTATGTTTATTTAATAATAAATTATTTTGATTAATAGCAATGATTATCACATATCTCTGCGAATTGATTTTAATATTTTGCGATTTGATCATAATCTTTGTGAATTAAACTCAAATACCTTTTTACATCATGATAGAAATTGAAATGGTATTTATATGAGTAGAAATTACAATGTATTTTATATCATTGCATTAAATAATATTAAAAAATCAAAATATTATTATGAGTGAAATTTCTGAGAAAAAAATTTACAACAATATATAAATCAAAATATAAATCATCTGAAAGATATTTTAATCCATCATTGCATGAATAATCTTTTTCATGCAATTCTGAATAATAATTATCTTTTTAGAATCTCTTTGTAGGCTTCGAAATTGGAAGTATTTTTTTTAATATTTCTAGAATTTCTACTTTTATGGATGCATTAATAAAATGTGCTATTTGACTTTGATAAAAGAAATTACAAACACCACAGTGAAGTTAAAATATTAAAAAAAAAAATAGAAACCTGTGTAAAATTCTCTCTTGCATTTTATTTAGTATAAAGTGATAAAAATGGATTAATTTTTAAGGTTAAATATTTAAAGAAAGTTATTTTTGTAATAAAAATTTATCAATTTACTACAAACATGGAAAAAAACGCATTCTTTGACAGAAATTGTTCATGTTTTTAAATTATTTAGAACTTTATAAATAAATAATTTTTTTATTAGATTAATCCCAATAATGCTAATAGTTTTGTGTAAAGGACAAGATTAATTTGTTAATAAGTTTAAAAAACATTTAAGTTACGTTTTTATTTCAAAAAAGGGACAATTTATTTACTTAACGAAACATGTATTTTCGTCTTATTTCCAAATCTGAACTTAGCAAGTCTGTGACTATTTTTATGTCAGTAAATATTACCTATATCGCAAATGTTACCAATTTCTATCTCCGATATGTAATCTTAAAAATTGAATTCAGTTTTGAATGAATAACAATGAGTTTCTTAAAATTAATCTTATTTTTCTATTGAATTTGATACAATATAAATTTATTTATTTGAAAGGACAATAAATATTTTTTGCACTCTCAAGTATCATGTATGGCCTTAAAATGTCAATGTCATGTAAATAATTTTGAAAGAAATATGGCATAAAGATGAAAAAATAAACAATTAAAGATAGTAAAATTGTAATTCAAGAATATATCTTTTCAGAGCGAACAAAATCTCTTTATTTAACAATGTTTGAGAATAGAAGAGATTGTGTCCTTTATTTTCTTTAGTTTTTCACGAACTTCTTTGACAAGTCAATAAATTTATACAGTCTAAAAGTAAACGTCTTGAATTTTCAAAATCGGATTACCATTTCCAAGTATCGCTGCTACGCATCTGAAAATCAAATACATTTTAAACTTTTCACATCAACGAAAAATTTAGTCCATTGGTTGCTCAATGGTGATTCTTTGACTGATATGCTAATTAGACTAGGAACTTTGGTTTAAAGAGTATTCTGAACCACTACAAACCTCCATACTCAGGGTAAGATTCGAATACTCAAACTGTTAAATCGAAGATAAGAATGGTAACCATTCAACAACCAGCTCAACAAGGCATTTCGCCATTTTAAGGTCAGTATACAAGGGTTTAATTTTTAATTAGTAATTCATTATAAAAAAGAAATTTATTCCATAAATCATTTGAAGGAGTGAAGAGTTCTTTATTCGAATTCTTATTCTTGCAATTTAATGTTGAGTTTTAAAATAAATATTTTGTGCGTGTATATAACATAAAATATTTTGTTCAAATAAGTATCATCTTTTTGAATAAAAAATCAGCACTTTCATTGACATTTACTCCACTGTAGTTTCTGATATAAGAACAATTCATTTATATAGGACATAAATCAACTTTTCCTCATATCATCATTTTGGGGAACACATATAGACTTAGCAATCATTTTATGTGAAACATGAAAAATTAAGCAATAACTTTCATATTACTGATAAAATTTTATAAAAATAAAAAGCAAAGAGTTGCTACAAAAATTAAAGCTTTTCCCTCTGAATTTTCATTGCATTTTTAACAATAATTTTAAGACAGATGAGCCCAACTTGAAAGTTTAAACATTCACTAATTCAGGGCTCCTGAGCTCCTGGTTACTACTTTTTATTGAAATTTTGCAATCGTAAAAACAAATTCCTCCCGTAAGTTTGCTCACCCAAACACTCTATGCAGTATGAATATCTTATCTAGGGAATTAAACTTGATGTTTCCTATTTGCTTAGTAAAAGTAATATGCGTCATAAATTGTTTACAATAACAAACTACAATAAGAACCATTTAGTTTGAATTTTACAATTTCATTATAAGATTATATATATATATATATATATATATATATATATATATATATATATATATATATATATATATATATATATATATATATATATGTATTGTTATGAAACAAACAAACAAATAAATGACTCCAATTTTGAAACATACACATTTAATTAAAAAATGAACAAAATTTACAAGGAGCCATGTATGGGTTCGCGACAATCTCTCTCGCCTGCTTCGCGTACAACGAGAGTCTCTCTGAAAATCAAAACAAAACACAAAAAAAAACATAGGATCTTAAAATCGAAAGTGCCGATGGTGAGACATTACAGACTAAATTATTCCTTCCTTCCCCGGAGTTTTTTCTTTCTTTTTCTCATTCTAAGGAAATCAACCTGCAAATAAAAAAGAAAAAAAAACACACACAAACAACAAAGAGCAAAATTTAGTATTACAGATAGCCCTGATCAATCGGACTCTGGCTGAAACACAAAATTATATGGAATTATATAATATTAAATATAAAATAAAATTATATCAAAATAGCACAAAATAATTATCTAACACAACAGAATTTTCAACCTTAACTAAACTTACAAATAGACACATTTTTACTATAAAAAACATTTTTTTTATGTACACATGTAACAACAATTGAAATTTGTATTAAAAAAAATTTTAATTTAATATCTGAGAAAAAAGAAAATAATTAAGTTTGGTTATTCAGCATTCTACTGAGACTATCGGCATTCTGATGTAATTTGCCCTTTCTGTGAACAATATCAAAATTTTGGCTTTGAAGTACCAAAGCCCACCTTAAAAGTCTGGGATTAGATCCTGTATGATGTTTTAACCAAACTAAAGGGTTATGATCAGTTTCGATAATAAATTTATACTGACCATCTAAATAATATTTTAATTTAGTAACAGCAAAAATTATTGCTGCACATTCCTTTTCTATAGTGCTATAATTTTTCTCAGATTTTGAAAATTTTTTACTCAGAAATAGGATAGGGTGTTCATTTTCATTTTGATCTCTCTGAGATAAAACTACACCTATTCCTAAGTTTGAGGCATCACATTGAATGATAAATTGTTTTTGAAAGTCTGGACTGTAAAGTACAGGCTTCTTTATTAAAGTGTTCTTTAATTCTATGAATGCCTTTTCGCAGTTATTATTCCATATTACAGTTCCTTTCTTGGACTTCCCTTTTAACAGGTCGGATAAAGGCGCAGCAACTACCGAAAATTCTGGTATATACTTGCGATAGTACCCAACAAGACCTAGGAAAGCTCGTACTTCGGTTTTGCTTGAGGGACGTTCGAAATCGGTAATGGCTTTCACTTTAATATCACCTGGTGTTCTTTGACCTTGTCCTACAAAGTGTCCCAAATATTTAACACGAAGTTGAGCGAATTTGCACTTAAGGGGTTTTACAGTCAATTTCGCAAATCGAATCTTCTCCAGAACACATTTAAGATGTTGGATGTGATCAGACCAGGTAAGTGAATATATGCTATGTCATCTAAATAAGGCACAGCAAAATGTTCGCAATTTTTTAATAAATCAGCCATTAACTTACTGAAATAGTAAGGAGCATTCTTCAAACCGAATGCCATTCTCAAAGGTTTATAAACACCAAATGTCGTCGTAAATGCAGCATATCTTTGAGCCTTAGGACTCAAAGGTATCTGCCAATAACCTCGTGTTAAGTCTAATAAAGATATGAACTTCGCTTTCGAAACGGATTCAACACGCTCTTCAATATTTGGTAATGGATAATATTGCGTTCTGGTAACCTCATTTAACCTGCGATAATCAATGCACGGACGAGGTTCTTTTCCAGGAGCTTCAACTAATATTAAAGGTGATGTGTAATCGGATTCACCTGGTTCCACCACCTTCAATTTCAACATCTTGTCTACTTCCGATTTCAGAATTTCTGTCTGTCGTGGGGACATTCGATATGGTTTAGCTATAATAGATTTATTAGATTCTAACTCGATGTCCAGTTCAGCCAGTTCTGTACAACCCGGTTCATTTGAAAAAATATCAATAAATTGAATCAAAAGTCTACTCAATTGTTTCTTCTGATCGTCCTCTAACTTTTCATTAAAACCGCTTTCAGGAAAAGTCTCTAAAAGGGTAGATGAATTAATTTCAAAACTTGGGATATCTTCTTTCTCAGAATCAATATCTTCATTATCAGAATTAGAGGTAAAAATTAAATTAACATCTTCTGGACGCTGAAAATAAGGTTTTAACATATTTACATGGTATACATGTAATTTTTCCTTATCGGGAAATTGTATTACGTAATTTGTGTCCGATAGTCGTTTTACTACTTTTCCTGGACCTATCCAATGAACAGAAAATTTGTTTGATCTAGAAGGTGCAACAACTAACACAAGATCATTTTCTTTAAATTCTCTTTTCGTAGCCTTACGGTCATACCAAAGTTTCTGTTTTTCTTTAGCCTCTGTCATATTTTTCACAGCTAATTCTTGGCATCTTTTCATTCTATTTAAAAGATTAAAAACGTAAGCAATCACACTATCTTCTTCAATGGTTTTACCAGTTAGATTTTCATATAATAGTGTTACGGGTGTTCTTAAGTTCCGACCATGGACTAATTCTGCAGGAGAATATCCAGTGCTATCATGAATGCAAGTTCTAAGAGCAAAAAGTGCCTGAGGTAAAATCTTCTCCCAATCTGTACCTTTTTCTAAGCAAAGGACTTTCAGTATTCTCTTTAAAGTTCTATGCAATCTCTCAACAGGATTGCTTTGGGGATGCTGAACGGAACTATGCACAACTTTAATACCAAATTTTTCTAAAAATTCTGATGTTAGGACACTCATGAAAGATGTTCCTTGATCACTTTGCAACTCCCTAGGAAAACCCATGCGGCTAAATATCTGAAGAAAAGCATCAATCACAGTAGTAGAACGTATATCTGGTACTGGGATGGCATCTGGATACTTGGATGACATGCAAATGGCTGTTATAATATACCGGTTACCACAGGAAGTTATAGGTAAAGGACCACATGCATCAACGTTAATTCTTGTAAATATTTCCGGAATTACTGGAACCAGTTTCAAAGGAGCCCTTTTCTTATCTTGAGGCTTTCCTACTCGTTGACATTTGTCACAAGATTTAACAAAATTTTCAATTTCTTTAAAGCAGTTAGGCCAGTAGAAAGTTTTGCACAGCATATCTTTTGTTTTAGTTATACCTAAATGAGCTGCAGTTATCTCATGGCAGATCCCTTTTAGTTGGTTGCGAAACTTCTTGGGCACAACTAATAATCTTCTTACAGTTCCATCATTGTCCATTTTATTATAAAACAACAATTGATTTATTATAATATATTTATTGTCTTTTGAAGATTGTCGTTTAGCTTGCTCAAAGAGAGGTTTCAAATCTTCGCACACCTTTTGTTCCCGAGCAAATTCTTCTGGAGATGTTTTTATCAAATCCATCCCTTCAACTTCGGTTTCTAATGGTGGCAAAATTGTATTTTGCTCTAATTCTTCATTTTGTTTAGTTTGGAAGCAAGACCTAGAAGATTCTATTTCAGAATCAATAATCTCTTTATTCGTGCTATTTTCCTTCCGTCTTCTTTGAGCTCGAGTTTCTATAGCATTTATCATATGTATTTTCACCTCCTCATGCTTTTTAATTTCCTGAAATAAAGCGGCTGTTTTGTTTCCCAGTAAATATCTTCCTTGATCCAAAGAATCTCGAAGAACTGCTGCCTTTGTCAAAATGTGACCTAATTCACAATTTATTTCAACCTCGGCAATAGGTAAGCATACTAAAGTTTCATCAAGAGGTGTTCTTAGCCAAACCTTTTCCTTCGTGAACATATCAGGTTTCACGTATTTTCCACAAATCAAATCAAGAGTTGCTCCAGTGTCTCTTAAGATTGGCATTTGAATTCCATTAACAGTGCCGATACTAGTGTAAGGAGCCATCAACTCATTAAATGTACTTCTAGCAATTTCGTTGGATGCTACCGATTCTAAGTTCTTTTTTATTTTGTCACACTGAGGCCGCAAATGACTATAAGAACCACATTCATAACATCGGAGTTGTTTTCTTTTTTCGAATTCCTTTTCATGTGAATAATTAGAATTTTTATTCTCGACTTTTTTAGGAACATGAGATTTATGATTCCGAACTACTTCATTAAACTTAAAGGCACGGTTTTCATTTTGTTGACGAAAACCAAAATTATTTCGAGGGAGTTTTGTAAAATCTTTCGTCTTAAAACTATCTCTTAAACTTTCATATTCATCTATTTTCTCTGCCAGATCATACGGCGAATTTATTTTAAGCCATTCCGCCAAAAAATGTTCCTTAATTTCAATTGGCACACGACGTTTCAATTGATCTGTTACCATTAGTTCCTTAAGCTGTTCAAATGTCGTTATTTCTAATTCCGTAAGCCATTCCGTAAAGTAACTATTCAATTCTTGTGCATAATTTCTCCATGATTTGTCTGACGTTTTCTGGTGTCTAAGAAACAATTGTCTTAATTTTTCGCTATTTAACTTGAATCGTTTAAGAATAATTTCCTTCACGTAATCGTAATCATCAGCCCTTTCTGGAGGTTCTCTAGCTAACATGTTAGATATCTCTGAAGGTAAAGCACTTACAAGATAAACTACCCATTCGTTTTTTGGAATATGAGCCATTTCTGCTCTACGCTCAAAATTTATTAAGTATAAACTCATCTCATCTTTCCTTTCATCGAATTTTGGCGTTATTTGCATTAATTGAATTTTTTGAGCATGTTCAGTCCTATTTGTAACTGATTCTGTGTTCGAAATTGCAGCATTTGAAGAGATTTCTAGACGTTTCATTTCTAAAATATGTTCTCTTTCTTCACGTCTAATTCTTTCTTCTTTTTCTATTTCTTCACGTCTAATTCTTTCTTCTTTTTCTTCTCGCCTAATTCTTTCCTCTTTTTCTAGTATTTCTCGCCTAACTCTTTCTTCTTTTTCTTCCTGTTCCCTTTTAACTCTTTCCTCGATTACCCTATCTAATATACATTTTACTTCTTCCTCATTAAAGTTTTTACTAGTTAAAATTAATTTTTTAATATCTGGGATTTTAAAAGAATCTGGAACCATTTCCCCTAACTCTTCAGCTACTTCTACTAAATCTCCCTTTTTCCCCCGTGCTAAAAAAGCCATTTTATTTATTAACGCTTTATCTCAGAAGAGATGCAATAATGAGAGGAAAAACAGACTACACCCACCTATATACAAAATTTCGTAAATAACTATTGAAATTATTTAACACACTCTACTAATATAAAACATATCCATAACATTTAAAAATTTAAACGAAAACAAACTATATTGTAATACAACAAATAGTGTATAAACAGCAAATCATATATTTTGAAAAGAAGAACAAGTTTAATATTAAATCTTCTACTCTCGATTTCAAGTTTTTTTATCACCAAGCTAATACTTGATACTCAGATAAATTGAATTATTAATCAAAAATGTATAAATTTTATAAAATCAGATTCTTATACAAATACTACTATATTAAATCAGAAAATGAAATTATACATATTTTTGAATCCTTATTTAATTCAAAATATAAAACACTACAATTCTTAACAACAATATAAATTAAAAGCTTTAACTAATCTAAACCAGAAATCAGCTTTCGATTTTAAATCAATAAACTTAGTTAGTTAATCATACACGACATGAAAATGATAATAACGTACGATATTTTAAACAGTAAGAAAATATCTTTTCAAATCTTTATCAATGAAAATAAACATATGCGTTTTTAAATACCAAATGAATCAGTTTGATACTTTACAAACAAAAATCAAAAACATATAAATAAATCTCACATTACTTTAAATTCAAACCTATTTGTAATCATGTACTTTCGTTTTCACATAACGAAATCAAAACCTTTCTAAAGTATATATTACTTTCATAAAATCTACTTTCAGTGAAACATTCAAAAAATTATGAATTTAAGTGTACTTTCGATTTTACACATTAATCTATAACAACATAGTTATTTTAACATATTCCTACGTGAATTGAAATACATCAACCACATAAAAATTATGAAATGCAAATTTATAATAAGATACACTTTTCTTATAAAAAATATTACACTGTAAATTCGAATACACGAAATACAGAAATTAGCTTTGTAACATGGAATACACCATTTACAAACTTATAAGCAAAATTAATTGATATAGCATGAACACTGTAAATTCGAATACACGAAATACAGAAATTAGCTTTGTAATATGGAATACACCATTTACAAACTTATAAACAAAGTTAATTGATATAACATGAAAACCACGTAAATAAGATTGAAACTAAATATTCTATCAATTTATATAACATTCCAAACTATTTATTTTCAATAGTAGCCAGAGAAAGATTGATCAAAATGGCCTACCTGTATTCCAACATTGCGGCACGTAATCCATTATAGTGCACATAATTAATTTCCATAGTGGATGCTAATGCAAAGCATTAAAAAAGCATCAAACCGCTGCCACCAAAAACATAAGTTTGTTATGAAACAAACAAACAAATAAATGACTCCAATTTTGAAACATACACATTTAATTAAAAAATGAACAAAATTTACAAGGAGCCATGTATGGGTTCGCGACAATCTCTCTCGCCTGCTTCGCGTACAACGAGAGTCTCTCTGAAAATCAAAACAAAACAAAAAAAAAAAACATAGGATCTTAAAATCGAAAGTGCCGATGGTGAGACATTACAATATATATATATATATATATATATATATATATATATATATATATATATATATATATATATATATATATATATATATATATATATATATATATATATATATATATATATATTAAATAATACTGCAGTATAACGCGAAAACTATTAAGTTTTTTCATTGAACAATTCCCTTAATATTTTATTTGTATTTATAGTCGAAACCACAATACATTATTTCATCATCCACTTCCATCAATATTCGTAACTATATTAAGAATAAACTCAAGCATCAATTCTAAGATTCCGTGGGTGTGTGCAATTTTACTCTCTCTCTCTTTAATTAATGTAAAAATACTGAATTCTATAAACGTTAAAGGAAGTATTTTTTTCATTTGACTGATATATATTTCTTGCATAATATTTGCAACTCTGATAATTAGGTAAAAGAATCATGAATCAATGTAACTTTTAAAATGTTCAACGTTTTTAAGGGGTTAATTTAAAGATTTTATACATTATATTGTATTATATTACCTCATATATATTATATAAATTTAAAACTAATTTGTGTTAAAATGTTAAATGCGAACGAATACATGACATTTTGCTGTTTTAAAAATTTGTATAAAATTCAAAATTTACAATCTTTAAATCTTCCGGGAACATTTGTCATCATCAAACATTTTTAAAAAACAAACATGTAATTAAATGAAAGCTTGACGTAAGCTATGTAAATATTAAGTTATTTTAAATCATACATAAAAATAAGCAGATCATCAAATAAATTTTTTATGTTCTCATTCTACTTTTTATATATTTTATATACAAGTATATGAAATGTTTTCATTATAAAATATAACACAAATTTCAAGTATTGATAAACCTAATGTTTTAGAAAAATAGTCATCTCTAAACATTAACTAGATTAAGAGCTTGGAATTTGCTAGGTTACTCAGTGCACAACATAGGTGGACGTTTATATACACTCACTTCCAAAAGTTAAGTACGAAGATGTAAAATGCAAAAAAATCAAACAATACTGCTTTGATTGGCACAAAATTCGGCAGAAAAGTAGCATATATATTTATGCATAAAATGAAATCAATAATTATATACAGAAATTAAAATAATATTTAATTTTTGTAAGTTATAAGATAATGGCATACTGCAGATTTAAACAGAATTATGTATAAAGTGAAAATAAACAGCATAAAACGAAAAAAAGGATATTAATAGGGTATGTGATCCCCCTCATCTGTATACAAAGTTTACACCTTGTGCCCATGCTTTCAATTAGGTGGTCAACTACCACAGAATTAAGCAATAGCCATTCTTCTTGTAGAGCAGTTTCCAGCTCAATAAGAGTGGCTGGAGGTAGGAAACGTGAAGATACAGCATGGCCGAGAGCATCCCAAAGATTTTCAATAAGATTAAAGACGGGCGAATATGCTGACCATGCCATACGCTCAATCCCTTCACTCTCCAGGTAGTCATCGACGATGTCGCTCTAGGACGTGCGTTATCGGCCATTAAAACAAAAGTAGGGCCAACTGCTGCAGCGTACAATCTCACAATCGGTTTTAGGACATCATCTCGATACCGGACATCTTCCACAGAATCCCGTTTAAAGATGTGCAGGTCGGTGCGAAGTCCCTGCCCACACCATAATGCTTCCGCCTCGGAATGCGTGATATTCAGTTATGTTTTGGGGCTGATTGCGTGTTCCTTGTTCATGCCATATCTTTATATGCTTGTCATCTGGCTCCAGAACAAATATTGACTCATCAGTAAACATTACATTGCCCCAGTCAGAAACAGTTCAATTGACATGACAATTGACAATCGGCACCACTTTAATCATGCCCCTCTTGAGTGGACGGATAAATAAAAACAAACTCAAAATACCCGGGCGTACAGTCCACTCATATATAATCTTCGGCGTACAGTAGCTGCAGATATAACCACTTACCAATGGACTCTGCAACCATAGATATCACACGTGTAGAGGTCACTCTGCGATTCCGCTTGGGTAAAATTGCAATATATTTATCTTCCGCTGGGTTTGTAACCACTTGTAACCACCACACATAACCACCAAATAGAAACCCTTGGGCGACCGACTACGGGCCTTTGGACAACTGTCTGTGTGATTTGGAATTGTTTCTATAAACGTGAAATTACAGAATGATGAACGCCGAAGAAAAGAGTAACATCTGAGATCGACTGTCCAGCTTCAATGCGCCCCACAGCACGCCAGAGCTCGGAATCTTCCATTCGTCTTCTGGAAGTCATAGAAACACGTATGTCTTGAAAACAAATTGTACGAAAGTTTTAAACACCGTCTCTATCAGCACTTACAATCAACTTCTGTAACCCTTCATAAAGCTGGTATCTTATAAGATTGCCCTTTTTGCATATTTCTTGACATGAAAGCACGATTGACTGTTACCTTACATATTTGCATACTTCCATCTACCTCTGCAGCGATTTGCATCCTCTTCAATTCTGATTGACTTCTGGAAATTAGCATTTTCCTATCCGTGCTTAACTTTTGGAAGTCAGTGTACATATTTTCAGTGATGGTAAGGTATATTATCACCAATTAAAACTATTTAATCAACAAACTACGTCAATAATCATGTTTTATTATAATCGAAAAGCCCAAAAATGATCATTATGTCCTGTAATTTAAAACTCAGATTTTTAAAAATTATCTTAAATTTAAGCCAAACTTTTAGAAAAATTATGTTTATGGAACTATTTCTGCATTTTTTGTATACTTATTTAAAAATATTTATAACTATATAATTAAGTTTGGAATAATATATGAATAACGCAATAAAATGATAGTGAAGTTATATTATTTTCCAAAACATTGCTAGGGATTTAAAAAATCAAAAGACAAGTTATGTCACAAATTTATTAAATATATATAAATGCACAACATTCTTTTTTATTCATTCTTTTTTTGATAAGAAAACGACGTAAATAAAAAAATCTGAAGTTAAACAACCTTCTTTTTCCTTGTTTTCTCTTCAACGTCTTCTTATTTGTCCAGAAATCTACAGTTTTTCAACTCAACTGCACCCTTCATCTCAAAAGGAGTGTTTTACTCGAAACATTTTTTGAGTTGTGGATGCATTGTTTGCTCAAAAAAATTTTTTTTTCTAAAAAAATTGTTGAAGATTGTTTGGAGTCTTTATTTGGGTTTCTTTTTCATAAATGCCCTCTTGTGAAAAATCTGCTATCGGACATAGTTGCTTATAAATTGTCATCATAAATTTAGGATTGAAAAACATTCTACATCAGATTAATATATTTTAAATCAAATAAATTATTTGATATTTATAAAGTTCTATTCTAAAATAAATTTCTAATAAAATTACTGTAATTTGCTTTTTATGTTCAAAAATTTTATACATTTAAGCCTAAAACTTTTTTATTTGTACAGAAAATTTTAAAAAAACCGTTATTTTTAATAAGAATATCTTTCAATACATTAATTGTTAATAGCAATTTTTAAATTAATTTTCAATTTTTAAGCAAATTTTAGAATTATATAGAATTATTTAATAACCATTTGAAAATAATAACTTATTCATTTTAATCAAATAACAAGAATCAGTTAGTGTTTAGTATTTATTTCTTATGTAACTTTCTAATCCTTATAAGAATTTCGTTAAATTTGTGTTTAATATATTCACTAATAATGTGTGAACATATAAAAAAATCAAAGATTTTCTATAACATTGTTAAAATTTATATGCACCTAATGAAAGTCTTAAATAATACTTTAAATAAAATGTTTTATAATTTTTTATTTTAATATAAAAATGAGCTTGATGTTAAAATTAAAAAAATTCAGCGCAATTGAACTTATCTTCAAAACTTGGAGGTTTTCATTAAGCATATTAATTACATAATTTGAAATTCCCTAAAGTCCTTTCCTCTACAAGAGAATTTCAGTAACTATTTCAAACTTTCACTAATAGTTTTTAATTTCATCCCGTGTTGAAGTTAACTACAAAATCAAGTTTTTAGGATTGAAAACAAATTAATCACAGAATCAGAACAAATGGCTGAGAAATGTCGTAAAAATCTCATAAAAGATGCCGGCGCTGTTTCAGATTCCTTTTTAACGAAGTCATTAAAACCATCCACAAATATTGAAGGTGGTGTTCTAATTACTCATCCGTTGCCATTTCAGGTTCTTTCGAATGCTCTTACATCATATCACACACATTCGGAGAGAAAATTTTCCTCTTCCTTCTCAAACTTTCTCAAATTCATTAATAACTAACGAGAAACATGTCTTTAAACTGTTCGCAAATCAAATATTTTCTTCCTGTAATGAAATATTAATTACTTCAACACTTTATATTCTTAGAAGCTTTCTATTAAATATAGGATACAATTTTTAATTGCCTGGTAAAATTATTTGAAGTATTTAAGAATAGTTTGGAAATCATTCATTTTTATGACCACTTATAACAAAATACTTGCGAAATATGCCTGCTTCTAGTATAAAATATACACCTAGCTTTTGGGGGGAAATTGTGATTTATAAAACAACGATATTTCTATTTATTTAGTTTTTTTTAAAAAAAAAAGTTGTTTTGCATTACGAAATTAGGTCTAATATACATTAAAACGATAAAATGAGGCGTGGAATGCTTGAAAATTCATTTTATTTTAAAAGTTATTATATATAAATGTTGAATTTGGAATTCTTTTCTCGTATAGTCTAGAATTTTGGTAAACAGCTCTTTGAGAAAGTAGAAAAAAGATTTTGCTGCAGAGGGTTAAAACAATACTTTTTTGAAGATTGAAAATAATAATAAAAATCTTTATTTATAAAAAATAATTACATTGTGGGAGGAAAATAAAGGCATATTCTTTTCTATAGTTTTTTAAGCAAGGATAATATTTAGAAGAGCAGCTTTTAAAATTGTTTTAAGTTTATGATATTTTTAAGATAAATACTAAATTTTGAAACACAGAGAGAATGAAGAATATTAATCTTTATGTTTTCATAAAATAAATACTGAAGAGCAAAAAATATTAAATCAAAATATAATGGAATTTAAAATTTTAATAAATTGCTTTTCAGCCAGATTTAAAATTTTAAGATATAAAACTCCAAATTATAGAAATGCTTACTTCATTTAGTTTAGAGTTGAGATTATCATTTATGTTTTTTATCATAACTTCCAGTGTCATCTCTACAAGTTTCGTTGACCTCACGGAAAAACCACATATGAAATGGTGGAATTACTTAAAAGTTTTGCGAAAATCAAGTTGAAGACATCATTTATTTTTTAAAAAATATATATTTAGTAAAATGTCCCATAATTCAGAAGATAGTTTAAGAGCTTAATAGCCTTTGAAAACGAAAGTGATTTTAATGTCTCAAATAAAAAATTCATATAATAAATAAAGAAATTTTAAATGGTATTTTTAACATAACAGTTTTAGACATTTAATTGGTTAAGAAAAGGTATTGCAAATCCTTAACTATCTGATTTCAATTATGAAGCATTTGGTGTCATGCGTTTTTTTAAGTATTCCACACGATTTATTCCCAAAACATCAACAACCCATCATTAATTATCGTTTTTAATTTATTAATAGATTATAAGCAGCATTTACTAGTAGACAACGTGGTTATCATCTGAATTGATTTGTTTCCATTTTGTCTAATTTTGCTCAAAAGGGCTAACTTAATAGAAACTTATAATTTAAAGTTGAAAAGGAGTTTAAGCCGCCGCTCCAGTTCTTTCCTCACGTATATCTCAAGAGAAACTCCTCCAAATTATTCAAAGTGGGAATCAAACGTATGAGTCATTAAATTGAAGGTGAGACCACGAATCACTCTACAGCATGTTTTTAAAAAATACTGTAAATTTAATTTCAGAACATCTAGATCCCTTTTATTTTATATGAGTTACACTTCGAAAATTAACGGATATTCGTGACCAAACTTTCGTGAGAGAATAAGATAAGCAATCATTTCATAATTAAAAATATTTCTGAAGCATATAAATTATAAATAATTTGGGAAAAAATATTATCGAACAAAAGTATATAAATTTCAGTGAAATTATTAATTAATTAAGGAAAAACGGTGAGAAAATACAACATAATAATAAATGAGTATGTAAACTTAATAAACTTAAGTATCAGGCTTAAAAAAACGTCGATTTAAATTAACGACATATTTAAATGATATAAGTAATCTGAGTTATCTTTTTAAGTTATGGAACGGATTTTTTATCAATATATAAAAAGCGATGTGATTATGAAAAGATAAAAAGAAATATTTTCTTTTGTTTGAAAACTTTTTCCATTATATGTAGTTTTTGACTTTGCTGAAATTTAATTAATATATACTCCTAATAACCTTTTCTTACACAGTTAGAAATATTTTTAAGGTCTTTTTTTTATTAACAGTACTAACATTTTTAAGAAAATTGAGAGGGAATTGTTTGAAAAATTGAAAAAATAAAAAGAAGTATTTTCCTTGTAAGTATTTTTCTTATTAACATTAAACTTTTTTAATTGTGTTAATTCAAATTTTTTTTATTTAATAAAATGAATTAAGAAACTTTGTAAAAAGAAGTATTATTTTCCATTATTTAGCAATGGAACTTTTTTGAATTGCTAAAAACATTTTTCGGAAGAAATAGATATATATCTTTTTTAATCAAATAATATAATTACTTTGTAAAGGCATTTCTGTTTCGCCGTTGTCCCTACATAAATATATCTATTGCAAATATTTCATCATTAAAAGATACACATGATACCGAATGCTTGCATGAAAGATGAAAGTAATATTTGAAAGCTTAAAAACATTATTAACAATGACAGATTATTTTATTGGATTAAATAAATGGATGTTGTTCAGTGAGACTATTTCAAAAAGAAGGATGTAATTTCACTTTTTCAACAGTGAATTGAAATTGAAAGCAATATAAAAAAATTCTCTGTTGAAATTTACGTGCAAAATAATTTCATACAAAAATGTGTCATCTATAATATTGCATTTAATAAATATTATTTATTCAGTATGTCTTCCTAAACTTTCAATGTTTTTATAGCTTTTTAATTTCTTTCGCTGACTTTATTCTTAAGCTCCTCCAAATTCACAAATTTCTAAATCAGTATTAGAGAGAAACACAATCATGTTTGATCACTACATACCGTTAACTACACATTGTGGGCTACATTTCATTGACCACTGTCATTTTGGATTATTAAATTCTATGTACTATATTCACTTCAGTTATTTTTTAAAATATTCGCAGTTATTATATGCTGTATTGTTGATCAGGTGGTGATATCTGTAATGTAATTTTAAATTGTTTTTATATTCTTTATGTTTTCCATCTATCACACAAGTTTCTTCTTTTTATAAGTGAAGTTAAACAAAATATAAATATATATATATATAATTAATTGTATATTTTTATAAAATTTATCAAAAACCAAATTGAGAATTATAATCAAATATTAGATGGAGAATAATACATTGGAAATACAAAATGTAGTAAATAGATGGAAAAATGTTCAATATATAGTTTAAATTTCAAAGAAAATAGAATACAATAAAATGGAACGAAAATGGAGCGAAGTACCAACATGGCCAGCTTCTTCAGGGGGTGTTGACCACATTGGTACAAAGTATGGCTTTTCTGCATTGGCACAAGACATAGTCTTAAAGAAGCCCATACACCCCAAAGCCACGCCAAAAAGTTCATGCCAAAGTATCAAATCAGAATAAAAGAAGTAAAAGTCAAGTCAAAATATATAAGCCAAAATACATTTAATTTATAGTAATCAAAATTAAAATTAAATCCAAATCTGCAAGAACCGCACCAAATACTACGTGTAAGCCAAAATAATACATAAAGACTAAGTGTAAACACTATTGGCATTTCAAGCTTCTTACAAGACCTTCAAGGCTTGGGTGACCTTTCTGTGGTATATAACTACGCCTTACTTCACTCTTATAAGCAATGCTCTACTAGCCAAATAGTGTTTAATAAAGTTGATTGGAATGTTTCTTGTATCTTTCAATTTTCGCCTATAATACTTCTAATCTTGCTTTATATACATATACATGCGTATATATATATATATATATATATATATATATATATATATATATATATATATATATATATATATATATATATATATATATATATATATATATATATAAGGAATATTTTAAATTTTTCCCTAAAAAATGAATTGAAAACCATTTCAATATTTTTGGAATTCAAGGAAGAATATAATACTCATTTAAAACTTGAATTTAATGAATAAAAATAAATCAGTTATTCTGAATTATCCCTTAATACTCAATTGCTCATTTTAAACATGTAGGATTTACTTATTTTGCACCATTGACTTATTTTAAATTCTAGAATTTTAAAAGACATGTGACAATGAATACAAGAAATGTTATGAAGTAAAAAATACAATTCTTAATTTAGTTTTCAAGACATAAATATACATTTGATCTTCACTAATATTTCTCCGTACCGTTTATATTACTTCCATTCTTATAAAAGTATATGATGATTATTAAATTTGTGTAAAATATAACTGAGCTTTTAAATAAATTTTCTTAGAATTTTACTGTTCTGTTACTGTTTATTAAAAACGGAAGTATAGACATATTTTGTGGATCCCGGTATTACTTTTGTCATAGTATTTCTCTCATACTAATACTATAAAACCATTTTTTTCAGGAACTGATACTTTTTTCCATAAACTTGTCTTGACTGATTAACATATATGTTTCAAGACATAGATGGATTTGCTAATCGAAAACCTATATGCCTAGTTTTTCTACTTCTGAGACAGCTATGGTGATCAGCTAATTTTTAATATCGTCAAGATGGTGCCAGCACTCTTAGCAAAAATCTTCGTAGCATCTGTTGTAATGCATGGAAATTTTTTGCTTGGGATTTTGTGTTAAATAATATTTTATTTAACAAAATGAACAAATTTATTTTATCAAAAGTGTCCAAATATATTTTTTAAATCTAACAATATTATATTTCTCTTGGAATAGTTTTTTAAATATATGTATGAATTTCTTTTATTTTTGAGATAAATGTTTCTAAACTCATTAAGTTTTCAGATTACACTTTTCATTTATTTTATACCAAACGATAATCTTCGGTATAAATTCTTAAACTTTCTTGTATTATTGAGATTTTAAATAACCAGCATTTTATTAATATTCTTTTATATTTTATTTTATTTTATTAGTATTTTTCAATATGTCAGTGGTATATATCTCTTATAGGAGAATAATTTTAATTGCAAAATGTGTAACTTTATATAATCTAAAATAAACATGATATAAGTCAATCCATTTTCTGACGATACTTTCAATTTATTTAAATTATTACTCAGCGATAATTTATGTAGGTAAAAATAATGTGATTTCGAATTTTTAAATGAATGTTTTTCTTTTCCATTAGCTAGTGTCATTTTAAACACCATTTCCAAGTAACAATTTATCAAATACATCAATACTTAATAAATTATCCACAATATAATAATTGTTTAAAAAAATACAATGAGGTAAAAATCACACTTTATGTAAATAAATTCATTAAATTAAATGAAACATATTCAGCTAATTTATATAAATAAATTCCTTTTCTATTTGTCCATTGTATTTTGATCTGCGATTGAGCTTTAACGGTAGTAATACAATGGAATGAATCTTATATTAGAATGTTTGTCTCTGACTGTGTTTCATTTCGAAGTATTTATTACAGTCTTCATACAGCAGTAAGTGACCTTGATTTGAACTCACTGTAATATTGCTTATCAAAGATGGGCACCATTTTGAAAATCTCTGAAAACGGAGGTATGCTTTTCTTTTTGTCAGTTTTTAAAACTTTTATCTATACTCAATAAAGGGGTGAAAATACGTCGGACCCCTCGGATTTTCCTTTTTTTCTATATTTCCCTATAGATTCTTAAAAGAAAATAATAATAGCTACATTTTTGGGGAATTTCTGAAAAAAATATAGTTTAGCAGTGAATATGTTTTCGGTTTTCCCAATGTACCGCTACTCAGAAATGCATCAGAACGTGGGAGAAATGACTACCAATATTCAAATAACTTCACAATTAATGAACGTTTTCAAGCATTTCACACTACTTTCAACTTTTTCTTATCTATAACTGAGACTTCATTTCATGATGTGAAACAACATTCTAAACTGAAATAAATATACAATAAATATCGCTATTTTTCCAAATCTTAATTCTTCCCCAGAAACCAAAAACATGTTTTCCTTTGGAAACCATGATCTACAAAAGCTGGCTGAATTGATTTGCTTGTCTAGTATAAAATGTCTGCAAAATAAGACATACACAGTACAATCACATTATTAATGTGACCACCACTTACTTTCAAGATCGATCTTAAATAACTAATCACAGAAGGCAGCTGGCAACACAGTACATCTCAAAATGGGACTGTCCAAATTCAGCGATGTGGTACATGTAGTGCACTTGAAACATCGATGACAAAAGTGGACGATGGCTGCGGAGATGCGTTCGAGTGAATAGATGTGCTACCACTGAGCAACTGTCCTCCCAAATGAACCAAGGGACTACCAACTGTATCTCCTAAACTACATTTCAGTGAACGTTGCTGCGTTTGGGCCTCTGAAACAGACCTTTGGTTCATGCACCTGCGCTCACTGCTGCTCATCGGCGACGAAGGCTGGAATTTGCTCGCGAATATCGTAACTGGACGTTAACTGAGTGGTGACAGGTATCGTTTTCCAATGAATCAGATTTTTTCTTTATGGGACAGATGGACATTGGAGTATACGATGTGAATCCTCTGAAACAAACACCTTGCAACCATTGCCGGAATGGTCCAGGTTAGATCATCATGGTCTCAGGAATGTTTTTCTGGGTTCGCTCATCTTTGTGGAAGGCACAATAGTTCAGCACAAGTACGTATCTGTCCTTGCGAACCATTCCCTCCCCTACATGATCATTGTTTTCTTCTGGATGGTGGCATCTACCAACAAGACAATGCGAGGTGTCATACAGCTGGCAGTGTACATGTGTGGTTAGAAGAGCACCAGGACTAGTTTACCATTATCCCGTGGCCAGTAAACTCATCTGACTTAAGCCCAATGAAGAATGTGTGGGAGCATCTCGCTAGGGTTAATCGTGGCATGGATCCTCATCAGCGTAATCTAGCGCAGCTGGTCAAAGCACTGGAGTCGGCATAACTCAACATCACAGAGAACACTTTTCAGAAACCTAATTGACTCTCTTCCTGTACTTCTTGAAGCAATTTTATCCACGAAAGTTGATTATTCTGGTTTTAGAAAAGTTGTCACATTAATGTGATTGGACTATGTAGATGCTGATTCAAAGATGATCAAAATTTTATCCGCTTAATTAAGCTTATATATTTCATCTAATCCTTTCATTATTATCTTTGAGATAGGTAAAAATTTAAATTAAGGTAACTTGACCTTGTATCCGGAACAAAAGCGTTCCATTTGTTTCCAGCTTTTAAATAATTGTCTCACTTCAGTAATTAATTACTTTCATTTGAAGAGCAGTGAAAGTGGAAAAATTCACTCTCAGACAAAGATCTTTAATCATATGAAGGAGATTCAGACTTTTCCGGATGAGTGATTAGTACTGTGAGGAAATAACATTATTTCTACAAGCTGAGTGAATGGTTTTTAATTACTTTATTAAGGGAAAATTAATGGGCTAGAGGAAACACGCATTTAATTATTGATTTTGTGTTGATTTATCTTGTAATTCCTAATATATTTTTGAAGTTCGAATTTAATCTCTAAATAAAGATTTTTCAAAGTTTATGAGATACATCAAAATTATATCATACGAACTAAAATTTAATCTCTTTTTTTGTGAACTTCTTTTCATACTTCTTTTTTCAGGATTATTTTTATGGTGTTTTTTTCCCATTTTTATATTTTATGATTGAGAATCTTAGATCATTGGAGATGTGTAAGCACTTCGGAATCTTGGAACCCTTCTGAATTTTTAAGCAATTCATGTAGAATTTTTCCACTTAGTCTAACTTCCGTATTACGGCCCATACATCAGATTATAATCAATAGTTTCAAATGCAAATATCTTAAAGTGATTTTTCAAGGAGTAATCAAGGCTTAAAATGGTCTTATGAAATTGAAGTTTCAGGCGCACTACACTTTTCAATCTATGCTTGAAATTATGCTGCACTAAAACGATATACAACAGGTCATTTGATCTAGGTCATTCGTAGGATTTATTACCACCGTAACTGGGAAATCCTAGGATATTTATCTGAATAAGAAGACGTAAATGAAGTTGAATTGCTCATCTGAACTTCCACAAAGAAAACCAAATTGTTGGCCGAACTTTCTTTCAGTACTTTTTTAATGTGGACTCAGATATAATTTGTACATCAGAACTATTGGATGGTTAAATTATTAAGAAAACATGATGAATAAAAATGAAAAAATAAGTTTTAGATAACAAACAAAAAAATTTTCGTAAAGCTGCGAACGTCTGCAAAACAACCAGATGAATGGATAACAAGATACATATTTGAGAAAAGCATCAGTAAAATCTTTCCATTTGACAAAATGCAAAAATGTGTTTTTAAAAACATAATTTTGGAATAAAAAATTATACTTGATTACTTTTTCTAATATTTCATCAATAAAATGATAGTAAGAAATGTCAAGCATGAATTCTATTTTGCATGTGTTTTCATATTATACAGTACATAAATAATGTTTTTCTAATAATACTCTATTTATGAAAAGAGCAGATTGGTAAGAAAAAAATTTATTTTAAAACAGAAATACTGTTTTTCTTTTTTACGAACTATTTTATCGGTTCCTATTAGTTGGCAAAAACAAGCGTTTACTGTAAAATACCATCAATTCTTTTCCCTATATTCCCAAAATGTAAAATACTCCTTGTTTAATATCAAAACAATTCTACGATTATATAAAATTCTTGTTATATTGTCATTAATATTATTTTAATTTATGAGTCTAGCTTGTTTGATTAAATTTTTTGGCGTGGATATTGAAAATAACTTTGAAAAAAAAACAATCTAAAGAATTATTTTAAGTACATTTCCTAAAAGTCTTCCCTCAAAACAAAATATAATACATTTTTACTCAATTATTTTTATAAAATAAAAATAAATATTTACTTCTTTATTTATAAAATAAATAAAAACAATTTCTTCATTAAAACAGCAAGTAATGAAGCAAATTTTTGAACAAATTATTACCAAAAATTGCTTACATAAATCATAAAAATATTTCTTAAAATATTGTAAGCAATATTTACGATATTTTTCATTCGTGTATTTCAAGTTCACTTTATTATGGATGCATTTTAAATGAAGCATTCTCGATATTTTTAATCACAGTAGCATCGTAGTATTTTTCAATGGGAACTGAACTGAAAGAAATAGTGAAGGGAAATTTTTGAAATGGTATTCGTTTTCTATGGATATTTCGGGCTCACAAAAGCTCCGAAATGGAAAGGAAGCTCTTAGCACACAATGCATCCAAACTGTTTTGTGATTCTTGGATTCAAATACTCATTTTTGAGTGAAGGAGTGCCGGACTGGAAAAAAACGGAAAACACCAAAATGAGAAGACTTGGCCTGAAGAAAAGCAGAGATGCGTAAAGAAATCGTAAAATGAAGTATACTACAGAGGAAATTGCGGAAGTACTAAATATTTTGAGATTTTATTCTATGCGGATAGAAATTAAAAATCAAACATGTTGAAAAAAATAAACTGAATAAATATTACTATGGATTGTAAGTAATTGGAAAGTTATCTAGAAAAATAAATTGTAAAAAAATAAGTCCGAGAAAATAATCAACGATAAGCAATTTTGAGTGTATTGAAACAATGTGAAGTATAAATTCATGATTATTTAAATCTTGTGTTTTAAAATGCTTATCATTTTGTGATTTTGCTATTTTTTGCTTAAATCAAAAATTATTTGAATCAGTCATTTTAAATTTCAATAAAACAATGCCCCTTAATGTATTTTTTAAATATATTTGCGCATTTATGACTCATTAGAACTAAACAAGTTAACTGTAACCTCTGTCGGCAGCTATTTGAATTATATTCTTAAAAGTAAGGCCTCTAAATAATGTCTTAAAAATTCATAATAATCAAAGAGGCCTAAGAGCCTGGTACTCAGTTCTATAAACTGTAACACGACTTTAGCAGAAGTATTTCAAGCAGCTATTTCTTTATTTATATATCCTTACCGACATGATGAACTTTAATCAGGGGCCGTGGTAGCCTAGTGGTTAGGGTATCGGCTTTCCATCCGGAATTGTGGGGTTCGATTCCCAATGCCGCCAAAGACCCACCAAAGACCACCAAGTACATACGATATACGTACTCGGTAAATCTGTGGAATCGAAAGTCCTGTGATCGGTCGTTGAGCAGATACCATGGGTGCAATGATCTGGAGAAATGTACTCCCCCTTCAGGTCAATGCCAAAATTGAGGGAGTAGATCCTCTGGTTCTGCTATCTATTAGAGGATTTGAAGAGCAAAAGTCGTACTTTCACCTTCATGGTGCTCTGATTAAACGCTCCCAATTGACTTACATTCGCATAGCCAAGGCATAGCGAGCTTGGCTTGTCCAAGTGTCATTAGTAACAACAGAACATAATATAGTCAGTTTGATCGTCCTATAATTCTCAAGCAAAATCTATCCATATTACTTTAATATGTTGTTTATACGCTTGGGCTAAATTTACATTTCATGACATTTTTTAGATTATTGTTATTCTTGTGATTTTTTTGCATTATCGCAAAAATTACAGTAAGTGCCTGTTTTATTTGCTTCTGAAAGTTTTTGAACTTTCACATTTTTTTTTGTTTGTTTTAAAGGTATACTGTATTTGTAATTTTGTTCTTAATTTAAAATCTATGTGTAAAGTACTCATTGTAATGCTTATTATGATAATAATTATTTTCTGTTCTAAAAAAATATGATTTTTTCAGTTTCGAAAGAACTTGAAAATTATCGAAAAAACTAATTTCAAATTTTTGGTTGTATCTATTTTTGTATATTTTCACAAAATTTTGTTCATTCCATTAATTTTAATAGGTTTATCTAGAGCATCCAACAGTCTTGCTCGTTACTACTCGTTATTGCTCTGAGTAATTCTTAGAATTTATTATATTGGTTCCTGGGAATTTCTATATAATTGCCATTTCATATTCTTTTCTAACAAATTCTTTTAAAAATTAAATGAAATTTAAAAACATTTAGAATTAAAAATTATTTAATAAAAAAGGAAAAAAATACATGAATAATTACGACATGTAACCAAAAGATTTATCACAGTATATTTGTTTTTAAACTAAATATTTAAAAGTAAATCATATATTTCTTAAGCACATTAGTTTCTCAATTTCTTGCTACAAAAGGCATTGAAACAATGTTACACGAAAAAATTACATGATGAAAGAAAACATTATTTTGGAATTATCATAATATTAAAAAAGAGCATTAATTTAATTTACTTGATGCACTTTTTATAGCTTCAAAAGTTTCAAGATTGGAGAAAAAAGTTTTAAAACCTTACTGTGTGTGTAAAATATTAATGTTGATAAACGATTCTGAAAATCACAAAATAAAACAATGCACAAAATATAAACTATAATATTCAACAACTATGTAGGCATTGTAAAATACAATGACTTTAATTAATTTTTCCCACCAAAATAAAAGCTCCTTTTTTTCACTGATTTTTTTCATTTATTTCTCAACGTTCATTTTATGAACACGAAGTCTAATTAGACTGGGAAGTCTAATTAGCTTAAAATGGATTCCGAACCACTACAAACATCCATATCAAGGGGAGATTCGAGCCCGCGAACTGTTTAGCCGAAAGCCAAAGGACAAACCATTCGATTGCCGGCTCAATCTTTTTTAATACATATGGTGTTATATATAAGTAACTGGATCGAGAATAAGATTTATAATTATAAATGAAAAATGTATATTTTCAGTAAAATATTTTTATTCGCTTATTTATTTATTAATTCTTCAGATATATAACTGTAGTGTAAAAAATATTCTTTGCATTTACGTAATGATTCATATCCAATGTTTGTAAAATTTCTCTAACAAATGTATGAGTTAATAGCAAATGTAAGTATCAAACATATTTCCATGATCTTTTTCCTAATATATAAAAGTTTATCCTGTATAATAAAAAAAATAGAAACACTAATGTTGAAAAAATTTAGAGGAAAATATTAGGAGACTAGTCGAATTTATTTGTCTCGAAAAACCCAAATAAGGAAAAATGGAGGCCTTTAGTTAACAATATTTAAAAACACCTTCAAAAAACTTCCAATGAATGTTTAATATTCATCAATAAATTTTAACTTATTTTCTTTCATAAATTAAGACAAAAATAATGAATAGAATATAATAATAAACAGCCATTCGAAAAATTAATAAATAAAAATTGGGAAATAATAAATTGAAATAATTTTGAATTTTTTAATGAGACAGGGCTCAACTGCAAGTTTTTTTTGTAATCTTACAATTTTTGTTAAAATATGATAGGAATCAAATAATTTTCATTTGCTGATTATAGAATGTAAACATCACAAGATAAAAAGAAAAACTTAAATAATTTTTAGTTGAACAGAATATAAATAAAATAATCCATACAAAACAAAATTTACCTAAAACTTAATAATGGAAGCTGAACCAGAATACCTAACTGTTTATATACAGATGTACATTTAATATCCTAAAATATGCTATTTAAGAAAATATTTCATCAATGAAAGTTTATCTTATTGAAAATAGCTTATGTGCTTTGAATTTTTAAACTTCCAACATTAAAATATTTTTAATATTAAATAAATATCAAATTTAACAGCTTTGAAAAAGCAATGAAATAAATTATTAATTTACATAAATTCATTTGATTCAGCGAAAACATTCTAAGAATTCCTCAAGTTAAAATTTTAATATTTTATCAGATTTCTTATTTTTAATGTTATCCACTATGCTGAGGAATATTTTTCATAAATGTTAATTTTTATTTTTATGTAAATTTTATTTAATTTATGTAAATTTTTATAAGTATATATAAAAATTATTTTCTATATTTGAATGATTTTAAACGGAAATAATTAAAGTTTTATGCTTTATTTGAGCTATGTAAATGGTACTTGGTAGATTATTTAAGGAAAGCAAGAATCGATGTAAAGAAAATGATCAATGATTAAATAAGTATTTAATAATCTTATATAAAAGTATTTAACATAAGCATTTTTTAATGCAAGAAATTATTCTTTGTGAAGTTCAATTTCTCTGAATTCTTAAACTTTGTTAAGAAATCAAACACCAAACATTTCAGAATAATATATAAAGAAATCACAAGTATTGCAAGAAAAGATAAGTCATGTCTTTTTGACGAAAATCCAGAACAAAATAGTAAGAAAATTTTAACTAACCAATCCATTTCACAGCATCCTGGTTCTCTGATTCATATGCTCATTTTCAAGTTGAATGATTTTGTTGAAAAGAAGAAAAGAACAATTTTTGAAGTAGACAAATAATGAGACTGAAGAAGGAGAAAACAAAAATATGTTTAAAAAAAGTGGACAAGAAAAATCTTGTATTTTCTTTGCTGTCCAAAAAACTCAAACCGACACAAAAGATAGGGGAGGAACACAAGACAAATAGACATAACGAAATTAAATGATATCTTCTTAAAGATATATAATACTGTTTAGACTGTTAAATTTATTTTAGTTAGCATGAAATTTTATTTGCTCTTTTCAACTAATTAAATTTATTTTTCATTAAATTCATTAAAAATTTAGTCTACGTTTTTTAGCAAATCTCTCTCAGTTACATTATTTTTATATAATTAAATTTTCATGCGTTTTATAATTTTGTTTGCTATTAAATTTTTGTAGTGCAAGGATATTAAAACTTGCTTAGCGTATTAATGAAAATATATCTTGTTTAATGAATTTTGCTTTATTAACCACTATAAAGAGGGTTATATGTGGTGAACCCACAGAAATTTAAAACTTGGCAATCTTCTAGTATGAAGCATGTGGGTGCTTCCTTGATGGTTTGGAGTAGATTCTTTTATCACTTTACTGGTCACTAATAATGACTACACATTTGGCTACTCTAAGCAGCAGATAATGATTCTCTGTGGAGTTTAAACTGATCAAGATGATAATTCCCCAATTCACCATAGTTGAAATGTTTAGTCATGGTTTCGTGAACAGGATGATTCAGTTGTATTCCTTCCGTGGCCTGCTCCATCACCAAACTCAAGCGAAATACAGTTCTTATGTGATCTGTTTTGGAAGAGTGAGGTCTCGTTATCCTATTCTTGTGTCTTCGAAAGTTAGAATAGTTTCTGCATAAGGAATGTTGCAACATTCAAATTACAGTTGCAAATTTTCTATATGCCTATTTTAAGGAGGACTCAAGTGGAGAATAGTGTGTGTGTGTGTGCGTGCGTGCGTGTGTGTGTGCGTGCGTACGTGCGTGCATGTGGGTGTGTGCGTGCGTGTGTGTGTATGCGTGCGCGCGAGCACATGTGTGTATTTATATGTAACAATCGTAATACAACAAAGTATGGAAATGTTAATTAATTTATGTTTCATTATGTTAATTAATTAATACCATCACATTTCAATCTATACATTTATTTAACTCCTTTCTTAAAAGTAATTGTAATATTCTGAAAGAAAATAATAGTAAACTTTAATAAATAAAAAATATTACTTTTGAATATTTCAAATTTTAATTATTAAAATTAATCTATTTTTACAAAAGTGTTAGTTATATTGATCTCACTCTGATAAATATTATTGCAAGTTGTACTCTTAAATATCAATGTCTGGAATGATATATTTAAATTTGTGAGAGACATTAATACTTTATTTTAATTATATTCTTCTCAGATTGATTTGTATTTATTTTCAAATAATTTTGTCACATTATTTGTATATTACAAATTTTAGTTTTGAAATATATGATATATAGAGTAAAATATTATCACTTACAACTTTTATCTATATAAAATCTTATTATTTCTTCCTCATTCATTTTATTCTACATCATTTTACTCTTTTATTATATTTTATTTACAATTATTTTTCAAACGCTCGTTGAAAAATAATTCATGCATTTACCCTTTACATGAACAAACTTATGAATTTTAACAATATAAAACTTTAAAACAGTTAAATTAACTCCGATTCAATTACTATCACCTCTTTTCAGCTTTTATCAATTTCAAAGTTTAAATTATTAGTTAGTTAGAAAATATGTATCAAAATATCTCATTGGAATATTTTAAGCTGACGTACTCATCACAATAAAATGATTTTAAATTTCAAATTTATGCTATATTTTTAAACATTAATATTTCTTGACACGTTGGATTATTATTTATATGATATATACAGAATTATTTAATTTTAAAAGTCTCCATATAAATATAAAGTAAATCTTCATTTAAACTTTGAATTAAGCTGACATTGTTTGCTATTCGCATTTTTTAAATTTTGAATGAGATGTTATAATTTTTTTTAAAAAATCTTGAAATGGTTTTCTCTGAAATATTGTAGGGAAAATGGCATTGTAATGAATAAAAATGTTAAATATTTCATGCATTAATTTAATTGGTAATTGAAATTAAACTGCAAATTAAAGAATTAAGATATTTACTGTATTATTAAATTATTTTTAGGAATTAAAGTAGTATTGTTTGCAATAACAAAGACCACATTTTGAGCAACTAAATATTTGGTCGATCGTATAAACACAAACTTAAAATCTTTTATCTATATAAATGATAAGAAATATGATTTAATAAATATTTTAATAAGAAAAAGGACCAAATTGTAACAAGTAAGATGGCATCATATAATGATAGAATCATTTAAAGTGTATTCCACTTTGTTAATGGAATTTGAAAATGATATATTATCAATCTAGGTTGATAAACCTTTTTCAAATTCATTCTGATAAACATAAATATTTTTTTCAATTTGAACAGTGGGTTCCTTATTTTATTAATACATTTTTTAATTTATTAATTCCACTTGAATTAATAAAACATTTATTATTTAGACTGTATAGTAAAAAAGGATATATTTGAGACCTGTAAATACATTTTCCTTCAAAATTTGATTAGCTTTGACTTGTTATTTGTCTTCCGTTTGTTTTCTTAAATTTCAGTTACACTTTGAACAAAAAGAATTAAGAATCGGATAATATAAAATTGTCTTAAGTTATTTATCAAAATTTATGAGGTTTCTTTTAATATTTCTATTATTTATCATATCCAGTTACAAAAATCTTTTAAAACTTGAAGAAAATATAAAATTGTATAAATCAATGAATGCGAGTGCTTATATTTTATTTTCATACTTATACATTCTGTACATAAATGTTATGTTTTGTTTTAAAAACACATACAAACAGTTCTTATTCATTTTAGAAACAGTATAAAAAGCTATACATTTTCGGCATATAAGAAGATGGATAACTTCCTTCTTGTTTCCTCTTATTTCTTACCACTTTGTCTTTACCGCCAAAGTATACTTAATGAAATATTATGTTGCATTCTTCAAGACCTAATCTGGTTTATTTTTAAACTTTTCTATTTTTGAATTAAAAATTCTTTTCGAGTGTCTTTATAACCAATATATCAAATCCTCGTCTTGATACTGTAACTTGAAATTACTTTTTTCCTAAGCAATTAAATAAACAACGCGGTTGTTGTTGCTATTTATAACATTTGGACAAGCCAAGCTTGCTAGCCGATGGCTATGCGAAATTAAGTGAGAAGGATACGTCTTTCCCTTTACCAGAGCACCACGAAGGTGAAAGTACTCTTCCGATAGATGGCACCACCAGAGGATCCACTCCTTTAAAGTCATTTTGACTTTGATCTGGAGGGGAAGGAAATTTTCTCCAGACCATTACACCCATGGTAACTGCTTAATGGCTGACGACATGACTTTCTATTTCACATATTTAACGAGCATTTATATCGATGTACTTGGGGTTTTTTTGGCAGCATTAGAAATCGAACCCAGCCCTAAGCACTGGGCTATCACTGTCCTTATAAACAACACTTAATCATTAAAGCATTCATTCAAAACCTTGATAAGTAAGTATATTATACAAATTTATTTATTTCCTAAAAGATTTATGGGACATTAACTGGAACTGCTATTTATATTATTTCCATAGGGAGAAGCAAAACTATTGGAGAACGTATGCCTACAAATGAATAAAGGTATTCCACAAATTTGAACTAAAGCATATAAATTTTGAAAAAAAATGTACAGGTGCATTGCAAAAAGCATATTTGTTGTTCCAAGTATACTGTGTATTCTAAGCATATTGTATATTCACAGGCATCCATAATTATACCATATATTTTAAGCGAATACTCACATTCTAGGAGGTCATATGGAAGCTAACATTGTGCAGAACTATAAGAATTGCATATTAGTTTGAATTAAATGTAAGCAAAATTATAATCGATTTTGTTTCCAGCACAAATCTGCATCTACTGCTTCCAGAAGATGAAATAAAGATTCTAAGCTCGCTGTTTTTGAGGAATTTGAAAAGATGATAACCTACAGAGATTGCTCATTTCAGTGATATTCGTCATTCCATGATTTCATGGTTACGGAAATATTTTCAAATCACAAAACAATCATCACAAAGAATGTATCTAGTCACCTAATGATTACGACCCCCTTTCTCGCACGAAAGATTGCTATACCTTTGGTGCAAGGTCAAGGGTAATCGGGAAGGGAATTCTCAACGAGTAACAATTCTGATTTACATCGGGCATTGGTAAGGCAGTGGCTACCAATACTATTAACAAAATACTAGATAATAATTTACTGTATACCAAAGTATATAAAGTTTTCTATCTTTTCACTCGTTCGGCTTAATGAGGAAGGAAATTTGTTCGGATTAATGAAGCATGAAAATTGTACCACCAAATTATCATATAGACTGTATCTAATAAGAACAAAGTTATGTTAACGGAAGAGACAATATTTTGCCGTGCTATTTGATGATAAGTAAGTAAGGGTGTGTATAGTTTAAGGCTTACATCCAACAACGATTTATACTCATTTTGATATAAGAGAATCTTCATATTGAAGGATTCATTGGTAGTCTTCACCGGCGTATTCATTTACTGGCTGGCAGTATACTAAAATAACTGTATAAAAAGGCAAGTCTCTAGATTCTGTAGTAAGATTGTACACTAATATAATTTATTTTTTATTGTTTTTAGTAAACAATAATGTGCTTCTTACGGAGATTAAATCATCGACGAATGCCTGGAGAGTGAGGGGATTAACAGAATCATTCTTGTATGTACGTACGCGTTTCCCAATACCACCAACTTATACATCAACAGAAACAAAAATACTAGGGCTCTGTGGGAATTAAAAACCGGACAGAAAACATGTAAACTTTACCGGCTGATAATGCATACTCTCGTACTGTATTAACCTAGTATTTTTTTTGTTTATAACTCCAACATCATACCATCTGATAACTTATGAAAATTCAATATTAATTTCATAATTCCTTGTTTTGTTTTATGAATGAAAATTTTTGTTACTTTGCTGTTTCATTTCGTGGTACAAAAAGGTACTTATCGATTTTTCAATATTTTGATGTTCCGATCTTAAATTTTTGTTGTGATTGTAACTATGAATGCTATACATGCGTTAATGAATATATATAAACACTTTTCATGTCATTCATATGTAAACTGCCTTATAAGAAACTGTAAATGTTTCTTATAAGGCAGTAATGTATAGAGTTTTTAATTTGAAAATTGTAAAACTCTGTAACTAAATAATAAATTCTAATGTAATAAAGTATCTTCTTACTAAATTTTTTCATAACTATTGATTCAACTAGGATATAGGTCTTAAAATAGTCTTTAAGCCACAAATCAAATCTTTCCCTCGATTTTAGAGGTGAACACACGAGTTATTGAACTTAATTAAAGAGCTTACTCTTCAGGCAGTTGTTCAACAAATAGTAATTAATAATTGTACCCGTGAATTGTTTATATCTTACTACCAACACCATTCGCTGACAAAAGCATGAATTAAACACATAAAAAATTTTATTAACTCGATGTAAAAAAAACATTGAGATAGTAAAATGTTTTACATGTTGCATATATATTTATATTTTAATGAAGAAAGATTTTTTGTATTAATGTTTTTAATATTCTGTAACTTTATGACTGTTTTTTTAATTATTTGCATTTTTATTGAAAAAATTTTAGTTGCTAAGAATGTGATCCATTAAGTCCTTAAGACTTTGCGTTACTTACATACATAGGCATATTTATATTTAAAAGAAAATTTGTAAATTGTTTTTTTTTCATTACTTAGATTAAAGAAAATCTTTTTATTAAAATTATATTTTTATGATTAACGTAGAAGTTCACTCCTTATAAGGACACCAAAGCTATAAATAACAGTATACAAATTTTTATAGAGATTTGATAAAAAAAAAACTAAACAAAGTGTTCAAATTATTGAAAAAATCTATTTCTGACTGAATTAAAATAATTAACTGTTAGTGTGTGAGTCTAGAAATAGGAAGTTTTAATTTCCAGTTTATATAGCTATCCAAATGTTAAATTATGTTCCTACTTTTTATAAACCTGTAATTAATTTAGTAAAAATCACATTTTTAAAATTTTTAATGAGAATATAGAAAAACATATTGAAGAAAATTATGAGATTTACTCTCACATTTATGACAAACGGTGTAATTATTATAAATCTACAAATTACGGTCTTATATATTCTGGTAATAATAATAATAATAATATTCACTAATATCTAAAACAAAATTTGCAAAATATAAGTAATTAACCAAAATGAAATTCCTGTTATCAAAAAAAAATTTTTTTTTTCAGTTTTATGATTTCATGCATTTTCCCTGCTTTCATAATCTTCTAATCTTGACGTCATTAACGATAGTCCATTTTCACGCTTATTAAATAGAACTCATCTAACGAAGTGTCTGTTACGGTAATAGAGAGATTAAAGTATTACCACATAGAAATTAGATTGGTTAAGATCAACAGTAGCATTTCCTAATTACTATCGAAAATATTAAGAGTCGCTTAATGCCGCATTTCAATTTGTGTAAATGTGCTGATCAGACATTTACGGAGCTGTATTTTCAATTACTGTTTGTGGTACATATTGATTTTTCTCCTTAGGAATTCACTTTTACTGCAAATACATTAAGGAGAATGCATTGTTTTACACTTACATATTTATAAAATAAAAGTCAGATTTATTGAAAATCCTTAGAGGAAATATAAAAATGAATAAAGTGTACACGGATGAACATTTTGTATTTCATAAATTGATTATCACAATTAAGAAATGTTTCTTAAAATATTTTAAATAACTTTTATCAGAAAAATCCTATATTAAAGAAATTAAAAATTAAATTTATTTTTCTTTCTAATATAACCTAGCAAAATCTCATATGAATTCAAATTTTATAACTATGAAATGAGATAATATGTAAAAAAGTGCATTTATAAACTGTATTTGAATTTTGATCTCTATTACAATCGATAATTCAATATATATGATATAATGAATTGAAATATTTTAGGCACAGGTGCCATATAATCCATGATGCGAAGTTCTGAGATTGACGATTTTTTGGATTTTCTTATGTATCTGGAAACCTCGTTTTTATTACGCCATACATATGGAGACCTATCAGAATTATGCAGAAAATTCTATTTCGGTAATCATAGTACTTACGTCATCGCGCACGTCATGATACGTCATCTTGGCAACAGTTTTTCATCGCCAAAAAAATTCAGAATTTGGAATCATGCATATACAGCACCAATGTCATATTCTATATTCGTTTGATTAGGAATGAAGCTCAATTATGGAAGGTACAGGTTGTTATTTGAGAGATTATTTATATATATGCTTATAAATAAACATTTAATAAACTGAATAATTCTTCAGAAATTCAATTAATAGAAGAATCATTTCGAACTTATAAATATTTAAAATTTATTCTATGATGTTATAGTAAATATTGAACTAAAGAAAAGTGCTTATACTGCTATTAAGGCTATTATACTAAAGTGTTTATAGTACTATCTCTTTTTTTCCTTATTTTAATGTGAAGCTTAGTTTAATGTGAACTTAATAATAAAAATCAAATATCATTCAAAATTTACGACAATAATCGATAATAGTTTAATGTGAATGGCAGTGTAGTATAAATTAAACCTAGTTTCATGTGAACTTAACAGTAAAAGCCAAATATCACTCAAAATCTACAACAATGATTGAACGTAAGATGCAGACAGTTGAAAAACAAGTATGATGTATTATAACAAATGACATAACATTTTTTCCTTTAAATAAAAAGAAAGAGAGAGTATATAAATAACAGTGAACTTATTTTATTATAAGTGGGTATAAGAATAGAGAGCAAATTACTTTATTTAAATGCATAAAAAGTATAGAATTAGAAAAATACATGATAAATATTCAGTTCAATAATCTATATTGAAGTAATATAAAGAAATATATCTTTAAATATTTATTTCTTCGTTTTACAAATCTAGTGTAATTTTATTTTCTTAGACAGAAGTTTTCATTTATGTATCAACTATTACGTTCCAATATAATTTTCATTAACAAATATAATTTTTATTCTCTAATGTTATTTTATATAAATCCATTATATTTTTTATCAAATTTACTTCCCTATTACTTATTGCCCTCTTAACCTTACATCAGTCGTATCCCTTTTTAATAATTTTTTTTTGTCTTTTAGTTAAATCTTTTACATCATTGCCTTAAATTATTAATTACCTTAAAATTTTATATTGCATGCGGGGGTAGGGGTTGTGGTATAAATGAAAACATAAAGATGAGCTCTACTGCGAGTTTAAAATCTAAGCGAAAATATTGAGTCCCTAGTAATCTTAAAATTCTTTGTTCCCTTTCCATGTAATTAATGTCACTGACTTCAAGAGTGGTGAAAGTGTGAGGGTAAGAGCTTTCTCCAAGGACCTTGAAGCGCTAGAAGAAGCTCAAAGATGTCGCAGAAGATTTATTAAAAAGTATAGAAAGAGCATTACCTGTACAAACTCTACACATACTTTTTAATAAATTTATTAAGAAAAGTCATAAGAACTACTTATAAAGCTTATTCAACTTTCGTCAAGAACTTTCAGAATTCGTATATACTTTTTTCACAAAATTTATAACATAAACTTGTAATGGTATTTGGTGATACATAAAATAATTTTAATAGCTTGCCAAGACATTCATTTGATTAGAAATGTATTTCAGCTATGGAAGACTCAGGTTATTATTTGAGGGATTATATTACTATATAGATATATGCTTATTAATATAAACCTTTAATAAACTGAATAATTCTTCAGAAATGCAATTAATAGAAGAATCATTTCAAACTTAAAAACATTTAAACTTTATTTAATGATTTTATAACAAATATTGTACTAAGGTAAAGTAAGTGTTTATTCTGCTATTATATATAAGGGTACTGATATAAAGTGCTTATAGTGCTATCTCTTTTTTTCCTTTAGTAAAAAATTTTAAAAATTTAAAATATATATCTCTCAAGATCATATAAACAATATTATACCATTTGTTTTCCTATATGTAATGAGAATTTCATACGTGTATTTTGGGTTTTTCCACTCCAGTTTCCATTAGTTATTTTTAATTTTACTTATTTTTGTCCATTGTTATTGTCAAATGCTTTTGTCAAAGTGTTTTATTATTAATTAATAATAAATATTATTATATATTAATCACATCAAATTATTTTAATTAATCACTTCTCTAATTAATAATAATTTTCTGTTAAATAAAGCAATTTTATTAACAAATATCATGTTTCTTAATATTATTATAATCTTTCTAATATTTCAAAATATAACCAACTATAATATTTTACTGACAAAATGTGCATAAAAATATAATTGATTTCATTATTTTCTTAATATGAAGAATTACTTATTATAGCTGTATTATTAATTGGTACGAGTGAATAGCTTTTTGAAATTTAAAGTAATACAGATTTTAATTCTTGATGTCGTTATAGACAATTTTTAATCAAAAATTATGTTAATTTTTGACATATATTTACCTTTAAAAATTAAATTTTAAGACAATTTCATGTTAATTTTTGACATATATTTACCTTACAAAATTAAAGTTTAAGACAATTTCATGTTAATTTTTGACAAATATTTATCATGAAAATTTTAAAGTTTATTTGACTATAAGTATAATCATTTTTAATAAGTATAAGCCTTTTTGAATATAAGTATAAAATTTGATTATATATTCTTCAGATCGAATTTATAACTATTTAATATAATAAACAGTCCATGTATTAAAGTATTGTTGTAAAGTTATGCATCTAAACCACTGACAATTTTTCTATTTACATATCAAAGCTAGCAAAGATGAATCATATGCTCTGAAGATATTGCTTAAGAATATTTGTAAAGCTCAGTATTTTCAAATGGAAAAAAGCCTGAACGCACAATACGTCTAAATAATCAGCCATTCTTCGAATCAAGTTCTCATTTTTAGAGTGAATGGGATTACTGAATTGAACAAACAAAGACATCAGATGGAGGTAAAGGACGATTGGGACAAAGCATTTGAAAAAATAAAGGGAGAAAAGCCTGACAAGAGAGTATAGTTAGTAAATCGTCTTGTCTCTCTTCCTCGCCTGACTAAAATTATATGAGAACTAATTTGAGAAATAAAACAAGGATTCTGATTAAATTATTCTTCTGAGTTAAAAAGGGAAATGTCTTGTATATTATATTTTTTATCTAATCTCTTATTCTTTTATCTCTACATTTTTATATATTAAATTTTTTTATCTAATCTCTAATTCATTACTAACATATCTAAATTTGTTATCATTTCCATATTTTTTTATAATTCTGCATGTTAGTTAATAATTTTGGCTAAATGAAGAAACGTATTCTAATTTGAATTTATGTTTCTATAAAATATGTGAATACTTTATTGCAGTGAATATGTAGTAAATTTTATGTATATCGTACTTTTGTTTTAATCATGTGTGCATATGCTTCAGTAAATTCAGACACATTTATATTACCTCTTATATCTATATTTCTAAATTTTTCCTATGGTGTTGTCTAACGAATAGCCATCTTATTCTTTATTAATAATTTGAGTGATAATATTTTTAACAAATTTTGTATTGTAAATTATTAGCATATTCCCCAAGTATTAACCATATTTTTGTAATATTTTTCTGTATTTTTAGGTCTAGTTTATGCTGCATTTCAACATTTCAAAACTATGATTAAGTGGGGAATATATATATTGTATTAACAACGAACACTACATATATAAGCACCACTTGAAAATTCAATATTTTTTTCCTCCACATATTGACATTTTTCTATCCTTTGGCATCGTATATCGATCTATGATATATCGAATATATATTTTTTCATATATTTTATATCACGCAGTTGGTAATTGAATATTTGGATATGAATACATCAGACAAATTGCGTACACCAAGTAGTGACATAATCCTCTACTAGGCATTCAAGGTCAAATCTGATGACTTGCAAAAACATTGTACTTTACTAACAGTATATCTAAGGCTTATTTAACTCAGTGTTTTTTTTTTGGTGATGTGTTGTTGAGATTATTATGAACCGGGCATCATTTCTTGTCTTCAGTAATGTTGCTTTTTTGATACTCATAATGCACATATTAAACATTCATTAAATTAAATCACACTTTTAGGATATACTGACAGTCAATTAAATTCATTCAATGCTGCTCCACACAAATGGCAACACCGAAGAAGACCAGAGATATAACAGCCAAATTTATTTGGCAGATATAACTTTATAACGATCAAATGATTGAAATTACGTTCTCTTGTGAAGTGGGGAAAATGAGGAAATCAATGTTTAGCGTACCCGCCTGTGTGTTGGCTATAACATATGATTTTATGGAGAGCAGATTGCCAACCTGCTCTCCATAGAATCAAAGAAGTTTTGGAAGTATGCTTAGACGATAATAGTTCATACGGATTACACATATAGTCAAAGTTGATCGAGTGTAAAATGGGTGCTATATCCCGAAAAAGATGTTGTGGAAGGACCACGATTTACAACAGGTATGTAGCTCTAACTTTTCAGGGCATCGGCAATGCGTTCTAGAGGGATATGGGAGTGAAATCTAATACTACCCAAACCGTGATACCGATAACAAATGATGGTAACGAAACAGTTCAGCAGTATCTTGTAATGGTATCGCCGTCGCTCATTTCACCATTTTCATTGTGACACCTGTGATTTTGGGTCATAAGTAAACGAAACAGTACGTGTTTTGAGAACATTCCATTTAGCAGTAAACGTAGTCGAATAGCACGAACAGAAGCGAATCATGCGTAACCTGTTAAATCTGTTGTATTATGGTTCCTGTTGTGTCTAAGTGATCCATCACTGCCATGTGCATAATATTATAGTCATAACCTGAAGTGGTGTAGCAAAACGGGTGTGATCAATTCAGTATTCACAGTTCATCTTCAAATCCTCATCACAGTTGCTCGGTTTCATCCTACACGAATACCAATTTCTGTGAATGATAATCGGTAATCCCTACTGGCTACTATCCTTCTTCTGTCAAACTCAGAAACTAGTCCAAAAAGAAACTTGATTTCTTGTAGAAGGAGCAGTTATACAGCTAAACGCAAGAAAGGGCAATTACCATATTTCAAATTGATCTTTTCTTCCTTTATATAGTTCTAGAAGGTGGCATTACAGTCTGTTTTAATGTATTCATTCCTTAAAACACTAATGATTTGCACATCTCATAAACGCAAATGCATGATGTAAATTTTGGAGCGTTTAAAACTTCAAACTCTGCAATTTACGAAACAAATTCAGAAATCTTAACTATAAATTTAAAATGGCTTGAATCCTAAATTAGAAACTTTTAAAAAAAGTACACATTGTCAGGAATTATAGAAAAAGATTTTCAGGGAAAGAAGATAAGGAAATTTCAGAATATTTAAATATATTTATCATATGAAATACGTGTTTTTGATTACTGTATTACACTTTATTTATATAAATCAAGCAATAATAATGACAATATTTATCATAATTTTGTAAAATTTACTCCAATATAAATTTATCAACATATTTAAAATGTCCGCTTAAAAAATTTGAAAAAAATTTTCTTAAATCTAAAAATTTTTAAAAATTTAAGTCGTAAATAAAAATACAAAATAGATTAATATTTAGAAAATAAAATGACTTGACACTTTTTATTTTTTCATCAATTACTTTATTTTTTGAATATGACTTTAAAAATCCAATTTTGATTTGAAAAATTATATGATGCTTGTACGTGATGCGTAAAAATTAATATAATTAACTTTTGAAAATTTATATATGATAAATAATCAATTTTAACATAATCAAATCTATAAAGCATATATCAAATTTATCGAGATATTTATTACATTTTTCCAGTTATTTAAGGAAATTGAGCTAAAATTATATTTTGTTCATATGTGCTTAGGTAAAATCACATAAATTTTACGAGTACTTTATTATTTTTAATTAATATATAAAATAATTTTATAATAAGGAGAAAATATTTTTCAAAAATTAAACAAACATTGCAGTTATTTCAAATCAATGATTTGAAATAATTAATCCAAATTATACGAAAAGTATTCTTATTTAAGTTCAGAACTTTATTAAACTATAAATATTTTCAACAATGCAAACGTAATTTTCAGTCTATTTCAAAATCAAATAATTTTTTAATTCTTATGAAGCCAAAAAATAAATACTAAGCATTCACATATAAAATCATGAATTTTTTGAGCGAATTAATATTAATTATTTACAAAGTCATAATAAAATTTCTTTACAAAAAACTGGAATGGATGGAAAAAATAAAATAACTTTTGATGTCAAAATTCGCATGAAAAACACTAATTGATAACACTTATATAATGAAAAACACTAATTAAAAAAGTAAGGAATTAAAAATAATAAAGTTATTCATTTTGTAATGTTTAGATGAGATTTATACTTCGTGTTATTCTCGAAATAGTCTTTGAATTTAAATAAATTTGCTTTTTGTGATAAAGAAAATAAAAGAATGTGCTGTTTTTGTCCTAAAGCAAATAGTGGATGACTTTTATGTGCAATATAAATTACATTCTGAATCTTAGTAGCTGCGGCTACGAGCACAGAATTTTTTAATTATTTCCTAGTGTTTATATTTTACACTCATTCATAAAGAATAATATTGTGATGTAAAAAATAATTCTTTATTAAATCATCTCATTTGTTCAATATAATTGGAAATTTAATACATTTCCTTGCCCAATGTTGATGCCAGTGTTTGAGAATTTTTGAAGAAAATAATCATTTTCAATTCTAAATTGACACTAATGGAAGATTCACGGTTAATACTGAATGATATTAAATATTCACTATTCATAGAAGGTTTCTAATGATTTCAAAAGCAACCAAATCCTGATAAAATTATTCAAGGCGATTTTTTGCATTATATTTTGGATAATATGACAGTTAAAAAAGATTTAATGAATTTGCAAATGGTGACTTTATAAAAAACAGTGGTCATTAATAGACAAACAAAATCCCACACGTGGCACTTAATGGAGTACTTTTGTTTTTGTATGAAAAGTTGAAAAAAGAAACAGAGTAATAATAATTCGGTTTTATTTACTTGCTTTGTTAAGCTTAATAATAAGTATCAATTTGTAAAAAATCTAATGGGATTAAAATGTGATTTTTCACTCAGATGAGTTTATATTTGTGAACCAATTTTACTTGAATCAGTTATTAAAAGAGGTTTCAGATACTCATTTGTTACTTGAAATCTGTAAACATACTTTGCGTACTTGATTTTAGAGAATGTTTTCGCAAACAAATAAAGATAATCAAAATCAAAAAAGAGCACAGAAGAAAGTTAATGTAAATTACCATAGTGTACTAGAGGAAGACTTATAAAATTAAAACAAATATGACTTTAGATAATTCTTCATCATTACACCAAATAATCTCCATTTCATATTCACGGACACTGGTTTCAATTTTTATATCGAAAGGATTTTGAAAAATCTTAATTCCAATCGCAATGGCATCAAAGTCTGAAAAACGAGTATCAAAATTTGGTTTCAAGTATCTCGAAGATTCGATAGCAATTATATTAGCAATATTATCGATAGCAATATTTCACATGTTTCAAAATGCAGGAAATTTTCAGTCTACATATTGCGATTGAATATTTTACGTGTTTTAACGTGAAATATTTGTAACATAATAGTGGATGAAGCAGTATCAATTTCTTCTGAAATGACTTGATATTAATGTAAAAATCAAGAAAAGGTTTTCCCCTTACAAATCTCACACAAATTCAATTCTCTTATAGTTTCTGTCAAAATGACATAAAATGCCAATAAGAATTTTGTAATTTGGTTAGAGATAAATTACTTTCATTCAAAAAAATTCGATCACTGCTTGAATTTCAACAGTGTTGAAGGACTTTTCCGTAACTAAGACTGTATACGACTGTTTGATTTCGTCACCTTTTTTTTACAATCTCTTCAATAAACTAGTGGAATTGTTGATGATTCAGTCCAACCGAACTGATAATGACTGGTTTTATAACTTCAGACGAATCAAAAAGAACTGTTCATGAGTGATACACTGTAGGTCTCTAATGGTTTTGAAATGCCATCATTTCATGCAACATTTGACATGAGAATAACTATTTCTATATTTTCATGCATATGTTTTTGAACCCATTAGTAATAAAAGTTATCAAATTTTTCACAATCGAAGGATTTTTATGTTTCTGTGTACAAACTTCCAGTATATTTTAAGTAATTCTGAAAATGTTTCATTTTATAATGACGTTTAATTTTATAATGTTTGAGAATGGATTTAATCCTGTTATAAGTGAATCATAGTGCCCCGTTATTGGATAAAAGCATGAAATATAGAAAGTTCCATTGATCTTTGAATGTTCATCACTTACTGCCTATTTTTAGTATATTTTCCATGTTAGACAAAACTCAACAAGTCCAATCAAAGTTATATTACGCGAGGGTATCGGGCAGTTCGAAGATGTCTTTTAAATGATGTTTTTCATTGCTTCATTCCACAATAAACAGTTTCGTTAACTTTTTACAATAAATGTACTACAATTGGCATCATCAAGATTATCAGCTCTTGTTTGTTTGGCCAATAACGCTAGATGTTATGGCCGTCCCACCCTAAGGTATTCGGCAGCGAAAATGACTAGTCGCGGACAGCAATCCGCCAGGAGAGCACTTGGCCCCAGACCGATCGGAAGCCGGCACTCCAGTTTTCAATCCAAGACTGCAACAACATCGGGGCAGTCCAAAAAGTCCATGACACCGTATTACGGTCTGGGCCTCACACGCAAACCGGCAACCACCACCCTGCGGTCCACCCAGACTCGCTCTAACAGAAGATTGGGCTACTTGCCTTTATTATGAAACACAATTTGATGAAAATAACAAATTTAAACAACTTGTTTAATTTATAACTTAAAATTAACATAATTGACATGAACTTGTTTTACAAACTTATAATATAAATACCTAATGTTAATGCTTAATTTGTACATGGCAATGAGTCAGTGAACAATATATACATTATTTCTACAATACCTTTTCTAGCTTTTATATTATTTAATAATTGTTTAATTTTCAGGACTTTATAATTTTTTGGAAAGGTTTTAATTCTTATATCTTTCAATTTTGTCCAATCATAAATAATATGCTCAACGTCCTGTATTTTATCATCATATTTACAAATGTCCGTCTTATTAAAAAATCTATTTTGGTATGATCCAAATGCCCCATGTCCTGTTTTAATTTGGTTAATCAAAAAATCAGCTGATAGTCTTTTTTCTGTTACGCTTGGATAGATATCATAGAGTCTTCTTGTTTTAATTGATTTGTTCCACCTGTCTTGCCAAAGATTCAATACATGTTTAATGGCTATTGTCTTTATTTGTTGCTTTGAATATGGTGCTATATGTGTTATTTTTGGTTCATTGGTGGCTTGCTTCGCATTCATGTCCGCTAATTCATTGAATTTGATTCCCTGGTGAGCTTTGACCCAATGAAAATTGAATCTCTTGTCGTTCTGGTATATTAGATTTAGTATCCTATCTATTGTTTTATTTCCTTGTTTATTATGTTTTAAGGTATCTAATACTGATCTTGAGTCTGTATGTATATTGCAGCTGTCAATCTTCTTACTAATTATATATTCTAAGGTTTTCAGGATTGCTGTGGCTTCTGCCTCGTATACTGTTGCTTGGTCATTAAGTCTTATTCTAATTATGTCTTCTATTTTATTATTAAAACCAATTATGATTGCTGCCCCCACTTTGTTATTTATTTTAGATCCATCAGTGAAAGCGAAATGTTGTTGGGTATTTATGGATTTTTGCCAATTTATATCTTTTTTATCCCATGGGGGATAATTATAGAGTATCTGTCTGTTCCAAGTATTACTATTGTTGAGTTCTATGCTACCTATTTTAATATTGATACCCTGATTAATGATTAAGTACTTTTGTTTTTCTATATAAGCCAGTAAATCAATGGGTGGGCGACCTGTTAATACTTGTAAGGCTTCAGTTGAAACTGTTTTATATGCTTTAGAGATTTTCAATAAAGGTACTCTTTGTATTTGGTTTAATTTAATATTTATTTTAACTGTATTCTTATATCAAATAGGGACTGCATATAAAATCATTTTTTCTATAACTGCTTTATAGATTGTCTTAGTAATTTCAGGTTTAATACCCCAAGTCACTCTAGAAATTCTATGAATTTTGTTCATAAATTTATAAACTTTCTCCTGCAGGTTATTTAAATGTTCCGCCCAGCTTAGTTTAGTGTCCATAATTACTCCAAGATATTTAATGTTGGAAGTGTATTTAATGTTCTTTTCCATGATCTGTATCTTTGGTCTTCTTGTGATGTCCTTTTTTATAGTAAATATTGAATAACTGCTTTTATTAATGCTTAGTTGTAATTTATTCTTATTGATCCATTTTCCTATTATTTTCGTTGGTTCAATCGATAAGCTAGTAAATTTATAATAGGTTTTATCTCTTAATAATACTATCAAATCGTCTGCGTATGCTTGTAAATAGACGTTATCATTAAACTTCTCAGTTAGTAAGTCATTTACAATCAAGTTCCAAAAAATTGGTCCTAAAGAGGAACCCTGAGGGACCCCGATATTATATTCTTTTACCTTTTTATCATAGTCCAAATAAGTTCTATCTGTTAGAAATGATTTAATTATCTTATATAGACTTTTGTTTAGTTTACATTTATTTAGGATTTCCAATATATTGACTTTTCTTACGGAATTGAAGGCATTTTTTATGTCCAAGGATATTATGCAAGTGTATAGTTTATTTTTCTTATTTTCATTTATTTGATTAACTATTTCATATATTGCATCATTTGTGCTTTTTCCTCGAGTAAAACCAAACTGTATATTGCTTATGAAGTTTGTTTGGCCAATAAATGAATCTACAAAAAAGAATCAATTTACTTAATAAATATTCAATACTAAAATACTCTACAGCAAAGCACAAAATTGTAGATAGTACAACAAGTATGCATATCAAAAATAATCTATAATATGATTTTTGGCATGATTGTTGTTGTTACTTATCCCCCTGGTGTAGGCTTTCTTACACCAGGTCCAAAAAGCCCCAACGCACAAATTCCGCATAGATTTTATCCGGTTCAACCCTCAACTGCCTTCAAGAGGTACCTAGACAAGTAAGATGGTGAGCAGGGCTGGCAGAGAGGGAACAAGGAGGAAAATTCCTCTCCCCATTGAGGAAACTCAAGCTTTTTTAAATAGGCCACTTCTAAATCTTAATTACATCTAATATATTTTATAATATACTTAGCAAATGTAATACATTTTGGACCAGTCTCAAAAAAAGAGCATGTTTGTTAAAGGGTTGTTAAAAAATTAAATACTTTTGTTTTAATATTTTTTACATATTATTTTCTTCAAAAAATGTTTTCATCCATTAATATTACAAGAAATCAGTAAGAAAATAATTTTGCTTTGAAAAAAATGTAAGATTAATTTTACTTTAAAAAATCTAAATGCAACATAATAATAATAATAAAATAATAAAAATATAGTTTTTTATTGTTTCCTTAGTTAAGCAAGCTTATGTGTGAAGCTTAAGGTAAATATGCAATCAATGTGTAGTTAAAAATAATAAATTACTTTAATATATTTATAAATATTTTGTGTTTATCGATTCTATATAAAAAATATATTCATTTTTGCTCAAACATGACAAAGAAAGGTTCATCAGTATATTTTGCCAGCTACATTTGCAGTATTAAAGTTCACAGCTACAATATAAGGGAATATTTTAGTAAAATTGAGATCTATTCAATTGAATGCAATTTTTTTATCATATTTTAAACACATTTATTGATTTCTATTAATAAAAGTATTTTATCTGCTGCTCAAAATTTAATAAAAAAATAGTTTTAACAATATGATTAATTTAAGTATTAATTTATAAAAAGATATAATCAAAATATATGTATATATTATAATCTACGTATGAAATGCAAAACTAATAATAAACGCTAGAATGAAATTTAAATAATATGAAAATAAATTGTTAAATATTTCAGTTTGAAGTCTCATAAGCATGTTTACAAATAGATTATTTTATTTGCTTCATATCAGCACATCTCCTTCATTCTGAGTGTGGGATTGAACACATTGAATCAAATTACTGTTCTGAAACAAGAGCATCTACACATTAAATAGATATAAAGGTCCAGAATTTTAAATATGATTCACTGAACTGAAGAACATCTTTAACAAATTTAAAATTAATTCTATAAGTAATTATGTATGGAATACTGCCAAAATAATGATCGCCAAAATGAAAATCGAGGCAAACATTCTACAGTTGTGACATCACACTGTCACATGATATCTTGGCAAATGGAGTAAGTCAGCTCTTTGTCATTTTAAATAATATTAAAATGCTCATACTTGAAATAGTTTGCCGGTACAGAACCAATGCCGTCACAATATCATCGTGCCATTGCCGATTTATACCCAACATTACCAATATCGACCCGTAATGATGCGTATAGGCTTGTGTTTGCTGAGTAGTTTCAACAAACTGAATAATTTTGCAAATAAATGCGATCAATCTCTTTAATAGAAAATTTAAAAATTCTAATTGTATTAAATAATTTTGTACTAAATGATAAAATACCTCAGAAAAATCAATCCTAAGCTGGCTTCCTTTTTGGACATCTGAGATGGACATTTTTTTCTCCATAGATATTATGAATACACAAAATTCTTGTCAGCGTGAAGCATGATGTCATCTCCATAGGAAAAAAATCTTAAAAGGATCCTAACTATCATGACTTTGCCAAACGATAGAGTGTAGAAAAGAAATAGCGAACCAACTCTCCAATGATTTTCTACAGATAATAATGTTAGAATATAGGATTTTGAAAGAAAAGGTAGCAAGGTAATTATATCGATCATAAATATCAAGAAATAACAGGAAAATATTAAAATATATAAATAAGATATGCCTTTTTGTAGTAAAAAGTATTGAGACAAAAATTATAAACTGTTTTGTATGATCCTATAATCATATTGTAAGTTATTCATTACCACTAATGACACTCCTTCTTGCCTCATTACATAGTTTATATTCTTATGAGCTTATTTATTTGATGAAATACTCTGCAGTATCTTCAAGTGACATACCTCCACTGGAAAATATGTGTGTGATGCGATACTTACTTACTAATAGAGTAAATACTGCGAGATATATTACCAATCAATACTTATCAAAATATTAACACAATGTATAGCCAAGAAACTAAAAACAGGTAAGATATATGTTTAGATATACTGAATAATACACAAAACAATTCCAAGTATGGCATTATGAAACTTAACAATATGGTTATACTTTATTTAAAACTGCACTATCTTAAAATTTACATACTTCATTTCAAACAAATACCTTGTAAAATTCCATTTTTTTAATTACTTATAATTACGCGTTCCAAGGCGTTTTATTAATATTTATTATAGTTATATTTCATTAATACTTCTAATTAGCTTTGTTATATATATTTTTCTATTACTTACAGTTATTAGCAATATTTATTACATATTGTAACAGAGAAATTTAGTAAAATTAAATTAGGTAAATTCTTATGACGCATTGATTGACAAATAATGAAAAGGAAAGAATAGATTGCATTCATTTTTCTGATTTTAAAATCGAAACAAAAATATTTTTATTTTGACTAGAGATTATGACGCATTTTTTAAACTTAGCTATGAATATTAATAAGCACTTTCCATTAAAATTCAATTGATTTTGTCATTTATGTTTCATAGCTAATAACAATAATTACATTTCTGACAAAAATTAAGTTAAAATTTTCATCAAATATTTTGCTAATATGTTTCTTAATCATTGAATTTACATTATGCTATAAAAACTTAATATATGTCAACTGCTTACTCCGAAATATTATTAATGTTTTGCAAATCTAAAAACTCGAATCTTTCAACATTCCTACAACAAAGGAAACGAACATAAATCACATGTTTTGAATTAGTTTTATAAAAATATATGTTAAGTAGGGAGCTCTGAAAATGGGAAAAAAATTCGAAGTGTAGAATACATCTGAAGATTCGGCGATTCTTCGATTCGAATACTCTTTATTTGGTCGAATGGTTCGGTAGATTAAAAAATAAAGATTCCAGAAAAAGATAAAGGAAAAGTTTGGTAGAACAAGATAAGTACTTAAAAGAAAAAGAATAGTATGGAAGAAAGAGATGGCTGTAGAGCAGGAAATCTTTTCCAAATTCTCCTCGCTTCATTGAATTCGAAAGCGCGTTAAGGATTAATTTATGGAATAAAACAAGATAGGGTTAATAAAGCCATTCTTGAATAGATAAATAAAGTGTTTACATCTGTATTGTTTTTTTCGTAACTGTTCTGCTTACCAAATTATTATACAAAAATAAAACTTTGTGCATAAAATGTGGCCATTATTAATTTGATTTTTTAAACTGAGTATAAATTAAATAATCACATCAATTTCGATTCATTTTGGATTACTATTTCAACACAATATTATATTGATTTCTAACAAACAATTGAGTACTTCATTTTTAATTGTGCATCACTATGTGAATTGTAAAAATATTAATTAAATATTTTAGAATACAAAAACCATGGATCTATTTTTACTGTGTAATATTTTTGATTAGATTCGTTTTTCTCTAGTATAGTTTGAGATTTTTGATAAGAATAGAGAGAGAGAGTTCAGATTTTTTTGGACACGTGAATATGCTCCTCCTATTATATATATATATATATATATATATATATATATATATATATATATATATATATATATATATATATATATATATATATATATATATATATAGTAGATATAGATAGATTTCAAAGATTTTGTACAAAAATGATATTATTAGATGGAAAATATACTTTCAAAGAACATTAAGCATTAAACATAAACAAATCTTTCTTAAAATTTTTTAGAACATCATAATGAATTAGAATAAAACTTGATTTCTTGAATATTTGAAACGTGATGAGAAACTTGAGATTTAGAATAAACTAATCCTTCAATTTAAAAATTCAACCAACCACAATGCCTTTTTTGTACGTTCATTTCAGTAAATATTTTAAGACAAATGTATTAGATAATAGCATAAGTTATATATCTGGTGTAAAAGGTGTTGCAAAATGATCAAAATTACTAAAAGTAAAATAAAATTAAGCTTGTTATTTTAGTAAATACTTTAATTTAATAAAATACTAAACAAAATAGAACCTTAAATTAAATATTAACTAGTGCCTATAGACAATTTTTGTCTTTCTAACTAATAAGCCTGGAAAAATAAAACACACGATTTAGATTATAAGAAATTTTTAAAAATATTTTCATGTATCAAGATATTTACTTGCACGTTTAATTATTTAGATACATAAGATTGTTAGCACATTTAGAATTACAAAATTTTCCCAATTTTTTACATTTGCACTTTAGAATTACACAAGATTCCATATTTTTTACATCAGATTTGCATTTTACCTTGCAAGCACATCGTTAATTTCATAGACCTTCAGAAAAATGGTTTTCTAATATAATCTCGAAGTGAAGCTTAATCTGAAAACTATTCGAGAAAATAAATTTTTCTTTTCAAATAGTGAACCACTATGAAACTGTTTCTAGTTTTGTTCCTAAAATATAAATCTCTCAGTTTTGAGCTTTTAATATCACCGTTTATAAGTTGCGAAAGTCTCTTCTAGCTCTCTCTGCATCTTGTATTCGTAGTTTCACTGCGTCACAAATATAAACAAAAGAAACTTTCAGAGTCTCTCTTTTTTGCTTGCGTTTCACAACTTTCTTTAGCACTTTTTCTATATTTTCTTGCTTGTTACCTAGTTAAAACATCTGTCATATTAAAATGGGTCATTTACCTCATACTCAATCTAAAGCACAACATTGATTGCAGGAAAATAGTAATTTAGCATTGGATTCATAATTTTTAATAGCATTGGAAAAACTTCTAAAATCACGGAAATTGTCATCAATATGATCCCTAATAATAGTCAAAGAACCCATGTTGCTTAGCAACGACGTACGTCATGATAGTAGCTATTCAGCTAAGCAATCTGAACGCATTTTGAAAAAGTTATGAACTTTTGTTATGTTTCTCATTACGAGTTAAGTATTTAATTAACTGGTAAATATGATTAATAATCAATAATAAATCGCGATTACCAAATTTAATGTATATATGATTAATCCCGATAATTATACATAGTAAGAAAATATTTGGAAATTAATTACACTTACCATGATATGCTCTTTATAAAACAATGGTTAGAATGTCTTACTTTAAAGTAAGTTTGAAACATCTTTTTTCACAAATGACTCTATCAAATATCTTAGAAACACTGAAGAAATTCTAGTTTTAATAGAAGTAGTTTAATAATGAATCTCATAAAATCAATAACGAAATAAAAGATTATTCAAATATGAAAATTAACGATCCATTGCTAAATGACTGTTTATCTATCATTAATTTTGTGATTCAGAATGAGGATGAGGAAATGACCTATCTAACAAGACAGATATTTTAACTAAGTAAAAACAAGCAAGAAAGTATAAAAGCGTGATAAAAGTTAAGAAATGTAATAAAAAGGACAATAAGTTATGAATATCTTTGTAATGTTTTTTTAAATCAATTATTGTACTCCATGGTGTTGTTATGAATCATTTTACAATACATTTGTTCTGCATTCTGGCCTTTTTGTGTCTTTTTTTCATATGAGAGGGATCTTATTGCATATCCTAACCTATATAATAATAGTTTTTTACACTTTCCATTTAATTTTACACATAAGAGAAGTTATACTCTTTTATTTATAAAAAAAAAACCCACAATATTCAGTTTAATATTCGAATAGATAAAACCTGCAAATAAAATAACCGGATATGTTGGAATTCTGTAAACATCCCTCTTCCTTTTCATAATTTTACCGATAAATTAAACTTTATCTAATAAATTTTGCTTTCTGTCATGTTTTTTGAGTTATTTCAGATATTTGTGATTCAAAATATTTAATAATTCAAGTATAAATATTTTCTATGTACTATAAAAATTAATTTTTTATTAAATAATCAAAACTAAGGATGTCTTTTTAGATTAATCATATTATTTATAACTTATTATTGTATACTGTATATTCTAATTTAACTGCAAAAAAAAAATTAAAACGCGTATCCAAAAAATACAACATTAATACTAAATAAAATGCTACTTTGAAACATAAGCGAAATTCTCAAGAAAAAATCTTAACATTTATGTCAAATTTTATCAGTAAGTGGTATTACCGATGTGAAAATTGTAGCCTACAACAAAAAGTCTCAGCTAAAATTTTTTTCAGTTTTGAAAACTTCTGTGAGATAAGGCTGTTTTTCGCCTTCTACTCCCTCCCGTAAGGCACTTCACCATTTAAGCAAGAAGATATCTGCTAGTCTTTTCTTTCCAGCTGATTAATGTACTGAGAAGGCTGTTTCAGTTTTCTTCTATGTCACTATTTCCACAAGATGGTTGTCGTTTACTTCCTCAACTTCGTCGTTTGTCACTCATTTTCTGTTAGGGCAGCACATTATTTTTCAATTTCGAATCCGTTTTTCTCCCAATCGTCAACTGTCTTTTCACGAATCAATAATTTGTTATCATTATCTAAAGTCAGTTGCTTTACAAACCCACATAGCTGCTCTTTCTAAGTCACTGATACCGTCTTTTTTTTTTTTCAATAATTTCTGGGGGTTTTTTTGTGAAATAGCCAATCACATCAAACAGTAATTTGATGCGGAGAAATCAAAAGCTGTGGCAATGTATTATAAACTAGTAAACGTTTATTTCTGTTTCATAAACTGTTTTGAACCTGGAACGAAGAGCATAGCAAGTACCCAATTCAAAACACTTTATTAAAAAATGCATCTTTATTGGCAGATTATAGAGGAGGACAAATAATCGAGAACGAGTCAAGTAGATTTTCGAAAATCTATACGTCTTCAATTCCGTTTGAATATTTTATTAACAAGTATGCATTCATATACACCTGAATTTCGTTCAAATACTTTTACCAAAATAGTTTTTAGGATCAAAATCAGTCCCCTATATTATCTACATGTTGAAGTTGTTGAATTATACATTAAACTAATATTGAATAGCTGCCATGACCAATTGTTTTTTATTCAAGAAGGTGTAAAAAATATTGGCTTGTGGTCGATTTCCCATACCAACGTGATTACAAAAAATATAATTATTTATATCATTATAAAGATGTAGGTGATTCAAAACGTAATTTTTTCTTAAATAGAAATAAAAATAAAGTATTTTGCATAATTTCAAGAATTAACTTTTCGTACTTCATTTAATGTTTTGTTACCAGTTCATAGTTTTCATTCTAAAAATTATGTTTCCTAAAATGACAGATTTATTGATTTCCTAAAGATGACAGATTTACAATGTAATTAACATTTAGGAAATAATAGTTTGGCGGACTGTAGACTATTCTTTAGAGAGAGTGCAGTTGGCGCCATATATCCATTTAAATATTTATAAATTGTGCTAATACAGCTGTAATTATGAGAGTTAAACTGTTAATTCTCACAACTTTTTTATCTTAAATAATTTAAGGTTTTACTATACTTCATACTGCGTTTCTTAGGCAATTTGGTTTCTAGAGCTTCATATATCGACAAAATTTATGCCTTATCGTTATGCAATATATTTTTTTGAGTTAAAGAAATAGTTGCTTGATTTGAAACACTGAAAAAAAAGAAGCCTGAGAAATAAACTTCCTACCAATTGCTATTTCAGAAGAGGAACCAGTTTGACTATACAGACAACAATAAAAAGACCATTCACAAGTAAATTCGCCTTAAACAAGCATAAGCAAGAATTAATAAATTATGTTTCTATGATACAAGTTAAAACTCATAAGTAATCCTAGCAAGTAACACAAATTATATAATTCCAAATAACAGTTTACAATAATAAAGTTGTTGAAATATTGGCAACTTTTTAAATGCTGGATAAATGAGCATTTCATCGTACATCCAAGAGTGAATCTAGCTTACATTTTGAAAAAGATTTTCCTCAATGAATAATCAATATAAAGATGGTATGAAAATTTATTGTTAGATTAAATATTAGTAATTGTTATATTAGAGTTGGTTTACATATTGTATTCAACAAAAATTTTACATTAAAATCTTATAATTTTCTCATTAGAATTATTTTCATGATTCATTATTGTAAAAAATATTTTTTTCAAATTAAGTCATGCTTTATCATTCTTTTAATGTGAAAGAGCATCGACCTTGTTCGTGACATCAGAATCAGTATTGTCAGCTTCTCCATCATAAAATGGTACAAGAATATATTAGAGAGAAAATAAATTAACATTAATTTTTATACGCCGTAATATAGTTCTTACATTCTATTTTATCACAAACATTCTCATTTCTCTATATAATGGATATTATACATGCTCAATTACACATAATTCAATTTTTGCTTCGATTCATTGTTTTTTACAAAAATATTTTTATGAGAACTTTTTAAGAATATTGAATGATGAATCAATGTACTACACAGAATTTTAGTTAATGTAGCTTAATATTCATAAAAATTGTAAGGTATATATAAACTATAAACACAAATTTTTGCTCAAAAATTAAGTTAAAATGTTAATTTAGAAAAAAATTATCAAATAAAAATTTAATTACTTATAATGTTGAATGTTGTTTATTATAACTGATTTTAATAATTAAAGCGAAAAAGAAACTGTTCAAACATCATGAATTTATTTCCATGAAGATAATAAAATTTTGGTTTAGTTCTCATCTTTTAATTATGAAGGGAATTTTATCAAAAATATATAAATGCTATAAATTAACAACGTTAATTAATGAATATACCAACTAAGAAACATAAAACTATCCATGAGCTAAAGAAAATGTAATGTTTTAGTGTCATTTTATTTATATATTTGTTAACGAAATGCTGACTGCTTTAAAAATTTAATTGGAATTCTTTTTTTTTTTAATCTTTACAAATAAACTTTCATTTAAAGATAAAAACACAATTTTACACACAAAAAACACAATAAAAACACACGATAAAAACAAAAAAATTGTGTTTGAACTGTCAAAATGCAAAAATACTTAACGTAATTCGATTAAAAAATAGTAAATGAATGAACCACGTGCAATTTTGACCATCAAATAAAAAAAAGTCATAGATTATATACTATTCTATGTGCAATCTAATTCACCAATTTTCTTTACGGTTGTTTGGAAAATGTTTTATCACAAACATGAAAAAGATCATGTATGAATTAAAAAATTACAGAGATAATTCTAAGTGTTTGTCCTTTTACTACAATGAGAAGCTATTTAGCTTGTGAAATATTCCATACAGAGTGGTTGTTTCTCATTTTTGTAACGATTTTACAAACATATATAATTAAATAAATATAAGTATTTTATTTTCTGATATAAAATCAGTCTGATAGATCTTTCTCTGAACTACAATACTACATCTTTATTTTTAAGATAAAAGTCCTTTTTTAAAAATAACAAGGCTGATATTGTTACACTCCTCTTTAACAATTTTCCAGAGTCTATCCAATGTTTTGGGATGCCACTTATAAAGAGCTTGATGTTTGAAAAGTCCTTTTCTTAAACATCAAGGCTGATATATTGTTCCACTCCTCTTTAACAATCTTCCAGAGTCTATCCAATGTTTTGGGATACCAATTATAAAGAGCTTGTTTTAAAAATCCAAATGCATATATATAATCCGTAAATGAAACTTCAAGGGACTTAGATAGGAGGCATTTAAATTGAGTAGCTACAATTCCAGTTTCATTTTTTATTTTTTCAAAAAATAGAGCAGTAGATTTAGAGGTATAGCTTGAAGCCTTATCCTGGCGGAACTTAATACAGTGAAGAATGTTTGGATAAAGAAATGGAATTTCTTCTTTGATAAGAGTCGTTAACACCTACTGGTGATAGCAATCCAAATCAGTTTTGACATTTTTTTCTACTTCCTTTTTTTTAAGTTTTCCATTATAAAAAAAATCTAATAATAACTCTAAAACCCTTAGAAAATCTTTCCTTGTTTTCTCTAAACCAACTTATTATGTATTTTTGTTCCCTTTTCCAGTATTAGATGGATCTTTTTTATGGCAGTCAGATAAATATATTCAAGCTTCATCAATTGTAACTATATATTTCCATTTTCCACACGTCAAATAATTTTCATACTACAATCTGCACATAGTCTTATGCTGAGGAACATGTTTAGGTGTTAGGCATGAACATAATGCTTTTTTTCTTTGATTAGTTTTAATTTGAATTTTACAATTTTGCTCGCTGTTCCAACAGAGATATTTAAAGATTTCGCTCTAGTTCTTTGCGTTGTAGGATTTTTTTAATACATAAGATGAGGCTGTAAATTTAATAACAGTTATATGGACCTGTACATTTTTTTGCTTTTTCCCCCAATGAAACATTTTTTTTTCCTTTCATATTAATTATGTCACTTATTTTAAGTTTGCAAAGATTCCATCCTTTTCGCACTTTTTGTAATAACTGAATAAGAATATTTCTCTTAGTATAGCGCAAACATATAGCCTATAATCCATTGTTTATTTTTCAGCAACATTTTTAAAGCAAAGAATATTTTTTATGCTGCAGACTATAATTATGCCCTCTAACAATTTGATGCCTATTACATTTTTATTCTGAAATTAATATTTAATTTCATGGAGAAAATTGAAATTTTTACAAAGATATGAAAACACCTTCTGTAAAATATAAAAATTAGGAAACACAATTTTGTTTATGGAACGAATCTTTTGCTTAAAGTACACTGTGCATCAATCAAAAAATTGTAAATTTAAAAATTTTAAAAGTAAAGATTATTTACATTTAAAAAACAATATTAAGTATTAAATTCATATAAGTTATTTTCAAAATAATATATTTTAATCGAGCAGAGTATTTTCAATAGTTAAGTGAGTTGAATATTAAGAAATAAGTATAGAAAAATAAGAAGTTTTTAGTTTAGAGAGTTGAAACTAGAGGGTTTCGGAAATTTAAGGGATTAATTTAGTTAACTAAAGTTACACTAATGAGAATTAAGCCAAATTAATGAGTCTGGAGTTTTCTAAGAGTAAAACTAAAGGATTATTTTTGAATAAATAATATCATTTAATAATGAATGCATTGTAAACAATATATAAAGAAAAGAAATATTTAATGTTTTTTTAAATATTTGGTAGCATTTTCTTTTATTAAAAAGAACAATAGTTACAATAGGTACAGACAAAATAAGGTGGTTATTATGAATCTAAATGACTTTATGTACTCTTATATTATAAGATGACATATAGAAATGAATTTTAATAAAATCTTCTTTATCCAAGATTTATATCTATGTCAAATATATTAACATATACATTTTGCTAAAACTTACAATGTTTATTCTTGTTTCAATATTACTCGATTTACTGACAAAAGTGTTTACAAATATTAAATTATTTTCCTCATATTCTTTCTCATGTCCTATTAAAATATTTAATAAAAATATAATCCTATTAAAATAGAATAAGAATATTATTTACTATTTTTTTTAAATAATCAAATAAAAACGAAGAAAAAATTTATGAATTTAAACTGCAATATAACTTAAAATAAATTTTAAGTAAAATTATAATCAATAAAATAAGAAATTTAAAAATAAACTCAAAATTACTCATAAATATCTGTCTTCTTTAATTCATCAAAGCACACATCTTAAAGACAAAAAAAAAAAAGAAAGAAAGAAAGAAAAAAGAACTTATATATATATATATATATATATATATATATATATATATATATATATATATATATATATATATATATATATATATATATATATATATATATATATATATATATATATATATATATATATGACGCTGGAATAAAGTAGGACACTAAGTTTTTTTCAAATGAGAGAAGATAAAAAATAATTTCATTACAGCACTTTTAAAAGCTTATTTACAATCAGATAACTATATCTGTACATGAAATAAAAAAACTACATGCTTTTTACAATTAAAAATTAATTTCATTCACTTCATACTGTGTGAAAAAAGTGGGACAGTTCTAAATAATATAAATAAAAATCTTATTAATAAGGAACTCTTCTGTCATTTGCTTTAATTACTTCAAAGACTTGATTTGCTATTGAATCATATAAGTTTTGAATCTTGGTTTGACAAAAATTGCTCGAAATACAATTCAAAACTTTTCGTAGTTCGATCAACGATTCATGTTGAATGTCTCTGGCATAAATACGCCGAACAATTACTGACCATATATTTTTAACAATATTGAGGTTTGTACTTTATGCAGGCTATGGCGAAACCCGAACATTACTTGTTTCAAACCAATTTTCAACGCCAATCGTGTCAATCGTGCTATTTCTCAACGCCGAATTTATGCTTTATATAGTTAAAATACATAATTTTCTCCACCTAATTCAATGCCATAGGGAAGAAGTTCTGAATTTTAAACTTGACTGTGTGTTTCTGTCATTAATCCATAAATATTAGATTTTTCTTTCCAGCGTGGCCAACAGATATCCAAACCATTAAACTGCTTCCTCCTATCTGTCTTGTAAAATAAGTTTCTTCTTGTGTATCCAGACAATGTCAATAATATTAACAACCCTCTGGGCCATCAAAATTGAATTTTTTCATCAAAAAAAATGACTGAAGTTCATACGGAGTTCCAAGTCATGTGCTCTTTGGCTCACAGTAGCCGGTGTTCAATGTACCTTTCGTTCCATTTAAAATGGTGCTTTCTTTTCATGAATATAAAAGTATCCGATATTTTTATGTAGTTGTAAAGTGTTCTTCTGGTTGCATGTATGATTTCAGATGGGTCTTGTATTTCTCCAATGCTTCTACAAGTTCTTTTAAGTTCTTTAAGGGTTTTTCTTTGATCACGTAGTATCAATTTTTTTATATCTGCCAGTCTTTACTTTCCTCTGACACTTTGGATTTTTCAAAAAGTTAGAAACAGCATTCGGATTGATGAGTAGGTACCTTGATATGTCTCTAACACCTTTCTCCACATCTTTACATAACACAATTTGGCCTTTTTGAAATTCGCTTAAATTTTGCACAAAACATTTTAACTGTACCAAAATTGAGGAATTTTTTCAACAAAATATATTTTTTTGAAAGAAAGATAGTCTAAAAGACAGTTTTGATAAACTAAATTACAACTTTTTCAAAAGGACATTAAAAATAGAACATTTTGTCATTTTCCACGAATCAAAAAAAATGTTTTAATATTAAACAAGAAAAAAGAGTATATAAAAAAGCTAGAAGGAATATTGACAGAATTCCAAAATAGATTTCAAAATTTGAAACATTTTAAACAGTCTCTTGATTTTTTTTTGAATCCATTTGAAATTAATAAATTCAAGGTGAGTTTTCTATTTCCGATGTAATTATGACCCAAAAAAGCATCAAGAGAATTAGAATTAATAGAGATGCACGAAGATTAAGCTCTACAATTAAAATATAAATTGAAGTAGACTATTGAATTTAGGAAATTTGTACCAGAACCGAAGTATTCTGAATTAAAAAAGGCAGAGATTATCAAATTATTTCAATATTCAGAACAACATACATATGTGAATCATTTTACTCCACTTTCAAATGCATGATATCCAAACACTGATCAGTATTAACTAGCCAGCATCTCAAGTAATTACTGAGAAGTGCTGTCACCAGTTATTCAAGAAATTTTAAAGAATTATCAAGAGAAATAAAATAAATGTATAATTTTTAATGTTTAAAATTAATCCACATTTTTTTTTTACTTTTATTAAATGTTTTATATAAGTATAATTCCAATAAAAAGGTTTTAATACCTTTTTTGCATATCTTTTAAATACATATTTAATTGCGGCTCGTGAAAAATTTCGAATTTTGAAAGATACCTCAGACTATAATAGAGCTTGGTCACTCCTGATATATATGTATATTTTTCTCTTCTCACACTTACTCACAAATTAGACTTAAATTTAATAAGCCTAATAGATTAATAGTATCGTAAAAATGGTGACATCGTCATTATAAATGAATGTTTTGTTTTTAAAGATCATATTGAAATTTTCATATTCTTACTAAATTTATATTTTTCAAATAGAAATATTAAAATTGATTTATAAAATAGTATATTGTGAATGCTAATGGGGCACAGATGAAGTATAATCCATGATGCCAAATTCTGAGATTGACGATTTTTTGGCGGATTTTCTAATGTATCTGGTAACCTCGTTTTTATTACGTCATACATATGGAGACCTATAAGAATTATGCAGAAAATTCTATTTCGGTAACCCTAGTATTCACGTCATCGCGCACGTCATGATACATCATTTTGACAACATTTCTTCATCGCCAAAAAAATTCAGAATTTGTAATCATGGATTATACGGCACCTGTGCCGCTAATTAAAATGAAGAAACTTTGTTTTTCATTTAACTTAAGTTTTAAACAATAAATACGTTTGACGTGAATAATATATATGATCTCAAAATTTAGTACGAACTCCTTTCTACTAGTAATTTATTCAATGATGTAAACATTCCATGAACAGATAAAAAGAAAATGAAGCAGCTAGAATAATATGGGAAATTTCTCATCAATTTTTAAAATTTCATATACAAAAATATTGAATATCATAGATTAGCATGTAAGAAAATCTATTTTGCTTAGAATAAACATATGGAAAATTTTTAACGCACAATTTTATGTATGTGTGTGATTAACTTATTCACAATCTTCAAAAACATGCAATGTTACTTCAAAAATCGGGAATAGATTAATGAAGATCAATTATTATTTTACTATTTTAATCGATATATTAAAAAATTTTAAATTTTAATGATTATAATAAAAAGAAATTGGAACAATATTGATTAACATTTAAACCATAATGGCATTTGTAAAGCTTTTTATCTCTTAGTGCCATTTTTCTATTGGTTGTCTTTTTTAAAAATAAATTTTTTAAAAGATTGACAAAAAGAAACAAATAAGTTATAAAAAGAAGAAGAGTAAAATCCAATTTACAATTTTTTCACTGCATAATGCTGTATTATTTTTTTTTAAATATCATTTTTAATACAAATTTACATTATAAATACTATACAATATTATCAATTTTACTCTTATTTGTTAATGTTTTTATTACTTTTAATTAATATTAATCAATTATGCTAACTATTTTTGGTTGCATTCATTGTATAAATTAATAACTTTCTTTTACTAAATTACTTTACAGAAATTTTAATATTTTTTATTCATTCTTAACATGAAATTGAAATTTTAGCTGAGCTTAGGAAAATTGCACTTGAATGTGATTTAGTAAATGGAAATACAGAATCAGTATGTCTTTTTTGGAATATTTATGCTTCTTCAAAAAACACTTAAATATAAAAGTTTAAACTATTATTATGTTTTTTGGAAACAAATCCACCATACTCTATCTTAAAAAATATTTTATTTTTAATTTCAAATGTGTTCAGTATATAATGGTGAAAATTTTTTTTATTTATGTTTCACTACAGAGAATATTCAAATATTAAAATATTGTTGTATTTTAAGAGAATTTTTCACTTAAAATTCTCAATACTCAACAATTTAATATGTTGAATTCACACACAATTCAGCACACAATCTGATTTTACTTTGTTTTATCATTGTAGCTATTTGTTGTGGCCATGTAGTTTCATTGTTTTTTCATATCAATCAAATCAAACTTTGATCTATCTTAAATAATATTATTTAGTTGACTAATCTCTTATGTTTTAATTTCAGAAGTGTATTTGCTTTTCAATAACACAATCAAATATGCATTTTTATTTTTTCCACAGAATATTTTAAAGGAAAAGTTTTCCTTATCAATATTTTCATACAAAATTTAATTCCGAAATTATATTTTTTAAAGAATAAGAAATTACAGAATTATTTTTTAAACTTCCTATGATTAAATATTATTTTGAGTACATGTATCATCTATGCAAATCATAAATAAATATAGTTTTATTATTTAATAATATTAAGTAAAATAATAATTTGTTTACATTTATTACATAAATACAAATTATTTTTGCTCACAAATTCTTATAGTCTAAGGGTTTAAAATAATAAAAATTGTTATAGAACCTATTAAAACAAAAATTTTAGGAATGTTCTATTATAAGTAGAACAAATAATGTTTTACTTTAAGAGTGGCGGTTGCACTTACTCCGTTTACTTGAACCATGATCAACACACAAGTGGGAATTTAAAAATTCGTTCCTAAATGTTGATATTATTGTGGAAATAAATTGAAGACAATTTATTATTTAGTAAACTATCCAAAGCAAGGAATTTTTTTGTGGGATTATTTCTCTAGAATTCGAATAAAGTATATAACGTTGTAGTAACTCTAATAAAGCATTTACTTCTTTGCGATAAAGTATTTTACAGAAAAAATGTTAAAATAAGTTTTTCTTCTGTGAACTGAAGTTAGAAACAACTCTGAAATTTATTTCCCGTAAACATATTTTATACTTTAAAATAGCATTTTATAAATCAGTATTTACCTTGATTAATTGGTTTCGTGTTTAGAATTTTATCCAATAGAAAATAATTTGTATTCCTACCGTAATTTGAATTATTTTACCGAAGTTAATTTAAATGAAATATTTTACTTATAACATACTGATTGAATGAAGTAAAGGAATCAAAATAAAGCAGTATGAAGCAATAAAAGTGAAGAAATCATATTATTGAAAGCTAAATGTTTTCATTGAATGTTTCTCATAATTTCAGAGCTATTTCATTTACAGTTTCTAACATTAATATTATGTTTCAAGAAATGGGTATTCAATATAACTTTCTCCATAATACGTTGTGACATTCAAGCATGAATTCGGCAAAAATTTCTTGCATGTCAGAATTGTAATCTTAATTATAGAAGTTGTAAGGTATTTGGCTTTCCTCCTCTGGTTATTCTGGAATTGAAAATCAGAAACATTTCTGTCAATTCATACAAATTATAGTAAATCTATAAATCATGCGGAAAATGCCTGAATATGTTTCCTTAGACAGCATAATGTATTCAATATCACATTGTACATCGCTCATATTTCTTTAACTTTCAGGTTCCTCAAATGTTAATGTTTGGCAAGGCAGTAATTCTTTGATTTTAGATTGCATGTTTTAATTTATATAATTACCAGATTTTATTCCTTTCGTGGGAAGTCAATGACAGAAAGTAACTTCAGGATGTAAGTATGATATCCCCCTACCCAAGTGATTTCTCGCCAAATCTAGCGTCCTTTCTTTTGATTATCCTGCTGTAAATTTAAGTTTTTGTAATTTTTCAATTTTTTTGTTGCCAGATTTGAATTTGCTCGTGTTTTACATCATTTTTACGTCATATATATGGCTCTTTTCAGAGGAAACAGCATTTGAAGTTTTCATTTTACTTTCAATTCGAACTTTTTGTTCTACGTTTGTTGTATTTCGTTGTCGCCAGCATTTAACCCTTTAACCGGCTATCCCGAGGTAACTCGGGCAAACAATTCTGTGCGTTTTCCGGCTATCCCGAGCCCCTTGGTAGGGGCAACTGGCTTCACTGCAATGCTTCTAATTCAACCCCCAGAATTGACGGATTACCGTGAAATCGTAGCTGGGGAACTTAGTTACTGAATGGTTACGGTTGATTTAACTAATGCGAGTGAAAATCGAAAGTGTTTCAAGGAAGGAACAGCTATTTATATTTACGTTTTACTTTTCTATATTTATTCGCATTTAGGTTTAGTAATTAAAGGCTATCTAACAATTGAAATTTATAAGCAGTATATAATACTAATTTTAACTTTTTTTATCAAGTTTTTAAATTATTAATATTTTTTAGTTTATATATATATATATGCTTAGTTGTAAACTTCATAGTATAAGAATATGTGACTTGGCGACAAGGTTAAAATATAAGAAATTTTTTTACTTAATTTGTTCAAAAATATGAAATTTTAAAATGTTAAAAATTTTGTTTAAAATTAGAAGGGATAAAATAAGTAATAAATTAGATGCTAATTTTTTTAACTTTTGAATGAATTTAGTATTTTAAACAATTCTGCAATGATTTTTGTACAAAATATATAATCTAATTTTAATAAAATGCAACTATAAAAAGTTCTTTCATTTTTTAGAGTTACATTTTATTAAAATTAGATTATATATTTTGTTCTGCGAATAATTAATCTTTGTAATCTCTCAGGTATTATTTAATTTCACAATGTACCTAATTTTAGTTTATAAATTGAATAACTTGTTACTAATTATCTCATTTTAAATGCTTATATAATTTATAAAAGAGTGTCAAAAAATCGGACTTGCTTAACTGTCGACTGGGTACCGATTGCGAGCCCCAGAAAGATCACAGTTCGGTGTCCGAAGAGTTATCTTCATAATAAAAATAGAATTCTTCACTGCTTGAATCAGACATAATGTTCGTAAGCTGGTAATATTTTCACATTTATACTATTAGCTACTAGAATAACTTCTGAGAGTGAAACAGCACTCATATATATGTTTGTGTGTGTGTGTGTATATATATATATATATATATATATATATATATATATATATATATATATATATATATATATATATATATATATATATATATATGCAAACAGGAATAGGGAAGTGACAATATGGCATTTCAATAATTTGTTCTGGCCAGCTGAAGGCGATTTATTGACACGCTTACCTTTAATACATCATGAAACAGATATTTCCAAGATATTCGATTCAAAATGTGCATCCACTACACCGGTGCTACATTTGATTTAAATTTACATTTATCGGTTTCCCACGGAATTTGAAAAAATTCCCAAGTTCCAATAGTTAGGCATTTGTCAATCCTGATGTCAAATTGATATAATCTGAAACACCAATCGATCATTCTGCTATCTTCATTCTAATTGTAAATAATTTAAAATTAGCTACATGTGCATTACTTTTCTGTTTACTCGAGAATTTGACTAAACATGTTTTGAAATTTTTCATATTGTTAGCTTCACACTACTCAAATTTTCAGTACACATATTTCAAGCATTGGCTAAAATACCAAGATCAAGGTAATTAAAAAATATGAAGGAATAAATCCTCTTACATAACTATTTTCGAATTTTAGAATGGTTCTATGTTACTCTTTATTCCACATAAAATTATATTATTTTGTTACGATTAAGGTCTATAACTTTACAAGGAAACTATTATTTTTAGCAAGAAAATTTTAATTTTGATTAAACCTTTCACTCAATTCACATTTTGCGACAGGACTGGCAAATGATATTAAAATACATCAAGAATTGCTTATTTCAGAAAAATTACGAGAAATATTCCCTTAAATATTTGTTTAAGAAATGCATATCTGTTTCAGAGACATTATAATATAATTTCACCATAAACTCTCTCTCTCTAGTGATAATATTTAAATATTTAAAAAATGTTTGAATTTAGTAATCAGGAACATTTTTTCGTATAAGGAAAACAGCGGAAAACATGTTAAATTATTTAATGTCTTTGTTGCCACGTTTCAAATTATTTCAATAATTTGTTTTGTAAAATTAATGATATTTTAAACTAATATTTTGTATGTATAATTTAAAATCATTAAAGTTAAAGTTACTTACAAATTTCATAAAATTTGAAATTTCCTTTATCATGGAAAAGAAATATTTTCATTTACTAATTTAGTGATTATACATTTTAAGTATTAAGCTTTTTTTCTCATATACTTCAATATCTAACAGTAAAGATTATACTTTTACCTTCTTGAAACAGAATATTTCAAATAAGCACTATATTATGGCTTTTTTATTCTTTTAGTATGTTTTTGAAAACAAAAACATTTAGTATGTTTGAAATAACTTAATTCTAATATTAAAGCCAAATAATTTGACCTTCAATAAGATGTTTCTAACATAAGAAATAAATTTTATTTTTGTGATAAATTAATAAATTATGGTATGTATTTTTAACAGGTTAAACTTTATGTAAAATTAATACTTTTGAACTAGACAAAGTATTCATTTCTGGATAGTGAATTTATGCTTACAAAATTGATTTTGTGAATATTTACTTCTTTAATCAAAATTATTTAACAATATTTGATTAATCAAATCAAAAGTAGCTAAATATTTTTATTTATAACAATATTTATTTATAACATTATTTAAAACAATATTTTTATTTATAACTATTGTAAACAATAGCGTTAAGATGTACCTGTTTTTATATTTTTGACATGTTTCTCCTTTTGAAAAATAAATATTCATACCAGAGATGCAATTAATTTTAGTATTTGTGTAAAACAATTTAAGAAATACTAAAAGATATATAATAACAACACGGGTTCTTGTATGGAGTGATATTTTTTACATAATTAGAAAAGGAAATCTTTTGGTATGAAAAATTTAATCTGAAAAATTTGCTTTCAAAATTTTCATCAAAATTTCATCTGTTGTCAGTAGATTACTATATACTATAAAAACTATTGTTAAATAATGAAATTAGCTTTTTATTTTTTAAAATTATTAAAAATATACAATATCTAAATTCTTCAATCTGTATGTATTGAAGCAACAGAAGAAGAAGTGGATCTAGTGTTTGTTAGGTTCCTAGCCTAAATGGCCATGTACCTTCTGTTCCTAAGAAATTTTTCTACACCTAACTTTACTTGAGATTAACATAATGATTTCAAAACATAAGGTTATTTAAACACAAAAGATTAAGAAAATATTTTGCTTAGGTTAAAGTGCTCCCAACGAGAGTTCTTTGCATGATATTGAATAAACATAAAAAGAAAAATTTGAATACACATTACAAACAAGAGTGAAAAAAAAAAATAAAATAAAACAAAATTACAGTTATATACATAGTAACAGTACTGATATAACTACATAAGGACAAAATATTTTTTTAATTCTATTATATATGCATATATATAAATACAATTTTTTTTCTTTTCTGTATTTTATTTTATATATATTTTTTTTAAGTATAAGAAGAAGAAATTATTAATTTCTACTTTTTGGGAGGCAAATAGATAAGTTTGAATGTGGCTTAGCCCGCAGAACCGCCCTTGGTCTGTGGAAATTGGAAAGTTCATAGGGACTGTAGTTTTCAATTGCTTGAATTTCAGAGTTATCAATTTCATAAAGATTGTTGTAGAAGCGAAAAGCAAGGAATTGGACGTATCTTGATAGGGGAAGGACACCCAAATTGCTTCTGATGTGTTCGTTTCTGATGTAGAAGTCTGATTGAGTGATCAGTCTAAGAAATTTACTTTGCTGACCCTCAAGAAGTTTCAGGTTCGTTTCCGCAGCACCACCCCAGATTGGGGCTGCATAGGTGATAATAGGGCGAAGGTATGATTTATAAATCAATAGCTTGTTAGCCATGGAGAGCTTTGATTTGTAGGCAATTAAGGGGTAGAGTGAAGTTTTGGCAGAAATAAATTTATTCTTAATTTTATTAATATGGGCTTTCCAGGTAAGTTTTTTATCTAACGTAAGACCGAGGTACTCGACTTTATTTGACCAGGGGATCGAAAAACCGCTTAGTTGAATCTGGGGGGGGTAGAGTACGTTTCCTAGTAAAAATGACAGCAGTGGATTTGTTTGGATTTATTTTAATTTTCCACTTATTAAGCCACTCTTCAATGGCCATGAGGTGTTCAGTAAGGGTAGCATGGATTTTCCAGTAGAGAGAGCTAGTGGACAAAACGGCAGTATCATCCGCAAACAAGCAGAGCATAGTATTTTGGTGTTGCGGAATATCATTGATATAGATGTTAAATAAGAGAGGACCCAGCAGGGATCCTTGCGGTACGCCTGCAAGAATGGGTCTGTCCAGAGAGATATCTTTTCCTACTCTAACAGTAAAAAAGCGGTTGGAGAGGTAATTATTAATTAAAGTAATTAATTGGGTTGGGAAATGGAATTTAATTAGTTTGTAAATTAGACCAGGGTGCCAAACTCTATCGAACGCTTTTTCTATATCAATGAATATTCCTCCCGTGGATTTTTTGTACGCGATTCCTTTTGAAATTTTTTCTACTACTCTGAGTAGTTGGTGGGTGGTAGAAAGTTTTTTACGGAAGCCAAATTGTTGAGGAATAATAATTTTGTTGGTCTCATCAAAGGCCAGTAATTTATTAAGAATAATTTTTTCGGCAATCTTGGCCATAGTCGGCAAAAGAGAGATCGGTCTATAATTGGATGGGAGATTTTTGCTTTTACCCTTCTTGTGGAGCGGAATGATAACTGCCCTTTTCCATACTTTTGGAAAATGACTTGTTTTCAGTATACTGTTGATGATTGCAGAGAGGCAGCAAATTGCTCTAATAGGGAGCTGTTTCATAATTTTGTTGTTGATATTATCATGACCGGGACTTATTTTGGGTTTTAGTTGTTTAATAATTTCTTCAATTTCTGAAGCAGGTGTTTCAATGAAAGGCTGATTATTAATGTTGTTAGTCAGGAAATTTGTTACTGTGTTTATAATTTGCTGGTCATTTTGTGGATTACTGATGTTGTTTGCTTGAAATTGTTTTTCAAGACTGTTTGCCAAGCATTCCGCTTTTTCAAAATTTGTGAGTGCTACTTTGGCGCCATCTATGAGTGGGGGGACACACTCCTTGTTGTTTCTCCTTTTATTAGCTGCTCTCCAGAAGGATCCATCCTCCACATTGAGACTAGTGAGGTATGCATTCCATGAGTCATGGTTATGTAAAGCTATTTTATTTTTGATTATTCGTTTTAAGGCATTAATTTGATTTTTAATCACTGGAGATCTGGTTCTATTATGAGTTTTCCTTAATTTATTTCGTTTTTTAATTAAATCAATTATATTGTCTGGCAAGTATTCTATTTGATGATTCATTTTGGTGAATTTACTGTGATTGAGAGCAGTATTTATAATAGAAGTAAAATTATTAACATTTTCTTCAAGTTGGGATGGGTCATCAGTTAATTGAAAGGCTTTATCTGGAATTAAACAGTTAATTTTATTTCTAAACTTACTCCAATTGTGGCAGGTTTTTTGCCAATCACTTTCTTGCTGATTATTTTTGCTGAAGAAAATTAGCACTGGGTAGTGATCAGACGGGAGCTCCTCGATTGTTGATAATTTCATGGGAGGTTGGATACCCCTACAGAGCATTAGATCTATATAATTTGCATGTGTAGGGCCAAAATGAGTGGGTTTATCGGGCTTAAAAATGGTAAAGTCGGTATTGTTTATAAGGGAGTTTAGGACTTTTCCAGTACTGTTTGCATAATTGCAACCCCAGTTCTGGTGTTTAGCATTGAGGTCCCCAGCGAGGATGATCTTAAAAGTGAGTGCTGCTAGGTTTTCAATGTCAACAGAAAGAAGTGAAGAATTGGAGGTGGGGGGATGTAGAGTGATGCCACTGTAATGTCAGAGCTGTCTGAGAAGTGTAGTTTGATAATTGTCGCTTCAGCAAAGTGCAATTTAGGTGTGGGAATATGTGTATGGCTGATCTTTGTTTTGATTAGAATGGCCGTACCTCCCTGGCGAACGGTGCGGTCGTTTCTGTAGATATTATAGTTAGGTACATTGAGGTTATGAGTCTTAACAAGGTGGGTCTCCTGAAGTAAAATAATATCAGGATTGTTTTTCGTTATAAATGTTTTAAATTCCGGAAGTTTATTGTGCAAACCATTTGCGTTCCATATCATAATTTTCATATTTTCGAATTTTTTAATTATCATTGTTAGTTTCATTTAAACTAAGAGCTTTTAATAAAATGTTGACTTTATCTGTTGGATGGATGGTCTTCTCTAGAAGAGGTACTGCCTGTAACAGTGCAGGATAAGCTTTAAATATTATATTAATTTCTTTAAACAGTTGAAGAATAGTATGAATGTTTTCAATTTGTCCTAAGTTAGGTAGGTTGGGAGTAGGAATAGTGTTGCTTTGGGGCTGTGGTGTAATATTTTGTGCAGTAGCTTGCGCAAAGGAAAAATTTTTTTTAATTGAATTTGCAGATTTTGTAATCGTTGATTGCGATTTTTTGTTTTTATTAGCTGGATTCGCAGGGCAGCCTGCGTATGAGGCGGTATGTGAATTGCCACAGTTACAACATTTTGGGGAATCTATTTTTTTATGGGGGCAATCTTTAGTTGTGTGTTTTTCACCACACTTCACGCAGTTCGGTTTTAAATGACAAATTGCAGAGTTATGTCCATACCCTTGGCAATTATAGCACTGCGTAGGTCTATTATTAATGTATGTTTCGACTCTGATAATTAAATTCATTATTTCTTTGACATCGTGAATTTTGGAGGCTACTTCATTAGAGTTTAGGGTGATTAAAAAGCAGGGAATGGGTTCTTTGACCCTGTGTTTTCTCATGACTGCTACTGCGGCTACATCAAAGCCTTTGTTAGTCAGCTCTTTCTTTATTAGTTCAGGGGGTGGTGCGGGGTAAGCCTTTAATAACAACCTTAATGGGTTTTTCAAGACGGTTTTTAATTACTAAGCATTCGATTTGATTGTCCAATAAATATTTTGTTACTTTTCTGTGCATTTCCGAGGAGGCTGGAAATACTTTGAGAAATTCTCCTGATAGTTTTGCTTTAATATTTTTGTCGCAATTTATTTTAAGATCGTTTAAGAGTTCAGTGAAATTACTTTTAAGTTTGATCAGAATAGGGGGAATGGAGTTTCTGGGAGAAGCGGTAGTTGGCTGACTACTGTCAACATTGTCGCGAATTTCAGTTTGCATATTACTTAAAAGAGAGAATTTATTAATTGTGTTAGTTTGTGGATTGGGAGTGGTAATTTTAATATTTGCCGTTTTTCTGGGTCTAATAAAACCCTCCTCATCACTATTGTTAGTTAGAGCTCTCTTATTTTTAGTTGGGGTGTTATACATAATTACATCTTTACTAGTAGTTGGTAATTGGGAGGAGCTATACATAACATTGTTTACATATGACCATGAGTTATTTACAGTAGTATTGTCATTACACATATTGTTATCAATAGATACAGTATTAGTCGTATTATTAATATTTTGCATATGATTGTTTACGCTACAATTGTTTACATTTATCATAGAATTTACATTACCGACAATAACAGAATTAGAATCATTGCACTCATTAGTAGCAATAGCATTATCTATATTACAATCTATTTTGTTAATGCTGTCTGATAAATGATCATCAGAGTCATAAGATTTTACAAGTTTAGATTTGCTATTTTGTAATTTAGAACTATTTTTAGCATCATTTGCATTTAACACTGACCATTTATTTTTACTTTTAGATAATTTGATTACGTTTCTTTTAGATTTAAGATTTTTAGATTTAATACTAGTTTTAAGAATTTTATGAGTTGAAATATCATTATCAATATCAGTATCGGAATTACTACATACATTATTATTACCATTATCATCATGCAAAGAACAATTTGAAATTAAACAATAACCAAATTGGGAGCACTTACCCCGTAGTTCTTGACTGCTGATGAATGCATGTTTGTAAAGTCCGTATTGGTATATCCAGATTTGATTTTTATGAAAGTTCACATCTTGGGATCCAATCACTTCCATAAGTCGTTTTTGGGTGGTAGCAAGTGATTCCAGTAGTTCACTTTTTTTAACTAATTCCCTAAGGGTCTCACATCTTTCCACTTTGGTGATAGGAACACAAGGATCAAGAGATAACAATGTATCCAAATTTGGCACTACACTTCTTATTGCACTCTGTATGTAGGAACGCACTTCAGTAGTGACTGGGTAGTCACCATCACCACAGGCATTTGGAGATTTGTCATTACTTAGTTGGCTCTGCATAGAACCAGGTTGTTCAGGCATTGACACGTGAGGAACACGAATAGTTTGCACAGTAAGTTGATGGCTCTGAAAAGGGCCTTTGGACCCGGGCATATCCTTAACACAATCATTAGGTGCACTTAGGGGAGGCAAGTCACCATAATCCATAAGCACAGATGGTGGAGTCGCAGAAGTATCCATACCGGGTAATTCATTGGAGTAGCTGGCATCCGGAATGTCCATAATATTGCCGGTAAGTTCCGGCAGGAGTGAACGGAGCCCCTCCGGGGGTCGGTCGGCGGCGCCGACGTCCTATCACTTCAACAGTCGAAACGAGAATGAAGCAACAGAAGCGTTTCTTTTAATGATTTTGAAAATTATTTGATGATTTTAAATATATAGTATTGATTTTGAAAAGTATCTGCAATGATTACCAATTACAAATAGACAGCAAATTAACTAATTATTACAGCTGTTTAAAATCAATACATTTTTAACTATCTGGGAAATGAAAAATATTTTTCTGATTTTCAATAAAAAGTAATGATTGAAATAATTATAATATATATATAATGACATTTTAAAGTTATAATACGATATTCGTTGTGATGGCTCTCTTATATATTTTTAATTGTTTAAGATTTTAAATACAAAAACTGCTTAGAAATAAATTAAATTTCCTGATAATTTACAAAATAATGAAATAAAAATTCATATTTAGTGTAATAAAAAATTATAATAAGGATTTGAAGAGATTTTCGAGCAGAACGTTCATAAAGCAAACTGCGAGCACATGTGGGTTTCTACAGCTGAGAGCGATTGATGGGCTTGGTGATGGTCCAGGGTACAACGGAAATACGTCTCATCAAGAATTAGAGACTTTTGTATTCTTGACAAGTGCTAAAGGGGGAAAAACTTGCTTTGCAGTGAAAGCCAAAACTATGTTGCCACCGCGAAGCAAAAATGATGCACTTTCTTCACAGAACCCCAGACGGTTAAGGCTTTAAATATCGTAAAATTATTTTTCTTTCTAATTTCTTTTTGTTTATTTATTATTCTCTTTTATTTTGTTTATTTATTATATATTTTTCTTAAATATATTTTTAATTTATTATTATCTTTTTCTTCTATATTTATGTTAATTTATTATTATATTTTTCTTATATATTTTTCCATAATATCGCAGAACATATTCGACATGTGAGCTTGACGTCATATCAATTAAGTTAGTCACAGGTGCCGTATAACCCATTATGCCGAATTCTGAGATTGGCGATTTATTTGCAGATTTTCTTATGTATCTGGCAACATCGTTTTTATAACGTCATACATATGGAGGCTTAAAAGAATTATGCAGAAAATTCTATTTTGGTAACCCTAGTATTTACGTTATCGCGTACGTTACGATATGTCATCTTGGCAACACTTCTTCAAAAAATTTAGAATTTGGAATCATGGATTATACGGCACCTGTGCCGTAAGTTATTGTTAGTTTCTTATCTCTTTTATCGGTTGTTTTGAAGAAAAAGGCAAACCCAACAACAAAAGTTTTATTCATTTTTTTTAGTTACTCTTTTTTTTAGATTCTGTAAGCTATTATGTGATTTAAAATGTTCTAAAATGCGTGTTTTTGGAGCTTAAGGAAAATTTCCCCGTTAAAATCATGCGCTTAGTTTGGCGACGAAAAAAAGACAATGGGAAATATCCTACTAGTTAGTTCCAACTTCAGTAATGCAGATGACAGTTAATGAAGCATGAGAAATTTTTACAAGTTTGTCTCTCTTCTTTGTTAGCAAACATTGACATAAAAAATATATTGATAGTATTAGCTCTCTATAAGTGTACAAACTTATTGTTTGATAAATTGAAAGTTGCTATTTGAAACACAGATTACCTCCATTTGCTATGAAATTATTTGAGATAAAATTTCCAGTAATCTGAGAACTTTAAAGATGACAGATTATTAATTTAATTCAATGAATTGAATTTGAAACTATTATTCATTGTCATTTTGCTTGATCACATTATCAATTTTGATTCTAATCTTACAGCAATCACATAGCTACAAATCTGAATTGATTCCCTTCGATGAAGTCAAAAAACTGTCTCCAATTTTACTGTAAATATTTCGTAATAATTAAAAAAAATTCATTCCCCATATATAAATGTATAAAACATTATTTATACCAAAGTCTTTACACACTTAAGATAATAATAAATAAATCGTTAAAACTTAATTGCTAAAAATATCAGTTAATTGATTTCGGATATTTCAAAATTTCTTTTAATGCACAAGCATTTGTTTTATAACGAAAATTTTAGATTATTAACTGATAAGGTTCCGAATTGTATAATCTTAGGTAATTTTATGTTATTTAAATTATTAGCTAATAAAGAAAGAAACCTTACGTTTATACACAAACTATTATGAGCTTCGTTGAAAGAAATATTAGGTTATTTATGTCGGAGCTATAGAATTCTGTGTAAATAAAGAATAGAACTAGATTTTTTAACACATTACTTATGGAGAAACAAGTTTAGATAATTTTCGGAATCATTCATTCAATAATTAATTGTTGATAAATAGATTTCATATTGCATAGTTTTAATTATATATATCATTTATGAATACATTAAATATGATGAGCTAAATATTTAATTGGTTTACATATTTTACCGATTAATATAACGTGTTATTTGAATTTTAAATCAATTGATGTGAACAGTTTTAAAATTTATAGATTCATTAACAGAATATATATTACTGGTTCATTATTATTATATACTGGCTCAGATTTGAGATTTCAGTTATAGATAATTTCGTTTCTCCTTTGTTTAAAATTTTACTGATAAGATTTATTGAGAATAGATTCTGATTGATAAGAAAATGTCATAGGAAAATTTAAGTTCAGAGTCAGTTGGTTTTATTTTCTTCAAAGTATCATCGTTTATATAACTATCAAAGCTGTACATCACTCATTTCATATACAATTATTTTCTATTCCCTCGATTGTCCAAAACCTTCATTTTCTTAATTACATCATTAATTTCTTTCATGATCCGCGCCTGGTCTGCTGCCAGCAGAAGATTTGTATCCATTCCATTTCAAAAGCTTAAGTTAACTGTAACATTTGTTAAGGTATAGTTTCTAACTAGAAACAAAGATAAATTTCTGTATAGTCAATACAGACAGGGAATGATTATTTGCATTGGTAAAGAACGGTACTTTATTTCAGTATTTTGAATCAAGCAGATTTTTTGTGCATTTATCTTGTCAAATAAATTAAGACAGAAATGCAAGTTTAAGGTACTTTAACATCTCCATGAACTACCGTAGTTTCCATATAACAAAGATCCACATTAGTCAACATTTTAAGGAAATAAGTAAAATGAACCGAAAATCGTATTACCATAAACATTGCTTTAAATTAAATTGCGAGTCTCATTGCCATGCACATCACAGCAACAAAATCTATACCTATGTTTTGTAGGTAATGACATTAATTTAGAAAAATGAATAAAATGGTAACAATAAACACTCAAAATAAAAATATAAATAAAAAACAAAAGCTCAAAAAATAAAATGATGACAAATGGTGCAAATATGCTTACTTTCAGTAATATACTTAATTTCATTTAGTCGGTAAAAAAAACGTTATGTTAATACTTATTCATTAAACTCCCGATTAGAGCAAAGGAATTTAATGTGCATGATTATTATAGAAAATCTACACAATTATCAAAAAAATGAGAAATAACCAACACAAATATACATTTGAACAGATTACATGGTGTCTGCCCTGTCTAGTGGTCAGCCTGCCGGACTTCGGATAGGCAGGTCCTGGGTTCGAATCCCCGTTTGAGCATGCATGTACTTTTTCTCTCTGTCTATCTTTTCTCTTTGTCCTTTCCTTGCATGAATGAAATCTGAATGGTTGCCTACCCTATAAACAGGTAGCTATGGCATGTGTGTACTGAGAAAGTCGGACTCCATACCAAAATATGGTTCACTTGGAAAAGAGGATCAGCGCACCCCATGATGACAGATAGTTGGCTAAAGACAAAAACACCAACAATAGATTACAAACATAATTAGTGACTTGTAGAAATTTTTAAATTATTCCTTTTTTACAAATTTACAGGCTTATTACTTTAGAAAAAATCATTCAAACGTTTCTAATTTTAGTATTGAAATAATACTTTATTGGTGATTGAAGTATTTTTGGACATTACAGCATATCTCCAGAAAGAGAATAATCGGGATAAAAAATACTTAAGGGATAAATACTTAAGGGAATGATATACTTAAGGAAGATATACTTAAAGGATGAATAATCGGGATAAATAATATATTATAAAAAGTTAAAGAACAAAAAAACAAAATTTTGCCCATTAATTTTGCTATCAAATACAATACAATAAATTGTACATTACGCATAGATTTCGAGAAGTCTAATTACTTACAATCCTAATTAAAAAGCTTCAGCAAATCCTGAAATCTAAATTGGAACCTAAATAGTTGTCTCCGTTGTTACAATTTCTTCCCATGTATAATTTCTTTATCTAAGATTATAATCTTAGCTTTTTGAATCTTTAAAATATTTATGATATTTACACCAGTATCTTGACACTTACTACTCATTTTATTTGTAAATACACGTAAATACGACAAAAAATTTAATTTATGAGCAAGTAATGTTTCGAACTTTCTTCAGGAAATTAGAGTAATTAGAGGGTTCTGTAACCCAGAATAATTCCTCCCCAAACGAGCAACCTACACCACTGTAACGATGTCATTCAATGTTGTTCTCTTGGTGGTAACGGGTACCTGGCCCTCTGCATATGAAAGTCCAGCGAGAATCAGTCTGAAAGCTAAACCTGGACTCGTCGGAAAACATCACACAAGACCACTGTTGCGGTGCCCACAATGCATGCTCTCTACTCTAGGTTAACCGCAGGCGAGAGTGAGTTACGTTGAGTTGGACACAACTGACAGGCCTACGAGCATATAGACCAATGTGCCCTAGCTGAAACTACAATAATAACATAGTGTAATGTATAAAATTTCAGAAGAAAATAATTTATGTAACAAATAATGCTTGATTTATATTGTATTAGGTAAGTAATATTCAAGCATTTATTTATAAGAATTCGAAATAATATAAAAGAATTTATACGGTAAGAAATGAGTTGTAATTTAATATTTTTATAACGGATATAATATTTCAAATTAAACGATCACTTATAACTTTTACTTTTAATGTCATTGAAAGTGCTAATCAGTATTTTTTTTCACTTGAATAAATATAAATTCACCTACATGTAAATGACTAAATTCAATATATTTTTAGTTATAATCAATTCAAATAAATCAAAATGCTTAGCTGTTTATTGCAATAAATTATTGTATTATGTAAAATAAAGGTTTATAATTTTTTTCTTCTAATACCAGAGAAGTCTACAGATATTCTTAAATACAACTGTCATATCTAAAATTGTTTTCTAATGCTTTCTGTACATTGTATTCCAAATCATAACACATACCTTGTTGTGTAAAATTAATAAAACATAAATATACAAATTAAAAGTGACAGTTAAGTTTTGATTTTAAAATTTATACTGAAATCTGTAATATTAAATTCCTTTTTTTCCTATAAGAAAATCAATAAAAGAGAATAATTCTAATTTCAAATGTAATAATTAATGCATTTACATTTTCTTTGAGGAATAATATTTAATTACTTCCTATTCAAGTGCTTTAAAATCACTTATAAACTAATGATGAGAGAGGTCTTCAATTTATTGGAACATATGTAAGGTTGTGTTAATACTTAAAGATATTTTTTCTATTGGATTCTTACTAATAAATTCTATTTAAAACTGACGTTTACAAAACATTATACTAGTATAAATTCCATTTAAACGTTCGGCACAAAATGCTCACGTCTTCCTGCTATCTCATTTTATAGAAATAATAAATTAACTTATTATCATATTATATCATATTATTATATCAGTTATCGATATAATAAATTAACATTTCATATTTACCTGCTCTTCATACTAGTTAACTATGTAAATTAATCATTTCTCCCAGATTATCATTAATCTCTTTGAGATCTCCCGTTTAACCATTTCAGTAATAAATAAGTCACAAAAAGAAATTTTTTACTCAGAACGACTTCTTAACAAGGTAAGTTGTAATTCGCTATTTAGACGTCAATCAAAGTTAAATATTGTTAAAATATAATTTTAATTTAATAATGCTGCCTTTTTGTTCATTTATTTTTTCCTAATTGATTTCTAACAAATTGTTTGATTATCTTAACGTCTTAATATTAAAAATTTAGCTAAATTAAAATTGATTAGCTAAAATTTTGGATCTCATTTTCATCATTTGAATAAATTATAGTTTCAGTTTGGCTGGTATAATGAAATTAACGTCCCTTAACCTTCATTCCGTTATTTTCTTGTATACAGATAAAGTTATGATTCCTTACAAACATATTATAAATTATATTTCAACTCAAGTTTTAGTACTCCGATAAATTTTAAAAAACAATGAAAAGGGTACATGCATTTGTTATTGTTTTAGTTGAAAATATTGCAAATTTTGTATAAATATTTGGAAAAAAAAGGCTTTTATATTACAAACTCTTGCAATGAATTGAAAAAAGCATCTTACAAATACTTGCAATTGAAGAAAGATATTTTTCGTTTTCCATCTTAGAAACATAAATGTAATCCCTACCAATGATTTGCAAGCACATTTTGTATACACTTATCTTTAAAAATGTTTATAAATTAGTAGAAATTTTACAGGAGTTGCAGACTTATTAAACATTTGATACTTCCATTTCCTGATGAGACTTTCAAATGAAAGTCAGTTTTTAACATGGAGGAATGTTATTATTTTTTGACATTTAAACATATATCTCTGATTCAATATATTTTCCAATCAATCTTCAAATTTGTGAAGTATAATAACTTCCTCTTTATGTTTCATTTTCATCTAACTATACGCAAATAATTTCAAGAAACACTTTTTATAATATTTCACAAAATTATAATACAAAAATTGTTTGTTTTACAGAAATGAATTTATTAAATATATATATATATATATATATATATATATATATATATATATATATATATATATATATATATATATATATATATATATATATATATATATATATATATATATATATATATATATATATGTATATATATATGTATATATATATGTATATATATATGTATATATATATGTATATATATATATATATATATATATATATATGTATATATATATATATATATATATATATATATATATATATATATATATATATATATATATATATATATATATATATATATATATATATATATATATATATATATATATATATATATATAAAGCAAAATAGATATAAAGTATATTTTCTCGATACGTTTTGCAGTATATTAATTTATTAAGACTTCATTATTAAAGGAAATTAACAAATTAACAAACCAACATACTTCGAATTGATACCTTTTGAATTATTTTATCAAAAATATATTACAGTTCATAAAAACTACTATGATATGTTCTTGATTTTGCTCGGTTACGGTTGTGAGTGGAAGAAAGAATTTTAAAAAGATTATAGATTTCCCTCTTTTAAATCCTCTTAATCACTTTCGTAAATTTGATGTATATAGCTATATTTTTAAAAAAGTTAATTTATCATAAAACATTCTTTTCGCATTTCATGCAAATTACAAGTGAAATTCACTTCTGGAAAATGTTTACGAAATGTGCAATGAAAAAATTTAAATAAAGATATATTTTCATCACATCTAAATAACGTATTCACAACGTAATTTTAGCTTTGCTTCGTGTGCCTGACTTTTTTAATCAAAAAAGGAATCTTTTTTATCTGCTATGTATAATTATGAATAATTTTTAAGGAGTAAAATGAAAAAATTAAGATTTCACGCCAAGGGAAAATTTTGTACTTGTAAACATGTTTATTCTTTTCATTTCGGAGTAATCCAATTTCAGTTGATGTTTTCTGCTTTTTTAATCTCTTGTGCAAATTTAATGTTTCTTATTTGTTAAAATATTTTTGGCTCCAAATTACCTTGTTTTTAATATTAAATATACTGTGTTGAAAATTTAGGAAGGATGCAACTTATTAAACAAATCCTTATGCCTAAAAATTCTCTTAAAAAATCATTCGTCAATTTACTCATCATTTCTGAATTAAAAAATACTTTTTTTCAATGAAATATAGGAAGAAAAAGTTCTAAGCAAAAAATTGGATTAAAATGATTAATAATATAATGTTGAATGTTTGGTATGTTGAATGTTATAATGTTGAATGTTTGGTATGTTGAATGTTATAATGTTGAATGTTTTGTATAAAAGTTAAAATTTCCTTTTTAGTAGATTTTTATTTTGTTGATAATTGCTGATAAATTAATGACTGTTTTGTGAAAAAAATCATAATGAATTTAATTTTTTATATTGAAAAAATGATACACAGTTAAAAATAAGGTAGCTTGAATGAATTATCTAAGCTTAAAGGGCTTAGGTAACTTATTAGAGCTACTTTTTTAAAGAGAGTTTTAGTGATTTCTGAATAAAATAATTTTAAAATATTCAAGGTATTTTGTATTAATCAAGAAATTAATACTGAGGGTAGAATTTCTCATGGATTTATTTTATTTTATGTTAAATTAGATTTCGAAATAGTTTTTGGAACAATTTATTCCGAGAGAAACTTGAAATTCTGTAATTTTAGTATGTTTTTCACATCAAATATATTTAAATATATGGGCTTCTATACTCAAGAAGTTTTCATTTGTAAACAATTTTGCATTCATAATTTTCTCTTATTAACATAAAATATAGTATGAAATTTCATTGTAAATTTTCTCTTTTCAATTCTTTGTTAAAATATTAAGAGCATTTAAATTTAAATAGAAATTATAGTTTTCCTGAGGTAATCTATTACTTTATAATTCTTAATCCATAATCTTTTTTTAGAATGCATTTCCTTGTCATTCATTAATATTTATTTAAAAAAAAAATATTGGAACTTTCCTTAAAATTGCTTTCAAAAATTCACTAAACTTAAATTTTATGTTCCACGCGAAACATTCTTATTTATTAAGTAATTTGCACTTCAAGTATTTTTGTAACTATTCCATTAATATATATTTTTGTTAACAATTTTATTTTGCTTTTTTTATCAAACAAGTTACATTGATTTTCTATAATTTTGAAAAAAGCTCTTAAAAATTAAATTCTTAAGAATTTTTGATTTTCTATATACACAAAACATTCAGTATTTTTATTTGCTTGTAATGTAAATATGTAACTAAAAATAAGAAATAAAAAAGAGCTCAAAACTTTTAATTGGTTATTTGAATATTTCTCAACATTATTTTTTTGTTAAAGTTTTTTTTCTGTGAATTTGACATTTTAATTTTTAAAAACATGGCATCATTACTTAAAACATTTATCTGTTCCGAATTTCATTCAATTTTTACTCTGCTTTCAGCATATTCTATAAGATACCTCAATTAAGAATTGTTTCTTTAAATAGTTGCGCAATCAAATTAAATGTACGTATAATACAAACAGCATAAAATGATGCTAGTAAAAAGATTTAAAAATTTTATGACATCACTGTTTCAATTTTTGATAATTTTGTTTAAATAAATATAATTTTATTCAAAAATATGACATGAATTATTTAAATTGCACATTGATCTAGATTTTATTATTAAACTAGAGTGCAGTACCTTCCAGTGAATAAACGTATACCTATTTTTCGGGAAAATAATTGCGTTTTAAGGAAATAGTAATATTTCCTATTTTCTTACTTTTGTTCAAAAATGCTATTTTGTATCACGAAATATAGGTTCAAGCATAAATCAGCTAAAAATATCAAATGTAATATGGAACACATGAAAATTTCCTTTAGTTTATAAACATTACACTCTATTTGCGTTTCAATGAACTTCCATCAATAGCTTATTGTTAAAACAAAAACATGTTTTCTGCAGAAAGCTTAAACACTATTTTTCGAAAAAAGGGAAACAAAACAGAAAATATGATTTTTTTTAAAAAAAAATTAAACTATGAAGATATAAATACAGTATCGAACGCATTTTTTCTTTATAGGCAGCGGTTATTCGTAGATGACAAATCTTTAAAGAGGAGGAAAATTCCACACGTACCCATTCTTCTAGCGAGCAGTGTTCCAGAATGATTTGTATCGTGGCATAAGCAACCTCACTGTAAATTCAAATCAGATTTAATTATGATTTGATTATCAGATTAATTAGATTATCATATTTAACTTATCAAATTAAGGATAAGCTTTTTAATCAAAATTTCAAAATGATGGACAGCTTATATGTTTTAATTAGCCACCAATAAAAATCTTAACGTATGTTTCATATCATTCCCTGTAGCCATTTTCAATTTTAGACTAGCAAAATTTATTAAAAAAATTAAGGATATTACTATTAACAATGATAATAAACATGCATTTTCTACTGTAAGAAATTCATTGCAAATATATATTTTATATATTAGATTTCATTAGATTGAGATTTAATCACTTAAATTTTATTGCTCTTTAAATACCAAATAATTATTTTTTACATTTGTAAGCATTCATTTCCCATGTCTGATAATAGCTTTCTTATTTCGTCCCCTGTCAGTTATGTGAATGGAAAAGCACAAAAGATTTCATATCCGCACTCTTCCTTTTATTTAAGTACTTTTCCATATTTCTTCCGATGCCTCATCTATCTTTTATCCCCATTTCTGAAGTCTTCATTTATCCAACTCAGCAACTCCATTCAATCCAAAGTGAGTATCTCATTCGGAAGAACGAGACCTTTTTAGGTGCACTCAGGATATCTCTTCCCCCTTCCGAATTCTAAATATTAGGAATTCCGAATTCTAAGAAACGTTTCTTCCGTCAAAATGGATGCGGTGCATTTCTCTTCCTTACACGATGCTCAGTTGAAATTTATACACACTATAGTTTTGAACTTGTATTTCTCTTTGGGTAATAGAACTTTAAAATATTCTAGTTTCAAAACTGCATTTTTTTCTTTCTTTCTATATCTGCATTTCTTGTTGGAAATCTTTAGCTAAATAATGTTTATGAAGTTTAGATTGTAATTACTTTTGTATATCAGTAGTTTGCTTAATACTTTAAAGTTTAATACGGACGGATGCATAATTGTTGTAAAATATTTTAATAAAATAATTAAGGTGCATTATTAAAAGAAATTTTTAAGTTTCATTTTTTAATTAAAATAATGAAAATTTAAAAGAAGTTTTGAATTTTAAAAAAAGGTTGCTTGTTTTGAAAGATAATTATTTATATCTGCAATAAAAATAGTGTTGGGAGATATTGATGAATAGTGTTAAAAAGAGCGAAAATCTACATCTATTGTATGTGTAACGCAAATTTACAATTATCTTTCAATGCAAAGGCTTTCTTTGTTATTTTTATTTTCAATTTGTTATATTTTCCTTTATCTTTTATTTTTAAATGAAAATAAGTCGCATGTAAACATTTTATCAAATATTTTTCAAAATTTATAAATTTTATTGACTCAATAAAAGTTTTTAGTAGATTTTATAAGATTTGACTTATGAAAAACATTTTATAATTTATAATAGGAATTTTATAATACGGAATGAATAAATGAGATTAAAATTTATCATCTTAGAATTCCACATGAATATTTTTTACTTGCTTAAGACTTTAAAACCTTTATTTACATTTAAGTAGCATTAAAAAATTTCTATACAAAACCTTGTAAATTTATGAGTCATGTATTATCCATAACAAGTTTTACAATTTATATGCATGAATTTTAGTGTAGAATCTTTTATCTAGGAATTATGATTAAAATTTTTTAAGTTAGAACTCAGCATAAATGTCTTTAATTGCATAAAATTTTAAAATTTTCATTTACATTTAAAATGTTTTTAAGCATTTTGTGCAGTCTTTGCTTATTTAAGAGTTAGTTACTATCCTATAAGTATAAATAGTATCTTTACTCAAAAACGTATTGAAAAAATATGTACTTTAAATATTTCGTTCTTGATGCCAAATTAAATCAAAAAACTTTTTTTTTAACTATTAAGGTATGTTTTGTGTTTGATTAAAATATTTAAGTACTCTACAGTGTCATTGCTAAATAAATCAAAATAAATTACTTTAAGTACATTAATAACGGAATTATTAATGCATTAATTTATTATAGTTGTGATTCATATAATCAGGTATAAATTTTTAAGTCGTTTCTTTATTTCTTTTATGTTTTTTAGTGATTTATTTTATATTTAAGCTAAATTATTTATATTTGAAAAGTATAAGTTTCAGATAAAAGAAATTTAAATTATCTAACTTGAAGCAGTTTTGTCAGTAGTTATAGTATTTTGAATGTTTGTATTTTATAGTATATTAGCCTTTTATTGTTAAAAAGTTTATAAAATTTAAAATGTTTTCAGTAATTCAAAAAAAACCAATTATATCATATACATTTTACTTTTATAAAAATCTTTATGAGCAATGTATTTGTTTTAATTTGCACACAATTTCATGTTTTTTTCTCTCATTAATGATTTTCTTACCTTTAAATGAATCCGCGTTGGTTTCCTTAGGTGCTTTTTTAATTATGAAAGAAAAATTATTTACTTTTTGCTGTTTCACCACCAGCAACAATATGTATAAAAAAATATATACCCTCTGCTGACGAAGCATGAACAGTTCGCTTGCGTCAGCTTCTTCGAAAATTGTTCAATGGAATAAATCATTATTGTTAACTTTAATAATTATTAAAATTAATTAGTTTAATTTAAATGACTGTCTTTCTTATAGTTTACATTATAAAAATCATTCCGGTAAAGGCAGTTTTTAATATAATTTTTCTTTTTTTTAATTTCCTCTAAAGTTATGATACAAATTATTCACAAATTGTAAGTAATTTTTCAGGGTTCTTCAGTGGTGCTCAATAAATACAAGAAAAATAAGACAATAATAAATTAAGATTAACAAAAGTACTACATTTTAGCTTAAAAGTAGAACATTTTGAGCAAAATTTCAATTATTGAAATATAATTAAAAATATTACTTTCAAATAAAACCAAATTATAATAATTGAAAATTTATTTTAATGCTAAAACTTTCATAATTTTATCAGAGAAACAATCCTAATCGATTTATTATTTAAAATAATTATTTTCACTTAAATAGCGAGGTAAATATTTTAAGTAACTAATTAAAAGTTTTATGCATGTTATTAAATAAATTAAAGCATAACTTCATGATGAAGAATTAATTTGTGTTCATGTTATTATCTTAATTTCTGATAATTATTATCTAGTCAAATGTAAATATATTTATATTACACAACTGGTTAAATTTAAGGACACTAATCAAATTTAATGTTTTCACGCGTAAAAAATACTTCAATAATAATTAAAGTTTAATTGCTTTTCATAAATCATAAATTAATTAAAAGTAAATTTATTTCAAAATATCCCTTATGACAATAGATACCACATATAGTCCCAAAGTGATTTTTATTTTCTTCCTTCATTCATTAATTCATTATTTATTGAATAATAAAAATTAAAACTTTGATTAAATACATACACATATTCAATAAATATTTTAAATTTTATTGTTAACATATTTTCTACAGTTATTTTTAGTGTTAGGTGTTATAAGGTGTTTTAAATTTCAAAAGTTACATCTTAAACATTAATAAAGATTGTAAGTTAAAGGACTGTATCCCTTTTTTTGCTTAAAATTATTGTTACATTTATCATTTTAAATGCAAATTTTGTATTCATTTCATCAAAATTTGCATGTTCTCTTTCAGTATTCCATTTTTGAATAACATTTTCTTAAATTTTAATCTCAAAGAGGAATTTCAATTAAAATAAATCGGCATGCATTAAAAAGATTTTAATATTTAAATAATTTATGTTAAATAAGGATATTGCTTTTTTATTAATATTTAGCAAAATGACTCTTGCTATTAAAGTTAAAATACAGCTTTTAATTAATTTTTTTACATAAAGAAACTAATTATTTTGCCTGTTGAAGAGATCTTAAATTTGTTGTTGATAATAAACATGTAGAAGTAAAATAAAGTGTTTAGCGGCGCGTTTTATTAATTTACAATTTATTGCCTTGTACTTCGTTATGAATTTATAATTTGCAAATTTTCTGCATCAAAATAACTTAGCATTAATTTTGATAATCTAAAAGTCATAAATTAATACATTTTGCAAGAAGGCGAGTTAAATTAATAGACGTGTTTTCGATTTGTTCAAAACACAACTTTACTTAATATTTTAAAAACATTTTAACGTATTCATTTTTCTTGAATATGAGTACATTTTATTAACTGCATAAAATATTTTGTGTTCATTAAGTAAAGAAAGATTTAACAAAACATTTTTATAAAAAAACTGTTTCGTCTTCCTTTGTTATACGATTCGAAAAACTCTGCATCTAAAAAAAGTGTGGTTACAATAATATGTGTAAATAAATAATTTTTCTCATAAAATGTTGTTCTATTGGTAATAATTTATGAGGTAAAGTACTCAATATTTATGAGGTAAAGTATTCAATTTAATAATAAAATGCATTTTTAATAATAAAAGCGTAATGTAAATTTGAACTAAAATTTAAATTCTGTGAACAGCTGTGATACAATACTTTAGACTATTAGAATCATTTTATCAAAATCAGTTATTTAACTAATATTAATACAGCCGAATAAATATAATGAAAGTTAAAAATCTATAGACCAATTATATTAAGAAAACTACATTCTAGATGATAAAGGTATTGGAACTTATAGGGGAATTGAAATAGACATTTTTTAAAAGATTGTTTGTAAGTTTCTTCTTTAAAATAAGACGTTTCTTCTAGTAAAAATTAAATTTTCATGTTATACAAACGTAGTTTTTATAAAGCTTTGCAATTTCTTCTGAAAAAAAATTACACTTGTACCAAACGTCAGTTGTAAACTATGAAAAAGATTCTATTTTTAAAATATAGTAGTATGATAATACTTTGCTATTTTCCATTAAATGTAATCGAATAAATATTTTGAATTTTTTATTCTTGCATCCTCCTTTAATTCATATTTAAAAATAGAAAATGCGTATATTTTAATTAGTTATATTTATTTCACCTTAATCCATTTTTTAATATACGATATTTCTTTCTCTAAAATATTACCGCACAGTTACAGTGTTTCTACTTACATCTAAGCATCTTCTTTTGAATACCGACTTACAAACAGATATATAAGAATTCTATCAATATATTACAGAATTTGACCATATAAAAAAAATTATTCAAAACAACAGTGAAAATCATAATTTCGTTAATTTATTTTTATGATCAAATATCGCTTTAGTTATTGGAATAAATTAAATTTCGTATAGAGCTAATAAGTTGCCATTTTAATTAAAGCATTTACTTTTTTTAAAATGTCTCCGGGAATAATTCAACGGTAAAACTTCCGTTTGTGTGCTTGAAATTTTCCGTAATTAGAAACAAGATTAAGTTAAAAAATCTTTTTTTAAAAATTATATCCTATTATGTAAAAGATTGCGATTGAAGAGCAATTTTACTCAAATGCTTTATTTTTTTATTTTAGAAATCACTTTATAATTATTTCTCTCAATAAAAAATATATAAAAAATCGTTTTTCCTCTGTATTACCTATATCAGTGTCATAAATAATTGATAAGATTGATATATAAAGCAGTGCTAAAAATAAGATAATGTTAATCAAACTGAAATACTGATCAATGATTAATATCATATTTTCATTACCTATTAAACACACCACACGATATATAAAACAAAGGATAATTTATACTCCATGAAGCACAGAGAAAATTTACTTTGATGAAAGATTAGCAATTCTTCTAATTTTAGTTATTTAAAATAATTAAATCCTCTTTATTATCTTAGTAATCAAATATATAACTTTCATGACGGGGAAAATATTTATACAGAGGATGTTCACACACCTTTGTAACGATTTTGCAAAGATATATAATTAAATATATATTTATATCATTTTCTAACATGCTCAATTTGATATCCCTTTTTCCTAAACTATAATATTACACCTTGATTTCCAATATAAAAGTCCTCTTCTTAAAATATGAAGACTGATGTTGTTCCACTCCTCCTTCACAATCTTAAGGAGTCCACTCAATGGTTTGGGATACCGCTTATAAAGAGCTTGTTTCAAAAGCCTAAATGCACAGTAATCCATAAGTACATCAAGGGAATTGGGGTGGGAATGCGTTTAAGGATAACAACTTCAATTTAGGTTTCATTTTTTAGTTTTAGAATTATGGCTTTTTGCCTTACAATGACGTAACATAAATTAGTAAAGATTGTTTGGGTGAAAGAATGGAATTTCTTTTTTGAAAATAGACTTCTGATGGAAATCCGAATTAATTTTGACATTTTCTTCTACTCTCCGTCTAATTTTAAGTTTTCCGTCATAAGAGAATCCAGTAATAACCATAAAACAATCAGAAAAACTTTCCTGATTTTTTAAGTCTTTTTCTTCTGTTTTCCTGGTAGTAAATCAATCTTTTTCTATTGCACTCAGAAAAATATATTCAAGTTTCATCAATTATGACTACATATTTCCATTTTTCACCCGCCAAATTAATTTTTGTACTATAATCTTCATATAATCTTACGCTGAGAAACATGCTTCGATGTAAAGCGATTAACATCATGCTTTTTTGTTTTCATTGACTTTAAATCATGATTTATAATTATATTCACATTTTCAACAATTATATTTAAAGATTTTGTGATAGTTCTTTGGGTAAAAGGATTTTCCTTTAAAACCTAAGATGCGATTTTAAATTTAATAAGAGGTGTACATACGTATCTTTGTTGAGTATACATTTTTTGTTTTTATTCCCAATCAAATGTAAACTTTGACTTTTCGTTTCTTTTATATTAATTAGGTCACTTACTTTAGTGTTAGATTAAAACCCTAATTTTCACATCTCTTAGAAAACTAAATTAAAACCATTGTTTTCACATCTCTTAGAAAACTAGATTAACACCCTAGTTTTCACATCGCTTAGACAACTAGATTACAACCCTAGTTTTCACATCGCTTAGACAACTGGATTACAACCCTAATTTTTACATCTCTTAGAAAATTAGATTACAACCCTAGTTTTCACATCTCTTAGAAAACTAGATTAAAACCCTAGTTTTCACATCTCTTAGAAAACTGGATTAAAATCCTAGTTTTCACATCTCTTAGAAAACTAGATTAAAACCCTAGTTTTCACATCTCTTAGAAAACTAAATTAAATCCTAGTTTTCACATCTCTTAGAAAACTATGATAAAACTCTAGTTTTCACATCTTTTATAATAACTGAATAAGACTATTTCTCTTCGGATAATGCAACACTTTGCCTTCGATAAATTATTTATCTTTCAACGACATTTTAAAGCAAAGAATATTTTAATTCTTCAGACGATAATTAAACCCTATAACAATTTGATGCCCATTATTTTTTATTTTTTAAATTAAAATTTAATTTCATTAGGAAAATTAAAATCATTACAAAAATGTATAAACACTCTCTTTATTTAGCATAAAAGCTATGCTAAAGAATTCTTTAATGCTTAAGAAATATATTTTATTATTTTTACAAAATTTCTCTTCAAATAAGTAAAACTTTTTATTAGAAACATTTTCTTAAATATGATAAAATTGTGGCTAAATTTGCCCCAATACCCGGTATAAAACCAGACAAAATCTAAATTTTCTCATGATAAAAAAAAATTTACTTTTATTTAATAAGATATTTTATTTTTAATCCTATATTAATGTTTAAATAAACCAAAAAACTTACTTAGAAATATTGAGAATGAAAAAATTAACTCTACTTTAAGAACACTAGATTTGATAGTTTTACCTACATAAAACATACCTACATAGTTTTACCTACATAAAATTTTCTTTGCAGACAAATCAAAATTTATTTCTACTTGACACAGACTTACGATAATGTAGACGAAGCCCAGTCACAATAATTAAAAATTACAATTCGCTTTTTGGTTCTATCCAATTTCACTTAGTACAAGAAGCTATTTAACAAGGCAGTTTTAAAAAATCAACACAGCAAAGTTCAAATAAATAATTACAATCAATATCTTGCAAAAACAAACTGAATGTTACCAAATATTAAAATACATTTTCTATTATTATAAGAAAAATTTTAAATTTGGTTGAAAGGATTGAAAGCATTCATTCACATAAATCACATTTCACTTTGTTTCTACTAAAAGACAATTTGTTGCAAATCTTGAAAACACATACACATTCTCTGGTACAATCAGCGAAAACTAAAAGAAAATCAAAACTAGGAACCGAGCTAATGACAATGATATAAAGTATTGTTTTCCGGTTTTCCTTTAATTAATTACTTTAGAAGTAATTTACAGGAAGATAAATTGATTACATTAGTTCTATAATCGGAAGTTCGTTGAAAAATTGACTTTCGACTATTAAGCAAAAATTATATATTTCAACAAAAATAGTTTATTACTTTTGTTGATGCTATATTTAATTTTATTAGTATATTATAGACATGAGTTTCCTAAAATATTTTATAAAAGTTCTTATAAATATTATAACTCTTCTCGTTTTTTATGTTTAAATACGATAAAAAAATATTCAGAATGTTTTTGGAATAAAAACTTATTTCTCCCATTAACTTTAAATGAAATTATAAACTATGCTTAAGCAGGTTTTTATAAAAAATGCATGGGGTTATAGTTATAATATATATATATATATAAATATCATACTTAAAATATGAGAATTTCTTATATTACCTTAAATTTTAAAATCGTTATTAGTATATTTTTTTAATTCAAAAGCATTTTTCTCATAATATTAATGTAAAGACCATATAATAGTATTTTTAGGTTAAAACGTTTGCAAGAGATACAAAATCAAAATTTTTATTCATTAGCTTAGGCTCTATTGATACTTTCAATAAAATTTTGAATTCATTTTAAGAAACATTTCACAAAAACTGCCTTTTACGTAGAAAAATATTTAACTTTTTTCTGAAATATATAACATTTACACTATAAATACTTTGAGGGAATTGATTTAAATTGTTCATTCTGAGAAGAATTATAATTGAAGTATTAGGTATGACATTGCATTAAAGATTTCTATTTATGAAACACTTTTTATTAAGATCGCAAATTCTTAATATATGCTACAGAGAGAGAGAAACTGAGTCTCCTATTACTTTGGAAACCAGGAGAGTATATATATGTATATAAAAATTCAGAGAAATATTAATTCTCACAAAATTAAAAGCAATGTAATATGATCTCATGAAAATTGCTTCTGCTTATGACAGAAAGTACCTCGACAACTATAGTAAACATTAAGAAATAAGGAATTCATATATATATATGTATATATATATATATATATATATATATATATATATATATATATATATATATATATATATATATATATATATATATATATATATATATATATATATATATATATATATATATATATATATATATAATCACTGTGATATATATATTTCCCATCTTTTTTTGTATATATGATATATATATACTAAAAAAGATGGAGGAAATGTCCTTTATCCAATTAATTTCGAAATTATTCGTATAATATGACTGCTTAAAATAAATTATTCTTATTTTTTTGGGTGTGTTTAATTTAAAAAATTCTGTTCAGTATAAGAGGTTACAGAGTACCTTATATTTAGTTTAATATATTAAGGAATGACACATTAAATATATTTTTTCATTCCTTTTACTAAGTTTGTGCTTTAAAGAATAATTATTTACATATTATTATATAAAATATAATTTAGGTTGCACAATTTCATTTTCTTTATTACTAATATTAGAAACTTAAAAAGTTAATTTAATTATTACCTTTCATGATAGCAAAATATATGAACTATTTACACTAATTAATGTACATAATTAAAAACAAAATAGATTTAAATTAAGGATATAAATTTAATTAAAGTCAAATAAACTTTTCAATTACATTAAAACTCAACAAAGCAACGTTGTCTTGAAATATTAAAAGTTTCACAGCTGATTATATTAATGTGTGTTGTGTATGTGTGTGTGGTGTGTGTGTGTGTGTATATATATATATATATATATATATATATATATATATATATATATATATATATATATATATATATATATATATATATATATATATATATATATATATATATATATATATATATATAAATAAATATATATGATTTTGAGAAAACTACGTCTTAAGAACAGAAATCTAATTAACATTTTAATTATCATAGTTTTTGAAAGGCAAAATTTATGAATATGTAGATACCTTCTTAAAAAGAACTAATTTTATAATTCTATTCCTTGAAGAATTTTCTTTTAAAGTTTAACTAGATTTATATTCACTTGGAAATTAAATAATTCATTATATTGTAATTTTAATTTTTTAGGTAGAAAATATTTAAAATATAATCATAATGCAAGAATTTTAAAAGCAACTTCAAATTTTTCATATGTTACAGTCCATATGTTTTCTCATTCAGATCATTTTTCTTAAGTAATACACTCTACAAAGAACACTTACCTATTGTGCGTTTAAACTTATGTATTTGAATGTCCTATTTGTAACAAAGATATATTATAAAAAGCATTATGAGTTAGTAAAATAAATTTATTAATATATGTATGCAAATAAGATCATCATACAATGTCGTTTCAATTTCAACAAATTTTATATCCACACATATTGGGAGAAATAAAAATACTGAATACCTATTAGATTTTGTGCTTCTTTGAATTTTTCTCAACTGAGATTCTATAGTTAAAATGCCCCTAACTAGACAGTTTTATTGTATTTTATTGCTATCGTTTTCGTTCGAAAGAGAGATGCATGTAACAATTTAATTACAAGGAAATAAAATTTTGATTTGATAGCATTTGTTTGATATCAAACTATTTATTATTTTGCCACTTCAGAGAGAAAATTCGACTAAGTTTTGTTTGGTTTTTCACTCTACTATCACCTTTTCCGCTCGAGGACTAATTCGACCAGCGCTTTCTTGAATTTAAAATTAATTTCAAACCACTACAAAAATATACTCCTGTATTTAGAATTAACCGATGAATCACTGAATTGAATCAACCAGAGGGGTAAATACTCAACTGCTAGCTGGGTCAGAGTTTAAGTTTTAAAGTATATTCTAAATTGCTTTAAAATATCCAGACCCAAGACAGAAATTGAAATCTAAGTTGTTGGGCTAAAATCCAAAGGTCTGACTCTTTAATAACCAGAGCTCTATATCAAAAGGAATCGTGATGAAATATTCAATGTAAGGTCAACTAAATTGAATTTTGAATATATAGCGAAAATAGGATCTTATCTCACGATATAGATACATAAACATTCAGGAATAATTATGTTTATTGAAATTATATTTTTCCTTTCAAAAACTGATCATACTTAGCAAATAAGTAAGCTTGTTGTCATTTGGCTTACTGAATTTTTAGCAGATAATATCCATATAAAACAGAAAAATAATATAGATATAGTTTTTCTGGTTTATATGAATAACCACCTAAAAGGAATTCAACAGCAATCAATATCCACAATTTTCCCAAGAGATTTGGCGTCGCTTCAATTAATAATACATAAAGAAGTAAATATTATTCCTTGTAAACAATAGCTGGGATGTTAGAAAAATTTCCGAAACAATATACAAGTCCATTATATTCATTATTTTACCTCACAGTGATATTATTTATCGTATTGAATGATCAAATAAAAATTTTAAAAGTGACCACAAAATTTTTCGTTAGGTATAATTTATTATTAGTTAATTTTCCTTGCATTACGCAAGCTCCAAAAAATGTATCTATTCTATATTTATGCCCTTATATTTTAACTCCCTATCTGTCACTGGAAAAACATTTTATGAAGTAAATTAAGAGAAGCTAAAGTGAGATCCTAATAAAAAGATATATTCACAAATCTATGCAAATATGATGGGTTTTATTCATTGAACTTTTATAGCCAAACTTATTAAACACATAAATAAATAAAAGGATAATATATTTTTATAAAATATCACATTTTGTAAAAGAATATTATATCATATAAGTACAGGGTTTATCAAACTAGTATAATATATTAATTTTATAGAATTATAGATTTTTAATTTACATAAAATGTTTCAATATTATATATATTCAGTATGTAAAGTAATATAATTATATTATTATATTATAAGATCTTACATGCTTTTGGAAATAATCATCTAATGATTAACGAATATAACAAGTAGATAATTTTAAGAAAAATGATTTAATAACAATAAATAACCAAAGAACTACTATGTTTATTAACGCTATCCTTTATTTAATTCCAGAGCTGAAATACATGTCGAATATTTCAAATGTCATAAATTTAATGGAAAACTTAAGCACTTGACATATGTCAGCAATTAGTTTAAAAAAAGTAGTAAAAACATCAATTCTATCGAATTATTGATATTTAACAGTCAAAATTACTTTCTTAAAATGCATTAGAAACGTATAATTTGAAAAACGTTGAAATAATCCTGTTGAATGGATATGATATATAAAAATGAAATATGTATTTAAGTAATTGAAAATATTGAAAGATTTCTTTGAGAATAAAAGTAATGAAGTATCAATAAATAAAATAAAAATAACATAAATTAACAAGTATATACAAATTGATAAAAACATAATATATAAAATTTTATTCACATCAACTTATCTTATAATTTACTGAATCTTAGAAATACATTTTTCTTTATTATTTAATTTTAAAAAATACGTAAAAAAGAAATTTCAAACGAAGTTATAATTATAATATTCAGATTTTAATACAGTAATGGACTTAATTCTCTATAAATGTATTCTGCAAGAAAATTCGTGAAAACTGTAATCTATTCTTTTCGCATAAAAAAATTACATTTTCAATAAATGTATAAATTTATTCTTCCCGTTTCGAGAACAATTCACAATATCTACACAGGAGCGAGACGAAATAAGATGAAAAAGATTTGAATGCAGATACCCCCAGCGAGCAAAGACCCACAGGGGGTGGGTAGAAGTTTCGCTGACTCATTAGCTTCATTACAGAAGAGGAACCACCCGAGAGCGGGGGCAGGAGAGATGCTGAAGTGGCCTAAATCGCCAGGAAAAATCCCTCTGCTGTTCGACAAGAGTTGATCACTTGATCACGTTTCTCGGAACGATAAAAAATAGAAAAGTGGAACATATTTCGATTGGTTCTGCAGAATCTGACCTCAACTCTAAAATTCACTTTTCGGAGAATACGGGTGAATAAAAGAGAGCAAACGAGGTAGACTCAATCAAGTCTTTCCTCCTACTCTGACTTTCGCCATTTTTCTTTGGAATGTCAGCATAAAATTCCTTATCCTACCCACGATTGTGCGGATGAGATGCTACTCGTCAGCTTGTTCTTTTGTGCTTCAAAAATGGAATGGCTTAAGATATTTTTAGGCAATTTCTACAATTCCAAATGGTAACAGAAAGATTAAAGTAGAGAATAAAGGGATTTTTATCTTGGTTATAAGGAAACTTATTACATTAATTTTAGTTATATCTGCAGCAATGTAAAAAAATGATAATTAAAGTGAACTACAAAAATTATTTTTCTGAAAACTTTTATTTTTTATTGAGTTTAAATTAATATGCACTGCTCCAAAATATTTTTTGATAGTGATATTTCATGACAACAGGTAATTTTCATGATTTTGAAAACTTCTACAAATGGAAAAAAATTATAATTAAAAAAATGCTTCTTTATTAATGGTAAAAATCAATAATGGATTTTTCTCATCGTAAACGACACTCAGAAATTCGATGGCGAACTTCGCCTTGCTTGCTGTCGCTCGAAGAATGCGATTTGAAGGCAGGCAGCAAATAGGTCGACAAGTCGGATTTACCACGCCGTCTCAATACTATGTGACGTAGATGCGTTATCTGATGTCATGGATATTTTAAACCAATGAGAATTCTAATAAAGTGTGGCGTAATCATGATCTCAACTGGAATGAAAAAAACAATCAATTTATGTTAATAATTCATGAAATGAACTTCATTTTTTTCACGTTTAAACTGAAAATTCAGTCAAATGTCTTTTTTAATTAATTGGATTTTCATTTATTTTGTAAAGCCGGACAGAAAAAAATTTAATGCATATTCTTCTGTTTTTATTAAAATAATTTAATGTTTGTTTTTCCGGTTAATAACTGGATAAGAACTTAAAATATATTATTAACATATAGAGCTTATAGCAATCACTTTGCACAATATTTACTTTTATTAAAAACTAAAATTTATATATAACATTTTTTTACAGTACATGAATTATTTTTGTTTGTCGTTATTACATCTTTGTCAGCGCACTTTCTAAGTAATCTAATGTATAAATATTCGGTTTGTCTGCCAACATTTTGTCTAAGGTTGAATTGAGAATGATGACATTAAATGCAGTGAAAGATATGTTAAAATGTTATTCTCTGGTTAAATTAAACAAAAACTAACTTTTCAAAATTTTGATTACAGCAATTTTAATTAATTTAAAACACAATTAATGCTGATTTAGACTCCCTATAAAATCACGTACTCAGAGATGAAATTAATTTAAATGGTGTAACATTCCGCTCCAGAATTCTATTCATTTTAAGAGGAAAAAAATATATGATTATTTTCCTCATTTTTTAAAACTTCCTCTATGAGTTTAGAAAAAAATTGCATTAGGAGTTAAGAAAAAAATGCATCGGATTACCTTTTTTTTTCTATATTCTCACAATGAAATTATTTTTTAAAAAATAACAGTAATACTATTTTTTTTATTTTTGAAAAAGTATTACTTTTGCCCTGTTCAGTGAATGCGTTTTCGTTTTTCCCATTACATCACCACTCGGTTATGTATTGGAAAGCGGATGAAAGATTTTTGATTTCAATACTAAAGATTGTTTTCAAGCATTATGAAATTTATTCGATTTGTTTTCAGCTAATCTATCCTCGAGACTTCTTTCCATATTGTAGGAAACAGCGTTTTGAGAATCTGTTAATTAAATTATTTTGCAAAAGGCAAACTTTTATGTGCTAAATTCCGAAGTTTCCCACCATTCAGTGAAATTTCATTTAAGAGTTTTTATTTATTCATTTATAAGTTCACAAATTTCATTTATGAGTTTTTATTCTTTGGAGTTTTTACTTACTTCAGTATATCATGCATAAAACAAAACCCAATATAAATGTCGTTTTCGCACATACATATATATTTCTGTCTCAATACGTTTATGTTTGTCTTTTCAAATCATAATTAGATAAGAAATTAAAATACGTTTTGTAAAATACACATACTGTGATAAACTGTAAGATTTCAAATTTTCCCGTTTAAATTAAATTTAAGTCAGGAGAGGTTTTTATTAATTCTTTGAAAAATCTTTGACTTTTGCTTATTTCAACATGAAATGTATAAAAATATCTAATGTTTGTTGTATTTCTGTTTTTATTACATTTATTTATTATTCGTCTTTTCAGCTCATACCTCTGCGTTTTGCCCGAAATTTAGGTACATTTTTCCTTGGTAAATTCTAAACTAAGTAAGCATGCAGCAAGTCAAGTGTAAACTATAAATTCATCCGACCGTTCTAAAATGATTTAAGAAGAACGTAGCGAAACTAGTACATACAGCTAGTTAGCTTCAAAAATTCTTTCTATTCAAGCCACATACATTAAATATTTTCTAGCCTTTTTCTAAAAAGTTATTTCTGAAACTTTGCTAAACTTTTTTTTTCCTAAATAGGGCAATATAATTTCGAAATTATTTCTCGATATTATTCTCCAGTAATGCTGAAACAAATGAGTTCTCTTTTAGGCACAAATTCTAATTTTTAATATTTATTTTCATATACAGGAATGCATGCGTCAGAGGATTTGTTCTTCTGGCGAAATGAAAGTTTCAAGCTTGAAATAAAAACGAAAGTTTTGGGCAGAACATGTCCAGAAAATCCAATAAACAGCAATATGTTGAACGCAAAATATAAACCAGTCACGCAATGCCTTTTTTTCGCTTTTTTTTATCCTCTTCGTGTAGAATAACCGAAAACCTGTCTTCCGAAAAGTTTGTTTGAAACAAATATTTTTAAAAAAATATATAACATGATTTAGTATAAATTAAGCAGAACAATGCTATTATATGAATACTTCCATATTTAGTGTTTGTTTATTTTTCAATGTATTGTATATGAAATTTAGTTTAGAATGCATATACTGCATTCACAATAATATTCACAGCAATATTCTGTTATATGTTTTAGCAAAAATGTAGTTTGTGTAATTAATCTTTATTTATAAAATGTAAACATTTATTTTCGAACAAAATCTTCAAATAAAAATCTATGTATTTCCAAAAACATTTTCGACAGCTATAACATAGACTTATACATTATCTTTTCTCTCCTAAATTAAATTTTTAATAGTAGCACCAATTGTGAGCAGTTTTATACAAATTATTTTATAAAATTTAATAATTAAATCTTCCATGTGCAATACTAAGTTGTAGTACACATTGTAATAATATTAATTACTCTCCACTATACAAAATTCAAACTTATACACGACATCACAGGTGAAATATTGGAACCTATGGAAAATTACTGTGCATAGATCAATCCAATCTTCAATTATTCAGATGCTAAAATTGCAATCTTCTGATCATGCTAATGAATATTCTTACCAAACCATCCCATGGCTCCAAATAAAATGATTACACTGCTAACAGCCCATTTATTTGGAAAACTTCCATAGAAAAAAGTCTACAAAAAATTATGCTTGACTTCACAAACATACACCATGGATGACATGTGTATGTGTTACATTTAACTGTTTCCATAGAATTGCTTAAAGTAACCTTGAAAAGTGCATAAAAAAAGCTTTGAGTTACAAATTTAAATCTTTAAGAAACTTTATAAAAAAAAATTACTTGCAAAAATTTCTGAAAATTTTTTATTGGTCAAATAAGTGTTGGTATGATTTTAAAGATGATGATATTTAATATAATTCATCAAATATTGTTTGTTCCAAAATAAATATTGCTCAGTTGGTTGATGAAGAAATCAAAGAAGGGCGTTATAAAATGTTATTTGTGGGAATGTTACTGAGAGAGAGGGAAGAAGTAACAATTTTGCAACATTTTCTTGGGGAGTAACCATTTTGTGATGAGTCTGACATAAATGTACATTACAATGAAGTTGGACGAGAGAGTCAGTCGGCTTTGAGTAGCTATAAAGATTGATTTCCGGTGTGAATGCCTCCATAAAAATACTATTCGTAAAGAAGAGAAACTTTAGCCTGATCTTTTCCTATCTGCTTGCAAAGCTCGTTAAAAGTGTGAGAAGAAAAATCAACAATATTTTAAATGGTCAATTTAAAATATATTGTGTTAGTAAAATTAATTGAAGACATTTTATACACAAAAAGATATAATATATGTACGCTATATTTGGAAAGTAGAGCATTTTCAAATATTTATACAAATAAATATATATAAATACATATTTTTTAAATGAATTAAAGTGTAAAAGTATTAATCTTAAAGAAGTATGTGACAAGCGCTATCGGAATAAAACAGATTAAAATTAGTGTGCGCGTTTTGTGTTTTTTCAATAAAAAATATATAAATTTGTATTTTCAAGATTTAGCTTTAATCCAACTAAAAACTTGATGACATGAAAAGAGAGGACCTCTGTGGCCTGGTTGATTAGAGCGTTGTTCTCATTATTGGAAGGTAGTGAATTCGAATCGCGGCTTAACCGAAGATCCGTCGTGTTCGCTAAAGGTGGCTGGGGCACGTTAAAACTGGACATGCTCGCAATGTCCTCCAGGTGAGATGATACCTCTAGGGGTCTTCTGTTTGATCCCTGCTTCAATATCATGAAGACTCCACCCCGCTGCTTCTATCTTATTGGTAGAGCCCAACTCAGGAATAGGTACGGGGAAGCGTATTGTTTCAACAACAACATGAAAAGCAACATTTTTTAATTTTTAGAATCTCTTTTCATTCAATTTTTATGCCTTTTAATTATAATTTCTAACTGTTTAATAACAACATTTATATTATTTAATACATAATATCATTAACACATACACATATTTATATTAATATTTTTATGCATTAAACTTTAAAAGTTATTAGTTAATGTAACAGAGATATTGCTAGCCATTGTTTTTGTGAATGCTTTAAAATCTCTTAGACCTTATATTTTGCTACCATAAGAAACTACAATTGCTACCCAATTAATATATATAGAAGAAAAAAATGAAAACTAAATTATATTTTCATAAAACTTTTTAATCGAGTCATTAATAAAAAATAAGTTGATGAACTATGGAAGCAATTATTTTAGGTTATGAGAGCAAAATATAAGAAGTCACTTGTCAAATTGATTTAATCTAAACATGCATGAGGTGTTAGTTTCTTGAAAAAGGGTTTATCTTTTATATTTCAATAGACAAATATAGGCTTTCACATAAGCTTATAAAAGTAGTTACTAACTCTCAAGCAAAGCATTTAGTTTCGCATATAACACAAAAAGCATAGCAATTAAACACTTTTTGTATGTTGCCGTTATATCGAAAATACAGCAATATACTAATACTTTTTTTCTATACACTGTTTGAATTGCACATAAGGAATTTATCATGGATGCATTTCAAACTTTTAAACAGAACTGAGAAGTTTCAAAGCACAGACAGCATTCGACATATATATCTTGTTAAAATTTCAAGAAACATTCTGCATTATACAAAATTACTTTTGTTCTTTTATTGTTTACTAATATATATATAAACTATAAATCGGAAAATTTCTTCTCCAGAGAAGCAAAACAACAATTAAAAAAAATATATAGATTCTTAAACAAGCACAAATAATGTAATGTAATGTATTTTGAAAAAAAGAAATATATTTTCATCTACAGAGTTATATCCGTATGCAGATTATTAAGTCTGAAGTATTGTTGAAACCATTATCTCTTCATTTTGCAAGGATTTCTATCATCAAACTAGCGTGCACTGTTTCTTTTTTCAGCACTTTAGAATATAAAGCTAATAGGTCTAATTATATAAATGATATGCATATATAATATATATTTACCTAAATCTAGTTATTCCTAGATTTAGAGATTTTACAAGAACGTTGTTCGTAACATTGCGAATATGCAAAATTAAACTGCGTTCGTCATTATTATTCCTTTAAATTCTGAGCTATTGTGAAATTTGATGTTTCATGCTTCCAGTTTGAAATAGAAAAAGGATATACTGAATTTTCTTTCATCGAGCCATAGGTGATTATATGAATCCTTTCTTTTTATATTTCCTGAATTTTTACAGCTTACAGAACATAATTTTATTTTTAACTTTATATGCTGCCTGACATAGCAATGTAGCATCATGAAATATTGGTTACGTTTTATTGATTTCTCAAAGTGAAGTTTTGGTTTATTTCTCAAAACATGCAACGAAATAAGTTTTTTTTTTTTTTAATTTTTTAAATGCAAGTTGGTTATGCGATTGTGGGCCTCAAGAGAAAAAGAACCAGCTGTCACATCTGTTTGATGATTAAGAAATCCAAACATCTGGAAGTTCAATGCTGCAGTAGACACTTACGTGAAAAGTTGGCTGGATTACGATATCGAAATATTTTATTTTTACAATCGAAACTCGGATTAAATAATTACGTAAATGTTGTTGGTCTTGCTATCGTATTACAGCTCAAACCGCGTAGATGATATATATATATATATATATATATATATATATATATATATATATATATATATATATATATATATATATATATATATATATATATATATATATATATATATATATATATATATATATATATATACATATATATATATATATATATACATATATATATATATATACATATACATATATATATATATATATATATATATATATATACATATATATTATATATACATATATGTATATATATATATATATATATATATATATATATATATATATATATATATATATATATATATATATATATATATATATATATATATATATATATACACTAATTTAAACATGAATTCTCCGTCTGGGTATAAATGTTTTTCATACTGTGTCCAATATTTTTTGTTGTTCCATGGTGTTGCATTTTCTATGTATTCAGTACATATATGCCCTTCAAATACCATTTAAGTTTTCATATACAATTAAAGAAGTTCTTTGTTATATTTCCTAAAATTTTTGAGATTTAAAAAGCGCCTATTTTCCTAAAAAACTACTAATATGTTATCCAGTCCAAAATTTTTTATAGTATTGTTTTTTAAAATAAAACTCTTGATCATTATCTTCAGTTAGAATCATTCGAATTTTACATTAAGTTTCCAAAACTGATCGATTTTAAAATGCAATAGAGTGAGAACTTTTAGTCTTGATATCATGAATATCTCGATAAAAATATGTATTTTTTTAACTTAAAAAAAATTTGAATAATATTTTCATGAAATATCAATGATGGTATGCAAAGAGTACTCAAAATTTAAAGGAATTTCATACATTTTTTCATATGTTTAGTGTACAGTTTGTTTCACACAGCTATTTAAAAATAACATTTTCAAAATATACACAGCTGTGCTTTAGATTTCAAGTTATAAATCATCTTTTCAATCACTGTCGTTCATTATTATCACTTAAAGAAAACAAAACATTTTTATATTATAGTCATATATATGTGTTTCCTTATTATTGTAAATTTTTTACAGTAAATATTAATATTTTTTTCATATCTCAGGAATCCACAAAAAAGACATATGTTACGAAATTCTAATTTGATGTATTAAAAATTACTCCAAGAGCATTTTATAAAGCTTAAATTAATACCTGCAATATGAAAATATGCATCTGCAAAAAGAATTCTAAAAACCATTACTTTAACTATATACCATTACTTAGATATAAAAAAATTTCTCTCGTTATTTGTCATCTTTTATATCTATAAAAAATAAAAATATATGATAAAAAGAAAATTATTAAGCTATAATATAGAAAATGTAAGGTGTATCTGCACTATTAATATAATAACATTACTTTTTATTCAATCATTGTTTTTAAGGAATGAAAAGTATGTGAATAAACAGGAGTATAATAAAAAATAAATAAAACTTCAAAAATTTTATATAGTTTAAATAGGCTTTCAAAATTACAATCAATGTGAAAAATTAATAAAATATTAACGCGAAAATAAAAATTTATAAAAGAGAAAGCAAAAAAGAATCATAAAAATTAAATAAAAATTTGATTTTCTTATTACTTCAAAAATGTCGCTTCTAGCACGATTACTATAAGAAATCCAATTTTTTTTCCTGTATTAGATTTTAGTAAACACATTTTTTATGCAAAGCCACTTATGCTTCGAAATATTCATAAAACTTTCTTATTTAATTTTTTCTTAGGTTTTTCGTAGATTATTTTTTAAAAAAATCAGTAATATTTCCTCGCTGCGCTTATTTTTACTATTGAAATATTGTTATCCACAATCAACGATTTTATGCTTTTTACATTTTCGTATAATACAATAGGAAATACATTAAAACTATCTTAAATATATTTAATCACCTATCAACAGTTTTAGGCTATTTAGAATAATGCCATTTTGGCTTGCAGGCATTTATATAACGAAAAATATATATATACAAAGCAATTTTTTGAAATTGTGCAAAATTATTTTGTTAGATTTCAGTTTTCCTTCTGCAAATTGAGTTTGAATTCTAAAGTAAATGCTAAAATCTATTTTCGGATACATATTTGTTAATGCATTCCAATGTTTATGAACAGATAATTATACAATTTTCTTTTTAAATAAGGAGACAAAATGAAAATATTGAAATATTGATTGTATAATCACTTAAACTTAATATTAGTGGTCAAGTAGAAGAGTTTATTAAAATAGTAATGTGCGATAAAAAATATCCTATGCCAACTTTAATAGTATTTTAGTTACAATGAAGAATCGCTCGCAGTTTCTAAAGTTTTGATTGTGACCAGTTAGACTTAACTAATGTGATCAAATACGAAAGTCAACTAAAAAACACCACAGTTGTCATATGATAATATACTATACGAGCTTTAGCGTTATTAAATTACAAAGAATGTTAATGACTATAGACCGTTATAAATACAATATACTTTTAAAATATTTACCGATAAATCTATTAGTGTAACATGGAAATTAGAGGATAAATTTTTAGGTGAAGAGTTTACTTTGATCATCTTATATGGGGCTATATTCAAACTATCCATATTTTAATATATCCACAAAATAATTATATAACAAATCTATGAAAAATAAATAAAAAAATGATAAATCATAAGCAGAAATGAAGTCATCAATTAATAGTTACATCAATTACTTTAACCAAGAACTACGACAATGTGTGATGAAAAGTGCAACTTTTAACAAATTATAAAAGGTTTTCCAAAGGAATGCAATTTTTGAAGGTCTAATAAAATACAAATTTTTTAATGATATTAGATAATTCACATATTTTGTAGCGTGCGCTGTCTGTGAATGTGTATAAAATATAATAATGTACAAATGTCCACCACGATGTTGTAAGGACATTCTCGTAATTTTAATGAAATTCTTTACAGCTGTATGTCTAGTTCTGGTATAACATATAATATCTTGGCCTTTAGCTCAGAAAACTATCGTTTAGTCAAAGTATACACGATACTTCAAATACCTTAATAGAAAGGGCTCATAGTTGTCACATCATAACATCTTTGTTGCTGTTTCATGTCACGGTCGTGAAAAACCATTTGACCTAAGAACCTTCCTCATGACAAATTCATTTTAATACTCGATAAATGACAGGTTCAGACATTTTTTTAATTATTATTTTTAAATATCAATACGATCCCAATTCAGACCACAAAACTCTTAATATACAACTGCAGCTCTTGAATTTCACGTTTAATGCATTTTGAGTGCTTTCTTCAAATAAATAAAGATTAATTACAACTTTTGCCAAAATGTCACATTACAGTCATTCGTCATGGCTGTTACTTGAGATTCTCTGTGTGCCAAATTCTATTATTACTTTTTATTCACAAAACCATTATATCAAAAGATTGATTATCAATGTAAAAATTACATTCTTAAATTTTTATCAACACTATTTCACAAATATCTGACCAAAAAAATGCTCGGTGTTTCCCATTATTATTTGGCTACAGTTCTTCAGTCAGTTTAATTTTTTTAGGTCCAAAAATATCCAATTTCTTTCAGAATTCATCGTTTGTAGTCCTTTATGCATTCAATCGTTGTAATGGCAACTAGAATTTACAGAGATTACAGCAACAATATTACTTACAATCTGGATATTTTCTAAAGAATAACCAATAGCACTCTCTAATGGTTTAATAGCAATCATTTGATGGCTTGAAGACATTGAAACGGTTTTCTAAAATGCAGCAATCTGTCTCGTCATATTCCACTTATTAGGTACATTGCTTCTACAAAGCAATGCATCTAATATTTATTACAAAGTAGAGGAATCATCTCTTGCACGACATGTTACAAATTCGCCACATTTGTAATAGGTTTTAACTGTCATAGCAAGCTGGTCCTCATGAAGTGCATAATTTATATTTATGTAGAAACCAAATAATGATTATAATTTATTTGACTACTAAACTACAAAGTCAACAAGTGAAAATCTTGCAACATTCAACACTTATATCCATATCACAAAAACAGAAATAGTAGCATTTTAAAAGTTGCGCATTATTATTTATGCTATCTTTCCAATATGCATAAAAATTATAATACATCATTATTATTATGCATTCTATGGACGTTATGATTAGATTATTTTTCTTTTAAACTTATCACCTTTGTTGTTTTTGATTGTTCTATATCATATATTCTTTTATATGTCCCATACGTTATTTTATATCGTTCATTTATGATTAAAAATTAACTGTAAATTAAAAATGGCTGAATGATTTGAACTTGCTTTTAACAAATTTTTTTATATCTTTCTAGTAATGTTGTGATGAGGATAACAATTAGAAAAACTTAGTCTTTAAATTTTAAGGGGACCAAGCATTTTTTTAAAGAGTCCAGTTACTGATTTCGCTGTTTCTTGAACCTCTGTATAAAAATTATCCTATTCAGAGCCTCGTTTTCAATCCGAATAATGTCTAGTAATCCAACTACACGATAATTTTAGTAGAAACTGTTTTATGGGACGCCATGAATATATATGTTGTTTATTCAGATTCTCTCTCTCTCTCTCTTTGCACATGTACAAAAAATTTAAGATTTAAGAAAATCTCAAATAAATTAATTGCGTAATAGAGGAGAAACTATGTCATATTTATTAAACATTCATCGAAATAATATGTTTATAATTTATACATTTTATGCTAGAAATTGGCTCTAGATTTACGTGGTCTAACAAGATTTGCTAATTCATTAAATTGATTTTCGTTATTTTATGAATTGGAATGCTTGTATATCGCCTGAAAAGAAACACTAAAAATATTTTGCTTAGGATTTCCGAACTACATTATTATTTCATCAATATATTTGGTTTATACTTATTAAAATAATAATGTGTATAAAAAGTTTCACCATGGTTCAAAATTCATAATGGATAATTTATGCAATTACTTCAAATCAATATAAATTCATATTATACCACACAGATTTATTGTCTGCATTTACACACACAGAGAATAAATAAATAAATGCTTTGTAATTAATAATATATATATATATATATATATATATATATATATATATATATATATATATATATATATATATATATATATATATATATATATATATATATATATATATGATATGAATGAAGCAATGACAAAGCAATTTTGTGATGAAATGAAGATGCTGAGTTGATTCTCAATGTGCTGATCATAAATATATACATTATATTTTTTTTTGGGTGGAAACATTTAATTATTAGTAAGAGGAAGCTGCTTGATAAACATGGATAACAAGTTGCGAAACGAAATTAAGTGGGTGACCGGGAACAAGTTGCTGCCAGGATCAAAGAACTAGATGGTTACAGAAAAGGAGAGGAATAAAATCCAGGTGCTTTGATGTCTCTAGAGAAAAACTCCGGAGTAGGAATCTTAGCAGGCAAATATCCGTTTGGTTCCCAGATCCCGAATCAGGAATGAAAAGGGTTTCTACATTTCACAGTCATCAAACATTCAATCATGAAATAAAGAATGGGCAAAGAGGGTGTCAAAATTAGAAAATGGTTCCAACACACCAAATCCTTTGGCAAGATTCCGAATCAGGAATGAAAAGGATTTCCTTATTTCCCAATCATCATATATACGGACATGAAATAAAAGGAGTGAAGTGTGGGGACCGAAATTAACACACCAAATCCTTTGGCAAGATTCCGAATCAGGAATGAAAAGGATTACCCAATCATCAAGTAACAAGTATACTGTCAGGAAATAAAAAAGGATGATGTGGAGGGCAAAATTGGAATTCTGTTCCAACATACCAAATACCTCGGGAACTAAGTTAAATGCTTTTGCATTGCTTAGAAAGATAGTTCATTTCTGTAATTGCCTTGCATCTATATAAATATTTTTGAAAACCCTCTAATCTTTATAATGACTGTTGTTTCCGGTTTCTGGTATCACCTACGAACCCTATGAATTAAATTAAAATAATTTGAGATTATCGGAAGCACTCATTATATAAATTGACCGAGGATTCTTTCTTGTCACTTTATTCCGGCAACTTCTGATATTAAATTTTCTCTCGACAAGATCAAAAATTTTAAACCTGAAACCACAGCACTTCTTTTGTCTATTCTTCTCCAAGAAGAGAAACAAAGAGAGAGAGAGAACTCAATAGAAAAAAATCATAAATTCACAGAGATTACAAAATCAGGAAACGAGTACTTTCGTATATTTAAATTCACAATTATTTAGCCATGTGAATAAATTTTTTTTTCTACAAATTGTATATACAATCAAATTTAGAAAAGATTTCGAATATTGGACACCTGATCCATTAAGAAATTCATAAAGAAAACCTAAAAATCATAAGGAATTTTATAATTTCACACGGAAATTTCTTCAGTCTTGATAAAGACTTACAGTTATTTATTAAGATTCAGCATTCCTTTTACATTATTCACTCTTTCAGATTTCGGCATCATTCCTCTCATTTTGTCACATTTTTTTACTGTTCGATTATTTTTCTCTTTTTGCTAGAACTTTGTATGCAAACATTCCACATTGTTATCTTGACATCTTTTACGTGTCAGCCTAATCGCTGAAAGTTATTGTTAGGCTTTCATTTAACATCCATAATATTTTATTTTAAAGAAGTTTTTTCATTAACAGTAGACAGGTATCTCAAGGAAGAATATCTAAAAAGTTCCAAGCAGCCATCTCGACAAACGAGTATGCAAAATATTAATATGCATATTATTCAATAAATTTGGATGAAAATGGAAAGGGGTGAATACAGAAAAAATTATTCGCCCTTCTTTTTATTATAAATTAGGTAATAGCCATCCTATTTTTAAAAATACTTGAAATAAACTTTTTTATTTGTTTATTTTTTACTTATTGTGTTTCTTTGCATTTACAGATATCTATATTGTATATATTGTTAATTGCTATCATATAGTACAGTATGAGGATTCACTCCATTCCCTTGTTACACACACATATGCATCTCTATATTATATGAAGTGTACTTTGAGACGTTTACAGATTACCTTATTAAAAACAAATCAAAGAAAAGTGATTTCACAACCTAGGCAGATTACCGAATTATGATATATAAAAAAAGTTTTGCAACTTACCTTTACATTAAAGAAAGTAAAAAAAACTTTGCGTTTTTATAATTCTTCCTTAAATTAAATCTAATAGACATCTCGTTCTAGCATTTTAATTGAACAAATCACATTAGTTCATTCATTTTTAAATTGCTTTAAAAGATTTTATTTCATTCAAAAAAACATTTTATTATCAGATATTTCAGTTTTATATTTACTAGAATATTTTCTAAAACCGTTCATGTGTTTCGTTCGTAAGAAATAAATTGAAATAACTGCAATTGGGGGGAAGGGGGAGAAAATAGTCTTTTTTTTCTGAATAAGCTTATGAAATGTAATAAAATAATTTTTATACTTATTATACACTCCATAATATATATAGAACCTGTGAACTATTGTAAGGCTTCTTTAAGTAGCCACTTCCTGTTTGGCTTCTAAAAGGAATAATCATAAATAATAGGCCATATTCAAGTGTCACGAGGAGGGAAAGGCGGAAAATGTCTCACGAGATTTTTCTTTTAACTTTTTCGGACTTATTTTAAAACCGCATATTGGACAACCTAAAGGCCGAAAGACATAGGGCATTTTATCAACCACTACATAAATTGCCTTCTGCCAGGATTTTTCGTATAGTGAGCTGTATTTACGTATCAAAAGGGAGCTAACCCGGAAAACTCCCAACCATGACAACCGTGTATACTGAAGGTAGAAACTCAACATCCATTTCCAGTTCTTAAACAGTGACTGGGATATAGACCGAGACTTATGTTCCAAAATGAGCTGTCCTACCCCCAGACAACGCAATTTTAGATATTTTGGAAAAATCATGTTTACATTTCAAAATATAATTGAATTCTTATCTTACAGTTCTGCAAGAATCTTACAGTTCTGATAAACAGATAGCGGTGCAGGCGTGGCCCGGTCTGTACCTTTAGCTTAACGGGTTTGGGATACTCTCACATCACCAAGTGTTTCGTAATTTTTAACCACGTTCAGGTGACGAGGTCGCACTTGAGTTGATGAGAACGACTCTTTTCCCTAAAAGCCTTATGGCTTCCTTTTGTGAATATTATTATTTACATATTATTACTAACATTAAATACATATTATTTACATAAATTATTTACATTATTTATATATATTATCATTTACAAATATTATTATTTACATTAATTAAATATTATTTACAAAAGGAAGCCATAAGGTTTTTAGGAAAAAGAGTCATTCTCATTAGCTCATGTGTGACCTCGTCACCAGACAGTGGTTAAAAATAACGAAACACTTGGTGATGGGCGAGTATTCCAAACCCGTTAATCTAAAGATACAGACCGGGGCACGCTGCAGCGTTATCTATTTATGTCCTGTAGACTGCAGATCTAATGCAGCTCCAAAATAAATTATGATGATGAAGAAACATATTCCCACCCTAACATTACGTTGTTTCTAATTTTTCTAGACTGGTGTGGTATAGAAGTTTGCAGAGTGAAGTTTAAAATTAGGTGTGGATCTCGTCACTTATCAACGTTTCTAAATTTCGAAACTATTTGCCGTATTGTTTGACATAAATATGCAACAGAAAAGAGCAAAATTATATGAAATAAAGGGAAAATAATTTTCAAAGTATAAAAGTTAAAAATAGAAAAAAATTCATTTAAACCTAAACAAATCTATGAACACGACTTTCTTTTCATTGTTTTCATCAATTTCAAAACAATTAATCAACTAACGTTGATATTATTTTAAAAAATACCAAATGTGTAGGTTGTGTAATTACAGTTTCTCCCAGTACATCTATAACTATTTAATAACTATTAAATATTTCCTTTTATTTCTTATAAATAACAATCTTAATATTTCCTTGTCCTTACTAACATTTGCAGCAGATTCGTGTTTCAGTATAATTATTATTAATACTGTGTACAATTCGATTGATTATCACAAATCTATCAAGAAAAATGAGTTTCATCCATTACATGTATCATGAAAACAATAATAAATTGATATAGATTGCCAAAATACTCGGAACTATGAGAATAACCTAATGAAGAAATCCTTTGATCTATTTTAAGGTACGTGAACGATTAAGATTAAGCTACTAATCCGAACGATGTATCCAGCCATACAAGTCGATATGATAGTTTACTTAAGCTTACCAATATCGTGATAACGAAACTGATTAAATGCCCCACTATAACAAATTATTTTTGGATAACTTAAAATATAATCATATCCCTTCCTTTCATTAACAAAAAAATTAGAAGAGATGGTGTTAATATCCAAAGATTTGGATATATATTATCATTTATATCAGGAAAAAATATATCGTTTTAGTATTATCTAATTCATTGATATTTGAAACCGTATTTCCTTTGTAGTAATTCTGTTTATATTGAAATTTAACTACAAATATTGAAAAATCAACAAGAAAAAGTAGTACAATGCATCAAATTTTTGAAAACATGATAAGCAACGTTATGATTTTCGATGACAATAAACTATATATAGCTAAAAACACTCTAATAATAATGTTGCATTATTAAAATAATAAGAATAAAACTAACCAAAACCAACGAATACTTGTCCAGCTATGTAGCTAAATATTCTTTTACCATGTCAGTATAATACATGTTATTCAGATTGCTTATTCGATTACGATTGATTATTTCTTCAGACTAAAGCCACTGAAAATAGCAAACCTTATAATTCTGAATAAGATTCTAATAGCGAAGATGACACTTTAATAGACATTTGATGCACATAAACCTACTCAGAGATATCATGTATACTTTTATATCATTTTGCTATATCAGGCGTAGAACTCTGTATCTTTCGGTCATGATAGAGTTGCTTAAGTCCTGTTTAAAGAAAGTATTCAATTCTAGTATAAGTATGGATAGAACTCCTTGATTCTCAATAGAAGTTTTAACTCATATCAGGAATTTTCGAAGGGATTAAGATCACGACTCTATGCAAAAGTGAAAGATATTTTTATATTACTGTTTACCAGTGGTATGTAGATATATCTAATTAAATCATTCTCAAATTCAACCTTTATTACATATAATCTTTAAAATTTACATGTTAAGCCAACATCGCAACCAAATCACAATCTGAAACGATCTTTGGTTGTTGCAGTGTGCTCATTCGCTTTTAATTTCACTTAAATGCACTTTTGGGAATCGGTCATTTATTATAAAATAAAGTTTTAATTTTTAAATTATTTTACATATTTTAACTTATATAAGATAGTTTAATTTTTAAAAATATGTGTATTCAATTGTTGATATGAATTTGTGAAAATTTTCAATTCCCTTCCAACCACAGGAGCAAGTGTGTGCGGTATCGATACAGAAGAAGTATTGCCATTAGATAAATAATAAATGAAAATATATTCATGAATTCAACCTATAATATTGTATTATACAGAGGAATTTTTAATTTAACCTTTTGTAGAATGTTTTTCATTTAATTAAGTAAATGAATATTCAAAATCGATTCTCATGATTTCTCTTTTATCTACTTTAAAACACCAACTCCCAAGATTTTATTGTAATTTGGTTTCCCAGTATGACCAAACACACCACAATAAAATATAAGTAAATACATGAAAAAGTATAAGTGAATTTTAATTTTTAATTCTCATCAGTCAAGGAAACATGAATGAAGCAATATTTTTATTAATTTTGAAATGAGATTAAAACAATATTTATAAAAAAATAGCATCATATGACAGACATGCTGAAAATATACCTGCTTCGTTGCATTTTGTTTAAATTCCTTTTCATTTAGTTCAATATTGTCAGGTATAATTTAAGTTTGATCTATTTTATATTTACTTAGTTTAAATTTTATCACTAGGAATCATATCTAGACATCGCGAATCCCGCAAACTTATCAACTGAAAAGACATTAAATTAATGCAATAAGATAGCAGCAGAATATAAATTATAATATTTTTTATATACAAGCTGAAATAAGCAAAAGCCCAAAGATTTTTTTAAATTATATTTATGGAAGTTAATATATGAACTTCCATAGTTTAACACGTCATTACATAACTGACAGCATCTCAAAATGATTTGTTGCATCACGAAATGAAATCTTGTCTATTTATTAGTTAAAAACATATTGAATCGAATGTATAATGCTTTGAAAAATTTCTTTAGTTAAGAAGATATTCAATACTAAAATCGAGACTCTTTATTCATGTGGGTTTTAATGCACTTTTGAAAGATGACACATTGAGATATGCCGAATGACATTAGTTAAAAAGGGCAATGACAGTACTTTATCACAAAAACTGAAAAATAATTAATATCATTACTTTTTAAAAGAAGAACAGTATGAATATAGAAAAAAAGAGGATTCAGAGCAGTACATTTTCTTCAGTAAATTAAAATAAACTTAAGCACATATATATATATATAATTACATGTATATATATATATAATAAATTCAGGTGATTATCGAAAAACGGAAACACCAGAGAATTAAAATTTTTTAAGCACACATCATAAACTTTAAAATATATATATATATATATATATATATATATATATATATATATATATATATATATATATATATATATATATATATATATGATGTTTACCAGTTTTTTTTAATAATAGAAATGTATGCATTCTGATAGCATGTGGTAGTTTCATTGAAATTCTGTAAGTCTTGGGTAATTTTAGAGTAAAATATCGAACCTGATGCTCAAAAAGGACGAATTGTAGGAGTCCATCTAACTGGAACAAGCGTAACCGATACATCTTAATTTCTAGGTGTTTCCAGAGGTACAGTGTCTAAATTAATTTATAACACATTACACACAACACGGCAAGACAAGTTCGAAAAAGCAAAATAGTGAAAGGAAAATGAAAATGAAAGAGACCTATGACTATAGAAGCGAATTGTAACGTCTAAAAGCATCGTTCTCGTTATCAGAAGGTAGTGAGTTCGAATTCCGGCAATATATATATATACGCACACAAACAGCTATTAGAAAGAACTTTTTTCAATATAGGAGTGACAAATTTTTCTCAAGTTTTTGGAACCATGAAATGATGAATTATGGAATCAAAAATGTAACAAAAACTTACCTTTATACATGTGACTATACATAAACAAGAGAATTCTTGTTAAAAAAATACACATGTACTCAAGATTAAAAGAAATTTAATTGCAAATTTATTTAATAGAATAGTTAATCTTGTGTATCGCTTAGAAAGGGTTGCCATCGCCACCTAAAACAGGTTTTTAAAAATTTATACATTGTAGATTAAATTGGTGTACATGTAAAATAAATCAGTTTTACTTTACTACTCAATTCTCTCATAACTGTATTTCAAGAATTTCTTTGTATAAGTTCTTTACATAGAAAATAATAATAAATCTTTTTCTAATTCCTTAAAAGCAATAACCATCTGCAACGAAATAAATTGTGTAGTTGATATACGTCACCGCTTTGTTAATCGAAAATAATATTACCTTCAAATTGAAAAATTTTTAAACTTCAAGGATTTACATTTTTGAATAATAAATTTTTTTAAGCATCTTAAGTATTATAAAAGAACTGAATTCTCTTATATTGCTCATTAAGAATATCATTCATAAGATTTGAAACTTGTATTTGCGAAAAGAATCACATGAAATAATGTATTTTACTTTTAAAAGTAAAAGCTCTATCACCATGCAAAAGTTGGTGATGAAGTATATTTAAAATGGTGAAATTCTTCAGCTAGCAGCATACATCTTGTAGAAAAATGAAATGGAATGGTTTCCGTAGAACAGATGACAAAATATTCAATGCATACCTTATTTTTACTAACTTCTAAAGAAAAAAACACCAATCACTTTTAACTTATCTAAAACAAAGTTTCACAAGTTACAGGAAAATGTTGGATCTTTATCAATTTTGTAAATTTGAACCTATCTCTTTCCTCAGTTGGCAAAAAGTTATCAATTAAATGGTTTATTTCATACTGAATTCAATATTCCTTGATTGTTTATAGCAGTGTACAAAAGAACATTTAGCACAGAATCATTAAATTTAAGGTATTTTTAATTCGAAGATGTTTTGAACTTTTTTAAACAGCAACAAAAAACCCTCAACATCTTAACCCTTGTGTTATTGTCTTTTTATGTGAATAAAACTATTATAAATACTAAGTCTAAAATACGCATAACATACTACAAATATAAACTCAAAGTCCTTTGACCTTTTTATACAATTGATAAAACATTGATCTACATTTTATGAGCAATGGTTTATCTCATTAATGATTAATAAAAGCTGTTGCTAATTTTTTAGAATTTCTGAATTTCCCATCAACTTCGCATTATATAAAAAAACTTGGAAAAACTAAATAATTATGAATCAACACAAACTAATCATTCTTACAAAAAATTTATATTTCTGAATATCCCATTTAAATAAATATAAGTCAGCATATAAATATGAAATATATAGCACTGATTCTACTCCAAAAATCCTGATACTTATTCCATTATTCTGATTAATATAAAATTTCAATTATCAACATTTATGTTAAGAAATGGGAATTTTCTGTATAATATCTGTTATATAAGAAAGTACAACTGATTCTTATGATTTGTGTGTATAAAGAAGTTTCTTTTTGATTCATCCTTAAAAATATTTTTATAAATTTTTTATGTTATTTCATTTAATTTATTTAAAATGAATTCAAGATAAATGGAAACAAAAATATTTATTGTACACGTGCCAGCACATAATTGTATATAGAAACAATAGAATATTTTTATTCTTATTTTCATAAAAAAGATTCCCAACAGAATTATGAACAACAGATTTAAATTATATAATATGCATTAAAGCATACATACATATATATCCATGTAATATATGTATATATGTGTATACATAACTACATATGGAAAATAGACACTTTAAATATTCTAACTTGATTCAAAAGAAATACATTTTTAATAAATTTAGAACTACATATTTTAACAAAACACATAGCAATGTTAAAATTTATTCTCTCAGAGTACATGTTGGCAACTTTAAAATATTTTATAAGCATAATCATATGATTCAAGTTAAATAAACTCGATAAAAACTTATGTAAAAATATGATAAAAACATAAATATCCTTAACATTAACAAATTATAACAATTGTAATTAAAGTACATAAATTAATAAAATATGTTCTTACATAAAAATTTTACAAATGTAACTTCAATAGTTATAAATTTAGGTAAACAAAGTCAACCATAAGCACAGGCAAATTTGCCAATCAAATATAATTTATTATTTTTGATTTAAAAGTCACATCAGTAAGTAATAACACACTTCCTACAATAACATAATTAAAACATAAAAGAAATTTAAAAAATGCCCAAGAAATTTAAATTAGAGAAATAACACAGAAATTTATAAAATGCACAGCTACAAATATATATTCCTATATAATCCAATATCACATACTTCAAATTAAGAAATAGAATAAATATTTTAACACAAAAATTAAGAAAAAACAAAAAGTATTCATGTAAAGGTAATATACAAGACAAAAATGTAAAAAAAACAACAATAATGTGCGATATGAAGGAAGTGTCTTAGAAATTTTACTCCCTAAGTAAGCCAGCACCATGAACATTTGCATGCATTTTCCAGAGAGGAAGTTAACACTATACATAACGCAAACAGCACCATATATAGAATCTAAAACACATTGCACACAAAGAGACTACGACAAACCTCTCCCCAAAAAGAAAAATTGGGATGAATAGAAACATGAGAGGTAGTTGAAATAGGAATGTGTATACATATATTATATTTATAAAAAAGAATCACTTTTCCTATAAAAATATTTTCTTGATTATTTCAATTAATCAAGCAAATTGATTTTAATTCTCTCAAAAAGGGATTTATAATTTATTCACACTCCAGGTATTTTCAAGCTCAGTTCCTTCAAGAAAAAAATATTTTTTTGCTAATGAATCAGAAAACATTGTACACATATACAGCATATATTCATATATAATATTTATGTACAAATATGGAAATCTATCAATATTTATTCAAAAATACACATCAGAGGGTGGAAAAAATTTAGAAATAGTGGAATGTTTTACAGGAAACCTCAACTAGTGCTAAGATGATGTATAGGAAAGTACTTGCTGAATGATCATGGCAACACAAATAGCAATGAAAGTGAATGCACACAATATTATTACAGCCCACTGTTGATCAGTCAGAGGTTCACGGTTTTTAAAACTGCTAACCAAAGTAGACATCCTTGGAGGCTGGGCTTCAGCAGAGGCCACCGAGATTGTACAAAAGACAGTACATGGACTGAATGGACCAGGCAATTCTCCATCATTACAATGTCTCACAGCTGCTACTCGAACTGAATACTCAGTTCCAGGTAAGAGATTGTGTACTGTAAATCCGGTTTGTATTCCAGTGTAAAACTAAAAAAAGTACTTTATTATTTTGAGCTATAAAACATTTTTACCTAAACAGTTTCATAAATATAACTTCATATCCAAAAACATTTTTGTGAGAAACATGTAATACAAGAAATATAAACAATAAATAAAACCTACTTTTTAAAGAGAAATAAGCTGAATATGTAATGGAACCATGTTTAATTTACTAAGTGATTCAGTATATTAAATTTAAATCTTTGATTACACATTATTTTATATACAAATAAAGCTCATTCCCACCAAGGTGAATATTGCTGAAGAAATTTCAATTAATACAATATTCTTTTTAAGATAAGTAAAATAATAAGAACTCTTTTTCTGACTCGTATACTAGATAGTATACGAGTCAGAAAAAGAATTCTTAAATAATCAGTTAGACATTACTTTTCTATTAATTTGATATAAATGCATTTTTCAATAAGATTCTTGATCATTCATTTAAAGTACCATGATGAAATATTATTTAGTATAGTTTTTACAGCATTTAAATAAACCAAAGTTAATAAAACATGATTCTGAAGTGCATGCAGTCACACAATTTATGATTAAAATTATCACAAGAAAACCTAGGGTTTGATTCCTTATAAAATGCATTTTACTTACCACATGAAAATCTGATTCTTTTGTACCCAGTTGCAATTTATAAGACAACATATCATCACCGATTGGTTTAGCAGGAGGCCATTCAATTACACACGAATTTTCAGTGACACTTGATACCTTTGGAGCTGAATAAAAAATTTCAATAAAATTTATTGCAATAAATTTCCAAAAAATCATTAAAATTTCAATAAAGAAAAACAAAACTGTCACATCTAGTGGGCATTTTCACCAACAATCAGATAATAACTACACCCCATTGAAAATAAATTTTAAGCTTCAAGAAAAAATTTCAGATTTATAAAATTCTGAATTTTACAACTGATTTTCAATAAACTTAAAATTACAACTAGAAATCAATTCGGATTTAAATTTGATAATATATTTAGCTAAATTTTAACAACTTGTGTCAAATTTTTGATTAATTTCAGAGTATAAAATTTGTTTTCAGTGATAAAAAAAACAGTGATAAAATCCAACAAATAAATGCAAAAAGTATTAACATAAAATATTGCAAAAATGAAACATAAATGATAAAAACATTTTTTGTTATCAGAACTGTATGAACATTATGTGTTTTCATTCTGTTTAAATATTCAAGGTATCAAATTTAAAAACAAGCTTTATTTTAAGTTTTGTTAAAAATACAATAATATGATAAATATTTTTGAAATTTTTATAAAAATTAGAGGCAGTTAAAAATTATTTATTGAAAATTTGTAAAAATTCATCAAATTTAATATTAATTTTTTATTTAGGTAGTCTTTCTTTAAAAATTATCATGAAAATTTTCTTACAAAAAGATTTCTGAGCTATTATTTATTTTTATAATTAAAATAATTTACATTTCTTTTCACTTTTGTACATAGATAATTACTTGCTCCAAATGTTTGGTTGGTTTGTTGCTCAATGGTCATTTTTTGCACACGAGGGCTAATTAGACCGGGACCTACGGTTTAAAGTGGATTCCGAACCACTACAAACATCCATGCCCAAGGAGGGATTCGAACCCACGAACTGTTGAACCGAAGGCAGAGCGCTAACCATTCAGCTGCCAGCTTGGCTCCAAATGTTCCATACAAAAAAGGACTTTTTCAACACATTAGCTTTATTTAAAAAAAAATGTTTTGATGTAACAAATGCAATTATAACCAGGTACAGTTAAAAAAAAGTGGTGGTTTTATAAATAAATCAATTTAACAATGCATTTTAATACTAAGAGTATATAATAAAAAAATAACTACAATTGAAAGTGTTAAAACATCAAATAATGTTTCATTGGATTATCGTGATTATGAGATATGGAACAGTATCTCTTATGCAAATTGCTGTCACCATATCAATAATAAAAACATACCGAGAAAATAATAGAATAATGAGAACCTGATATTAGAGGGAAAAAACCCAATATATTCCTTATCAGTTACATATCAATTTCTACCACTACAACTGAATTAGCATCATTAATAATTGAAAAAAAACAATAGTGATGTTAATTTATAAAAATGCTTGTCATAAAACATTTACTGATGTTATGTTATGGCAAACACTTCCATAGGTCTAAAACTACATTACACATACTACAATAATAACATGCAGAACAAAGACTACAACTATTAACATTTTCAAAAGTACAATTACTAATGCAATTTCAATATATGAGTAATTTGACAAATACCTTTGACAGCAGGTGGAAGGGCTCGTTGAGTAGTAAATGTGAACACATCAGAATAGGGACCATCTCCTTCTTCATTCGAGGCAAATATTCTAAAACTGTAGGGAGTCATTTCTTGAAGTTTTGTAACTTTAAATGTATGAGCAGTCCCTTGATACACTGGCACAAACCTTCAGAATATACAAATTTAACTTACATAAATTGTTTGTTTTTAACAAAGCTGATTGCTATAAAATTTCACTTTATAAAACTTTTGCATTAAAAGTTTATTTTTGAGTTGCTAACATTAAGAAAAGTACTTCAGTAAAATTTTTTAACATTAAAACTATGCACGTCTACCAAACATGTCTTTCTTAATTCAATTTTCAATATGAATTCCTAAATTTTATATTTTTAATTAAAAATAAATTATTTTATTAAAATGTAGATTTTAAGAAATTCAATTTGAGATTCATTAACTGGAATTGAACTTTTTTGCACTAAAATCATAGAATCGAAAATGCATTCATAAAATATTATCATTTATAATTTACGGACATTAAAGATAATATTCATGAAGAAATGTTTTGCACATTACAATGAAATTAAGTTATTTGAAGAATTATTTCAATCATTTCATTATAAAATAAGTTAACTGGACAGAACAAAGTTACATAGTTACAGTAGCTTTAAAATCAAATAAAAAGTTAACAATCAGAAACACATTCACAATTAATGAAATAAAAATTCTAAGTTAAAAATAGGAAAAAACTCCATTAAGAATTTTTTTTAAATAAATTTATTTATAAGATTTAATATCTGGAAATGTTCAATGTCGTAGATTGACGGTTTTGACAGAAAATGTTTTTCATTCCTACAGCAAATTTATAATAAACTCTTTCTAAATTATTAGATATTGAGCTTCAAAATTCATTTTTATTCTTTTACACTAAGGAAAAAATATTTACACTCAGCATTGCTGTAATGTATCACCAACAAAGTCTACATGAAATTTGCTATTCTCTATGTCATATTTATTGTCTATTTTCTGAATTTATTGGAAACCATAGAGAACCAGTCTTTCCAATTTTAGTTTTTAACTTAGATAAGAATTCAGTTTGTAATGGAAAAAAAAAAAACTAATTCTCTAACATTCTAGATTCACCATCTTTAATTGGCTACAAAAATTAAAATACAGTAAATAAGACCCCGCTTAACGCTGCTTCATTTAGCGCTGTTTCGGTTTGTCGCTCTTTTATTTCAACCAGGGGATTCCACGAAATCGCTCGCAGCATACGGGGATTCGCCGAAATATTATGCAGCGATAGGTTTCAAATACATATCCGAAAGAGTGTACTTGTGTTTCTTGTTTGGTACGGTATTGTACAGACATATTTTTATTATTGGAAACATTTGCTGACATTATTGTAAGTAGGTATAAATTTACATATTTAATACTATATTACAGTGTCAAATATTTTGATCTTTAGTTTTTACTATGGGTGATAATGAAAAAGAAAAGAAAGCAACCAGAAAAAGCATTTCACTTAAAACTAAAATGGAAGTGATTAGAAGATTAGATCTGGTGAACGTCAAACTCTAATTAGTGCTTCATTGAATTTGCCAACTTCAACAATAAGGACCATCATGAAGAATAAAGAAAAATACTGTAATCGGCAACTACAACTACGTCAAGCTCTCAACTAGAATTACCCATTCTAGAAATAATATCATAGAGGAAATGGAAAAACGACTGTCTATATGGATTGACGACGAAATTGACCGCAATATGCCATTAAGCCAATCTATCATAATGGAAAAAGCTAGAAGAATTTTTAATTACATTCAGGCTGAGACAATTGACACAAGTTAAACTTTCGTTGCTAGTCGAGGATGGTTTAATAGATTTAAACATCGAAATAACCTTCACAACAAAAAGATTACAGGACAAGCAGCAAGTGGTGATACAAAAGCGGTGGCTGAATTTCCAGCGATATTAAAAAAATAATTGAAGAAGGAAACTATGCTCCAGAATTGGTTTTTAATGTTGATGAAACAGGCTTGTTTTGGAAAAGAATGCCGAAACAAACATTTCTATCTCGTGAAGAGAAACGGGCACCAGGATTTAAAGCTGCAAAAGATTGCTTAACCCTTCTACTAGGTGTTAACGCAAGCGGAGATTTTAAATTAAAACCATTACTAATTTACCATTCCAAAAACCCAAGAGCGATGAAAGGCATATCTAAATCAACTTTACCTATAATTTGGGAGTCTAATAAAAAATCATGGATAACTGCGAAAATTTTCCAGGATCGGTTCACTGAACATTTCTGCCCGTCTGTTAAACGTTATTGCGAAATTAAAAAACTTGAACAAAAAGCACTTCTGTTAATTGATAATGCTCTAAGCCACCCAACAAATTTATCAGACTTAACAACATGCATTCCAGCCGAAGTGGTTTTCTCGCCGCCTAACACAACTGCCTTAATTCAACCAATGGACCAAGGCGTTATATCAAATTTTAAAGCTTATTACTTGCGGCGAACCTTTAAGCAAATGTTTGAAAAAACAGACAGAGAAGAGAACCAGTCCATAAGAGAATTTTAGAAAAACTACAACATCGTGGATGCTATAGAAAACATAGGCCTTTCTTGGAATGAGGTAACAGAAAGATCTTTGAAAGGAGTATGGAAGAATATTTGGCCGGATTTAAGTAAGAGCGATGACGTTGGACACTTTGTCGATGTGGATGAAATAGTGGAAGAGATAGTGAAATTAACGAAGCAAACCGGTTTTGAAGGGGTAAATGTGGAAGACGTTGAAGAAATAATTCAAGAAGCAGCGGCTAGTCTTTCTAATGATGAGCTCAAGGAATAAATGAACAAGAAGAAAACAAAAATGTTGACAGCAGTGATTCAGAAGAAGAGCAAAAAGAACTTTCGATAGCGTTTGTAAAAAGGAGTTTGTCTACCATAACTGAAATAATGGATCAATTCATTGAAAATGATCCGAATTTTGACAGGAGCTCAAAAGTAAGGCGTGGTGTTAGAGATGCTCTATCCGTTTATGAAGAACTTTTAAGAGAACAACGCAAAAGAAAAAGGCAAACAACATTAGATGTTTTTGTCACAAAAAGGCAGAACACTGAAAACGCGGAAGGATAACTAAATATGACTGACTTAGAATTTTTATTTATTTATTTATTTTTTTTTTAAGAATATTTGTTTTATTATTCATATTTTGTTTTTAGTTTTGCAAGAAATAATAATGTGGTATTAATTTGGGCTTTAAGAAATAAATGTTTGGTTTTATTTTTATTAAAGAAACATACTTTTTAAATTTAATACCTAACAAATTTCCTAGCCATCTTCCCCTAACCCCAATATTTACATGTAAAGATAGCCTCATTTAGCGCTGTTTCGCATTACGATCTACTTTGATGGAACGTATCCCTCGCGTTAAGCAGGGTCTTACTGTACTTGAATAAAGTATCTAATACTTAAAAATTTGGCATCATCTAGTTCCATCATATGTGGGAGCTGCAAATAGTATAATAATCTTGTTTTAAAGAAAACTTATTTAAAACATAATTACATGATGTTAAAATATTTTTGCGGGCGCCCCTCTCAGCAGAAAACTTTCTTCAAGGAAAAAATTTTTTCTCTTCAGATAATGTTGTAACAATGGCTGATGTATTATTTCTTATAACTAAATCAAAGGCTCTTTTCAATTACTACAAGAATGGCAATCCACTTCAAATAAGGGAATATTTCTAATTATAGATGGTTCGACAAACTTTGAAATTGCTTTTAGCAGGCTATACATAATATCGTTAAGTTTTGAATTTCTGGATGATTAAACTATAATAGGTCACTATAGTACTCTAATATCATTACACTGTGATACTTAAATAAACTATAAGCTTTATTTATAGAAGTTTGGTTTGTTTGTCGCTCAATAGTCATTTTTTGCACACGAGGGCTAATTAGACCGGGACCTACGGTTTAAAGTGGATTCCTAACCACTAGAAACATCCATGCCCAAGATGGGATTCGAACCCATGAACTGTTGAAACGAAGGCAAGAGCGCTATTATTTATAGAAGATATGAACATAAAAAGTTTCTCTTGTCTAGCTACATTTTAATATTAATTTAAAATTTTCATCAAAAGAATTCCTTTCAATTTTTTTACTCCATTTCACATTTGGTTTGATGTATTGCACATGAGGCCAAATTTTCAGATTATGTAGACTTTTTCATTATATCATGAAAATATTCTGTAAGGCATCCTATTGATAATGACCCTTTAAAGACTTCATGGGAAAGGAAATATGTGCCCACATGTTTAAGGATATCAGTTGGTCTCACAATATTTAATTTTTTAAGTATTCTTTTTTAGAATTTCAATTAAAATAATAGATGTCAATTACGACCTTGTCAATTTTAATTGGCCGTCTTGCAGCACATTTTCCAGGGGCAAGATTTATTAAATTAAAGCAACAATAGTTACTAAAAAGAAGAATTTTCCTTACATTATTAATATCTTCTGTGCTGTGTTAACAGAAATATGTAAAAACTAGGAATCTTTTATAAAATGTAAGCACAATGCATAAAAGTTGCCATATTTGCAGTTGGATTAAAACTTACATGAGGCAATTAATTCATGAGACTTTAAAAATGAAATATTAAATACAAATTTATTTCAATTAAATTCATTTTTGCTCATCATTTGTAATAAGGGAAAAATCTAATGAATAAATATTGACATGCAGAATAAGGATGTTCTCAGAATTAAACTACAAAATATGAGTTAGTTTGAGAATAATTTTAATTATTCATTATAAAATCACATTTTTACTCATAACTTCTTATGTCATGAAAAAAGAAATGTGTGTGTTCCCCTTTTTGTTTACTCTAAAGAGACCACACAATGTAATCATGCTGAATGCAAAAAAATTCCTCTACTTAGGTTCAATATTGGAAATAAATTTTTAGATATACAATTAATATTGTATATTACTGCAATTTTTAGCATAATCAAATTATTCAAATTATATAAGACATTTTTATTATTCCATATTTCCCTTTAATTTTTTCCCCTAATTTTGACTAGCCAAAATCTTAAGTACTTACTGGAAAAATTCCATTGCTTAAAAAGAAAATCAAATATGAAAATTTATTAACGCTTAATAAACACTAAAGCAAAATAAACATTTGCTAAACATATACTGAATAAAATATACGTCTTCAAATAATCAATATACCTTCATAATAATCAGAGAGAGAGAGTCTAGTATATTTTCATTTCAACATCATGTAAAGTTTATATTTCAGCCCAAGTAAATGAAATATTCATTTTTTATTCCTATAATTTGCTTTAAATTACTAACAAAATTTAATCAACACAATATTTAAAGCTATCATATATTTAAGAAAAATTAATTTCTTAGAAAAACATTGAAATTTAAAGTACAGATAATTGAGCACCAGCAAATATTTACCAGAGTATTGAAATAGATAATACAATGAGAATAAGAAACAATAGAAATACTACCAGAATATGATTTAGTTAATATTAGAATGTAATGAATGTAAAATATTTCAAGAATAACAGAAATTTAATATACATAGAATGCTGTGACTGCTACAAAATTTCACTTTGATAATAAAAATAACTATTTTTTAAATAAAAAACATATTTTCTTTCATATGAATGCGAATAATGATTCATTTTTATACGCAAAAATATTTATCAAAACTTTAAATTTCTTTAATATACAGGTGAATATTAAGAGTTTATATTGTATTTGCAAATTCAATAATTTCACCAAAGCTCATAAATATTTAATTGCTTTTAGGAATATTTAAGCTTAATAATTTTAATTTGATTGAGAAATCAACACAAATTGAAATATCTTTTGAAAAATATATTTTACAAAATTGAGTACTTAATAGAAAGCTAGCCATTTTATCACAGTTCCATTATCTAATTATTATAGTATGTAACTGATATTAATAGTAGTACAGCTGATATTTAAGTATATAGATTAAAAATTGGCTAACAAGAATTACTAGATAAGCATAATTTTTTCACTGAAATCACTAAATATTTGAGGGATAGATAAACTTATTAAATATTTCACTCAATTAAAAAGTATGAAATACAGATATAATTAAGTTAAGAAATACTAGATTTGAAATTGAAAAATATATCAAGAAATACTTGATAAATTGGAAGAATCTCATACTAGCTGATCATTTAATTAAAAAAAAAAGTACAAGCAACCAAAATAAAATGCAGATTTACCGTTTTGACTGAGAACTTTCTAATTCTAATGTATAAGTTTTCAGATCTACATTTTTCCCATCACCCCACTTCAAACGCAAGCTATTATGAGAGCAACCAGAGCATTCTAAAACAGGTGGAAGGGGAGGCAATCCTCTAGTAGTGATTTTCATAGGTGAACTGAAAGGTCCTGGCCCAACACTATTTATTGCTTGAACACGTATTCTGAAAGTTAATATAATATATTTTGACTGAAATAAAAGAAATATACAACAAAATGAAAGAAAAATAAAATATCAAACATCCATTTTTAATAGATGGCAATATTTTATCAGAATTTTTGTTTTTGCAATACTTTTTAAAAACTTTAGTATGTTTTGTGAAATTTTCATTTTTTTATAACTTGGGCAAGATAGTATTAACTGTAGAATGATTTAACATTTCAAATAAACATTGAATTCTAATGAAAACGAAATACATTTAGTGATTATTCAAAAAGATGTACATTTACTTTCTTTAATACATAAGATTACAATAATTATTTGTTCACAAATTCGGTGGATTTAATTTGACCATTAGTCTAAACCAGTTTATCATCACGTAAAATATTCAATATATAAGCTCTTTTTAAGCACAATTTTGAAAATCTCATAAAATGGTATTTTACAACCCCATATCTTTGGAATATCAATTAGAATAAACAATTCCTGATATGAATTGTTTATTATAATTATTAACATTTCTAATAATAAGCTAAATTATAATTAAGTATTATTAACATTAATGAATAGGGATTTAATAGCATTTTAATTAAATTTTTTTAAAAAATCAAAACATTAATGATTCCAAAGCATATTATTTGTTATATAATAAAAAATTCAAAATAATATGTATCCAAACTAATTTGTATGATAAGCTAAATAAATTAAAAGTGAATTAAATTGAATGCTTTATTTACTGAAAATTCAATAAATGCATAGAATTTGCAAAAAATGCATTGAACTTCACATCTCAATAATACAAGTGTTTTCAATGAAGAAAGAGTTGCAACTAATGTTAAATTCTAGTTCCAAAAACAAATTTCAGCTTTATATGAATGATAAAGAAAAAAATTTAAACAATTCATGTTAATTTAAGAGTACTGGTAATAAAAATAAATCATTTTTCATTCCTTAAATTTATTTTAACACAATTTTATATAATATTTTTTCATACTCAAATTTTTTCAAAGAAAAGAGAAGATTGATCCCCCTAAATTAACCACATAAATTAAACATTACAAAATATTATATTAAAACAATTCAGCTCTTAAACAATATTTAAATATTTATAATAAAACAAACTTATTTCATCATACATACATTGAAATATACTTTTGTTAATATCTAATAAAAGCTGCTTTAAAAATTTTCATAATTTAATACTAAATAAAATTTTCAATAATTTGAATTTAATTACCTTCAAAATTTCTAATGAAAACAATTGTTAAACAAGATTAGAATACATTCAATTCACCACCCCTTTAATATGCTACAGATTATTTAGTATTTTGGCACTAGTTAGCAAAAACAAAATAACAGAATTATATGTTTTTAATAATAATTTTCTATTTTTCATAGCTTCTCTAATTTTATTTAAATATTAAATTTTTTTACTTTTATGAATTAGTTAAAAGAAGTATAGAATTGGAGAATTCATTCATTCATTTGAAAATTCATAATCCTTTAACCTTTTCATTATAACTAGCTGTTATTTTTATTACAATTTTAATGACTTGTTACTCTGATTATATTACTTTGTTCATGATTTCAATTGGAAACTTATTTTCATTACTGCTTTAACGAGGTCAAAAAATTAAATACTAATTCATTTTATAAATTTCTAAAATTTTACAATTAAGCTTCATGTAGATAAACATTTTCTTATAGCTAAGATATTAACAAAAACTGCCAAAAACAGAACTGAATTGAATTTAACTAAATATGGCAAATAAGGTAAATATAGAATAGTATTAAAACAATATACAAAAGCGAGATGTTAAAAACTAAATTGCTTTTATTTTTCTATAACATTTTTATACACAAATGCAGAGTTTATAATTCCAAAAAATTATTTATTACATGTTTAAGCCAAATAAACCAAAATAAATTTTGAGTGCAAAATTATTCAACTGGATTCATTTCATTTCAACTGGATCATATTAAACCAAATTTTACCATTTCATAAAATTCATTGACTTTATAAAAAATATATTTATCAGACTTTTGAATTTTTACAAGTATTTAAAAAGTTATAGATGGATTTTGTAATAGTTGTCTAGGTTTCGTAGCAATATATGGTCATTATAATTAAAGGAAAAAATTATCTACAAACTTTTCCATTTTTTTCTTACATTAATAAATGTAAAATATAGCAAACTAATGTTTCACTACATATGTTTAAAATAATGTAACTTACTTGTATGTTGTTTCAGGAATAAGCCCTTCAACCGATATTTCAGATATGTCTCCTTCTGTAGAATAAATAACATCACCTATTTCAACATTATAACTAAGAATAGGAGAGCCATGATTATTTGGAGCTTTCCATGATAAGGTGACAGATGATGCAGCAATATTTATTTTAATACTTGCAGTAGAAACAGTGCCTGGAGACGAAGGAAGTGTTTGACAGGATATGACTTCACTGAATGGACCAAAACCAGCAGAATTAACAGCCTAGAGAAAATTTTCCTTTTTACAAATATGACCCCTTTTACAAGTTACTTAAAAGTTGGAAATTTTGCATGTATAATCACAACAATAAGACATTATTTTACATATTTTTTAGTCCAGTATTAAATAAAATCAAAAGATAAAATAGGAATTTGTGGGGATAAGTTTAATGCTAATCACTTTCAAACTATTAAGAAATCAAAATCAAAGTTTATTAATATAACAAATGCTAAACACATTAGTTAAAAATATGATAAAATTAATTTAATGAAAACAATTTTATATTAAAAAAATTGCTTTATATAATATTTATATTGATAATTGCTACTTTTGCAATTCCCTATTGTATTTTTTTTTCAGAAATATTTCAAGCTACCTAGAAATTTGGTAGCACAATAAACTAAACTTGTCACTATCTTCAATGGTTCTGAAATAAATTTATTGTTAAGTGAACTAGGCTTATATCTTCCATTCAAAATATTGACCTTCCATTCATATCATTTCCATTCATCCATACTACCATTCATAATATTCAATTTTCTCATACAAATTTTCGTAATAAGTTGTGATGGCATTTCATTTCATAATCAGCAAATTACAATGTTCATAAAAATTTTGATATTTTTCTAACAAATGAAAGCATTTAACATTTGATAACATTGCATAATTTCAGTTGATGATTCAAACTGAAATTATTTCAGTTGATGATTCAAACTGAAATTATGCAATGTTATCATAAAGAGTTGCAAAACCATATTTAGGGTTTTGAGGGACAAGAGATTTGGATAAACAAGCAGAAGAATTTCCTTCATTTTTGAAAAATACTGTTAACATTTAAATATCACTTACTTGAACTTGAAAGTGATATAGAGTGGCAGGATTTAAAGATTTTACTTCTGTGTGGTACTGCAGTCCAGAATACATCTAAAATGTAATTGAATGGAAAATGTTATTCTATTTAACATAAAATTAAAAGATAGTCAAACATATTTGATAAATACTCCTAATCTATTCATTTTTGTTCAGTAAATATTTAAAATCAAAGTATTTATAATTCTCAATATTTTTCAATATACAAACAAATAACCTCCATTACATTTTGGACAGCAAAAAAATCTCGTATAAACTTACAAAATATCTCCAGATGACATTTAAATACATCAAAATAACATTTAAAAAATATAATGTGTCAGTTTTATAGTTTAATTGGTAAAAGACACATCATTGAAAATACCTATGTTCTAATGCAAAAATCAAAAACTTTAAGTATAAATTGCTTTAAACTTACGGACATTTTTACATCTAAAGGAATCACACAACCAACAAATAATTAGTTCGTCATTTAAAAGTTCGAACAACAGTGGAAAATTGATATAGTTTAGTTATTAAAACTATTTAAGATTTTCAACAAAATTAAATCATTAACATTTAATATTTAAAAACATAATCAAAACTAAATATGATAAAAAAATATTTATTACAGAAATTTATTAATTTCTTGCACAAAATATTTCATATCTTATTAAAACTTATGTTTGAACAATTAGATTTTTTAAGATCAATTTTCTAATATCATGAATACATAGTTAATTTTTTCAAAAATCTTGGAAGGGAAATATTTTTAAATGTAAATTTTGAGTCAGTTCTTAAATTAAAAAATTTTGACAAAATTTGCAGAAAGGAAACATTTAGAAACATAACAAATTCACTTTGAAGATCATCTTGCCTGATAAATCAAGTGAGCAATCTCACTCAATAGAAAATTGATTAGCATAACTTGTATAACTTTTAGAAAATTCATTCAAATGCCAAAATAAAGTCTAATAAGAGAATATGGTTTATAATTTTCATCTGATAATTTTCATCATTTACATTCTGAAAATAAATTATGCCTATAGTATAAGTACAGACGTTTATTCAATACTTATGTTAGTTTATGTTGTAATAAGAATGAATTATTTGGAGTTTTTTACATTCTTTGCAACAGAAATTTTATTAGATTTTTTAGAATGATTCATTTTCATGGAAACACAAAGATATGTTGTAAACAGTGTCAAAGAAATTGAAAAGAAAGATTTGACTATCAAACTTCCCATCAATCCTAGAATAAAAATGAAAATTATAAATGTGAAAAAGATAAGAATTTGATAAAGAAAATTGATTTTATATAATTTAAAATTTAATTATTCTAAGTGAAGAGAGGAATAATTTTATTGGTAACTCAACATTATTACTGAATTAGTCATGTTTTACTTTAGGTGAATTTTAACATCACAAAACTAAGCATAAGAAAGTATTGACAACGAGTTTGTTTAAAATCATAAGGAATTAAATATTTTAAATAAAATATATAATTACAATTTTTAATAATTTACATGTTACATTGAAAGAATTTCTTTACTAGTAAATAAATCATTGTTTAAAAAAAATGAGAAAAAATTGCATACTAAATGGAAATAATTTTTTAAAACACATAACTATTACATTTTCAATAATATTTTATATCTAATCATATTAAAAATATGTCATATTAGTGAAAGATCAGAAGACATTGTAGACTAAAGAAACAATTAGGGTGCAAGGATTACAAACAGAAACAATGCAGACAATATTGTATTGTTCTGCTAGAAAACACCATTTTTGCAATTGTTGAATAAACAGTAGCAATATCATCAATATATTATTGTGTTGTCCTGCAGTCCAGTGGTAACCTGCAGTAATAGCCAATGACATCCCCTAATTATAATTCCACATCAACCAATAATTTGGTTCTGTTTTATTGAAGTCAGCAGATTATCAGGTAGTTCCATATAAAACCAAGACTCATCACTGAGCACTATGTTGTGCCATTCAGTTGTTGCAGTCTCAGTGATGATACCATCAATTAATTTCAGTTTGAATATTTGTTTTCAGTTAGACTTCGTAAATAGAGCATGCTTAGTCAATTTTAAATTATCATAATAAAATTGTTCTTACTGAATTGGAGCAACCAGAGTTTCCAAGACAAAATGTCAATAGAAGGAGATAATGGGGGAAAATACCCCTCTCGGATGGATGGTTCACAATTTGGGCATTTGGATGTATATTTAACAATTCTGATTATTCACAACTATTTGTACATTGTTCATTCATCCGTCTAGTTCAAATTCTATGCATAGTGGATGCATCTATATCAGATATCAATGTTAATATCAACCATTTGTATCGAACTCTATGTCCAAAACAATCCCCAAAACAATGTCTATTTGTCAGAGTAGTTTTAATGTTCTCATCCAGTCATCTCTTTATCTTCAATTTTGAACGATACACAGATTTTAACTGAAATTTAAGTGGATCAATAACTAGTAGTAAATAATATATTCTTCAACTTATTACACTGGATATTATAGTTTAAAAATGAGTACATTATTTATACATCAATTAAGTTCAAGGATACCCTGCATTGCAAGTGAATTTAATTAATCAACTTACCAATTCAAAATCTTTCTCATTACACTTGCACTCTAAACGATATTCTGTGATAATGGCACCATTGTTGGCAGGCTCAGACCAAGATACAAAAATGCTGTGCGCAGAGCGAGGCATGGCCTGAACATTTTCTGGCATGTCTGGTGTTCCAGCACCACTTGTTACCTCTAATGGATCAGACCACTGACCAGCCTTGAATAAGAAACAGATACAAATGAATACAAAACCTTAAATTATTTCAAATGAAAGTATTTACTTTATGACAATATAAATTTTTAAATATATATAATTCCTCATCATTTGTTATAATACAATGACTTTAATATTTAAAATTTTCGATTTTATTTCATTTCATCAATAACTGACTATATATTAAAATGAAAAACATACCCCAACTTTATTGTAAGCTCTAACTCTAAATTTGTATTGACGCCCAGGAAATAAACCTGCTACAACACAATCTGTACCTGCACCTTTATATGCTATGCGAGAAGAGTCATCAGGATTAATGATTTCCACTTCACATTCTGTTACTTCATTGCCCCCATCAAATTCTGGATATGCTAAAATAAGAAAACCATGATTCCATAATTTAACAAAATACTTGTATATTTCTTTTTCTTTAAAAAAATGAAAAGTAGATATTTCCTTGTAGTTTTTTAAAATGACTTATTATGCTTATACATACTTCATAAAGATACAATCAAAATAATGTATTTACAATGAAATACAGTGAATTAATATTTAATTTCCACTAAAAATATTTATCTCATATCCTCAGCTGAAATAATTGCACAATACTGAATTTGTTGTATAAAAACATACATACATATTGTAATAAGCAATATTTATTAGAAATTGCGTAAAAGTAATAATGTCACATGTGTATTTAACACATCTGCAATTTACTGCATTCATAACCAACCTTTCTCCAAACAATATTCTTGCTCATAGTCAATGTTTGTGAATTTTCCTTCGTTATATATTTTACTAAATTCTTCCCATTATATCAAATTTTAAATCAGCACTCATTCATTCCTTATTACAAATTAATATTTTATATTAATTATATATTATTTAATATTTTATATTATATAATATTTTAATAGCTACCAATCCAACAGAAAAATTAATTTAAATATAGAAAAATGGAAGATTAGAATCATTTGATTATAATGCAGAACAAAAGCAAATCTTCCTTGTGCAATATATGTCTGATAACCTTTCATCAATCAGGATGTAAATTATAAAATCCAGTTCCATCAAAATTTATATCCTGACCATGAAACTTTGTATGAACATACTGTTTGAATAAATAAACAAATTGAAATAATTTAGAAGAAAAAATTGAATATAGTGACAAGAAAATTTGAAATTCATAAAACTCATAGAAACTACACATACTGATACTTAGTAAATATCAGTTCATGTTAGCTTGTAGTATAGAGCCCTAACTTAATAAATATCCCTTTGCTGCTAATTGAACCATAAAAAGGAAAAATTAAACAATCAGTGAAGTGATACTTTTAGAATGCTGCTTTTATCTTTCGAGCATATTTCAAGCATGATTTACTGAAGTGAAATCAAATTACCTCATTATGTTAATAAAATCATTAGATTATGAAGATCATATTTGTGGAATTTGACATATTCGACTTGATTGAAGTTGTCATCATTCTGGACACCATACAAAGAGAGGTTAATAATTTAATATATCTCAAGACAAAGACCAATTGTAAAGACCAAAAAAAGTTTACGATATAAGCTCTTTGAACGTTAACTATCGAGGACCTCACAAATATGCCTTTATCAATTTTAAATATACATCAGAAATAATATTCAACTTTAAATTATCCATAAATTCAAGTGGCAGTTATTTTAAATGGTGATTGATGAGCCATTTAAAAATGTATTACACTGGTCTACACTTGTTTCCATTTGAAATACCTATTTTTGAAATGAGAATACAAGTGGCAATTTTTTATCATATGGTTTATAATGAATGTTTTATGTTAGTAGTTTACATCTAGATGTGTTTTCTGCCCATGTTTCAACAAAGATTTGGATAAAAACCAGCATGGTGACTCACTGACTTTGATTGGATTTCCAAAAAATACCTCTATTTAACACTATTGGTTCTGAATTGTTGATAATTTAACAATTCAAATCAGCACATTTTTATGTAGAAATAGCTCCAATTAAATTTCCCATTTATGTATATAATTTTACAGCATCATATTTATTAAAACATTCTGCTGATAATGATTTCAATGATCAATTATTCAACGAGTCAAGTTTGGAAAAAAATTATTACACAATTTCCAAGTTTCAAACTCAAAAGTTCTATTGTTTAGTGAAGAAATCAAATTTGATTAATATATATATTTCAAGATAATTATCATAAATATCGCCAATAAAATAATTACAAAAGAAAAGCAGAATATAAAAATTTTTTAATGTAATAACACAAAAAAATTAAGCTAGGTTCCATGATCAAGAAAATTGCTTAAATCAATAACCCATTGATTTAAGAAATATACTTGATTATTTGATGGCAAATTACTTAAAGTCAAAGCTGGATAAATCAATTATTTTTAAAAACTGCTTTTTAATAACAATAAAAAAATTTCTTATTGAAAAAAGATATTTTATTAACATTCCAGAAAATAACAAAGTCACTACAATATTAAAATATTAATATCATCTATTCCCAGCTGCTGATTAATACTTGCTTTGCATAATTATGCTTCATTTAACTATGTAATTTTCTAACATTTTTATTATTAAATACATTTAAGTTATACTATTTGAAAAACTAATAACCTTAATTATATTTACTTCTGATATAATCAAGTTTTTATTTTGTATTGCTATTGTTCACACAAAAAATTATTTCCAATAAGCAAATAAATTTCCAAGTATAGAAACCAACTTTATTTTTCAGATAAAATATGGACATAAATTTCTATTACAGTTACACACGTGTAAGCAAAATATTTGATAACATAACTATAATCCCTATATAATGTTCTCTTCATCCAGAAAAAACCTATTAAAACTAATCTTCAATTTTGAGATCACATTTTCTCTTATTGATTTATTATATATAATTAAGTTATACATAAGTATATATAATTATGTATAAAAAAGGAAAAACAAATTGCTATGAAATACACAGATAATGTGAACACAAAATAATAATGTGAAAGAAAAAGGAAGATTAACATTTACATTTAGTTCATGAATTAAAACCCAATAAACCAAACACCACAATTCCGAGTCACTCAAATAACAAAGTTGTCACTTAAATTAGCACTTTTTCTCCAGCAATTAAAAACATTATATTTAATGTGCGTATATTCCTTCAAAGATATTTTACTAGGCCAAGATAAAAACTGAAATCAATTCCTCCATTAAATAAGCTTCAGCAGCTAAAGCCATATACAAGTAAAGAGAGTTTAAGCAGAATAAGGATAGACTGTCATGCTCCCCTAAATAAGATCTGATATAGTAAAATATAATAAAACAATTGTCAAGTTGTAGTTCTCATATCAAATTATAAAATTAATGAAAGTGATTTATTTAAGAAAAAGTGTCTTGTTTTGAATTCCATTTAGATTTTATATATTAAAGTAAAATGTAAAAGTAGAGTGTAAAGTTTGATTAAAGAGGGTAGAAATATATTTTGACAATTTCAATGATGGAAAAAAACATGAGACAAACTTCTTTATTACACTAATGAGTTCATGAAAATAAAGCCAAGTTATTTAAGTTTAAATGTATACGATTTCAAAATTGACTCAACATTTTCAAATTTCAACAGACACAATTCCTAAACAAAAATTTATATAAAAATTGTTTAAAATTATAAGATAAAGACAATACTTAGGTTACTTCAATTGTTTGTTTTAAGAGACTTACCCCATTTTACATGAATAGAGGATGCTTTAGGTTTACCATGAACTTTTGGAGGCTGGCATTTACATGGAGCGACAGGAGATGTTGTAGCAATTCCAATATCAGAAAACTAAAAGCAAAGCTTTATTTTAAAACATCATTGAATTTTTAATTGTCAAAAAAATAAATAAAAACAATAGATGAATAAAGTTACACACACATTTTAATATTTAAAGATTCATCATATGAAATTATAGAACACTGTGTACTTTTGTTAGAATGTGAACACAAAACAAATTTGGAAATATTTTTCTATATTAAATTGAAGAGGAAAGAATACATATGAAATATTAATTAATTCCAAAAAAATCTGTAAAAACACTCACTGTTCATGATATAATACAAATTAATCCAAGAACAGTTTTATATTTACTAATCTTATTTAATAAATTTGCTGAATCATTCAGTATGATAATGTCTCTTATATTCATATTAACATTCAATTATTCTAAAGTAATACCAAAATAACTTATTTTATGACAATTAAAACAATTGATATTTAATGCTTCTATGGAATTTGCAAATACCCTAATATCCTTGTAATTAGACAAGCTTTATATGTCACAGAAATGTTTTTGTGGCATTATCCGACATCATGATACCAAGCAGTTTAATTTTCTTGATAAAGGACAAGAAACTTATTTATTTTTAATAACAATTTCTGCTGTTATACAAATATATATCATAAAGCAATTTAATATAATAAGTAGTTATTAATAAACATATATGGAAAACATATTACTTATTCTTCACAATTAGCATAATTTTGACTAATTATAAAGAATAAGTAATATAAATAAGAGATTATATTTTTACATAAAAAGAAAATTACTAAAGGTTTCAATACATAGAATAAAGATTTTGTTATAATATTTAAACAACAATCATTTACTGCTTGAATATGTTTTGTTTATAATAATAAAATATTTAAAGTCTTTAGAATCACCTCACTTGTTCCTCCAGCGCTTTTACATAAAACTCTAAAAGAATATGGTTTTCCTGGCTGAAGATTTTCACACATGTATTCCATCTCATTGCCACAATATATTTCACAAAATCCTTGGTTAAAAAAATATTTCAAAATGTAAGTTATTCAAAGTTATACTTAAATCTTATACTAAGTTATACTTTAAAACTCAAAGTTATACTTAAATTAATACTTAAAATATTTTTTAACTTACCATCACCACAATCCATTTCCAATCTATACTCATCAATAGGACATCCACCATCTTCTTTTGGAGGATCTAACCATGAACAAACAGCCACATATTAAATTTGTGAATTAGATAAAATTTAAAAAAACTAATAAATTATGAAAAGTTGAAAATTTTTTACTCAGTACAAACAAATGGTAATTATAAATATTTCATAAAAAGAAAATTTTCCGCATGGAAATCTCAATAATCTTATAAGACGATCATCATGTTTGAACAAACAAAATAATTAGCCCTTACTTCACTACTGGCATTATAAATATATAAGTAGTAATCAAAATACTGGAAACACATTTAAATAAAAATGATATTTAAGAATACAGTTTAAGAATAAAATTAATGGACAACTAATCTAACATACGAGAAAACATGGTGAGCTGTCAAATTCTTGATTAATGTGGAAGAGGCAAACATCTCCTATGACATCAACTACAGTTCTTTTCATTTGTCATTAAATTCATTCTCCTATGAGATCATAAGAAAAACTGTCCTTTATTAGCTAGTAAGTTTTGAAAGAACACTCCTATTTTCTCAAATCGAAAATAAGAGTATCCTTTTGCACTCAAGTTGAAATAGAAAATTCAGAAATTCCAGAATTGATTTAAAATTAAAGACTTTTCGGGAGAAAAAATTTTTTTTCAAGAAAATCAGGAAATTCAGGACAATTACAAAGACAATGCAAGTTTGAGCAAACTATATAAAAAGACATTGTTTTCAATTCTTTCAAAATTGTTAACTATCAAATGGGTTTGGTTTGTCGCTCAATGGTCATTTTAGGCACACAGAGGCTAATTAGACTGGGATCTATGGTTTAAAGATGTTGATTAACTAGCATACTTCTCTGTACCTAGCCCTCAGCTGGGCTGTACAAATTAGATAGAAGCAGCTTGGTGGAGTCTTCATGATTTTGAAAAAAGGACCAAGCAGAAGACCCCCAATACTTGGCCTACCTGTCCCAGAAGTATCATTTCACTTACAGGATATTACAACTACACAAAGCTTTAACGTGCTCCCAGACACCTTTAGTGAACATAACAGATCTTTGGCTAAGCCAGATTCAAACTCACTACCTTCCAATGATCAGAACGACCCCCTAACCAAGCAAGCCATTGCAGCCCTTTATGGTTTAAAGTGGATTTCGAATCACTACAAACATCCAAGGCCAAGGTGGGATTCAGACCCATGAACTGCTGAATTAAAGGCAAGAGTGCTATCCATTCAGCTACCAATTTGGCAAACTATCAAATGGGAGTGATTTCAGATTTCTTATAGTTTTAGAACTTAATCTGCTGTATATTGTACGTAAAAAATACAAAAGGGTTTATGGTGCAGAGTTGGAAACTATGCAGAAATATAAACTGTTATCAATGAGAAATCACTTAATCCAGTGTTTCATGATGGATTGTTAAAGGTGTATAGTAGGCTGAGATATACGAATATTTTTAATTAAAAAAATGTATCTCCCATTTAGACAATATTTTCTAATAAATTAATATTGACAGATATTTTCATAATTTATATGCTGTTCAATTAATAGAAGCACGAGTGCAACAAAAGTTCTAGATTATTTCATTTAGATCATTTATACAGGAAATGATTTTTTAATTGCGAGATTTGTAAATATCCAACTCAAAACACAACAAATAGATATACCAGCCTTATTTGTATATCTGTGTAATGCATTCACAATTTACAATGTTAACTACTGAGTATCTTTCAGAGTAAAACTTTCTACATATACTAGAGCTATCACTTCAAAGTTATGTTTAGTTCTATTCAGCTTTTACAACAAAATTATTACATTAAAAGTGCATAAGTGATATAACAATTCAATCATTGCAGCGCTCAAACAGTTTATCCCTTGTCATGGAAAATGTCAACAATTGTGGCTCTAATTTTATTGAAGCAAATCTAAAGATAAAAGCAGAAAACAAATCATTTCTTAAATTACACAAACATAATTAACTGTCTGTCATATTATTTAAATAAAAATGGAATGAAATGGCATTTAAAGCCTCCAAGTGCTCCATACATGGGAAAACTTTGATAATTAACATAAAAAGTGTAATATAACAACTAAAGATAATCTGTACTCAACATAGCACTATCTTTGATACAGTATTCAAACAAATCACCTCAAATCTTATCAGATATCACCAATATCCAATGAATCAAACATTTTCACAGAATTAACTCTAAGGTACTTTATAAATAGTTGTCTTCTAATAGCATTATTTAAGCTAGACTAGAAGCAAATATAAATTTTCTTTCCAAGTGGCAATTAACACAGGGAATCATCCAATATTTTTGAAAACTTTGATAAAAAGAATGCTCTTTATTTGCAAATCAAAATAGAGTTATGGAAAAATTAGTTTAACTACATCAATAGTATTGTTCTCTTTGCAAATCTACAAACAATGATATGGAAGCTTGGTCCAATAAGTTTGACATTCTGGATATAATAGAAAAATTAGAGGTAACATTAAATACTGCTGATAGATTTACATCCAGAAATATGACAAAATAATGCACAAACTTCACATATTGACTTAAAGTTAATTAATTTCATCACCTGGATATAAATTTATTATTGTTACAATTATTAATTGAATCTGTTCTTCCCTTTCAAATTTTTATAATGAAATTTTAAATGCTTTCTGTTTAAGCTTTTAAGTTGAGAAGCAAGGATTAAGTGCCACTTATGCTATAGCAGTAGTTCATAAGTAATTAGTAAAAAGATCTGGTACTTTAGACAGCATAGCAAAAAAGAGAAAAAAAGTTCTCTTTAGTATTAAAAATAAAATTTCTTTTGTTTTTGTAGAAATGTTTATTTTAAGAATGTAGGAATGTTTATTTTAATCAATTATTATGTAATATTAAATACTTATCGGATTCAGCATATATATAAATATATTTTGGCACCCACACATTAGTAAAGCATTAATGTTATACACAATATGTTAACAATGTATTTCTCATTTGATAAATGTAAATCCGACTAATTAAATAACTTCATGTTACCTCTATTTAAAGAAACTCACCCCAAACAAGTTTGAAGAAAGTAGAATGTGATCTACCTTTCACATAAGGTTTACCAGGTTTACTTGGTCTATCAGGTAAAGTGGAATAAGTGACTACCTGACTCCATGGGCTTAATCCTTCATCATTACTGGCACATAACTAAAATATTAAAACCATAATAATACTATGCATAAATGACAATTTGATAAATTTCATATAATCAAAGATTGGAATAGCTATTATTTTAGCTATCCAAATCTTTGATTTAGTTTAAATTATTTGCATGTATCACATTTATTTTAATTTAAAAAATATTCAAGTATATCAATAAAGCTTCCCTTTCTTGTAAAATAATGGTGTTGCACCAATTTTACATCACAACTTTCACAAGATGTAAATATTTATAAGATAATATATAGGTTGATACATATGCATAAATGTCACTTTACTTTAGGTAGCTTTACTTTAGCATAAGTGTCACTTTAATTTAGTAGTAGTTTGTTAGCAAAATTTAAACAAAAAAACAAATTTAAGCTAAAATCATTCCAAGCTCAGTAATTTTTTAATTTAAAGCAAATTTTGAAACTGAATTTCCAAAAAATTTGTTATTTAATTCTTTTACATAAAAATTTCAAACTCAAATTCATTTGGATTTAACAAAAAAAAAAAAATTTATTCCATTTCTTAAACACAGAATTCTTTATATCACCTACATAGTATAGACTACTATTTACATTTTTTTAGTTACTTCCAACACAATTTATTAATCATGTGTATTTTAAAAAAATTTATATTTACAATAATTATTTAAAATTTATAATGTATACCTTATGAGTTTAATACTAATTCAAGATCCATTTACTAATAAAAACACATCACTGTCTCTATATTTTTCAATTTAGTTTTTAGATATTTTTTTACAAAGTTGTTAATTTAAAAGTAGTGGGCAATGAAGCAGTAGAAAGTAAGAATAAAACGCTGACAATTAAGCTAGCAGATCAACACACTTATATCTACTGATTTAAGCTTGTTGAACATTGTCTTTAAGATTTTGGATTCTAATTCCTTTTAAATTATTACTGGCTGCAAAATTTTATACTTCCTTTAATGATAACTAAGGAAATCTAAGAATTCTACATTACATGTTTAAAATAAAACACTTGGATAAAATTTGCTTTTAAATGTTACAAAAGCTAGAAATCTGTCCCAGGACAGAAAATTAGCATTTATGTATCTCAACTTACATTATTCAAAAAACTTTTTTTAATCTACAAATTTATTTGAGCTTATGTTAATTACTTAAAAAATATTTAATATATAATTAATGTGCATATCTTAAAATTTTAATCTTACTTACTCTAAATTTATAACTTGTATTGTGAGTTAAACGCTGACAGGTATAGGATGTTTCTTTACCATTGTATACAGGAAGAAATCCATGAAGCTGGAATAAATATACTAGTTTTAATATTTTTAATGATATGAAAGACCTATTAACTTTATAATATATTAATTTTACACTTTAAAAAACAATTTTATAAAACCTTAAATTTTTTTCTAACAGAATGAAATATAACTGTATATTAAAGATATTAATTATTTAAAAGATAAAAATAATGAAATTTTTAACAAGTAGAAAAATAGATGGTTAAATGAAAATTATTTCTATTAACCTTAAACTGAGTATTTTTTATGTTCTTATAAAATCAATAAAAACATACTCGGATATTTTTAAATCCATAATAGAAAGATACAAATAATTACAGTGTTATATTAAATATATGGATATAAACTCTAAAGATTTTAAACTGATAAACTAATGACATATGTCATTCACATTTCTACACTTCAGATAGATGCCAAATTTTTTTTAGGTACTTATCTGAACATAGAACAAACATGTTTAGAAGAACTTGTAATAAAGTTGGTTCATTTAACTAGTTCTAAGCAAATATGTACGAAATACATTCTGCAGAAGAGATCTAGGCACATTATTACATAAAGAGCTTTGAAAAAATATATCAAAAAATCAACTAGCTTAACCGAACCTCTTCTTGAAAACATTTTCTGAAGACAGTCTTTTTTTAGATGAATGTTTCTTCAATTTCAAAGAACATATTATATTTATAGGTAGTAAATCTATATTGTACGGTGACAATGGTATAGTTTATTTATACCACAATGATAAATTTTTACGAGTGAGGACTAATTGGACCAGAATCTACAGTTTAAAGCCTATTCCATACAGCAATAAACATTGATGCCCAAGGGAAATTCATATTTAAGGAAAAATCAAATTCACAATTAAGAGCAAGAATCCAGATTTCAAGCTTTGTTTTGAAACAGTGCTTTATTTTTAAGTGTATGAAACCTAGTATTTTTTAATGAAACATATCACATAGCATGCCAATCAAATGCAAACATTCTTCACCCATAAAAAAACTAAGCATGGCTCACAACTCAAAACAAAACAACTTGAAGGTTTTTGCTTTGAGAAAATCTGCAAACTTACCAGAGAATATAGATGCTATAAAACTGTGATGTGTAGAATGGCAGAGAGAGTTAACTATCACCATTTCTTGGACAACACATTTATTCAATTACAAACAAACATTTAATTTTAAAAACAAAACACAAATTAACTCGGAGCCTTCTGCTCCTATCAGAATAATACAACCTATTGCGGACCTGCCTCCGCCGAAACTGTTCTAAATTATGACAACCTCACGAAAGAGATCAAACCACGCCAAGCGCGGTTTGTTGATCGACAAACAGTCGCCAGATACTACACCTCCCCCGCAAGATTGATGTTACATTCCCGAATTAATCATCAATCTGAAACGAATCAAGCGACTATTTGTGATCAACACACATACAACAATTTACACATAATGCACATAAATAGAAATTCACAAATTCCAATTAATATAATGTTCAAAAGAAATACTATACATGTACATTATTATTAAAGTATATAAACAGAAACACATTTGTTTTCATGAACATATTTCATCACATTACAACAAAAGAAATTAAGAAATATAAGCAAATGATAGAGCAACATTAATACTTTCAATGTTAATTAATTATCTAATAAACAGTAAATATTTCAAATATTTAAATTTACTAAATATTGCTATTATGCTTCAAATATAACTAATATTTACTTTTACTTACCACTTCACTTCTAATAAACATAAGATAACCAAAATTTTATACATAGAAAAATTATGGCAGAAAAAAATTAATAAACACAAATAAATGTTCAAGAGTCACTAGTTGGTAATCTAGATAGAGCATCTGCGTTAGAAAGATTTCTTCCTGGGCAATGAATGATTTCTATATTGTATTTTTGTAAAGCTAAGGCCCATCGTTAAAGCTTTGATGATTATGGGACATTTTTCACAACAAATGATAGAGGATTGTGGTCTGTCACAATCTTTACTGTGGATCCAAAAATCCATGGTTCAAACTTCTTTAGTGCCTATACTATAGCGTAAGCTTCACGTTCTATAGTAGGCCCATTTTGTTGGGGTTTGGACAATTTCTTGCTAGCATAACACATAGGAAAATGTTTATTTTCTCTCACTTGAGACAGACATGCACCTATTCCAATTTGCGATGCATCAGAGTGAATGATGAAGAGATCCTGTATTGTTGGGATTATTAACTCTGCTGCTTTCATAAGTTGGTCTTTCAGCTTTTGGAATGATACATTATGTTCTTCTTTCCATTCCAGCACTTCTGGTCGTTTCTTTTTAGTGAGCTCTGTTAAGGGGTATGCGATTTCAGCATAATTAGGAATGTAATTTCGATAATAGTTGCATAATCCTAATAAGCTCCTAAGATGAGATTTAGTCTTTGGTGTTTCTAATTTCTCAATTGCTTTAATCTTTTCGGGGTCAGGTCTGTGTTTTCCTGATCCAATGATATGTCCTAAATATCTTATTCGTGGTTTTGCAAAAGAACACCTTTTCGAATTGACTGTGAAACCAAGTGATTCCAGTTTTGTAAAAACTTTATGTAAATCTTGGAGATGAGTGTCAAAATCTGGTGAAAATATAGCAATATCATCAATATATGCTCTTGCAAATTCTTTAAATTCTTTTAGTGCATTATTCATTACTCTCTGAAATGTTGCAGCAGCATTTCTTAATCCAAATGGCATTACTTTGAATTGGTACTGTCCTCGATGAGTTTTAAAAGATGTAAATTCTTTACTCTGTTCTTCCATAGGTATAGCCCAGTATCCTTTGAGTAAATCTAATGTTGTAATAACATTTGCTTTTCCGATACTGTACATCAAGTCAATTGCATTCTCCATAGGAAAATCATCTGGTTTGGTTACAGCATTCAAAGATCTATAGTCCACACACAATCGATTATTGCCATCCATCTTGTTTACACACACTACAGGGTGAGCAATCTCAACATTGCTTTCTTCTATCAGTCCTGACTTCATTAAATCTTCTATTTCTTTATCAACCTTTTCTTTCAAGGCTTCAGGAATTCTATAGATGTACGGTTTCTTCCTCTCTAAATTTGGTACTAATCTTATCTTGTGTGGTTCTACTTTTGCTATTTTTAATTTTCCAGTAAATAGTCCTTCATGTTGCTTGATAAGAGAAATTAATTTCTTCCTCTGTAATGAACTTAAATTTTCAAAATTCAGATTTTCTCCTACTTCTAAGATTTGTAATGGATTTGGGAATTCTTTACCTGGCAAAGTTATAATTTCTCCAAATTCTTCTTCCTTTTCAAATATTACTCCAACTGCATTAACATTAGCTTGAAATTTTCTTATCTTATTTGAATGGACATGTTTACTCTTTCCATCTGGTAATCTAACTTTGTAAGAATGAGGTGGACAGTGGTTTATAATCTCTCCTGGACCTGTCCAACGGGCATAGAGTTTGTTGTTTGAATCTGGAATAAGTAAATAAACCTTTTCTCCTATTTTAAAATTTTTCATCACTGACCTTTGGTTAAAGTATTCAGCATATTTCTGTTGTTTGTCATTTGCAATCAAGTTGGCTTGCTCTGCAGCTTGCTCTAACCTTATTTTTAATTCTTGAAGATAATCAACAGCAGATTCACTTAGATTATTTGGAATGGGAATCTCTCCAGACCATGATGACTTCAGCACTGCTAGAGGACCTCTTGGTTTGTCTTCCATACATAAGTTGAAACACTAGTAGTACAGTTTGGAACTTCTCTGTAGGCAAAAAGTAAATACGGTATATGTTTATCCCAGTTGTGAGGATCAGTTCGAATGATGTGAGGCAGCATTTGTTTAAGTACTTTATTCCATCGTTCTACTAATCCATTCGAAGCACTATAAGCAGGAGTGGAGAATCTGGGATGAGAACCAAGTCTTTTCTCAAATTCTTGAGTTAATCTAGAAATGAAATTTTTCCCATTGTCACTAGCAATTACATGAGGTATACCTGTTCTCATGAATATTTCTAAGAGTGCTTCGCAAATGGCTTTGGCTGTCAAACTTCTTAATGGTATTGCTTCAGGCCAACAGCTATGCTGATCCACTAAGCATAGTACATATTTATGTTTCCTTGCAGATGGAGGGTCAATGGGGCCAATTATATCAATATTTACAATTTCAAATGGTAGTTCTGGCCTTCTGACAGGAGTTATTGGAATTTTATCAGTTCTCTTCTCAGGACTTCTCAGTTGACAGTTCTTACACGATTTGCAAAAAGATTCTACATCTGTTGATAAATTGGGACAATAAAATAATATCTTATCCTTTCCTTTGTTTTCTTTATTCCCAGATGTGCTCCAAAGATTGAGTTATGTGATAATTCAAGAACCTTTTGTCTTCTGTTAAGAGGTAATACTAATTGGAAAACATTCTGTCCCAATATTTTTCTTGATGGTGTAACAAATCATCAATAAATAAATAATTTCCCTTTTCTTCTCTCCATAATTCCAAGCTCTTTTAAGGTTGGTCAACTCTTTTGCTCCACCCAGAGTTTCTGCGCTTCCGATAGAACAGTTGTCTGGTCGCTCCTCTCCGCAGAGTGAGAGTCGGCGCCCGCTGTCTCCCTTCCTCCCTCCTCTTCGTTTTTCGCCTCAGGCAATTCTAAAGGGGGATTCTCCTTCCGTAGCTGTTTTTGTTTCGGTGGCTAAACTGAGCAAATTTTCTCCTTCGGAACGTCCGATGTCTCCAGAAGAATTGTCATTGGAACAGTTTTCTTTTGACAGATCGGCTGTTGAATTAATTAATAATTCATATGTTTCTGGAGTTATTAAACAAGGCACATTTAATTTATCCGTTACTGCAATCAAAGTATCTACACAATTAAATAAATTATTTCCAGAGTTCTTATAGTAAATAGGCTTACGACAAACTTTCGCTTCAATTGGGTTTCCAAATGCAGGTGTTAATATAACTTTCCCTCCTTCTCGATCTTCTAAATCTGGAATTAGTGATGAGTGAACTATGCAGATTTGAGTTCCAGAATCTATAATAGCTTCCGTTTTTAGAGAGTTAATGAAGACATCAATTTTCTGTAATGGTTGAATAATAGTTTCTTTCGATTCAGTTCTTATGTGAGTCGAGTCAACTTTAGCTACTACAGCATCTTCTTTCGATATTCTATTTGTATTCCTCGAAGTTGTAGAATACACCTTTTCATTCTTTTTAATATATCCATTTCCATTCCTCTTTTCTGAGCACTCTCTTGCAAGGTGTTGATAACTACCGCAAATATAGCATTCCTTACGTTTTGGGGTAAAACTTTGTTTCGTGTATTCTCTTCTTTTGGGTGGTGTAATATATTTATCTTGCATATACGTTGAATCCGTAAACTTTGGATATTTCATTTCGTTTCGAATTTTGTCAAATGATTTTCTTCTTGCTTCAAAATAAATATCACATTCTCTAGCTAGTTCTTGTGGTTTCAACCATTGATTTCCTTGGCGTATTGCGATGTGCAAAGCTGTTTCTCCATCTAACGTTTGGAACAGTTTATCGAAGATGATTAATTCTTTTAATGTTTCAAAATCAGTTACTGCTCTTGATTTACAATAATAGTCCCATGTCGATGTTAATCGTGAAGCAAATTGAATATGTGATTCTCCAGAATAACGTTTTGCTTTTCTAAAATTTTCTAAGCATGCTTGAGGAGTAGGTTGATATTCTTTTAGAATTAAAGTTTTTACTTTTTCATAATCCTGCAAATCGTCTTCTTTAATGTAGACAAGAACGTTTGCCGCTTTCTCTCCGATTAATTTCAATAATATTTCTGACTTAAATTTTTCCGGAACTTTCTTGTGTTTAAATGCTTTTTCTATGGAATCGAAAAATATATTCCAAGATTCTGCTCTTTTCGGTACTGGTATCATTAGCGTTTCTACTCCCTTGATCAGCTTGTCGAGTGGAACTTCGAATTCGCCTCCGGTGTTCGAAATTGAAAATGGCGTTGGACTACTGCTCGCTAGGTTCTGCGTAGCTCGGATTTTTGCTAATTCTAATTCGTGTTCTCTTAATCTTTCCTTCAGCTTGTGTTCGTTCGAACTCTTCTTTAGTTTTCCTATTCTCTATAGTAGAAATCAAAATTTCTTTTACGAAGTCAGCATCTTCGGCATATTCTTTACTATTCGGAAGTTTGTGCTTCAGTTCAGCTAATTTCAAATCAAAAGTTGTTTCTTCACCTATTTCCAGCAAGACTGTTACCAAGTCTTCCTTTTTCACGTTTTTGAACATTTTCTTCTGTTTCTATCACTTAAGAATTCCGTTGAGAGTTTTATTCTTTCTTCTGAAATTCGAATTTTCCAAGGTAACCATTTCGTATTTCTCAGCTCTGGTTCTCGAAAGAGAGCGTGTTGTGATGTGTAGAATGGCCGAGAGAGTTAACTATCATCATTTCTTGGACAACACATTTATTCAATTACAAACAAACATTTGATTTTAAAAACAAAACACAAATTAACTCGGAGCCTTCTGCTCCTACCAGAATAATACAACCTATCGCGGACCTGCCTCCGTCGAAACTGTTCTAAATTATGGCAACCTCTCGAAAGAGATCAAACCACGCCAAGCGCGGTTTGTTGATCACCAAACAGTCGCCAGATACTACAAAAACTAATAACATACATACATGCAAATTTAAATTTTTGAAGTCTAACAATTTTTTAAAAGTTCTAATACTAAAATGCAAAGTGTACAATTTTTCCTTAGGTTGGGTTAGTCACTCAATGGTCATTTCTTGCAAATGAGGGCTAATCAGACCAGGACTTACAATTAAAGTTAATTCTGAACCACTACAAACATATCAAAGCCAAAACTTAGTTTCAAATCCACAAATTGATGAACATTTGCTTAGGAATGAAACTTACATTTTGCAATTAATAAATAAAACCGAAATAATAAATGGATATAAGAAAGAATAAGAAAAAATATTTGACACTTAAACCAGGATAATAATTAAAAAATTTAAATTAACTAAATTTAAATCTTGGATATAATAAATGTGGAACAAAATATTTCTTGTATTCATTTAAGAAACTAAAGCACATTTTCCCTATATTGTAAGCATTTTTTAAGACTAAGACTTGTATTCAAAATTCAAAAATTTTGAATACAAGATATTAAGACTTGTATTCAAAATTCTAAATGAAGCCTAATTCATATGATCAAAGGATGATATAATCATAATAAAAAATGTACTCATTAGGAATATAGTTCCCAGCTATATCCTTTGACAACATATTTAATTAACAAAATATTTTCAATGTTGACGTTAGATAAAATTATGAAACTATACTCAAGATTTAACTGTATAGCATATGTATATCATATTTTATAAATAATAATTTAGAGCCTAAATTTTCATACAGTTTCTGAATTATTTTAATCAATTTATTGCTTTAGAAATATTTAATTGATTAATTATTGGAAAAAAGTTGAAAATTTAACTAAACTTTACGAAAATAGAGAATTTTATAAAAAAAAATAGGTAAAATGTACAGTGCTTTTATTTGTAAAATGGATAATTAGAACTAAGAAATGTTTACTTTTAAAGATTACATACATTATTTTTTATTTTCTTCATGAAGTAAATGCTTTAACAGTTTTCATTAAGTAATATTTTCAACTGAGAGAAACATCAGAAATTTTAAAAAAAATGGATGAGGATAGATTGAGATAGTAACACTAATACTCAATTACATAATTTTAAATGATTACATTAACTTGAAATAAGTTTTTACTGATATTTATAAATCTAATTCAATAGACATTGTTAGAAGTCAACCAAAATGATAACAGAGTGGAAATTGATTTAAAATCTAACACTACTTGTTAAGTAGTTTATAAAAAAGAAATATATGGAAATATAAAAACCCATCAGTCAAAAGGCTGGAGACGCACCTTTTATATTCTCATACTAAATCTGACAATACATTAAATTACAGCAATTTTAACACACTACTGCTACACCTTACAATGCAAACATTAACTATGAACAGTAGTCAAATGACAAGAGTTTTCAGTAAGCAACAAGTCTTTTCTATGGAGAAAAAATACTTCTTAATAATTACTTTGTAATTGTAATTTGCAACCTTTTTTCTATTTTCACATTCATCTTTTGAATGCATTATCATATTTTGTAAATTTATCTCAATTATCTCTTCAATAGAATAAATACATGCTTAAAATGAAAATATAAATAAGACCACTTACAGAAGATGAGCAGACATCCACAAGTTTTAATAGTAATTTTGCTATTAGTATATAATTGAATAAATGTGAAAAAGGAAATGGAGATCATAGCAGTTAAATCTGTTTAATACATTTATAATACCAAAACAATAAATATGTAACTAAATCATGAAAAATTACCATGTCTGAGAAAGTTCAATTAGCACATTTCATATTAAATTTGGTAATATACGTAAAAATCTAATCTTACAGTTAAATACAGCAATGCAGAATATCATTAATTTGGACGTTTTTGAAACAGAAAATTATTAAATAAGCAAATTGCCTGACATCAAAGTTATTAAATAACTCCAGGCATATTATTAAATTGATAAACATAAATTATTTCAAGAATTAAATTAAAGTAGAAATAACTATTTTTTCCATACAAATTTTTCTATGGAAAAAATTCTTGGTTAGTTAAGCAGAATATATACTAATATCAATACACTGTGAAACTTATTCAAAGTAATGCATAATTGACAATAAAATGCCAGAAAACTAACAGTTCTCATATCTTCCATTTGAAGAGTATAATTATCATCATTTGGCCGTTGTTCCCACTCAAGGCATAATTTAGTAATAAAGGCATCTTTTAATACAGGTGGAGCAGGTTGACTAGGAGAGCTCCCACAAGTGGAAAAACAACTAACTGCACTGTAGCCACTAGAGAGAAGTGAAAAAAAGATTTTAGAATTCATTCGAGACAACACAACAATCATACGACAATCAAAAGATAAAATCAATTATAATTAATCATCAAAAAATTCTCTTAAAAATTAAACAATACAAATGTTTTGTACTAAACAAAATTTGAAGCATTATTTTCTTTTAAGAACAATATGGTGAAATAAAGTCTTTATTCATTACATTAAAATTTCAATTTATTCTTAACAAGCTAAAACTAATAATGAGACAAAATGAAATTATTGAAGTTGTGATTCTATTTTTAAAAAATTACAGAGATAGTTTTAAAATGTTTGTTAATATTTTATTCAGCCATTATTAGTTTAACTTAGTTTAACCCCTGAATTTTAGGTTAAAATAAACCATTTTAAATAGAGCTTATTCATTAGAAAAAAATTGTTTTGAGGAAATCCAATTTTGCTCAATGTTTGTACAGAACATATCACAAATAGAACATATTACACAGAATACATTATAAGTCTTATTTGGAAAAAAAAAGGAATAACATTTATGCAAATAAAACACATATGTTTTTATTTTTTTAATGGATAAGATTGTCATGGTAATATTTTAAATAAATAAAAACCATCTATGACATTAAGGTTTACAGACTAAACGATTAAAACAAATACCTTTTGCCATGTTCGTTAACAGCTGCAAGCCGGAATCTGTAACAAGTTGATTCCTTTAATTTTACAGCTTTGTACTGTTTTTGAAGGCCATTGAACAATTCAACAAAATTATCAGATCCACTACCCTATAATAGAATTTTATGCAATAACAATGTTTTTAAAGATTTAAGACAAATGTTTTTAAAGGACCACATATTTAAATATAATTAAAGGAATAATTAAAGTAAATTTCACAAAGATCACATCAATTTAATAAAAAAATATTTAAATAAACCAAAAATAAAAGAGTATTCACAAATAAACTAATTTTAAATATTAAATTACAAATCAAATTTGGATTTTTTAAGTCAAAAGATAAATTTTGATACACATTTAGAGTGTTCCTTATCAACGGAAATTTAAAAATAGCTCACTTACTAGAAAACAATGAGTGATTGAAATATTTAAACGTAAATGCACAGTTAAAAATTTTGTTCCTCTTAAGCTTAAAATATAAATACTTACTTCATCATATTCTAATAAATAAGATAAAATTTTGGCACCATTATCAACAGCAGCCTGAAAATGAAAGAAAAATAAGTGATTTCAATGAATTATAAAAACAGTTTTTTAAATTAAAGATAACTAAATATTTTTTACTATAAACAAAGAGTAAGAGAAACCAAGAAGTACTTTATATACACCTAGTATACTATACAATTTCCAAAAATAAAAATTTGCATCGTTTTTGAATTTGACCATTCACATTAGAAAGAAAGTGAAGTATAGTTCACTTGAAAATTTCATTAAATAAGTAAATAAACTGCAATTTATTTTCTGTTTGAAAATTTAAAGATACATTCCTATTACTGTCTATAATAACTGTACTAAAAACAAGTGAACACATGTTACAGTGATATCAAATTATAATAAAGGGAAAAGTAGCATAGAGTTATGAAAGTTAAAAATAAATAAATTATATGTTTTATATAGGCAGAAACCATTGATCTTAAAAGAATTACCATTTATGAAAAAAAATTCACATAGTAAAAAATAGTCTTGTACAATAGTCTCTCAATATCTTCTACCACAAGAATTATTTCCCATTCAGATTTCACAGCTGAATATGTTTAGCAAATATAATTTATAATGGATACTAATACAAAATGCTTAACTTGAAATATCTTTTGGTGCTACAAAATCATAATAATATGAATGACAATTGCCATTATTGATTTCAGATAAATTTAGTACAATCAAAATAACTTGATACTGAGCTATAAATGTACAATGTGTTTCAAAATTATTGGGCCATCTAAAATATCATTGATTTAAAAATACACTTAAGGCGTATAGCACCTAAAAACGAAATTTTAAGAAAATTACGGAATTTCAAAATTATTGGAACAATAAAACAACTTAAATATTTAAATTTAAAAGGAGCAATTATATTTCCTATATAATATTTTAGAAACATTATCCAGGAATAAAATAATTTAAATGAAGTAAAGGACTAATTTCAGTAAATGTTTTACTTTCGAATGCTTTTGATTCCTTTTTTCATTATTTTAAAATAGAAAATCTAATTTATTCAAAAATTAAAAACATTCAGAAAAAATTAAAGAGTTCAAAATATGCCAAGAGATTTTTTATGTAATGTTTTTTATTTGTTGAAACCATGCATTCTACACATAAAAAATTACATGACAAGATTTTACATTTGAAACACAATTTCCAATTAATATTTAATATAGTAAACCAACTGATTACCTATGCTGTATAAATTAACAAGGATTTTAATCTTCCTAAAAATTACTGCATAGCAAAAAAAAAATCAATAATTAAGGATTTCTTATTAAAAAAGCAAATTATAAATAAATAATTTCATTCAATGAGCATTTTTGTTAATTACTGAGTGCACAAATTGATCAAATAAAATAACAAATAAAATCCATATTTATGTTGTGTTACAATTTTTCATAATTCTGTGGATAATCCATGAAAAGGCTTATTCACAATAATCACGTGCCTAAGTTTCACAGGGAATCAAGAATTTACTATACTCATTCATTATGAAAATTTTATGACTGACTTTCCAAAAGTCAAATTTACATTTTCTACAAATACTACTTAAGTCTTAACTAGTACTTAAATCACAATTTCCATAAATTTTAAATACAATAGTTGTACAATTAAGCTTATCGGTGGTGCCCAACCTGTCTAGTGGTTAGTGTGCCTATAGGGAGGTCCTGCATTCGAATACCGGTTCGGGCATGGATGTACTTTCACTCTCTCTCTCCCCTTTGTCCTTTCCTAGTATGAATAGGTTGTGAATGGTTGCCTACCCTTTAGATGGATACATATGGCATGTGTGTACTGAGGAAGTCAGACTCTACACCAAATTATAGATTAGTTGGAAAAATAGAGCAGCACACCCCATATTGCCAGCCTAGACACAAGCAACAATCTTAGCAGTAAAAATTAAGTTAGAGCATCATCCAATTCAATTTCAGAAAAATTTAATCACTGAGATTTGGTTAAATCTTCATATACTTTTTTAAGTTTCAAAATAAATAAAACAGAAAATAATTTCTTCTTGCACACTTAATTTTTTTTATTCTGAAGCATTATAAATTCAACATTTCATAACATGTCCATAACTAGCATTATTTAAATTCTTAAAAACTTTTTTACAATAAGAAAATATTTGAACTCATGCCATTTCTACACAACATATATTTACAGTAAAACTTTATTTCGGAAGGAAATAGTTACATTTTATTGATAACATATACAAGGAATAATAAAAGAAAAATTTTTATTGGGTTCTAAAACAACAAAACAAATACAAAAATAATGAAAATAAATTTTTGATAGAGCAGAAGTATAATTCAAAAAAATTTGAAAGAAAGAATATATTACTGAAATATTTGTTGCATTTGCTTAAAACTACAGAAATTTGTTGCACTTGCAAAAAGCTCTAATTTAAAATGTTATAAGAGAACTTTTTATAACACCTTTAGATATATAGAAAAACTGCAGAACATTTTCTAAACTTTTAAATCATTACTAGTGGTTGATTTGATAACTATACAATTTTTTTCTAAACAAATTCTAATTTGTAATGCCATCATAGTTCAATGCTTTTAGTTAACATTTTTAAAAATTTGTGTTAGATATAATTGTAAAATTATGTACTATATTTACTTATGTACAAAATACTTCAGAATTTATCACCAAATAATTGTCTAAGTTAAAATGGATACATTGATTGAAAATTATCAATATTAAAATTTAAATCTATAAAATATTATAATTTAATAAAATTTCCATGATGTAAATTGCTTTTATTTGTCAGATGATCATTTCAGTTTATTTTCATTTAAGTGTAATAAAATCTAAGATTTCTATCATGATTAACAAAATCTTGAGATGAAATTTCCAAATTACAATCATACATTAGTTCTAACTTTTTTATGAATATTCTATATGATAAATAAAGTTAACCATTTATCAAACTATTTCTATCAAACAATATTTCAACAAAATAAAAATTTGGGAATTGGACACTACAAATGCAGGCAGATAACATTTCTAACATTGATAGTTATTTACATTCGTTAAAAATAAAAATAAAAACAAGATTAACAAACCTTCATTTAAAACAATACAAAATAAAAAAAAACAAAATTTAGTGTGAATTATCTTTTACTGATTTACATAAGCCCAAATCAATAGTTCGATAGTTATTATAGACAAAATCAAACCAAGTTCAAAATAAATGGAAACAGATTTGAAAATCAAAAAAGCAGTTCCCTTTTGCTTGTGATTACAGTTTTTCGAAAAAGAAATGTATCTCATAAATCGATTCCTTTTCCTCTTTGTTAAATGCAAATATCTATATAGCATATATTTTACTAATTATAGTGGGATATTGCCTTAACTATATATTGTACATCTAAACCATATGCCTTGGTAGTTCTGCAAACCTTATGAATTTAAAATTTTGAAAACACAAGATCAGAGCCATCCAGTAAACACCTATGTGTAATATGGCACCTTTTGTATAAATTATGACATTGAAATAAAAAACAGTTATGATTGTTGTGAAAAAACAGCAGAAACAATATACTATAAACTTTAACTATATTCAAAAATTTATATATTTTAAAAAATATCTTGTTTTTGCAACAGTTTTAATGAAATGTAAGGAACATTGTGAAAATAAGGAATTTATAGACATTTAAGAGATCTGTGCCCCTGTACACTACATAACTTGAATGATATTAAAAGTACTCTTATATAGGCAATTAAAATAAGTAATATTTTCTCAAATCATTAAATGAAAAAAATTTTGAAGTCATTAAGTTATGTACATAACTTTTTTTATTCGAAAAAATTTAAATTTTTAAATTACTAGTTTATCAATGATTTTAAAAGAAAAATTATAAACTTTTCATTACAAAAAAGAGCAAATATTAAAAAAAAACTCAATTTTTTAACTTGCTTACATTTATAAGGTAATTCAATGTTGCACGGAGAATTATCTGAGCTAGAAGTTTAAAACATTTGTTTTCATAAATATTCTAAAAATTTAAAAGGGAAAATAAACAAGATCCTTAAACATTTCAAAACTGCTATTTTAATGTTCAATAAGACATTTTTACGAAAAATATACAAGATTTGAGAACAAGTAAATAACAGCTTGAAATAGATAAGCTTCCTCAATAGTAATGAAATAGAACTTATTCACAAACAGTTAAAAATTATTTCATATATAACACTCTGACTCACTTAAAGGTCAAATTCAAATATTACTTTTAAGAAATTTAAAAAAACTAAGATAACAAAAACATAAAGAAGAAAGTCTCAGGACTTGAAACAACACATGGGAAAAAATTATTTTTCCACCAAAATAAAAAAAAACCTTAATCAGATGACTCAGAATGAAATTTATTATTGCCATAATTAATAAAAAAAGCTCAAGAGATCTTAAGAGTAGATGCCATTCAGAGTAATAGTAATGGTGTGTGAAGCTTTTACATATCGTAGGAGATAACTGGAGACAGTTTCCAGAAAAATACTCAGTAGTTAACAATTATTGCTTTTCAAACTGATAATTTCAATTAGACAATGTGCTATTATATGTATTAATATTAAAAATTCATTTCAGAAAGAAATAAACTAGATCTTATGTTACTCTCTATTCAGTACATTAAAAAAAACTGAGAGTCATTTCCTTATTAGTTTAATGCAGATAATTCAGCCAGTTCATGCATCGATTTTGTGCTTAAATTGAAAATAACCCTCTTCAAAAAATAGGACTTAATTCGCAGAACTCTGCTAGCAAATTTGATGAATTCAATGAAAAATCTTGCAAATGAAGTTATTTAAAAAAGTGATTGCAGCCTTTTAATTTTTGTAAAAGAAAATTTTTTTAAGTAATGATCTTAAAATTTGTAACTGAATGGAAAAAAATTTGAAATTAAAATATTTAGTTTTATTTAAATACCTTTTAAAAATAATATGGATATATTTTATATTTCATTTATTTAAATTGACCTTATTTAATTTTTTAAAAAAATTATATTATTTCTAACAAAAATCACAAAAATACAGTTCTGATAATTGTGTAAGGCACTATAGAAACCATTTATAATGCATTAAAGGAAGACATAAAATACTATGTAATAGAATACGTCTATAACCAACTACATAATTAGAATAATGTAAATCAAATTAATTTCTGGATTCAAAAAATAAGAAAACCCAGAATAACCCTATCATAATAAGAATAACCCTATCATGAATGATTGGAATTTTAATATTGATGAAATTAGATCAATGCAAAATTGCAAATGAGGGAATATGAAAAATTTAATTTAGATTTTAAAAAAAGCAATCCTTATGCAAAATGTAATTATTGAAATCATTTAAAATTTGTTATTAGGCAGGTACCTTAATTCTGGGAAGAAAAATATTCCTTAAACAAAATAAATTACTATTAGAGGTATGAAGTTGATATTATAAGTCAGTTTCATAAATTACCAATATTAAAAAGAGATTTTGGAAATTTTGAAAATCTCTATAATTTTATACATTTATTTTTCATTGAATTTAAATGGAGCTTTGGTCAAACATTTTTGTTATTTTATTTCAAAAATGTAATAAAAGATATCTATTACAGAAAGATATATTATATATATAATTTAAGCTTATTTTAAAGATAAGTTATAAAATTTAGGAAATACTTAACAGGAGTAAAATTAAATGATAAAAAATGATGACAAAAGAATAACAATTTCATGTATGGCATTTTCAATGATCAATTTTATAAACACTTTCAATTACTTACATTCCATTTTACTGCAATTGTAGTTTTTGTTCTTGAAAGCAATTTTGGTGGTTGTGGTTCATCTGGTTCACAACTCAAAGTTTTAAAAGTTAAACCTTAAAATAAATTCAATAACATTTACTTTTACTTGAAATAAGTCAAAATTTGAAAATAATTTTAATAAGTGTTTGAATAATTAACTTACTTTCAGATGGATTACCCTGAACATTATTATAGCATGCTTTAACTCTATAACAAAATATTTGAACATATTTATTATAAAATCAAACAAATAGGGAATAAAAAAAGTCAAAGAGGAAGAACAATGACTTACTGAACAGAGTATGAAGTAGCTGGCTTTAATTCTTTTAGAATATATTTAGTTTCTTTTCCCCTGGATTTAAAAATAAATTTTATAAAAAATTTAGATTAATTTTTTAATGAAAAGAAAGATTTTAAATGATAAACTACTATAAACTATTTCACTGTACAAAAAACAATTTATAGACATAATAAATTTCAAAAAATATAAGAGTACAAATTTTAGTAAAATATTTTAGAAATAGCATTATTTATGTTAAAATGTATTTGACATTAAAAAAATAAAAGGCATAAAGGCAAGTAATTTAAAAGTTTTTTTCAGAACAAAACTCAGAAAAGACAAAAAGCATAATGATGGCAGTAACTTTTTTACAACTGTAATTCGTTCTTGAACTGTAATTGTACTGAACTGATTATAGATGAAATAAGGCAGCCTAATTGTGGTGTCATGTTATTTATTTTCATTTTTTTCCCTACAGTAAACATGAATATCTTTTTTATCATTTTCTAGGAAATAAATGCTAAACAGTTTTATTAAGTGAACTCCCTCCATTGGTAAAAATATTTTTCAGATAGAAGTTATTAGTTTTTTTTTTTTTTTTCTTATTTGTCAGATTAATTATTTTGTAAATTTCTCATGAAATTTCAAGCAAACTATTTTATTTGCTAAGATTTCAGAATACTAATTAAAACACAAAAAATTACATTTGAAATGGAGATATGGCAATTTCCATAAGCTAATAACATTTTTACCTACTTAATTGTAGTTAGATAACTACTAAATAATCAGTATTTTCAGGTTATCTACATTAAAAAGTTTTTTTTTTTTAATTTTAGTAATAATTGATATTGCTTGATACACTTCAAATTCTTTTTTGTATATAACATCACATTTCTTACCATTCTAAAGACTTTAGTTCAGTAGGCATGGCCACAAATTCAACTGTTATTTTCTAAAACTTATTTTTAGTATTTACAATTTGATTTATCAATTTAAAAAAACTACACCAATGCTCAAAGGGTAAATCAAAGGGTAAATCAAAGCAAAACCCTCAAAATTAGATTTTTCACTTTATATTGTTTTAGTAAAAAATCTAAAATTTTAAATGTTTATTGAAAATTTAGAAAATTCAAAACTATGGAATTTTTACATTCCAATTAGAATTGATTACTTCTTAAAGATTAAGTGGACTTATAATTGGAACCACAATTATAAAAAAAAACTTAAGTTTCATAATACTTTTATTGTATGGTAAAAAAAAAATAATATATGTAATAAAAAATAAACTTTTTTGAAATTTTTAAACCTGAATATTCAAAAAAACAAAATCAAATTTTCCGAATCAGTCAAGTCATTACTGTCTCATACATGCTAGAGCTTTAATGTTTATAATAATAGCTAAGAACTGATTCATCTGTGTATCAATGTTACAGAGAGAGAAATTATTAAATTCTTCATTAATAATTCAATATCCAAAAAAGTATCTGTGGGATCAAATGATTCACACTTAAAAGAATGAAATTATTCAACCCTACAACAGAAAAAGAAATTTCCATATATTTTAGTTTTTATATACTTTTTATTTTTGTTTGCTAGTTTACAAGTAATGAATGTGAAATAAAACCTCACTTTTTCATGAAAAATTAAAACAAAAGTTTTGTTTAATTATTAGATATCAATATAAAAATATTGATTCATATAAATTACAATGTTTATATGAATTCATTATTAAATGTAATTTGCTGTATCAAATAAAAAACAAATTAACTAGAAGGTATAAGAATGCAACGGGAATTTAGGATTCGTTGAAAGAACTGCTTGGTTTATTATGTCACTTAATTTCAATTTATTGAAGGCTTATTTGATTTGGAACTATATAAGAAGCAACTAAACCAATATACAAATGGAAGCATCTATGAATAAAAGTTACCTTTGTTGTGAATTTTCTAAGCATTAAAATATAACAGCTACTAATTATATATATATATATATATATATATATATATATATATATATATATATATATATATATATATATATATATTCTGGTAGTATGAGGTAACTTCACTGAAGTGCAGTAAGTTTTGAATTTTTAAATAGTGAAATGTCAGACACCTTAAAGCTTCAAAGTGGTCAAATTATAATGGCCTACCTATCCAGAGAAAGTATAACCAAAACATCCCAACTTTTTTGAGGTAGAATATTTTAAGTCATGGTAGCATACACAGAGTGACAAGACAAACTCAGAAAGAAAAAAAGTGCACAGAAAACTCAGTGACAGACTGACAAGTATGGAAGAGGATAGTAATTTCTAAAATGCTAACAACTGCAACAAAAGTAATCAGAGAACTCAATCAGCATCTGGATCTTGCAGTATCAATGATTGCAGTTAGAAAGCACATTAATAAAACATTTATGACAGAGCAGAATTTCCAAAGCCACTTATTTAATGACAGGCATCAGTAGAGTCACACTCACAAAGCTCAGCAGATTGTTAAGTGGGAGAAAGTAATATAGTCTTACAAATTTGACGCACGCTTGGAGGATACCAGCACAAGCAAATGATCAATTTGTCGCCTTCCAATTGTCAAACATAGAGGCACTCCTGACATGATATAGGCAGTAGTGTTATGGTTTTCTGCAGCAGCAATTGCAATCCATAAAAAAAAGGCATCACTGGAGACAAATATAAAATAAGTTTAGCTGACCAGGTCTTTCTTAAGTTGCAAACTTTTTTTTCCTGAGCAGATGAAATTTTTTTAAATGATAATGTATAATCTAACAATAAAGTTCAGTGAATTAAGTCAGATTGGTTGATCTGGCAATGTTGATGAAGCAAAATATTGTACATGTGTAGAAGTGTTGAATATATGACACCACAGCTAAGCATTGTTTCTATTCAATGAAGGACTTGTTTTACAAAGAGCTTGTTTAGTGCATTGATCTTAATTGAGAACAAGAAAATAAACAAAAAAAGATAATTTAAAGCTTTGTTCTAAGCTTACACAATCCTTGTACAAGTTTATGAAGATTAAGCACTGCCCATGAAGAGAAAACAAACCCTATAATGAAAGAATGGTAAACTCCCTCAGTGAAGAAAACATTAAGAAATGAAGGAAAATAATCATGAAAGATTGTCAATTAAGTGTGTGCATGATAGCTGATGAACTGCAAATTAACAATGAATGTGTGCGACAAATCATTACCTAGAATCTAGGGATGAGAAAACATATTGCCATCTTGTGCCTGATCACTTCACTGACTATCAGAAGCAGGAATGTTTACAGGTTTCACAGGATTTTGCTGAAATGGGGTGGATGCAGCATCTAATTTCTTGAAATGTATTGTCACTGATGAAGCAAGCCCCAGACTGTACTTTTAGGTTAACAAGTTTAGAATATTCGTCCATCACCAAGTGCCTTGTAATTTTGAACCACGATCAGGTGATGAAGCTACGCCTGAGCTGGCACTTTTCTCTCCACATCCACACCAGAGGATGGACTTAGGACGTCAACTATTAATGTGGACACATCCCCAACCCACGGAGTTCCAGTAACACAATGAGGGAGTGTACATGGTCACCCTCACAATCACAGCCTGTGGCAAATGGTGCTTCACTTTTTTATTTTAACGGGAAGCGGAATGAAGCTAGTGAGCCACTGGATCTCTTCAAAAGGAAACAGCAAATCATAGAATGGAGTTTTGCCTTACTTCACTGGAAAATGGCAAGAGCAGAAAAATAATACATTACAGAAATGCTCATCACCCATTTTGATAATCTAGTCAAAACAGAAATTCACAAGGAATTTCTACCAGAGAGAATGCCCATGAATGCTGCTAGATAAACTGAAATTTTGAACAGTTACATGAAATGCCTAAAAAGAGCCTGTCTCCAGTATGCTTAAAAGGTTAATGTTTTTTTTTCCCGTGTTAATACTCACCCTCACACTGCTAATATTGTCAAATAATCACTTTGAAAAGAATGAGATTTGCTAATATTTCTGATGTGGCTTTGGAAATATCCCGAAGATTTCTTGCAAAGTTTCCAAGAAATTTATAGGAGATCTCACAGGTACACAGTTATAGGAGGTGACTATTTCAAAGGACTGTAAGGTAACTTTTGTTAATATTTCATCAATGTTAATGTTACAGGACTATTCACCAATTTTTGTAATCAGAGGTTGTATATATCACTGCAGAGAGGAACTTGTACTACTATGGTTTGATGAAAATAAGGGAGAAGTTAAACATCTACCTTTGCCCTCACTTACCCAGCCTCAATATAACTGAACTATGATCAATATTTGGAGCATTCAAAACAGAATTTGTATCCTCTTCAGGAATCTCTACAAGAACTTTTACATTATCTCTATGAAGAATGGTACAATATTTCTCTAAACATTATTCAGCAATTGCATGAATCAATTCCAAGGTGAATATAAGCTGCATTGCATGTCAAAGGTGGTCCTACATTGTAATAATGAAGCATTCTTTATAAATCTAGGTGTTGATTATTTTGATAACCACCAAATCAATTCATATGATTTTTTTGACAAGCAAGATTTGATCAAGCATGATTTTAATAACAGTTAAAATTTAAAAACCAAACCTATTCCTTTAAATATTTTCATGTTTACTTATTGACTAACTGATGTGATATAAAAATATAAATCCAATGTTTGTTTGTCACTCAACGGTCATTTTTGCACACGAGGGCTAATTAGACAGGGACCCACGGTTTAAAGTGGATTCCGAACCACTACAAACATCCATGCCCAAGGTGGGATTCGAACCCACGAACTGTTGAGCCGAAGGCAAGAGCACTAACCATTTGGCTGCCAGCTCGGCTATTAATCCAATGAAACATTTTTTAAATGATTCCAATGAAAACTAAGTTTAAAGTAAATTTAATATATATAATAAAACAATAACAAATTATATGCAAACTATACTTACGTGTAACATATCTTCAGTTTGGAATCTTTATTTTTATCAAACAACAATAAACTATAAACTACATCTGACAACTGAATATCACATTCTTTTTCCTCAGAATTCACATCAATACTTGACCACTCCAACAAGGCACTTGTAGGGGTGACATCAGAAACCTAAAATTTTGGTTATAAAATATTAATATTTTGCACATATTTAATGCAAAATGAATGAATTAATACTTATCAGAATCAACTTGGACATGCTTGAACATTTCTAACTACAATGCTAACAGGAACTTAAGGCTTATGATGTATCAAAGATTTATTTAAGCAATCCTAAATATTTGATAACTGAACTGAATCAACTTTGCTAATTATATGTGCACTAACTTCTATAATAAAGTACTAAATCATGTAAAGTTTTTGAATATAAGCACATTTTTTTAACTCCTTATAGTGTTATACTCACTCAATTAATATTATTTAAATTGTAACTACAATACATTTTAAACATAAAATATAGATCAAACAAGATCTATAATTTTAAGTAGATTCCAAATCATTAGAAATGATCATCCCAATATGAGAATTAAACATAAAGCATTGCCTCAGCTCATTTAGATAACAGCTTCTAATAACAAATAGCAAGTGCATATGAATTTAAGAATTCTTAGGTTAAGAAAGCAAATTACAAGTTCAAGTAGTTCTAAACTACAAGGTATTCCACTTCCCTGAAAAATCTAAGACATTTTGTAAGCATATTAACCATTTTTGAAAAGAAGAACAAGCGTTACTTTAATCAGTCAAAGTTAACAGAATTGGATAAAACCTTTTATAAGCATAATTCATCTTTCAAAAAGATAATGTATTTGACAAATTGTACTTGAATCTTTTAAACTTTACTTAAAAATATTTATGTATTTACTTACTGAAGGAACCTGCACTGTAGATAATATTTTTGATATATGCAAATCTGTAAGAAAAATAACAGTTTAAAATGAAATACCCTACTTCAATATGGAACTTTAGGCTAAAATTATGAAAAGTATTTATTAATTTTTATATAAAATATTAAAAATTAACTTTAAGTAAATTAATATACTGCATTTGAAATGTTCGCCATTTCAATAGTTGTATTTTTGTAAAAATTTACATGTACATAAAAAGAAAGAAGGCGTGTGTGTGAATACAAATTTTTATCTTTTCATTATTTTTATTAAAAATCTCTAACAGTTATTTATTTAAAACATAGCTTATGTGATATTGTAATACAAGAATTTTTCAAACTTTTTAAATATATTAATACACAATACAAATATTTGTAAAAAGTGATATGCATTGCACATTTGTACCTCATTCAGAATTTATCTTTGAATATTTGAGTGCATGGGAACAAAATAAAAAATTTAATACAGCAAATCAATAATCAATTTATTAATATTGTAATTGAAAACACTAAATTTATCATTCAAGAAAACCAATTTTTTGAAAGCTTATTATATTAATTTAAATTAAACAAAAAATCATATGGAAGTTTCCTAACTAAAAATTATATTTTACAGAGTATTTGGATAAAATGTGCCAAACTGGCTTACTGTGTTGAATGTTTTCTTGCATTTTTATGTGACTTGTTTTTTTGTGATGAAATTTGAATAAAATCAGTATTTGGTAACTGGAAATTGTGTATAGCGGCATCATTTAGGTTGGGAAGATAACTGTCCAGTGCTTGGCACGAAAGTTGGAAACCACCACACAGGACCCCAAAATTTTACAACATATTTAATCAACTATTTTGGGGAAGGATTTTTGGGAAAGGAATTTGGTAGCAGGAATGCTACCAAATTCCTTTCCCAAAATTCTGTATAGGCAGTTAAGTTTCTTTACATAACTAAACAATTTGTTTAAGCACATTTTCTGTAAGGTAACATTAAATGTTTGAACATGAAATGTTTACATTATTCCATAAGAATGTTTTATTAACAAGCATTTATTCAGATGCAAGATTCCTTAAGTATGGAGAGCTAAGAAATTTCATTCTTTTCATTATTTATTTTATTAAACTAATATTTTAAGCATATTTTTTTACTTTAATACAAGAAATAATGACACAATTCCTTGCTTTTATCTAAAATATTATTGGCTTTTTCTTTTATTTATAAAACTTTGTTTACAAGAATGGTGATTCATATTAACCACAATAATAGAATGTCAAACTAAAACAAAATATTTTAAGCAAATGTTATACTTAAAAATCTTTTATTAGTTATAAAAACTAATTATTAAAAAAAGTATGATTATACAAGACATATTTAAAGATAAATCATATTTAAAATATAAGCAAATTTGAAAGAATTAAAATACAATTTAAAAAGTTTCATTTTAAGGATTCATGAAACATTTCAAAAAAGGAATATACAGTTCCTACCTTTTTCACTAATAACTTTATTAGAACTTTCCTCTTGAGAACTTTCTTCCTGAGTTTTTGTAACATTTTCTAGAAAAAAAAGAAAAAAAACAATTTCCGATATAGAAACACAAATTCAAAAAATTAACTCATCAAGTTAACATATATAATCATTAAAAGAAAAGCAATTAGCTTACTTTTTGAAAGCGATACACCTGAAAAAATTTTTAGTAATTAAATAATTTCATTTTTAAAAATATTAAAATGATAAATGGGTGGAAAAAATAGCTTCATATTTCTTTGTATGACTGTAATATATGTCTATGTAAATATAAATTTTTATTACTTACTTTTTGAAATCACACCTAGAAAAAATATTATTCTATAAAATCAAAAGTAAAGTAAAATTTTACACACATTTATATTATAAATTGTTGAAGATAGTTTATTAAAAAACCGTAATTAATGACAAGCCATATTTTAAATGTTTAAAAAATTAACATGATTTTCCATATTTTAATATTTTAAGTAGCACAATTTCATATTTAACTTAACAAATGGGTTTTCCCAACTGAAAAAATAATATTATAAGTAAATATATTTTTAAAAAATTAATCAGTTAGCTAAGTTTATTTCTTGAATGATTTAACATTTAAATTCTCCATGTAAAAAAGGCAATTCACAATATTAACAATTTACTTTCATTCAAAAATATATTTATTTAAAAACGATAATAACATTATAATTGTAAAATTTTTAAATTGTAATTAGTAGTTTTTAATAACTAAAAATAAATTTAGTAGAGTTATGGATGATATTAAGTTGTTATATTTTTACTCCTTTATTCACTTACATAACACAGTGCTTGCAACTATAAAAATATATCAAATGAGTAAACCTTCAATATTTCTTTAATTTTTTTGAGTATATTAAAAAAATAAGTTGAATAAATTTGAAGTATTTATTTAAGAATGTAAAAACCTGAAAAACTCACAACTATTAACAGATGGAAATTTTTATCTATAGACCACTGATAAAATGTGTTTCAAAAAGATTTTAAATTTTAATAATTCACCATATCATGAAAAAATCCTTTTATGCTCAAAACTTAACATCTGATCATTATGATCATTCTTAAACGTAATTGGACAATGCTGATTATAGTTAAAATAAGTCAACTGAATATTGGCACCATCTGTTATTTATTTTATGAAACATAAATGTGTTTTTTTCAAAACTTTACAGTAAACTTTTCTGATGAAAAATATATTTTTGTCAGATTATCCGTGGCGGCGTTTTTAACACATAATCTGCGGATTATATAGAGGAAAATACGATATATAATGTAGCAACAAAATAACAGTATTAAATATGATCAAAATTCTTACTTCCCCCTTTCACTCATATTAAAAAATAAAATATATCACCTTTGAAATGTAGCTCTCTTAAAAAGGGAAAAATAAAATTGATAGTAAGATCATAAGCTAACAGCAACAAAAGTAAAAAGGTATACCTTCAAATCAATTTCCAAAAGTTACATACAAAACAAAATTTAAGTAAAATGCATACAAATTTCAACTTAAATTTTATTACTACTTAAAAAAGTATAATTCAATCATGATAATTAATAGTACATTTAGTAAATGAAGGTTAAATAAATTTGACACAAGATGTTTAAATATTAATTCCAATATTTAAAAATGTTTAGAAATAAATTCATATTTACAGAACATAAAAAATTTCTTAATGAAAACAATGACGTATAATATTAATGAAATGTTTATTTATGATTTTAATAAAAAAATAAAACTATTTCAGTAGCATACACTTTTGATGCATTAAATATAATGCATAATTAAAATACTTCAGAAATAAAATATTTTAAAATTAAGAATATTTTAATACTTACAGCAAATTATCAAAAAAATACTTCCAGGCAAACTTTGAATTGAAACTGAACTTTGATTAAATATAAAACTTGAGCCAAAACTCAAAATGGTTTAAATTCTTTTTTCTGTATATTTTTTGATTTTATTATCAATAATTACATTTATAGAGAATATTTATAAAAGAATATGTGATTTATTTAAACAAATTACTATAACTACCTGATAGTGGATTCACATATTTTTGTCGTTCTTCTAATCTCTTTTTTAATTTAAAAAATTGTCTTTGTGTTCGTTCATCTTTAAAGGAATTAAGATGAGATGATGAATCAGACATTCCTATGAGAATCAAAAGAAGACTTAAGAAAAGGTTTTTTCGTTTTCTTTTAAGAGTTTAAAAGTAAAACTTATACAAGCAATTAATCCAATTCATATTTCTAAATGAATAATGTAATACTTCATAACAGATATTTAAATACAGGGATTATAAATATTTTTTATATAGTGTTTTAGCAAAAGCATGTTTTGAATTTATAGGATAACTCCGTGTAAAATGAATTATAAATAAAAAAATTGTTTTTAATGAAAATATATGCTACATATTGTTTTTTACTCTCACATTTTGATAAAAAAAATGATCAATTATATTATACATTTCGTGCATCCACCTCTTCAAAGAAGTTAATAAGAAAATATGTAAATATCATAAAATTATGATTTCATGGCTTCACTGCACTTTAGGATGTGCTGGAAAATTAATTCTTTCTCTAATTTGGTGCAATATACAAAAATTTTTAAGCTATTTTAATATTCATATAGCTTACTTATAACTTATATTTTCTTACCATAACAGCTAAATTCATTAAATCTTATCTAAATATCTAACTAAATATCAGATTAACTTGTAGAAGACATTGATTACTCTTCAGTCATTAATTTTAACTAATTATTCTCAACAAAAATGTACTTAACTTTACAAAAATTTATAGTATATGTATAAAAATGCATGACATCTAAAATTATATTCAAATTATCTGAATTAATGACATCGAATTCAGATGATATGTGAATGTAAGCTATTTAGATTTCAATATGAGTGCTATAAATAATATATTTTAAAATATGATAAAAGGAAAGACTCTGAATTCTAAGGCATTAAATTTGTTAATTAGGAAACTAATAATTCTAAAAATATTTTTGCTAATATCACTTAGTCAATATATCAGACATTATGGTTTCAACTCAAATTTTAATGATTTTATAAAAACCAATGAACTTTTTAATTCAGATTAAATCAACAATTAAATTTCAATTCTATCTTTATAAATTATCTTTTCATAAAAAATTCACTAACCTCAAAATTAGAGACTTGAACTTAATACATTGTATTCATGCTAACTAGTTATTTTTACATAAGGAAATCCAATGAAGATTTGATTCAAAAGCATTGTCACGGAGGATTTACTATGAGTATTAACTATCTTGTAATTTTTTTAATTAAGTATATATAATTTCTTAATTTTTTATTGTTTAATTATTCTCTATTTGTTTTTAATTTAATAATTATATTTTATTTTTGTTTTTGTCTCTTTATTTTTCTCTTTACAATAATTTCTTTCTTATTCACATTTAATTGTAAATATACTTGTAAAAGACTTTTCCCTTCCAATCTTTTAGCAATGCTTTTCTAAGTATTATACTCCTTTTATTCTAAAATAAGTTACATTCTGATTTAGTCTTAGTATCTTTAAGTAAGCCAGTTAAATTTACCAAGTACCAAATGGATAATTGCTATAATGTAAACATTACCACAGTAAGGATGGTAAAGTAAGAGTCTGCAACATTAAAACATAGGTTGGTGTGTTAAAAATGTTTTAATACTGATATATAAAAGCAGTGTAAATTACCCATAGGCAATTTAATTTAATCAGTGAAATATTGGATATCAACTTAGTGCAATTAGAGCTATAATATTATAATGTAATACATTTTTTATTTTTATTTTATGTTGTAATTTTGTGTACAATTCAGATTATATATTCAATGTTGTTTAATTCTGAAATTCGATATTTCAAGACAGGCAGTATGTTCTGATGCCAACACCATTTTGTAAGTATTTGTAGCTGTTGAAAAAGTGAATAATCAGTGATAAATCAACATTGACATACGTCTCCATCTAAATGCAATAGATTACTAACAGTGGTTCAGGCAGGATAATCCAGTACATTGGCAGTCTCACTAGTGCTGATTACATCATTGAAGAATATATCAAATTATAAGTGAACACAACTCGTATTAAAAATGCAGAGAACCTTGTTGCACACACAGTAGCAGTTGCTGGGGAAGTTTGTGACAGCCCAGTATTTTTGTTAGATTTAGATATTTCATATGCTGAAGGTGTGAGGCCTGTATCATGGCCAGGGGTTGGTAATTTTAAATGCTTTACTTGATCATAATCATTGTCACTTAAAATTCTCTTTTATAAGCTTTGTACTATACTAAGAGTAAAAAATATGGTTTCTAATCTTGATTGTACCCTTTTATCTTGAGATTTTGTTGTCTCTACTGTACTAAGAAAGCATTTGTGACTATTCACTGCTGTGATTTCCTATCACCTCCATGTACTCTCCCCAAAAAGTTTATAGTAAATAAACTACAGTTTATTTACAGTAAATAAACTACAGTTTTAGTAGTACTGCAAGTATACTCATGGTAAATATTTTTACTAAAAATTGACGACTTTCTACTAAAATTCAAATTTTCTATGCCTTTATAATAAAATGTCCTTAAAATTTACACAATAATTAAAACATTATAGCCTCCTGCCTACATTATGATTAATTACTCAAGTTAGATAATTTGTAATAACATTAGTATCACTAACTGTTTTTTTTAGTACAATTTACAACTAATTTCGCAACTAGTTAATTTGACCAAACAAATGTTTCCATATTTTTTTCCTCATTTCAATGTTATTTAACTATAGTACAAGTAAAAAAATTTAAATTTATTATAGATGAGAATAAAATAAAGACAAAACCTTTTAATTTTATCAGTTTTAAATTAATGCAAGTAAATTTTTAAAAAAGCATTCATCTTCATAAGTACATACAAATGAAATTAGTAATATAAATTGAAATAAATTAACAATATGAAATGTGTTAATTAGTAATGTATTTTATATTGAACAAAAATATTGTTTTTCAAATATATGAATTTTTTAAAAATAGTGTACATCCTATCACAGATCTATATTTAAATGTGTCCATAGTTTAAAATATTTCCATTATATGCAGCAACCAATTAAATATATCCAACAGATTTTATAATTTAATTTTGTCACAAGTTCTTGATAATTAAGTCATTATGAAAAAATAGTGTTTTGATTAATGTCAACAGAATTTATCTTTATATTTTTTGTAAATACTTTTTCCTTATGCAAAATATTTAAATACTGAGTAAAAATTAAAATGTTTAACTATGTTAAGTTTTCAATTTGAGGATACATTTTCTTTTTTTAAAATTTTCTTTTTTTAAATTTTAAATAGCACAAAAAATTTATTTTTTATTTATAAATTTATGTATTATCAGACAAACAAATAACCTACAGAATTTTATAGCTTCAACAAATTTAAAATTTAATTACTGTTTATTTTATAAAATTATTCCTCCTATATATTTTAATCTTTTAAATCCAGCTCTATTCTATGCATTAACTTTATTAAACATATATAATTTGATAAATTGCTATAAAATAGATTTAAAATAATTATACTTCTCACACTTACATTTAATAATTCTAAATAAAGAAAACATGTAAAATAACACAGAAAAACATAAGTATGATTCACCTAGAGTAGAATGACCATTCGTTTGATGCAGTTGTAATGGTTCAAGAGAAGAGTGCATTCCCTGAGTTCTAAGCCCAGGCTGAATGTGAGGAGGAAACTGAGGTGGTATTGAATATGAAGGATGATGATAAAGATAAAATGGGGCAGAACCAGTTACAGGAGAAGTAATAGTGCCACTAGCAGTCCCATTCTAAAAGAAATGATACAAGATTTATAAAGTTATCCACATAAAAACCAAATTTAGTTTTCATTAAATATTACATATTAAGATTATTATTCAATTAATATTAGTTTAAAAATTCTTAGAAATGTAAAATATTTTCTGAACTATAAGAGTGAACTTAAAACAAACTCACTGTGATAAAGAGGAAATAATTAAAAATAAAACTATCACCAAGTAACAGAAATTGCGATTGTTTCCCAACACACAGACATGTATGCAAAAGTTAAAGATATAATAATGTAGTTATTTTTTACCCTAATCTAAGGTTACAAAATGTAGTAGAATAACATTTTAATCTGACTTAAAAACCAACAAATAAGAAATATAAAAAAAAAGCAAATTTAATTTTATTTTTATAAGAATTTATAAATATTTCATTTTAAAAAAACACAAAAAGTAGAGAAATTTTAGATAAAAAATAAAGAAAAGTTAGTTTTTGGGAAAAGAAAAAACAGCAGAAATATTAGAACCTCAAAAATTCAAACCTCGAAGATCCGAATAGCTTGTGAAAGCTAAAAATTAGATTTAAAAACAAGAAATTAATAGCTATGATTCAAAAGCTAAGATAGTTTTTTTAATGATTGCTATAACTTTAGTAAATGTTTGAATACAGTGTTTAAGATAACTATACTTTATTATAAAGAACTGAATTTGGAAATCTTATGATTTTTTTATAAAAATAAGTTTTTATTTAATTGAATCATCTTGACAATGCAATGCTACACCAGTGATACATGAACATTAAATAAGCAGAAGTTTGTTTTCTGCTAAATTTAGTGAGATCTGATTCCAAGCGCTTGAACAGCATCTGCATGTCAAACACTGCATCACAGTGTCTTCACTTTCTTTATTATCCTTTTCCTTTCTACTACTCATCATTAAAATTATGATACTGTCACTGAGTAGACCTTTGTGGCCACTGTCATCAATCTCAATCTAATCCAGAAGGCAATTTCTTTCAGTTTGCTGTTTTTTCAAACATAAAATTAGGCAAAGCTTTTAGCATGATTTTGGAATTAAAGAATCAAAGCATTTCTTACGCAGATTGTTTTTACACTTCAGAAACCAGTATATCACATCTTTATTCATTTTTTTAAAGTTTTTTTTATAGATTTGTCTTTTTACACTGATCACATTGAAAAGCAGCTTTGATATTATCTTTTATTAAGATTATATCAGAAAAATGTGACGGGGCATTGTCAATCAATAGCAAGGATTTGTCGAGAAAACAGTTTGCTTCCTTAAATTTTGAAAATGAAAGAACAAATTGTTTCAAACCATTACTGAAATTGATCAACATTTATCAGAGCCTTCTCTGATTTTTAGAGTACACTGATAAAATTGCTATACCTACATCATTTAAGGAACATGGCTTTGGAGACCTGCCAATCAACATTAGTGATAGCTAACTAATAGTTTGTTACTACAAACCATGATTATCAGATGTTCTTTATTTATTTTGAATCCTGGGGCTTGGTTTGGTTTGTTTGTCGCTCAACGGTCATTTTTTGCACACGAGGCCTAATTAGACCGGGACTTACGGTTTAAAGTGGATTCCGAACCACTACAAATATCCATGCCCAAGGTGGGATTCGAACCCACGAACTGTTGAACCGAAGGCAAGAGCGCTAACCATTCGGCTGCCAGCTCGGCTTGAATCCTGGAGCCGACAATTCTTCTGATACTCATTCAAGTTATACAAGAGTTGCAGGAAGTAGTTTTCTGTTGCAATTAACCACACAAATTTAGGTAAATATTCTTCTGCTTCTGTGTGACTTTATAATAATTTTTCTTCAATAATTATTGGAGCAATTATAATAATAATAATTTTTCTCCTGTAATACCTATGTCTCTTTTTCCAATGATCTAAATGTATGTTCCAAACTGTCATAGTCTTGTCTGGCTGTAAAGCTTATTCTTGAATCAATGAGCTTTTGATAGTATTACCTTTCTGTATTTCCTGGGTAAATAAAAAATGTACCTTTGTTGACTTTGTCATGAATAAAGACTATTGAATTGTGGCATTATTCAATTGTTTAATATCTTGTTATAGAACAAAAACGTCAAAATTAGCTCAATTTCTCTTTCAATCACTAATTGTAGCTTTATCATCACCATATTCAAGAACTAATTTCGTAACATGTTCTGCTTTGTCTAAGCATTTGTGCACTTCAATTTTTTTTTAACTGTACAGGCACTGTGCTTATATTTTGCCAATATTTTACAACACAATCTACTATGAGCAATTAGTAGAAGCTTACAACAGACAATACGACAATGATCAACTTGCACAAGATAGGAAGTAAAATACACTGGTTTGCAATAAAAAATAACGACCATATTTTTAGTTCATTGCCACAGCAAATTGGCAAAGCCATGCAATACAGTTACACATAGTGCATCACATGAATAAGAATTGAAGTTTAGATGACATGTTAAGCACTCATTCTTTATCATAGGTAAAATTGCTTTACTATTAACTTACAATAATGACTTTCAGATCATTATTAAGATAAGAGTTTAAATAGGATTCTGAGAAAATCCAAAATTTTTAACAAGGCTTCCTTTACTAAATTAGTTCAGATTTCAGAGGTTCCAGTGTATCTAATTAAAAGATCTTTGATTAAAAATCTAACCTGTTTTGAAAAGAAAACTGATTGCAGCATTATATTACAGAATTTACATTATATATAATTATTAAGAATAAGGATGCTAATACGTCGATGGAATATTACAAGTAATTTTTCTGGTATAGATTATCAGATGCAAAATTTTTTATTAACAATTGTTTATAAACTATTAACTAATTTATGAAGATTAAATAATATTGACATCTCTAAGTAAAAAAAAATAATTCAATATTATTCATGGATCTAAATATTTTAAAATATTGGATAAGATAAGTTATAATAAAGATCATAATAAATTCTCTGAAAAATCCATAATAAAAAGTAACATTTATATAAAACAAACTGAAAATATTTAACAGTTAAAAATTATAGAAGAGATAAATTTTTAAGAAATATATAATGCAATATAATTATATATCAATAATTTATACAGTGAAATGATTCTAAATAATTCAACAGTTAATTAAATCAAATATAAAAAATACAAGTTTATATTTTATACTCCACTCACATTAATATCCCCCACTGAAATTACTACAGAAAGACTAACTTTCGAGAGAATCAAAAGAAAACTGAATAATCATTTTTCAACTAATATTATGGGTTATAAATATCAATGATATTAATTAATATAATTAAAATTATTAGAAAGTTATGTAACGTAATCTATAAGTATAAAAATCACTAAACAAAACATTGGCAATATTCTTTATAACTCATCCAAAAATCATCACAATTACTCATCCTATTGTTTTTCCCTTATAATATCCAAAAAATGAAAATCATGAGAAACAAATCAAATCAGAGATTTATTAGTTATGAGCTAATTATTATATATTATAAGTGAGGTCTAAATCAGTTGGGGCCAACTATTTAAAATGATTATTTTATGACAAATTTCTTATATTTTTAAATAACACCAAATATAAAAATAGAAATATCTTTAATTTAAAAGCACAATATAAAGGGATAATATAATGACTTAATTTATATTTCAATTTATATTTTAGAAATAAAATATCAAATAAAAGAAATGCATAAAAAATATATAAACTAATAACACATTTAAAAGGGAAATACTTACATTTTCATGCTTTATGTTACCAAATAAAATGTTTTCATAGTGAATATTAATGAAAATATTATACAAATATACTTTTAAAGTGCCTCATAAGTATAATTTTTAAGTATAATCAATAATTAAGAAATAAAAATCTTTAATTTTTAAAAATTAAAGAATATAATAAATTAAAGAAATATTTTAAGAAAATGTGAGAAATATACAATGGAAGAATTATCATTGCATTAACCTCTGTATTTCACTTTCTAATCAACCTGAATATCTATGACTAGTTTAAGGAAAAAAAGAGTGATCACAAATATAATAAGTGTGAAATTAAAAGCATAACACATTTCTTAGCAATTGTTAAAATAATTATATTTAACATTTTATGAAGAATATTTTTAATCCTTAAACAAGACAAATATGAGGTGTTATTTAAAAGTAAAAAGAAATGGGCACAGTTTTACTGTACAGTCACCCTTGGCGTATATTATATATATATATATATATATATATATATATATATATATATATATATATATATATATATATATATATATATATATATATATATATATATATATATATATATATATATATATATATATATTTAAGCCAAATTTGATGAACAGAGCCTTATTTTTGTCTTGTGGGATTCTCGCGAGATGCTCGTCATACAGATGAAGATCAATAAGAATTAAGGTGAAAATTCAATTTTAACAACTCTTGTGTTTATGTCATCACGATGAAATTTAAAACGTTTTGTTCCATTTCAGCATTTTACTAGAAATTTTTGCAAGTTAACTTTGTAAGATTTTTTAGTGTGTTTTACAATTTGCTTGACAGTTTGGATAATTGAATTCCAGGTTGTATTGCTCTTATTCATTAATTTAAAAATTTAAATTGAATTTAAAGTTACTGTTTAAAATTGTGACAATACATTCTTTCTTTAGTTTATGTATATGGCATTCTTATAATTTATATTACTATAAAATACTATATAATTTGTACATACATTTCTAAAATTGTTTCTGTATTGAATTTCTTAAAGATATTCTATTTAACAGTTAAATTTGTACTTAATAATTTATATTTATTCTTTTCCAAATTTTGCTTTATTTTTCATTGTTATTCGTGTTTAGATTCTTCTGGAATTTTCATTAGAATTCGTATTCCGATTTTCTAAAAACTGATATTTACTTTTTCGAAGTTCCCATATTTTCCTTATTCGCATTCGCTTCCGAAGTAATTTCTTTTTTCCAGCTCCCTCGTTCTTTTCAAAATATTTTTGTGAATCAAAATATTTTATCGAATATTTCATCAAAATCAAAATATTTACTCAAAACATTTTTGTGTTTTGTTTTAATCAAAAAATTTTATGGTTATTTAACATATCAACTTTATTATTTTACCATTGATGTTTGAAATCTATAAATTTGCAATTTTTGTTAATTTTGTAAAATTACTTGAGTATATTGATAGATACCAATAATGCATGAAATATTTGTCACTATTTCAGCCATTTTCATGATCGGAAATTCGTCATAAGTATGACGTCATACGGCCTTGGCGACTTTTTGAAAATTTCGCCAAGGGTGACCATACAGTAAATTTTAACCAAGAATTGAATAAAAAATACTTAAAATATCAAAATTTGAAAAAAGCCACATCCCATTAAACATTTACAAAGAAGTTAATATTCATAAAAAAACTTTAATAATAAAATTACATTATTTGGGCTTACTTCTATGTATTCAACTTTAAGATGAAAAATTTCTTAATACATTATTTGAAAATTTGACTTGTAAATCCTAAGCAACTAAAATTACTAAGGATAAATTATCTAAAAATATAAGCTACTACAACTTAGCAACAAAAAACGTTGTAAAAAATTTTTTTGACAAGATTCTATTCTGATAAAATGTTTCATATTTACAAATTATAAAATACAATAATGAATTAAAAAACATTTAATAATTTTGTAATAAAATTTAAATTACAAGTCACTTCAATTCTATCTTTATTAAGGCAGTTTAATTTTGAAAATTATCAATTTGTTACTAAAGATTAAAAAAATCTAACCAATGTAGTATGAATAAATCTCTAGAATTGAGTAAAGAATCCATAGTTTAAAAACAAAAACTTCGTCTGCTACATTTTCAGATTATAAAGATTATTAAATATGAAATTAATATTTTCATATAAATATATAGGAAAAATGTGAACATTACTTCAGAAAACATGTAATGCAATACATGTGTCTTTATTTGTAACGAAAAATTATTAAATGTGATTAATCATGTGATAAGCTGTTAAATGAGTATTTAATTATAAAAAGTGACAAAAATAGAAACAATAGAAAAATAATCAAATTTACAGAAATTTATTAACTTATTAATAAATGCATTTTTTACACAGTAAATACATTTAAAAAATGACATTAAATTCACATGCATGTCTTGAAATATAACAATGTAAATTTTAAAATTAAAAAAACTTTTCTTGAAAAAATAAGTAAAAATTATTGAGTTTACACAGTAATAAAAATGTTACTACTTCGGGAAAGCAATGTTCAATAGAAAGTATTGTGGATTGTGTGACACTTCAAATATTGACACATTACCTGTTCAATTAAATGAGTAATTTTTTGGAAACTGTGATAGAGAATTCTCAACTTTTAAAGAAAATAAACATAATCAAGCAGCAAAATTTAAAGGAAATCAAAAGAATTGAAACACACAACAGCTTATAACATACCAAAGAATTCTACATGTCACACGTCAAACAGATTTATCATGATCAAGCCAATTTATGAAACAATTTTAAAAATATTTCCATAGGCAAAAAAATTGCTAACTACATTCAAATTAATGAGAAATTTTAGAAAAAATAAAAGCAAGAATAAGCTAAAATACGTAGCAATTTTATCTAAAAATTCATAGATCAATATAAATTATTATTCGATACCAAATTGTAAACGAATACGTAGTTTCATTAAATATTGTCATTCACATAACACAGATACAAAATGTAAAAATTAAAGATTCAATCAACACAATTATTTCAGACCAAAACATTCATACAAAATAAAGCTGTGTCAATAAACTTGTGAACAACACCGCAATATACGTGTATTATTTATCAACAGACAGCTGTCGCTTTCGTTATCGAATCGTCTTCTTAATCAAATGGAGGTGAGTTGTTTCCTTCCTGTTCAGAAGGCTCGAATAAAAATAAAGGCTAATTTTCCAAAGTCATTTTAATTCAATATCACATTAACGAAAAATATTACAAAGAAACAATTTTGTGCCAATATATAGCAGCTACACAGAATGTTGATAATAAACTACATCGAGGTTATTTATCTCATTAAAAGAGATATATATATATATATATATATATATATATATATATATATATATATATATATATAACTCATTAGAAGCATAGAGCGTTTACAAGGCTTCAAAATTTAATTTTTCCATCAAATAGAGCTATGTACGATAAAATGAATTTTAAAAAATTAATAATATTTGAAAAAGATGGAAATCAAATTCATATCTGGGTTGATTAAATCCATCAGAGCTGAATTTAGTACACCGCAAACTGAGCATGCTCAAATTGGTATAGAGCGGCTAAGATGCAATCATTTCGAATCAAATATATTTTCGAATTAACAAAAAAATCAAAATGACGATTTCTTTTCCATGTAAAAAGTAATCATATATGGTACATGTACCATTGAAGAATATATAAAAAATAAACACCAACTAGTAAATTTTTATATAAAACATTCAGTTTGAAAAATTCAAAAATTTCTCAAAACATGTGCCAACATATACACGATCATAAATATTACTATCATATACGATATACGATCATAAATATTACAAAGCCTTTATTTTTAGTGCTTACTTATCCTTTACATTCTAGGTCACATTGATATGTAAATTTCAAACATGAAGTTGTGTGTAAATATTTAAGAGAGTAAGAGCAAAATTAAAGAATATGAATAATGCAAAAAATAAATAAATAAAAATATATTGAGAATTACATTATGTAATAGCAATAAAAATTAAAAGTTCATTTTTCGTAACCAAAACTATTTAAGAGTCCTTTTTAATATGAAAAATCTGAGCTGAAACACCTATGCATGTATAAATCAAAGATTATTTTGCAAAACTTGACTGAGAAATATAAAATTTTCAATCACAATAGATCGTTAAAATACTATAAATACCTTTTATAAATTGTGTTTATTTAATGAATGATAAATTACTTAAATACAATTTTGTAGCTTGCTACATTTTATATTTATTCAGTAAACAAGGTCTAAGGATTATGTTTGACAGTTTTTAAAAAATCTACAAATTCCTTAATTATATTATAATAATAAATCTTAAAGCTTTTTTAAAAAATATCCATAAAATAAGCATTTTTGTTTTCAATACTTAAAAGAACTAACAGTCGAAGATGTTCCTTGACAAATTCACATTTTTCTCTTTTTGTGTATCATTACAAGCTTTCATTATAACTTTTCAAGGAAACAATATATTGTTTTATGTTACTTAAAACTTTTTAGATACTACAAAACAACATTTGACGATTTTTTTAAATATTTTTTTCACGCTTAACAAAAACTAATTTGGCCTTCCTTCGTATATTTTTGAATTATCATGGAAGGAAGAGATTTACTTTATCCATGCACCAGCTCTTTATTTATTAATCAACAATTAAAATTTAATTTTCGTGGAATTTAAATAATAAATATGGAAATTAAATTTCACAGAAAATAATATTTTGGAGATGATTATATTAACTACACGTTATTGGACTGTTACCAGTGGTATGATTACCTTTTTTATGGACTTTTTCATAAATGTTTTCAATCACTGGCATAGATCGAACACTATATAGAAGAATACAGAGAAAATATGGAATTATGACAGCTGGCCGCCACCGCATATCGAGGGTTTGTTGCGATTAAAATGACTAGCATTCATACGACAATAGATGAGCGTGAAAAATTATTATTATTATTATTTTCCTACGTTAGAAATTGGCCGCATCGGCCATTTTCCTTCTAGTAGCCTAATACAAAGTAGCCTTCATATGATAATTTTCAAGCATAAGAGAATTAACGTTGTCCAGAGATGGGCAAACGGTCAAATGACTAAAACTCATTGCCTCCTGTGAAACACAGGAGGCAGTCAGGGGAGTTAAAAATGCCAATACGACAAAGATGATCTCGAAGGTAATCGTGTCCACTCTGAATTCTAAAATTTGCACAAAAAATTTGTTGTGGGAGGTTCATAGGAATAGGAGTGAGAATCAGTTTAGCCCACACTTTTTCTGTAACCTCTGATTTCTGGCATTTTTTTTTTACAAAAACATTTGTTGTTTTGGTAACTTCGGATGAAATTCGGTTGTATGAGAGAGACAAAGATGGCTGTGGGAGCAAGCATCCCTGTTTTGCCAGTCGATCCACTCTCTCATTGCCAGGTATATTGCAATGGCTAATCCACTGAAAGAAAATAATCCATCCATCATTAATAAGTTTGTTTATTTGTATTTTTGTTTGTTCTTCACGCGTTTTGATTGACAAGCCTGAAAGGAGCAGAGTGAGAGGATGGCTGCCTGCGAGTCGACAAGGAAGACTGCATGATTGAGGGAAGTATAACAGGTCAAAAGTTGAAAAGTAGCTTTTTAATTGCCTCGATCTCAGCCTCGAAATTTGTGGCAGTCATACCAACAGGGCATGAGCCCTCAAATTTTCACAGTACCAGCCTGCATCAGCGGTACAATCCTCCTGGGAGGAGCCATCCGTATATATATATAGAGAGAGCCATTTATTTTTTGGGAATATATTCGCAATAGTGTGTAAAAAATTATTAAACAATGAGTATGAAAAAATTATTTTGCTTAGCTGTAATTTAAATCTATTGTCGTAATTCTAGAATCTAATACAATCAAGCATGATTCATTTCAAATTTGTCAGCAAAATTAAACTGACAAACTTAATCTCTATTTAAGATATAAACTTAATACTACATGTATTTTAAGTAAAAATTTTATTTCAGAAACACACATATATATAATAAAAATAAAATAAATTTTGGAGAAATCATTAACTTCATAATAAATGTAGAATCAGTTTAAGGAATGGAAAAAAAAATACAGAAATTTTTCTCTTTTGAATAGGAAAAAGTAAATGTAAAAGTGAAATAAGAAGCTTTTTTCTTGAACTTTTTTTGTTTAGTTTGTTTTTAAAAAAGACTTTGGGGACTAATTGTCTGAATTCCGGAAACTGATGAGAATTAAATTTCCTGTGCTAGCAAATAACGAGTTCCAAAAATAACTCCATCCTTCCTTAAACTTGTCCAAATGAATAAAAGTAAACCATCAAAACAAAAACACTAAATCAATAAAATAAAAATTTAAAACTAATTAAAACAATTTACAAAACTATTTCTAGGACAATTACAGATTTCAATATTGAAACTTCACATAAAAAAGTTCATATTTATAAATTCAATAATATAAATAGGTTGAATTTTAATTAAAACAGTTAACTTTTTTTCCTAGAGTGATTTGAAAAACAAGGAATCAGAAGATTATATATATATATATATATATATATATATATATATATATATATATATATATATATATATATATATATATATATATATGGGACAAATATTAAGACTCATTTCAGTAACAATGAAGTTTTAAGAGGAAATCTTTTTAGAACTCCACAGAAACAATCTTTAATCAAATAGTCAAGGAATAACGAATTTGTTCCAAAAATCGTTGACTTGGTACAACGATTATGAAAACTAAAAATAGAGTAGAAATCCTCCAAAAAACATACAGAAGTAAAATAAAGAACACATTGTTTAGTATGCTTTCAAAAAACTTTAAAAAAGAAAAATTCAAACTTTCGGAAATGAATGGCGCAATGAAATAATATGGCAGATGCCTTGAGCATTTTAACAAAGATAATATAAGGAGTTGAGAAACATCCGAATTTTGCAATCAAAACACGTAATATTCAATGAGAATATTTTCGAAACATGTGCTTTAGCATATTTTGATCAGTAAAAAAAACTAAGCATAATTTTTAAGCAATCTTTTAGTAAACTTTATCACTAAAGATGGGAATTCGAAATAACGCACTAAAAAGAACGCATTTTTTGAGTGACATGAAAAATTTCTTTGAAAAGATATTTAGTTACTCAGATGTAAGAAATGTGGAACAAAAAAGTTGAAAAATAATGCTTTGTAATTAAATATATATATATATATATATATATATATATACATACATTTTCGAATTGATAGGTCATACATAACAATGGAAAGGAGTTCAATGAAATACTGCTTTAAATCACACGGCTTACTGACATACAAGAATTCTTGGTGAAATTTAAAATGTATTTAGAATGAAATTTCAAATACATAAAAAGTTTATAGGTAATTATAGTTAACTTTCATATTCTAAAAAGTGTCATTCATGAGAAATTTTAAAAAATGTGGTACGACTAGGAAAACAAGACTGGTTGACAGAAAGGTGACAATTCGATTGATTAAATTTTAAAGGCAGCAGTTTTATGTATATTTCTGCCATTGAAGGTGGATCATAAATTTACCGAGCCCCTTTCTTTTACAATTAAATTAAAAGTTCTTCCGTCATTCATTATTTCAGATGGATTAAAAAATATACTTTCATGATTTAAAATTTTGCGTGTTTTTTCCACAGTAATTTTTTAACGTGCTATTTTATATTACATTTTATGTATATTTTATATTTACATTGCATACTATATTAAATATTTTTATATTTTGTTACAAATGAATCAAATTATTTTGGTCAGCTTAATTTACGATAAGACCCAATGAGAAAATGGCCAGAAATTTGTCTATGAACTTAGGTTTGGTTTGGTTTGGTTTGTCGCTCAACGGTCTTTTGCACACGGAGACTAATTAGGCCGGGACCTACGGTTTAAAGTGGATTCCGAAACACTACAAACATCCATGCCCAAGGTGGGATTCGAACCCACGAACTGTTGAACCGAAGGCAAGAGCGCTAATCATTCGGCTGCCAGCTCGGCGTCTATGAACTTTGATATTTTTTTTCTCGTTACTTTTTTTAGAGATATGCATACATCACGATCATATTTCTCAGACAATTATATATAACAAAAGTTTAACTGTAAGTATTGTTATTTTATCCACTTATTAAAACATATACAAGATAACAATTATTAGTTTTGAAGTTGCATATTATGGAAAAAGATAAATATACTTACTTGGGATAACTTGAGATCTTTTTTTAATAAATTTATTTCAATTTAAGATATAAATTATTTATTATTAACTGGTGACAGTTAAATTCAAAAGGTTTAGCCATTATACAATTGAAACATTTTTAATCCTATAACAACGATAGAAACATCCCCATATTTTTCGATGTACATTGCTGCCCACCCAAAATGCAACACTAAGAAAGATAAGTTACCACAGCAGAATTTGACAGGTAACACATAAATAAAAGTTCAAATGATTGAAATTAATGCCTCTTTTAAAATGGGAATGACAAAATCAGAAGTCAGTATATCGGCATTGCTGGCTACAACTGCAAACATCTTGGCATAGAATCAAAGATACGCGTGGTTTGGATGTATACATATCAATCCATGTTGCTTCCAAATGTAGCCAAAATTGATCTGGTACAGCAGTGGGTGGTGATTCCAGGGCGATTGGTGCAAGTACGGAAAACATTTTTGATTTGCGACAGATCAGGAGGACAAAGACAAAAAAGCAATTTAATCTGATGGATAAAGAATACTCGAACATCGGGTAAAATATAAGTGCCACATTTTCCTTTTGGAATATTGCTGAGGGCAAACGGTAAAGGTATGGAAGGATCACGGGATAAGAGATGTAGCTCTGGCTGTACTGCGTAACGCTAAGCCATACCAAAGAGATACGAGATTGAAATCTAATACCACTCCAAACCATGATACCGGTGCGCTGCATAGCGCAAAAGTTCAGCAGTCTTTCACAGCGTTGTGACCAGACTTCAATCCGACCACACAGATGCGGGATTCATAAGTAAATACTATTTCGTTCCATTTTACTATTCATGTCCATCGTTCATTATACCATTGCTATACAAACACCTGTTGGTTTTGAGTTGAGGGTAAATGAAGCAAAGGATGGCTTACAGACATTCCATTCAGCTGTAAATGACATAGGATAGTACGAGTGGATTCTGAATGATACGAAACAGGCTGAATCTATTGTAATATAATTTGCGAAGTAGCTAAGCGGTCATGCACACAATATGCTTATCTTTAAATGCAGTGATACAATGAGATAGATACGATAATTTCCATCACTCTGCAAACTCCTTTTCCATCCAACGATTACATATCAGCAGCACAGTTGCTGGTTTCGTCCAACGCGATCACTGTTATTTCAGAAAGATAATCAGCACAGTCTCTATAAATTATTATTCTTCCTCGGTCGAACTCAAAAACTTTATTCAAAAGATGTTAGATTTTGCCTACAGGCTAGTTATAATGGTTTACATAAGAGCACGAAAAAATACTAGTTCTTTAAATCGACAAGCTCTTCTCCCTTTATATAGCGCTTGCAAATGTCATTATGTTGATCTGTTTGGTCTGAGGTTCACGGTCATTGTTTACAAACAAGGGCTTATTAGACCGGCCATTGCCTTCATGATGAGTTGCAAAGCTAATGATTTTTTTTTCTCATCTCGTTGCAAATACATAAAGTAAATGTCACGGGATAAGCATGCTTCTTAAGAAATTTCATTTTGGATAACGAGCAGTGTATTCTTTGTTGGCCAAAATTTCTTTCCAGGTTAAATTGAGAATGGCCGCAAACAATGCATTGAAACTTAAGTTGGGATCCCGGTTTCTGGTGAACATAGTTTTTACTTTAAAATAATTTTAAAAATTTTTATTTCATCGTTTGAAATTAATTTAAAACATAATTAACTTAGATCTGAATTCATTGTGAAATTGCTTATGCCGCTATATACAAAGTTCAGTCACATTAATGTGACCATCCGTGTCAAAGTCCAGAATAACCACATTTTTCGCAGAGCGGATTCTGCGAGACGTATAGGAAGAGAGTCAATTAGGTTCCTGAAAATGTTCACTGGGATTTATGAGACACACCGACTTCAGTGCGTTAGATACGCTGGAGAAGATCCATCCCACGAACAACTCGATCAATAGAGTCCCACAGAGTTTTGATTGGGTTTAAGTCAGGTGAATTTGTTTTCCAGGCAAGAACGGTAAACGCATCCTGGGGCACTTCAAACCACGCACGTAGACTACCAGCTGTATGACACCTCGCATTTTCCTGCGAGTAAATGCTATTATCCTGAGGAAAAACAATGCACTTATAGGAATGGACATAGCCCGCAAGGACAAATGCGTACTAATATTGATCCATCGTGTCTTCTACAATGAAGAATGAATCCTGAGAATGCCAGCAAAACATTCTCCAGATCATAATGCTCCTGCCTTTAACCTAGACCGCTCCGGCAATAATTGCTGGGTGTTTGCTTTCAGAGGCATCGCGTAATATACGCTCACGTCTATCTGTCAGATGGAGCAGCATAAAACGTAATTCATTGGAAAACACGACCTGTTGCCACTCAATGGACTCTCAGTTGCAATACTCGCGTGAAAATACAAGCTTTCGTCGACGATTAACAGCAATGTGCATGAACCGGGAGTCTGTTTCGAAAGCCCAGACGCAGAAACGTTCACTGGACAGTAATATCGAAGATACTGTTGGTTGTCCCGTGATTAATCTGGGCGGTTAGTTGCTCAAAGTAGCTAGTCTATCGCTGAAACGCATCTCTGATTAATGGCTCTTGGTGAACATTACATCTTCCACATAGCTGATATAGTACAGTTCCATTTTGCCAACGGCACATTTTACCACAGCGGCATGCGAATAGTTCATAAACTTAGCCGTTTTGAAAATGTTTTCAGAATTGGCCCGAAAATCAATGATCATGCCCTTTTGGATTAGGAATAAATCGGTCCGTTTCTGCATTACGATAACAATTATGTTTTTCGAAGCCCTCACACACCATTTATGTACGCTTAATTGCACTATGCTGCCACTTGCCTTCAGTGATTGATTATTTAACGTCGACATGGAAAATAGGTGGTGGTCATATTAATGTGTCTAGATTGTGTAACTTATTTAAGCTTTAAGCGATGTAAGAGATCCTGCTCAAAAACTATTCTCACTTGAAGAAAAGCGTCATGTATCTTTTTAACTCATCTATGCAATTATTGAGAATAAAGAAAAAAATAATTACGATAAATGATTCCCTCTTTTACCACATTCTCAATTTTTTTTATTTTATTTTTATTTATTTATTTATTTAATTAATTAATTTATTTATTTATTTATTTCAAAAAAAAAAGTAATATTGATATTCACTTTTTTCTATTTCTAAACAAATATTGCTTTTGCCCTCTACAGAGAATGCGTTTTTACCTTTTACACGCCACGTCTCAGATGCATAGGAATGCGGATGAAAAAGTCTCCACTCTAATATTTAATAACTTTATAAAGAAAATTTTTTAAGCATTATATACTTGACTCAGTTTATTTTAAACTTATCTGTACAAGAATGAGACTTCATTTCATGATGTAAAATATTTTCTGGGGAAACTATTGCACTTTTATGCATTAAAATTCAGATTTTAATTTCTTCAAATATCAGTTTAAATTTTTTTTTAATCATTTGGGTTTTTATATTATTTTGGTAAAAATATATATATATATATATATATATATATATATATATATATATATATATATATATATATATATATATATATATATATATATATATATATATATATATATATATATACAGAAATAATGTAAATCCTGCTTCTATTTTCATTTCATCAATTTAATATGTCTTTTCGATTCACAATTAGGGACACACCCTGATTGAGGTGGCAGTTTCCTGAAGCCCCACATGAAAGAAAGTATATTATGTTTTAAATCGAAAAAAATCTTTTAAAAATTAAATAAGAAGTTTATTGTTGCGAAGCTGTGAGGGCCCCAAAGAAGTTTTTGCCCAGGCCTCAATTAAGCTTAGTCGGGCTTATTTAAGATCCTTTAAATATGGGTACATTTTCCTTAGGTAAAATCTAAACTAAGCAAGCATGCTGTAACATCAAGTGTAAATTATAAATTTATTTAACTGGATGTACAACGATTTAAAGGGATGCAGTGAAGTGAGTACATTTAGCTAATATACAAAAAATATTTACATGAAATGAAATTGAAGAGTTTCCTGAATTAAATGAAAAAGAACAGTGGGAAATTAAGTCTAACAATAAGCTTTATACATTTTCTTTTTACAATTCCTTTCTAATGAATTGCTTTCTAAATTTTTTCTCACAATGACAAAGATGTTAAAAGATTTATCAATGCACTCTAAAAATACTTAAAAAACATGTTATGTTTTCAAATTTTAAAAGTAAATGTTCTCGAGAACAAGCACAAAATAAAAATGTTTTTAAAAGAAAAATTAATTTCTTTTCTTACATATTTTTAGAATCTTTATTATTGGCATAAATAAAATAAATATCAGATACCTAGTTTGGTAGTGTAATCTTAGTAGAAAATAAATTTAATAAAATAATTTAAGAATACATTTGTAATTTTTTGTTGTTTACTAAATCATTATATTTCATAATTATTTAGATATAAAAGTAAGCATTAAAAAAATTTTTTAGCTTATTTTATAAGTTTCACGCATAAAATAAATTAAACTTATTTTACATAAAATCAGGAAATGCCATTAAAGTTTTATTAAATATCCACTTTAAATGATGGACACTTCTCTCACTTTTATAGTTCAAAATGAAAAATATAATACCGCACAAACAGAAAAGCGGGCATTATACAATGCTCACTTTTCTGTTAATGAGGTATTATATTATTAATGTGGTATTATATGAGTATAAAAGTATTTTTCAAAAGAAATGTAAATTAGTATTTCAAAAATTAATAAAACAGTCATTGGTTTGTTGCTCAACAGTTCATTTTTTGCATATAAAAGCTAATTAGACATGTGCTGATAGTTATAAGTAGAATTTGAACAATTACAAATTTCCAGTCTCAAGCCAAGATTTAAAAATCGTTTAACTGAAGGCCAGAACGATAACAATTTGGCCCCAGAAGAGCAAATAAAACAGTGAGTACATGTCAATAGTTAAACAATTGTTTAATGTATTATTTAATGTCAATTTTAAAACCAGATTTTTGACTTATCTGCTATGGAAAATTATGACTTTAAAAAATGAAGCAAGTTATCAAAAATAAAAATTTAAATGGAGTTGTAGGTATAAACTATTTTAATTTTTCAATGCTGATCAATTCTATAATATTGTAATCGGAGGAAACTTCATATCAAGTTCAATTTAAGGAGTTGTTTCATCAATTTATTTCAATATCTTGAATAGATTGACATAAGCTATCATTTAATCTCTCAATATTATTCATTACTTAGTTACTTCACTAAATAAATTTCTTTTAAAACTATAAATACTGATATTTTTCATGCTTAAATAAACATTTTAATTAAAAAAAACTTTTGAAAATTTAAAATCAGATAATCCCCCCCCTATCTAAGTACAGCCACACAATTTTTCAGTATATTGAATTAAAAGTGCAGATAATACTTCAAACACATTTCTTATGACATGTAAATTGAATACATTAAATTGAAATGTATATTTTTATAGACACACTTTTAATAGTAAATTTTTCTTTTGATTTAATATGTTTTTAAAACAATATTACAATTATTATGAATTGAAATATTAGAATTGTTTAATTCATTTCATCTAGTGTCTATTCATATTTCACATTCTTTTATATGCTTTTACAAAAAAATTGACTTTTATAAATATATTCTAGATTTTAGGTAATTTATAAAAATTTAACTTGATGCAATTTTGGATTACTTACTTTTTATTCTTTCCTCAATATAAATCTTAACACTTTTACAATAAACTCTGAAATATGTATGATCTAAAAACAGATATAGCATAACAGCAATTAGCTTTTTTTCTTTTCCTTCAAATTGTATGATTATATAATCTCATCTGACAATGTTTAAAAATAAAATGCATTCATTCAGAAAAAGAATACTCTCCTGGTAAATTTAAAATGATGAAATTCAGTTTGTTTTAAATTTACATCTTAACTATAATACATTTGAAGTAATAAGGGCATTTTTTTAATAATTGTTCAAGCTGATAGCTTGTTAGTTGGCTATTTTATTTTTTGCATACAGATGCTAATTAAGGATGGAATTACAGTTTAAAGTAGCTGTTTTATTACTACAAATACCAATGCTTTAGAAAGAATTTGAACCCACAAGCTGTTAAACCAAAAATAAAAATACTAATCATTTGGATGTCAGCTAAACAGATTTATAGATACACAAATGATAAAATAACTCAACTTCTAGAATTACCATTATTTATTTTTATTTTACTGGATTTTTAGTATAATTCATTCTTATTTGAATATCAAATCTTAGACAGCATAATAAATAGAATATATAAATCTCCTAGTAACTATGCTATCCCCTTTTCAAAAACAGTACCAATGAATTAAATATTTTTTATTTCGTCAAAATATTTTACCTTTTACCACTATCATATGGATATTTATTCCTCATCAGGTTCTACAAGATGAAAATACATTACTGCCACTTTCACAAAATATAAACCATTCCTTATTAATATGACACTTTTAAAAAGTCTCAGATTATGTACATGAGTTTTCAAAAACTTCAAATTAAAAAAGAAATTAGATTATTTTAGACAATCTTAGAGATTATTGACATAAGTTTAATATATTATTGAGTCTCAAAAGATTAATAATTTTTTAATAATATTTTAAGAATTTGTTAAATGTGTGATTTTTTTATTCAAGGATAATATAATTGTCAATACAGCAAATCAGCAATATACTATGAGTAACATTAAACATCATATTTTATTTTAAAAAATAATTTTATTAGAAATTAAAGTTAATGAAAGAAATCTATATAACATAAATTTGAAGAAATTGTATTTTTAGTCCCAATTTCTAAAATTGATAACAGCAAATGTGATGACTTTTATTTTTATATTAAGCATAAAAACTAAGAATGGTTACATACATTAACAATATAAAAATCAATATTACGTTTTTTACAAACAAAATTTTTAAAATTCATATTTTTTCTGAATTTTAAAATTTATGCAATTAAAAACTAGCAGCATAACCCATTTAATAAATTTAAAAACATTTTTAAAGAATCTATTCAAGCATCAAACTTTTTTATTTTGAATCAAATTAAAAAATTTAAGGTTATAAAAAATTATTATTAAAATCAAGATACATAAAAATGAATTTATAAAAAATAAGACTTGGTAGGAATCATTGTTTTAAATAAGTTGTGTTATATTTTTGGCTTGGAATTCTGCAGCTGGAAAAATTGATTTAGTACTCATCCCAAAAAATATAAATTCCAAAATGTATAAAGTATCAATACACAATTGTTAGTACATGATTGTCTTCTAAAAAGTTTAAACTTCATACTCCAGTAAAGCAGAATATCTTCCAATAAATTAATTTTCAGTACTGTATTCCTATAAGTGCATGATTTGAACTAGTCACTGACTTCTCCTAATTAAATTGTAATTGAAAATGTTTCGGAACTACTCAAAAGAAACAAATATAATAATGGGAGGCAGAACTCAATTTAAGATCTTGTTGATTTCATAATATATAGAATGGTTTGGTTTATTTATGGCTCAACAGTCCTTTTTGACACACTAGAACTAATTAGACAAGAACATAGTTTCAAGTGGATTATGAAGTACTAAAAACACCCAAGCAAAAAGTGGAATTTGAACACAAACTATTGAACCACAGGTCAATATTTCAGATGCCAACCCAGCTAAACATTTGGAGTGAATTAGATATAAATTACTTAGAAAACACAGTAAAAATGTTGCCAGATAGGATGGCACAATATCTACAAATAAACAGTGGTGGAAAATATTTTTAAAATGTTTAAAATTTAGGTATATTTTGTCTTTAAAATTGTCAATATACTTCATGTTTACTTTATATTTTATACATGTTTATATTTACTATTTTTATTTCAATTACAATAATATTTTCTTATAAAATTAATTTCACTGCTGTAATTTAAAATGACAAAAAAATTACCTGTTTGAACTTCTATCGATATATTTGAAAGTTAAAAGCTTTGTTTATACAACAGTTGATTACAGAAATAATTATATTATAAATAATATTCTTTTTGAAACAGGAAGAATTAGTTATCTGTGTTTCAAAAAATTCTCAATAAGAAAATTTAATTAAATTTTCTTGTAAGCTGGTCTGAAAAAAATTGTTTCAAACAATCTTATTAAAATTAAATTTATGTAGAAATTAAATAATTTAAATTTATAGCAGTCAAATATATTTTACTGGTCAACAAATTTTTAGAGGCTCATTATTGAAAAATTTTTAACTAAAAACTATAATCAAATTTACTGACTGAATTTATAAAAGGTTTTAAATTTCATTATAAAATTTTCATATAAATTTAAATTTCATATCTACACTAGACATATATAGAAGATTTTTCCTGTGATAGACATATGAAATTTTTTTAGAACTATTGCCAAAAATATATTATTCATAAACTAATTATTGTAATTTAATTTGCTATGAAATATAATGAATGGCATTTTGATTTGAAAATAACTTTAAAAAAGTTATCACAATTTGATACAAGTTATTAAAATTTAGTGCCTAAGAGTAGAGAACTGTATAGAGGGGGAAATACGGCAAGCATGCGATAAAGTGAGCCAAACTGGCTCTACAGTTTGAAATGCGTTTGCATGACGAGATTTTCGTTTTTTGACATAAGGTGATCATATGACACGCAGGACCCTTGAAGCGTTTAATTTTATTTGTTTACAATTTAAACATTTGTTACATTAATGTTCCTGTTATTGGGCTTTTTTAAAGTTAGATTATCTCGAAATTTTGGAAGATATATTGTTTGTAATTTTTAAAATATTGTTTGGAATTTTTTTAAAGTTATTATTTTGAATTCTCATTTGTGTGGTCCCCCAATAAGCAATCTGTACGTGTAATCATGTGCCTGGTCAGATTGATTCATACATCACAGAGTATGTACGGCAGAGAAACCATAAAGAAAATACAGTAGAAGATTTCTTCGAAGCCCTTAAAACTGATCTTTCTCGGCCAGGTGAGTTATTTTATTTTTCATTAAAATTTCAGAGGATTAATAGAAATTCTAGTTTTTAGAAAAATGTATATTTACCAAAGAAAATACATCTTTAAGTAAGCTTTATTGCGTGTTTCCTGTTAGTGTTAGATTGTGCCGTACAGAAGTTTTCTGAAGGCGGGCATCACATGCCCGGTTAATGAAAAATGCAATTTGTTAAGTTAGAAGTTCAGCTTTATTGCCCGGTTGTCACTGTAGTAGATAGCGCGACACTGATTTGAGTTTTAATAAAAAATACAAGTTGTTAACATTAGAAATTTAGCTTTATTACTCTGTTGTAGTCAGCGCTACACTGAAGTTCTTTTTAAGGTAGGCGCCATTGGCCAGTACATTAAAATTTGAGTTTTAATTTTAAAAAATTTTATAGTTATTAGAATTTTAATACATCTATAGTATGTAATTATAATGAAATATTTTGAATTTTTATATTTGGAATTCGAAATAGCGCACAATTCCAATGTTGAAGTTTTAACACGATCGGTATTTAGTTAGTGGATATTGCTTGTATTGATGTAATTTATGTTGACAAGATAGTTGTGCAGTGCTTGGCATGAAAATGGGAAATTGCGCCAACCCTGTGCAGTTCCGTCATCTTTTACCAAATTTACTAATAAAAAGGAGAATTTAAAAAAAATAGCTTGCAAAAATAAAATGTAAAAAAAAATATTCTTAATAGCTTGTAAAAATATATTTTAAAAATAAAATATATCTGTTTTGTTAATAATTAAAGAAATGGATTAGTTTCAAACAGTGCCAATGGATACATTTTTTTCTTTTATATTGCACATGCTTTGTTTTTCACCAAACAATAAGAAACTTGTTACTATTTTTTTGTCTTCCCTATAGCCTTTAATTCAAAATTTGCTGTATAACTTATATGCTTTTGCTTACATTTGACGATACACAATCTTTATTTTCAGAACAAACCAGTTAAGGTTAATATTCATAGGCAATAGCAACTGTAACATCTCTATGAGGGACCAAATTAGTTTTTGAACATAATTGGACAAAATTGATTATAGCCAAAATAAGTCAGTTGATTTGTGTCTGTTTTTTTACAAGTAACCCTTTTTTTTACAAAATATAAACAGCATGTATAATATGCACAACAAAATTTTTAACTTATTTAACACGTTATCCACAAATTATAAACAGGAAAATATGGTAATTTATTTTCACAACCGAGAAAATAAAGCCATAAGAAAACTGCTTTTAATGGTAATTTTAAGTAACATACTTTTCCTGAAATGTATAGAATGACAATACGAAAATAATGTTTACAGTTATAATAACTATTTCTAAACAAAATGTAAAACTAATATAACTAATATGCATTTTTGTTCATATAACATGCAATTTTGTTCTTTGTATTAAATAATTTTGGTTGGTTTATCACATAACAATCACTTGTTCTACAGGGTGGCTAATTAGATGATATTTACAATTTAAAGTGGATTCCAAACGTCCACAAACACTAAATCTGAGGTGAGGCTTGAAGCCATGAACTCTTGAAATGAAGGCCAGAATACTAATTACAACTTCCAGTTCAATGTTTGTATTACATAAGATAATTTTTTATTTTGGTAAATTGTAACGATCACAAATAAATTTTTATATGGCATCAAATAACTACGTTGAAAATATCTTATTTACTCACATACGGATTTCCAACTGTTACTGCTACTGGAGGTTGAGGAGAAAGTATTATGTGTCTTAATGTTCCATGCTCATCCACTATTTGTTGCACCATGTGTCCAGGTGGGACTTGCACAGGCATTGGCACTGGAGGAGTATTGTTACTGGATACCATTCGTACTGTAGCAGGACCTGCAATATTGTGTACATTAAAAAAAAACAGAAAAATGTTATGGAAAACAAATTCTCTCAAAAAAGAATTGATTTACATTTGAGCTGGTTCTAGTAATAAAATGAACACAAATAAAATGCTTGGTACTTTACATTTCGCTGGCGCAAATCTCACCAAGCGAAAATAAGTCGCCAATATGCGACAACACACAGTATACACATAAAAATTTGTAATTAATGTTGTTTTATATAAGAAAATTTTAAATTTATTTATTTAATTGTTGTTCTCGTGTTCACGCTATGCGTGGAATGAGTGATGCCAGAGCCTCAATTTATTTACTTATTATATTAGATTACAATTTATCGGGTGAAGCATATTTCAAAATCTTATTTTATTTAAATATTTTTTTATGTGAATTGCTTACAATTATTATTTTTTAAGATATATTTTTAAAATCCGATTTTTTCTAGAGAAATTTTATGAAATTATTAAATTTGTATATATAGCAACATAGTAGCAAAAAATTATGAAATGGAAAAAAAACTGTTCTAAAGAAACTGTACTAAAAACTTCTAAAATTCTAAAAACTGTACATAAAGAAACTATTGTATTTTAGATTTTAAAAGTTATAGTTATGTTGCAGAATATAAATTCAATTAAAAGTCTTTATACCAAAAAAAGTTTTCTAAGCATTAAATAAAAATAACAAAGTTGATGCAAATAGATTCTAAAATATAAAGATTTCCTTCAGTGACTAATACTTACACAAACTGTAAATTCAAAATAACTAATATTAACATTAAATTACATTTTATTTTCGAAAAACAAAATATATTTGAAAAATTAAAACATCTTGCTTTTTACTTAAAACATTTTACAACATTTATTTAAAAAATTTGTAAAGACCTTTAAACTTAAATAATAACAAATTATATTAATACAAGGATAAAATACTGATCAAATTATAATAAAATTAGAAAAAAAAAATCTGTCATGAAATAAAAATATTTAAAAAAAAATAGATTACATATGCTAAAGATTTAGAAACCTAACGTATTAAAATTTCTTTAACAGAAGAATACCTTGAATAAGTTGCACATGATCACCCATGTCAAATGAAATAGTCTCTCCAGGATTCACATGAAGATGAACAACATATTGTGAATTTCTATTATAATTCATAGAGTTTGGATTATTGGAGTGAGGAATCTGAGGACATGATGATGTACTTGGCATATTAGGGAAAATATTGTTGCAAGAGACATGATCACTGCCGAGTTTTGAGGAATGTGGTTGGAAACCTCTAACATTTCCACCACATGCTCTAAGAGTATTATTATATTGGCTGCATTCAAACCAAATTTGACTGTCACTAGTCACAGTCCAAGTTTCAGGAGTGAATGGTAAAGAATTCCCAAGTACATTCACTCTAGGTTCATTATTTGCATTTTTAACACCATTCACACATTTCTCATCAAAGTTTTGGAAGCTTGAGTTCACTTTAGATGGTGAATTGTCACTCTGAATATTGGTTCGGCTGGAAGACTCGATACTGTTGGTAATACTGGAATTGGTTTCATTTTCAGTTTTTTCCGTTTTCTTTTCACATACAGGTGTTGATATAATCTCTTCTTTTGTATCATGGGATGTATCTTCAATTTTACTTTCTTCACAATTATTAGTGCTGTCATAATCTTTCGTGTCCAATATTACTGTTGATACATCAGTAGAGCTTGCCATAACTAACAGTAGTATCTGACATTCACTAAGCTTTCAAGTGAAACCTATAAAACAAAATTAAAGTATATATTTATTATCAAACTGTCAAGTACAATTTAACAAATTATATATATTTTATATGACAGAGTTTTAAATTTAAAAATTTTAATTTATCAAACAAATAACAGTCACAATACAGGATTATGTTTTTCATTTAAAAACTATTTTATGAGATAAAAAATATCAATATTATATTAAAACTAGAAATTTTTAAATATTCATCCAAGATTAAACAATCTCTTAATTTTCATTAAATAATTGTTTATAAAAGTAGTTCTTTGTTAAGATATTTTACTATAATATATCACATTCTAAGCAGTTACGTGGATTAATTATATTAAGTCGCGATGAGTCATCACAAAAGTTAAGATTTAGCATTCGAAAAGTTAACCATATTAAAGAATTCATTAATAATATTAGAAAATTTTACATCAATATTAGGAAAGTTATTTTTTTAATAAATTAAAAAGCATTCTGTATTATATTTTTGAACCTTTGATCTAACCATTCTCAATTTAAAATGACTTTCACAAAAAAATAATTTCAATGCTTAATTTATAGAAAAAGTATTTTTGAAATTTAGTAAAAGTATAAAAACATCAAAATTCATGCTTCATAAATGATGAAAAAACCTAAATAAATGATAAATAGAAAACAGAATTTTAACAAAAGTAAAGTAATTCAGATGAGTCTTCAACTCCAAATGCTTGATTTTATTGAAAGGCATTGTCTTGGACTAATTTCTATATTAACAAATATTACACATTTTCCTATTAGTCTGATTTATTCAACTTAATACTGCAAGTTAAAGTCTACATTTATATTTAGTTAAATTTTGAAAAATCTAAAACATAACTTATTTAGTACTCTTTTCTCCCAATCATTTCTATGACAGAAACCCCACTTTAAAGTAGTAATCCAGTTTGATATAATGAAAACCTTTTTTAAGTATAATTATTAAAGACTTTTTTATATCTAGCCACTCTAAAGTCAAGAAACAAAAACCATGTTTAAATATAAAATTACAGGTTCTAGCTTTAGTAAACTCTTTTTTTTTTTTCTTTCTCTTTCAATATAGTAACCCAAACCCCAAAAACTTATTGCTTACCTAGTTTTAATGTTACATGTAGAAAAAGCTACACTAAGGTTTTAATCAGTAACAATAAAAAAAACCACTTCCACTTTTTTGTCTAGGATTTATTATTAGGAAATCAGAAAAATATCCTTTTTCAAAATTACAAGCAAAATAAATTTATCAAGACAGCAAAAGGAATGTATGGTTAAGTGGCTTATATTCACTTTCTGGATATTTTTAATAACATAGCAAAATAAAAACAACTAAATAGAAGTCTAATAAAAATCAGCTTCAGTTAGCCAAAATAACTCAAGTTATACCGTCTGGAACAAAGTCGTATTGAAAAAAATAATTTCAATATTATTTTATTTAAAATAATTTATTATAAAACCTATATATATTAATTCAGTATCGTAAATAGCTATATTATATATAATGAAATTTCTAGAAAACAATTTATACGAGTTGGTTTGGTTTGGTTGTCGCTCAACGGTCATTTTTTGCACACGAGGGCTAATTACACCGGGACTTACGGCTTAAAGTGGATTCCGAACCACTACAAACATCCATGCCCAAGATGGGATTCGAACCCACGAACTGTTGAACCGAAGGCAAGACAATTTATACGAGATTTATACACTTATGAAGAAAAAATTCTTATTTTAAACTTAATATTTACTTAAATAAAAGATATACAGATGCAAAATTGTAGAAGGTTAATATAATAGATTATATTTAAAAGATAATTTTTTTATATCATTATAAAATTTTGAAAAATAAAAATGAAATTAAAAAATTTCAGAATACTATTATGTCAATATATTTTTGTACAATCAAACTACAAATTTTAATGGACTTAATATATTAATTTAAATATAACTCCTATCAAGTGTTTAGTGTTTCCCTTTTATAATTGAGCATAATTTTTCACAAATAATATATTTAATAACAAGAAAGCTAAGCATAACGCCTAACTAAAAATTAATAGGAATGAAATTTTTATCAAATATACTACATAACAATTTTATACAAAAATGAAATAATTATTTGAAACAAATGTAGTTCAATAAGATCCAACAAACCATATGAAAATACTCAATAATTAAGTTTATTAAAATTTATAAAGTAAAATCCAAAACAGAAATTCAAAATCGTAGGGTATTTTTAAATGAAACAATCAAAATCAAAAGTTGAAAAATAATAAAATAAAAATAAAATACTAATATAGTCTCAATTCTTAAAAACAAAATAGTAAACTATTTTTTTAGGATAATTAATATCAATTTATACTCCTAAGATCAGTTCCTTTTGTAATATCTCCTAACATCTGGAACAGGATAACTAAAGCAAATCTCGCATGTCTCCGGTTTTTATTTACATATACTATTAATCAAAAAAAAATGACACGTTTCAAAAATCTGGCTTGATTTTAAAAAATTAATCACAATAATTGGAATTTAGTGCAAAGAAATATGCAGCTGTTTAAAATTTTTGGTACGTGTCACTTAGGAAAACTAGACCTGTCAGATTACTTGCCTGAATTGAAAAGTCAAGTTTCATTTTAGAAACAAAACAGTCATTCACAATCGTTGATATAAGCAAAAACTTCCTGATAATGCATGCTTAAAAAATTTTCTTCAGCACAAAAAAATTTAAGATAATAAACTTTATAGCTTATAGATTATACGAAACCTGTCCCGAACGAACTGTCAACTTTCTGCTAATGTTGACGTACTAGCAATCACATTTCCTTCAAGACATTTACAATCGATAATCCCACATATTCTGTGAATCGATTAATTTTAGGCCAAATTTGGGGACAAATTATCTTATCTCATACTTTTAAGTATCAATGAAAAGTAATTTCTTTTGAAGTCATCTGGTCATAGAAGTCATATTTTAATAAATAATTTGACTTTTTATATTTAAAATTTTAATAACGTCTATTTTAATCTTTGTTTTCGATTTAGGATTTAAGCAAAGTATACAATAAGATCAATACATCTGGCTATTCCATTTCTTGAAATTTGACTGAAGTGAAGTGACTATTATTTGTTTATAATTTGCTTCATGGTTCATGTTGTGTAGAGTTGTATGTTGTTGGTGAAGTATTTATGAGATGAATATTGTCGTATATACTTAGGAAATTTCGTTTAACCGTGCAAACTTTTTTATAATTGTTTTTAAAATGGCACCAAAAGGTAAAAGTAAAGCTCAAAGCAAAAGTAATGCTGTAGCAGATTCCAAAGAAACTACTACAAAACAGAGCAAGGGTGGTACTTCAGTAAAAGTAAATGTTACTAAAATTAATAATTTGTCATTTGTTATTACATTACTATTAAATATTACGTATGTTATTTTTCGGTATTAATTGCTATTTTTATGTGAAAATATATAATTTTAATATTGTATATTTCAAATGGTGTTTATTTCTTTATGATAACACACCAGTATCGCTTTTTTAAAAGCCTCCAAGTGTTTAAAAGATATATCTATGCAAATTTTTTTCTCCTAATGAACCTGACTTTTAGTTACGGGAGAATGATAAAAAAAATCTAAACTTCTATATATATTTTGGTAACTATCATTTTTTTTTCTTTCGAGGTATATTTTGTTTTTGGTTGTTTTTTTTAAATTTCTTCGAAAATAATTCATAAAAATAACTTATGGCATTTCAAAAAGGGCCTAAAATCTCATTGTTTCTATTTTATTTTTTATATTTAACCTCGTTTTATTTATATTTCCATGAAATTCTCTACATAATTTTCAAATGGCTGCTTAGGGTGGCCTATACTTTAAAATGCCACTTGGTTTATATCTAATTTGGGACCAATGGATGATGGTTTTCCTGGTTTATTCTTTCTTATTGTTATTCTTTACATTGCAAAAACAAATAAAGATTATTGATAGAATAAATGCTTGTTGATTAAAATAATAAATGTTTATTTTTATTCAATTAATATTCAAAATCTTTTATTTAATATTTGAAACTTTTTTAAATGATTTTTTTTAAATTTACAGTTAATAACATTTATATTTTAAATTAATTATCATGCTTTTAATTTGATTTTCATATTTCCTTTTATTCTTATTGTTATTAACCAGTATTGATTTCATTACATGATTATCTGTAGCTTTTTTTCTTTTTTTTATAGAACCATAAATATTTATAAAATATAATTATTTAAGTTTACATGTTCTTATTATTTGTACCTAAGAAATTACTCTAAAAGTCACTTTTTATTTAGGATTAATATTTGTTTCAAATAGAAGTTGAAATTTTATTTCTATTAGTTTCTAGTAATATTTTTTTTACAAGTAATATTTAGGATTCAGTTGGTTGTTTTGTTGGTTAGGGCATTATTGTGATTATTGGTAAGTAGTGAATTTGAATAAAACAAATTAACCAAAAACCCTTTTTTTCCACTAAAAAGTGACTGGAACAGGCTAAATATGTCATAGTTGCCTTCAAGTGATATTTCTGGAAAGTGGTACTTCTGGAGATGGCAAATAAGTAAAAGTGGTTTTTTGTTTGGTCCTACTTCTAAATTATGAAGACACCTAACTAGTAATGCCCAACTCAGGGCTAAGTATAGGGAAGTATGCTGGTGCAACAACAAGTACTATTGATAATGCATTTATTTTCTATCATAATATTTTACTTGGATTATTTAATTCAGCAAAAAGTTTAATTATATATTAAATTTCATGTTTTATTAATCATGTAAATTTATGTTTCAATCTGTTATATATATATATATATATATATATATATATATATATATATATATATATATATTTATGTATGTGGGTGAGATTGAAAGCGCCACCAGAGGGACATTCACAGGTTTGGCACCGGACACGCAGAAGAGAAGAGAGTGAGAAAAGACGCAATGAAGTGAAGACGCGAATGGATAGTGTAGTTGTTTCGAATTATAACTAACTAAGATGTTAGATTATGATTTAATATTCTTTTGTAAATTTTTAAATAGCTTTATCTTGTTCTTTGAAAATATAATTAAAATAATTTAACATTTATCTGTCATTATTCCTGATAATGAGTCCTCCGAACCTATATATATATATATATATATATATTTCTCTTATTGTTTAATCTGCTAATTTATATTTGTGCATCATAATATATTTTTAAATTCTTTTTAACTACCTCATTTTCTCACATTAATTTCTTTTCTTTCTGTAGAAATTTAGACCATTAACTTTAAATATTAATAATATTAATTGCTTTGCTTAAGTTGTTTATTATATATAGAAATATAGCTACCATGTTCTAGATAATCCCAATTTGTCTTGCTCTAAAAAATGTCTGGAAAAGTTTGGAATTCTCCATTAATTTTCTTTCTAGTTAATCCTGGCAGAATTTATTTTTAATATTGTAACTAATTGAACAGTTTTTTATGATTATTATAGTAAAAACAAAATATATTTCTCTCATATTATGCTTTAAATTATTATTTAAATTTTTAAAATTATATAGATTTTAAATATTTTTATTTTTGCAAATAGCAATCTTAATTCTCAGAAAAGTTTATCTTGTGCATTAATATTTTCTTCTTGTTTTTAAAGGTTCGCCATATTTTGTGTGAGAAACAATCTAAAGTATTAGAGGCTCTGGAGAAATTAAAAGCTGGTATGAAATTCAATGAAGTTGCTGCACAGTATAGTGAAGATAAAGCCAGACAAGGAGTGAGTGATAATGCATATTCTGCTATGAATTATATGTATTACATTACTGTTATCTGTTTTATACAATTATAATGCTAATAAAGAAGAAAAATTGAAGTTGATGTAGACTGGTAACTTTTAAAGACTTCCAAATGATGGCATTGACCTTAAATGTTGATATGATCGGTGTGTGTGTATAATGCTGTTATTTCAATTAATGAAATTTAAAACAAATATTTTTTAATTCAGGAGTAATTTCACCTATGTTGTAAAAACAGTACAAATTGTCAAAACACATGCTGTTTTTAATTATAATATTAAAAAAAAATTAGAAAAATTTTATTATTTTTTTCATTTGCAAAATCATTTAATTAGTTGTTTAAATTAACTAGCTATTAATTTGCTTATTAATCTTGTAATCATCTTTAATTCGGAAAAAAATATTATTGCATTCTTCTTTTTAAATAATTTTGATTTAATTTTAGAAAATTTGGGTAGATGCAATGATAAGAAATATTGTTAAGTTAAAGCATTTTTTCTGGAGAAGTTTAGTTACTTGACGAATTATTGCTATTTACAAATTACTATAAATTCATATCACACAATTTCAGTTACCTGACATTGATATATGAATTAAAAGTAATTCATTAATTTCCATTCTAGAGTACTTCTTTTATTTGAGCATCAGAACATGCTTTAAATTGAAACTATTTAGTTTAAAAACAAGATAGGATATCTGAAGGGATACTGATTCTAATATTTTGGTACTATAAGAATATTTTTTATCAAATGATTAACTGTCAAATATATTTTACTGCGCTAAAGAGTAGAGATCTGTACAGAGGGTAAAATACGCCGAGCAGGCGATAAAGTGGTGTGATAAGTTTGCCAAACTGGCTTAACGGTTCGGATTACGTATGTATGACGTGCTTTTCGTTTATGAGGAAACATGATCGCGTGACATGCGTGTTTTGTATGTAACCCTTGGAATTATTACAGAATAATCTTGAAGCATTGAAATTTGATTTTTGGAGTTTGTGTGTTGCTGGCAAAAATTAATAAGTATGGATGAGGATGTATTGATTTTACGTTTTCGCGGAATACCTATGGAGAAAGAATCATCGGGAACACATAATAGAAGATCTTTTAGCTGCGATAAAAACGGTATATTCGCCGAAAAGTAACGATTTGGAGAGCGATGAAGATTAGGTGAGTTATTTTGTTTTTAATTACAATTTTATTCATATTTAGAAACTAAAGTTTTTATAAAAGTGAATGTTTAAGTTGTGTGTATTGCATGTTAGTTCTAGAATGTGCCGCATACTAAAATTTCTTTAATGTGGGCATAACTGCTTGATATATTAAAATTCAAATTTTAACAAAAGTGATATTTGTTAACGTTAGAAATTTAGCTTTATTGCTTGGTTGGCACTGTATTAGGTAGCGCTACACTGATGTTTTTTAAGGTGGGCGCCATTGCTCGGTATAGTAAAAGTCAAATTTAAATAAAAAATTTAATTTGTTAACCTTAGAAATTTAGCTTTATTATCAATTGTCACTGTAGTACTTTGGGGTACATTCTTTTTGTTTTTTAGGGGAGCGCAATTGCAAGGTATATTAAAATTCGATTTTTTAAAATTTTGTTTCTAGTTATTAGAATTTTAAAACTTCTATAGTACTTAATTATAATGAAATATTCAAATTTTTAATATTTGGAATTCGGAAAAATGCGAAATTTCAAAGCTGAAGCTCGAAAGCGATCGTTATTGGTTGACTGCTATCGCAGATAGTGACGTAATTTAGGTTGGCGACAGAGCTAGAGCACTTGGCGTGAAAATTTGAAATCGCACCAATCCTGTACGGGTCTGTTAACTTTTACTGCAAATTTGAGTAAAAAAGGAAAATTTTTTATTACTTCTGTTATTTACTTTATATATTACAAAATAAAAATATCTTTAAAATGTACTTAACAAAATGATTCATAATTCATTTTTTGTCTATAGGATTAACAACCATTTCCATGTATGGATACAATTATTAGAGTAACATATATGGGGGGGTGCAGAAAAGCATAAGAATATAAATTTCTTCAAAGAATAATAAAAAATGAGCTATTGAATAACCAATCGTCATACTATTTTGGTGAATAGTTACTTTGAATCCTCTATAGCATGTCTCTTTTTAAAATGTGAAAGCTTCCATTCTTTTACATAATTTAATTTTCAATTTATTATCAGTTAGCACAAAACATTTTTGCTAAAATGATTTCATTTGAGATTAAAGCAAATAAAGTTAACTAAATTCAACTAAATTATATCTGGTTAAATAATAACTTTTACTATACTGTATATTTAATATTTATCTATTCATATGGAAGCTATCGGTTGTTCATTATATCTGCATTTTAATCCATATTATTATGCTTTTTTTATTTTTAAAATAGAATGGAATTTAATATATTGGGATGAACAGATAACAATAGTTTTGAAAGTACAAGAAAAGCATTGTCTAATTATGCTATTATACTAATTAAGTAATGGTTATATTTGAGTTAGCTATTATTTGATTTATATTTTAAAATGTCCTTATGTGTATAATTCCTCATTGCAAAATAAGCAATATATAAGCTCAGCTTATTTCCTAAATTTTTTCTTTGAAATTAAATAGTCTTAAAACAATGCATAAAATATTTACTCTCTCTCTCTCTTATATATATATATATATATATATATATATATATATATATATATATATATATATATATATATATATATATATATATATATATATATTTGAGAAAACATCCAGCAAAAAAATATTTTTTTATAATCCATTACAGTAGTCTTTGGTGATATTAGATTAGCATTACTGAAAAAGTTGCATTATATCATCCATTTGTATAAATGACAATACCATTTTAATATTATATTGCAATTATTACATACTAAGTCTAGTTAAGATTTTTACCTCACAATTAGACTTTTTACTTTACTGAAATTTTTATAGTGTAATTTAAGTTCAGTTCTCAAATATTTATAAATGAATATTTCAGTAATTTATATTATTGCTAAAATATCTAATACTGGTTTTTGTTACAAATTTTAAAATATTTTGTTGTTTTTAATAAATATGTAAAAATAATGGAAATAAAAAAATTAATATTCCTAATAATTTATCAAAATTTGGTGAAATTACTAAAATATTTTGAAAACTTATAAATTTTGGTTCTTGTAATAAAAATCTAAAGAAAAAATTTACACTTAAAATAAAATTGCTATATATTTATATATATATATATAATTTTTTATGCTTGTTTGCATATTTGTTTAATTCTAAAATTTAGCAAATATTTCCTTCAATGATATATATGGAAACTATTATATAAAATCAGTAATTAAATAAAGTCACTAGTTCTATAAATAGAGAATGAATGGATTTGAAATTTAATAAATATTTTAATTTTTTTAACACAAATACTTACAATATATACTAAATTGCATTAATATTTAATATCTCATTTTAAATTAAAATTTTCATAAACATTAATATTCTGTGCTCATCAGCAGTCACATTATTTTTTATTTTGTTCTTGATTATTTATCAAAACTGCAAATCTTGTCATAATTCCAGATTGCAGTAAACATTAAATTTATGAGTTTTGAATGCTTATATGAAGGTTGTTTTGCCCACAAATATGAAAGTTAGGAGTGGGTATTATTTGAGATTTCTGCAAATCTGAAAGCTTTATTTTCATTGTACACTGATTTTGATAACATTTTATCCACAAAGTCATGTTCTTTTTGATGAGAATATTATTTATTGTAAAAATACTAAAACTGAACACTTTTACGAATATTTTTATTTGAAATATGAATATCAGGCCCATTATGGAAAAGTTCTCTTTAAATAAACATTAGAAAAATATTCCTTGATAATTTATTCCCTTTTTTTTTCTTATAATATTAATTAGTTCAACAAAAGCTTGAGCTAGTTAACAAAAACTTGAATACATCTTACTTATATAGTCATATTTTATTTCCATAGGGTGATCTTGGATGGATGGTGAGAGGAAGCATGGTCGGACCATTTCAAGATGCTGCTTTTGCTCTTCCAGTGAGCAATTTACAAAATCCTGTATATACTAATCCACCTATTAAAACTAAATTTGGTTATCATATAATTATGATTGAGGGCAAGAAATGATTGCTTAGTTTTCTGTTTTAAGTGTAAATAAATTATTTATGTTTCATATTTTTCCGATTATTATTTGTTGTGAATATAATTTATTTACTCTATTCATCCTCGCTTGTAAAACTATTTTTCACATCTTATTTTCTCTGTACAGTTTTTTTAACTGTTATTTTTTTATTATTATTTAAAATAAGTTTGTTTTTCCTTAAATAGTTTTCTTGAGAATTCATATAACATTTTACTTCTTATGCTTGCATCCAAATTTTTTCAGGGCATACTTCTTTCAACTATAGGAGCTGCGGAATTCAGTTCTTGTAACTTTTGAAACCGAATAGACATGACTGCACAAGCTATAATACCAAAAGACTGAAAAAAATCAATTATTATTGTATGAAAATACAAGCCATCTTATTTTATGAAATCTACTTTGTTAAAAATAGGAATTTTTCAAAATTATTGTCCACAGAAACAAAATGTACATTCAAAAGTCTTAAATTAATCATTTCATTTTAGATTAAATTTTTTGACCCACATTCGTCTCTGAAATTTAATACCATTAGCAATTTTTTTATATTTTTAACATATATACTCATAGCTGATTCTATTTCAGTAAATTTGTCATTAATTTCTATTATTTTCTATGTGTTGATAATTGTCATAAAAAAATCCGATAAAAAGTGGATCAGAGGTGCCACTTCTACTTATTTTTAACAAAGAAAAGGTTTTAATAAAAGGATAACACATTTTAAAAGGGTTTTTTTTTAATTTATTTTTTCTAAAGTACATTTTGTTAACAGCAATAAAATGCAACATATCATTGCTTAAACAAAAAAGTACTTCTATGAATATTAACTTAATGTGTTACTTAGAATTAAAAGTAATAACTCTATGCAATTTTTCTTTTAACTTCTGAATCTGACCTTCTTTTAAATAATTAATTATTTAAAAGTTCACAACATTTAAAAATTTCAAAAGAATATTGATGTTTTGAAACTTTTTTTTACACTTTGTTCAAGATTTGTTATACTCAATTTATATAAGAACAACTTAATTTTTTTATAAAATTTAGAATTTTTATTAATTTATTTCTTTTTTTGTCTGTATTTTTTATGTTAATTTAAAGAAGTCATTTACTAAATTGTTGGTATTGAATATAAATATATTGTGTCATGCATTTATAACATGGTAAAAATAATTTGAGGACTGTTAATATTCAATTTCAAAATATGGGTCCATGATATTTTGCTTGTGTATGTAGATCCAGCATGATTCAAATACTTTTTATATTCCCTAATTTTTTTTCCATCATTAGCTTAGACAAATTATGCATCTATAAAAAATTATAAGATTTATTTCAAAAAGAAAATCAAACCTTCATAAATTTTGTTTTGTTTATTAAATACAGCATTGAAAACTCTCTATATTTATGATTGTTCACAAATTCACAGAGTATAAGAGTTTTTTGAACGAACTCTAAAATATCCAGAAATATTTTTGACATATTAATTTTCTTATGAAAAATTAAATTAAATCTGTTGCAAAATATCTTATTGTTATTTTATTTCTTATACATAATAAATGTGAAAATTTTATTTATTTTTACTCTGTAGCAAAAAAGTTACCTAAAAAGGAAATTTCATATAGTTACAAATGGGGAAATCTTATAAGAATGTACTTAAAAACAAGCATGTAAACTTTGTCTTTGAAGTTTTAAACATGTAGCTCGATATTAACACATTCAATAATCAAAGTGAGCTGTAAAAGTATAAAAAATACGTTTTTAAAAATAAAAATATAAAAATTAAAGTTTAAATAAAATGAGTGAATGTATGTAAAATATATATTTAATGTATAAAATGAGTGAATTGTTTTTTATTGTTGAAAAGTATAGTGTTGTCAAGTTTTATTTAGTATAAAATCTTAGTCAGAATTTAAATAAATTTTTATTAATCTGCCATTGCAATTTTCGTTAGTCATATAATTTGACTCAGATAGCTTGAAAAAAAATAGATTGTATTTATATTATCAGGAATTGAATAATGTTAAATTAGTTATAGCTTATTTGCTTGTATAAAATTCTCTTTAGAAACACCTTGAATTATTAAGTCTAAACAGGTATCCTTTATGTCCTTTATTTTATGTTGAAATGGTACATAAATACTCAATTACACCTAGGTACATAAATACTCAATTACATTCGATTGCTTCAGGGAACGTCAAACGTAAACCTAGCAAATCATGAATCTAAACTAAGTGAACTTTTATTTTAAACAAAAGATAATATTTTCTTTAAAAAAAAAATCATGATTTAGACTGAATTTCTTCCCCTTCTGATCTCCAGTGCCTTCTTTAAAAATGAATAAATGAAAATAATAGATATTGTTTTTTGATAATGTTAATTGGCCTTTCCCTGCTCCAAAAAATAGTAGAATTTGCTTAGTTTAAAAGTAGTGTTTGAAAATATAGACCTTTTATTTCAATTAAGATATAACGATAAAAGTATGAGGTTAAAAGTGCAAGCCGACATTGACGTCTGATTGGTGGTTTTATATCATTCGACCAATTCTTCTTCTTCTTCGAGTTGGGTTTGTATGTCATTGAGCACCTCTGCTTTTATCAGCATTTTGTACTGTTAACTCCAAACCCAATGTTTCTTAGTTCCATTTGCTCGGATCACCCACTTTATTAATAAAGTCTGATAACCCTTTAATGGAATCTAGGTGTAACTCTCTAGTATGGATGATGCCTAAAGAGGTTAATCTAGGGAGGGCAAGAACCTCGCATTCATAAATGATATGCTTGGCCGTTTCCTCTTGCATATGACATTTCCTGCAGATAGGATCTTGCTGAAACAGTCCCATTTTATGGAGATGTTTTCTGAAATAGTAGTGCCCAGTTATGAAGCCTACGATTAAACGTATCTTCTGCCTAGAGCATCTAAGAATTTCATAGGAAATCCTCGCTAATGACCTACAGATCATACCTTTAGCGTGGGTTTGACCAGGAGATTTGAGCCAAGCTTCATACATCTTCCGTTTTTCCCATCTGCGAACATTGGTTTTTGCGGTCTTCAAATTGATCCCACAAAAAGGTATTCGACCAATTAGTGAGAAATTTCTTGAACCAAGAAAAATCAAAACTTGCTTGTGTTTAAATAAGTTGTACGTTGTTATGGATAGATTCTCGATTGATTAATACAACAAAATTTAAAAGATTTAGAACAATGATTTAAAAGTTTAGTTTGTTTCGTAAAAATTTTCAAAAGTAGGTGTAATTGTAAATAGAATAATTGATGGAGCTAGCTTGACAGCTGATGTAATAGAAAAGAAAAGTGTGGTCTGATTTAAAAGATTATACATTTGCATAAACAGAATCTGTTAGTTTTTGATCATTAGGAGCATGTTAATGGATAACAAAGGAAAATTTTCTACAACTGATTGAACGTCTATCAAAATATATACGCGATCCTTTTTAAGAAAACATTTAATCAAACTAAAACAGTCAACTCAAATTCTAATAAGACATTAAAAAGTTATTTATCTTTCACCACTTAAAGTTTATAGAACTTCTTTATAATATTACGTTTTGCTAATGTCCGTATGTGTTAGGTATATTTCAGCTATTCGTTATTATAAGGGATGGAGTTGATAGCATCTTGTTAAGTTAGGCAACAGTGGGATTGTATTAATGGGACTCTTGGCATCGATTAAAAAGTTTGTGGGCTCGAATTCTATCCCTTAAGATTAGATGTTTGTTGTGGTTTTAGAATCTACTTTAAACTGTAGGCCCCAGTCTAATTAGACTTCCTATTAAAAAAAAATTGAGCTACAAATAAATCAAGTGGTTGAGTCATTGCATTTTATAAGCAGAGACCAAGTAAATATAAGCCAGATGTGACTTTCCATACACAATGCTGTCATTTCATTTAAAGAACATTACGATCACGATTTGTTTAACGAGCCCAAGCTGCCATTATTGAACATGATGGAATTTCGGCAAGGCTCTGTAGAAACCACTACCTTCCGATAAAGATGTTTCCCAACCAGGCTACAACGGCCTCTTTAGTAAAATTTTGATATTAAAAATGCGAAGCATTTTATTATCTTTTTTGGCACTATGTTTGACATCTCACTTGTAAATTAAATAATTGAGTTCACTTAGAAAACAAAAAGTTGAAATTAAAATGTCATTTCTTTCTGGGTTTTTTTCCCGCTTAATTAGGGAAAAACCCATTTGTGGAAAAATGTTTAGAGAATTGATAAAAGACGATCTAAATATAAAAGCATATTAAGGGAAGGATACAACAATCGGTCTACAATAAATGGAACACATTTATAAGATCAATTTATAAAACCGGTAATGTATGTTGTTCTGATTTATTATGTTAATTTTGTATGTGTGTGGAATAATGTTTTAAAAGATAAATTAAATTGAAGATGTAATGCAATTTACAAAAAGCACATGTGAAGAAGTCAAGAAATAAATTCAAAAACCTATTGTAATAATGGTATATTAAGACGAAGAAGAGAATGATTTTTGTGTAAGAAGGTGAAGATAAGTCGCTGATTTATGACTAAGAATTGAAAGATGAATATTAGAGAGTGTATTGACATATATGTTTCAATAAGAAATTAATGTAAGTTGTAAAGGCATGTAATGTATATTAAATGAATTTTTAATCATGGAGTTCAATAATTTGATCTAAACATTGGAGACTAAATTTCCTATGTTTGTACAAAATTTTGAAGTAAGTTACTGTGAACTTTCTACGGAAAAATCTCATTAAAAATTGTAAGTGCTATCAAAATTCAAAGAGTTTTTTGGTTTGACTTTTTTTAAGAACTTTTCAATTTATGATCGACTTTGTTCCCAATCTCGCTTTATGATTGGAATTTTTTTAACTTCATGCATTTCTGTGGAATCATATAAAAGAAGTTTTTCGAGATTCAAACTAATTAAGGGACTTGTAAAATCCAATATGACCCTTCAAATTTTATCAACTAAAAATAGTTAGCGGTAAATATCAATTTTGATGACTCAATTTCAAAATTTGCACATCAAGAAGTTAGAAAAAATGCTAATAAGCATCACATTAGTTTGTTGAAATACAGCCTTGAAGATAAAACTTCTAATTAATTGGAATTTTAATAAATTGTACAGTAAAGTTATGCATTACATATTAATATGAAAGGAAAAAATATTCTTCACATTGTACTTTAAAATAGTTGGTTAATAAAATTCTTTATTCATTTCTTTCATTCACAGAAATTAATAATTAACATTATCCTTTCAACTAATTAAATAAAAAATATTCTATATTTAAATGATCATAGAGACGCCATTCTATGCTAAAATAATATTATGTTTATCCAGCTCTACGAAATATATATTGCTTGTGCAGTTTGCACTAACTTAATTTCCTAACAGGAAGTATGCATTCTTCATTTTTGTCTGAATTGAGGAGCGTTTATTGCTAATATATAATAAAGTAGTCCTTCAGCTGAGAGATATACAAAGATTTGAAAAGAAATACTTCAATTCTAATTAATATTAAATGATAGGAAAGAATTTGATATTTGTTACTATATAAGCAGTCACTTTTTGTTCACAAGGACATCTAGATCTATAGTTTAAATAGATTCTGAATCATCATGAACAGCCATGCTTGACGAGGGAATTGAATTCATAAACTATTGAATCTTAGGTTAAAATACCAACACTTTACCTGTCAACTCGAGAATGGCAGGAAAATATTGCGTTCCTATACTTTGTAGTAATTCATCTAACAATTTATATACTTGGGAGTTTTCTCATTTAAAACATTTGAATATACATATAACAAACTATAAAAACCCACCTAGGAAAATATATGGGAATGTTTATTCAAAAATAAATAAATAACCCTTATATCAGTTGTATGGATATGCACAGTTCAGTCACATTAATGTGCACACTTATCCAAAGCCAGAATAATCACCTTTCGCGCGCAGAGCAGATTGCTGCGGTACGTACAGAAAGAGAATCAATTAGATTCTTCAAGGTGTTCACTTGGATGTTGAGTCATGCCGACACTGGTGCCTTGGCCAAATGCGCTAGATTAAATCGGTGTGAGGATTCATCCCTCAAATAACCACATCTAGATTCTCATTTCTCTAGGTTGGGAATAATATATATAATTTGGGTGAATTTTCTGGCCATGGGAGAACGGTTAACTGATACTTGTGCTCTTCGAAACACGTACGTACCCTTCCAGCTATATGACAACTCGCATTATAATGCTGGTAGCTGTCATTATCCAGGGAAAAGCAATGCGCATATAGAGGTGGACATGGTCCACAAGGACAAATGACTCCATGTATTTGTCTATCATGCCTTCCACAATGATGACTGAACTCAGAGAATGCTAGCAAAACACTCCTCAGGTCATAATGTGCCTACCTCGAGCCTGCTCGGACAATGATTTCATGGTGTTTGCTTTCAGAGGTTTCACGTCGTATATGCCCACGTCCATCTGTCCAATGGATTATAAAACGTGATTCATCGGAAAACTACCTGTATCAACTCAATGGACATCCGATTGTGGTACTCGCGTACAAAGTTTGCCTTCATCGGCGATGAACAACAGTCAACGTAGATGCATGAGTCGGGCATCTTCGGAGCCCCAGACGCTGAACAGTGATTTGGAAGACACTATTTGAAGCCCCTTAGTTCATCTGGGCTATTAATAGTTCAATGATAGCACGTCTATTCTCCCTGACGCATCTCTGCAGCCATCGTTCACCTCTGTAATTATGGATTCGTGATGCACACCACATTTTCCATGTCGCTGATTTTTTACAGTCCCATTTTGCCATGCATTGTTTACTTTTACAACGGCGTTACGGGAACAGTTTACAAAGCCGCTTCTGAAATATATTTCCCCTCTTGTCCCGAAAGCCAATGATCCTGTCCTATTGGACTTCGGATAAATCGCTCCGTTTCTGCTTTACGATAACGATTGCAATGTTTTACGAAGCCCTTACATACTCTTCTTCTTCTTCTTCTTAAAATTGAGTTTGTATGTCATTGGGCACCTCTGCTTTTATCAGCATTTTGTACCATTAACTCCAAACCCAATGTTTCCTAGTTCCAGTTGCTCGGGTCACCCACTTTACTAATAAAGTCCGATAACCCTTTAATGGAGTCTAGGTGTAACTCTCTAGTATGGATGAAGCCTAAAGAAGTTAATTTAGGGAGGGCAAGAGCCTCACATTCGTAAATGACATGCTCTGCCGTTTCCTCTTGCATATGACATTTCCAACAGATAAGGTCTTGCTGAAATAGTCCCATCTGGTCAGAAAGTCAGTCATGCTAGGAATAGCTTCCTGACTTTCACCAGAAGAAGATGGTTTAGAGGTCATTTCTACCTCAAGTGAAGGATTCATTGCTGCCCCATTACAAGATTGCGTCTGAGTTCCCTTGTCTTTTACAGCAAGGTCTACTTTAGAGGCTTCACCTGCAAATGCAGAAAGGTTTGTTACTTCTTGTGTCTTTTCAGCCACAAGATAACAATTAAAAAGCTCAGGTAATATAAGTCCACCCAGCATTGCCTGAGTTACTGGGCAAGGCAAATTACTCTAGAAGTTCGCCAAGCAACTAGAGGCTCCGTTAAGACACCAATACCGCGGTGCCAATTAGCCCTAGGCACGGATCGCATAACACCAGGGTTTACGGGAGCTGGTTCGCGGCCTCTGATTCTATATTCAAGGCTATCCTGTCATTCCTACAGGACATTCGGCTATCCACCACTTGCCGACGCGCCTGGTGGCTGTGCTCAAGCCCCAGGAAGGTACACGTACCCCCTGGTTCCAGGTCACATACCCTTTATATACGTTTAATTGCACTGTGTAACCACCTGCTTTCTGTGAATGATTATTTAACATCGACATTATAAGTACTTGGTGATCACATTAATGCGACTAAACTGCATAAGTTATCAATATCGTTATTTCAGAGTTGATGCGTATACAATATTAGATATATAATTTTTGTTCTGAATTATCATAATAACTATATTCTAGAAAAATTTATTGATTCTATTTGATGTAATATAATCAGTAATTATCTAATTTTGTAAAAGCATAGCAAAAGAAAATTCATCATAAAATTATCATCACACATATTTTATTAATTGGAAACCTTTAGTAGTGTGCTTTTGCTGGAGCTGGCGCAATGACTGTTAATGGCTCTCAACTCCTTCATTGATATCTCCACTTACTTTTAAAAATAATAGGTCTCAAACCCCCATAAAAACTCCAACCACTTTTGGAGAGTAATGGCTCTATTTTAGGCACTAAAACCCCACCCACCTTTAAAAAAATGACATCCTTTACCCATAATTTTTCCACCCACTTTTAAAAAATAATAATCACAAACATCTATAAAAATCAGACCCAGAACAATGGTATAAAAACACGATAATTTTTTCACCACCTATAAAAAATAATGGATTAAAAAATACCATTAAAACCCCACCCACTCTTAGAAAAGCGACCATAACAATTTTTATAAAATGGCGGTCCCGAAAAGTCGCTGAGACGGAAGGGTACCCCCTTTGGTGAGCATCCCCTTTTCCTCAGATGGGAGGCTTATAAAACAATCGTTTCAAAATCTCTTAAAAAGGAAACAAATGTAAATACTAGAGAGATATTTTAAGTATTTAAAGACAACAAATATATAAACAAACAAATGGAAATGAATAAAAAGAAAACCCATTTGATTTAAGTATGCATTCGCATCTTATTAATTTATAGCTTTCGAGCCGAATTTCAGAAGCTTCAACTAATGATACTTTCATCATCTGAAAGGGATGTATTCATCGAACGCTTAGGAAATTTAGAAGAAAAGTTTCAAAAAAATAATTGAGAGTTTTGATGAGAGCTGAAGGAAACAGCTGTTTTATGAATACAAAACAGAAGAATTCCAAGTCTTAATCCTTGTCTTTATCTTTTTTCGAAAACTATTAAAAAATTTATTTCTGTTTTCCCCACATGGTTTATTAAAAGTGTCATTACATATTTCGCTTTATTTCTTATTTTGTTATTGTGTAGTGACCGAGAGCTAAAATGTTAATACAATCTTCCAATATATGACGTTTGTCATCTTCCCCGGAGAGGGCGACGTTATTTACACATATGGAATGAATCTCATGTTTCGTTCTGCTGATTAGATTCATAGTTCTGTGCTGTACTTCTTGCTTGAATAGGCATTTCTTGTAGTCCTTGAAGATAATCCTATTTTTCACGATACATTTCTTTATTCCTTTTGACTTTTTCACCAAGTTTGTTCCAGTCTTACAGGCATAAATTTTTTTTATCTTAATCCGACGAATTCTACCATAATATTTCCAGCATGCTCATCCTACATTTTCCCCAGAACCTTTTTATTTACCCGTGGCATTTTATATTTATTATTTTCTGGGTAATCCGACATATCAAAGTAGTCAATCATTCCTTTCATATCTTCATAAAAATCCTCCGTTTTTACATCGTATATGAAGCTGTCCGTGTCCATATATAACAATTTAACATCTTCTCCATACTTCGGCTTCATCACATTATAATGAAAGTCGTACATTAAATGCTTGGATAGATCCAATATACTCATCCCAACATATATGGGCTTATCAAAGCACACTTTAGTTTTGTTCATATGTATAGCGACAAATTTTCATCAAATATAGTTCTACCTTTAAAATTTGGTTTAGCTATGAGTTTTTCCGCTCTCTTGGAATCACACAGAAGTCTGATATCGAGGCGTTTACTGATATTTTCCATCGTCTTTCCGAACACGGAGTTGTTCATGAGTTTGTAAAAGTCCTTTTCGAAATCATTAGTTGCCCTGGTTCTCATCTGAGTGTTTAGGTCTATATACTTCCGTAACCAATTGGACTGGTTGAACTCCAACGCTCTGTGCACCTTTTTCAACTTTAGCCCCAGCTGCAAATATTTTTTTAGAACCCTGTAATGGATGACGTATCGCTCTTTGTCATACAGGGTTGTTAGAAATTTAGACTGCTTCGAACCATCGGGTATTCTGTTCTCAGAGGCTAATGGTAAGTCCGAGTGGAGATTATGAAAATATTCAGGATAGTGCAGATCACACTCTAGGATGTATCCTTTATCTGCATTATCCGCTATTTTAGTTGCATTAATATCGGTCCTCGCCCACTTGAAACCACCGAATGGCAAGAATTAGCTCATTACCCATCCATATAGGTTATTAGCGCCGAGTTACATTAGATAATTAGGTCCTTTTGTTTTATCATAAACCTTCATGTATTTATTATTAGCTCTCCCATATCTGTTACAGCACTGAGATACACCTCCTCTTGTGCCTTTTTCTAGCATAAGTACCATTTCATAATTGCTTAATAGCTCTAACTCTATTCGAGTAGGTTTTAACATGGCATCTCAGGAGAGTCCAGGTGCGGTGAAGTACCATGCAGGGTCCAATTTGTACGTCTTTATACAGACATCCCTAAAATGTTCTATAATATCAGTCAAGATCAGTACATCAGTCTTCGCGTATAAATCGGAATAGTCGCCTAAATTTTTGTTGTTGAATGCATTCCAGACTTTCTTGACGTGTTCATAGTTCTCATGTGATATATGTGACTCAGTCATTCTATTGTAAAAGTCTTTTTCTGATGGTAGCTTGGTTTCTTCACATTTTTTCCAGGAGTCTATATAATCGTATGGATACACACCTTTTCTGGTAACAATATCTAACTTGTCTTTGGGGAAGTATTTGGCCATCTCTCTGAAGTCTTTCACATTCTTTTCTAAACTGTCAAGGCTACTGGCCATGAATCGAAATGAATCAATAAACCTCAATTTTATTCCAGGGAGCTTGACTTTCTTTCCTTTATCAACTTCTATCATTTTTGCTCCCACCTCTTTGCTGAATGAGATGTATTTTTCTTCGGTGTTCCGTATAACGTCAATGTCTCCATTATCCCCTCCCAGTTCCTTAATGAACAGGTGTGCGTCATATCCGGATAAATTATGGATTAAGACTGGGATAAAGAAAGGGTTTCGATACATTAAGTTGCATAAATTATGCGCTGGACCTCTGTAGTTTGTTGCATATTTTGATGGATTGAGTAAATGGTCATGATCTCTAACTTTTTCGTGGTTTGGATTTTCCTCGTTTGAATAGGGTGATGGCTCTGTTCTGATGTTCAACTCACAGATATGACATACATCAGTTCTCTGAAAGTGCTCTTCATCTTCAGCGGTCATCTTGATTGGTTGTTTCTTGTAATAAATTTCCTTTATTGTTAGGGCCTCAGTCTTTAATGTATCATAAAATACTTTTGTGGCGTCGGGACCTCTATAAATGATGGGTGCTTTGTAGTCTTCATGTTTATATTGGATATAAAGGAAAAAACTCATTGGTTCATGCTTTTGGTATTTTTGCAAGTACGATGCGCTTCCATCAGTTTTATAGGTATCCATCTTATTCGTTAAACATTCAAAATCTGCATTTATAGTGAAAGGTACTCGAAATGATTTATGATAATTTTTGAACTTTACAGAATCACCTTCTTTAGGCATTGCTTTTTTAACAGCCTTATTTTTCTTACAATCCGGTTCATGGTTTTGCAGATCTTCCTCAGAGTGATAAAATAACAGGCACCTTTCACAGGGATATACTCTTTTGTCATGTTTACTTAATTGAGCACTTATTAATTTTGACAAGTCCTTTATCCAACAGAAATGACTGCCCCCTTATTCGTTTTTTATGTAAAGCAAATTAACATGTCTCTCAATCTTAGTTTTAGTTATTCTTAAAGAGTATACGTCCTTGCTTTTAGTCTCGTATTAATATACAATTACAGATGCACTATTCATCTTTTCAAACCTTTCGAGTACCCTATCTGATGCATTTGAATAACATATTTTAAAATTAGGGAATAAATTTCTTGATATTTATCAGTTTCTTCTTCTATGCATAAGAATAACTTTTGACATACTGTTGCTAAACTAGTCATTATACAGTTCACACTCGCGTAGAGTGCTATCATGTCACCGAATAAGTCGTAAATATTTTCCATTTCTGTTTATTATTATTCACATTTCTTTAAATGAATAAAATGCAAGGAAAAGCGATCGAGAGTGAAAGCGAGGGAGAAACGAGAGTTGTTCTTGAAAAGCTCAGGCATCCCGAGCTAAGCATTCCCAAAAAAAGTTGAAAAAAGACTAACCCATCCGTCGCGTCTCAGCCGTCCGCCCTTATTTTTACGTGGACAGTGACGCACTTCCGCTTACGACGCAAATTCATTTATGTAGACGTTGCAATTTCATTATCATGGAAGGCATTATAGAGACAACATCTGTACTCGCTGTGGATCGAGTTAAAAACTTTCTCGATGAAATTGCTATATCAAATGCTTCTGCTACTAAGTTGTGAAAAAAACTTCTTCAAGAGAAGCATAAAAGGCGTCAGCTGCATGAGAAAGCTCGCAAACTAAAATTTAGAATTAAAACTATGTGTGAAAATTTAAAAGCAATAGAAGTGGAAATTGATAACTCCTCAATCAGTATACATTCATTATAACTTACGCAATTGTGAAAGCATAGCTTGAATTTTTTTAATAGCCAATGGTTATTAAAAATATCCTTATAGTGTTTCCATACTGCTTTTCATGATATTCTGGGGGTTTACCCTCGTCAAATGCTAGCGTTGTTGGGTCCCAATTCCCAGATAAGAAAAGCAGAGTAGGCGAGGGTTATAAAAAAGGTACGCTGCTTTTGATATATGTTTAATTTATGTTCATTATTGCATATTAATACGGATGGCATACAATATTTAAAAATAACAGATTGTTCTTAATTATTGTATTTATTCTCTCCTTTGTAACTGAATACCTTACATCAGAGGAAAAGGGGTTGCTCACGGAAGGGGGTACCCTTCCATCTCAGCGACTTTTCGCTTTTAAGAGGGCCTCATTTTATAAAATTTTTATGGATGAAACAGAATCATTACTTTCTAAAAGTGGGTAGAGTGGTGAGTATTAAACCATTGTTTTATAAAATTGGTATGGGTGAAATAGAGTCATTAACTTTTAGAAGTGGGTACAATTTTAAAGGGGGTTTTAAGAGCCAGTGTTTTTAAAAGGGGGTGGAAAAATTATGACGATTTTTATACCATTGTTCTGGGTCTGATTTTTATGGAGATTTGTGACTATTATTTTTAAAGAGCGGGTGGAAAAAATTATGGGTAAAGGATATCATTCTTTTCTAAAGGTGGGTGGGGTTTTAGTGGCTAAAATAGAGCTATTACTCTCCAAAAGTGGGTGCAGTTTTTATGGGGGTTTGCGAGCTATTATTTTTAAAAGTAAGTGGATGTATCAATGGAAGAGTTGAGAGCCATTAGCAGTCACTGCGCCAGCTCCGGCAAAAGCACACTACTACTACACTGTTTAAATTCTCAGACAAAAATATCATGGAAAATTTTATCATTTGAAAAGCTTATATATTTGAGATATGAAAATAAATTCAAAATTTCTTCTACATAAAACTTTAATTGTCAAGAAAAATTTAAACTATAAAAAATTCATCTGAATTCTAATTATTTTATTTATAAATAATAATTAACATGATATATCATCACAAAAAAACTAAGATAAGGATTATATATATATATATATATATATATATATATAGATTATTATTTAACAGAATGTGTTAATGGAAATGCGTAATCTCTGTTGTGAAATTTCTCCTTTGTTATGTTATCTATATTCTACTCAGATTGATTTATATTTTGAATTATTTTATTCAAAGTATTCATTTAATTTTTTCAGTTACAGAGATGAAAATTTGCATTAACTATTAACTACAATATGCCATTTTATAGAACAAAACCTATATATATTCTAATTTTATCAAATGATGATATAGTTATTGACCATAATATGAAAGACGTAAGCTAGTGTTGTTAAAGTGGGAAAAAGAGACAAGCTTTATTTCCATTGGAAATTTAAAAAATTTTAAATATAATAAATTCTGCAAAAAAAAAATTATGAAAAATTTATTAAATTAAATAAAAATTTTGCTACTTTTAAATATCTAAACCCAATGAAAATATTAATATTATTTAATTTTTAAAAAATATTATATAATGTTTGTAAAATACTTTTTTTTAATTTTTAAAAAAAGCTTTAATATTTATATTTAAGTATTTTTCAATATTTTTATACGGTATACAATATACGCTGTCTCTCTTTATTAATAAGTTAAGTAAAAAAAAATCTTCCCTGAAAAGGAAGCAGTTTAGCGTTAAAGAAACAATTTAAAATAACTTTAAAGATTAATGTCCGAGAAAATAACTTTTTCTTTCTTTCTAATCATGAATTCATAAGAAAGACTGAATATCAACATTTACTCTGACAATCCTAAGAAATAAATCATTTTTTTTATTAAATATTAATTCATAGTTTTTATTATTTTGATTAGTATTTTTGCTTCCCACAACGCATACGAAACATTAATTAGTTATCATTTTAGATGACAGAACAGACACTTCTTATATTACAGCTACGTAATTTACTTCACTTTGCTTCATATATATAAGGCAAAACAATTCATTAAACAAAATGCGATTGGTTTAATTTATTTCCTCCTAATTACCTTACCTCAAAATTCCGGGGAACTTTGGATCCCTATTGTTAGGCTTTCGAAGCACTTTGCTTTGCATGTAGTAAACAAAAATTATCTTTTTTGTTTCCTTGTAATAAAAAAATATCAGTGCCCCATAATATATTATATTAGCTAATTAATTTTTATATGAATTTTCATGCAAATCGTGAATGTAAGAACTTGTGTGCTATCAGCTTAATTCCTCATGAAATTATTAAATTACAATATTAAAAAAAAGTATAATTTGCCTAAATAATTTGCTTTAAAAAGTTTTTGACAAGAATTGTAAACTTCTTAAATTAGATTTTTAATGAAAAAAAATTTAGCAGAACAAAATATTACACAAGGCTCATGACATCAAATAAATTTCATTACGAAACTGATTTAAGTAGAAACATCGTAAATATAATTGACCACGAGTTTTAAGGATTAATGTTTCTAATATTTAAAAATATCCATGTCAAAAATATTATGCCTTCCAAATATACGTATGCAATACAGTGGTTAGTATACTGTTTTCCCTTTTAATGATCTGAATTTAAACACCAATAAAATGGAGTGGTTGGTATTTTTATTGTATTTCTAATCTTTTCTTAGTATTTTAATCTGAGTTCTCTAATTTCATCGTATATCTTAGGTCCATAGTGTGATTTGAGTACTATATTAATGTACAATTTGCAGTTTTTCAGCATTAATAATATACATACCTCTGCGGTTATTGCCAAGATTAATATTCCTAGGTTAGCTGCATGAGCTGAACTAGCGAGGAATTCTATACTAGAATTGCATCCCTGTAAAAAACAGACGTATTATATACCATCCAAATGAGAATGAAGGATTTATTCAATTTTAAATTAGACACATTCTTTAATAAATGTTTCAAGAAAAATAAAAATTACATGATATATTATTTTTTTAAAAAAAAAATTTACTGGTATCATTGCTTTGCAATTACGCGGGAATCGATGCAACTTCGTGCGACTATAGCTTAGCTGTACCAAATCAAAATCATCTGCTGTTAATCTTATGCACTTTAGTGCATTCTATGTACATAATATTAATTTGAGGAATAATATGTGCTAAGTACTCAAGTTTTCCTCTGTCTAAAACAAGTTTAGAATTAGATCTGTCTTTAAGATTGGAAGAACTCTCCTAACCTCGGGTAATCATCATCAGAAGTGACGAAATTTTAATCATACGAGTGGGAAAATAAAGTTGATGCTGCGAAAAATAAATTTTAATATTACTTTAGTGTAGTTGTACAAAACAGTGGTTTCTCGAAAGTTATAAAACGAGACTAGTATGGTAGTAAAAAGCATGTTTTTCTGAGTCTTAATTGTAATGTAATGGTGACTATTATATATGAGTAGTTTTTAAACGATAGAAAGATCATTCTAAATTAGTCATATTAAGAAAAATCCCTATGGTGCCAGTTTGCATTTCTTACTAATAGTTTATTGACTGAATTACCCAGATTTTGTAGAAACAATTCTGCATATTATACAGACAAAATCTTAATACATTGAATTATTCAGCTGATATGCATGCGTTTATGTAGTTATGACGAATGTTGTTTTTAATATATTCCGATCTTTTTTAAACTTTAATTTATTATCAAAAATTATCTTTTCAAGACAATGTTTCTTTTTTTTAACTTAATGATAAAACTTTTAAATTGATAGACTTTTTATGACAGAATTTTTCAGTCATAAATCATTATCATCAAATTCTGTTGAGTATCAATAAAATTCATTTTAATTGTTCATATTAATTCAATAAAAACAATTTTATGCATAGGATTTATTTTAAATGCATTTAATTAAATATTAGTGCTAGCCAAAATTTGATATGAGTGACTTTTACTATGAATATTTTGTGCCCATTTATTTTCATTTATAACCTCCTCCCCCACAACAGATATTCTAAAAGAAACATATTTTTTACTTTTTTTAAATTTGATTAAAGAATTCAATAATTTGTATACATCAATAATTTTTCTAAAATATATATTGTGTGTGAATATAATTTATATAATGCATTCAAGTAAATAATATCTACCCTTTTATGTATATCTTCCACCATTAGTGGCTCTAAATTGTGACAATAAGCTATGTTCTTACAACAACTTTCAGGAACTCTTGGTTTATTATCAGCCCAACCAGTCAGGAACCAAGATGAGTAACCCGTGCTGCCACAACATGTTAACTAAAAAAATAAATAAAAATTTTGAAGTCAAACGAGTTTTTAATTATTTTTTGTTGCGTATAATATTTATAACTTAAATGTAAAATATAAATCTTTTTTCAAGTGCAAATATATGTATAAATTCATGTTAGGTAAAGTAACTTACCATTGACTGCATAGTGTTCAATATCACATTAATGTAATTATTAGCATTATAGTTGGCCATGACTGAACTTATGGCGAGACGCAATGATGTTTTTACTTTATAGATATAGTAAAAGCCAGCCAAGCAGAGTAGTACTTGAAATATCATCATTAAACCATAAGTCAAGGCAAGCTGTAAAAAAATTTACATGACAAAATTTGTCATAATTTCATAATTACACATTTTATATATTTCCTCTTCCAAAACTATTAACTGAAAAGATACAAGCTGTTAACTAATAAATAACTGGACAAAGAGAAGTGATTGAATTCTTTCAATCTAAATAGTTATCTGTTCTTGCTACGGTTGTAATTATTTTGTTTTCTTCTTTATTTATTTTCACACGAGAGGTTGCAAATTATTTACTGTGATATGAATACGCACTCATTGTGTGTTGTAATATAATTGGTTAAATAGTTAATTTTTATGAAGTTCCCATAAATAATTTACTCATTCTGTTAAAATCTGTTTTTATTTAATTTTTTTTTTTATTCTAAACAGAATTAATATAAATATTGGGAACAACTGTATTCGACCGTTACTTAATACCACATTTACAAGACTTTTCCAACACTCCTTATAACTATAAGTTTTTTCAAAATCTATAGCATATGGGCACATTTTCACATACCAATGTATCACAACCATATTAAAAAAAAACTGCTATATGCATTCTTTTCAGTCTTTTTGAGTTTTCCTTTTTGAACTTTGGCTTATGTGGAGCAGCTCAAGCGCCTAACAGATTCATGAACAAAATGCTGGGAGAATTCACATTTTCTTTTATTAACCAAGATGACATATAAATTTTTAACGAAAATGCGGACAAGCATAAAATTTATACTTTTTCCTATTTAAGAAACTAAATCAATATGGTTTAACCATTAACACTTGAAAATGTATTTTTGGAGTGTTTCAAACATTCTTTTTGAATATTTAGTTTTTCAGAAGAGAATAAATCTCTTACCTGATAAAATCACAACACTGTTAGATTACCCGCAGCTTCAACGATTTCTTGGACTTCTAATTTTTTTCATCGTTTTCGACCGAGCGTTACCGAAAATCCAATGACTATTAATAGTTACTTAAAAGGCGCAAAGAAAAATGATCAAATAAAAATTGAAATATCTGATAATGCTGAAAAGAAATTTCAAAACTGAAAAAAATTAATCACAAATGCCCACCTTATCCTGAAGTTAAATTATTATTACAAATGGACACCTCGAATTTTGCAATCAATGGTGTGTTATTACAAACTGCTGAAAATGAATCATAACCTCTAACCTTTTATTTCGGGTAAACTTTCACCGACTGAAATTACAGCGCATGTAACAGGGAATTATTTGCATCATATGATCCTATAAAACATTTTCAGCACATGCTTGAAGCGAAACGTTTCACTCTGTTTACCACAAACCACTTTCAAAGTACGTGTTTCACACAAGCCTCAGACAAAAGTTCATCAATGCAAACAAGGGACTATTTTGTAACTCACAGTTTCATTATCCACCGCATAAAAGTGTCAGAAAATATCACAGCTGATACGCTTTCTTGTATTGTTGCCATAACAATAGCAAATCGAAATTGATTATAAGGGAATTCTGAAGATGTACGCAAACGACCCAGAAGTAAAAAATATGATAGATAAATCTAATAGCTTAGAATTAAAGAAAGTTTCATTATTAGATCATTATACTCCAGTATATTGTGATTTATAAACGGGTATGGCAAGACATTGTACCCCAGCTTCACTTAGAAATGTTTTCTTTATTGCATAACATTTCACATCCTAATATAAGAAGCGTGACAAAATTAATTAAAACCTGATTTATTTGCTCTTCTACTACTAAAAATTACAAAGCTTGATCGAGGTACTGTATTCCATGCCATTCAGCTAAAGTCAATTGAGATGACAAAATATTTGTCAGTTTTGTCAAACAAACCAGACTGAGAAATGTGATCATGTACACCTCGATGTTGTTGATCCTCTACTTTTTCGAAACAACTTATACTGCCTCATAATGAACGATAGACTTACACGTTGGTAGAGAGCCATGGCCATTCTTGATATCTGTTCTGGGACTGTATCTGAAGCTCTCTATAGTCACTAAATTACAAGATTCGGTTGTCTATCGTATATACCATGAATCAAAGTTCTATTTCAGTTTCCGTCTCATTTCTTAGATGATTCGATTGCTGATTCAAAATAATTCGGACATCATCTTACCATTCCAAAATAAAAAAAATGGACTGATTGAAAAATTTCATTTACTTCTACAAACTGCTTTATAAGCATATAACACTGAACAGTGGTGTGTGTTATAACCAACCATTTTATTAATCTTTCGAACTGTGTTTGAAGAAAACATCGAATCATCGACTGTAAACTTGGCTTACGGAACTATTTTTTGACTCCTATATGGAACACATTACTTTCTTCAACAGTTTTTAGAAGAATTGAAGAAGAACTTTATTAACATTAATGACATTTAATCAACTTTTGTTTCTTGACATGGGAGTAAATCAATTTTTGCTCATCCACGTCTGAAAGAGTGCTAACACATACTCCTGAAACATGACGGAGTGAGTAAGCCACTTCGAAATATCCTTGTTATAGACCTTTCTAAGAACATAAAAAGGATTAAAAGACTTCTGTTGTTGAAATGACTGGACATACATGTACCATCACATTATACAGAGTGAAATAAGCTTTCATTTTTAGAAGGCATTCCAAAAGATAATGATGGTTCAGGATACGATGCTGTGTTGCCACACATTTACATCTGTCGTCACACATTTAGGACGACATGTTTATTTTCCAAAACGTTTTTTACGTTACGTAAAACGCTGATTGGAGAGTGTGGGGCTAACTTTCATACTTATTTTTAATGCCAGCAATGGCAACCCACCAGTGAACGATTACCAGTTTGGTGACAACTATATGTTTCTACCAGCAACTCCTAATCAGAAGTATTGCTATAATATAAGTGTGGCAGAGTGAAGAGCCATAAGTGTGTGTCCTTGTTCCTCTCAAATATGTATGTCATGTACTTAAATTTTCTTGTGTATAAAATATATTTCATATGTTAATCATTCTTAATTATTTAAAAAAATGAGCATTATTCTTACTCGTTCAAGTTACTAAGCAAAATGCACACGCATTATAATAAGCCTATCTCAATTTCTTTATGTTAACCTATATTTATATTAATGTTGTTTGTTGACATATTTTTGCGTTAATTAGTTAGTCCTTCCTTTAATATCAATGACGTGATTGTATAGTTCCCGAATCACAAATTAAATCTATCACTCAGTTCAAGAATTTAAAACCAACTAGCATTTTGAATCAAGTACAATTTCAAGGACAACAGTTTTTCAAATTAAATTTCATTTTCAGTTTATTGGGAAAAAATTGTTTTATGTGAAAATGTGCATAATAGTTTAAGAATAATCTACGCTGTAGATATTGAACAAACTTTTCACATGACAATTTTAAAGAATGAATCATATCATAAAAAGACACAATATAGGGCAGTTATTCAGGAAACTAATTTTGAGATCATTTGTTTCAATGTAGGTGAGAATAGAAATCAGTTAGTACCAACTTACCAAACCATACGTCCGTATACTTTGATTGAAAAGCACATAATTCGTGAAAAAAGACACAAGCATTAAACCAACTCCAGTAAAGCCCAAAAAATAACATATATTTCCCGCTTCCTTCAATCCAGTTTCATCAATAAAAAAATTCTTTAGGACTGTATATAGAAACACACCCATAGCAAAAAAAGCAAATCCTTGCATCTGTAAAGTTAAATATTAATTACATAAATATCAAAATAAATCAATTAAATTTTTAATATTTTACAGTATTAATTTCCAAACATAGATGTAAAATATTGAACGCGTTGATAGGGTTTACATTTAGGTTTTTAATTAAATGTTTTAGAAAATAATTTTCAAAATTTAATAACGTTTTTTGATATACAGGTAAAGATTCTTTCACTTTGTGATTCTATATCATTGTTTTATTCTACGCTCACATTATTTGTCCCTCATTTTATGTGTCTCATATATATATATATATATATTTTACATAATTATTTTTAACATTACTTGGTTACTTTTAACTTTTTAAGTTTTTTGAGAGATGAAAATAACTTGTTGTAATGACTAAAATCAATGTTTTTAGCTTATGTTATAGTCTTTTGGCTGATTGTTGTATGCACGATATATCGGCCTGATAACATCTTAAAACTAAAGCCAATAAACGAAAAAGATTCATCAGAAGGTTATAAAAATAAACGTTATTTAATTAACACTATATACAAAATGTAATACATATAATGCGCGAGATTGACGACAGCTTCGGTCGGAGTTAACAGTCTGACTGCTGTTCGTTATTTTTTTCCTGAATCACTGGTGCTGTAGCGCCATCTGGTGTCTCTGTTGGATTTGTCATTTCTTGTGAGATCCCTGGTATTATGCTGCCATCTGGTGGAATGTACTGGATTAAATGTATGTGCGATCGCCACAGTCTTAATGGTCTTATGAGAGAGGATGATAAGGCCTTTGTTTCCATAAAGTATACCGCATATAAAACTACCTCAGTCGTTCACAAATTTGTTTTTCTATAAAACAAGAATAAATTTAAATAAAATAATCCCAAGAAGTTTGAGAATTGTTAATAAGACCTCATACAGATGCATTCAAACTGGCTTATAAGTTTTGATAATGGACCTTTTCAATATAAGTAATAAAGTAAATTTGACAAAAATATTGTTAAGACTTAATATACTGTTAATGTAATTAAACAATGAATAAAAAAATTCCCAAAATGCTACATTGGAATACGCAAAAACTTTAAAAAATCATAAAGCTCAAAATTTTAATTCAAAAAAGAAAATATTAAAAAAAATTGAAGAAATTTAAATTTTAATCTGACAGTTAAATGTACTTAAATGAAAGTAGCTAACTTTTAAATATTACGACATCTATATCATTCTTTGAAGTTTTTTTTAATATAATTTATAGTTGTTTATTTATCAATTCAGAATTACTTTTGAATATACTAGTGTAGGGATAACCTGCACGTTCAAAATCAATTCAGCAACTGACATTAGGATGAAATTGTTTTGTAAATTTTTGCGAGTAATTTAGTGCACTGCTCTGTTGAAAAATTTACATTGAATCCTTTAATTTGTTTAAAAAGGCTCTAAAATATTATTAAGATATTTTACATAATCTCATTTTTAATCTTAGAGTTCTATAACGTTTGCTCTCTGAATATAAGTTATTCAGAGAAGTGTAAAATTCACCCCCATCTTACACCATCCTACTATGTTTAAGTCAAGAATATATATGACCGCAACATGACAAAGAGGTATACCAGTCATGCTATCTAATTAAGATTCGAAAAATATATTTTCCACTTTATATTTACAATCACCTCTCTTTCCTGACAGTCGTTGACATTGATGGTTTTATATGAAAAAAACTGTCATTCATTAATAATAGCATTCAAAATGAAAGTTATTATTAATCACTGAAATATTCAATCTAACACAGAGATGTAGAACTTCACCTCAATACTGTACACCCGCTGTAAAATCATGACAGTAGATGTGTAGATTGAATGTATATCCCAACCCAATCTTTATTAACATCATATGTTTCCACCTTGAAATGTTTGATGTTCGGTAATATTTTGTTAGATTGCAAATGTCTTGTGCGCACCAGATTTTTACACACTTCTCATCCATTTAAAGACAAGTATAATATAGATTTTCTTAATTTTTCTCCGATGAACCTCAATCCAATTTACACGTTGGTAAAACAACCTTAGTGGTAGTCCTATGGATTAATCCAAGAGAGGAATACAAATGCATAGACTACACTATTGTCTAGTTATTTGAGCCCAGTAATGGCGGATATCATTTATCTAATCCTAATGAAACCATTAAAGTCATAAAAAGGAAAATCTCTCTTTAATTCTGCTTAATATTGCACTTAATTCTGTTCCTACAAACATTGTAACTGTTGGACTACTAAATATTAGTCTTAGGTTCAATATTTGGCTGGCCTGAAATCATTTTCATAATCATAATAAACGCATAAGGAGAATCGACTAATATTTATATCTAATTATCATGTTACAACGCATCGGTAACACGCCAGTGTTCAGAATCTTCCATTGAAATGCAAAAAAGTTTTGAACATTTTTCGTTAACATATGCATGCAATCTTTATAACTATGCACAATGCTGTCTTCTTACTGAACTGTTCTTTTTCTAGCATATTTCTTTGTATGAAATTGTGGTTTCTTGTTTTATTTAATGAATATTTTCACACTTCATCTACTTCTACAACGAATACAAACTTCACCATATTGCTTACCAAAAATTAATATTTTCTTTTGCATACTTATTTCTTAGAAATCAGTGTAATTTAAAACATAAAAAGATTAAAACACATTAAAAGCAATTTTTTGCATCCTTATTTGCAAGAGAATAATTACCGATTTATTAGGACATGCAAAATATTTAGAAAATATTCCAAGATAGATTAATCAATTAAATGTTTGTAATTAAAGAAAATATACAGATGGGATTTTTTCCAATTAGATTAAGATTTATAATTATTTTATTTTTAGGATGCACACATTCACCTTTAACATTCATCATTATAATATTCTCTATATTTTAATTTCGGTATATAACCCTTCTCACATACATCTCGACTTTTCCATTCATCTCGACTTTTTTTTTTTTTTTTTTACTCAACTATATGTGTAACCATTTTGCAATGATATTGAGAGCTATTTTTAGTAGATAAATCTTTTTTTTATTTCATCTAAAAAGCTGAAATGTAGGCTTTTCCTTTTTTTGCTTAAGTTGTTGAGAAATTATGGTTACTGGTTCTATGTGCTGAAAACAATTTTTTCCCTAAATATTCAAGGGTTAGCTAAAACATGGAAAACTGGAGAAATGTCTACAGAATAAACGTCAAGTATATTGGATGTCAAAATAACAAAAAAGAACATATGTAGGGCAATAAAATCTGTAATTTTGTTAAAAAAGAAAAAAATTAGGTTTAATGGAAACCAGATTTATAAATTTTCATGCTGCAATACAATAAGAAAGGAATGTACAATGTAGTCAGCTTATTTGAATCATTTTACTTTTAAAATTGGAGACTGTTTTTTCACTATTAAATTCTTTATAATACTTCGCTTCGTGATGAAGCAAAATGAAATATATAAATCCTTTAAATTCTTAAAATTATACGAAAGAATTTCTTAAATACTCAGAGTTATGGCTCTTTTTTTATCTTTGTAGAAATATGATCGAATTGCCAAGTTTATAGTGTAAAAATACTAATGATTTCTATTATTAAATAATTAATTTACCCTCCTGTATTCATTATATAATATTTGTAATCAATTTATTTAACAGCTTAAATATAATTAATGGAAAAGGGTGAATTCTTTAGTAGAATTTGACGCTTTATGGTTACTTTTGCACATGATAACAATTTGTGAAGAATCATTTAAAGGTGAAATGTATGTAATTTCATCGTAAAGCTATTAAAAATTATGAAAAGTTCCTTTCTGTGAGTATAAGATAACCATTCATAATAGAAATTAAGAAACATGTGTAATATATTTAGATTTACCCATAATACTATGCTGTGAATGATTAAATAGCCAGTGATGATGAAAGTAGGAACCTTAACATCTATAATCCTATCCATAAGCAGAAGTGCTTCAGGTTTTCAAACTTTTGAGAGGACAGTATTTATTTACCTTACTAAATGTCCGGCTGCCTATTTCTGTTGACTAGAGCATGCTAAACACAATCAACCGATTCGTAATTTTAAACTGATATCATATGACGAGTTTAGCTTCTGATCTAGCAGTTTTTTATTGATTCAAGCCGAATTAACGAAGAAAATAAATTCTAGGAAATGTAAAGAACTGTTCCGTTTTGGGAGTCAGCAAGCAAATTTATATTTTGTAAACAAAAAGAGACAATGAAATATTAATTCTAATTTATAAAAACTTCTTTGCTTGCAATAAATATACAGCAGACTTCTTAATGGATGATACCCAAAAAACGAAATTTATGGTAAGGAAAACAAAAATGGCAAGCAGCGCAGAAATCAGCACCAACAATCAAGAAACGCTGAATTTTGAAACACGCGCTCTCAATTGCGCGAAAAATGAAATCCCGTGAAGAGATACTGAGGGCAATTAATTCGTAATATTTTATAGTAATGGCACTTTTACTAGCTATTATTTTAGAAGCTCCTGAAAAGGAAGATTATTTCTTTTAAAGAACAGACTTTTTAAGTACGACGAATCTTTGGCTAGTCAGTTATCAGCATACTTACATTATGATATGATAGGTGACTTTTGAAGAACACTGTAATTTATATTTATTTTTTGTACAACGTAATTTCTTTAGAAAATTTATCTTAATTATTCTTTTAGTTAAATTTTCTAACTTATTATTCTTAAGAAAAATTCTTAATTTAACTTTTATGCTTTAAAAAAAATTCTCATTTCCTTTAATTTTTGATTGTGTTTACTTATTTTTTATCATTTAAAACCTCGTAACACATTCAATTACTTTGGAACTTTTCAACTGGGGAAATAAGGGCCTAATTTAATTATTCCCTTCCAAACTACTATATTAGTAAACGATTATAATATTGTACATATATTTTGATACGCATATAGATCTTAACAAATGACAGTTTTTGAATTCCAACTTCTGATTTAATAGAATTTATAACAATTTGAGCCCATTAACAAATCTTTTAAGTTTACAAAATCGAACAGTAAGAAAATCGTCATTATAATTACAGAGAATAACCTGGCTGTGTATTAAGCACTAGTCATAAAGTGTTTTTCAGATTAACTGCCGAAAATTAAAAGAGTTAAATATTTTAAAACGAAAATCATATTTAGAAATAACGAAATATACATTTTAACTGTAAAAAAGTGTTGTATAAAAACGTAATTAATATTGCTTATCGATATTTCACAAATAGCTCTATTTTAAAAAACAGTATGAATTCGAAAAATCAGCAAAAATGTGACAGGATCTTAGGGTAATGTATGAAATACTTGTCACTATTTCAGTCATTTTTCCCGATCGGAAATTTGTCATAAGTATGACGTCATATGGCCTTGGCGACTTTTTGAAAATTTCGACAAGGGTGACCGTACAGTAAATTTTAACCACCATGTTTATTACAAATTCTAGGATGAGATTCATTGGAAAACTCGTCGATTTCGATGAAAGAACTTCATCGTGAATGAATACACAAACAATGCAATGAGCCCCAAAACAATGACTCTCTAATTGACACCTCAGAAGGTCGCGGCACACACTTTGGGAACCACACTTTGGGAACCGCTGGTCTAAGGGAATATCCCATGTCCAAGTTGTGGCTTTTTTCCTGCAATTAATGTGAGAAAATGTCTATCTCATACCATAACATTTAGAGGCCCTTTTATCACAGAAATCTATGCATGCCTAAGTCTAGTTTTGCACTCTATTTTATTATGAATTTTTCAATTAAATGTATATTAGCAATAGAATGCTGCTTTCAAAATATTTAGAGAATTACTATTATAAATTAGCAAAGCTCCAGTTAAACACAAGATTTTAATGGCCTAGCTGAAAGCAATGTTGAACAATTTAGCTAGTAAGTCAATATTAATCTTTTTGACTACCGAAAGTTGGACCACACATTACTTATGATTATTTTTCTTGAACCCCAAACCTATAATTCCTATAGTTTTTCTCACTTGATATGTGGTTTACAAGTTAATAAAATGATATTTTTCTTTGTCCCAAATACTTCAGTAAAATTTCTGATTACTTTCAGTTTTTCGATTAATTTAATCAGTTTTCGTCAGTTTGCCAATTAATTTCGTGTTAATGCTTCTGATTGTTTTATTAAATCCATCGATAGTACAAAAAGATTTTATCAACAGGTGAGTAAATGGTAAATAAAATAAAAAATAGAAATAAATGTTCCATTTTTCCTATTCCTAAATGTTTTTGAAATTAAATCCCTTGTTAACACATACACACATATATAACAAGATAATTATATATATATATATATATATATATATATATATATAATACAAGCTAAAAAATGTGAAGAATATTTAGTTCAGTTGTATAACAATAAAGAAATGAAATTCTAAAATTCACATAAAACATTTAATGAAAACTGATAAATGATACATTAATAGCAATTTTGTTAAAGCAATATTGTATCACTGCAATTTTCATTATATAGCACAATATAACACAGCTTTTACTATAATTTACTATCACAGAACAATACAAATCTAACATTAAAATTATATAAATGAAGCTAAAGTATAAAAAATAGAGCAATATAATGATTAACGAACAATAAACTCTTAAAATAAATTTGGCACAAAATATAAAATTTAAATAAAGATAAAGGATCACACCAGCATAATATATTAAATAACATTTCAAGCATTTTTCAACATTCAAGTCTTTATTTTTATGCTCAATAAAACATATCAATATGTTTAAATCAAAATAGTAAAATTAATTAATAAAATAATTAATATTGATGTATTATGTACATATATAGTAAAATTATTGTTCCAAAATACAGATAAATATAAAACCATATTATATAAATGTAATATCAAGCTTAGACAAAAATAAACATATATCTCAAAAAAAACATAAGTAATATTTCCAACAATAAAAATATTGTGTTATTTAAAAAACAATATTAAGTCTGGTATCCAAATTACATTTCATGAAACTTAAAATAAGAAAAACTTAATAGAAATCAAAGTTTTACAATAGATATTAAACAATAAGAGTTACCAATAAACAAAGAATTTAAGAAAATTAATTTAAAACAAATTTAATTAATATTTTTCTTCTCTCATGATAGTTTTATATTTTATTTATGTAAATTTAATTAATCATGACCAAAAAGAATTACATAAAAAGTGACAAACTAAAACCATAATATAATAGGAAAGCATAATTAATTAACTAATTTTATATAAATAAAGAGATTGTTTGCATTTTTATATTGACAAATATACATAAATCTTTGAAAAATTAAACACAAAAGCTAATTTTTTTATAATACATTGAATCAATTTTTTACTAATTCTTGGGTATAATCAAATTAATATTTTCTAAAAAAATTTATAGGTTCATTCATATGAGATTAAAAATAATTAAATTATTGAAAAAATTAAATTATTGAAAATATAAAAAAATAAATTATTGAAAATTTTCAATGTACAAAACTTTTAAACAATAATTTTTAATATTTTGCAAAATGTATGGCAGTTGCATGTAAAATATACCTGCAAATTCAGTAAGTTTACATGATCTTAATTTAAAAAAAATTATCAAATTATTTATTTAACTTTTATATGAAGTAATACATCTATGATAAGTTCTATATTTGAATGAATACTTAAATTTCACATATGATGAAAAATTTGAAAATTATAAAATATTCAAGTTAGGAAAAAGTTTATCTTTCATTTAAAGTTTTTTCTTATTTGATATATTAATTTTAAATTCAGATAAAGAAAAATATAACTATTAATAGTGTTAGTATAATGGAAATTATTTTCATAAATAATTAATGATTAACATATATTTTGAAATCAATGCCAAAAGTGTGTTCAGATATGAACTAACTTTTAATAGCATTTTTTAAAATAAAGCAAGTTGGAATAGAACTTGTTTGTGGACACAATAGTTGATAAAACTTTAAATATTTCATTATCACAGCAAATATTCTGACTAAGAAATACAATTATTAAATGTCATAAACATAAATACAATACAAACAAATTAAGGACATAATGTTACAATGTTTATGTTCATTATAAATATCAAAAGGCAATAAAAATTAAAACCATTTTTACAATTTTTAGTTCTATACATTTAAAAGATTATTTTAAGGCAAAGTACTTAATGTTATTCAATTTAAAATCAGAATAGTAGTTAATCATCACATTACTTATATCTTCAAAAATACAATTCAAGAATAAGTTTTGAAAGACAATAGTGTCCTATAGTTTAGTAGTTTATACCATAGAAAACTAATTAATAAAAAAATATTTGATTGCTTAAGCAACTATCAAAATGTAAATATGAAAAATTATAAATTAGGTCATCCAATATTAACAACATTGATGCAAAAAAATTAACTCAAATTGATTACATTAATACAGTTTACACTGCTTTAGGTGTTTTGAATTTAAAAAACTTAGAAAACTAGTTATGCTTAGAGAAATGAATAGCCACATAATCACAAATTTTATTGCCTTTTAGTTAGTTAGGCAGTTAAACTAAGATAATCACTATATTGATGAAGGAAAATAAACTAGTTTTATGACTAGAAAACATATAGTTTATAATACGCATATGCTGAGCAACAGTTACTGTTTTATAAAGTAGATTTTGTCATTCATTTACTACATATAATTGTTTTTCAAGCATTAAAAATATTAAAGGAAAATTCACAGACAGAAATATTATACAATAATCATAATGTGAAGAGGCTAATAAATGTATACATCAAGGTCACTTAAACAAATTATTAGGTGAAGTCATCTCAAACTGTGTTACTATAAAAGTTATTTAAAAAAAATTATAATAACTAAGCTAAACATTGATAAGTGTTAAGTATAATTGATTTTAAAATTATATTTTAGAATTTTTTATGTATATATTAAAGCTAACATAAAACTAAAACACTATTTAGTGCTTTCATGAAAAAAAGTTTAAAATAATAAAACACACAATTACAAATAAATATTAAATAATTACTAAACATAATTTTTAAAAGACACATTTTGTAGTCTTACACTAAGAAATTAGAGCGTATGACTAACATAATTATAGATACCAAATAAGATAAAAGGCTAAAACATCACACATGCTTTGGTACCTTTTGGCAAAGTACTGTTTTGAAATAATTTAAAAACTTTACAATACATAAAACTATTTAAAATAATCTCAATCACACACTTTCAATAATACTGTACTTAAAGAAAAGACACTTATTCTCAATTACAACAATTTAATATCTAGCAAAACATAAAATGAAATTCATTTTTAAAATGGCTTATATACTTTTACATAAACATAAGTTAGATATTTAAATAAACACAAAATAATTTCTTAAGTTTGTCATGGGAAATTACGATGTGAATCTCACAAAAACAATAAAAACATATAGATACAGTTAATGTTAAAATGAGTACATAAGATAAAAAAAATAATTATTATAAATAATAATAACATTACTACAACTTCATATTGTAAAATAATTTCATTTGGTAATGATACAAAATTATGATTAAGAAATACACAAACTATGTTCAGATCTAATAATAACACAGTTCGATTTATTGGAACCCAATAACTTCAACTACTTTGCATTGAAAATCTTTGTGACTACACAGTGGCTCATTGTCAAATGTATCACAATGTTCAGTTCTTCCATGAAGAAGCTGGTCATCTAATAACAGGCCTTGACCATTTCTATGAGGTAGAAAATATTAGTTTGATCAACACAAAACAGTTCTTTAACTATGATTAAAATAACTTAATACACTTTTAATTACGATGGTTGAGCAGACTGATCTTATTTATATATTAATATTTTATGGCCTAAAAATTGAAATATTGTTCTAATAAAAATTTTTCACCATTAAAAAGAAGAAAATAAATTTACAATTAAGAATATATATCCTTATCTTCACAAAAAATGAAAATTTAATTAAAAAAATATAATTAGGAATTAAAATATAGTGTATGGACAACGATATTCAATTCCTATTTATACTACAAAAAAAAATTCTACTTTAAGATATGCTATTACAGAAATAAGTGAAATACAACTTTCAAGTTAAACTCAGAGCATAAAATGAATAATGAAGAAACTTATAATGTTTTCATAAGAGGGGAAAATATTATCACAAAAAAGTTACAATGAGAAATAATAACAAAAAACAAATAAATAAACAATAAATTTTTTGATAATAAAATGTGGAAAATATTTAACTATTTTAAAAAACAAATCGTATGGAATCTTTTGAATTTCTTAATTCAAAAAATTGTTTTTGAACTATTTTATTAGATTCAAAAATTGGTTCAGCAATAACATTATTATAATGAAAATAATTAATGAGGTCAATATGTTTTAATAAGTTAATAAAAATAAAATATACATTTTTAAATTTCTGATACAACTAATCTTTAATTATTTAAGAAAAACTAATACACATACACAGAAATAATATTTTGGAAAAAAATGCAAATATTTTTTTTAAAAATCCAGATATTTTATCATTTATTATGTGATTTTATACACAAAACTGATATTGAATATATTATTAATAAATATAATTATTCGATTAATATTTTTTTATGTCAAAACCTTTTAGTAAAATTAGTACAAAGCTGGAATATAATTTTAATTAAAAATACCAATGCATCTTTTCATCTTTTTCATCCTTTTTTTCTAATGCAACATATCAAAATTTTTAAAAGTGAAATTAATAATATATAGAATACATTTTTCATACATTGTAGCAGAGAAATAATAAATGATAAAATAAAATGGAAAATTTAATCATATTTGTAATGCTTGCATTAACTGAAATTATTTTTATTCATTGAATAATAAATTAAATATTCCTTTTTTTACAGCTTGGAAAGATTTTCATATTTATATTTCTTTTTTTGAGGATTTTATTTACATACATAAAATGCAATCAATAAATATGTAAGAATTTCTAATACAGAAACTGGAAATTTATGTTCTTTCAGTTAAAAAAAAAATTTAATAAACACTGAAACCTGTAGCTTTATATTTATTTTAATCAGAAATTTGTTTTTAATCGAAAACAATTTTAAGAACTTTATTATTTATAAATAATAACACGTTTTTGAATTAATGAACATACATTTATTTTATAACAAGAAATAGTTATCTATTCCTTTTTAATACATTGTAAAATTATTTTAATGGTTTAATTTTACTTCATTTTTGGCAACACATTTTTAAATGCAAAATATATATTATTAAAATCTAATTAAGGGCTTATTTTAACATAACTAGTGTGTTCATGATAGAAAGGGATAATAGAAAGAAATATTTATTCTTCGGCTTCTTTATCTTCTTTTTGCTATATTAGGCCAGATGTTCAATAATCTACTGCACTAAATGTTTTTTCATGACATGTGATATAGACAAGATATAAGATAAAAATAAAATGTTTCTTACAAAGCAATATTAATTTCATGCAATTCTACATATAAAATGAATAATTCCAATTACGAAGATTTTTTATTGAAACCAATGCAAAACACTCAGAGCAAATGAAATGATTAAATTACACTTATGTAATATAAAAAATATGTAGAACATGAAATATAAAAAAAATTTAATTTTAAAATAAAATGAAAAGTAAATATTGAAAAATAATAAATACATTTCTCTACATCCATATGTAGAGGTTATAAGAAAAAAAGATAATATTGGACACTACTTTGATTAAATTTTCTAAAATTTAGGTTTACAAGAAAAATGTAATAACTTAGTATATAAGAGAGGGTGTTTCAAAAATAATTCCATCATTTTAAGATATATTAATTACTTAGATTTTAATTAATTTTGATTGAAGAAAGAGCTGGCAGATAGGAAAGTCACAAGTTTCAAGCAGTTGCAAACATGTAGCACAAATGCTCTTTCTTAGCCCAGCATTTTAAATTGTGAAGATGGAAAGTGCACAACAGAGATTGTTATATGTTCTACACTTAGTGAAATGTAAGTCCATAATAATTGTAAGATCTGTTTTCCTAAAAATTTTTTAAGTGTTCAAACTACTTCTAATTTTATTTTTAAAATAATTGGATATTTAAAATTATAATTTTAAATAATTACTGATGGACCGACCAGTTATTTGGAAATGGACGATTCTATTATAAATTATTGAAATCGCAAAGGCTTTTTTTTAAGATAAGAGATGTTATGGGAATCAAAAGGTAGTGATTCAGTCAAAGATACATTGTGTTCATTAATAGCTTATGTAAAATCAGTTATTCTCACAATGCCAACCAAGAAATATCTGTGGCCAAGAGGTTTTTTTTGGGTTGAAGGCCAGCTCTGGGTTTTTCTGCTTGGTCTCTACTTCTAAATTATGAGGATCCACCTATTTTCAGAGTCATGTGATGACACAACCATCACATTTTCGATTATATATATACATATATATATATATATATATATATATATATATATATATATATATATATATATATATATATATATATATATACACACACACACACATACACACATATAGATGTCATTAGTTCCATTAAAGTGAAAAATTCTTATAGCTTAGTGTATAAGGAAAAAAAAAAAAAATGAGAAATCACAAAAACTCCCAATGAGTGATTTTTTCTTGCAAGAGTTTGTAGAAGACCAAGTTTACATTATATCCTCTTTCAGTTACATTGCCCAAAGTAAGAGGTATTAGTATTATACATAAAATGCATATTAAGTGTCAATGCTCAATATTTTTTAATATACTCATTTAAAATTTGTTAATTTTTTTCTGAGAAACTCTGAGCATTATTGCATAGTTTTGTGTTTACTCCAGTTCAAATTCAGAATAAAACTCAAACTCCCATTTATTTATTTTTTTACTTACATTTTGCTTTAAAATTATGTATCATATGAAAAAAAAATAAAAATATGAAATATTACCCTGCACCAATATTAATCATATGGTCATCAGCAGCCATAAATAACTTTGCGGAATGAGGAACATCATCACCTGTATTGCAGCCAACCCAATGGTATTTTCTTAGTTCAGGAAGAATTGTGAAAAGGAATGTTTCACCAGTTCCAAAATAATTGTATTTTTTATTTTGGTTGTCACTGGAATTTCTAGAATCCCATGAGGTAGAGCAATATGCTCCAAACACCTACAATGAACAATATTTGGAAATAGTGGCATTTTAACAATACTTTATACATAATTTTTTTTAACAATTTAAGATATTAATAAGATTAATATTACCAGATTTTTAAAAATAAACAATTACAAAAGATTTCACACTAAGTTCTGTAGACACATTCAAATTTCAGTTCATTATGAACTATATTAAATTGTAAATAATATATGTGTAATAGATTTATTTTATATGTTATTAGTGAAAAGAAAACAAAATCTAATTACATCAGTGATTAATGAAAATAATATCCTATGCTTTATATACTATTGAATTTTAAAGCAACAAATTAAATTCTCTTTTTTAACATTTAAAGACACACATTCAAGTTTTTGTATCTTAATTAGAATAAGTATTTCACAGATAAACAATGAATTCTTAGACCATGAAAAAAGTAATTTTTCTTTAATGATTTTAAAATAAATTTTTGATTTTACAAAAACACTAAACAAAATAAAATGGCTTACTAAACAGGTGATTAATAAATACAAGGAACAATTAATTTACAGTAATCTGAAAAGTATATTAAACAGATGACAAATGCAAGTAACAAAAGATCCAAAAAAGTAATGTAGTCAGAGTAATATAATGGCAAATTAAAAAAGGTTTCTCAATAAAATTTTTATTTAAAAATGGTTTTGTCACCAGATGTCTAATTTAAAATAGAATATTAAGCTGTTTACAGAAATGTAAACTGTGATGAAAAATTCTTTTTGATTTAAAAGGAAAAACAAGTTAATAATAATATATAAACAAAAGATCAATACATAATTGTTTTTGATATAAACATAAAAAATTTAATAACTTAAGAGGTTTGTCAATCAATTAATAGTAAGAAATTTAAGATATATTTTTCAAATATATAACAAAATATAAACAGAATGTCAATAATTTCTTTTGAGTAAATTATTATTCAATATTCATTTAAAATGGTTTTACCTCATCATTCATAGCTTTAATAAGTAGAATTGTTGGTTCCCAAGATCCAACTGACATAAAAAAAGCTCTCAAGCATGCACCATGTTCATTTGAAGAATAAACCACTTCTGGATGCAGCATAGATATTCTGAGAGGTAGCCAACTCCATATGACACTCATCTATAAAGTTTCAAGATTATAAAATAAAAGAAATAGACTAGTTTTTTTTAAATCAAGTATTAATTTTAAATAGCTTTATTTTAAGTAAAATTAACTAGCAAAGCCATTGAATTTATCTGGATTTTGGGACTTTTCTCAATATTTTGTAAAATTCAGGGGAAAAAACTAACAATTTATAGAATAAAATTAAAGAGTTTATAAATCTCATAATAAATTATAATAGAAAAATTAATTATAATTCAAATAAATAATCATTGTTCCAGCAAAATGCTTAGAACCATTTAAGGATAAGTATCACAGATATAAATTATTTTGCACGACAAGTGGAATATATTTTCAAATAAATTCTGCTAAACTCAATTAGTTTACAATTTTAAATTTTCACATTTAACATAACCATACCTTTTTATATTCACATCAAATTTTGCAAACAATGTAACCAATAAAAAAATTTAAAACAATCTAAAACTTCTTAAATTTTAGTAAATTTTAAAAAAATGATTAAAAAAGTTAAAACTGAAAAAATATCATTGAAGTATATTACAGCATGTTCCCTAACAGTTGATGAATATGTTTTACAAAGTTTTTAAGAAAACTAAAATTTTAAAGTAAATAAAAAAAATTAGAAACTTTTCTTGTATTCCTAGAAAAATAATTCAGTAAAAAATGATCAACAAATATGAAATTTTAATTAAAGAATTTTATACTATTAAAAGAATACTATTATCATTTGATACAATTGTGAAACATGGATAAATTACCTGTTCTGCAGTTATTATGCTTGATTTAAAATTTCCCAATGCAACTACACCTACAGATCTTGTTCGACAAGAAGAGTCCATTCTTAACTAAAAATGATAATACGATTTCAAATATTAAATTGATACAGAAAATAAGCATTGAATCATCAATGAGAAATTAGAACAAAAAATTATAGGGTATTAACACCACTATTTTCATGGTGACTTAAATGAAAAATGTAAAAATTTTACATTATTAAATCTTGTTAAAGGAGGTTTAATTTTATTGATAAACTATAACAAAGAGTTTTTAGAAAATAAGAAAATTCAACATAAAAAAAACAATGTTAGTTGCTTACAATTATGTAAAATTACTTTCAGTTTTAATCAGAAATAATTTTCTGATAACAGAAAATATTTAAAACTCTACATATTAGATTATAAATGAGTTTTTACTTTCTGTGCTTTTTCGGTAAATATGAGTAACACAAAAAGCACTAAAAGTACAAACAGAAATTTCTTGTAGAAGCAGATAATTCTTTCACAAAATTTAAAAAAAACATATTTATATTTATGAATAAATATTGAGAACATCATAAAAATACATAAAGTAGTGTTTAGAAAAATATTTTCAATGGTATTTAAATTGCAAATGGCTATAATTTATGTTCTATTAATATGAAACATATATAAAATAGAATAAAATTTGAACATTAAAATAAATAATATCAAGTTTAATAATTAAAAGCATTTAAAAATTAAATAATAATTAAGAATATACTTCTTTGATGATAGGTTGAGCAGCAGAATTCACTTCAAGATGATAACCAGATTTTGAAGGAGAGAGTCTGTCAGCAGACATTGATCGACCAGGAAGATTAGATTGGCTTTTTAATGTCATTTGAACTTTAAGCAGTTGTTGATTAACTAATTTTTCACTGAATCCCCTAATTCCATAAGCAATCTAAAATATTTAGGAAAAAATAATTATGGACAAAAGGAACACATACATAAGTGATATCATAGTTTTTTTTTAGCAAAAACTTTTATCAGCGTTTAATTTTCTTTTTTAAAAGATAATTGAAATAAGAATTCACAAACATTGAAAAAAATTATTCAATAAAATATTGGAGAATATATGTCGATTATATAGCAACGTTTTTGTAAGCTGAATAAAGAAGAATGAAAAGAAGCTTTCTACTATCATATAATTTTAATCATTTGATTAATAATTATCAATTTCATGGAATATTTTGCTACATTATGGGCATCAAAATCATTCATGTATGAAAACAGAGTATTTAAATTATATATTAATATATATATATATATATATATATATATATATATAATAATGTGTGTGTGTGTGTGTGTGTGTCAGATATGGAAAGATGGAAAGAAAGGAAGTTCAAGAATGAAAGCAAAGATTTATAAAGTTATATTTTCATTTTACTCTTGTTCATCTGATAAGCACTTTCATTTTTTCCCTCTCCCTCACACATAAATTGTTTACAAAAAGAAAAAAAATACTATTTAATGAGATGTAAGAATAATATATAAATCAAAACTATTACCAATACCCACTAAAATATTTCTGTTACAAATTTAAATGATAACAGAATTATTTACAATAAATTTAATATGAAAAACATTATCTCACCTTAAATACTTTTTCAATTGGTACAGGTATATTCTGAAAAAAATCTAATAATTTCTGCATACCTCCAAGATCCTCTGAGCCTGATTTTTCTGGAAACGTAATAAAGAAAATAAGTTTTTTCTAAAATAATCATATAACTTTTTCTTTTACTATAAATATTCTTTCAAGCACTAGAATTAACAAGAACATATTAGCTAATAGTTTACAATATTTTTAATAATGGAATATGTTACATGTTGTCAATAATGAAAACTTTTAAAATAAAAAATAACACTATTTCTGTTCCCAGTTTCCCTCAAAATATTCTACTGAAAGAGCAATAAAAATATCTCTCAAATTTTATCAATTTTTGTTTATTTATTGTGATAACCATAAATAATTTGCAAGTTAATAATATATTAACTCAAATTTTACAAAAAAATTTAAACTCAAATTTTACCAAAAAAAAAAAAAAAAAAAAAAAACATTTGCAGGCCGATAAATTTGTATAAATAAAAGTAGTTATTATTAAGTAAAGTAAAACTGAAATAAAACAGCAATTAAAATATTACTAACAACAGTCGTTAAAAATGAGAATTAATCAAAAATTATCAAATATTATTTTATATTCCTTATTTAGTCTTAAAACGATTACAATGTTTATTAAAAACAGTTGAAATCATAAAAAAATATAAATGATAAATTCTAATTTCACTTTCAAAATATAAGTTTTCAGCAATTTTTGTTCAGAAAAATTTAGAAACATAGATTTTACATAAAAACAAAGTATATTGTAAGTGGTCAGATGAAGGTATTTGTAAGAACAAAATAAAAAATTGTGAGAAATAAAACTTGCAAACCATTTGCAGATGTTTAATTTTGTATAGATTTCTGATCTTATTAAGACCAAGTTCAGTAAGGAAATATAAACTAAACATAAATATATAAAGTAGTTTAAATAAGATGGGAAATGTATATATAAATGACCATATAAATGTACAGTCATTTATAAGCTGAAAATAAAAATCAAAATGTTTCAATAAAAGTCAAAATTTTACTTAAGTAAATATTACTTGCAGTTCTATTTAAAAGAAATTTTTTTTTCAAGATTAATTGTGTCAAACAATGAGTTTAGATATATACATGAATTTGAAATATTGATATTTGAGATTATTATTATAAGCATTGTTTTATATATTAAACTTATCAAACTTCATATAAAAATTATAGAATCTAATAAACAATGAATTTTAAAAACTAATTTATCATTTTAAAAACAAAACTGGCTGAAAATGATAAAAGCCCCCAAACAGCTATTTATCTACTAGTTAAAGAGTGTTCTTTCATAATATTACGATAATGAGAATAAAATTAACAAAGGTAAGTTAATAAATTATTTTCAAAAACAAAAGTATATATTAGCATTTCCTAAAAATATCGATTCCGTAAAAAATAACTGAAAAGTACAGATAAAAGTTTATTTGAGAACATATTAATCTGCTTTCAATTAAGTATTTTTTTTACACAAAACTGGCTGCAAGAATTAAAAATAGTAAAAATGATTGATGTAATTTCTCAATATTAAAAGACAAAGCTTCAGATAAAGATTTTAAATTAAATGAATGATTGTAAGCAAACAAAAGACTTTAAAACAACATGAATAAATATAATTTGAGTAATTGATCTCAACAAAATGTATACAAGTTCCCTTTTCACTTTTGTGTTATTATATTTTAAAAAATTATTGTCATTCCATAAGTGTTTCAAAATGTTTTTTAAATTACTGACAACAAATATGAAAAACTAAGTGTATTGTTGTAACAAATTTCATTTCCATCCAAGTTAAGAATGATATGACTCATTAAAATCTGTGCTAACAAATATAAACAGTGATATAATCGATCAGCTCCACACCGATTTTGAATTTGTAAGCTTTCATTGCAACAGACAGTTGGCATTGTGTTCTGTAGGAAACAATTTCTGTCACTTTTACTATGAATGTAATGTGTAATCTGGAATTTTTTATAAGTTGTCTATAATTTGTTTTGAAGTATGTAATGTGTGTTGTTATTGTTTTAATAGCACAAAACTTGTATTTTCTAAATTTCTTTATTTTTAATTCCTTTAAAAATAGGAAGACAGAGATGAAAATAAAAATATACCAGCAAGAAAATAGATTTAAATAATCTCCTGATTTTTTTTAATCGATTTGAAATTAACATATATCAAGGTGAGCTTTAAATTTCCAATATAATTATGACCACAAAAGGATTTGGAGAATTAAAATTAATAGAGTTGCAAGAAGATTAAGCTTCACAATTAAAATATAAGTTGATGCTGATTACTGATTTTTGGAAATTACCAGAATTGAAATATCCTGAATTAAAAAAAGGCTGCTGGTTGAATTATTTCCATATTCAGAACAATATTATATTATCAGATAAAATTATTATTGCAATGTTCGGAACAACGCACTTATGTGAACCATTTTATTCCACTTTAAAATTTGTGACACTCAAATACCAATCAGTATCAACTAACCAGCATCTCAAAAAATTACTGAGAAATACCTTGGACTATCAAGGAGCTTGGCTACCCGTGCTATATGCATTAATATATTTAATTGTTATATATATTTATAAACAATAAAACAAATAATTTATGTTTTTAATAATATATAATTTTACATTATAAAAAATATTCCATAAACAAATTTATATTAAAATATTTAATAAAATTTGATAGATCTAAAAAAATTGCCTACCAGCATTTTTACTGTACAATATCAATAATGCAATTACTATTCGGTAAAGGATCTTCTTCTTGTCAACAAGAAAACAATCAATGACACGAATCTGTTTAAAAAATATCAATATTTTAGAACCCATCAAATGTATAATATACAAATAAATTTTACTTTTACAACATATCAACTGTTACTTAGGCTCTTTATAATTCAGGATTGAATAACAATTGACAGAAAAATAATTTTTATTTTAAATTTTAAAATTACAGAATAACGATAAAAATTTTTTTAAAAATAAAAAAATAAAGCTTTTTTATTTGATGTGTTACACGTCAAGTTGGATGCTTGGAAAAAATAAGAATTATAATCATTGAATTTGTAGTCTTGAAAAACCTATCAAGCCTACTTTTCTTCAATAAGTCACCATATAGTACAGCTTGTTTGATGTTAGTAACCTGAATAAATTGTATTTTAGCTAGATACTTTTCCAGAATATCAAGAACTTAATAGAGAGCTTCATTCCTGATATCAATATTTATTTAAAATCTATGATTTTTACTTGTAGAAAATCTATCCACAAATAATATCTAAGATTTGCTTATGAATAGTTATGAAATGAAACTTTAATCAATACGTATGTTCATAATTATTCAATAATGTATGAATATAGTTTCTTATATCATTTGGAAAAATACTTTGATTTTCTTATACTATTTTATTACTAATCATCATTTTGTTAATAGAACTACAATATAGACAAAATTCACAGGTATCAATCCAAAGCACAAGATCTAAAAGCGATGTTTATAAATGTGATGATGTCAATTTTAAAAATAAGAAAATAATTAAATGTGTAGAAAATTCCTTTCTGTTCAACTCAAATAAGCTCTTTTAAAATTGATTCTTCCAATTTTCTTTATTCCTTTTTTTACTTGTCTTCTTTTAAACATAGAATAAAATTAACTTGGAAAAAGTAAAGGCTAAAAATTTGAAATCAATTAATACAGATAAAACTCTGCTAAGTAAAAATATTTTTTATCATAATTGAAACATTAAACATATTGTTTGTGTATAGACAAATGTATACATTTAAACATTTTCAAAATAATTAAGTAATTTTTAAATTATTTAAATAAACAACCCTAAAATAAATAAGTTGAAAAAAATGAACTCTTCCAATATTTTTTTTGAATTATGAAAGCTTGTTATATGTTTCATAATTCAAAAAATGTAATTTTCATAACGTATTTTTCGTAATAATGAAAAAACTCATTTTGTTATTTACATATAATTTTTATCAAATACAATAATATTTATATATTAGCATGGGATTTTTGGTAATATTTATGGTCAAAATGCAACATAAAATACAATTTGGACTTAGTCCATTTTCCATGCTAATATTAAAAAAATCAATATAGATTAACATTACAAACATTTTAAAATATTGATTTCCATTCTAAATAACACAATGATTTAATTTGTTTTAGGCTGATATTTGTTATTAAGGTAGGTAATTAGTTTAAAAAATTAATTTAACTTTTTAATATATTTTAACTCTAAAGTTTTATATTGTTGAATATAGCTGTATTTTTCATTATTTTGAGTAAATAAACAAAAATTCTCTGTCCATCACTCAATGGGTTATAAAAAATTTAATTAAATCATTATTTTTTAGTTCACTATTCAAATAATGATATTTAAATTTTAAGTATTGTATTTTCCTGTGTATAATCAATCCACAGAGGCAGATTAACTGCAAGACATTTTTTTAAAGAATAGTTGAAAATGTATACTGCAGATAATGTGTTGTCCAATAAAATAAAAAAAAAAATACCCAGTGTGATTAAAAATATAATAATTGTCCAGAAAAAAGCATTTATTATGAAAAAGATCAGTTTGAATCCACCTCATCACAAAGTGCAATAAACTGAGATGATAGCATGCTTTTTTAAATTTTACTTAAACACATTTGTTCCTGTTTTTTTATGTGCCTTCTCTAAAGCTTTCAGTTTAAAATCTGTTGTTTAACTTAAAATTGTTTGCATTCACATGACGATGAATGAACCTGAATCTTTTCAGAGAGAAACAACTCAGGTCAAGACAAAGAGTAAAATGATGACAGCAACTGTAATATCTTTACCAGGAACCCAATTTGTTCTTGAATGCAATTAAACAAAGCTGATTATAGATGAAATGAATCAGCCAAATTGTGGCGCCATCTATTTAATTTTTAAAACATAATCAGTATTTTTTCAAAACTTTATTGTAAATTTTCCTGATGGAGAATATTTTTTTATCTATTATCCAAGGTGGCATATAATACACACAATAAAATACAAAACTTTTTTTAACAAATATTCTGTCGAATATATACTGGAAAATACAGTGAATTTTAAATATTAGGAATACTATTTTTAAATACTTACTATTATACATTCTATAACTAATATAAAAAAGTTATTAGTTTAATGAATTTGAAAAATGTGTCAATTGTAATAAAATATCTTATATCTATAATTATACACCAATTTAATTCTAAAATACATTATACAGCATTTTGTTATTTTAAATTTTTGAATTGCTTCAGAAAATTAAAAAATTGCAAAGTAGCAATGATAAATTGAGCAAGAATTAAATAAACAAAAGAAATTTTGTGTAATTTTACAGATCTTGGGCATTCATTCAGGTATCAAAACTTCTCATAAAATAATAAAATTATTTCAGTATGCTTTCAACAAATTATGTAGAATTACTTTTTAACAGATATAAATGAAATAAGTAAATATATTATTTCAATTACACTTGAATTTGCAACAAAAAGGAAAACATTCAATTTACAGAGATTTAACAACAATATTTAATTAGCTAAACTGATTTATTCCTTAAATATTTATTGAAGATATAACTTTTATATATGATGTACAGAATATAGAACTATTATACAAAAAATAATTATTGTATTTAAATTTAAAAAAAACAATTTTAAATTAGACAATATATATTATGTTTGTGTGTGCATGTATATATATATAGCTAGATTAATAATGAAGTTTGTTAAACTTAATTTTAACAAATGTATAAAGCATATACCTGTTAACACCAAACCTAAGCAAAATAAATAATTTACTAATCAACAGTGTCGTCAAGACTAAACAAAAATAAAGATAATAAACAGATTCTTAGCCTATTAAGATAAAAAAAATGCATCACATACTAATGCACATTTACTTACTAAATAAGTAAAAGGTAGCCCCTTAAAAATCCAAGAAAGCCAATTTTGGAACATACTTTCTAAATTTTCATGCTCCAGAAGTTCTTTCTCAAGCTGAAGGTATGCATTTCTCTATTTAGTATAAAAATAGTAAATTAAAGCAAAAGTTTAAAAAAAAAACAGTGAGAAGTATATTATGCTTTTTAATAAAATTAAAAACAAGCATAAATTAATATTTATTTTGAAACATGTTTTATAAAATACAGAATTTGAATAAGAATGTCAGTCTCTAGCATCAAAAACATTTCACTAATTACAATTAGATTGCTTAAAAATAATAAGCATTTTATTCTGAATTGTAGTAATGTAATATAATCTAAAAAATTTATGCATTTCTTAATACATAGTAGATGTGGAGGTGAATAATGTTTTATTCCTTTTTACACAATAATTTAACTAAACAATAAAAAAATATGTGTGTATATCAAATCCAGAGGCTTATTTTAACTTTTTTCTAGAGAATATTAAAAATCATAAGAATATTCAATTAGATATAACTCATTTTTTGTTAATGAAAATTTTTTACGGAAATGAATGTGGGAAAATTATTTAAACTTTATAAAAGATCTTAAAACCAGTAGCATATCAATTAAAAAATAATTTGGTGAAATAATTTACAGTTAAATAAACAAATTATAAATATTTCTCTTACAAAAGACAGATAATTCTATCCTATTTTTAATCAATAATTTTTTGTATTATTAGTATTGATAATAATATCTAATATTTAACATATTTGAAAACCTTCTAAGATTCTAGAGGAACTAAAATATAAGTTAGGAAACTACAAATAAAATTTTAAAGATATATAATTAATTTAAAATATCATTTTAATTAGGATATTTTTTAAACTTTTACCTGAAGGATAGAATTTATTCCTCAGAATATAAAACAAATAACAAATCATGATAATATATATTTTTTGCAATATACCTTTCAATAGATAAATATAATAAAGTATCATTACATACGTATAATCACTATGTGTGTGTTAGAATGTCTTATCGCATAAGCATAAAAATAAGCTTTTTATTTGCTTATTATAAAGAATTTTCTTTTCTGTAAAATATGAAAAATTCAGAACTTAAAAAACAGATTATGATTTTATTTTTACTTAAAATAACACAAGACACGTTTTATACAGAAATTAATTTTAAAAACAAGAAATTATTATTATAACAATTAATAAGCAAATTATAATAAAAATTTCTTTATTCTGGACTCAAAGATAATTTAGAAAAATGTTAATATAATAACAAAATTAAAATATAAAGCAATTTTATATTTCTTATTCTTGATATTTATTAAAACACAAATCAGAACAAGGAAGGAATTTAATATAAAATTGCATTCTTAAATAATACTACAATACACAGCAATGTTTTTATAAATCAATGATTAAACAAAAATTTATAATTAAATAAAATTGTCATTGTGCATAGTATTGTAATGTACAGCAATACTGATTACTGTGAATACTATTTTAAATATTGTTAAGAAATATCAATTAAAACTGACTTTTACTACATGTAAAAAATAAAATTTAATAAAACAGAAAACAATAAAGCAAATTTTTTAAAAGAAAAAATTTTCAACAAGAACTTTTGATAATATTGATAAAAACTAAGTTCGACTTACAGCAAATTTTTTACAAAGTTTCATGACTAAATAAGCAGAAGCAGTGTGATCTGATTTTGTTTGAGATATGAAATTCTGCTTATCAGACAGTAATTTCATTGTACAAGTATAAGCCATTTCTTCTGACATGTAATGTAGGAAAATACTTATTAAAGGATATAACATAGGACAATATGTTATATCTGGCTTTGATTGACGAATAATTTGAAGAATCTTTTCAACTGTTTTTTTCCCATCAGAATTCAAATGATAGCGAATACAGTATGCTGGGTCAACAAAAGAAGGTAGGCTGCAATCATAATAATTCTCCCCTGAAAAACAATAATAAATTTGATCATTGAAAGATTTACAGCAAAAATTAATTAAAAACTTTTAATTCAACTGTTTCTCTTTCTAAGATTATGTTACACCTAGCACATTAAATAAGGACATACTATATATTCTTAAAAACATTTTGAATATTCATTATTTACAGTATAATACCTCTAACAAGGTATAAAGAAAGTAGAGATAAATGATATTTGAGAAATGTTCAAAAAATAATACTAGTATGGAGTTTATTAATAATTAATTTTAAAAATGTTTCAGCAATAATCTATTGCAATGTAAAAATCTTCATCATTACAGTTAATATACATTAGACTTAATTATATATTTTTTAAAACAAACATTTATTATAAATAAATATTTTTGGAATTTATAATTAACAATAAAATTGAATCTTTAATAAATAAAAATATTGATTTAGTGCTAAGGATTAAAATTAAAAAACAAATATAATGCAAACAATAAAATTATATTAACTCTGTAATACATACAGATCAATGTTAGAAATACTAAAAGAAAAATTAGATATTATTTTTCATGCTAACCATCAAAGTTTCATATATTGGCAATTATAAATATTAGAATGCTCATTCAAAAAGGTTTTTAATATAAAAATTATGAATGAAAATATCAAAATATTAAAAATTAAAATATTTATTTCTAAGTATAATGAAAAATAAGTTATAATTATAGTTCATTATTGAAAATATTAAAATTGCACAAATTATTGAAACAGAAGCATAAATACCAAAAAGTTCCTTTACTAATTCATGGTACATATCTACATGATCTTCTGAAGATATCTGATTGCTCAAATGCTCCCATAAGTCTCGTCTAATAGGATGGTCTATACTCCAGTTATTATTTCTTATTATCTCTTTTATCTATTCACAAAAAAAGAACTCATAAGTAATATATCACAAATTACAGAATATAGCTTTGATAAAAGGACAGCATATAATCTCAGGGATCATTTATCACTAGAATACAATTTTATATGTAATTTTATTAGTGTGGATCATGATACTTCTGTTAAAATTGTTTAAGGAAAAAGAATTCCTCAGATGACTGTGAAATCTACATAATTTCATCATAGAAAACAGTAAGTTCATTAATAGTGGGAAATAATTATCAGGATTTTTAGAACTAATGGCACAGGCATTAATAGAAAAGCATGAATGCTTAATCAGAATACAGAAATTTTACATAGCAATTAATAAGCAACTGGAATTCATATATATTAGCACTATATTTATATTTTAATGATCTATATAAGCAATTTATGATTCTTGTTTATTTTATTAAAAACTATATATATTATATCCACAGGTAGCGAGCAAAATTTAGAATTTTTTTTTAAAAGTTCTTTCATGAATAAAATATTTTATTAATGATGTAATTGAAACATTTCTTTGGGGATATTATTTATTTTAAAAATAATTCACAAATATCAATACATAAATCCTTAATTCCTAATATATCTCACACTAGAGTTTTTAATAAAAAATTCTAATAAAGATTTCCATATTGAGAAAGAAATACATAATATTTTTAATTTTGAATTAATTTTAGGTGATTTCTCTTAATTTTAAGTAAGCTAATTCTTTCTAATAAATTATACTTCAGGAAATACTTTATATAGGAAAAATCAGAACTGATAACTAGATCAATCTAGATACTTAGTAATTATTAAGTAAGAAAATAAAAATGACAAGCTAAGAAATTTAGGTATTTTACACTTTAAATATCAATGATAACAATAAAGAAAGGGAAAGAAATTTAAATGTTGATTTAGAATTTCATTGTAGATATTGTAGTATCACACTATAGTATATGATAGCATAATATTTTGAAAAAAATTGTACATCAAATTTTTACAAGTTTACAGATCAAATAAAGCTTTTGCAGATTTATAAACTTGGCTACAAAACAAATATATGAAGACATTAATATAATTTTAAATCTTTATTATAGTTTTCATTTCAAAAATAATAAACTGCATATTCTTCAAAATAACAATGATGTTATTATAAATGAAAACTTCAGAAAACTAAAGATGATGTAATGAATTGTATAACATCTTTGGAGAAAGCAATTCTTTAATTTAGCTTTCGTTAATATTATTTTATATCAGTAATTGTCTACATATTCTAAAGTATATCATACATATACATAATTGTGATAAATGATACTGTAAATAAAAATTATGAAAATGTCATTTAACTATTACATTACAGACACTTGAATTACTATAATAAATTTAACAAAATTTTAATCTTTTCACAAGACTAATCAATATTCAATCAATAAAACTAATCAATATTATATAATAGTCATATAGATACTGCAGCATATACTTTGTTTTAATCAACAAATATATATATATATATATATATATATATATATATATATATATATATATATATATATATATATATATATATATATACAGATATATATAATGAATATAATTAAGAATAAAAATGTGAAAATTGAGATATTATTCAAATATAAACACATAAGATTTTAAATTGCTAAACTGTTTTCCAATACGGTACCCTGAAAGATGTACCTAACAAAAATAATGATAGAAGAATATATTTTGGTATGTTAAACGTAAATTAAAAATAGCTAGATTAATATTAATTTCAGAAAAACATGAAATAAACTTTTAAGAGAATTATATTAAGAAAATTTTTAAAAGTTGAGTAAATTTAGAAAAAATATAAAAGAAATTTCAATTAATTATCCAATAATAGTTAAACATGCTTATGTTTGTATAGCATTCAATACAATTAGAAGAATTATTGCATTTAATGGCCATAGAAAATAATAGTCTACTGTAATGAAAAATGTGAATCCATATGATAAATCCAAACAATTAAAATTTTAGTAATACTTTAATTTTTTAGTGCTACATAGCAAATCAACATCTTTATATTTTTTTGGAATTAATTTCCTTTAAAATTTTAAAGTGTGAAACATTTTGAAATAAAATATGAAAAAAATATATATAAGAAACTTAAATAAATGAAAAGACAATACATAATAAATATATATATAAAAAAAACACTACAGTTTAATAAACATAAAAAAAGCTATAAAATTTTATCTGTATCTTTCAACATACATATTATAATTTTTTACAACATATAAATTAAAAATATTTTGTTCACATAATAATTAAATAATAATAAATAATATTAAAAATAACTTAAAATATTATTGAAAGCATTGATAGATGACTTCATACCTGTTTAATATCAGAAGTGGATCTTATACTTGATATATCAACAACATTTGGTATATTAGAATCTTCTGGTATGGCACAAATTCGTTCAATAGACTTTGTGGTAACATATTTGCTGTTTATACTTTTAAAAGGCATGTTTGTTCTGTTTTATTAATAGATTTGATGATCTATAGAACAAATTAGGAAGAAAAATAAATATTAATTATTTTACATAAGACAATTTCTTATACCTGCAAACATTAAAATTTGCTTTCAGATATCATAAATCATCCACTGAAAGTACATGTTTGGATAAAATAAATTCTAATTAATTAATTGATGATTCCATTTTCAATGTTTAATTAAAAAAATATCCAAAAATATATTATTAAATATTAAAATAAGGAAAAATCAAGATTACCATAGATAACTTTACAGGACAAAAGTTAATCCAATCTAAATGACAATATAAATCTACAAATGTATCAATATACTTGTTATTTTTTAGACAGTTTTTAAATTAAAATACTATACACATACTTATAAAATACTAAATTTATAATAAATCATGATAAAGGAAAAAAATTCAAAACATTATTTCATATATATTATATAAGTACCAAATGAGAACTTTAAAATAAATGAGATTTAAACTATTGAGTTTTTTAGCAAATAATTATGGAAACCGTTTAACTTTCAGAGTATGATATATACATTCCTATTAATAAATTTATCAACTTTATTTAGTATTTAGCCAAAAACTTAATAAAACCATTTGTTATGAGTATTTACTTTTAAAAAAAATTAAATTATATTAAATATACAGATGGAAATACAATAAGGTAAATTACATTTTATGGCTGGATATTTCAAATGCAAACATAAATAAGGAAAATATTTTTAAAAAATGCAATATAATTATGTACTTCTTAACGTAAATAATTAATAGGTGGTATTTTTTTAAAAAAAATAGTTGAAATATTAGCAACAATTCATCTTATTGTGTATTACAATGTGAATACAAAACCACCTCTAGATAAAACAAAATATTTATTGATTACAGATAACCGTCCTGAAGCATTAAATGATGCTGAAATTGATTACAGGAAATTTATTTAGCAGTAAAACAACAACACATTCTAATCTAGAGATATCATTTTCTTATTTTGATTAAATTTCCTATTAAACATACTACCTATATACATTTTCTCATGAGAAACGCAAAACCCAGCTGTAAGATATCACTTAATAACAATGAGGAAAACGTAACCATCGTCGGTATCATTTGTTTGTTTACATACATTTTCTCCTGAAAAGTGACAAAGAGTACGTGAGTTGCCAGCTTCTGAAATGTAATGTTGTATGACTCATTTAATTTCAGATAATGATGTTATTGTAGAAACAATACTGCATTTCAAAGAGGTGATTCATAAATTAAAGTATTAATATTTTAAATTTTGAAGCTAAGAATTTTTTAACATAAATGATTTCTTCTTTCACTCTTTTTTATTTTTTAATAGTTTACAAGTTTCATTGTTGTTGAGCTCTATTTTTATATTTGGGTGGATCATCTGGCTTCAAACGAGAAAAAAATTTACCGGACGGAAATCTTTGTTGGGGTTGTTAAATTTGTCCCTGGAGACGCGTTGATTAATATATTTAAAGTATAATTTTTTTCTATTTAAGGTAAGAGACAGCATGTTAAAAAAATTCTTTATAGTTCTTTATAATATAAGATTTTAATTTACTTAGTGTCATGTGCTAGCAAAACAGACATTGCTTCATGACTTTTAAAACATTATTAACATTTGCTGTGAAATGTTCTATTATAAAACCATTTATAATCTTATGATTACTTTATTATTAAGTCATTACTCGGATTAAATTTTTGAATCGTTCTCGGAATACATTATTTTTTTATTTAGAAATCAGTGGAAAAGATTTTAATCTGTTTATAATTTGAAAGTTCTTGTTACATATTCAAACATATTAACAATTATTAAATTTAATAAAATGTGTTATCCATGTTAAAGTGTGTTATTGTAAAACAGTAAGTTAAATCAAATTAAGAAGATTATGTGTGTTAGATTTATTAACACTTCTTACTCTAACAATAGCAAATTTCCAAAGTGAAAATAATTTGTGAATTTATAGATAATTTTCTAAATTTTGTAGTAATTTTATTTGGAAACTTGCATTGCAAAATTTACGAAAATATCTAGTTTTTATCTATTAATCATAAAATTTTCTTTAATAATAGTATCATGTTTACTATAAATTTATTTAGAAATTAGATTATTGTACATCTTTATTATCCAAAATAATTAACATGAATTAAGCTGATTAAGAATGAGTGGGAAGTATTACGATAGATGTTTACATCATTTGACTGTTTTTCCAAATTTTCTATAGATCTTTTTATCAAAAGTTCTGTTTTATATTGATTATATTTTGTAAAATCATTTATACATGTTAAAATGCTAAATTTCGTATATTTTAATTTTTTCAAAAATAGATATTTAAATTTGTTCAATTGATTTAATTTGACTGGAGATTTTTTAATTTATAAATTATTAGATTTCACTAAACATTTTTTTTACTCTTTAAATCTTATGTGAATAGCTTATAAGAATAAAAAAATATATTTAATGTCAACATAATTAATATAAAATATTTTCAAAGTGCTATTGTCAATGATAAAAGTATTGTTGCTTATGCTAATTCTATCAAGCTATGTACTAATTATTAGGAAAAATGATTATCAACAAATTAATGAGCTATCAATTATTATAAAGCATAAATATAATTGCAAAATATAAAAAAACAGAGGATCAGATACTTGAAAAGTGTAGTTTTATTATACTCGCAAAATTACTTGTTCACATTTTTGTATCAACATTCTGACAAATTATTGAAAATAAAAAATATTAAAGAAACCATTGAATAGTCATGAACACTGAATTGTAAGTTCTTATTAATGTATAGAACTCCAGATTTTTTGGATATCTTGTTCAGTTGTTATTTTCTTGTATATTTCTGTTTAAAAATCTCATGTAGAATTTAAATCAGGTTCTGATTAAGGAGTTCAAAATCAGTTTAATAAGCTAGATTGATATTTTTTTCATACCATATCATAGATTTTTGTTGCTATACGATTATCATGGTCCTTAGGATAAACCAAAAAATCATGGAAACCAGAAATAAAGTGCAATTATTTTCAACTTTCATTTTTCAAGTTTTTATAAACTATGTAAAATTGTAATATTCTCTGTTAATTTAAACATTTAAAAAATATTGGAAATTTTAAATATAGAGAAAAATTAAGAAAATATTTCATTTTCCTTGGAAAAATTTACTGCTTTACAGTCTAATATTCATAACTAAAAACAGAAGAATACTGTATCAAAGTGACATATTAAATAAAAAGTATGTGGATGGCCTTCCATGCAGATTATGCAGCATTGAAAAATGCAAATAAAAAAAGCATTTGTGATACAATTCATTGTCTAGATTTCTATTTTGCGAAATTCATGTAGCAAAAATCTGTCCCTGCTAACCTGAGTAACTATCCATAGTCAGCAATTGAGAGGGTAACTACTTTCGCACTTACTAGGTTGCTGAAGCTCCATAGGTTGGGGAGATGTTTAAGTTAATATCTGCGACATCCAAAGTGCTTTTGCTGGTGTGGCATGGTTGTGAAAATCATTTTGAAGCATAGATGCTGTAAAATTCAGGATGCCAAATTCTGAATTTTTTTGGAGATCATGAAATGTTGTCAAGATAATGTAATGTGTGGGATGGTGTAAATAATAGGGTTGTCAAAATAGAAAATTTTTTGCTTAATTCTCATATATATATGATGTAATAAAAAAATTAGGTAGCTAGGTACATAAGAAAATCCACCATATTTAGAATTTGGCATCCTGGATTATACAGCATCTCTGCCCAGGTTGCCAATTCAGGTGTGACCTTGTTACCTGACTGTTGCAAAAGTACATGGCACTTGGTGATATGCTATTATTCCAAATCTGTTAACCTTAATGAACAGTTAGGGGCTTGCTTCCCCTGTTATGTTTGCATAGCTGTCAACGCTATTGATTTTATCAGGGAAACTCCTGATTTTTCATCATTTCTCCCGATTTCCCAATATTGTAAGAAAATCTGCTGATTTTTGACAATTTCGTTTAACACACACACAGAAACTTAAAAACAACTAAACTTTTGCCAGAAAAAGTGAGTTGTTTTTGTAACTTAAATAGTTAATAGATGGTGTGTGTATGGTGTTTAATGGAACATGGGGGGGGGCTTCTGTTGATCAGACAGAACTCCCACACAGAATACACTTATCTCCTATATGAATTTAAACTAATTCTTAATTTGTAGATTATTTAATGGTAAAGGGTTATTATTTAATCTTTAACTCAGGAGAAAATTAATTGAATAATAAATTAATAGTTTAAATATTAGAGCTTATTCTAAACCGGTATCCTCAAACATGGCATAACAGTTTGCATACTAGCCATGCATATCTACCAGCATCAAACCCTATACAAATATATCTGGAAAACTGCCGTTTATTTAAAATACAGAACAAAATTTACTTACTAATGTATATTATGCTTTTATGTAATTTTATAAGTTTAATATTTATTAATTGCACTTAACAATTGTAGTACTACAAATTAATTGTAGTAAAAGTTGCCAGATAAAATAAATATTGGGACATAAACATTGATGTTTATTTTTTTTACATGTAATATATTTTATTTTTCATAGTTCCCTTTTGAGGTTGATAAATATTTTATTGAAATATTAAGATTAACATATAATCTTAACAATAAAATTGTTTTTTTTTTTGTGGTGCTACCACTTTAAACATTCTGTTTCAAACTAAAAAATGTCATTAATAGTGTTTCCTAATTTAGTCCCCTCAAAATCAGTAGAATCTACTGATTTCTTTTCTCCAATGTTGATAGATATGTGTTTGTATGTAGGGAAAGTTATTCTTTTGGTATCATATTAAAAGCAATGGGTTCAGTAAGCACCCCTTGATTTGGCACTAAATTTTGGTTATGAAATTTAATTTCTGGTTACCCTAATGCTTAGTTTAGCTTTGTGCAGCTGTAGTGGCCATCTGTTAGTCACATCTTGGCATCAAAAAAGACTGTTGAGCGACAAACAAACAAAATTGGCATGAAAAAAATCAAGGGGTATCTGATTGCAAACTTTTACTTAAGCAATTCTGGAAATAAGCAAGTCAAACTATATGCAATTAGTTTTAACTTGGCTGTAATCCAGGTGTCTTTAATCGTGGCCTTCTTGAAAATAAATACCATTTGTTTTATCATGCTTTAAATATTTTAGTTTATATGATTATTAGCTTTATTATTTTTCTCTTTGTGATACAAAAAATTATTTTAGATATAAAATGCTAATTATGTAATTTATTTTAATTTTTAAATTATTACAAAATGATGAATCTAGTATTTAACAATGTATGCAGTGTTTCTGTTATAAACAGTAAGGTGAATAATGTTATACGAAATCAACAGAATAGGAAAATGAAAAGTAATTTTAATTAAACAATATTTAATTCACGCATTGTATTTTAATATAAAATTAGTTTTTTTAAAGCTCACATATGAAAAGTAGTTCAGAGAAAAAGAAAAATTCTAGTTATATATCTTGTAAAATATGTTGACTTATTTTTAGCATTAATTATATTAAATTTATTTAAAATACTGTTGCTTGCCAATACATGTATCTAATTCATGTTTATAAAATCAAATATCTTTTATAACATGAGAAAATTTTATTTACTCAAATCGAGATTTTTGTTTTTAGTATCCTGGTTGTTTATTATTATTATTTTTTTTGATGAAAGGGGAAAAAAGTTTTCTATATAAGTTGAAGCTGTGAGGAAATATTTTTTAAAATTGCTATTTCATTACATTATTGCTGAGAATTAGGGTTTCTTAATTTAAAGCAATGTTTATAGAAAATGCTACATTAGCATATTGAAGTTTCATATTGTAAATTAATTACAAAATAAAATTAAATGTTTGATAAGGTTTTCTCAAAATGTTAGATTATAAAGTTTTTTTAAAATTAATTATTAATGTGTGAAATAAATTGTTGCCAATGTTTTCAATTTCCTCTTTTGAAAAATTTCAAATTTTGTATGTTGACTAAAAAAATAATATGCATATTGTTTCAAAGAATTACCTTTTAAATCAAATGAAAGTTAAATTTTTTAAAGTAATTTTTTTTATAAAATCATTTTAAATGAATTATGTTCTTATTCAAATTAGAGTTAAATTTATCCAATAAATATTTAAAAAAGTATTGATAGTTATTTTATTTTTGTCTTATCTTATTTGGTCAGCCTAGTGTAAAAACATAAACAAATTACAAACAACTATGCAAAAGAATAACAGACAAAAATTACAAATATATGTAAACTGAATTAACCATCTAAAATTATTCATTCAAAGCAATATTTCTTTTCCCATTAACCTCTTAGAACAAGAGTTTTTGTAAAAAAATCAAGTTTTTTTTGACAGAAAATGAATATATAAGTATAGTTTAAGTGTTATGTTTTAATATTTCAGTCTTGGGAGGAGATTGAGGAGCGGGGTGTTGTAAAAGATATTAAAAATATACATAAAGTGTAAACAATTTGCTATTATATTTATTTTGAGTTTCAAATTATTAGATAAAAATGATCATACTTGCATGCATAAGAATTTCTAAAAATTCAGTTTAGTATGATAAACCATGAAGTTGCTCCCACTTTCATCGCTGAAACTGTCTGATAAATTGGCATATTCAAAATCATCATTGTCAGTACATTATTAGATAGCTTTTTCCAAACAATTATAAAAACATATAATAAAAGTTAATTTGTAATTACCTGCTTATTTATATGATATTTACGTGATAAAAATGGATATTCATCAAAATGCACTACCTGTTTTACACATGGAAAAAGCTGCATGATGATGCCATCTATATTAAATAAGTTTTAAAAATAACCTAGCCTATTTATTTCCATTGGAATGGATCTCAGATGGCATTAGAAATAAAATAACATTAAATACAAGTATGGCAAATTGATGTCAAATTTGCAGGTAACTTTTGCCATGACATGGGGATGTGCAAATTTGCCATTAACTATTGCCTGTGCCATTAACATGGACAAATGCATTATGGGGTTAATTAAGTTTAGCAGATTTTAATCATGTAAATTTGAATCAATAAAATTGAAAGAAATGTGAACTACCAGTTCCATTAGTAACCTTTTATCAGTGAAAATGTTATTAAAGTATTTTCATATCTAAGTAATTGTGACATAAAATAAATTCATGGAAGAAATGAAATGCCTTTGTGTAAAACATAATGAACTACTAAAGGTTTTTGGTGGATTTGATAGGCTAAAAATTTTTTTGATTATTAAATAGAGTATAGAAACATCTGTATTTTTAGTCCAAGCACATAATTTTCATATCCTTTTATTCAAAGTATTCATTAATATCGTTGTATTCATCACTTTTAAAATAATTTCATTTTTATTTCATTATATTTTTAAAAAATTAAAATTTTTATGTCTTTTAATGAATAATATATATTTATTTCTCCTTGATTTGTCTAACCGCTTTTTAATTTTCTATTTATTGGCAGAATTATCAAAATATTCTAATGCAGATGCCAGCAGGTAGTGTTTCAGCTGGGCGACCTATAAAATGTGTTGTCGTTGGTGATGGTACTGTAGGGAAAACTTGCATGTTGATATCTTATACAACAGATAGTTTTCCTGGAGAATATGTTCCTACAGTGTAAGAAATTTGATTAATATACTTAAGAATTTTAACACAGATTACACCCAAATCCCAAGTCTTTTAAAAAGCTTTAGATATATTAAATTTTTTGAAATTTTAACTTTTTAATCTATTCTTAAAAGTGTATATAATCTATAATTATAGGATCAGTAAAATATATTTAAGTTAATGGTTAAAAATAAATTGTTTTTTAGTTTTTTAATATTTTATTTCAGTTATAAATATTGCAAATTTAACTCTAAAGGTGACCTAGTATTATTATTTAAAAAAATTAGATTTTTTTTTCAGACTAACTTTGTTTGAAGATTTTTTTGAAAATTGCTTTTATCATGGTTTTGTGAAGTTGTCTAAAAACACGTTAACATAAAGTTTTTGTTACAATTTTAAGATTTTTCAATTCTATGAAAATGGCTACGAATAAAAATTATTGTTTTTGTGATAAATCTTCAATTGTTTTTCCCCAGCATGAACTTTAAAATGTTTGATTCAGATTATAATTAAAAAGTTTTTTGCTTCTACAAATCATTTGTAAGATCATGTCAGAACTATAATCAAGTGATCTTATATAAAATTAGCTACATCAAAATATTTTGTATATTTAAATTATAAGTGAATTATATAAAATAAATAACTTAAGTGATATGAAAGGATGACATGAATTAATTTTCATTTTATTAGATTCTATGACAGAATAATATATTTTTAATTTATAAGCAGATTTAATGAATTTAATTCATATAATATTTGCAGTATTGAAATTGGCTCATCAGAGCTGTTAAAGATGAAAAATATTTATGCATTAAATTGCTGTTAATTGGTTGAGATTATCCAAACTCACTGAAGATTCTATTGCAAATGTTTGTCTAGCTACACTTTTTTCTCACTAAGCTTGAATGTAATTACCATTTTTTCCAATACACATTTAAACTGTGTATATTAATGTATGTTATTTATAGCATTTTTAAGCCTACAATTCGAAAAAAAATAAAAATCCTAATTGCACTGATACATTGAATGCCATTTATATACCACTTTTGAATGTTAAAATACATCTCACCATATATAAAAAGCATAGCTTAAAATGTCCCAAAGAGTTAAATTAATTGAATTGAAATAAATTGAATATTATATATTGTCTAAAGAAAAATTTCTTTAAATTGCACTACAAAATAAAATTTATGATTTTAAGATTAATAATTGTTGAAAGTAATGAATTCCGTATTCCTTTTGAAGTTATGAATGAAAAATGAATTTTTTATGTGAATATATTTATTAGTTTAGTAAGAAAAGTGATATGTAATTATATAATATTTTTGAATTTTTAATTTTCATAGGTTTGACAATTATTCAGCTGCTACCATGTGTGATGGAATACCAGTAAATTTAGGCTTATGGGATACAGCTGGGCAAGAAGATTATGATAGGTTGCGTCCTTTATCATACCCACAGGTATGCACAACCACATATCAAATTATTTGGCATATTTCTAAATTTGAAAAATTTTCCTTTTTAACTTTAAATGAATTATTATAGGTAACGAGAGACTAAGGAAATTGAAATAAACTAAATGAGACATCATATATTTCTTAATACTGTACTATTTAATAAAAATTCTTAATAAAATAATATCAATTAATTTGCTCTTTGTTGATTGATTGGAAATCATTTAAGCTAATATTAGAAAATAGCCAGAAAACAATAGTAACAGATCTTTGATTTGTTAAATTTTCATACGATAAGGAAAAGAATGTTTAGGGTAGCTATTTTTTATTATTTTGAAATTATTTATGTAATACATTAAATTTATTCTAAAGTCTGTTAATATAGCAAATTAAGTTATTTTATAATTTTTTATAAACATGTACTATTTGAAATTTTGTTTTGAGTCTATTATAAAGATTTTTAAAATTTTAATTCAACATATTTCATTTTTTAAATTGTACTTAAATTTAATTTTATTCTGTGTAACTTATAATACTTAATTCCTTAAATTCAGTGTGATTGTTGAGCAATAAACTTTAAATTCACTGAAATATACCGTGTAACAAACATTTTATATAAGCAAGAAAGCTAAGCTTTGTCCTTTTTTATCCATGTATGTAACATTTATTAATAGAAGCATTTAAAAAGAAAATGTTTAAATAATATAAAAATGGGTTTTTGTTTGAAGAAGTACAAAAGAAACTGACTTTTATTATTAAGAGAGTTTAATTGATAAGATAAAATGAATGGTTAGCATTTTTGGTCAAATTGGTTTCCTAGTGGTGAATTCTTTAGTCTTTTAAATAGATTAATGAATTTTATTTCAACTTTAAATGTGTCTATTCTTAGCAATATTTAACCCAGGGGTGCACAACTTTTTCAGAATGAGGGGCCAAAATATGAAAAAAGATCATGTCGAGGGCCAAAGCAGCATGTAAATGTTAAAACATGTTATAAACATGAAAACACTGTTTTTTGTGGCAATACGCATGAATTACAATTATTAATTTACTTATTTTACTCATGCAAACATTATACAATAAAGGAATAAAACACTAACATTATAGATTTGCTTAAAATACTTCATTTCCAGAAAAAACTTGAAATTGAATAAAAAGAGAAAATTTTTTGGTAATTATACAAAGAACACAATTTAAATTTTGAAAAAAATTAGTTAAATTTAATGTGATGGCTGTGACTGAATATTTGAAGTTATTGATTTTATGTTGGGCTTAAGATTCGTTGTGGCAATATGTAAAACAGAAGAAAGGTTCTCATCTGCTATTCTATTTCTTATTTTTGATTTGTTTAAATTCATTAAAGAAAAAGTTTGCTCACAAATGTAAGTGCTGCTAAAGAAAGTTGCACATGCAGCTGCTCTTTGCTTTAAGCACGAAAATTCCTCTGGTAAGTATTCATAAAATTCTAATATAGGTTTTTCTTTGAATTGATTTTTGAAAATATCAGAATTCTGTAAATCAATTAAGGCTAACTGCATGCTCTCGTCCATTTGATTTATATCGACAAAAAATAGAGAAGAAAATACATCAATTTTGGATTTGCATTTTTCAAAATCTAAAAAACGACCATCAAATGCATTATGCAAGATTTGTATTTGATCCTTATACTGCATTTTTATGTGAGGAAATTTTTCATGCATTTTTTGCAGTAGGAAAAATGTGCAAATTTTTGATTTTCAGTTGATTTTGAAACAAACAAAACTTTTGTTTAAATGCTTCTACATTATTTATTAATTGAAAAATGAATTGATTTTTTCCTTGTAACTTTGTATTTAAGTCATTCAAATGGCCTGTTACGCCTGTCCGAAAAACCACATCACACTGGAAACTTGCTTCTTTTAACTTATTTCTACCATGGTCACTTTGAAATACAACAATTTCATCAAATTGTTCCATAAAACGTTTAAGAGCAACTCCTCGGCTGAGCCATCTAACTTCTTTGTAATAAAGAATATCAGAAGGCAGGTCATCCAATTCCTTTAAAAATTCTTTGAATTCCCTATGTTTGAGGGCATTACTACGAATAAAGTTAATCGCTTCCGAAACAAACTGCATTAAATTTGCAAATCCTAATTCTTTACCACATAAATTTTCTTGATGGATAATGCAATGGAACTGCAACAGTTTTATACCTCACTGGGCAAGCTGTTCTTTTAACAAGATAACATGCAATCTACTAAGCTAGTGAAAATAAAATCGTGCCTATTCCCGCTTAAAAGAAAAGCGCCAAAACATTTTGCAATCATATCTCTACTTCCTTTTCCCATGTAAAAAAAAGAGCCATACACTTTTGCAATGATACCTCTACTGAGCTACCAGAGCCATCGGTTAGAAACATTGTATACTAAAGAAAGAAAAAATTCAGGCAAATCATAGCAATAAAGTAAAAAAATCAGTCGCACGAGCAGAGCTCGGGCAAAACAGGGAAGGCTCCATTTCAAGTACCTGAACGGTGTTCGGGCAAAACTGGAAAGTGGTTAATATTGTTTTAATTTATGACTGCTAGTTTTTCAGATTGCTTGTAACTTTTTATGTTTGTGTTTATAGAATTAGTGTTGGTAACTAAAATATTATCAAGTTTACAATTATAACATTTTTTATATATTTTATGAATCATTTTGCTGTTTATAGTATTTCTAAATGTCTTTTCAAGTAAATATAATCAAGTTTTTAGCCATCCTTAATGATAGTTTAATGTAAATTAGGTAATAAATTCTTAGATGCTTTTTGTAACATTTTTAATTTAATACATTTTTGAAGCAATGTTTTTTGCATTCATTTTGGTAAATATTGTTGTCAATCTGAAGAAATAGATATGGTATGTTTTTCTTTATGATTAGAAATATGCTTTTCAAATTGTATTCCCCCTCAAATTGCAAATTAATATTTTGAAAAATAATTTGGTGTGATTTTTATCATTGATCTATTTGTGATCTAACTATTGCTGCTTTGTATATTTCAAAAACGAGTTTTTCTTTTACTGTATCTTCAATTATAATGTGGGGTTTCTGCTTAATTTTTTTTAAGCTATTCCTTTAAAAAATATGTAATTAATCTATTTTAAAATATTTTTCTTTTTTTAAATTCATTATAAAATTGATGCTTTTTATTTTATCTGTAAGTTGCCTTATATTTAAAGTTATATAACTTGGTTTTTTGTTTTCCAGAGCATTATTTGCTACATTTCAGTTATTTAATAATTTAGAGTGTTAATTTTTCAGACTGATGTTTTCCTCATATGCTTCAGTGTAGTTAGTCCGTCTTCCTTTGAAAATGTTACTTCTAAATGGTATCCTGAAATTAAACACCATTGCCCTGATGCTCCTATTATATTAGTTGGTAAGTTGCCATTAATTTCAACATTTAGTCTACTTCTTAAAAAGTTAAAAATTGTTCATGCATGTATTTTGTTAATATTTTCTTGAAAATGCATGGAACTTCTTCAAAAATGTAGTAATTAGTAAAATTTTCAAAAGTTCATCATTTTCCTAAATTTGTAATTTTTTTTATTTTATTATCAGTGACTGAAAAAAATTAGAATTGAAAGTTTCAATAATCCTAGTTTGATGAGGCTAAGCCTGGCAGCATTAACGAAAATTTCTTTTGGGGATAATTATTTTTACAGCATTAAGTTTCTTAGATGAATAAAATTATTGTAAAACTTAATTAAGATTTTCTCATCACATTACATTATATGCCTATGCTTTTAAATCAATGATTTTGAATGAAAAAAATACACTTGTTTTGAATTCAAAATTCATTGATAATTGATTTTTATGCAAACTGTTGTTAGTAAATATATATATGCAAGAAAGCTTTTGCTTAGCATAATGATTTTATTGTTGGCTGCAAATATCATTTTATATTTATGCTTAGAAATTTTAAAAATAAGAATTTTTTATATGTAGGTGTAAAACAAATTAAAATATTTTAACTGTACAATTTAAAAGTACAATTTCAGTATAAAAGGAATTATAAATGAAAAAGAAGTGTTAATTTTGAGAGAATTTCTTAAGTTATAATAATTGTAATAAATTAAAAATAAAATCAGTCTTGTTAAATATTGACAGCATATTTCTCATTTAATGGTGGGTAGTGGAGGGAACTGCTTTCTTATATATTGTAAAAATAAAACTTAATACTTAGTTCATCAGTCTTTTTAAATCAATTTTTCATTAAATTGTATAAAACATCTCAAGTAAAAGTTTTCAAAGTGTTTTTCTGGTTTTAAAACATATTTTAGAAAGATTTGTCTGAAATGAGAAGATAATTATTAAAAATATTTTAAGGTCTTACCAGAGATTTATGTTTAAATCAGTTAAATCTTTAATAAACTGATTTTTTATTTAAAGTAATTTTCATCTTCTTAATCTAAGTATCTGTTATGTATTGATATAAGCATTCATTTAAAAAATAAATATGTATGTTATATATATATATATATATATATATATATATATATATATATATATATATATATATATATATATATATATATATATATATATATTTATTTAATAAATAAAATTTTGAAATATTTATTGTATAATTAAAATGAAAGGTAAAATCGGTCACTTTCATAAAGTGAGTTATAACCAGTTTTTATCTATAGAAGTTTAAATCTCTTTTTGCATACAGTGTAAATTCAAAGGAAGTATGCGTATATTGCTGAAGTATGGATAAAATGTTTTCTGAATTCTTCATTTGGGGAATGGTTTCCTCTTAATTTTATCATTTATGTAGTCATTTTGTGAAATTAGTGACAAGTTCTTGGAAAGCTCATTTTTGTGTAGTTGCTCTCCAATATTTCTAATCAATGATAAACTTGTAGCAAATCTGACATTTGACTGTAGCAATAAATATTGGAAAAAATAAATAATTGAAAGAAATCGCTATTGCTGAAGAATGACAATGACAAGTGAAAGGAAATAAAAAATAGATGGTTAAGTTATGAATTTTTTTTTTAATTTTAAAGATAAATACCACAAACTATATTTGAACAAAATTATTCCTACTGAATGAGAAGGAACAAAATGGGAAAGACAATTATCTGATATATTACCAGATTCTTTTGTATAATGTTATCTTGGAATTAATTCATTTTGAAAACTTTTTACTGGATATTGGACTTATTTATTTTATTTGTGTTCTTATTTGTTACTTGTTAAATGTAATATATTTAAAAGCTGAAATTTTTTATCTATCTTTTTTAAACTTTATTCTTTAGTTTTTTTCAAATTAACTGCTATAGTATTCTTCATCTTTTTTATAATGTTTAGTTTAATTTTCTGGAGCTAATAATTCATGTACTTCCACTTTTAATTCTTGCCTCCACTTTTAAATTTTGGAAACAAATTAAAAATGACTTTAGTTATACAGTTTGACTTCAGAATTCTTAAGTTATTGACCACCATCGTTTGGTAATTCATCATTAACTAGCAATCTTAACCAATAAATGATTACTTGAAAAATGCAGTTGATATTATAGTAGGAAGCATCTCTTAATTAATTTTTATATTGGACATTTAATCAATATCCGTAGCTGAAATTAGCTGGGCTGTTAGCTGAATAATTAGGACTCTGGTCTTTGATTTAAAGCTCTTTGGGTGAAATCCCAATATGTGTGTGGATGTTTGTAGTGGTTTGGGATCCACTATAAAATATGGACCTTGATGGAAAAAAAATGACTGTTGGTTGACAAACACAATGAAACCACAGCAAGATTAATGACAATAATTCTAATAATAAAATTGGAAATTTAAGTTAATATCAAGTGATGTTAGTTATGTCACTTATCAGTTGTTATAACATATATAGTATTGACTTAAAACTGCTGCAGAATTTGAAAATTCATTTTAGGGATGTTAACGAAAAAAATAAAGAGAATGAACAGTTCACACAACACACACACATGTACGTATATCTATATGTATGTTATATATTTTTGCTTTTTGTAACTCGTATGCTGATGTAGGATAGCATGATTGTAGTTAAATAAACTCAAGAAAATTATATAAATATTTACTTTAATAAGGAGTAAATGATTAATGGTTACATCAATAAACTGAAATGCATTGAAGTTGATATTTAATTTTAATGTTCAAATAACAATGTTCTGTTACAAATAATTTACTAATAGCTTCGAATCACTAAACTTTACATTTTCTCTCCCAAATTAGTGCTGAACCTGTAGCCAAAAGATTATGGTTTTGGTCATTGGTTCAAATGTTTGTGGGTTTGATTTCCACTTTGGTCATAAATGTTGTATGGTTTGAAATTAAATTTAAACTATAAATCAAGGTCCAATCAGCCCTCCTGAGCACCAAATGATTGTTCAGGAAGAAATATAAACAAGAAACAATCGCCAAAGTGGGAAGAATTTTTCAAAAAATTTTTCCTTACATGCATATATATATATTACTTTTTTCATGTGTGTATGTTCTCCAATATTTATTTCATTTTTGACAATGCATTAATAAAGGGTATATTAATGTATTTATTTGCAAATTTGTATTTAACAGGGACAAAAATTGACTTGCGAGAGGATAAAGAAACTTTACAATTGTTGGGAGAACAAAGCTTGTCCCCTATTAAAAGAGAACAGGGTCAAAAATTGGCATCAAAAATTAGAGCAGTGAAATATCTTGAATGTTCAGCTTTAACACAGAGAGGCCTTAAACAGGTAATTTTTTTTTATTCGCTATAAAATATCTAAAGTAATAAATTGTGTATAAAACATAATTGTTTGTAGCCATATATGAATTGTATAAAATCTAAAAATATGCATGTAATAATTCTAAATCACAAATTTATAAAATAAAAATTACATTTTGACCATAAATGCTAATGTTATGGGTTTAATTGGATATTTTCATATTCTGATTAAGAAATCTGCTGTTTGTGCTAACTTATTATAAACTTTTTTTAATTTTTGTGCTCCAAACTTGTAATTTACTTATTGACATCAATGTTACCTCAAACAAATGATATAAGACAAACTTGTGTGTGAATTTTGCCTTTTTTCATTTGTATATTTCCATAAAATCAGAATTTCTTTGTTAAAACCATAATTGTTGTTTAAGAGTATGAATTCTATTAGTACAATGAGAAATTTTAGACTTTGTAAATATAATCTGAAACAATGTAACATGTAACGACAAGATTTAATAAACAAATTAGTATTGTATAAGTATCACAAGCATAAATTTTTTGTTTTACTGTCAGTTGAATCAATTTCATTATTTAATTTTACTATATAGTTATATAAAAATCTTTAAGGAGAAAACCATGTTAAATATATATTTTTTTTATTTACTAAAATCCGATTAGTATGAAATGTTTTTCAAAATTATTTTTTAAAAAGGTAATTGACTTATATGTATGATCAAAGTTTTGCATGTTATTTGAAAATAAAAGTTATTATTAATGTAAAATTCAAGAAATATGTATTTATTTTCAAAATTCAGTTTGCTTTAAATATTTGGTCTGCAGTGCTCACATGAAACAATTTATTGCTTGTATTTTTTATTTTCCTGTTTCAAATTTATTTTTTCTGCTTAAATGTGGATCTGTTACAAGTCATGAATTGTTCTACTTCAAGATTTCTGCAAATAGGAATGCATTTGCTTTTGTCATAAAAGACATTCTTATATCCGGAAATGACGTTTGATTTATTTAGTATACTGAATAATTTTTTAAAGCATTCCATAATTTTTATTTTAATGTTTACTTTTAAATATGCAAGATACTTTTAAAACATAATTAATTTTGCAGAAAACCTCATGTATCTATTAAATTTCATTTGTCTGTAATGTGCAAATAATTGTTGCAAAATCGTCATAATTTAGTCACAATTTTACCTAATTTTTTAATTGGTAATTTGAAGAAAAATGATTATGCAAATCAAAAAATATTTTGATTTTTCATTTTATCATAATGATTGCATTTTATTTTGTATTCAATCCTTTTTTGTATCATAATAGCAGGTAAGCAGTTATCTGTTTAGGTGATAATTGCTTATCTGTTAGCCTTGTTAATTTATTTTAAGAGTTCTAATTCTTAAAATAAATTAATATTATCTTAATAATTAGTACAAATTCTCTTAATATTTTAATTTACGTTATAAATAATTAACATTTTCAGTAACTGGATCATAAAATGTTTCAAATGAATTTTTTAGTAATCAGTTTTATTTAAATAATGTAGAAGTAAAATTTAAAATTGTTTTTGTTGCAAAAGAAGTTAAAAAATAAAAGTTTACGAAAGTTTTGGATTTTTTGAAATGTCTTGTAAAATAGCATGTGAAATACATGTTTGATTTTAAGTACTTAAGTTTTTGAATAAATAAACATTTATTAGCATTTATACATTAAATTGTGGATATTTTTACCTTATTAATATTTATATGTTGTAAAATTTTGTAGCTCTTTTTTCTTATTTAAAATCAGTAAATAGTTTAATTATAACGATGTATATAAATGGGAATTTTAATAAGGTATTGCAAGTGCTGAAATTAAACAAAATTTTTTAGAATATTCAGCTTTTTTATGTATTTAAAAATTTTTTTTATATTAATTTTATATATTTCTGTTTGTGTATTAAATACCATTTTTTCAAGTTTTGAACTGTGTTCTTAGTTGTGGGTACTAAATCAATATTTCTTAGTTGAGTGACTTTCTTGTTGAAGTGTTTAATTTCAAAATTCTTACCTTTCTATTTTCCTTATATAAAAAATACATTTAATATTTTTCTTTAAGAAATCTTTAAAAGTTACTTTAGGAATACATATTCAACACTTTTTAATGATAGAGAATATTTATTGTATTAATCACAATGTGGCATTTTTTTAATACTGAAACAGTTCTTTGAATTAATGAGAAATCACTGCTATTTATGAAATAAATAAAAGCTTCCTGGAACTATAACTCAAAGTAAAATGAATGGTGATATATATTTATAAATATGAAAGATTTATTATTTAATATGAAATAATTTTCTATCTAATTTTTTATCCACTTATTTTTTACATTTTTTAATAAGCATGTTGAAAATTTTTATAGGTATTTGATGAAGCTGTTCGAGCTGTATTGCGTCCAGAACCACTGAAAAGGCAACAAAGAAAATGTAAACTTGTGTAGTTTATGTGTAATAAACTTTAGAGTGTATAAATATAAAAAATACATTATGTAAGATGCAACATAAAAGTCATGATATATTGGATCAATTTTGTCCACACCATAACACTTTATATGGTTAAAAGTGTTGTAATGTATTCAGTTCTATTGAAGGTGGGCTGAATTCAGTGAGCAGTTTTAAATGAATGTATGAAAAATTAAATTTTGAAAGACAAATCATAGTTAGCTTTTTTTAGCTGAGTAATATCAATTAAAAATTTTTTATTATGAAATTAAAAAGGCATTTCAAACAGAAGTGAGGGCATTATTCACGATTATAAATAACATATTTTCTAAGCCATTGTAAATTTTTTACTAAGAGATTTTTTTAATTTTATAATGACTAGTCACTTTCTTCAGCCCACTAGTTTTAATGATGCACCAATTAAAAATTTAATTTTGACTGAGATTCTCTTGTATATATGTTTGATGTTTCTATTTCTAAAACAATCATAATAAATTTAAAGCTATTCTCGCTTTATATTAAAACAATATAATTTTTAATCTTCTGATGTCATTTCATTTTTTCAACTTATTAGCTCTGCACTGATGACCTTTGTGTTATATTTTGCTTGTATACAAACTTAACCTATGTTATATAAATTTAAGACTGAAAAGTCAAAATTTAATTTGCTATTGGTGCATCATTTTATTATTAATCACTATGAGCCAAAGTTAATAATGCTTAGTCAAAAAGTGTGTTGTATATTTATTGCAGCTATATGTATATTTTTATTTTTATCAGAGATTTATTTTAAAATTTTTATTTCTGAAATTTAATTATACCATTATCTTTAGATTGATAGATGAACTGAACAATCTAAACTTTTGGGAAATTTCATGGCTTGTTTTTATGAAAATTTTTTGACTTAAATAGTAGTCTCTTTTGTACATAATTTATTTTCATGATAATTTGATTAAATATTTTTGTTTTGCTTTTTTATGAAGATTTTTTCTTGCAATTTTTCTTGTCATTTATCTTAAACAAGCTTATTAAACAACTTTGAAATTTTTATATAATTAAAATTAATGATCTCATCTTGTAAAAATTGTATTTAAAGCTATGAAACAATGAAAATGCACAGTATATTTTGCTTTATATTGAGTAGTATTAAACTGTTTTTTATTGGTAACCTTTCCTTTTTTTAAATTGAATATACAAAAAAAAATGTTATTTTTTGTGCAATAATAGTATATATTTCAGTTTCTTTACTTTCTATTACTATACATATATAATTCTTTAACCATTCTCCTTTAGTCTTAGAAATTTATACATTACCAATTCTATTGGAAATATGTTATTTATTGCAAACTAAATTAACTTTTTTGGTAAATTTTTAATATTTTTATGTAAATTTTTGAAAGTTTGAATTTATCTCATCAAATGTGCATTTAGTATTTGTAATTTGTATGTGAAACTGTCAATACTTTTTATATATTTATTCATATTTTATAATGATGCATAGAAACTTTCATCTCAGATTTTTGGAGAACTTTTTTGTTATTTTATTTGTATAAACAGAGACATAAAATTAAAAAATTTTCATTTTTTACTCTCAACAGATTGACATATAATTTGATAAAAACTGGTCAAATTATTTGAAATTCGTATTTTCTTTTTAAGGAAGAGTTTTGTCAATTTTCAAATCATATTTATATGTAAATTTTTAAGTTAATACTTTTATAATTTCTTCATATATTCAAATATTGTCATAAAGTACATTTCTTTTGAAAATTTTAGATAAAAATATGATTTAAAAAAAGTTTATTTCTTTTAAAAGAATGGTTTAATTTTCCTAAAAAATTATTGTAAACTAAAGAACCATGTTTTATTTATTGAAATTATTTAGAAGCAAACAGTACAACTTTGTGGACTAAAATGTATATAAATGTTTCCTATTTATAGATTTGAAACCTAATTATGTAAATGCATTAAATATGCACTGTTGGTCTATGTTAGTTTCACAAATCTACTGGTGCTGTTTATTGTTATGTAATTAAATATTAAGCTTAAAAATCTTTCATTATTTTTTTCAGATTTACATGTTTTTTGTCACATTTATGAATGTACTCTGGAAAAATTATATTTAAATATCAGATTTATACTTATCTTATAATGAAATGCACAGTTGCTAATTATTAATATGAATTTGTATTACATATATTCACATGATATAAATTCTGTTTTTATATTTAAATCTTTTTCATTACAGGCTTTATGCTATTTATTTTTCATTTTTTAAGAATTAAAGTGACAAATAATTTCGATAAACATATTTTAGTAGAATGTAAATCTTATATTTTCTTTTAGTAATAAAAGTTTTCTTCACTTAATTCAAATCAAATTTAAAATATTTTATTTAAAACTTTAATTTTTGTGACACTTTTTTCTGAAATTACTATGACGTTTATTCTTTCAATTTTAATTTTTTATTTTTGAATTTTTTACTGGTTTATTTTTTTAAACATGATTTTAGAAAAGATTGAAACATTTTTCATTTTATTAAGACCCTGTGTTGTTCTGATTTAAATTACACTTAACATGTTCTTTATTTTTAGCAGTGGATATTTGGGCAGTTTAACTACAATGTAATTGCTAATGTTGTTTTCTGAAGTTAATTTATTAGCATTTTTTTCCTATTTAGTTTAATTTATGTAATTGCATGCTTATATATTTCTTAATTTATAAATATTTATGCCATTTGCAATAAATTTATATCTGCCTTAGCACTGCATGAATGATATATTTATTCCAATATTCACTCTAAGTTTTTATACCGTGGCTCTAATTTTATGTGTAATATTATTTTTTTTAATGTTGTAGTGTATACTTCTGTAGATATAATGCAAACTTATGTATCTTTAAAAGCGGTGTCACAAATGAGGTTTTTGCAATCTTGAAAGCATACAGTCTGTTCTTGTTTAGCAGTTATCAATGATTGGAATTTAAGTGGATGAATTTTATTTGTGTTTCTAAGTTCAAAGCTTTTTTGTAAGATTAATATTTTGATTTTGAAGTAGGGATAGTCAATGTTTTTATGTATATTGTTTTTATTTATGTGAATTTTATTGGTTGTCAAATTTTCTGATTTTGCACTAATCTGGCTGTAACGTAACATAATTGCAATTTATAATATTTGAGTGTAGGCTTTCAAAGATATTATATTTATATTTTTGCTTACTTTTAATAGTATTTAATTTTGTCTTGAGTTGAAAACTTTCCTTTTGAATTATAAGTATCCTAGTGTTACAATTTTATTTCTTGTTCACAACATGAATTTAATATAAAACAAATTCTTCAATTTATAATTTTTTCTATCTAATTCCCATTTTTAAGGTTTTCTTTCCCCCAAGAGAAGTCTTCATTGAAGAAAAAACTTTGAATACATTTTTTAAGAAATACAAGCACACATAAAATATTTTTTTCTGCAAATAAAACATTAATTTCTTTATTATTAGGTATTTGTGCTGAATTTTTTTAACTCATTTAAATTTTACTTGCAAAATAAGTCGCTGAATGTTCTTAACAAAGCAAAATATTAAACATTCTTATAAATGCTTAATATATACTTATTTGCTTTTTTGATATTTTCCTGCGATTTTTCATATGTAAAATCACAATTCGAATAAATGGCTATGTATGCATTTATTTTATTAATGCCGAATGTTTGCACCTCATTTATTGATATAATTGTGTAGAGTGATTCCATTATATTTAATTATATACATATAGATATTGGTTTTACATCTATTAGTTGCAGACTACAAGATGAAAGAGTGACACCATACTGGTAACTATGGTATCAGTAAAGTCCTCTTGTGCTCATTATGAAAGTTCGAGTCATCTACGAGGGCTAAAGAACAAATTATTGCTTCTATTTTAAGAAAAAAATTTATTAAGAGTGTATAAAGAAGCATTTTAATTTAAAATGTTAGTGCAGGAAATATATGATTATTTGATATTTTTTATTCAAAAAGCTGTTATTAGTCATAAAAATTAAATGCATATTTACTTATTATGTTATGAATATGATCGCTAAAAATTTAAATCAGTAATTATATATAATTAAAAATTGAAGCTAATCATGGGAATAAAGAAATCTTCTGTTTTTTAATTAAAATTTCTTAATGTTATAGGTCACTGACATTTTTTCATCATTAATATGTACTTTTTAATTCAAAAAGTATTTGAATGTATCTTTTAAAATGTTTTGAAATGCATTTGCTGATTTTTTTCATTCATAGAACATTGTTTTAATGTAAAATCTTATTTAATTTTCCGGAAACTTGTAAATTAAAAAGGCAATGAATATAATGTGCCATATATTTACCATAAGAATTTCTTAGTCATCTTTCATTTAATTATCATGCAAAATTATTATTTTTTTATGGAAACTAATGGCCTTAGTGTAGTTAATGGATTTGATTTGTATTTTTATGATTTCAATTTATTTATGTTATAGGCTATCCCTTGTTGAGTTAAAATTTATTTTTGCTTGTTATTTTATTGAAAATTCTGAAAATATGTAAACTATTCTAAAATTTCAATCATTGATGTAAATGTCTTATATTTATGAAAATCTCATCATTGGAAGCTTTCATATGGTTTTTAATTTTGTCTTTGTTTTTCTGCATGATTTTTTTTATCAATACTCTGAATTAACTTATCAGTTTTTCTGTTACCATTTTTTATGATTTTAGTACACTATCTAACTGAAGCAGTCATGTATAGTAGATAGTACTTTTGATAACTTATTTTTGGTATTTTAACTTTGTACCTGTCAATTCTGCTATGAAATATTTGGATGTTGATTTTTAACTGAATTAATATTTTACAGAAAACTTGCCTAGTCACATTTAAATTTAATGTTTATTGATAAATAAATAAACTGATATTGTCTTTTATGCCTCATTTTATTATTAAATATTATATACATAAATGCCATTGATATTTTTTATCTAAAAATTAAAGGAATTAGTAAATGTAGATGAGATTTTTATGAGAAAATTTATTTTTTTAATATAAGCATTTTTGTAATTTATTTTAGTGTAGAACGTTTGCATCTTAAATGTTTTAACTTCTGTTTCATCTTAGTACCTGTCAATGGTTTAAAAAGTGTATACATTTCTAAAAAGCAATAAATTATTTTTAGCTGACATGAATTTTTCTTTTAATGAAAATGCATCGTTAATTTGTTGATGAAAACTAATTTAATTAGTATCCATTCAAGACCTTGCTGCACATATTTAACATTTGTTATTCAGATTTTTTATTGCATAAAATATTTACATTATTTCTAGTTTTTACAAGTAGTGGAATTTTATTTTAACTTAAAAAATTATGTTTGAAAAAATTTTTGTTTCTTTTTTTACTTTAAATGATTTTATATCAATATCCATGCCTTAGTAGATGAAGAAAAGTTAGTTCTATTATGGTACTTTGAAATGATAGGTAAATGTGACTATCAGTAAAAATTAGAATCCATTTTTTTTATTTATTTTATTACTAGGATTTTATATCAAGTTTACTTATTTGTGATATTTTGATGCTTTCCATAATTATTTGATCTTGATAGCAAATACAGACGTATGTTTAAGAACAATGCCTGTAATTTTTTCCACCTGAATGTGAGAAATAATATTCACTTTTTTCACCTACATTTTAGATATTGCAGCTAGTTTATCTAATCTCTCAAGATTTTTTACTAGTATTGAAATGGCATCTGCATAATGATCTTTGTTATCGGAACTGAACTAACAATTTCACTACATCCATTTCTAAAGCTTTAAAGATGTAATTTTGATGGTGCCAGATTAGTTTTGAGCAAGGTCTGATAACAGCTGAAATTCAGTTTAGAACACAATTATCTACTGTTACCTTGTTATTCGAAGATTAGATTTAGTGAGCAAAATTTTTATGATTGTATCTCAAGAAGCATTTTATTTCCAATGCCCTGCTCGTTTTAAGATTAATCCATTCAGCGCTACGAATGGTGAATGTGGTGGCAACTTATACAGTGGGACAACCAGTGGGTGTGCCATCTTTGCCCCGAAAGTGAAAGGATAGCGAAACGCACTCACAAAGGAAAATCCATGCCCGAACCAGTATTCGAACAACGGGTTTACTAATTCGAAGTTAGGGTCGCTAACCATTTCGCCATCGGTCTCGTATCTCAAGTTGCAAGAACTTCTAGTTTCAGAAAAACAGAAGCTTCGATTGCTTAGTGACATCACAGAATTCCATTTGAAATCCTGTATTTGACTACTTTTCAACTTATGTACATATATATTATATGTATTCTATATCATTATGAATGAAAAGTATTATACTCCTTTATTACCCTTATTTTTAAAGCGGTTAGGGAGTACATTAATGTATATGCGTTAACTTTGCATGCTGTTATAAAATAATGGTAACTAATGATTTTAATATATGAATTTGTGTTTTATTCAATTATAGTGATATGAATATTAGTTTTCTGCGAATACATTAATCAAATAACTATATCCTAAAATAATTCTTTGTTGCTAAGATTGGTATACACATTGTGTGTGTGTGTGTGTATATATATATTTAATGTGTGTGTGTCAGTATATTTAAATACTTTTTCTTACTTAATGAAAAAATTTATTTAAAATATTTTTAAATGTAAATTATTTAAGATCATTAACCATTTCAGTTTTTCTTTATATCCTTAAATATTTTAAATCAGCATTACTGTATATAGTTTAAAATGAGAAGCGGACGCTCCAAGTAGTTAAACAAATTGGAAACATTTCTGTGCATTCAAATATTTGCGAAATTTTAAAATTTGGCAGCCAATAAATGAACATGACTTAGCAGCTTTTGTTATCTTTAGAACTGCCAGGATACTAACGAGAAATTTTGATTCCATTTCATTCTTTCCAAGCTTCATTTCGTATACTTAAATAGACAATAACTGTACTTCACATAAAAGTATTTAAAACACACACACACTGTATGTGTATAATAATGTGTGTGTATATAGAAATCCTGTATAAATGATAAAAAAAAATGCTCTTTACTGATGAATAAAATTTTTGTATAATCTAAAATAAGTTTTAAAGTTCTGAATTTTTTTACTAAACGTGTTTGATGGCGGAAAAATACAAAATTATTATTATACATGACAAAAAATGTACAGATTCTCTATAATTCTGATATAATCTAAATGATAAACGCTTCGAATAAAGTAGCATGTAAATGAGATATTTATTTTAAACTTAATTACATTTTAAATAAGTTTATCTAGCTAATGAAAAATATTTATAGTCAAAATAGTGATACGGTAGATGCTTGTTTTTACGATCTCGTAGGGACCAGTAAAACATTTCGTAAAATAGAAAAATGTATCAGATTGTTAAGATATGATTTTTTTTACCACATACAATGTTTTTTATAAATAATGTAAAATTAGAATTTTTTTGTATTTAGAATGCCCTATAAGAGACACATGCAATACACTGGTGGAAATGCAATTAAAGACACTCAAAAATTTACTTATTTTTCATATAAATGCCCGTGCTATCTTTTTGTACTAACTTTATTTGAATTAAATTTTTTGTCTTCAATCATTTTGTGCAAACAACTTGCAAAGAAAAGATAATTTACTGAGCTTTTACATCCTCTAGTTTAAAAAATCCAATATTTCGAGTGGAAATGTAATTGACATTTACTTTAAATCTAGAATTTTAGCTATCTACCACTTCATTTTTGTTTCTAAAGTGCTTAAAAGGAGGAGTTTGTTATCTCTGGTGTGTTAAATACAAAATATTTCAAAACATCTTGGCTCAAACACTTATTATTCAAAGGTAGTTACAGAATGGGACGTAACATCGGGCTTTCGATAGAAGAACGATTAAAATTTCGAATTTTAAAGAAAGAAGACTACTCAAATAGGTCATTCGGAAAGAAAATCTCTCTCCAACTGTTGTGTGCAATTTTTCAAATCTAGGTGATTTGTATGGACTTAAGAGGCGCCAAGGTATTTGTAGTAAATTAAGTGACCGTCAAAAGCGGCAGATAATTCGCGAGGCAATAAGACCTAACGTAAATTCCCCTGAAATTAGAAAAGATTTGTGCCTATCTGTTACACACAATTCAAAGAATAACACAAATAATCAGTCAATCTGGAGTTGTTAAATGGGCGAAAAAACATCGCAAACATCTCTTAAGTATTCAGCATAAGAAGGCTCATTTGGAATTTGCAAAAAAACATGCAAATTGGGACTCTGAATGGAACAATGGTGTTCAGTGATGAGAAAATGTTTAATTTAGATGGACCAGATCGAAATAAGTATTACTATCATGGCATAGGAACCAAAAAGGAGATTTCAGTTACCCGCATTTTTGGTGGAGGCACATTGATGGTGTGGGGAGCCTTCTTGAGCTATGGAACAACCCTAGTCTGTTGGATCACACCTAAAATGAATTCCTCCGATTATATTGAACTCCTAGATAACGTTCTGTTGAATTATGCCGAAAATATGGATGAAGATACCATGATATTTCAACAAGACAATGCAAGCATTCACAACTCTAAACCAACAAAATTCTTTTTCATGGAGCGAAGCATCAAGATTATGGACTGGCCTGCTAGAAGTCCCGATCTGAGCCCTATTGAAAACATCTGGGGATTGATAACACAAAAAGTTTACGAAAACGGCCACTTTGAGTCGGTAATGGACTTAAAAGACAAATTTCGTGATGTATGGTCAAATTTGCCATTTAATTCCTTCAAAATCTTGTGAAATCGATGCCAAATAGAATACATGAAGTAATTGTAAACAATGGAGGTGTCACTCATTATTAATTAATACATTTGTTTGAAAAACAACAACAATAAGTGTCTAATTGCATTTCCACTTGAAATTTCTGATTTTTTGTGATTAAATGATCTAAATTCTCATTAAGTTGAGTTTTTTTGCAATTTTTTTACGCTGAATAATTGAAAATTAAGAATGTGATTCAAATAAAGGTAATTCAAAAAATATGCACTTTTATATGAAAAATAAGTGAATTTTTGAGTGTCTTTAATTGCATATCCACCAGTGTATAAGATTCATACTTAAAACAATACTCTCATTTTATTGAAGTAAAATAAGGCAAAATAATCGTTTATCTTTTTCAGTTTAAAAATACATTTTTCCAATTTTTTAATGTATCAAAGAATTTTGTTTTTTTCCTCTAAAAGTATCTTTATCCTGTTAGTCATTCTGCTGCTTGTTTTGCGGACGGTCTCATCATTTTCTTGTTCGATATATGTAAGTTCATTTTTGTTATCATAAAATTCTCAATAATTCATCTCATCCAATATTTCTTTCGTGTATATCATATGTAAGTCTATATTCTAAAAATCATCGACAAAAGTTTCAATTGGCAAAGGGATTCTTTTTGGAGCTCATGCATGAGTTGTTGTACCAGCATGCTTCCGTGTACCTAGGCTTAAGTTAGACTATGCCAGTTAGAAGAAGCCGGGTAGAGTTTTCGCGATTTTAAAGCAGGGACCAAGCAGAAGATCCCTAATACTTCTTCTGCCACCCTCAGAAGTATCATTTCACTTGGAGGACATTGCGACTACGACCAGGTTTAACATGCCCCGGCCGTGACCTTCGAGACTACAGGCCTGCTTACTGAAGGAAATCGGTTGCGTGAGTCATCACATTTGGGGAGACTCTCAGAGCGACTGGTGAGTGTTTACAACTTGATTGAACGTAGATTATTCATAAGCGTTTGAGTAAGAAGATTTGTATGCAAGAAAGTACATTGATGTAAATAGTCACAAACAAAGAATTTCATTGAAGGTGAGTGGGAAAATGTTTATAATTTATACTTTATCTTTTTAAAATTTACATTATTTAAAACTTGTACTAATTATCATAATTGCTAAGCTGTGCGTGCATTGTTGTCAAAAAGTAGATTATTGTACTTGGTATACATTCCAATATTAATTTACCGGATATTTAGTTTGGCCATTATTAAGTTCATAAATGTGCTAAATATTTTATTTATTGAATTATTTTTTCATGTTAAAGTAATATTAACATATAACGATAGTTTGAAAAAAACTACTTGTATTGAACAAATTTAATGTTTTGAAACTTTTGGTTTCAAAACATAAAATTTATTCATTTCATTATTATTTCTTAATTTTTATACATTCATATTATTATACATATTATACATAATTTTATATAATTATTATAATTATTATACATATTCATTTCTTAATTTGTGTATATTTATTGTACTGTATAATGCATCAAGTTTTTTCACTAATTAAATAGTAAATAGTTTAGCAATGGTGGAAAAGATTTTACTATAATAAATGTTGGAAAGATGATTAGCTAATCACATATTATCACAAAACTAGTGTAGTTTATTATGAGAATATATTTTAAATTATAATGTTTTGATGCGTGTTGAATTATTTCATAGTTATAGGAACTAAACAAAGCTAAAATTAAAACTGAATATTAAGTTATTCATTCCAAAATTTCAATCCGTGAGTAGAACATTGTTTGAAGAGGTATATTACATGTCATTGGTTATTTAATATTCATTAAGAAGGGAATAGTTAAAAACACAATTGATATTGTTTAATAACAAATTTTAATAATGCAATTGACTTTGGAATCATTCGACTTTATTATTGCATATTATATATTGCATATTGCATTAAACATAATTATAATGTCTTCAATTATGAAGTTTCAGAAATTACCAGGTGCAAATGTAAATGTATGAATGAGTGTCTAATAATATTTTTAAGAAATAGTTTGTTAAATTTAATGCAAATGTTGAAATTTAATAAATGAATAATCTTCTGTAATGAAAAAATATTTTAGAATTTTTACTGTTATTACTTCACAATTCAAAGAAAGTATTGAAAGGATATTATAAAATAGTTGAATTAAAATAAAAATCAACTTTATATTTTAAGATAATTTCAAGGAAAACAAGTATTTTTTATTTATATCTTTTATAAATTTATATTAATATTTTCCTAATATTTTTTTTCAGATGCCGAACTCTTGTTGTGGAACTAAATGCAATGGAAACTACAATGAAGCAAATAAATTTCATGTATTTGGATTTCCACAAAGGATGAACAGCTGAAACAAAAATGGATAAAGGCTATCCCTAGAAAAAATCTTAATGTAACTAAAAATACACAAAGGCAAATTATTATTCCCCTCTTTCATAACTCAGAAATATTTCTATTAACATTTCTTACCAAGAGATATATAAGCTGTTTTTGTAGTGCTGTTATTGATTATTCATACCTACTAGTATTGGTTATAGTACTATCTATGTAGAAACAGTTATAGTTTAATGTTATTAATTTATAAATTATTGACTAAATAATATGATAAAGTTTCTTCTATATGTTTAGATATATAGACATATATTTATAAGTGTTTGGTACAAACTCATTTTGATGCATTTTGTATTTTAGGTTTGTGCAAGACATTTTGCTGAAGGAGATATTGAATTCATCCCATCATTTTTAATAAAGAATGTGGTGAAATTTTAACTGCAAAATTAAAGAAATCTAGATTGAAGGAAGGTGCAGTACCGTCAATATTTCCCAACTGCCCTTCATATTTGTCTGCCACCACTAAAAGCGTGCGTAGTGATCCTGACGAAAGAAAATGGTTGTTGGAAGAGGAGCACATTAACAGAGCCGTATTAAACAGTATTTCAAGCAAAGAAAGTTATGATAAACAATTTGGATTTATAAATATTTCTGAGCTTAAAAATTGCTTAAATATGAATGAAATTCCTGCTTACTGGAGTAAAATTGAAGAAGATAACATTGTATTTTTAAATATTGATTTAAATAATACTGTTCCTAGTATTACTTATGTTATAGTGGTTGATGAGATAAATTAAATCTCACTATTTCTTATAAATCACAAAATATTTTAAAGTACAAGGAAGCAAAGTTACCGCTAAAGGTAAGTAATTTTAATTAAATACTCAATATTTTTAATCATTTTGAATCAAAATCTATAAGCAATAATAATGTAATTGATAATTTGGATATAGCTGTACAAATTTTACAAAACTGCATAAAATGTAAATTTTTAATTTAATTTTTTATTGAACAGCTTAATCTTTTGAAATTAGCACCTGTAAAATATCGTTATTCTTCTAGCATGTTAATTTTCACTTCTCTTTTATTTCACATATCCCCCAAGCTTATAAATTTATCAGAAATTCAATTATTTTGATATTGCCGGATCCAAGAACCATTAGAAAAGTAAGCTCAATGACAGAAACAACTCCAATATTTGAACAACAAGATTAATATCTCCTTTTATATGCAAAACAGATATTTTCTAAACTAAGTTGTAAAGACTATAATGTTTTTTAATGCTGGACGAAATATACATAAACCTAATTTGGATTATAAAGATGGAAACTCTTCTGATAATACAAATTTAGCAACAAGTGCTCACGTTTTCATGTTAGGCAGTATTTCCTCGTCTTTTAAAGATGTGATTCAAATTTTTCCAGTAAATCGTATTATAGCTGATGAGTTATTTGCTTTAACTAAAAAATAGTTTTGGGTTTAGAGGATAAAGGCTTTAAAATTACGGGTATAGTGACTGATAATAATTCAATAAATCGTAAAGCTATATCAAATTTCAGTAACCCACCTAATTTTCAAGTTCAATATGAACATCCAGCAGATCCATCAAAGCCATTTTTTTATGTAATTGATTCAGTGCATCTTATGAAATCTGTAAGAAACAACTGGATCAATCAAAAATATGGTTTTTTTTATGTATTATCCTCCATTTGGAAATGAAAAAGTGTTTCAAACTGCTTCTTTCACCCTTTTACGAAAGACATATGATATTGAGTCATCGCAATTGTTAAAATTTGGCTTTGGTTTAACACGAAAAGCTCTTTGGCCTACAAATTTAGAGCGCCAGAATGTTAGTCTGGCTTTAAAAATTTTCAATAGAAATTTGATCCAGTGTGTGAAAGAATTAGGAAAAAAGCATTATCTTTTGCATTATAATGAAACAGCTAATTATATTGAAATATTTTGTAAGTGGTGGGATATAGCTAATGTTAAATCAATCTCTAAAGGAAAATTTAAGCTAAATCCCACGTGCGAACCAATTACAAATAAATTTGATGTTAGAAAAGAATTTTTGCTTAAATTTATAAATTGGTTAGATAATTGGGAAAACATGAACGCAGATAATGGCAAATTAACTCGAGAAACACATTCAGCTTTAAGACATACTTCTCAGACTTTTTTAAACATAATTGAATATAGTTCAATTAATTTAAATATGAATTATTTATTGCTAGGTAAGATTCAAATTGACATACTTGAATCTCGTTTCGGTCAATACAGAAGCATGTCCTGTGTTCAATATCATATCTATAAGGCAGCTTTATGAAACTGAAAATAAACTTCGCTTAAGTAAGCAATTAAAACTGGTGTCTCATAGCGTAGGCAGTTTTGATATAAATGTGCTTGAAAATCCTATTTCTGATGAAAGGGTAATGTTACAGCAAGATTCTAATGAAATATTTCAGAATATAGAAGTTAGAGATTCTGATATAGCTGAAATACAGACTCACTACTTCTCATAACATATTTAGCTGGATATTGTTCTCATATCATTCATAAAAGCATAAAATGTGTAGAGTGTCGTAAAAAATAATAACTGAAAAAACAATGAGTGTTGATGTAGATTTAGATTGTAGTTTTATAAAAAAAATGTGATAGAGGTGGTTTACTTTATCCATCAGAATTTGTAACCAATATTGTACTTCATATTTACATTGTAACATCAAAATTAATTTCTGAAGATTATGAGCATGAATTTTTAAAAGTTTTAAATCAATGTAACTTAATAATTACTGTAGTAAAAACCTTCTAGTTTCTAAAGATATGTGGGATTTCTCAGTTTGCAACTGTGGCTATTCGTTTGAGGAAATAATAGTTAAAATTATGAGGTCATCTACTAATACTCTTCTTAATAATTATTGTAAACTTAAAAATAATATTTATCAAAGAAAATCAAAAATAAACAAAAGAGAATCTAACTAGCCTGAAAGTAAAAGGAAATTAAAAACACTAACAACCAACAATTTAGATTCCAACTCTTCAAAAAAAAAAAAAAAAAAAATTAAATTAAAATAAACCTTTCACAAATAGTGTATTGTAAATAACAATACTCTTTATTTCATGTGCATAACCGCTTTTACTTTTTATGTATTTCAGTTACATTTAATTTAAAAAAAAAGATATAGTTTAGAAAGTCTATATACGTAAGTTATTTTTAAAATTTTTTAATTCTTTTGTGTTTTGTAATATGATTATTGTACTGGGTAAATTGATTGGGGGGAAAATATAGCTGTAACAATTTACATATTTTTTATTTTTGTATATTTTTTATACAACAATTTACAAAAATTTTAATTCCCATGCAAATGTTTTTGAAATTTGTTAACTTTGCTGTCTTTGTACTTTAAAATCATAATTGTTTTCTTTTATTACTCTGTTTAAAATTCTCCATAATTTCATAAAATTTTCTATTTCATGTATCTCTTACCAATTTTTTATTAAAATTTAATGTATGATGTATTTTATGTGTAATGAATTTATTTCATTTTATGTATTTATTGTATAAATTTCTGAAATATATATATAATGTATTGAAAAATATAATGTATTTATTGTATAAATTGTTTACAAAATAAAAATATTTCTGTGAAAATTTGTATGTGTTCATTCTTCATTTTATATATAATCATTTACAAAAAAAAATTGTTTTATTTTCCTTTAAAATTATTCTTTAAAAATGATGAAATTAATGTTTCAAATTGGAAAAATAAAAAATGTTTCTTTCACAAAAGAAAAAAAACCTGTATAAAGGGAACACTTTTTGTATCAAATAAGTATTGAAAAATATAATTAATATTTAAAGAGTAATATACATTATAAGAAATAAGATTATAATATAAAAAGTATTTGTGATATATTACGCTTTTTTATATAATTACATATATATTTAAATAATAAAATTTTTAAACGCAGTTAAAATTTTTAAAACTACAATTCAAATCTGTATTTTAATGAAATAATTTTGCATTTTAAACATAGTATTTTAACTTAGAAAAAAAAAACTTTGCTTATTAAAAAAAATAGGAAAAAGATCTAAACATTTGGGATTTAGAAAAGTTTAAATATTTAACAATAATGAAATCATTAAAAAATTTTCTGAATCCGCAGTAAATGAGCGCCGAAAGTAAAACTTCTGTGTATTTCCAAAACATTTCTCTCCCTTGTTGTGATGACTCATGATCCCAGTCAGCAGGCCTTCTAATTCTCGAAGGTCACACCCCGGCCTGCTTTAGAGGAACACGACGGATCTTTGGTTACGCCGGTTCGATCATTACTTTTCAATAATGAGACGCCCTAATGAACCTGGCCACCTTGGCTCAAGCATGAATGCTCTTACAAGACACATCTTCGCTCTTCAAGTCATCATGTAAATTACCTGGGCTTTTTTCAGTTTTGGTGGTTTCCTTAAAAAAGCTTGCATGTTGAAATGCTCTCGAAATTGTCTTTCCTTCAATATCGTCCCAAGCATTTGCTTGACAAATGATAACTTCTAGAACGTCATTTTCGTAAAGCTTTTTTTCAACTCCAAGTCCATAATCAGTTTGCAAAAGCACATCGTTGTATTTGCTCTTGAAAGTTGTCAATTATACTTTGATCCCTGGACTGTAAGACAGAAGTTACATTAAGCGGGAGAAATTCCACAAAAATATAATCAAATTTCAACGTGAGCAGTGCAATTATCCACAGTTAAAAATTTGCTATTATCCGATAAAAAGCGTGGATATAAATCTCCCAGCCAATTTTCATAAATTCTCCCTTGTCATTCAAGCATTAATGTTAATATGTTATGCAGCAAGTATTTTTTTGAATATTTGAGACATCAAGGTTTTAATTATTTCCCTATGAAAAACAAAGGTAGTTTTTCTATTCTATTCATGTTGGCTGCGAGCAACACTAATTCTTTGCTTTTCTTTTTTTACACCATTTATCACCTTTAAGGCTGAGTGTTTTTTCGGGTTAGATCTTAAAACCAACCAGTTTCGTCTATTTTGAAAACATCTTTTGTGTTGGACTCGGAAAGTAGTGATTTCAATGTTCCTTTTATCCACTCATTTTCTGAAATTTTATTCACTATTCCACTTTTACCACAGAATTTTCTAAAGCTGAAATCGTGTATAGATTTAATATTTTTTAGTCAACCCTCTGATTCTTTGAAATATTTTATGTTTAGTTTCATAGCAAAGCAGTTGGATTTTACTTTAATGACCTTACCGTCAACAGGAATGTTCATTCCTCTCAGCCATGCATTCTGAACTTTTTCTAATTCAGGATATTTTGGTTCTCGACAATAGTTTCGAGAAGCAATTTTTAAAGGATTCTTTTTCCGAATTTTCAAAATGATCGAGAGACTGTTCTTCGGAATTCCATATTTTTTTGCTATTTTTGTCTTATTTAATATTTTTTCATACATTTCTTTTAGAAATTTCTTTTTTACTTCTATTGATAGGTGCGTTCGTTTCTTCAACTGCGACAATTCATCTATTACAAATCTTCAACGAAACCGCCTCACTCTCCATCTCGCTTACGAAACTTTATAAATTAAGTTGTTCAAAGGAAACAAACGAGAACTACAGACAATAGAGTTAAGAATTTAAAAAAATTTTTCCTCTTTCTATGTATTCTTGTAAGGGGATTACAAGAAATTTGATACCACAATTTTTTTCCACCTGCATGTGTTGCTTCGTTCAAGAAGGAATCAAATTCTTAGGCGTTATTTAAAAAAAGAAATCAGATAAATTGAAAAAAGTATCAGATCATAAAAAAAAGAAAGATTTGTCAGAAAGAAAATTTTACAAAAAAGATATTCAAAATTTTAGTCTGTAAGTGGGAGTTAAAATTATCATTATGCGTATATTGATAGTGTAAGGAATATCCACTTTTTTACACGTACATATCTTCATCAAAATAAGTAAATACTTATTTCACCAAAGAGCAATTTCAAAAGAAAAGTAGTAGATCTAAAGCATCATAAAATAATATCAAGTATTAATGTTTTCAATATAGTAATTTTTAGTATCTAATGGCTCATAAAATGGCCCGTGTCCAATGTTAAATAGCACACATTTTGAAAATTTTGCCTCAAGTTCTTGAATTTATCAAGACAATTAGCTAAAAGCTTCATAGAAATACATTAGGGTCATACTTCGGGCAGGTAATTAAGTGACTCTACTCAATACTGTAATTTCCTTGTTTTTCTTATCGACAGTTCAAACTCCATATTTTTCTTATAATTTTGGTAATACATCTTTTACAAGATTAATTTTATTTATAATCTTTGTTTCCATATTAAAAATATAGCAGCATATTATTTGTAAAGCAACAAAGAATAGCAAAGTAAGTTCATAACAGACGGGGACAGATAATTGAAACATACAACATTGGCTTATATAACTCTTAAAAATCATACACAAATTTTCATGAAGGAATTTTTGGTACTAAAGGACAGAAATATTTCTTAAATTCGCTTTTGTAGAAAATTTATGTTGATAAAAGTTTGAAGAAATTTCATTATTCACAGACGAAATGTTTTTCGAAAGCATATAAGGCAAGGGTGGCCAACCTGCGGCTCTTTGAAGGATTATTTGTGCCTCTCGATATATGTAACATTTTTATTTTTGTGCACTTATATTTTAAAAAAATTACTATTGTTCCACATATGTTCCAAAAAATGTCTAAGTTATTGACAACAAATATGAAATACTAACTGCAACATTGTAACAAATTTTATTTCCGTCCAAGTTAAGATTGATATAACTCATCGAAAACTGCGTGAACGAACATAAACAAAGGAGTAATCGACTGACTCGAGACCGATTTTAAATTTGTAAACTTTCATCGCAAAGGACAATTGACATTGTGTTCTGCAGAAAACAATTTGTATCACTCTTGCTACGAATATAATTTGTAATCTGGAATTTTTGTTAAGTTAACTATAATTTGTTTCGTAGTATGATGTAACACGCGTTGTTATTGTTCTAATAATACAAAACTTGTATATTCTAAATTTCCTTATTTATGTCCAGTTTTTTTAAAAAAGGACGACAGTGAAGGAATATATATATATACATATACATGTATATATATATATATATATATATATATATATATATATATATATATATATATATATATATATATATATATATATATATATATATATATATATATATATATATATATATATATATATATATATATATATATATATATATAAGAAAATACGATCAAGAAAATAGAAGTTTTAATAATGAGTGGGAGGAGAATTTTTTTATTGACAATGATGGAAAAGCGTTGTGTTTTATTTGTAATTCCACGACCAAAAATTATAAAATTAGCAATTTACGTCGAGATTATGAAACCGATCATCCTCAGTTTTCTAATAAGTATCCACCAAACTCCAAATTAAGGTCAGATAAACTTGCGCCCTTAAAATAAAATTTAAATAAACAACAGTGAATATTTATGATCTTCAGCAATCAAGCTAATAATGCGGCTGAAACCGTTTTGTTATTACCTGGAACATTGTTCGTGCAAAACGCCCTTATGCAGAGGAAGAGTTTATTAAAAAAATTGAAATATGTACTTAAAGTTTTAGATTCCAATAAATTTGCATTGCCTAAAGTTATTTTGCAAATTCTCATCTGGAGACACACAATCGAACGACGCGTAGCTGTAATTATTAAATCTCTTGAATATAATTTAAAAAATGATTTGTAGAACTGTATTGCATTCAGCTTAGTCCTTGAAAAATTCACAAATAACACTGATCTTCCGCAATGGCAGTTTTCATACGTTTTGTATGACCTGACTTTATTGTTAAAGAAGAATTATTAGATTTAGTAGCACTTCAAGAGTCAACCCTCGGTGTCGATGTTAAAAATGCATTAGATTTTGAAATTAAAGCTTTTGATATGCAAGCAATGCAACTGATTAGCAATGTTGGGTAAAAAAATTACTGGGAAAAGATCTTATTGGGATTTTAAAAAATGATTTTGAAATTTCACAATTCATACCCTCTCGCCGCATAATTTACTGAGAACATATGGTTGTAAAATATTTCAAATATCCGGATGTTATGAAAACAGTGTTACTCATTGTAAATTACATTCGCTCCAATGCAAAAAAAAAAAAAAAAAAAAAAAACAACAACAACAACAACAACGAGAAATCAAACATTTCCTTGAAGAATTACAGGTCAAAGAACTTCCAAATGACATTAATTTCTTTTGCATTATTCGATGGTTATCTAGCTGCAATGTAATAAATCGATTTGTAGATTTGTTTGATCCGATAACTCATTTCTAAAAGAAAAACAAATAACCTTTTCAGAATTAGACGATGAAAAGTGGTTACAAGACTTAATATTTTTGACTGATGTCCTTGAACATTTGAAAACACTGAATTTACAATTGAAGGGGAAAGATAAAATAATTATTGCAATGTTCAGAACAACGCACTTATATGAATAATTTTATTCCACTTTAAAATTCGTGAAATCTAAACACCAACCAGTATTAACTAACCAGCATCTCAAAGAATTACGGAGAAATGCTGTCATCAATTATTCACCAAATTTTAAAGAATTATCATAAGAGATATAATAAATGTGCTTAATTTTTAATATTTGAATTCAATACACATAGTTCGTATTTTTATTTGTTTCATTCGTACGTTTATATGTTTTCAATAAAAGCAATTTCTGTAAAAGAAAAATTTTTAATACCTTTTGCATAGCTTTTGAATATGTATTTAATTGTGGCTCACGATAAATTTCAAATTTTGAAAAATGGCTCGGAGCTCGGCCACCTCTGATGTATGGCATGTGATCTTGCTTTATTAGCTGATATATTATTTAAATGATATCAAAGTTAATGACTTAAGATTAAAAAAGTTACGAAGAAAACTGATTACGGAATTGCATAAAATAAACTTCAGAATATACTGAACCTTGAAGACAAAACAATCAACCGTTTGGAGATTCGTTTTTCAAAGTACCCTCCTGTTATTTAAAATGTGACACAAAAGCCAAAGATATCACAACAAAATTTATTTAACGGATAACACGTTACACAAAGATTAAATGGTTAAAATTTCAGTCTGTTAGGAACTATGGATGATGACAAAATCAGTAGCTAATGCAGTCGCTGTTATTAGCTGTAACTGCTGCCATACGCCTAAATATAGAAAGAAAAGGGTTTTAGATGTATATCATTGGAGATTATAGCAATCCATGCAGTTTTTACGAATTGCCAAAATTGATCTAGCGTAGCAGCGGGTATCCCACGCCAGTTATTGAGGAAGCATGGATCATACGTTTTCGGTTGATGATGGAGTGGGAGAACAAGCAGGTCAAGGATGTAATTCAATCTGATAGGTAAAGAACTTTTGAACATTGTTTGATACGTGTGTTGTGTATGCAATCCTGTTGGAATATGGCTGTTCAAGCGCTGAATGTATGGAAGGAGCACGGGTTCCAATATTTCAAAGGTGGAGTTCTGGCTGTACTGTGCACGCGTTATGCTAACTCGATGGATGCGAGGGTGAAATAAATACTATCCCAAACTGTAATACAGGATGCAGGACTAATGTGGCAATGCATAAATCAACATTTAAGCAGTCTTTCACCACAGTGTTTCCAGATTCAAATTTGACCATCGTGGTGTTTCAGGCAGAAGTGGAATTCGTCAGTAAAAATAATGTCGTTCGTTTCCATTCCATTGTCCATGTCCATCATCGTTCATTGCACTGTTGGTGGCGCAAACGCATGTGGTTTTGAGTCAGGAAAAGAAGCAATGGACACCTTATGAACATTCCGCTCAACTATAAATGACATTGATTTGTAAGAGCTGACAACAAATGATTCATAACAGACTGAATCTGTTTTGTAATTTTACTCTTAATGTGGCGGAGCTATACGTCACTACCATCTGCACAATATACCTTTCATTTTGTTCAATGATGCAATCAGATGAGTGTGATTGCCGTTCCCTCTTGCATCAAGCTACTGCAAATTCGCATCACTGTTGCTTGGTTTCGTCCAATACGATCACTGACTTTTGTGAAAGATAATCCACAGTCCCAATTAGAGAGCTACTACTATTAGTCGGTAGAATTCAGAAATTTACTCGAAAAACGCTCGGTATTTTCTAAGTGGCATATTTCAACAACTTATGCAAAAAAAAGAAGAGAAAAACGTACGAGAAAACAACTATTAAATTTCAAATTAGAGATCTTTTCTCCCAATATTCTGTATATTGCTTTCAGGAGACACTACAGTCGTCCGTGATGGGAGCATATTATGCAATGCTAATGATTTGCATATCTGAATGTTACAAACACATGAATTCTTAAAGATCCTACACTATTTTTGGACTTGTTGGAAATAATGGGTTTTATGGAGATGGTCTAGCATTGCTTGATCATCTGGGATTAACAACAACAACAACAAACACATGATGTAAATTTTAATGCTTTCTTCAGGGTTTCACATTTTGAGTAGCCAGCTGTAGATAAACAAAATGGTCAGTTTGTTCACATTATATCTATTGCTGACTATCAATCCCTCTAGAAACGGTTTTTCTCATCTATGGAATATTTTCTGGACAATTAATTACAGAAATCGCTGTTTACAAAAGAGTTAATTTGATTCCTTATAGTTGTTTGTGTCCTGTATTGTCCAACATTTTTGATTCTTTTATTTTAGGTTCGAGGTTTCCGTTCTCGACATTGGTATATTATCATTACGGAAAAACATTTGAATCATTACGGCAAAATATTTGTACTTAACCTATTTGTAAATTTCTTATTTTTGGTATGCTTCTAACGAAGTAAATAATCTCATCCCAAATGACATTTTAAGCATTGATCAAATATACTTTCAATTTGAATGCCAATTACGTTTAATAATATGGAAAATAACGATAGCACACAAATAAACATTTAAATTATATTAAAAAATATAACAATAGATGATTTATAGGCATTTTTCAGAGCCTATATATCCCAAATTTAAACTTAATCGTCCTGTAAGTCAACAAGGAATAGCTCGTATAGGTTAAATGAATAGTAATTAAAATAAAGCAGGAGTGGCCTTTTTCTTTCAGGTATTTAAAAATAATACTTTATCATAATAAATAAATATACATGTAGACTAACTGTAAACTGTTTCTAATTTAAAAATCTTGTGATTAATCTGTTATTCCAACAACAATGTGAATTTAGTAATCATATATTATCTAACTTCTCTTAAAAATATAGCAAATATTACTTTGTTTAAGGCTAAAGATTTATGCAATTTATTCCAGTAAAAGTGGTTTTTCAAAAATAATAATAATATTGAATTCATCGTTAATATTACCGCGGAAAAATTTTGCAAAGATTGATTCTCATAACAATAACCGCTTGCAAATTTATGCGACATATAGTAACTATTATTTGTTTCGATAGAGATATTTAGATAGAGACATTTAGAGATTTCCTTTGCTTGGCTTTATATCCCACGCAATGGCATTATAATAATCAGCTATAATGAAAATGAGTAAAAATTTTATTTATAAAATGAGTAACTCATAACACTGACTAAGAAAATTCTATTTTCATACAACTTATATATATTTACATCCATACATATGTTTAATTTGCTCTTTGTGGTCATTTATATAGTAAACATGATTTGTTAGCCCATTTTAAAAATTAATTTATTATTTTAACCATTAAAAATTTATGAAATACCCCTCATAAAACTTATGTAACTCAAATCAAAATATATTCATTAGAGTTGTGTTCTTATAGAGTAAAATGTAATGAGAAAACTCAAAATTAAGATAAAGTTTAGAAATTACATTTGCAAAAAACATTTACTTTATAATATTTACTTAATTATAGTAATAAAATATTAATTATCTTCGCATTCACTCTATTTTTCGTTATAACCATTTTTTATTCTGTTTATAATATTAAATATCTTCACAATATAATTAATTCTCTTTATATAAGTACTCTGTCATTACATAATAAATATTTTTCAACAATTTTATCAACAAATAATTACATTTTATTCGATTTGACTTAAGATTTATCACATTGATGTTTGAAAATAGTTGTGGGTTAAAAAGGGCTAATTTATAAAGAGGTCAATCAATTTCAAAAATAGTAACTAGATCTTAGTTTTGAGTTTAACTATACTTTGTGTAAAGTAGATTTTAATGCCAAATTGGATTGCGTAAAGTAACTTCAAAATATTTTCCAATATTTGTTAGCATCACAATTTTTTGAATTTTAAATTTTCAGTTTGGAAAATTTGTGAGCCATCGAACTCAAGCAATAGAATTTTAGAATATTGTCTGAGTATCGAATTCATCTGTATGAAAATGTCCTTAAGGCTAATCAAAAAATTTTTTAAGCTTTCATTTTTTGCTCTCATTAAAGGGATTTTGCTGAATAAAAGTATAATTTACAGCAAGAAATTATTAGCATGGTATGGAGAAGAGAAAGGGAAACATGTAGGAAATAGAAAGGAAGGCAACATATCTTTTATAACAGCATGTGTTTTAACTATGAAAAAATAAACCGTAGTTTTTTATAAAGATAACATTAACGAGTTAAAATTATTTTTTTATACTGAAAAAGGTTTACAAAAAAGTTTTTTCCAAAGGAACTATTGCTACTGTTATATGTAAGTATGATTGCAACTGATTCGACAAAAATATTGTTAAACAATGGAGTAATTGAATGCTTGAAAAATAAAACAGGGAAAACCATAATGATTTGTTTGTCTCTTCCTTAATAACACAAATGAATATTTTATAATTGTTTCTGAAAATCCGTCATTTTAGGGGTGTAAACATGTTTTTAAATGCCACTGTTTTTGATATTTAGATATCTTATTTTTTGTATTTTGAACTTAAAATCATAATACTTGAGAAACAAAATGTAAAGCCTTTTTGAAATTCAAGTACTGATTTTAAGATATATTGATTTGTTTGCAAATACCATTTTATGCCAAAAGTGTTTATCAGTCTTTAGCATCCAAGCATTTTTAGTACTGTAGGATTCCTTTGGGATAGAAAAACAACTTACAGAGGATTATTCTGGTCGATAGAGCAAAGAAGGTGTAGACTCCGCAGATTCTTTACTTCATATAATAAAACAATGTCTTCAATTTAAAAATAAAAATAATTTATTCAAATTCGTAAACACAAAAACTTTTAGTGGGAAAATTTATCAAGATATTATTATTAAAAGAGCTGACTACCAAAAAGTTTAATTATAAGCAAATAATTATCAAAATATAAAAAAGTCATGAAAAAATACAAGAAACTTTATAAATAAAACTCGATTTAAATTCAATGAATACAACCAGTGAAAAGGACTTCTATCTCAGAGTGAAAAGATAGAAGAAATGGATCGAAGTTATAGAAATACCATGAAAAAATGCAAGAACTTTATCAATACGAATAAAACTTGATTGAAATTCCGTGGATACTTTTAGTGAAATAAATCACTGCCTCAGAAGGAAAAGTGCTTCATGCCATCTACATATTCTGTCTCAGAGTACAACGCATTCACACCAATGCATTTCATATCATTTTACCTTGCAAATTGTGTATTTTCTGTGATTATGGGTTTCTACTATTACATATTCAATTTCACGTTTTGTAAGTACACTGTAGAAATACAATACTATTTTTTTATCTGTGTTATGACACTTCAATTTAACTGTTATTTTTATAACTCCCACTTAATAAAGAGAAAGACAAAGATCTCGTTGTATAAAATACTAATCAATTCAATTTTAACTTATGCCATAGAAACATGGATTTTAAGGGGAAAAAAAAAAAGAAGATTTTAGAGACTTTCGAAAGGAAGGTTCTGTGAATATCCTTGATGCAGTCTTTAATAATAAAAACTGGAGAAAAAGAAACTATTTCGAAATAAATGAGATTTTTAAATAGCGATGGTATTATAAAATCCATAAAACTTAGCAGAATGAGAAGAGCAAGATTGTTAGTAAGAATGAATCCAGAACAAACAGCATTAAGAGTTTTCAATCAACCCCTTCAATAAAAAAACAAGAGGAAGTTCCAAAAAGGGATGGAAAGACTGTGCGGACGAGGATTTTGGTATCTTAAAAGTAAAGAACTGGAGATCAATTGATGAATGAAGAGCAGAATGAGATAATCTTGTGAAAAAGGACCAAGCATACAAAAGTTTGTCACATCAATGCTTTTGATAATTTTTGTAGTAGTTTGTTAATTGAAACAGATTATTTTAGAAAAAATTATTAATTTTTTTAATGAGTTACAAAAAATTCCATTCTTGAGAGTGGGTTAGATTACCGTATTCCAGAATTTCATTTTTGAAGTTTAATTATCGAGACATTAAGTGCCACGGAGTTACACCAATATTATGGTTAGGTTTAAAAATGTGAAGAAAAACAAAACTTCTCGTTACTCTCATAATCATAGAATCTTAATGGCATATTTGTCTTTTTTTTCTTACTAAAACATCCTAAGCGAATTTTCGTCAGAATTACGAAATTTGAATACTATTGTTCTTTTATTATCAAAATGTTCTAAGAGAGAAAGACGCTATATCCTTCATTATATCATTCTACATCACATTGTTTTTCACTAGCAATTGTGTAATATTTATTTAACCAGCATACACCTCTTGTTTATTTCACTGGTTATATACATCGATTTTCAACTAAGTTTTACTAATAAAATTTCATAACGTTTCTATGATTTTAATAATTACTTATTTATACAATTATAATTTTTGGCAGCTCTGTTAATGACAATTTCTTAATAAATTTTTCATACAGGTTTTTGTGTTTGAACTTGAACAATTTTTTTTTATTTCTAAGCTAAAGGTATATTGATTTTTTCATTGTTATTATTTGCATCTTATTCTTTGTAGTTTCAAAAATTCATTTTTCAATTGTTTGTACATAAAACGTAATAATGCATATCTTATTTCATCAGGCCTCTTGTTCTTTTCGGATAAAGTTTTCTTTAAATACTTAATAAAAATCTGTTAAGTTGTTTTATATTTTAATATTTACATTTTAATTTTAACAAAGGTAACAAACATAAAGTTAAATACTGAGTAGTTATTTTATATTTGTTTAATTCAACGAACTTTAATATTAAAAAGATTTTTATACATAGTATAGATTTTTTTTATAAAAACTTCATAAAATTTTGAAATTGAAATATATGAATTTTTTTAGCAAAATTTTCAACTGCACTGTGATAAAGAGTAATATAAATGACTATTTTTTTGTAACATATTGCAAAATAATGTAACTTGTCAGATTTTGATAGAAATTGTATTAATAGGAAATATAATCACACACTAAGTCCTAAAATTTGTTTTCATAAAATCAAATATACATATATGATAGATTCAGATTATCATTTTGTCATTTCCAGCTTATGATATTATGTATCATAAGCTGTGGTACGTATGTAGGTGATAAATCTTATACTTTATATTCTCTTTTTATTTAATTCCCGACTATTAAGTTTTACACCTTTCATCACTATAAGCGTGGCACCTTTTGCATAGTGGTGCACATAGTGGGCGTGCCCCGAAAGTGGATGGGTCTTCGTAATTTAGATGCAGGAAAAAAGCAGAAATCCCTCAGAAGCATCATTTCACATGCAGAACATTGCGACCACGATATATTTTACGTGCTTCTACCACTACAAAACGGAGGATCTTCGAGATGCAATGAAGGTCTCAATTGGAATGCAATGGATGAATCAATTAATACTTCGTAACTAAAGAGAATGTGAAGCGTATCACAATACTTTCAATTTATTTGTAGTAGGGAATTTATCTCCTGCTGGAAAACATTTTAAACAAAGAAAAGTAAAGCAATTATCTTGAAAAAGTGGTTAAAAATTCCAGATTTAAAAAATAAAAATAGCGGTTTTCCTCCAAACACCTTCTCTTGCTAACTTACATAAACTCTCTATATGTATGCTTAACATACACACACATACATAATTAACATATAACAATGATAAATGCAAAATCACAGTTATAGGAATATACTTCAGGATTCTTTCTGAGATGGATATTACCAACCATTTTACCAGCATCAACATTTTCATTGGAAAAATTTTAAGAAGGTTAATTAGAAATTAGGAAAATATAAGTGGAAGAAATATAAAAGTTCATAAAAATGTGCTGATAATTTAACTGAATATTTATCTTCACATGATTAGGAATGTATTAAATATATATACTAAGAATATATAATAAGAAAAATATATAATAAGAATATTAAATATATAATAAGAATATTTAGATATATATAATAAGAAACTATATATTTCTCACTTTCATAAGCGGTAATTCCCATGCTTTAAAAATATAGACTTCATTAATTTATCGAGATCTGAGCCATACATAAAAAGTTTTCTTTTTGTCCTTAAAAATGATTACAGCAAAATCCGTGCGATCCCGAATTTAATGACAAGAATTAAATTTTTCTTTAAAGGAAAAAAGTAAACAATTGCCATTTGCAACATAATCCCGTTGCTTTTGTAACCCTGGCGCGAGAAAGGAAAGTTCTTGGTAAAACATTAATTTTTGCCTTACATTATTGTGAGTTTGAGCTAATGTCAAGCAAACTAAGACTTTCCTTTATCAAACACAATGCTATATTAGTATTAATAGAGCAGTTATTTAACAAACGAAGAAAAAACAAAAACATGCCTCATTAGTCGGAAACAAGGTATAATTTTATGTTCTTCGAATAAAAAAACTGCATGTGTGAAACGTAGATTTTGCCTTATTTATTTTTTTGCGTACACGAATTAGGTAAGTAAATTGTGAAAAGTGACGTCATGAGTTATATCACGCAAAAAAAAAAAAAAAAATAATAATAGCGTAAAGCAACAAAGAAACTACTAAAATTTGTGTGATTAAGACAATATTTTCCTCAACGCATATTTAAGACTAAGATTTTCTGGATATTTTCTACTTATGGTTTAAAGTTGAAAGAGATCAGTTCCATTTGGCCTTGTTACAATCTTACGGGCATAAACTGCTATATTTAGCATTGTTATTCATAAGTCTTTTATCATTATTAAAGTTATAAGGTAAGCATTTTTATACTAATAATTATATTGCATTTGTTTTCCAAGTCATAAAAGTGAATTACATATAATTTTGACATGAAAATATAATTTTTGCGTGTATGTTAGTGATGATACCACACTTAAAAAGCTGAAGATACTGTAAAAATAATTAAATATCTTTATATTGTTTTAATATCTAAATATAAATATTTTATAAAATAAATTTATAATAATCTTATTTAAAATTTTTTCTATGGAACCATTTTGAGGAAGATATTCCAATTAAAAGTCAATATTCTTTAAAAATAATTTAATTTATATCTAAACATATATTTATATTTTTTAATATATTGATAAAAATTTAATTTAATAAATTTATTATAATTTTATATAAAAAAAACATTTTAAAGCCTAATTCCATGAAAAATGATTAAATCCATACTCCCACTTATTTACATTAGTTTAATGTCTAATAATCATTTCACATAATAAATACAGTATACTATTTTAAGCAACTTAGGAAGTCCTTTTAGGTATTGTGATAATACATACTATCAATTATAGCAATATAAATAAAAGGAAGTTTGAAAAAAAGAATTAAATTTGCATGCAGTTTCGTTAAAATATTGAACAAAGATATTTCTAAATTTCAAATGTTAAAATATAAAATCTATTTAAAATATTACATTTTGATATCTTTCTCATAAATTTTTAGGGATATTTTATATTTTATATCTTGGCAACATTTTTCATCGCCAAAAAAAAAAAAAAAAAAAAATCAGAATTTAGAATCATGGATTATACGCCACCTGTGCCCAAAAGAAGACTGGGGTCTCCACAAGCATAATAATCCTGTAAAAATTAGGAACCAGAAATAATCATTACAGGGCGAGGTCCTCTCTGTACCGCAGCTCCGCCTACACTCTTTTCCTTTGCAGTCGTGAAGAGTGGTTTGGAAGGGGAAGTAATACATGGATGTTGTTTCAAGGTGCATCCGATTTTCACAATGTATAAAAGATAGATTTACCTATTGGCGATGTAGTCCATTATTAAGTTTTGTTCAGCTATTAATTATTATGCTAAATGTAAAAAATGACTTGCCATGATTCCAGACAATAGCAGAGAAATTAATTGTTATCACTTTGTTAAAAAAAAAAGACACGAATTGCATTTAATGCCGTGATGCACAAAGATGGGCACCCAAATGATTTTCTTTTAGCTAGTAGATGAATGGTTAGACGTTAAATACAAGTATTCATGGGTTCCTATTTTATTTAATACATGGATGTTTGTAGTTCTATGGAATCCTTTTTAAATTGAATGACCGAAATTTAGCAAAAATTACAACATTTTTATACTTAGTGTATCTTGTTTTATTAGTGTAAGGTTTTCAAATTCATATCGTTTTAAATACTTGATTTGTAATTTCTAACGGAAGCTTTTATATTGTTAATCAAGAATGACATTTCTATTAAACTGTGATTATTTCTAATTATATTTCATTATCTAGTCATTGTGATTGATTGATTATTCTGATTATTCGAAGTATCATTATTATGAATACTGATTTACTCATTTTTGAATATTTTTGCAGCTCAAAATGAACACATTATGAAATTAATTTAGAATAAATTTGAAATGAAGAATACATTAATTAAAAAGTGGTAAAACAGGGTTATTTTAAAAAAGCAATACAAAGTATAAAAAAAGATCAAAATGAACCATTTTATAAAATTGCATTCGTTTATTGTAACTGTTCAAATTTGTATTCATTGAATCTATGTAATTCTAAAAAAATTCTGTAAATATTTTTCCAACAATATAAAATATAAATTTATATATAGTTTTCAGACAATATAAAAATAAAAAATAAAAATTTATTTCACAGAAAAAATACAAATAAATTTATAAAATTTTAGTTTTTTTTCTAAAACTATAGTTATGAGCAGAGTTATTTAATTATTAAATTATCTAGTATTACACATATGGCAAGTTTAATTTAAATATACTATACAATTTAACTAATATACTATATAATAAAATTACATGGTATTTTGGTACATAAATAAACTTATTTTATATACAAAATAGAAATATTCTTTACTCGCATTTTCAAAATTTCTAAAAGAACAATTTTGTCATTTATGGCATTGCTTCGAACAGCAAGAGATTATTTATACTACCACGACATATAAAAATCCAAAATTGAAGGTTAAATGATGTTTTTATTTTATTCTCTTTCCTATCATCAAGCATTCAGCTTCTACTTTAAACAAGGAAAATTGTAATTTCTTTGTTTATATAAATTGAACTTGTTGATTGTTCGCTGAAACGCAGCATGTTTCAATTATTTACCATTGTGACGCGTAATGGATGCTCTCACACGCATTATGTGGATAACAATCTAGGTCAACAGAGCACTTCCGCCTCTTGTAAGTATTGTCTCCTGTAATTTTCAATATTCTTATTGAAATGTTTCCTGCATATAGAAATAACTATTAATAATAGGAGAATTTCATTTGGTACCCGAACACGTTCCGAGAAATTTTTTGAAACACACTGCATATATACATTGTAACCATTTTTTCTTATTTAATTTTAGAAAACATTAATATTGAGCAAAACTAATATTTGATATTTGCCAATGTTGGAAATGTTAAATTTGTATACAATTTTAAGCGTTTTCTAAAAAAAACTTAAAAGATGCTACATTAAAAACTATTAAACATATTTGAAAAAAATTAATACCAAATAATTTTTATGTTATTATCTAGAGCATGTACTAAAATTTTAAGTTTTTGTTAAAACAATAAAAAACTACGGCCAGTTGAATATTTATACTGAAATTTTAGCCAAATTTTCTATGCCATTATTCGAATAACAGGCCATAGTTTGGGAAATATTTAAGTGATTAAAATTATTTTTGTACATTCTCTAGAAAAAAAATTTACAGATCAAGCTCATGAAATTTTATAGTGATATTATAAAAATATTTTGAGTTTTAATTTTTGAAGCTGCAAATTATAGGAAAAAACGAGTTCTGAAAAATTGCGTTTAATGATTAAAGTATTGTGTCTTTATAAGATATTCTCATATTTGCTGATTAATTTTTTATTTGATTTGCTGATTGATTTCTGGAAAAGTATTTATTTTATATATCTTTTAAAAGCTTACTAAATTTGTATTTGAAAACTAAACACTGTTTAAACTAATTTCTAATACCATTCTGGCCCTTTAAACGCCCAATTCCGGTGCTTTAAATATCCACTTTCGGGGTTTCCTAATCTTAACGAAATTCTTCATATCTCGGAATCTTATAAACGTAGAGAAAAAAGCAAGCCTGTTTTGGAAAGCTATTTAAATTCCTTATTTAATGCGGCATTCCTGTTAAATTTTGAATATTTTTAAAGTCGTTTTCTCTCTTCAAATATGGAGTTTCTGCTGGTATGGCATTTTCTGGAAATTAAGGATGGAATAAAAAATATTCAGGATTAATTTAAAAATTAAAATAATTTCATTCTCATCTCTTTAAATATTATAAAGTGGAATTATAATAATTAAAATGAAAAAGTTAAAAAATAAGAATATGCACACGAAAGTAATTATTACATTTATATATATCATAAAATTTTCATATAAGGAATGGATACATTTTGTCAGAATGGGCAAAACTAAATCCAAAAAATTCTCTTTCCCTCACTCTCATTATCTTTCTTTTGTTTATATATATGCATTTTCTTATTTACATACTGTCACAGTAGTCTATTCTAAAATGCTACCCTGGGAAAATATTAAACTAATATGTAATTGTATGATTTCATTGTTAATTCATTTAAACCATGCTTGATGAAGTTATGTCGTCAAAGAACCATTACAAAATTATAATTGCTCAAATTATATTATCAATGAACAATGTGTACTGACTTAAATGTTCCATTTAAAATATTTAAATGATTTTTTAAATGAGCATTTGAAATAAGTTAAATATCTTTAAACTTTTGAGAATTTAAAAAAATATTTGGATTTGCGTAAATTTATGTGCTTATGAGAATCATAGAAAGTTAATCCTTTAAAATGTAGCTTGCGGAAAACAAATTATGATGATTAGTTATAATCAATTTATTCAATTAAATTTATATATTTTATAGATTTCTAGAGCGCTTATTAAAGTTAGTTTTTATTTAAAAATTTTTTTCTCATAGAAAAATAATTTTTACACTATTTATTTTCGAATATTTTTAAGTTGAAAATTAACACCGACGTTTCATGGATGTTCAAACGCTGTAGTTTCCAGATCTCTTTACTTTAATCCGTATCTTTTATGGTATAATTTATTTTTAAAATATGTAATCCTTTTTCACTGGTACTTATTTATAATAAATGATATTGAAGAACTTGATTTAACTTATTTCGAATAATTTATGTTACAGTATTTACTTTAATATGTTTTTTATCACTGAAAAAATATGCATATATATGTGAAAATATTGGAATTACTGCATTTTTAGGTTGCATTAAGTTTTTCCTTATCTTTTGTTCTTATTTTATAAGTTTTTGAATGTATTTGCGTTCTTCATTACCACTTGTTTGGTAGATAGTTACTGATGCGTGAGTGAATTTCATACTTTTCAAGTGCACTTTGACAATGAAAAGGAGCCGTAGCGAGCTTTCATTGCCAAAAGGAATGTCATCACCATTGTGTTCAACATTTACTTCACTAATGCGGTAATTAAGATAAACAGAAAGTCTTTGCACCTATTTGTTCCTCCATGGCAGGAAAATTCATTGTTAAAATTAAGAAAGAAGTCAAGGCGCATTGTTTCTCAAGAAGTTTCCTATCACCCCGGAATAAAACACTAATAACCAACGAACTTCTGTTATTTTTAAAACAAACTTTTGGTAAAACGTTTATTTTTGCGAATTTTAGTATCAAAAAAGATGGCCATCGATATGAATTCCATTTTCAGTTATGTAGTAGATATGCAGGTAAAATGAATCAATATTCTTCCAAATTTTCTTTGTAATTTGATATGCATTTAATTTAATAAAAATATGATTGCAATTTTTTGCTTTCATAAGTTTAATAAAATGACGTGCTTGTGCGATGAAAATCATAAAGTTCTTGTAATTGTATTTTTGATGCATAATATGATTTACAGTAAAATTATATAATACTATCACATTATATTATTTTAAAATATATTAAGATATATTTTGTTTCATTTTTTGTGTAGATACGGTACAATGGTATTTTTATAACAGATTTATGATAAAAGATATTTTTTTAATGATTAAAATCATATTTTTCTCAAAAGCGCGTGTAAAATAGTATTAGAAAAGAAATGAATATTAGGACTTTTAATTTGATATATAAGTATCAAAACCACCTTTATTTTCATGAATATTTCTGTGTGCTAAGTGTAATTTGAATGCTTTAATTACATTTTATATTTTCTAATTTGTTAAATAATGCTGATATGATATGTTGTGAGCATAAAATATTTGTATCCTAACCAGTACATAGATAATTATAATTTTCTTAAATTATCTGTTAATTGTTGAATAACATTCAAGTTGAAAAACTTTTACTCTTTTATTATTAGAAAATACTCAAATTATCTTCAATTACTACAGCATTTAAGTGAAGAAGTAAAATAGTAATTTTTTGGAAGCAGAAAATGTGGAAATTTCAGAATATTTTTGATTTTAATATTTTTTATGTAGTCATTTTGTATTCAAAATATTAAAACTTTTGCATTATGTTCCCAAATTTATTCTTTTAAAATGGTACTAAATTTTATAAAATCAATTCAAATGCATTTATAAAACTATAATTTATTGAACTAAATGAGCGAATTCGTTTCTAATCATATATTTTCTGATTATAAGAATTTAAGAGTGATTTAAATGAATTTCCATTAAATATTATTGTAGAACTATTTTGGAATGAACACAGTTCCTTGTTTAAAGCGTTCAAATAACTTTTATCATTGTAATATTTATGCAACAATAATTTAATCTGAATAATTTTAAAAATATAATTAAATGTAATTAAAAAGTTTACGTATTATTATTTTCAGATAAATTTGCAATGTATAAAAGTTGTAAAACATTACACAACAAATTATCATTAAAATTTTTCTTTGTTTTTTTGCAATACGTAAATTAAGCTTTTGAAATCAGTGAAAGAAAATCCATACATTTAAAATTTCCTTTGTAAAAGTTTTTATTTCAGAAAAAAGCTAATTTTGCAAAAAATGATTTCATGTGCTTAGTTTTAAGCGATTCTGTCCTTTGTCTCAAGAAAATTATATATTTTACTAAGTAATTATATAGAAAATCGAAAGTGATATCAAAGTAAAAAGATTTATTTTCAGTCGATTGTTATTTGTAAAACTATTTTTATTTTGTTTTTATTTATAAAAATATAATTTTTTCAATTATTATATATGTTGAACAAATACTTAAAGCAACTCTTTTTAAACTTATTCATGAATAATTTTTTTAAAACTAGTATAAGATAAATTTTATTTATGTTTGTAAATTCATGTTAAAATTAATAATAAAATTAATTATTTTTTCTTGTTTGTAAACTGATGCTAAAGTTACTTGATGAATTTTGCTTGTAAATTTAACATTTTAAAGGAAACAAATAAAAAAAAAATTAAAGATTATTTATACGTAATGTTGTTTTATTGCAATCTAATTTAAACTTCTTGTACTTTTTATTTTTTATATCTTATATAATCAAATGTATAAAGATATATACAAAATTATATTTACCATTAAGTTACTTTTGCTATAGATATGCACTAGTTTTACAATACATTATATTCAATATTAAAGAATTAATATAAACAATACATTGTTATTAATGCACATTTTATTTGTTGAATTCATATTCTAATGTAAGTGATATTTGACGATATTTAAGTTTTTTTTTAGAATTCGTTCATCATTTTAGAAAGAAAACATTTTACCAAATTACATTAACTAAAAAATAATTTTTTTAAATGTAATTTATGCTTTTTATTTTTCACCAGTGTTTACAAGTAATAAGCAAATATAAATTTCAATATACATTTATGTTATTTAATAACATATTCAAATAGCATACTAAATGTAATCCAAATGTATAGTAATATGTATATTTTTTAATCATTTCTTTGATATTATCACAAATATAACGCTTGGCTCAAGATTCGACTATTATAGTATAACTAGAATTTCAACGTATTAAGAGCAATTTAAATGTTTGCTTGAAAAGAGTTAATAGCATTTCAGAATGTTTATATGTATTCCTTTCATTATGCTACGAATTTAAATTTTAAATTCGAAATTATAATATACGAATTTAGCATATTAGAAGTATAACATAAGTAGCACTAATTGCTTTTTTTATATTGCTCATTTTTAGCTGGAAATTAAATTTTTCAGATATAAACTTTTTAAACTATATAACATAAGAATATTTTAATCAAATACTTACTTTTAAAAAAGCTAAAAAGTAATGATGTTTATGATTTATATTAGTTTTTATTTCTTTATTTCAGAACGAAATGACGACAGCCTTAGAAAGATTCGAGAGCTTATGGATGAAAGGATGTAAGTCATATTCGGCCGGTTAAATATTTCCTGCAAATTTCTAAAAAACAAAATTATTGTTGTGCCAATCAAAATCAGAGCGTAAAAAATACTACGTAGTTCAATGCATTAAAGTATAAAAACTGTTTCAATATAACGAGTAATGAAAATTGGATTATTTTAAGAAGTGATAATCATATAAACTGTCACAAAAATAAAGAGAAATTATTTTCTGCTAACCACTGCCTGGACTAAAGAATCATTAGCACTACTAGAATTTTAAAAATGTTGTCTAAATTATATTTGGCACAATTTATCCAAACAATCTTTACTTATATTCATTATAAGTCTATTTAATTGTAAACTATTGTGATAAATTGTCCAATTAAACTAGATTGTAAAATTTTTTGTACTGATTTAAAGTTTAAAATAAGTTTAAATATATGTATTGTTTCATGTTTTGAAATAGATTTGGAGTTAAATTCCTAAAATATATTAAACTAATTTCAATTTCATATATTAAAATGCAGCAAATTAATAATATAAAAAAAGGTTTTTTTTTAATTTTTTACTTTTATCGGTGGGCACTAGGTGACTAACCCTTCGCTACAACAAGGCCAGCTACTCATTTATCGTTATCCGGATGTGAACCAATTCACGGAGGAAAGTTCTATACAAAAGTAATAGAAATTAACTGAAGTAAAGAATTTTTACATAGTCACAAATACTATCGAAAAGATTACCAACCAAAATTTACTCATAAAAGGTATTTAAAATTTTGATTTAATTGCTGATATGCATTTGAATATGTAAGAATAAATAATTTTTTCCTAAAAAATGAATATTTTCATTTGAGGAAAACCTATAGCAGATCTGTTTAAAGAAGGATTTTTTTCTACTAAAATAATGAATTTCTTTCTAAAATTTTCAAACATTGCGAAAAAATTTACAGGTATTACTAAAAAGTATATTTCCTGTTTTTGAGTAATCTTGTTCATCCTGAACGTCTAGAAGAAAGAATGTTTTTAGATATGGTCAGGCGAACAAGAATTTCTTTTGCATAAGAATATTATACTTATTGTGTTTATTTTTTAGCTAAAAAGCATTAAAAATATGAATAAATATTAACTTTCTTAGAATACATTATTAAAAACTTGTATTCTATGAAAGTAAAAAAATTTTATTTTTAAAAATTAAAAATAAGAACGAAATAATATATAGATGGTATTACATTATAAGTTTAAAAAGAATTATGATTTTTATAAGCGTGTGTGTGAACAGGTGTTTGAAATAAAATATGTAAACTGAATTAAAATTGATTAAGATGCAGTGCGAATATGTCTGAAGCAATTTTATAATTTGTTTTGTGTAAGAAATAAGACATTTAACGACCCATGTTTAATAAAGTTCTTTATTAAGTATGTAAATCTGAATGAATGCACTTGATTAATAGTATTAAGAAGTGGAAAAAAAATAATTATTTTAAATAAAAAGGTACATTTATTAAAAATTTATTTTGAACTGTACACGTTTTTAAATTTGCGGTGTGTATATTACATTATTAATGAGAAATTGTAAAATTAATGACAATACATTATACATTTGTATTTAAAACTTTAATTTATAGTTTTCATTAAAATTTTTGAAAATTGTGAGATCATTCTCTTATTTAAAATGTTTTTATGCCTAATATAATATGATTTAGAATTAACAAACAAAGATTTCAGTTTAAAGTACAATTTTGTTTATTGTATCATCACCTTTTTTATGTAAGATTATATAAGTAATGTTAAAAAAATCTCCTCTCTCTTTTGCTTTTATAAAAATTTACCATTTTGGTGATAAATTTGTTTGAAATTTCATTTCAGACCCCCCACTGAGGGAGCGATTTCTCCTGTCTTCTATTGCGCCAATGATCGTTACCTCATCAGTTTACGTTTTGTTCGTCTTATTCATTGGACCAGCCATCATGAAAAACAGAAAACCTATACAATTGCGTAGATTAATGATCGTGTACAATTTTAGTTTGGTTGCTTTCTACATCTATTTCCTTGCAAAAGTAAAAAAAAATTTTGCTTTGTTTCATCTTTCGTTATATCATTAGTATCTCATTATTCCATACACGCCAATTTGTTAACTGCTTTTTTATTTTCACCATATTATTGGGAAATAAAACGCGGAAAAATCTAAGATTCTTTGTTTTGGAAGGAAATGCTTTAGAATATAAAAACCAGGTCACGAATGTTATTTAGAGAAATTTGCTTGTTTATTAATTATTGCAAATGTGTTGACATGTTGTGAAAGAATAGCATTAAGACATTTAAACAAAACGCATTCAAACAAATGATATTCCATGTACTTTAAGTATTTCGTATAATAAAAACTGCGGAATGATGCCGTAGGAATTGCTAAAAATGTAAACTAGGTCACGAATCGATGTTCTTTAGAGAAATTTAATGGTTTTTTTATCACTGCAGATGCGAAATGTCGTGAAACAATAGTATTATAAAATATAGATAAAGAGCACTCAAATAAATGATCTTGCACGTGCTTTAATTAGTAGATATATCAAAAACTCATGAATGAAAATAAGTAATTTTTGCATTTTTCATACGCAATCAATGTAACTTTTATATTATTTAAGAAAAGAATACATTATATGCCATGAGAAAAAAATGAAGTATAACTTAATAAATATTCGAAAAGTCCTTAATTTTCTAAGATGCAAAGGTAAATTATTTGCACTTATTTTGAGAAATGCTGATCAAGATATTGGGGGGAAGAAGGATTCAATTACCAACTGCACTTATTTTAAATCGTTTATTGAACTCAGAAATTATGCTTCCAATAAAAAAATCAAAAATTATATATATATATATATATATATATATATATATATATATATATATATATATATATATATATATATATATATATATATATATATATATATATATATAAGAGGAAGCCTGAAACTTTTAAGAGTATGAGTGGTGAGTCATCACTTTATTGTACTAGAGTGTGCTTCCAAGTACTAAGCTTAGTGATAGCGCTTCGCTCTCCCAAGGCACAAGTCCAAGGTTCGATCCTTGGGCCAAGCAAGGTCGATTCAGCCATTCATCCCTTCAGTGGATCGATACACAAAGTACCAAGCATTCCTGGGAGCTAAACACTGGGGGTTTTGCGTTTGGTTGACCACCTAACTAGGACATATGCTTCGCACCTCAGAGCCCTCGGTCAAGAAAACATTTATGGACACTGGAGGCCTTGGCCCACTTTGGTTGTCATAGTGTTTGTTTTTTGGGTTGTCATAATGTTTGTCTTTTGTGACAGGTTTAGTTTTTTTTTTTTTAGTGTGTGACCAAGTAATAAATTCAATGAAATTATATTTTTCCGAAAAATAAACTTGAATCTGTATGAAGGCATGAGAATATAACATGAATGGACTTATACGTATTTGACTTCACCAGATATCAACTTGTAATTATTGATTTTAATTTTATTTGTATTCGCTCACTTTATTTCTACGAGGTGTGGCTATTAAATAATGAGACTGTCGTTGTAAAAAGTTTTATTCTTATTTTATACATAATTATTTATTATCGCCTTCAATGTACACCCCTTCTCTATCCCTGCAACGCTCCATGTGAATTTTCCATTGTTGGAAACAGTGCTGGAAGTCATCTTTTGTCAACTACTTCAGTACTCTTGCCGCTTTCTCTTTAACAGCTTCCTAAGACTCAAATCTTGTTCCTTTTAATGCAGATTTCACCTTAGGAAATAGATAGAAGTCACATGGTGCCAGGTCTGGCGAGTAAGTTGGATGCTCTAACAGTGGAATGCTGTGTTTGGCCGGAATCTCTTGACAGATAACGCGGAGTGAGCTTTTGGAAAAGAATTTTTGGCACCATTTTGGCGCATCTTTTTTTCATGTTCAAACTGTCATGTAAAATTTGCCGTACACATTCTTTATCAATGTTTACAGTTTCAGCTATTGCACGAATACTCAATCGACGATCAGACCGAATCAAACTAACAACTTTTTTGACATTTTCATCCGTTTTTGACGTTGAAGGGCGACCTGGCCACGAATCATCTTCAACGTCTTGTAGGCCCTCTTTAAAACGTTTGAACCATTCAAAAACTCGTGCACGGGATAAACATTCACTGCTGTACACTTTTTTTCAGTAAATTATAAGTTTCAGTATCGGTTTTTCCAAGTCTGAAGAAATTTAACAACAATTCGTTGCACTATTATTACACTAACGATTTTTTCGCCAAAATAAAATAACAATGTTAACGGAAATGAAGGTTATGACTAAACCGTGTTACTTACGCAAATAAAGCTTAGGGCATTTTGAAGAGAAAGCTTCACACTAAACAGCTGACAGTCAATGGCGGACTACGCATGTGCACTTTTGCCGCCGCAGCGTCAGTCTCGTTATTTAATAGCCACACCTCGTAGTTAAATGTAGGAGAGAATTAAGGCGATGGCATTTAATTCATACTGAGGATTTATTTGATAAATTTATTGTACTTATAAATTAATAAGTAAACAGTGCTGACCTTAAAAAGATTACTATATTTTTTCACATTAATTTAATTTTTCTAATAAAAAGTGAATTCATTTCAGATTTTAAGTAATATTATTTTATATACTTAATCCAAATATTTTTCTTATAGGTTTGAAAATCTTTCGATAGATTTGAATTTATTTAATCAATAAAAATTTATCTTTTATTTTTAGGGTGCAAGATACCTGCTAATTATGCGTTCTGAATTACTCTGTGGATCATTAGTTGAAAATAAAAACCCCATTATTCCAGAAGTAAATATATTTCCTATTCATACATAGCTATTTTTGAAAATTGAAATTAAAGTTATATGATGCAAATTAAGAATTTATCAAGCAGCATTGGGAAATAAAAAAAATTTCAAGTAATTATATATATATATATATATATATATATATATATATATATATATATATATATATATATATATATATATATATATATATATATATATATATATATATATATATATATATATATATATATATATATATATATATATATATAATATATACATATATATATATATATATATCTTTTAAATTTTGTACACTTCTACTCAACTCTGTGGAAAATTTATCGTTTTGAAAGAATGTTTACCGACTTATAATCTTTTAACATGTGTAAAAGAAATGCGAAATTTTGGTAAATTATATTTTTCCACAGGCATTCACGCATTACGAATTTTGAAACTAAAATTCTTTGTAATGCAACTATTCTTTTGACATTGAAAAGACTTTCTGTATTTGTTAAATATAAATCACATAAATAAATATAAGCTCATATAAAAACAACAGAAGTTTTATGTAAAATTGTTGGCTATTTAGGTTCACTTCTCCTCTCCATCCGAGACGGAAGTCAAGAAGAACGAAAACGAAATGTTTTTGTGATTAAGGAAACCACTTATATCGGCTGAATTCTCTTGACCACCGTTAATAACTGTCAATATTTTCATTGTTTAGAGTCATTGTTCTTGGCAATGAATTTTGATCACTAACTTTCACATCCTTGCACGGTTTACAACCACCAGGAAAGGTCATTTGAACGCACGCTCTCATTGAGAACACAGTAAAAATATAAAGTTAGTATTGTTCGTGATAAAGTCTTCAATAATTTGAAGAAAACAATTGTATTTATGGTAATTGTAACCATTGAAATACATTATTTCTTTGAAATACAGTATGAGATTTACTCATTTCTTTTAATTCGTTTTAAGAAACTTTTGCAAAATGTTTTTGAAGTTTATTGCATGTGTTTATAGAAGAAGATATTTATGTCAATTGAACTGAATACATTAATTAATTAACCTTAAGAGGAAATTTCTAGAAAACGTTTTGATTATTTTCTAGAAATTATTCTATTTTAAATTCAATATAAAGGTTATCATAGACTGAGATTCAATCTTTATTTTGTTTGAATTCATTAGTTGATAATTAAACACATTGGTATGTTTAGAGTAATAAACATTTATCACTTTTATTTTGCAGCTTTTTGAGCTTGGATATCAATTATATATTGTTCGTTTCATTGAGCTTCTAGACACTGTAAGTACTTTTTGAATTTTTTTACTGAATTTCTAAATAGATGTAAAATGTTGCACACCTTAACATTTATTTGTAAACGGTGCAACTATAATGAGCAATAACAAATTCAAGAAAATCGAGTGTCGTAACATATTTTATAGACAAACAAACTAATAATTTATGAAACATATTGATGGAATGATTTGATTTGACTTCAAAAGGACACGACAACGAACGAAACCAAACCATGGTGTATATTAGTATAATTTACAATTAAAGAAAGACATTTGAAACTTGTACCATTCATTTGACAATGCTTATTCATTAGTTAACAAAATAAAATTTGCATTAACGTTGCAATGAAGCATGTTTAAATAAAAGTGAAACCAACCTATCTATGACTTTTGAAAAATTAAGAACTAAAATGCAAAATATTCAAGAAATTTTGAATCTTAACAATTTTTGTTTTCTTAAAAAATAATATAGTAAAAAAATTAAGAATTTAAATGCAAGTCTATCCCTTTTAAAATAAAATAAGAAAGTAATTTATTTTAATGAATTATTTTATTTTAAAAAGGAATTTTAAAATGAAATGGAACAAATGTTATGTGTTTGAGAAAAAAATAAACTTTAAAATTGATTACAGGATTAGTTGGATATTTAAATCTAATTTCCATTAAATGTTCAACACTTTAACAACATCAAGGCAATTTAACTATTGATTCTCGTTTAATCTTTGCAAATTTACTGATATTTTTGTGAATGTTCAGTTTGATAAAAATGTAGATGGTATTATAAAATAATTTAGATGAATATTTATTTACATTATCTATAATTGGATAATTTATATATTGGATAATTTATATATTGGATTATTTATATAATTGGACTATTTATATACACAATTTTATTAGACTGTTATCTTCTTAATTATTATTTTGCACCGATTTAATATGCAAGAAATTTAAACCAATTGTTTTCCATTTTCTATTTGAAACTCAAATTGATGGTTATATAAATTTAATCGAAATGTGCTATAAAATCGTTACATTTCTTAGGTATTCTTAGTGCTGAGTAAAAAGTATAATCAGATCACACTTCTTCACGTGTTTCATCATTCAATTGTGCCTGTATTTGGTTGGTTTGGATTCCGATCAGAAACAAGTAAGTATTGTCAGCACAAAGAAATCTCTCTCTCTCTCTTTATATATATATATATATATATATATATATATATATATATATATATATATATATATATATATATATATATATATATATATATATATATATATGCATAAACTACTGTACATATGTACATTACTGTACTATTGTACAGATCCCAAAAATTATTCTTCTGTAATTTCCTTGCTAAACATTTAAATTCCACATTGTTGATTATACTTTGCCCACCAGTGTATGTTGACAAAAGTTTCGTATCATTCTATTGGTGTAGAAAATTTAATAGAAAATATTATCTGTGCAAAAGAATTTCAGTAATGATTAGAAATGTTATAAGTATAAAGCCCTTCGATGTGGCCTTCATATAAAGATTCTAAACACGATACTTATTGTATAATAGATATGCTTATGTATTTATTGCAATATGATGGCACATTTGAAGAGAAATTCTTTAGACATTCGATTCAATATTCCAATCTAGATCTCAAATTGTAATGTGGCCCTGAAATGTTTTGAATAAATGTCTTTGATAAAATCGAATTCTACGAAGTAGAATGTAAGAAAATTTTTCTGTAACTGTCAAAGCACGGAATATCAATATTAAAAATTTTTTTGATTCCATATCATGTTATCTACACTGCTCAAAATAATGAAACATATTGAAGTTATGGATTGATATTGTACTTGAAGAATTGTTTCTTTGATTAATAATATATGAAACGTAAATGATATTTGTTTAGTAGAAAAAACACATTTTATTGAACATGTTGGCACCAAAAAATAAGTAAATAAAACACAATTTTTGCAAATGCGAAAAAGCAATAAAAAAGTTTTTTTTAAAGAAATTATTTATCAAGTTAGCGCGATGTGCCCTGGAATTGTCGCCCCTTAACATGAAATCATCTCCCATTGTTGTAAAGAATAAGGGAATTCAATAGGTTTGAGGATCACCGGTGACAGATCAGAGCTCCGTTTCGAACGGTATGGTGCTTCAATGAATGGACAGGAAAGCACAGACTATCATTCTCAGTCAAACCTGATGCTTTCATGCTCAAGCGCTGACTTCGTGGCATTCATTCATGACTTCGTAGCATTTACATTTTGTTTTATATTAAATTGAAAGCCAAATGACCTTCGCTTACATCAAACTCAAAATTTGCATACTGCGAAGTTTGAAAATGAGAAAAACTTGCTTTTGTGATTCTTTTCTCGATTTTATGTAAAAATGAGCTTGCTTATACCTATATTTTGTAAAAGATTTAAAATAAAGTTTAACTGTTTTGAGCAGTGTAGAAGCATTTATTGCAGCACCTGGTGTCTACTATAAATACCAATTTAGAATTCCTCAAAGTATTGCAAATTTTACAAATAAAAGTATAGATATAAAATAGTGCCATCTTCTATAATTTACGTATATAATATGTATTAGGAGATAGTATTTTAAAACAAATATTTATTTCCTAACATAAAAAAGTTACAGAACAAGCAAAAACATTTTAGAATCCAAAAACTTAAGTGATGCCATTCACAAAAAAGTAATGCTATTTTTAATAATTCACTTGCTTTCCCGCAACATCCTCCCCACCCTGGTAAATCTCCAGGAGGATGACCAGCTGCACAGGTCGGGTAATGGTATGTTCATTGGTGCGCAAAACACAAATTTGAGCTGTTTGTCCCGGTCAAGAATTAGTTCCTCAACACGAACCTGAAGTAAGTTTGAAGGGAGTAAATGTCATCTAGTTTTTTACTAATGCATACCACAAAGTTGATAAATTAGCAGGCAATAATTAATCCCATTTGATTCTAAGAATCCATGTATCTTGGAATAAGATTTTCCCAAGAATAGTAAATGGAGAAAAAAGTCCAAAGGGATCATAAAAACTAGCAATGCAGCTTAGTAATCATCTCTTTGCAAGTAGTTTGTCTCTAAAACTCAGAGGGAAGTCTTGAACGCATTCTTCAAAATATCAGAATTTGTACTCCAGTCAATACCTAAGACAGTTGTTTCAGTTTTGAGAGATTCTTCAAGCGTTTGTAGTACATCTTTGAGTTTCAAAGATCTTGTAGCCCATTTTTAAATAGGTAATTTCATTAGACCCTTTAAATTCTTGATCTCATGATATATAATTATAATAAGTGATTCAGTTTCTATTGCAGCAAGAAAGTCATCCATATAAAGATGTTTATCTATCATTGGTGCAGCATTTGAAAATCCTGTGAGATGTTTTGCAGCCAATTCTCGTGTGGCAACACAATATAAAAACGAGTAAAAACAGAATGCAAATAAGGTTGAAATGGTAAACGAGTAAATCCGTAAACAGTTATTTCCTCTGTAAAAGTAGCAATTTGAGATGAATCAGATTCTAATTTGTAATACAAAAGTTTTGTGACATCTCTATCTTCTTTATGTAGTGACAACTGTAAGTAAGTTTGCTTATCATCTTATGTAACAGTGAATTCATGCAATCGAAATCTTAGTTGAGAGTCAACAGTTTCAGGAAGAAGATTCGGGCCAGCTTCCAAAATATTGTTCAGTGAAAGCATTCCTAGAACATACAAGGAAACGTCAAACACAATTCTCCACTTGGTTTTAGATTGTGTTTCCTTTTTTACAGCATGGTGAAGTAGGTAATATACTGGTTTCTCATTGGAATCATCTATTGAACAAACTTTAACATGCTTTTGTTCAATGTAATTCAGCATGCATTTGTCGTATTGTGTCTTTAACCTGAAATTCTCAATCTTTTCTTCTGAGCAAAGTGAACTATTTCTGGTGTAACAGTAGGATGTGTAGTATAAGAATTGGAGCTTTCAAATGCGGAGATTGAAATTGCTTGCTGGCTCCACAAACTTTAAAGTGACAGTTAAACTCATATACGTTGTTCTTGTGAAGTGTAAAAGATTCAAATGCTTGAACTGAAAGTGAGGCAGAATGGACCACTTTAAGTTTAAGTTTTTCAATGAGGTTTGTGTGAACAAAGCTTGCTTGGTTACCATTATCTAAAATGCAGCGTGTTAAATTTAGTAATGCCTGTGGGGCTAGTAACATATATACGAGCAGTTTGCAAATATGTGAAAATTGTTTTAGCATTATGTGATTTATAGCACTGTTGGCTATCAGCAGTTGAGTGTTTTGAACGGGCGGACAAAAAGAAATGTGCTTTTTCTTGCATTTCGTGCATCAGGCACTATTTTTTCTTGGACAGTTTGAAATTCTATGACCACGGTTAGTAAACACAAAGCAGCGAAGTTTTAAGTTTCGGAACACGAATATCATAGTCTGTAACAGTTTCACAATATTGAAACCAATGTCCTGTAGTATCACAAACTGAACAAAATGGTGAAATTTTCTTACTTTTGTTTATTGTTTTGGAATTGACATTAAAATTCTCTACAAATCATACATGGACTTTATGGTGTGATGAGAAAAAGACGTACCTTTAACTTTTTGTGTTGCAACTACACCTTCCACTTTTTCTGCCAAGAACTGCATCAACCTAGTAATATTACCTTCGTTTAGTTTTTCATTCTTGGCATAAATAATCCAGCTGGAACAAATATCATTGTGGTATGCACGAATAATTTTTTGCATTAAAATTCAACCGTATGCTTCAATATTTTAACCACAAGAGCTGTTAAAACTTGAATTCATCCGTTACACTCTATGTAAAGATCATTTAGATGCATAGGAGATGGGTCTTGAATAACATTTAAATGTTCTAAGTAATCTAAGTGTGACTGGATAATTCGATCTCTATTTTCGTATCTTTCCTCCAACAATTTTTCATAGGTGTCTCCTTTTACACTAATTTCCTCAACAAGGTTTTTAGCTTCACCATCTAAATATCCTCTGAGGAAAACAGGCTTATCAATAACAGAAAGATGTGGATTAGCATCTATAGAAGTTTTAAACTGTTCCCAAAAACATTGCCAGTGTTCAGTCTCTCCTGTAAATGATTTTAGTTTAATTGTTGGCAATTTAACTGCATGTGATTGAGTCACAGGCACTGAAGTTGAGTTGTCATCGCCAAATTATTAGTATCCATATTCGAAGTAATAAAGTTATTTGCAGTTGGTGATAGCTTGTTCTGAATAATTTTTCGTTTTTTGAAAATTGTGAATTCACCAGTATCTATATAATTTTCACTCTGCAAATTATCGTTTCCATATTCATCGTCAGAAAGGAAGTCGTGAATTTCGTTATCTATTAGTTTCATATCATTTAAAGCAGTTGTTAAGCGATTAAAAATATATTCAATCTTCTCAATTGAGAAGTCATCGTTCAAAGTATTAATTAATCAGTAGAAAAGCGAGAAACATTACCTCGAACGGTTTTTCGCTTTCGTTTCAGTTGAATAATTATTTGCTGTTTCATTGATCGGCGCCATTGCTTGAGTAGTAAAAAGAAAACACTAAGTTTTAATGTCGGAAGTAAAATAATTCAGGAAGAATAATAAAACAGCAGGGTGCATAAATTCAAGGTCCTGTTTCGTAAATGGTTTTTCGGCACGAGAGAAATTAAGAAATAGTATTTTAAAACAACTATTTATAAATATAGTTCTTAACATAAAAAAGGTATAGAATAAAGAAAAATGTAGTGATAGAATACTAAAACTTAAGTGATGCCATTCACAAAAAAGTAATGTTATTTTTTATAGTTCGCTGGCTTTGCCCCAACACCATGTATGATGTCAGCGTAGTAATACTTTAGTTATATTGATTAGTAAATCATAAACTTTGTATTAGTAAATGATCTTATTAAATATGCCACAGTAGGTATACGAAGTTTTCTACCAGCCTTTTGCTATAGGAATACTGTCAACATAAAATGTGAAAGTATTATTGAAAGTACTTAAGTTATTATCATTAATACTGTTTAATTATTTTATTTCATTTGTAATAAAAAGGCAAGTGATTTCAATTTTGCGAAAATGTATAAGGATTGTTGGATAATTTTATGATAAAAAGTATATTTATTTTGTGTATTAAATGTTAAAATAATTATTTTTAGATGGATATCTTGGAATTTTTATGGGCTTAAATTCTACTGTACATGTTATAATGTACACTTATTATGCCATTGCTGCCCTGGGGCCTGAATATCAAAAATATGTGTGGTGGAAGAAATACATCACTAGACTGCAAATTGTATGTATATATGAAATAAAATGATTTTAATCAGATTACATTTTAATTGGAAAATTATTTACTTATCTTGTTAAAAGATTTGTAAATGTATTTAAACTATTATTTTAATTTAAATTCGTGAGGAAAGTAAAAATTTTCATACTTTAAAATGGTTATGAAAATTAGCTTTATAAAATTTTAATTCATTTCTAAAAGTGTTTCCAATATTTATATATTTAAATATGTATAAATAATTTCTTTCCCCGAAAACTTTCTTGAGTTACAAGTTTATATTTAATTTCACTTGCTTTTAAAAATCAATTTACATTTTAAAAATAATTTTTAAATATATCACATCTGAATTAGAAAAAAAGTCAGAATGATTTAATGTGTAACATTGATTGTGATGCCATAAAATGGTTGTTATTACTTGTATTGTCACAAAGCATATTTATTATTTACCTAATTTAATTTTAATTGTTAAAATTGTGATGTAAGCATTTTTGTCCTCTGTTACTGATTGAAGAACATAGAAGACTTATATAAAATCTTTTTTATTTTTCAGATGCAGTTTTTTGTCATGTCGATCTACATGATGGTCATGTACTACATAGGTTGCACTGATTCTAAGCTCACGTTTTATTTTTGCATGTTTTTATCGATTTTGTTCTTTTTCCTTTTTATCGATTATTATCGTAAGAGCTACAACAAAGGGAAGGAAATCAAAGAAGCATCAAATGGTACCCACAGGAATGGAATTCCGAGGGCCTACTTAAAAGCCTCTAAGAAAGATTAAATTTTACAATTATTTGTATATCAATACTCAAAGGATGACTGCAGTTCCTTGTTCAGTAAAAGTGCCACGATTTATCCTTGTTTTCGGACAATAATATTTCATTTCATGTTACATTTTGTTTTGTAATCATTAAGAACACTTCATATTAAATTAGATATTTATTGGAAAAAATTGCTGAATTTAAGTTCTGGGTGAAATACATAAAAGAAACACTATAGGAATGGATTTTCAGCGCAGTAGGAATATGAACAAATTCAGACCTGATTTTCTTTACTTTTTTTCATTCATTTTGTTAATTTGTATAAAATGTTTTTATATAATTTTTAGAAATTAATCGAATATATTTTGTTCCTCTAATAAAATTGTTCCCTTTACTTATTTTTATAGCATTTGTGAATCTTGTTTTGATGGTAATAAAACAATGCCTTGGTAATTTTACATTAGTATTTCTAAATTTTTAACATATCACTTAACTCCTATATGCACCTAATTTTTTCTAAATGGTTTTTGCGTATTTCGTTATTTCAAGTTATAAAAATATTTGACCACTTTTGAAATTGTCCTCAACAAATCTGTTTAACGAATAAAATGCTTTAGAAAAATAACCATGAGCAAGTTACCCCCAAAATACAAATGTCTCTTCATATAACATAAAATGTTATAAATTAAAATGTATTATCTGTTTCATTATTATTGAAGAAAAAATAAAACTTAATTTGTAGTTAAGTTACAAATCAGTTGAAAGTTATTCGTAAAGATGTCACTAAATTATAGAAAGATGCAGAATTTTAACACACAACTTTAGACTTCACTAAAAACATCTCTCTTAAACTATTTTTGAATTTTGTTACGTTATTCCCTATATGCATTTATAAACTGATATTTATATTATCACATGTGTAAGAGCTTATTAAAAATAGTAGAAATAGTAATTTTATACTACTAAAAATATTTTCTGACTTAAGTTTTCCCACTTCAATTTTCAAAATCTTTAAAATTTTATTTCAAATAACATTAAACTTGGATCAATTAAGAAATATTTTGATTCACTGAAGATTATACAAGAAACAATGCATATTTTAGTTATTCATTTTGAAAGAATGCGGTTATTCTAAAATCATACATTTTAACTTAGTATTTTTAGTGTAAAAACTTGAAAAAAATAAGATAAATAGTAAAAAATAGTTTTCCCATTTTATAATTCTATTTTACAAAGTATCTTAAATATGAATGATCACAAGACACATTTTAAAATATCATTAATATAGTCTAAACAATTTCATTAAAAAGGGTTATACACAAAGATTTGATCATAATGTTTTATATCTATTGATTTTTATTTTGGAAATGTGTTAAAAATTACGTTTATCGTATTACGAATTTTTTTATTCAGTATTTGGCTAAGCTCTCTTGGATAATTGTTACTATTGTTTTCATTGAAATTGAATTTATTAGAAATCATTGTTTTTACTTAAAATCATTCAACCATATATTTCCTTCATTAACAAATTAAAGATTCTTTTTAAATTTTTTTATTTTGTTTATTTACTAAAACTCAGAAAATATTTTAGTGCACACATAGAGAGTATGCATTAATGAGTATATTCATGCATATACTTGGATCTAAAAACTAAATATCCATTGAAAATTTTTAATTTTTTGGAAACCAAATTGAGTTGGCGTGGCAGAAATTTCTTTCAGAGGTGGATAAAAATGTGAAAATATAGTGCATAGCAACCAATCACACATTAATTGGTAAGATGATAATTACCAATATAGTATGCAACGCAGTAATGGAATTTTAGAACATCTTCGCGAAAGTTATGCATTCTAATGTGGAGAGCTATTGCTTGGAAAAAGATTTATTTAAATAAAGAAAATTTATTAGATTTATTTAGATAGGAAAGATGCGAGTAATATTTGAGCAAGAAAAATGTGACAACAAAATCACTAAAAGAATAAAGATTTATAATTTTTTAGTTAAAAAGAATCTGAATTCTCTTGATATACAGATAGAATTAATGTGGGGCATTTGAATCTTCACCCACATTTTGCTTTTAAATAAGTTATTTAGCAATATAAATAAGTTAGATTTTTGTGATGAACTATGAAATTGTTTTTGATTTTTAAATAATTATGCAATATTACTGCATTAAAATTAATGTGTATATAATGCAGTTTCTTATCAATTATTAATAAAAACAGCAAAACAATACCTTTAATTTAGATTGCGTTTCTCAGAAATATTGTGTTATTTATTAGATACTGTATGAAATAAGCATTTAATTAATCATGATTTTAGCATTCAATGTCTTTTTTACTTAAAATAACAAAATGTGAAATACTTTTCCATATGAATTTAATTTACTAATACACATTGGCTGATTGTATGCTAAATAATATCGCATTTAAAAATAAGTTTCATACTAATACTAAGATACACTACAAAAAATATATATATATATATATATATATATATATATATATATATATATATATATATATATATATATATATATATATATATATATATATATATATATATATATATATATATTCTAAATGTGGATACATGCTACAGTGAAAAATAGGAATATTCAAAGGAAGAATAATAATAATAATTGCATAGTTTTTTTGGTAATTTGTAAAATCTAACGTAATGAAAAAATATGTTATAATGAAAATATGAATGAAAATAACGATTATAAATGAACGAATGTTTACTTATTGACCTTTCTTGTACAAGATTGATAATACGAGTTCAATAAACAAAAAAATTTCAAATACCTAATGACACTTAAACTAATTATCAATATTGTTTCTTAAAAATAATTTCATCTGAAGAAAATATAAATAAATAAAGCATACAAAATTTCTGAAATGTAATATGTAGCACAATTTCCCAAATATGTTGATATACTGACCAATGAAAAATAAATTCCTAGGGTTATTCAAAAATGAAATTTAGCATTTATCAAGAGAAAACTGTCATTATTTAGTTTCTGCATATAGTTGTCATTATCTAGTTTAAAAATGAAAACAGAATAAAATGCATAAACAATCAGTGCATAAATTTATTTAAGTAGTAAATTTATTCAAGTATTAATTTTAACTTAATTTTAACATAAGTAGACTGTATTGGTCTTCAAAGATGATCCGAAAGTATTTTACGGAAGAAGTACATTGAAGCAAATGATTGGTTGTTTTTAACCGACATTACCAGTCACGTGGGGACCGTGACATATATGAGCTAAGCAGAACAATCTGTTCCTAAAGGTACTTGACCGTTTGTTTACCAGAAATCATCGGAGAAATTAAAAAAACGAAGGAAAAGGCGAATCATTCTTTATTTTAACAATGAGAGTTTCCCCACATATGCTAAAAAAAGGAATTTTTGGTCGACCAAAATATCTAATTGATGGGTCCTTCTCAGCATATTCCTAACTTGGGACCCAATGGCATTTACATTCAAGCACATCAAAAATAAATTCAATAAAATATTTTCGATACCTGATAAAGCAAGGGTCGCGGTGACCTGGTTGATTAAGATGTTCGTTCTCATTATTCGAAGTAATGAGTCAGAATTACAACCCAACCAAAGATTCGTCTGTTAGTTAATTGTGACTAGGCATATTAAATATGTCATAGTTGCAATGTCCTCCAAGTGAACTGATACCTCTGGGGGTCGAAGGTCAAGTATTGGGGGTCTTCTGCGTGATTCCTATTTCTAAATTGCGAAGACTTCCACTCGGCTTCTTCTATGTAATTGGTAGAGCCCAACTTAGAGCAAGGTAAAGATAAGCTTGCTGGTGCAACAATAATCCACCACGAAGCTGTTAATGCATTCAAAACGCATGTTTTGAAGATATTTTAATCAGAATGAAAAAAATGCTTTGAAAATTGGTTCAAACATTCATGGGAAAGTACACATTGTAGTTATAAACTAATTGAGCTGACTTCAGTGCCACGACAACTTATAGCGGATCTTTATATTTTTCCATGACCAAGCGGATTGGGGTGCGAAACGTATATCCAGTTAGATGGTCAGTCTGATGCGAAACTTCCAGCATGGTTGATACTCAGTTTCATCGAGCCCACTGCTCAGCTGCAAAATTGAGGCAACCTTTCTCATCCGAGGGTTGAACCTCTTATTGTGCTTTAGGAGTTTAAAGCGCTACTTCTAAGCTATTGATCTCCATAGAGTTGAAAATAAAATTTCCGTCAAAAATATTTTTATCAGGCTGGATCTATAAATAACAAACCTTATATATGCATTCCAAATATATATTTACATATTTTTTTCTGGGATTTATGTAATCAATGTTAGTTAAAATTTTTTGATAGAAGTTATTAGAACTTTGTCCCAAACTTAATGTAATAAAAAATGGAAATTTGCTTGAAACAACTGATTAACACATCATATTATTCAGATATTTCAAACCATGAAACTATCTTTATCTTTCAAATGTATGGAAGTTCTCAAAATGGATTTGTACAAAGTTATTAATAAAGACATTCTGTCAAAGCAATGATATTTAACAATAGTTATTTTTTTAAAACTATTCATTTAAATGCATTCACGTTAAAAAGACCACTAAAATCATAAATGAGGATAACTAATGTAACCAGTTGATAATAAAGTATTTAACTATGAATTATATTATACTTTGTAAGAAAAAAATTCAGTTGATATTCTAAGTAGATCAATCAAATCAGAAAATCCTTCTTTGGTGACGTTTACCGAACGTTTGCTTTTCCGAAAACCTTTGATGCACTTCAGCAATCCGTAACCTTTGCTGAAATAAATATCGTTTAAAAGATTTTGCATAAACTCTGAGAAATAACCATGTGTGTGAAGCGACATGAAAAATGATAAGAATGTATAAATAATAGCACCTGTTGAGTCACGCGTATATTTTAGTTGATTTAGTTTTCTCATGAGTGTAAGTGTATCGCTTCATTTTTGGGTTCTTTTATTATTTTCTGTATCATTTACTTTTTTAATGTTTAAACAACAAGTATTAATTTTTATGTTTTAATATCTAAAACTTAAAAATATACTTTCATGGAAGATATATCTTGTATTTTAATGAACAATTGAAATCCATTAATTATAAAAAGCATTGAAATATTAAAAAATAAAAATGTGTTCAATGTAAAGAACAAATTACTATTTAAGCAGTATTTTGTTTATTAAATTAAATATAAATATTTTTTCTGTCAAATTTCTAATATTTCTATGCATCACGAAGTATAATTTGTTGTGTTATAATTACAATTTTTGTATTCATGTTCGATGAATTTATATGCAATTTTCATTTTCCATTGCTTTTTAAGAAATACAATAAATTATGAATGAAATTGACTTGGTATTTATGATGAGAATGATTTACATAAACATAAATATCTCCATTTTGTTTTCATTAGTTTTATTTAGTATATTTAAATGTTTTACTTAAAAAAATAATGTTATGCTCACTAAAGTTACAAAAGTCTCTAAACATATGAGTTTTGTGGGTTCATAAATTATTATAAATTTGTTTCTCATTGTCTAATTATTTTTGATCAGGAAAGATATTTGTATTTTTGTCAGTATTTGTTAAAATGTGTCTTATCTAACAATTTCTCAGGAAAATGATATCAAAAGTAGTTAAATGTTAATGCATTAAATTTAATTTTTAAGGATTTGCATGTAATTAATATTAATATTGTAAAATATTTATCGTTTGCAATAAACTAAATTCATAACACAATTTTTTTAAAAATTCTTTATTTTTGAGAATGAGAGCTTAAAGTTATGAATGTTTTTCATTTATAGTTGTTCATAAATTTTATTGTTGGATAAATTTAAGCATATAAAGAAATTAAATTAAAAAAATTTGCATTTTATATTTCGATTTATGATTGATTAACACATGAAATTAGACAATATTGTTTATTTTGAAAGGATAATTATTATTATCCTTTCAAAATAAGATACATTAAAAAATCGAACTTTTCTATTTCGCCGGCGCAGGCGATAAAGTCGCCAAAAATGATGCAACCGGCGCTAGAGGGAATATCTCCGCTGGTAACCTTTTACTGCTACGTTTCCGAAACATGTGACGCGGCCTTTTACTATCAACGACTTTATTTCGACTTTTTTTTTCCATTTCATAATTTTATGCTATGTTGCTATATATACAAATTTAATAATTTCATAAAATCTCTCTAGAAAAAAATCGGATTTTAAAAATGTATCTTAAAAAATAATAATCGTAACAAATTCACATAAAAAATATTAAAAAAAAAAGATTTTGAAATATATGCATCACCCGATAAATTGTAATCTAATATAATAAGTAAATAAATCGAGGCTCTGGCACCCATCATTCCATGCAAAGCGTGAACACGAGAACAACAATTAAATAAATAAATGTAAAAATTTTTATGTAAAACAACATTATTTAAATTTTTTTATGTGTATACTGTGTGTTATCGCCAATTGGCGACTTAATTTTTGCTTGGCGAGATTTGCGCCGGCGAAATGGAAAAGTACCAAAAAATCTTCCAAAATGCGAATTTTTAGATAGACTATTATAAAATGTTAAAAAGGAAAATCTATCGATTCAGGATATATGCGGAGGGAGGCAACATTTTTCTAAAAAATATTGTACTCAAAATTATTTCTTTCTATTTAATAGACCATTTGAAAAAATGTTTTTAAAGATTTTTAAATAGTTAATTTTACTGACCGCAAGACTATGCTTTTTCTTGCAAGACTATTCTATAATAAGAATTAAAGTGCCGTGAATTTTTAGAATAGATGCAATACTAGTAATTGAAAGTGAATTTAATTTAATAAAAATATTATTTATTTAATATATTAAGGAATAAAAAATTCCTTTGTATTTTGAATGTACGGAATATATATATATATATATATATATATATATATATATATATATATATATATATATATATATATATATATATATATATATATATATATATATATATATATATATATATATATATATATATATATATATTTAAAACGTTAAACTTTTATTTAATAGTTTAAATAGTTTATATTATTGATGTTCTACGACGATGAAATTTGCAATAAATGGATGACAAAATTTTCTACTATTATTTTCTTCGTTTCCAAATGCACACATAAGAAGGATTTTATGTTAAATGTTTAGGCTTTTAACTGCTACATAAGGATATTTATTTTGATGCTTCAATAACAATATTTTCAGAACATCAACATGCTAACGAAAACGCTTGTTTTATTGCTGGCGATTAGCTGCTTATCTTCTGCATTGCTAGAGAAGAATTGCCCACCTCCAGAGGCGGTACCTTGCACATGCAAAGCAGGAAACGGTAAGTTGAAAAAGTGTCTTAAAATAGACATGAAACTTTGAGCATTTACCAAAGAAAGAAATTACCAAAGAAAATTCAAAAAGCAGAATACATAATATTAAACTCATATTTAACCAACAATATCTTCAATATTACTCTATTAAAATACTATCCATCACTTATGTTTCCATTTATTTTAAAGAATTAATTTGAGAGTCAGAATTTTAGCAAATAGTATACAGATTGACTAGTGATCAATTTATTAAGTATTCAGGCAAAAGGTTGCTGCATGTCGTATGAATGGATTAGAATGCCAGAAATGAAACTAATTGCATTATTTGAAATTATAAGAATTGAATTATTAGAATTACATATCATTTATGTTACATAAATCGATTTAATTTCAATAATATTTGGCAAAATTACATCTTGAAATAACAGCATCGGTTAATACTTTAAAATATTATTATTATTGATAATTTTTGTACATATATCTATGTTTTTATTTACCAAGAAAATGTAGAGGAGGCTATGATTGCAAATGCGTCTTTTCATGTGATAATTATAAATCTAAATTATAATTAATGAGATAAAGATTATATAATATTTAATCCTATATGTTTAACTTAAATAAATATTGAAAGAAAACAAGTGATACAAGACAAATATTTATGAAAAATAATTGAATAATAGTTACTGATGAAAATATTTTATTTATGAAGTCCGTTAAGTTAAATACATTTTAATTTGCAGATGTTTGTAGCAACAGGGAGGTTAAGTTTCCCTCATTTAGAAAACATTTTTAATATATTTATTTTAATTTCAGTTATATATTTTTTCATTCCAAAAGAAATTTTACTAAAAATTTTATTTCAAATAATATAAGAATGGAAAATTACCTGACACGCAAATAATGCTTAGTTAAATTTTCACCTATGCTTATAATTGGAAATACCCATTCAATTTACTACAAAATTAAGTTTAATTTGTTGAGTGATCAAGCATTTTATTTAGTCCTAAATTTAATAATTGAATTACTTTGCGACAAATTTCAAACAGAATTCACTAAAAATATTACTATGAAAAAAAAAAATAAAAAATAACTTTTTCAAGAATTAATTGTTTTAAAATGCATTTGTACAAGACTATATTTTTAGTTACCACTGAAATGATGGAAACAATCGGGATAATATTAAAAACATTTAACACTTCATGGTTCAGCTTTAATCTTACAATGAAATCGTTATACAAATCATCCAAACAAATATGACGTTATAAACAATGTGACTACATTTCCGAACATATATATATTGTTGAAATATATAGAAGGCTTATTTTTAATTCTTTTTTTTAGGTCCAGTTCTACATTGCTCTGAAATAGGAAATTTAGAAAATCTCCAGAGCCTTCTGAAACAAGTTCAAGGTTATCAAATCGACACTTTAAATCTGCGAAATGTAAACGCTTCATCTTTGCCTGTGGACCTCTTCAAAGGCTTGCACATTGAGCGGTTGGTACTAGACAATTTTGAAGTGGAGGACGCTTCCTTCCGGCCAGGGCGTGCTCATTTTCAAGGACTAGAGGAAAGCTTGCGCACATTAGAGATCGAAAAATGCTTCCGTGGAGAACGACCACTTTTAAATTTGAAATTAGATCACTTGAAAAATTTGCAAGTAAGATAGTTTTCGGGAAATTAACCTTTATTTAAAATGTTATACTTCAGAAACTAATAAATATTTGATCGTTTAGAATATCAAATTTTGCTATCTGATGGCGCTTCTTAGTAAAAAAAATAAATGGTAATATGTTTTAAGAAAACTGGTAAAATTAGGATGATAGTATTTCTAAAATACCCACCATTTTTAAGAAAAACGTTGCACCAATTCTAAGGACAGAATTCCTGAAAATTGTACTTGTCGCAGAGATGCATTATTTTTATTTCTAAACCATTTGTAGATCTAATCGTACATTTTCTCTATAAAGTTTTCTCTATAGAAAAGTCAAAAAAACATTTTACTACAACAATGATCTCTGAAGTTATGATTTTTCTAAAGTATTGTACTATTTCTTAATCATAGTGTGAACTATCAACAAATAGAACAATCAACATTTAAAAAAAATTATATTTGCTTTTGTTACCTTTAGACTTACATATCCAGCAATTGTGAAATCAATTTAAATTAAATTATATATAATAAAAAAACTGAAGCTAAATTGTACATAAAAATACATTGTATTAAAATTATAATAAATACAGTAATAGATATTCTTATTAGTCTGACTGTACTTCAAAGAGAAGAATGGAAGTCACTTTTGTCATCACAATTTCTTTTAATTTTGGGGGAGTAAGTAATGGATGTCATTTGAATATGTTATCCAAGTATTTATCAATGAGTTGGTTTTATTAATTATCTTTAACACATTTCGTAAGAGAAAAAGAAATCTCAAAGAAACTTGAAGAGCTGAACATTATGATTTCACTTAAATAGAAACCTGGTCTAAAACTGGATATTTTTTTAAGAAAAGTGGAAAATATAAACTATTTTGAAAGACAATCAGTTTCAACTCTATGGCAGCATTCATTTTTTTAGAAATCAAAATGATCCAGACGCAAATACAGATAACTCTATAGCATCAATTGCTATAAGGCTCAAGTTGACTAGTTGTGCAATAATTGAAATCCTTTTCGCGAATCTCTTGGTCGTGTTTATTATATTAACACTTTACAAATTTGAACTAATTTCAACATATATTTTGATGTTGTGAGTTGGCGTTGAAAATCCTTTCTTATCAAGAATTGGTTTCAAATTGGCAAAATATTTGTATGCACTTTGCACCATATTTTAAAATAATTCTGGAGTTTTTTGTTCAAGAAGTAATACGGGAAAGTGTTAAGCCAAAATCTTTATCCGTACCTTGAATCTCAAAGTTAAAGATACTTAACTTTTCGGTAATGTCTCCAGAAAAAGCCAAATCGTATCTTCTAGTTTACTGAAAGATTCACTCCGTTTTTTCAAAATTTCTGCTGAGGCATTAAGTAAATCTTTAAAATGCAAAACTTTACTTCTACTCAATCAACGAGATTCCGTAGGAAGTAATATATATCTTAATACTAACAATCTAACTCATCAGTCATCGAACAAACGTTTGGAATGATACCTCAATCGCTGCTTTATTCCAGTTTAATGGTTTTGAAAAAGTTAATTGATGGGCCTTATATTTATATTTAATTGCCTTACCTTATATTTTCTTAGGGAAGAAATCAGTGTGAAAAATCCTTTTCAACCCCTGTTTGAATAGTTTAAAAAAAAGTGATGATTAACGCTCCTTTTCTCTCCAAATGAATCTTGAATTGCACAATAAATAGAAACATTTGTCCTTTACCTGAGATTAGAAATAGATGTTTGCTCATCCAAAAGGAAAAGTTTTGTCATCGACTAAACCATCATTAGAACAAACATATCTTAGTGCCAAATTTTGAATAGGTAAATCAAAACAAGTAAAAAAAAAGGAAAAGTTAGGTCAATCAAAACAAGTAAAAATGAAAAATTAGGTAAATCAAAATATTTAAGTTAGAGTATGTCTAAGAAATGATGCTTAGAACTTCATATGTTTACATTCAACTTTAAGATGGGACTGACAATAGTAGGCTGCGATTGAGGCTAAAAAATGCAATTGTTTTCGTAAGTTCAGAGGAAAAATCGAGGTTAGCTAAATGGAAAATACACGATATCTACTGAAAATATTCCCGCAAGCTACTAATAGCTTATGATCGACTGTTTGATGATTATTGGACAACAACAAGCTCAATCCTTGTCCTTCTAATTGTGCTTTGATTTTTGCATGATAAATACTAATCTTCCTGCTTAACACACTTCGAATAGTCAACTTTTTGTAATTTCAATTAATATTTTCAAGTTATAATAAAAAAGCTACATATGTAATCATAGATGAATATAAAGAGTCAAATTATTCCAACTAGACAAAAAAACTAAATTATCGTTCAGTTTGAGAACTTTAAGAAGAAACGAAATCTATTGTCATTTTCTTTTATTTTCATTTATACAGACTGTCATTTTTGAGCACAACAATATTCCTGAAGTTGGAAATGACTGGTTTGCAGAAGGGCCAAGCAGTTTGAAAACATTAATCTTTGAAGGAAATGGAATTGAAAAATTGGGTGAAAAGGCATTCCAGAAGCTGGTGAACTTAGAATTTCTTGCTGTATCAGGCAATCATTTGACAGAAGTATCTCGAGCTATGTTTCCTTCTTCTGCTAACAAGCTTGATTTCTTAGAACTATCGTAAGAATTTTTAGCATAAAATACTTTTTTCTGTATCCAAATTTTTATATATATATATATATATATATATATATATATATATATATATATATATATATATATATATATATATATATATATATATATATATATATATATATATATATATATATATATATATATATATATATATATATATATATATATATATATATATATATTTGAAATTTTGATATACTTAAATTAATAGCTTCAATAGTTATATATATTAAAAAAATTATGGCGAATTTGCCAATGAGTTTCTTTATATGTGCATTTCATTGCATAAGAGAATACGTTGACGATAGTCGATATTCTATTTCACGCATGAAAATACGTCAATTGTGATTGTAAAATTAGATTTTAGATTATAAATGCTTGACAACTTGCCTACGAAAACAATGTTCTTTACAAATCACGAAAAACTAAAAAGTCCACTATGTTAAATTAGGTATATATATCCCCAAGAATTTTGGTCCAATCCATATGTTTGTGAAATGGAATTAGCTGAAAAAACCGATATCCTAATTGGAAAAGAAAACTAACAAAAATTAATAACATGTAAAGACGATATATACTCATGAAAAACTATTAAAACTGGAGATAAATAAGAAGTTCCGCAATATAAAGTATATTCGTGTTATCATATGAATAAATAATATAAATTTGCTTACATCTTCATGGTTTTATGAATTATTAAAGGTCAAAATGAGTCAAGCATTTCATAAACATACTGTACTTTATAAAAGGAAAAATTTAACACAATAATAGAAATCAGGCTCACTCAAGTATAAGAGTTTATAAAGCTATTAAGAACTATGTTTTTTGTATACAATTTTCTTTAAAAATAAATATCTTTCTACAATGTATCATCAACAACATATCTTTTATCTGATGGCAATTTTTTAAAAAAAGCACTTTTATGTTGATACTTGACATAATGAAGAAATATCATGAATAAAGCAGGAAAAAAGAATTTCATCATATGATAATTTTTAACTATAGGGAATAAAGCTTAATTAAATTCTATCTGTTAACTTAAAATAATAGCAAATAACAATAGAAATATAATAAAAATAATTCTAAAATTTTAAAGTAAATAATTAATAAAATTTTTTTTTTAAATTTTTTGATTTCTTATGGTATATATGTGTTTCTCTAACACACAGCTCTCTACAATTTCCTTTTCTCTATATATACAAATGAATTCGTTAGAAATGGTGCAAAAACATCCATAAATTGTGTGTGTGGTTCATGCTAATTAACATCAGAAAGATTAGAACTAATTACGATTAAAAAGAAATTTTTTGGTACATATGTGTTCTACATTAAATCTATTCATCAATTTTTCAATGCATTTTCTTTCCACATTTCGTATTCTTTCCCTGTTTTGTCTCGTTTTTGCTAATTATATTTGATAATTAGTAAATATATTTATTAAATTTTTGCTTATAATTTGTTAATTAATAATTAATTAGCTAATAAAAATTAACTAATTAATAAAACAGGAAAAAATCAACTATCACGCAGAGAGCGATCTGTTGTAATAATCAACAACCAGCGGAGTAGCAGAAAATAGCCAGCGCACTGCTCTGCTGTGTTTATCTAAGTAATGCTTTAATAATAGCGCGATGAAGTTAAGAAAATCAAGCGTGATGTTGTGGAGGTCACTGAAATACTGCTCACTTCAAAGTGTGTATAAAAACTGAACTAACATGATAAAGTAGAAATAATTATGGTATTCATTTGTTCCAAAACATTACACTGAAAAACAAAATATTACCCAAAACAATCATATTTTAAAATTACAATTTTAAAAACAATCATTATTATAAAATTACAAAATTATTTTAAAATTACAATTAAAAAAAATTCCCTAATAAATGAAATGTGAAAATTTCTTACTATTTTTAAAAGATTATTAATACAACATTTTAAAAACTGTATTTGTGCTTTTGAAAAGTATCCCTGAAATTTTAAAAAATAGTCCATAAAATACAAATGATTAAAACCATTATAAATATTCTTAAAAAAATTGAAAGTAATATGTATTATAAAGTATGTAAATTTTAAATTTTCATACAACTGATGACAAAATACTTTATAGTTGGTGCTCAAAAATATTGAAGAATAACACCCACCTGTTAACTTAAAAGATATTGTCACATTTCAATATATAGAACACTTGATTTTACACTTCGAGAAGATAAAAATTACTAGGCAAAATACTGATCATGTATCGTAAACATCAGAATACTACATTTTGCAGCTTTTATTTATCATTTATAAAATGCTGTTGCATAGTGGTTTGCAAACCTAACTTTACAATCTAGTTGAAGAATTTTAAAATAAATATTTTGTGTTTGACAAAATTCCGATCATCACATCATGACATTCCTCAATTTTTGAGAAATTCTGTTGCACAGCGTTTGTTGGCAGCTGTTCGCAAATGTTAATCATTATCCATTTTATATGCAAATCAGAGCTTAAGTTAACATTACTTAATTTTGTATATGATGTATTTTAAAATTAATTACTTTATTACAGGTACAACAAAATAAGAAATTTACCTGGTGATATGTTCTCTAAAATGCCTACCTTATCTACTGTTTACCTTGATCATAATTTAATCAACGAACTTAGTGAAGATACTTGGTCAAATGTGTTGCCGCAACTGAATGAGTTGGCTCTTAAAGGTAAATAACGCTTATCTTAAATTAAGCGTAGTGAGATATTAATTGCAATAAAAATAAGAATAAAGCTTGATTATTACACAAAATAAATTAGTATTGGTTGATTATGAATCTTATCTTATTCCTTGATGGAATTTTAGAAAAACAATGGACTTTATACACATGATTAGTTTGTTTGCAAAATTTAAATCCTTTTACCATTCTATCTCGAAAATGATTAATGTAATTGAAAAAACAAGAGACAGAATATATATGCATTGTACATTGTATTCTACTTGAGAAATCAGAGAAAGATTTTTATTGCTTCATATTTTCTTTCATAGCTCAACTAACAACTATAGTATTGTAGAAAAAAAGAAACTAAATATCATGAAATACATTGCAAAAATTAGAAAAAAATTATATTTAAAATTACCACCATTTCTTGAAGCAACATCATACAATCTGAAAGCGCATGTAATATTGATTAGGTAAATCAAATATTTTATACTTCCAATGCATTCAAGCACCATTTTACTTGCAATGCAGTTTTTATGTTCCTGCTGTATTGTTCTTTTCCATTCACTGTGGAAAAAAAATCCATCCTCGTTAGAAATAATTTTGTCCCAAAAAATTTTGTATCGCAACGAATAAATTCATGTAGAATGACTAAATGATTAGCTTATATAATTATATAGCATTTTAAAAAATGACTTAAGATTCTTCTTGAGGAAATGACTATCAAAATAATAATTTATTGAGGGAGAAGTAAGGCTCTCTCATTTCTCAAATGCAAATGTAGCTAATGTTTACATGCTGGATGTTAGCAGATATTGCTTCAAAACGCGGATGTTGTCTGATTACAATATCTGTTTGTTAATAAAAGAATAGAGAAATATATATATAAATATATTTTATCTCAAAGAACAATAAAATAAGTTTCACGTTGATTTCACAGAATCGTTTCTTGCAAAACAGGCTTTGAAATTAAATAAAAAAATGTGTAAAACTTAAAAATTTTTAATTATTGTTAATTGATTAAAATCATTAAATATAATAAAATTTTTAAACATTTTTAAACTTTATAAATATATAATCAGAAAGTTTGCTTCAGACATCATTTACATTTTTACATTAAAATGTATGTTTAGCTTTTAAATGACCAGTTGTTAATTCTTTTTTAACATGTTACACATTAGATATTAATGGTAAAAGAAGCGATAAAAAGAAGGTACGATAAAAAGAATTCAAGATAAACTAATTGTGAAATGTGTATTCTTGAAACAGAGAATGATTAATACAACATTCTTAGAATCGCGTTATAAGTACTTCACTTGTAATAAATATGTGTATTTGACATTTATGAACTTATATATTGATACAATTTTCATATTTATGTAGTTTTACAGAGAAACAAACTAATTTTTAAAAAAGTTTTGCTATTTTGTTTAAAAACTATATTTATTTCTAAATTAATAAACTTGAAGTAAATATATTCGTTATTAGCTGCTAGCGCAAGAAAATACTGTGTAATTTTTTAATATTATATATTTTTAAAACTGTATTATAATTAAGAATGTCAACTTATTTCTCTTTTGCAGTCAATATTTTCTTATCAATACTCGCACACATAAAACTCGATAATTTTTTTGAGTATTTTCAAAACATTTTTCGAAAATATGATAAATTATCCTTTTTTCAAGTTCATGCAACTAATTGCTCTGTTATATCTTTAGTTTGAAAGTTAATTTTACAAATTATATCATTATTTTATTTAATTCGATAAAAAATATATGCATGAACAATGAAAATAAAAACCTTTTATTAAAAAATATAAGTTTGATGTTTAAGAAATATCAAACATTTTTTTAGTTCCTATATAATACCATGTATACCAGTTTGAAAGTTTTTTTTAAATAAACTTCTTTTCAACTAAATCAAATAAAATATATCGATATAAAAATTAAACTGAAAAAAATCGATTCTTTTAAATAAAATTACGGGTCACATAAAATAAGAAATATCAATCTTATTAGCTTTTTCACCTTACAAGCTTTCCTTAAAAAATTTTTCACCATATTAAATTTCTCTAATGTTCATATTTGTACGAATTTTAGAAAGGTTTGTAAAACTCCATATTTTTTAATGTTTTAAATTTGTTTGCAACTTGGTCCCAAGTAATATAAATAATATCTACATTTTTAATATAATTTTTAAATTTAAATATAAATATATTAAAACACTTGATTTAAAATACTTTTATTTAATTACTCGTATAAATATTTTATAGATATTTGTACACATGTTTAAATAACAGTATGAAATATTTTATTCTAATATTCAGCTAAATAGTTTAGTACACAAATAAAAGCAAATAATTTTTAGAATTTATATATTCTGTTAGATAAGATGGAATTTTCTCAATGTACATAAGATTTAATAAATTTTTCACAGAAAACGAAATGAATTCGTTCTATTAAACCAAGTCAATAGTTAGCCTAGATATTGGCCTGTGCTATTTTTAGTGCCAATTTATGGCAATTGATAAATTTTTAAAATAATATTTTTGTTCAGCTTAATTTATACTTTTATTAATTTTTTAATTTAAAGTTCTTGTTAAGTATTTCATACTTATTCTTGATTATTTCTTATTTATTAAGTATTTTGTGTTTCTATATATATTTCTGATTCAAAGAATTAAAATGTTATTTAAAAATTAAGATTTATTGACTTATTACATTTAGAGCTTTTCAAGAATATGATAAATTAGTAATTGTAGAGTATTAGGAATCAATTTCTTACATAAAGAATTATCATTTAAGATCATAAAAGAGCATAAAAAAAGCTGACTTGGTTTTTTTTTTATCTCATATGTAGAGTCGAAATGGTAGCCAAATGGTTAGCCTCCGGTTTGATAGTTCAAATATTCTAATCTTACTGTGACTTGAAATCTTGTAGTGGTTCGGATTCCACTTTAAACTGGAGCTTCCGGTTTAATAATAGACTTGATGTACAAAAAATGACCGTTGAACAATAAACTAAATCAAAGAAGTACCACAAATGTTAGATTGTTGTCAGTAATAGTCTAAAAGCACATATGTTTAAAAATACAGCTCTTCTACAGTAATGCTTAGTAATATAATGTAATAATGTAGGATATAGAAATGTATCACAAGATAATTGTACAAAAACTTCTGATGTTTCAGTATATACTCCTGATGTTTCAATAGTCTTTCATAATTGTTGCTTCAAAACTTAATGAATGCAATATATGAAACTTTTTAGTACTTCATTGAACGATGCTAATATAGTTAGACGAGGAAATGCAAGAAAGTAATTAAGCAATTTAAACTGCATCTTGCTCTCACACATGAGCAAAGGATCTTATGTAACATTTTTATGTATTTCGTCAAATCACATTTTCCATTTGATAGAGAAACAATTATATAGCCGATTGTTAACAACTGTTAATTTTTTCTTAAAATTAAGTACTTGCTTTTATATGATATACAACCCTTTATAAATGGTAAAAGATATTTTTGATTTAAAGTTCTTGCATGAATACTAATTATTGATTTGTAATTAAATATGAAATTTAATCCTCATACATTTTCTTTTGAATTCCTCGGGAAATTTCTTCATTTATTTTAATAAGTTAAAATATATAATATTTTAATATTTTTCTTGTGAGAAAGAAATCTTGAGAATGTAAAAAGGATAAAAATTTGTTACATTAGTAATAATGAAAGATACCATAAAAGGAAATCATAAAAGTTGCTGCACATATTGTACATCCCGAAAAATAAATTTACTATTAAATTTACTATGTGAGATATTTTTTTTAAAATATTGCATATTACTCTCAAGTATTCCTCTGCTTACAACAAATTTAGCTTACTTATCCTTCCCGAAAGGAAGCTTTTTCTTTTGATAGATTGATAGTAAAAGTGCTTATTCTTGAGACGTCTGCTAGCAAATGAGGCTCACTTCCCATTCAGATTGTTCCATATACGCACTTGACATCGGATATATATATGTAAAAAACCACAATCGCTATTGCATTTTTTAAGACCATTATATAGTGTGATTTCCCTATTGATTTTACAATACAATGAGTATTTTGAGACTAAAAACAAGAAACAATTTATGAATTGTTTTCTGAGTGATTTAAAAAAAGATTTCCTCCTTATAAAGTTTGAGTAAAACCTATGATTATTCATTTGTTAGAGTCGAAAGATGTCACTTGTAAAAGTTTTCAAGTCATTGTAAAGAGCCATTGACATTGAGCCTAAATTGGGCTATAGAAATGTTGAAACCAAACTGAGAACGGTTTGTATAACTGTTATCAACAATAATTCAGAAATAAACCTCAAATATTTTCGAAAAAAATCCCGTTTAAAATAATTTATATTTGTTCTGTAAAGAATGAAATTATTTCTCTTTCAAATTACGTTTAAGTTTGGTAAGTTTTGTCTAGGTAATAATCTTTTACATAGATTCTAAATGAAACACAAATTAAAACAATCCTGTATGCATCTATTAAAAAATCCTGACTGTGTATTTTTCAGTTGTATTATGTCCTAGATTAATTATAATAATATTTCTAATAAATTCAATATTTGATGTTTTCATTTAGGAAATGTCATAGTGTGCGACGATAAATTAAAGTGGGTGTGCAAATTCAAACTTGGAGTTATATCTGCCGATTGTGTTGCACCAGTTGACAAAAGAGGAAAGAATATTCACCAGTTCTGTAAGGCTTAAAATGTAAACCTGAAATTTGTTAAAAACTGAAGAGATACTTTAAAAGTTGAGTAAATGTTAGTAAATAGTTGCAATACATGTTGAATACTGCATAAGAATTTTTATATTATAGATAATATTTGATTATATGAATATCTCTGTACCATTCACGGTTTGAATAATTCATTAAATCAATATAATATTGAGAACCTTCTACATATGTATATATATATATACATATATATATATATATATATATATATATATATATATATATTTTTTTAGAATACTGTATTTCTTGTAATATTATAATTGACTCTGATTAAACTACATTCAATGAATTTAATAAAAAATAATAAATATATTTTATAATAAAAATATAGGACAAGTTGCAATTCTTAAAATGTGATGTATATATTCATATTTATGTATAAATATTTTTTCTTGAATAAAAAAATTTTTAAGGGATAGTAGCGAAACTTATTATGTATTTGTCTTTAATTTAATAGGTATTAAAATATAATTAGAAGGTATTTTGTATTTTCAACAGCAAAATTCGTAAAAATCATTCGAATAAAAATGCTGTTACCATAAGAATATTGAACTATTAAAAAATTTGGATGATAATCAGCAAATCAATTCTAATGAATACATTGAGTAAGAGAGAGAGAAAGTAAGTGAGCTTTCGGGGGTTGCATTTTAGCTCAGTTTAGTATTCTGATGATCACCCGAGAATCGTTTTGTAATGCTATCTGTAATTTAAGTGTCAAAACTAAAAAAAAAACACTTTATTTAAATATAAACTTCAACGATTAAGCATGATCATCTACTCTTAATTATCCGAGTAAGTTCAGATCATTGTATTTATGTATCTGAGGACGTTGAAAACATTCACATAGTAAAACGTATAAAAAATGTAAAGACAGAAAATTAAATAAGCTTACTATTTAAGAATTTTTAAAATTAAGTTTGTTTAAAACATTTTTTATGGATATTATATTATTTTTGCAATTAAATTATTAATTCTTAAATAATCTTACTATAAGCAATAATAGTTCTTGCAATTAATTTTCCGTAATTTCCTTAAATATTTTGTTGAGAGCACAAAAAATAAAATTCTTGTTTAAATATTTTCACCAGTTTTTTTTTAACTCATAAAACTTACTTAAACTTAAAAATAAAGTTAATTTAAATTTTTTCCCGTACACTTTAAAATTAAGCTGTACATAATATGAAAAATTGGTTATGAACTTAAGTTTAATTACATATATATTATTGATTATATGTACTTAAAATTGTTATGAACTTGAAACTGGATAATACTTTTTACCTGTAAAATATAGAAAATAGAATGTACGTATGAATACATTGATTTATTATAAAAACAGGGTCTTTTGATTATGTGATTTAAAAAGCTATTAAATAAAAAAAAGAACTATTCAAACCATATAAGCATCTATGTAAGACGTCGTATTTAATGGTAATGCATTGCTCAAAAAAGTTTTAATGAAGGCAAATGTGTCTGCTTTTATAACTGTTCATAAAATCCTTAAAAAAGCTTTCTTAGAATTTCTTCAATTATTTACTTATTGTTTAAATGTTATTTGCATGTAAAGTATTAAAAGATAGCCTTAAATTTCCCAAAATACTTTCATTTTATTATTTTGTATTTTGCTATTATCACTGATAACTTATCGTGAATATTTAATATCAATATAATTATGAGTGCTTTCAAAAGTATCCGAATAAACCTAACTATGCTGGGTTAAAACCTAAAGGCCCCGATGGCTTGGTTGGGTAGTTCCTTATTTTTAGTGTCAAAAATAGTGAGTTTGAATCCGGATTTAATTAAATATCCATCCGTAATCACTAAAGGTAGCTACTCTACAGTAAATAGGCTTGAACTGATTTTTTTAGAGTACAAGGTCACGTATTAGAGGATCTCTTGCTTGGTATCTTTTTCTGTAAATTACGAAGATTCTCACCTTGCTTCAACAGCTTCCACCAAACTGGTAGAGACTGATCCTAGATTAGGTACACACATAACTGTGCAAGCAAATCCCAGAATTGTGCGTTAACGTTAATGGGTTTTGAACACACATCTGTCACCAAGTGCTATGTAATTTTAAATCACAGTCATGTGACGAAGTCATACCTAAGTTGGGACCCTCTACATACACACCACACCGGAGGAAGGAATTTGAATATTAGAGATTAACGTAGACAAGTTTCCACCAACGGAGATATAGCAACCTAAATGTGACCACCCTTCCAGACTTTGTCAGTGATGCTGCACTTTGTTAATCTTAAGGTAGTGGCATGAAGCTATCTTGCTGGTGAAAATCAAGATTAAGTACAGGAAAATATGCTGGTGGTCACAAGGCTTAAACTTAGCACTTTTAATAAGTGTTAAGCACATTAACTGATACTCATATGAATACACGTTTCATTAATTAAAATCAAGCTCAGAGACGTTAATCAGTGGTAATTGTAATAAAGTCTTCTAGGAACAGAGGCCATCAATCATGAGCAAGAGTCATGTTCATCAAATAAAAATAATTGATCTGAGAATTATTATAAAAATTTACTTTGATCTACATACATTAAAAAACTAATTATTTTAAGCAAGGACAATATATTGAGTACACAGCAACCAATGAAATAAATAAACGCTTGATTATCATATAATACGGTATCTATTATCTAAAAAACTGAAAATAAAAATGCGACAGAGCAAATTATGTTTCCACTGTTGTTAGCTATTGCATAAGTAAAAATTTCAATGCATTTGCACACGATACCAACTTACTTTTTGGTTTATACAAGATCTGAGAGGTATGCAGTATATTCATCAAAGAGTTTATTTGAAACACAATTGTGTTTCAGTATTATGATTAGTTATTTTTTCTCCACGTGCATTAGTTTCTGATAATAAATTTGAAGTTTTGATAATTGTTTTGCCTTGTAGATAAAGAACAGTCAGGTTTAACGAAAGTTACTACAATCAATGGTAATATGTATCGTTATCTTGGATACACCGATAAACATTAAAAAAATATGTAAAGATATTTGAAACATTTAAAAAATATGTAAAATTGTAAATTTCTTTTAATATATTGTAAAATTCTTGTATGTATTGCATTTTAAAATTTCTTCTGGTATAAATATATTTTGATTGAATATTTGAAAACACATGTATAACTCAAATAGGTAGAAATATTTACTTGCTGTTATTTAAAAATAAAGTGACGAGTTCTAAATGAATAATAAATAAAGTGATGTTATTATACACTTAAGAAGGCCACACCTTATTATTTAACATCGTGGTTTTAAGCTAAAAGTAACAATGTTGAATTAGTCAAAATTAACATTTGCTTCCTTACAACCATTTTTTCCTGACGTACAAATTTGACTAGAAAACACCGCATACTAAAAAGGGCCTACGAGTTCAATGTTCCTCAATGTACGCAAGGAAAAAGTTGATTAGATAAGGATACCTGGTAAAGAACTGGCATTTTTATTCAACAACGATTCATGATCTGAGGAATTGTCTTCAGGTACATTTTACGATATTTATGACTTCATTACCAATAACTAAACATAATTTTCTTTTGCGATGTTAGAGTGTATTAATACAACAATAATAATTAATACCATTACAATTTTGAACTAATCTTTGTTGAGTTTCGAAATGTACATAATTGTTAATAAAGATGCTCTGAAGTTGTTAAGGAATACTAGAGTACTTTTTTCTAACAATATTGAAATAAAGTAAAATCAGGCAGTACACTTTGTTCGAAAATGAGTATACGAATGGAATTGGAGGAGAAAATTTAGCTCTACACAAAGATTTGTTTGGATTGAACTAATTTAGAATTTATTCATCAAAATTTCATTGAAAAATGAGTATTAAAATTTTAAACTGTTATTACCATTTTTTGATTTTTAATAAATGGAGCATTTGTTTGTTGAATCTGCTCACTTTTGGCATAATAACTGTAGTTTTGTACTAGAACTACAAAATAAAATACAAGCTAAGATATGTGGTAAATTCTAAAATAATATGTCGAAATTACTTTCACGCACAAATTGGGAAATTACTGTGCCAGGCAATATCCAGTTAATAGTACTGAAAATTAAACTACATGAACTTAAAGAGAAATACTACACACAAGAGAATACGAGAAAAATGCTTATCATACTGGTGCTTTAGAGTCAATGTCTATCTGTAAATCTATCTCTTCAGATATATAATTTACAGATACAAATATTACATCATTACAAGTAAACATTTACATTCATAAAATCATTTAATGTAAATGTTTACTTGTAATGATGTGTGTGTGTGTTCAAAATATTTGAAACACTGTTCATATATTTTACAGAAAAATACAAATATTTAATAATGTTTACTATTAATAGTAGTATTATTACATAATAATCTATTAATGGAGCTATAACAAGATAACACTAATATGAAATGCAAAAATTAACAAAAGAAGGAAATATTTATATGTGTGTGTTTTCTGTTGTTAAAAATAACAAATCTAATTACTAATATTTCAAAATCATGCAAATTTAAAACACTGAATGCTAAATAATTTATTCTAAAATTCACATAATTCCTTAAAATTTAAAGGAGTATATTTACACATTTATTGAGTCCTTATTTTCTACAGTGTTTGATATATGAAAAGATAAACTATTTCTTAAAGTAATATTTTTAACTTGACAGTCTGTAGTACCAAATAATAATAAAACATAAAAAGGGAAAATTAAATAAGATAAAATTTTATATCAATTTGCCTTGTTTATTTCTCAATTGATCATTCAAAATCATAAAATAATGACTGCATATGTAATAAATGCCATATTTTTGTTCATGTTTCAAGGGTTGTCAGTCGTTTACGTGCCTTACACGCGTCTTCAAAATTATTAATATATCATTCCATCTTCGATGTTATAGATGTATATAATTTAAAAATTACGTTTTAATAATATTATCTTAGAATGCTTGATTTCTAAGGTTATTTTTTCACACAATGATTTTACGACATTTCAGTTTTCACTTCTAATCCATTGTACACATCTGAACTGGCAGTCAAAACCACTGGTTATGAATGGGGAACATGAGAGAATTATTATCTTAAAATTAACTCGACTTCAACTTCATTAGATTAGATAGTCTGAATTGGATAAAGTATAAGAGTTCATATTGCATACAGAATTTTGTTCATTTATATCTTGCTATAATCATATAAGTAAATAAATCTAAGATTAAGAGTTCTGAAGCATTATCACTTTTTATCATAAAATGATTGAAAAAGTTTAATAAACAAAATATATTTCAATTCTCGGGTGTAATTCATTTTCATTTCTACCATTTATAAAGCTGCATCTGCTCCTTATTACGATTGAAAGTCTATCACAAACGTTAAGCTCAATTTTTACTTACCAAGCTTCATTTAATTTTTGGTTACAAAGTGTACATCTCAAAGTCCTTTACAAGTTGCTCACATCAGAGTAAGTATGCTAATTTAAATTAAATTAATTTTTTAGACAAAGCTAAATTTGTTAATTTACTGATTCACGTTATAATGAATTTTATAGATTTTCTAAGAATAATTATCATTGAATAATGACAAGAAACAGTTTTACAATTACTTTACATAAATATATACTAAATATTTGTAGAATTTTGTGGCATTAAATTTCCGGTCAATTTTTTTTACTCATCGAAAGTCTTAAACGCAGCCTACCTCGGTATGTATATAATGAACGTGATGAAATGTCAAATTTATACCCGTGTTGATATCTTTTTCTAAACCTCCATACCACACCAATAGGGGATATTTCGAATATTTCAGCAGGCTTCTCTGGAACATATTCTTAGATATCTTAATTTGTTTTACGACGACTTATTAGATTTGCCTATGATAGTCTATGTCTTTCGGAGGGTGAATAATCTCGCTCATCTCGTGTAACAGAGGCTGGTCACTGAGATTAGCAACAACAACGGAATATTTAATGAATCTAGACTCTCTCTGCACGATGGTTGAATCATGAAGGAGTTTTCCGACTTCTGGAAATGAGAATGTTGTCTTTTAACTTTAGGTCTACTATCCCTTAGATACATCAGGAATATTAAATGGTCTAGTATACTATCAAAAAATTTACTTTAAAACGTTGTTCACTTCTTTAGCGTTTGCATAAAAATTATAGCTTTTATAATAAATTATGAAAAAAGAAGATTAAAATATTGATAAATGAAGATGATACATTCATTGTTTTCTATGTCATTCTAAATATTTGAATAAGTAATAAACAATCTACCTTTCAATAAATTGTAGTCCTTTATCAAATGTTATAAAAACAATTAAATATCACATGTAACAAAAAGGAAATTTCCTTTCCGTCCAAGTTAAGAATGATATGACTCTTCGAAAACTGCGCGGACTAACATGAATAGTGGCGTAATTGTCCTACCTCAGACCGATTTTAAATTGTAAACGTTCATTGCAACGGACAATTGACATTGTGCTCTAGAGGAAACAATTTGTATCACTCTTATTAAGGATATAACATGTAATCTAAAACTTTTGGTAGGTTTACGATAATTTGTTTCGTAGTATGTAGCACGTGTTATAAAAATAATTATATAATGTTTTTTAATAACACAACATACAAAGCCTGCATTTCCTAAATTTATTTATTTCCAGTTCTTTTAATAATATGACGACAGAGAACGAAACTGAAATAAAAGAAAGTACGAGCAAGAAAATAGAATTTAATAGTAAAGGGGAAGAGAATTTCTTTTTATTGATAGTAAAATGAAAACATTTCTTATTATGTGTTATTTGTAATTCTACAGTAAAAATATTATAAAACTAGTAATTTACGTCAACATTAAAAAACCAATCTTCCTCAGTTTTCGAATCTGAATTTACCAAATTCTAAATTAAAATCAGATAAACCTGCGTATTTATAATCAAATTGAAATAAACGACAGTCAATTTTGATGACCCTTAGCAATCAAATTAATGTGACTGAAGCCAGTTTTGTTATTGCTTGGAATATTGCTCGCTCAAAAACGCCCGTATGGAGAGTTATAATTTATTAAAAAAATTGGAAGATGTACTTAAAGTTTTAGATCCAAATAATGCAGCATTGAATTAAGCTTCGTGACACTGATATTCATGGCGAGATATAACTCCCAGTTTAATTTATTGTGGCACTTACGCTGATGCAGCGCTTCTTTGCCATTTTTAGTTTTTTAAGGTCATTTTTTTCAAAGATGCAGTGCTTAAGCTAATGCAGCCTTTATTCTGTAAAATAGGCTAATTTCAATTTGGAATAGAAAACTTTTGCTGAAAAGGATCTATGTAACTCAAAGCTATATAAATCATCATAATATAAGTTTTTAATCATCATAATAATCATCATAATATCAATTTTTAAGGAAACTCTGGTGACTCATTGAATTGAATTGACAGATGATAATTAGCACATTATATCACATAAATCTATTATAATTTTCTCTTGTCATGATTTCAATTTAAATATACGTATTTAGCAATAAGTTTAATTTTTAAAAAATTATGTTTTATATTTTATCGTAATATTTTGGAATAGTTTTTAAAATTATGTGAACTGCGAAAATTAAATTTTCTCACAAAAAGTTGTTAAATTGAAAAAGTACTCTAACATAAAATATTTAATTTGATTCCATAAACCAACTCAGAACAAGAAATTTATTCTGATTTCATTCTTATAAATTTCTGGAAAAATATTTCATCCTAAGAAAAAGCTAGATTTTTTTTTAACGAAATTCACTAATTTTAATATGAATAATTTTTAAAGAAAAATGAGTAATTACATTGAAGTTTTTAATCTATAATATTTTGTTTCTTTTCAGAGATATAGAGCAATGGAAGATAATTTAAACATTAAAATTTTTTTAAGAATTACAAAGCAAACGAAGATGTATTCTGCTTAATTTTTTATTTTCTCAACAAAAGTTGCATTTAGAGTCAAAAGTTGAATTTAAATATTTAAAATTTTGAATATTTGAATTTTTTTTACAAATTCATTTCATTTTCATTATTTTAGCATGGAGACAAAGATATTCATATCGTTGATGGCCGTATGCTGTTGTGCTTTTGCCGCACTGGAGAACAGATGTCCACCTCCTGAAGAGACACTTTGCTCCTGCACAGTGGAAAGTAGCATATATCGAAAGGGTACCAATTAATTCTTCTTGACCTTATTCAGAAAATTTCAAAAGAATCATAACCATAACTTCAAAGGATTGAGACTTACATAACGATTAAAAACAATTTTCATTTAAAATGTTTTCATGTAATTTTGGTTAATTTTCTTTAAAATGAAATTTTTAAGGAAATTTATTCCAAAGTCATTCTGAATTTTTTCACACAGACAAGAAATGATAGAAAAAAATTAGTGAATAGATTTTATTTGACTTGATACAGTTTTATCTGTGTTCGCGCGTGACCTAATACATCTATACATTCTTCTCAGTTTAAAAAAATTGAAATTAAAAAACTTAAGATCGAAAGAAATTGGAAATTAAGAAGCAAAAAGCCTGAGGCATTAATCTGTTAAAATCTGTTTAAGCTGTTAATTAATCTGTCAAGTCTTAATAGGTTTAACTTGGGAATCATCATATGAATTTGTAGAGAGGAAAAGTCGATCTAATTTATCTGCAGTAAATTTGGACATTTCTTTTTAAATATGATATTAAGTTTAGCAGTGTGCTATCTAAGATTGTCGATTCGGAAATACTTGATAATTCTTTTGTTTCGGATATATAGAGCTCCAGAGGTTCAGTAGCTTCTTATTAAGATCAACAAAGTGAACCATCATTTGCCGCGGATAGTGATTGGAAAGGTGAACACATTCTCCCTTACTGGGTTTTCTAAAGCTCTTTGGGTTGAGGATGTGTCCACGTTAATCTATAACGTTCAAAGTTCTTCCGCTGATGCGGCATGGATGTGAAGAGGAGGATGTAACCTCGTCACCCGACTGTGGCTCAAAATTTAGAGAAACTTAGTGGGGGGAATCTACGAAGTATTGTATTTTGCATAATATTGATTTCATTAAATTTTTATATTAGGAAAAGCGCATAATGCAAGTGACCCATATGTAATTATTGGTCTTACAATTGATGCATGAATAAGTATTTATTGCGAGTAAAGATTATTTGCCAATAACTCCTTAAAATATGAATAATGGTTGTAATTAATGCATAAGCAACTATTGGTCTTACTATTGAGGTATGAATAAATATTTATTGAGCATTAAGATTGTGTAAATAAATTCGTTTAGATTGATAATAAATACGTCCTGCAATAAAACGATATATGGTCTTCTTAGGATTTCTGAATTTTATTACTATTCCTGTATTTTCAGCAATTAGAAGAGCATAGATAATGAAAAAGCTGCTTTGAAGCATTTTAAAATGCTGTAAATAAGAATGAAGTCTATTTTAAATATATCATAGCTGCCCTTATATGATATTTTGTATTTCAACATATCTTTCTCTCTGTTTCCTCATATAGAACACAAAAAATATTACAAAAAATTAATGTTGGCTCACTATAAAGCTTATGGTAAAACATTTCGTGCCTATAATGTGAAAGAGGGAGAGAGAGAGAGATGTTGTTGTTGCTTATCCTCCATGTCTGACGGAGTCAGACTAGATCCACGAGTTCGTTGACTGTAAGGAAGTCGAAGACTAAAAGAGGATTGCTAAAGAGATCCTTCCTAGAGAGACCCATGCAATCCAAAAGAGGAGAGGGAATGTGCAGCTTCTGGAGAGAGAGATAGAGAGTTCTAATGATAATTAGACTCTCTCTGATAGGTAGAAATTTTGAGATTAATACTCATTCTCTTAATTTTGTTTTCACTGCTAAACAAATTTGCTTGGTTTTGTTCAGTATACAACTCCTAAGAGTAATATATTGTAAACTCCGTTGATTAAGTTTATTAAGATTTATCCGAACAGAAATTACAATGGATGTCTATTGGAAACATGCACTTAGAAACATTGAAAAAATTTCTTATATAGTTACAAAAATTTTAGTCATAATTATAATACTACACTATTGTAATTAATGAACTACACTATTTATTCAATGATCTGTAATATTATCAATATGTGAATGATTTATAATATTATTCAAATAAATACCATAAATTACATTTGCTCGGAGAGGTTTATTACCATCCAATTCAATTGAATGTTCAAGTATAAATATACAGGAAATACGAAATGATATATATGCTTTTTTTTAAAAATCATATTTTTATTATATATTTGTTCATTAGGACTTAAAATTAATACTTTTAAATTCAGTTATAGTTTAAAAATTAGAAAATTTGGAAACTAAGCATCAGTGATAAAAGAATTGCTCAGTAGTATTCTGATTTGAAAAGCAAATCTTGTAGTTTAACGAGAGCTCAAAAATCAGGATGTGAGTTTTCCTTTAGTGAAGTAACAGTGTTTTAATATATAAAACTTATATTGAATACATTCACACACACACACACACACATACACACACACACACACACACACACACACACACACACACACACACACACACACACACACACACACACACACACACACACACACACACACACACACTCACACACACACACACACACACACACACACACACACACACACACACACACACACACACACACACACACACACACACACACACTCACACATCACACACACACACACACACACACACACACACACACACACACACACACACACACACACACACACACACACACACATATATATATATATATATATATATATATATAATGTAAATAATTTTGTAGGCGTAGTTCTACACTGCGATATGATAGGAGATTTAGAGATTTTGAAGAGACTCCTGAACCAGCTTCATGGTTACCAGATTCATACCTTGGTACTGCAAAACGCAAATGTTTCATCTTTTCCTGTGAACCTTTTTAAAGGTTTACATGTGAAGTACTTGGAGCTCATCCATTTTGAAGTGGATGATGCATCTTTCGGTCCAGGTCAACGTCATTTTCAAGGCTTAGAGGAAACTTTGTTCTCATTAATTATTCGTAAAAGTTTCCGGCGTCAACTGCCTCTTGCTACCTTGAAGTTAGATCATATGAAACGATTGAGAGTAAGTTCCTTTCTTTAAAATTTTCTTCTCTTAAGAAATAAGATAAATTATTCTAAAATATTATATTGGAATTTTATGATAATTCACAAAATTTTACAATAAATTAACACTAAATTCTACAATAATTGTCGTTTGAATTAAAACTAATGAAGAACGAAAATTATCATGGGACTTAAATTTTACGTGAAGAATTTCTAATGTTCAAAAAATTTAATATATGGTTTGACTTTATCATGTTTAAAGCAAACTTATGCAAACCAGATAATTTATAGAGAAAAATAAAAATATAACTACGTTTTAAAAATGTGACATGATATTCTTAATATCTTTCATATGGAGGAAACTTCATTATGTATTCTATGCTAGTGTGCAGCTTTTTTCACTCATAGATTTGAACACTTGGACTAGAATCCAATTGAACCATGGATGCTGTAAAATATCCCTGTTAAATGCTTGCTGAATTTTTCTTCAGTCACTGGTCTCTTTAAATAAGGGCTTCCTTTTTGGGGTCTAGTACAATAGCCCTATGGTCGCAGTTCTAAGTTCACTTGGAACCACGCTACTCTAAATATAATCTAATTTAATATCTTTTAATTAATGCATATCATTAAAAGTTGGCAGTTCGTAAATAATATGAATTTATAATTATTTTATTGTTTAAATTAGTTTGTTTGAAAATTTAAAAGACTGCGCTAAAATTAAACTAAAGTATTGTGATTTAATTACATTATTCAGACTTAAACTATCATTTCTATGATAAATCCTGGAAAATAACACTAAATACCAGGTGTATGCATATCAAATGAGACGATTGTTAACAGATGTCGCCACGCATATATACAAACATTACGAAATCGTGACACGTGGTTTTTTATAGCTTGACCTTTAATACTCACGTTTAGCTTACATTTAGACAAGTTTCAGCTTGCATTGTGTTTTTTTTACTGTGCTGAAAATGTCGAATTATATGTCTTCCGACCACGATTTGCGGACAGCATTAATTTTTTGCAACCATCTGAAGAAAAATGCTGCCGAATCGCATCAAATGCTTGTATAAGCTTAGGATGGCAATCCTCTGAGCCCTCCGCAGTGTTACAGGTGGTTTGAAAAGTTTCAAATGGTGATTTCGATGTGAGAAACGAGGAACGTGGCAGACCAGCAAAAAAATTTGAAGTGACTGAATCGTAAGCATTACTCGATGAAGATGATGGCAAAACGCAAGAACATCTTGCAGAACAACTGAATGTTGACCAGAGCACTGTTTTCCGTCGTCTCAAAGCAGTGGGCAAGATAATAAAGGTCGGTAGATAGGTACCACACGAGCTAACGGACCGTCAGCAGGAATACCCAAAAATCGTGTGTGAAATGTTGCTTGCTTGCTACAAACGCAAGTCATATATCCATCATACAGTGACAAGCGATGAAAAATAGATTTATTTTTCTCGAAAAATGCGAGCAATGCAAGAAACGGCACCACAAAGTGATTTTTATTGATGACAACGCACCTAGCCACCGTGCTAAACCAACCAAGGACATCGTTAAAGTGCTCGGCTGTTAGCCCTTAGGGCATGCGGCTTATTCGCCAGACTTGGCTCCTTCCGATTACCACCTATTTCCATCATTGGGACACGCATTGGCTGACCAGCTCTTCACTTCTGACGAAAACATCAAATCTTGGCTTGATGACTGGCTGGCCTCAAAAGACCGATCATATTTTTGGTGTGGTGTTCACAAATTGCCCGAAATATGGGGAAAATGTGTAGCTAGCGATGGATATTAGTTCAAATAAAGAAATATTAACAGTTTTTGCAAATTTGTTGTCTTTTTTTAAAACAATTGTCGCATTTCATTTGCATACACCTGATATTCAACAACTTCATAAAATTGATATTTTATTGAAGACATTCAATAATTCAAATGACTGGCTATTCAATAATTCCTTATGTGTCAAGCAAGTCACATTTGATGAGTCGATTCATTATTTCATCAAATTATTAGTATTGAAAATGTTTCTTTTATGAAAAAAATATATAAAGCTAGTATGAATCCTGTATGCGGCTGGGTGGATATGTAGAAAAAGTTCGCAGATAAGTCATAGTAATAAAAATCCCTAAAAAAATCATCTAGCTTAGAGATTTGAGCATGATTTTTTCTTATTGATAAATATTAATTTTGTATCTGAAATTTACTATCAAATCCCACAAATTTCGAGGAAGGAAGAGAGATGGTATTATCATATTATCTGAAAATGTTAATTGTCGTGCAGAACACTAAATTATAAAAAAAGATTGCTTAACAGATTCGTTTGTTTGCTAAAAAAAGTACTTATCAGTTATATGTACCATATGTTCATAATTTCGTTTCCTAATTGTCGTTATCATTTACATTGCAAATACTATCCAATATGATAAATTCATTAATGAGGGATAAAATACAAATTTGAGTAAATTTTCTTAATAGAAAAAATCTAGAGTGGTCTATTATTATTGAGTATAGCTACTGGAATTGTTTATAAGTTTTATAGCATATAGAATAAAGTGATACCAATTTGAACGAACTGTTATTAATGAATAATTGATATATAAGAGAAGTGCAATCCATTTTTAATGCTGGTAATTGTTATACGTCATTAAATTTATTCTCATTGTGTTAGTGATTTTGACTTCATTGTCTTTTTTACTTATAAGTACCAAAAAAGCACTATTTTCTTCTGAAAATATCAATATTGATTTTAAATTTATAGGAATGCCTATGATAATTTTTTATTTTAGATTTAATTCCTTTATATTTTCAACTAATGTTTACATTAATAATTAAAAATATATTCATACAAATTAAAATTTACAAACATTGACCAAGGAATTATAAAAAAAAGTATTTTTCCATTTTTTTCAGTTTATATCTTTATCAGGCAACAATATTCCTAAAGTTGGAAATGATTGGTTTTCAGAGGAGCCAAGCGGTTTAGAAGCAGTCATGTTCAATAATAATAAAATTAAGAAACTAGAAGACAAGGCATTCAAAAGTCTCAAGAATTTGAATTATCTCGATTTATCAGAAAATCATTTGACAGAAATTTCCAGATCAATGTTTCCTTCATCTGCTGAAAAATTAAAAGTTTTGGATCTATCGTAAGAATATTTAAAAATATTTCTATTACTGAGTAATTATTTTTCTCAAATAATAACTATATTTTACATTTTTTTTAACTTCATTTACTGTAAAGTTTAATGTATGCAAGAATTCATTTTGATTTCCAATAGTTAAAATGCAAGCACAAAACTTATGATACATCAAAAGTAAGCAAGCAATTTAGACGAAACTTGGTGATAGTAATTTTCATATTGCTAGTGAATGTAGGTTGAAATCATAAAATGATACATTTTTATTTTGAGACATCAGTAAATAGGAACATAAAGTTTCCCAACTTTAATCACAGCAATTCAATTTAAAAAAATACATCATAAATTAGTACAGTTACGTTGAAGAGCAATATGAGTTTCACAACAACGTTACTTATAATACTCATTGATAATATCAGCAATGTCTCATGGTCTATGATGTTAATGATCTATATGAGTGTATATAGTGTTTAGGAATTACATACAAGAATTTTAAGGTCCAATATAGGTTTTGTGGGGTTGAAAATGCGACTTACTTATAATGTGTACTATATTCTAAAGGAGAAAAAAGTTAGTGAAAAAGTATTGGCAATATGATTTGGTTTTAAATTTTTTTCATGACAGTGATGAATTAGGCGTATATTGTGAGAGCAAATATTATCTGCTTTGACACCGTAAAGAGAAATGTCAAGCAGATAAGAACTAACTGTAGGCTTCTTTAAGCATCGACGGCGTATTATCTTTCTGGGAAGACTTTCCGACAATTGTATTCAAGAGTCACAAAGAAGAAAACTAAAAAAACATCAAATCATCCATCTGGACAGAGAAGTGCACGGAGAAGCAGAAGGTCAACATTTATCTCCTGTTGTTCAAAACTGCTTGGGATCAAGTATAGCCCTGGATTCGAATCTAGAAGTTTTCACTATTCTGAAGTGGGCCAGAATATTTGCTTGGGAAATGAATTTTTTTTTATCAATTACGGCAACATGCAGACAATAATTGTTGTAGAATGTCAGTCGTATATAAAGCTCTAGGTGTCAGCATATGCATATATTTATATTTTTACTTTATTCTTTTTCTCAGATGTCAGGCATGATATCGAATATTTGCTTCTTTCAGGATGTAAAGAGGCCAGAAATTATCCTATAAATCATATCAGGACTTATCAGTCAAGAGAAAAGTTTTCAACTGCTTTTCTCTTCTGTTTATAAGAGACTGCAAATCCAGTTGAGACACACAATAACATCTGCTTAGCACATGGATTGATTTCATGAAATCTACTTAGTATTTTCTTAGTTGTGATACAGCCGTTCTTATTGTAAAAATAATTTGTCTAAGGGAAAGTAAAGTTGTGCAATGCTACTGCACTGTACACCAAGTCGCAAAATTCCGATTTTCTGCAAAAGAGATAACTTACAACCAGCAGTTGTCCGGGAAGATTTAATTGTTAGTTAAGAAATGGTTCTACATCCAACTTAACATAAAGGGGTTGACATTTAGCGCTCTTACCCAACACAGGCTGTCATTGATTGTCTCTAAGAATTCTATGGCTTTATAACACAATTTTTCTGAAAATGTCAGTTAGAAGTTAATTTTTTACTTTGGAAATCACGAACACTTGCTCAGTGCTCAATACTTGAATAGATATTTTACTACACAGTTGGATTCAGATTATATCGTAGCTACCTAAGCAAATAAAGTTGCACACGGCAACTTTGTGAAACATCCAGGACATCAAAGTTTTAAGAACTTTGAACTTCAGCTTATTTATTTTGATACATATAAATATAATGCATTATTTAAATTATGAAAAAATAGTTACTCAAAGTTATAGCTGTTTGGATTAGAAGAACTGTTTCCTCGAACCTTTTTGTTATCATTATTACTTGTATCTTTTTTGTACATCTAAATATAAATCGATCTAGTAAAACAATATCAATGTTTTCAAGTCTTTTTTATTACTTTACTTTCTGTTTCTTTCCAGCGTTACATTAAAAAAATTTTTTTTAACAAATATATTTCATAAATGCTACAGACGCATTTAAATACTCATTAATATAAAGAAAAATTTCTATGGACGCAAATTTCTTATTATGAAAAACGTAATTATTGCTTAGTTTTGAAATTGAAATTTGTAGGTGTTCTTTAATTGTAAGAGAACAAATATATTTAAAAGTTATTTATATATTTCATGCATACAATATTGTAGTTTTAATGTTCCAAAAATAATTTAAAAGACAATTAAAAACTCGTCAAGATAATGTACTCAAATGAAATTGAATCCAGTAATCATCAGCACATCCAAATATAAATTCTATTCCAAAAAATACAATAATATTTTTTGGAATAGAATTTATATTTGGTTGGGTCACCCAATAAGGTGACTCAATTAGCTAAGAAATTGAAGTGAAATTGAGTAAAACTATTATAATTTACACAAGTTAGAAACATAGTTATGAATAAAATTTGACTCTTATATTATTTTATTTTTAAAAATTTATTTGTGTGTTTTATTACAGAGATAATGAAATTAGAGCACTGCCAAGTGATATATTTTCTGGTATGCCTTCCTTATCGAGTATTTACTTATACAGTAATTTTATTCATGAATTTAGAGAAGATACTTGGTCTACCATATTGCCGCAGCTACAATCTTTAAACTTAGAAGGTAACTATTTAATATTTTTGTTAAAGATAGCGTTAAAAAAATAAGAACATAGACATGTGAATAAATATTAACAATGATAAATATAATAAAAATTACAACTTATATTTGAATTAAATGTTAACGATATTTCTATAATATTTCGATGTGAAAGTTTACTATGAGTCAAAGATTTATGGTAATGATTTCTGAAATATTCAACTTCTTTTAAAGAATTAAAAATTTAATGAAACTATTACAAATATTAATGCATTATTTTTCTTCTTTAAGCAATTTTGGGTACTTTTTCTTAAATCACCCGTTGATAACAGCCATAACGGGAGAGAAAAAATCTTAAACTATTGTTGTAAATATTACATTTGCATCGTGAATTGTTTAAAAATTTTTATGTTTTTAGAAAGTACTAAAAATAATACAAGACTTTTATTTACATTTTATAAACTAAATAATTACATTTTACTGACAAAACTTATTAAAACAGTCTTTATTTTTGGCGGAAACTGCTTAGCAATTACATCGATGATCGGTTGAGTAGGTAGAATGTAATAGCACCTATTTTCAATAAAACAAAATTACATATGGCTGTATTAGACTGCTTTTTATCCTTGTCAACTTGTGACCGCAATTTTCCTTTTAACCAACAAAGTTATCACGATTGTATCAACTAGCTTTAGCTTAATTTAGCATTTAACTTTCTTAGCTTTGTTTATTACTTTTTAGTCAATTTTTAAACAAAAATTATTTGATTAATATATACTTAATTTAAAATAAAATTTTGAGCCATTAAAATCATCTCATATCTGTTATATTTTTTTCACTTCTCCATAAGAAATATGATATTTCTCTGGGTTCATAAGCGGGGTATGTTGAAAAAGTACCCAAGTTTTTCTTTCAAATTAGGATCTTTTCTCTACACTCCGTAAAATTCGTAACTATTCAAAAATAGATATGTTTGTTTAATTGCATATTTCTTTTTTGTTTTTGTTGTTTAGTGCAATTTTATATAGAAATGAAAAATTTCAATTTTAATCAAAATTCCAATAAAATTGCTTAATTATTTATCTACAATGAACTTAAAAATCAGAAATACTCAAAGGTGTAATAGGAAATTAATGATTGACTGTTAAAATTCCTTTGAAAGAGCCGTAATTCTTTTGGACTCTATTTCTGCGCTTCAAGCACTAATAAAGAGGTTAAGAACCAAAGAGTGCAGGACTTTGCTTGAGAGATTCCTTAATAAAGTGTCCTTCCAGTGGATTTCCTCCCACTGTAGCATTGAGGGAAACGAGAGAGCTGATCTCCTTGCCAAGAAGGCGACCTTAATTCTGCAGAAACCCCTTGTGAAACTGAGATTCCATTCCTCTAAACTTGAATTTTCTAGAATCTCTAGGCGCTTTCGTGGTAATACTGCCTTACATCTTTCGAATGGCAAACCTTGGACTGTACTCTTCTCTGCTCCATACAATATTCCTGACTTCCCTCGAGCGACTGCTGTTGCTACATTTAGAATGCTGACTGGTCACGACCAGGGCTAGGGAAAGAGATGTTTTCCCTAGCCCTGGGTCACGACTGTCTCCGTGGCCATCTCTTCCGTTTAAACATTGTGAACTCCCCTGCGTGTTCTCTTTGTATGTCTGGACATGTTAGACTGCTTCACATTTGGACGAGTGCTCTGTACTACTTGTTTTTTCTTGTTGTTTTGCTAGATAATGGACAGCCCGTTGTCTAATGACTGGCATAAAAATGATTGACTGTTATTATAAAATATTGCATTAATTAAGAAAATAGTAATAAAAGAATAAAATTTATTATATAATGCGCAGGATTTTTTTTTAAAAATTCTTACATTTTTAGATTTAACTATAAACCGGAAAAGAATAGAAATGAATTTGGCATAATAGGGGGGAATGCATTAAATTCATTTATATTAATATATAATCATCCTTAACTGCTATATGCATGTTTGAGTTTAGTGCAGTCTATTGGTAACATCACATTTCTCCCAGTGAAATATTTCAGTTTCTCTCCTAAATTCTTTGAACTGAAAAAAATAAATGTTGAACATCAATTTTTTTGACCCAACAAGCGTTTCTGAACTTCCAGGATTTCTTAAAAGATGTACACAAGTCGCTCACACTATCTAAGAAGAATTTTTCTTTGAAACAATATTCGATAGATGTTTATACACCTTGACATGTTAAGATGTCTTCGAAGCCGTGTTTATACTGTTTAATGAATTTAGTGTATCTGACACTGATGAAAAACATTTATTAACAAAAATCTTAAGTAATATCTGAGAAGTGAACGAATCTTTTTCTCAGTCATCATTAATTCATAAAAGTGAAGAACTTGAATTTTGATTTTATTTGAAAAAATAACAAAATACTCTTTCGGAACTATACCGGAAGAGGGCCTAAAATTATGATTAGTTTTCGGTGTAACTTTTTTGCAGAGTAAATAATTTGATGATTAAAATGTAGTAGGGTACGTTTCATAAAAAAATCATATTAAAGTCCATTGATTATGTGTCAAAGCATCAGCAAAATAAGATTAATGATCTAAAATCAAAACAACTTTTAAACCCTTTTGCCAACCATTTTATACCAGTATTATTAACAATACATAAATCTTGACGCTCAGAATTTACAAAATTCTTAGAAAACATTTATTGCAAATGAGAAAGAGATTCCTGTAACTGTTCTTATAACGAATATTCATGTGATGAATCATAATATTAAAATTTTTTCTTCATAGTTCTTTGATACGTCTAGACAGGTAAAATTGTGAAGTATATAAATTAATAAAAGCCTTTCAAAAGTTTTAATACTCAAGCAATTAACTAGGTGAGAGGACATTTAAGTATTAAATAAGGATTTATAACAGAAAAGAAATGTATCATTTACTTTTATCTTCAATCTACAGATCCATACAACACCAAACAAATGCCTCTGCCATCTCAATAAAAATCCAGTTAATAAGAAATCAAATATAATAAGAATATTAGTCGTGATTAAGAAAATTTTTTTTTATTATTTTAAGATCTACCGTTTTCTTTCTACAAGCCTCTGATTTATTTCAGCAGCTACAAGCACAAATTAATCTAAATACAATTATAGAAATTTAAAAAAATTATTTTTTGTTAACCCATTCAAATTCTTGTTTTAGTTGTGGGCGTTAAGCGTTTTTATCAGATTCGTACAGGATTTTGTGTTGAAAAAATACAAAAAGCTGTAATTTCATTTAAAATTACAACATTAAGTAGGGTGAAGGAGTTGTATATAAGTCTAGATAAAAGATATATCCTCACTTGCATACAATCCCTTAATATTACTCTGTTTTCATGACAAACAGGCTTCGATAGCAAACGGAGATGAATGCAAGATTCAAAGAGATGGCATCCTCTTGCATAAATTGAAATAGGATAATCAACAACAAATTTTACTTGATTCCTTGCCATTTTTATTTGGGAATTTTACAATTATGAAAATAATTCCAAATTTTCGAAAAGATTTTCAAAAGAACAATATCCCGTTATCTAAGAGCTACAAATCAACTGATAACTGTTGTTTTGTAGCATAATAGAAGAGTGATATATACACATTTGGTCGTTGCAGTAATCCATCATATAGTGATATCTGTTGCGACTATGCATATAGAATTGCAAAGTAATAGAATATACGTCCAAGGTACCGAGAATTGTTTTTTTTTTTAACAGAGGGTGCAATTATAAAACACTATCGCGCAACGTATCTCAATGTAGTTAAGTGTGTGCCTGATTGAGGCAAAGTTATTTTCTCGATATAGAGAAGAGTTTTGCTTCAAAGTTCCATGAAAAACTTGTAGTATTTGGAGAGAACAATACACTCCCATTTTGTTCAAGAACATCAACAAATATTTTGCATCCTGGGGAAAAACATCATGCTCTCGTCCAAACCTCACGATGCATGAAGAGACATCATGCTCTTGAAGTCCTAGATATTATAGTAAGATTTTGCACTAATCTATAGAAAGATTATACGCTAAATTAACCCAGCGAACTAAACTCTGGTTTAGTTTTAATGGACAATAATACGCATTTCTGTTGAGAAAAAATTAAAGATTGGTGAAAAGAGAAAATTCTTTTCTTGAAAAAGGGGTAATTCCTAACATAATTTAAAATAAGAACACCTCCCAGATTTTTTTAAAAGTAAATTTGGATTGAATAAAATGGTAAAATCTGCTTTTTTACTAAATTGGCAAAATAATTTATAAGTAAATTATACTTAAAAGACATTTGATGAGGAAAAATCGGTAAAAATAAGGAATTGTTGGTTGAATCTACCGAATGAGCCCTTCAATCGTGAATTTAGATCAATTTCATAATAAATGAAATGATGGGTATTAAGTTCCAATATAAATTAGAAGAAAAATCTTTATAATAAATCAGCATTTGATACTTAATATCAAATGTTTTAAAATGATTTAAGAAAATGTTTTACAATTTTCAAACGTGAGACATGAAATTAAGATAAACATATATTTTTGGATAACTTATTTAATTTTTGAAGTTTCGCAAACTATTTAATTCTATTTAATTTTTGTGTATTGGATCACAAAGGTATATTTCTTAAGTTTTAATTTCGATTTTTTGCTTGCTCTATTTAAAATTTATTACTTTTAAGAGTTATATAATGAATTTTATAGATTTTTACTTATAATGAATTATATGTTTCACATTTTCTGCTACATTGATGCTTCTTTTACAGATAATATTTTAGTGTGTGACAATAAAATGAAATGGGTTTGCAGATTCAAATTTGAAATTATAACTGGCAATTGTGCGGCACCGTTTTTAAAGAAAGGAAAGAATATTAGTGAGTTCTGCAAGAGAGATGAACACTATAAAAGATTTTAAAAATGGCTATATATAGCATAGTATTCTTTAATTGTTATGTATCTCCTTATTGATCAATAAAATTCGTCCCAAAGCATGAAATTAGATGCTTTAAGTACCAGATTTTGTTTGTTAATTTATAAAATTACCTACAACAAATGACATTAGCATTAAGAAATGTTAAAAGTGATATACAGTTAATTCAAATTCAATTGATTTTAAGGTTTATTGTCGAGAAAATTATAAAAAAAATATACCATTCATGTTGAATGAATTTATTTGAATTAAGATTACGATTTCAAAAATGAGATATACTTTCTGATATAATTTGAAAGACACTACAAATTGCATTTTCATTTTTAAAATGTAGCTTAAATATAATTATTTAAAAGATGCTTAAGTCGACTGCACATATTTTGCATATATAATTAAACATACTTATAATAAGTAACTCATTTCCATTTATTATAGCCTTTCTCTTCAATGAAAACAAAACACTTAAAAATATTTAGCATTGTTTTCCTAGCTCTACCTGTTCTAATCTAACAATAAAAATTACACGAGTTTAGTTAGTGAAATATATTGAATTTGTGCATGGCTTTTCTCTAACTAACATATTATATTACGAAAATAATGGGTCTCGACGCAGTCACGTGATATTGTCAATACTGAGTTAACTCCTCCTTTCCAAACATCCCCCATCACACTAGTGTGAAAAAATATTAGAAGAAGATTAAGATAGTGTTCTATCCAGTACTGTTTTCAAAGGAATTAGACACCATAACGTGTTTTTTGTTGATACAAAAAAATTAGTTGTTGATACAAAAAAAGTTCAATATTTTTTCCTCACCTGCTGCAGCACTTTCTTTTTCTATTGGTGACACAGAAATTCGTGGGAATAAAATTAAGATAGATATTATTACTATTGAAAGAAAGATATTCACTATGTTTTGCTTTTTATAAAAATTACGAGAAGGGAGTGTATGAACTAAATTTTTTTAGTTTCATTTATGTAATTATGTAATTTAAATATATTTAAATTCTTAACTATCTATAATTCTTAACTTAATTCTACTATCAGCCACCGGAGAAAGCAACATATGTTTGGCTGATTTACATCACACAAATCTTATTTAACCACATGACATACAAATTAAATGAATTTTGAGGCGACTGAAATATACTAGTTAATTTGGCTCAAATGAACAAGAAAATTAAGAGTTGAGAAAGAGTATATTTTATTATAAAATTTGAATTTTTATTGATCATATTGATACGTAAAAATTATCTAGTATTGTATGGAAAAAAGCTTTACACTTTATGTCATAGATATATAAGAATCTCTTTGTTAGATATTCTCGACTTTTCACATAAACAAATTATTTTTAGTTTAAACAATGCTAATTGTTTTGATACTGCCTTCACAAATTTTTACTATATTAAGCATTTTTATTTAAAAGGTTTATACTGTTAAGACTGAAAATTATAAGATATTATAATTTTATAATGCAATAATGTAACGTTTTATAATATAATTATATATAATTTTATTGACAATAATTAACATTCTAATGCATCACAGTTTTATATATTTATACAGTTTTTATGTGTACTAGAAAAAATCTCATACCATACCATCTGGTATAATAGAAATTGTTCCAAAGCACAATGTATTTCGTAACAATAGAAAAGTAATAATTTTAACTGTGATTTAAATATTTTATCTTCTTTCAATTCGATTGATTCGTTTGACTCTTTGAGGTCATTTCTTTCACACAAGGAATAATTCATTTGAAAACTATGTTTAAAGTGAAATCTGAACGCACAAGCATTTACACTTAAGTTGGAAGTCTATTTTTATATTGCATACTTTTAATCTAAAGAAAAAATAAATAGCTGAATGCAAATAATACATTTCATTAATTTTGAAGTTAAAGACGGTAGGCAGGAAATAAATGTTACTTAAAATATTTCGTAATTTTAATTAAATTACATCGATTAGAAAAATTATATACACAAAGATATATAAATAAATAAACAATGAATTTTAATAAAAGCAAAATCAAGATGTTAAGAAATGTAAATTCCAGAATTTGAAGTATTAATAAAATAATTTTTTTTGATTTTTGTAAAATTCTTGAACTAATTTGGTTAACATTTTTTTTATTTTAGTAAAAATATTTTATTTTGGTAAAATGTTTCACATTGATATGATAAAATATTTTGAAAATTTTATGAAAAAAAAAGATTAAAAAACTTGTATTATTTAGATGGAATTTAAATATATCAATAAGCATTTCTAATCAAGAAAAATCTTAAAACCTATCTTTAAATTCATACTTTTGATGTCTTTGCTGAAATATGATTTTGTTTTAATGATTTATATGTTTTTTAGATTATTTGTGAGTTTTTCAAACATTCTTTATAAATAAAAGACATTGATGTAATAATAATATGAATCATTCATATTCTCTCTACAATTTTTATTAAAATATCAGCATGTCAACGTAATTGGCAAAATTGGTTATTATTTTAGGAAGAGCTTTAAAGAATAAGAACTAATGTATTTTAAAGCTTACTCTAAACATTCTACAATTGGCTCGTTGACAACATAGATTTCATCGATTATTTTCTTACTTGTTATTTATGCTCTAAAGCTAACAATGAGCAATCTTCATTTGACTTGTTGATGTCAAATAAAATATCAATTATCTTTCTTTATTAGTTATCTTCATTTAACTCGTTGATAACAATGAAAACATTGATTATTTTTCTTCTGTTTGCTTACATTCTAACACAAACACCATAAACTATCCTCAATTGACTCACTTATGGTAAATAAAATAATTTTTATTTTTTCTTTACCAGTTGTTTACATTCTAATACTGACAGGGAGCAATTCTAAAGATATCCAAGTTTTTTCGTTTCGTAAAATTTCCATTTAGAAGGGGAAAAGGAAATTATATTTGATTGGAAGATTTTAAAAAAGTTGTTTTAGTTTAAACATATTTTTATGCTATTTCGACTTTTTGAGTTTGTACTTTATATAAATTGTATATTGGCTAAATGTTGACAATTATATTGATCATGAATTTCACAATCTATAACACTTTTTGTGTTTTCAATTTTATGAGGCTACTAAAAGATATAATTTTTAATACTTTATACAGCCTTTTTTACAAGATTTAAAATATTACAATTCTAAATATTTATAACATGTTAATTACCTAGAAAAAGAAAGAACTGCTCATATTTATATCTGGAGCTGTCAGAATTGCCTTTAAATGTAATATTTTGGAAATATATGATATCTTATTGATGTAATAAGTTTAACTGTAGTCTTAAAAAATGTATGCTCTTTTTATTCAAATGATTAATTTACCATTATAAGAACACTTTTGCAAACAAAAACAACCAAGTACTTTTAGTCATGGGTAACTCGAAATAGTAGGCAAAAGGGAAATTTTATGCAAAAATAATTTTTAATAATATAATTCAAGAAAATGCGAGACCGTTTTTGTTGATTTATTTCAAGTATATTGATCAAAGAATTTCTAAGTTAGAAAACTTCCAAAATCTTTAGGTGAACAGCATGAATGTTTTCGATATTCATATTGAAATTTGAATTTATTTTGTTGATTCACATACTTTTTAAGGTGTTTTGAAGAAGCTTTACAACAATTAATATGTTTATAATGAAATATCATCAACGTCATCATAATGATGCATAAAATAAAAGAATGTTCTCATCAATTTTCTTAAATTATCGAGGGGATGGCATTATATATTGTTGAAAATAGTAATAATTTTTTTTTAATTCACATTCATCCAATGACGAACAAAGCGAAAAATATAGCTGGACTTTGTTATTTCGAAATTTAGTGCCACAAATGATAAGATACTATGCAAAATAAATTAAAACATTTCTACCTTCATTAAAAGATTTTAAAACACACATTTCTATCTTCATATATTTTAAAGTGAAAAGACCTTGATTTACCCAAGATGGATGTGCGCTGTTTTCCGGCGAGATATAGATTGATAAAATTACCACGGAAAATTTTGCTTAGTTATCAAAAACTCTGTTCAGTCGTAATATCATGGTTAGCACAAAACCACTTTTAGTGATTGACATAAATTAGATTTTAGCCATTCACAATAATTTTGGGTTCTTCGTAAAGCAGCAAATGAGAGGGTTCCATGAAGATAATGGTTTAATATTAGTCATAAGTTTACGTGATTCGAGAGTTTAATTTTTTCACTTACAATATATATAAGAGAGTGATTACATTTCTACCTTCTGCACACCTATCTGTTAAAGCCTGCTTAAGAATTTTTCCTATTTATTGTCCAGTGTCACGTGAATGTGACTAATTATTTATGAAAAGAGCAATTTATAGGTAAAAACATGGATGCATTAAAAGCTAGCTGATGGATAAAAACGAGGCAGGAATTTTCATTTCTTTGACTATCTACGAGGTAAGAAGTCATTTAAGCATCAATTAAGCATTTTTAGTTGTAAAAATATGTATCATTTACTCTTAAATCCTAGCATTACAGAAAATACTTAAAAATATCTGTGCCACTTCAGAGAAATTTTAATTTGTAATATTCGATTCAGTAATCAAATAAAATGAAAATATATTTGACTTGATAAATAAAACATTTTCTACTGAAAAGTTATTTTCCTTGATCATCATTTAAATTCTAATTTTCACTGTATTTTTAAAAGAATTGCATGAGATTTTCCCTAGACTGTGTTTTTGATAAATTTATAATTATATGGTAAAATGGCATGATTCCTTATGCATACTTAAAAAATATATGAGTTTTATTATGATTAAAATGATTTAATTCAAACAGTGCAGAACCTGTTCTGCTTACTTGTTTTAGATGAAATGACCAATCGGTAAACGATTTACGCTATACAAATAGTTCAAATTTTAATCACCATATGGAGATTATCAAAAATTTATTTACGCAAATTAGGGAAACCAATACGGAGACTTGTAATCAGAGCAAAACATCATTCTAAGTAATTTTGTGATCGTTAATTGTGACCTTATAAAAGATACGTCGAGCTTTACTGGCAAAATTATTTATTAGAATGGTTTTAGTATTGAAGGATGATTAAAAGAATATAATTATATAATTTAAATGGGTTAATGACACCTGCGTATGTTGTTTGAAAAATGTAAAAAATTGAATGCAAATGAAACAGTTGAAAAAATTACTACTGCTGTAGTTTAAATACTCAACAGTTTTCGCTATTTTACACAGAGTACTCGAAAAGTATCTCGTGAGTTGTCAATTTCTTTTGATAGCACTTCAAATTCTATGCTCCAGGTTGAATTGGTGCTTTTATCAGATCTGCAATATGTAAATGCTGAAAATTCAAGAACATCAAACATATTCCGATTTTGTTTGTCGAGTTTTAGTGGTAATTACTGTTGATAATATGTTGCCTTGGAAAATTCTACGGTCAAATTAGGAGTAGTTTTTAGATGGAATGTGAATAATCAATATTGCACTTTATAGGAAGCTTCGCCTTCTTATCTCCGACATTAAAATCCCCAGATTTTTCTAATTGCAAGACTAATGGTGTAGATTTTCTGTTGATTTTATCATTGGACTATTTTTCTTAGGAATTCTCACTTCTCAAGGTTTCAATACATGCTTGTCACGAGTGCATGATACAGTAAACTTCTTCGAAAGTATGTTATTCTTGATTCACAGGAACAGCAATGTTCGCGGAAAATTGTCTTCGCGTAAGATGGAGCAACTCTCCATATTGGGCAACATGACAAAGAACAGCTTCGTGTTAAGGATAGAATTAAAGAATTTCCGCATGTCTGCCTCTTTGTTCCTTTAACTTAAACATCTGACTTCCAGTTGTGGAGGTTCCTGAAAGATTATGCTAATAAAGGAGGAGTTTGGATCATATCTGAATTAAAAATTAGTGTTACACATCATGTTGTCGAAATCCTTTAACACTTCTTTCGCGCTACAATTGAACACGCTGTTATGTGCTTTTAACACGTAATTGATAATTGAAAAATACATATTTAACACATTTTGTAATTGAATAAACTTTACTGATTCTGACACATTCTTTTATCTTTTGTTAGATGTCACAATTCTTTCTTACAGCTAAGGTTTGTGGAACTTTCTGTTGCGGAAATCTTTTCCTTTTCTTCTATATATTGTATATAGCAAGCATAATGGGTTTTACAGTGGTCTGAGTTAGTTCATTTTAATTAAAATCCCATTGTAATGCAGTGTAAAATATATCATCAAATTTTACAGTGACAGTAAAATACAGATGGATCAACCAGATTTGTCAGAATTAATTTTGCATCCTCCTGTAAAAATATTTTTGGAAGTTTTAAGAAATATCGAATACACAAATCTATTAAATACATATTGAAATAAGTAAAAGGAACTATAAAATGTCATTAAAAACTGTATTTAAAACTGATACTGGAAAATTTTATGCATAAAATCAATAAAGGAAACGTTGAAGCTTTCATTTTTCGTACCTCCTTCGTAGCTCCATTTTTCGTACCTGTTTAGTTATTTATATACAAAACTAGCATTTAAAATTATTAATTCAAATCAATTATTTTTAATTACATTAAAATTTGCTTTCTGAGCTTCTGCTCGAATCAAGTATCATGGGGTATTTATCTGAGTTTTTATCGAAGGTTGAAACGTAAATACAAATTAAAAAACAAATGATAATCGAAATTTCGGTTTTTTGATTTCTACCTATGGCAAACTTAAACTATTTTAAACACAAAATCTAAAGTTTGTTTTTGAACTCAACCTTTTTTTAATAGTACATTAGTATTGTGTGTGAGAATAGGTACATATTAAATTTCGGGTTTGTTTATCCACAGTATTAGGGAATTGTGTTGACTCTCTTTTTTGATTTATAGTAATTTATTTTATAAACAACTTTTCACAGTTACTAATTTTTGCTCATAAAATAAATGTAGCATTTGAAGCAGTTGTCAAATTTCAATAAACTGACTTTTGAAATTTTTTTTCATTTTTTATTTATTTTTTTAACTATCAAATTTTCGATATTATTAAGTTCTATCCACCTTGTTCAAATAAGTTATTTTCTTTAATTACCTAGTAATAATTCTATCCTTTCAAATTTTATCTTTTTAATCAATGTTTACTTAAATTCATCGCAATTTATCAAATTTTGATTGAAATATTATTTTAATAAAAATTTAATGTTTTGGCAACAAGATTATTTAAGGAAATAATTTCATAAAGTAAATTGGGAGCTCATTATTGTTTCGATTTTTTGAATTTCTAATCTTGATTTAAGTATTCTGTAGACATTTCATATTTTATAAAAATCTTTTTCATGAATGATTTATTAAGTGGCACAATTCACTGAATATCTGTATGCAGAACATGTCTCCCCGTAAACACATTTTTGCATGAAAAATACTATTATACCAAAATACTACTTTCTATATCAATTGTAAAAATGAATAAAAATTTAATAGTATAACTCTTTCCAAAAAAACTTTTCTAACTTTTTTTTTAAAAAAATGTGTAAAAATAAAAGATCTCTAATTTTCCAAATTTTATGCATTTAAGATAATTGTATCTATACAAGGAACCTTTATTTTACCTAAAATTAAAAAAAAAATCCATCGTTACAGAAAAAACTAGGAATATTCGAGCTCTAATCTGTAATGCTAAATATGTATTTATCATAAGATTGTTAAATACTGATTTTGTCCAATTAAATACTACCAATTAAATACTGATTTTGTCTTATACATCAGTATTATTAATATGTTCTGTTGTGATTATTTTTTGATAACTTTTATTTTATTTGCTCCCCAGATAAATGTGGTTATGTGATATTTTATTTTTTTTAATTCAATACTATTAACTAAGTAATAATAACTATTTATTAGGTTGAGTATGTTTCAGAGAATCTTTGTATAAAATTTAAAACTTCTAATTCTTACAAAATATTTATGCAGGAAACAATCTTTTAAGAATAATTCTTTAAAATTCTTCGATTGATTTATAAAAATAAATTTTTCCATATTTTTTATTTTTTAGTTAAAAATGTCTCTTATTATATAAATGAAAATTATATAAAGTAAAATGCAGTGTAAAATTAAACGTTAATGATATTAAAATGCAATGAAATGAAGTTTAAAAGGAATTTCCTATGTAAAGGAAAGGAGATAAATAAACGAAAAATCTTACTCAACTCTTATTGGCTAAAATATTTATTCACTTTATCTTACAAAGTAAGGGGAAAATGAAATAATGCCTATAAAGTGCTTACATACAATTTTAAAAGCAGCTAAAGATATGTCATTATTTAAGAGAAAAATATAGATGTTTTCGAATGAACAAGATTCAAAAGCAATAAAACAAGCCTCTAAATTAAATTAAATAAAAATGTATGCATATAATGAAAATTTCTTATGAATACATTTATTTTTTGACTAACACTGTTACTGAATTCTTCTACTTATAAAACTACATAAAATGTATGTTTATGAATGTGAAATTACCTTACTGTTTATTTTCATTGATCTTATATTATGTTCCAAATACTTTTGAAGGTTAAATTGTGGATAAGAAACAAGATTAATCAACTCTCATTACATAGTTTGCTTGGATCCTGTTGTTATCACAGATAATTCAAGCAAAGACCAAGAAATTTTATACTCCATAGTTTGTCATGAAATAGATCAGATATTTCGATCAGCGATTGTAAATTTTGTGCTGATACACCTTTTCAAAAATAAAATCTCTTTCACTTTAGAAATATAATATATAAAAGAGTAGCAAAAAAAAATCATGATAATTATGATGTAATTTACTTATTAAAAAGAAAACATAAATTAATCCTTATTTACCAAATTAAATTCCTCACTCTCATGAGAAATTTAATCAAGGATATGTTGAAATATTTTGCAAGTTTTTTCACATTTAATCTATGCTTAAGTATAATTTAAAGAGCTTTAAGGAATTGATTATGCTTCAATATTTTGTTTCATCACTTCTCAAAAACATTTCAAGATGTAAATTCTACAATGAAAACTGAAAGTAATTTTTAGAAAATTTGCCTAAGCATAAATTTTATTTAACGTTTAGCATAAATGTATTAGAGAAACTCATATTTTTATATCTTAAAGAGTGTTATATAGAATAAATACAATTTTAAGCTAAAAATAAAGGTGAAAAAATTAACTTGTGAGCCTGGAGAGAAAAACGTTTTGTATTGGTTGAAATTTTACTCTTAAATCCACAGTAGTAAAATATTTTAAACTATAAATTTATGCAAGATTATGCTTCCGAGAATAAGGAAAAATGTTGAAGATGATGTTGATTTTGGTTTTAGTTAACTTAGACAATGCCTAGATAATCAATTTAAATTTTCTTTATAGGGATGTGTATGAACATAATGAAAAATTCAAGTGATAATATATTACAGCATTTTAAATTTTTCTAAGTATTTATCTTTAAAAAAGATTTATTTAACAAATGACGGTTAACTCATTTCACTGAATTCAAATAATTTAAGCCATTAATTTCATCGCTTTTTTGCTTTTCATGATTTAAGACTTCTGCCTCTTAATTGGACTCATTTTATAAAATTCATTCTACTCTATAAATGCTTTATATTTATTTTATAATAGAAATAGAAAATTTTCTTCCTTTAAATATTGGTCCTGGATTAATAATAAATATTGATTAATTTTTAGAAACTAAAGTGTACAAAATTAGCTATTTTAATTCATTTTTTTGAGAGGAAATTTATAGAAATGTAGTAAATGTAATTCCAACGTTGCAAAATTCAGTCGATACTTGTTTTAATAATAATAAATAAATTATATTTTAAGTTAATAAAGGTGTAAAAAATGATTCAAATTAATAAATTTAGCACATATTTGTAAGAATTTTGTAATTGAAAATAATATATTTAATGGGAATAGTAATTATGTTTCTATTATATTATCTTACATGTTAATTTAAATGAGTTCAATATTTCGATCTAATGTTATAAAATAATAAAAAACATTTCTCATTTTTAATTTTTTAATGTTTTTTTATTGATTACAAAATTAAATTGTTTCAAGTTTTTTTTAAGACTGCAGTAGTTAAAATTTTATCTTTATTTATATAAATGAAGATTGTTTTAATATTATTATTTAATAATTTCACTGTTAAAATAATTCGGCATTATTATTTTCATATTAGTGTCAAACAAAATCTATTTTATTGTTTGACATAATATTTTTATGATAAATCAAGGCAAATAATTTAAATACAAGTAAATAAGTACTTTATATATGTTTTAAACGTTATAATTCAAAGTAAAAGAAAATATAATTTATAAATAACATACTAACTGTTAATATAAATGAATATCGATTTTTAATGTTACACTTTGTTTCCCAAACACTTAAGTGGAGTTAATAAACTAAAATTATGTATGGTTATATATTTTAAAATTGAATAAAATGGTTAATAAAAAGCCAAAAGTCATTGCCATAGACTATAACTTTTGTTATTATCTCTATGAAAATATAGATATATATTATTAAGGTAATACACTAAAAATATATATATACTTGCGCTTACTATTAAGCGGTGAATATTAAAAAGGTGATAAAAAATCTATGTTTTATTAAGTTGTATTATATAGTAACATATTAGTCTTTTGGTATTATATTATTATGTAATTTTGAAATACATATATAGAGAGAGAGAGTAATAAAATAATTCACTAAATTTTTTTGTGTTTCCTATCGTGCTATAAAAATATGGAAGATGCCATGAAACTTATATATAGTTCATTAGGTTTCAGATCATCATACAGCTGGTAGCAGTTTTATGTACTGACTATATAAAGACAAAACGCATTTAATAATTAAATATAATATAACTATATATAAAAAATAAAACTTTCTTGAGTTTACTGTTAAGTGATAAAAATTGGGACGATATAATGGGAAGTTTAGTTACTCAAAGAGATTAGAATTTTCCTTCGTTTATTCAGAAAACTAAAACTAAAAATATTTGGTAAAAGAAAGTAACTGGTGAGATTTTAAGCAACGTTCATTCATAATTTTTCAATCTTTATATATTAATAGAAACGCATTTTTTCTTTTTACTAACCCTTTTTTCCACTAGTTTAAATAACACTAACTGCAAAATATTAACGTTACTTCTTTTGCAAAAGCTGATTTGCCACAACAGAAGTATTTGTTGTAAATGTTAACTATATATTCTAGAGTCCAAATATAAATTAAGATTGTGTAATACAGTTCACAGTATTTTCATCCAATAATAAATTCTAATAATTATGATTTTAACAATATTTCAATCACTTCAAAATATTTAATAAATCTAAATTAATTTTTGTTGATTTGAAAATTAACTTAAAGTTTTTTTTAAAATGTAACATAAAAATTTAAAAAATGAATTCATTCAAAGATGATTTTAAAAATTTAGTTTTTAGCATTTTTATTTATACTTAAATATTTTGTAGATTTATTTTCAATTACATTTTTATAAAGTGTCTGAAAATGATATTTCTGTTCCCAAAGAATATATTTTTAAATATTTATAGACATAACCTAAAGCACAAGCATATCATCTCATTATTCAAATTCCTAAAACAAATAATTGGAAGTTTTATTCGTAAAATAAAGAAAATATTAAGTTAAAACACTTCGTTTTAAATTATCAAAATATTTTCATAAATTGTAAAATTCTTAGTTTATGTCTTTTTCTGTCTGTAAAATTCTTAGTTTATGTCTTGCGGTTATAATTATCTCGTGTAAAATTGAGACATAAGGCAGTACTTGTGTTAAAGATTTTCTCGTTTATTACCAAAAGGTTCTTGATGCTTATACTATTTGTTGAAATTTAAATATATAAATTCATGGAAAATAGAAATTTTTACTAAAATAAAATTTTAAAAAACTTTTAATTTATTTTTATTATGTTGTAATAGCAACTGATATAAATTTGCATGAGTAATTTTTAAGTATTTTAAGAAATACTTAAATTTAACAATTGTTGGTTTAGTGGATAATAGGCAGGGGAGATAGAGAAAGAGAGAGGGAGGGAGGGAGAGAAAGAGAAAGAGTGAGAGGAAGAGAAAGAGGGAGAAAGAGAAAGAGAGAAAGAGGGAGAAAGAGAAAGAGAGAGAGAAAGACAGAGAGAAAGAGAAAGAGAGAGAGAGAGAGAGAAAGAGAGAGAGATTTCTGTTGGTATGTTGGTGTTGGGATTTAGCTTCTGTGTCTGAGGAAGCTTAAAGTTTGGTTGTACCACCATATGAATCGGTATCTTGTGAATGCAACAGAGGTACGTGTAAGTTTACACATCCATCGAGGTTAAAAAGAAATTTTAAATATTTGTCTTTAACTAACAAATGTTTTATCAATTAAAATATGCATAACCTTTTTCTAAATATGAATCACTCGAAACCACCTTTAAAGTTGTAGCTTAAGAAGGCACACATAGATATTTCTTTTAAAAAAACGAATATTTAAAATCAGTAATTATTATTATTATTGCTTAAATTTAAAATAAAAACGCATATTTTATTGTTATTTAATTTATAAGTCTGACAATAGTAATTTGGAGGAAATTTTACATGAAATAACTTGAAATATTATTTAAAATTTTTAAAATGTCATTAAGTAAATAAAAAACTATGTAAATAAAGTCTTGAAATTCACCGAAATACAATCTACTTTTTTCCCAACCTAATATTTCCATATTGAGTTTCAGCAAAGCAATAAATTTAAACACATTCAAATTCAATTTAATATTATTTCCAGATTATGGGGGACTTTTCGTAATCCATGAGACAAAAATTTCACTGAATTTGAATACTGTTAGAAACATAAGAAACAATATCTAACAAGTCTATGGTAATGTAATTAATTAAATTAAATTAAATTTCAAAGGCATTGAACATAGATTTTAGGAGGAACATTTCAGATTCTTAAAGGTAACAAGTATTTAACGTTTTTAGAAAAAACATCACATAACATACAGATAAATAAATTTTTTAAATAGCTCGAAAAAATTGGAGAATTTAACATTTTTTACTGGACTACAATTATTTCTATAAAAATTATTTTATTCAGGAATTTCTCTAGTGCATTTATTTGAAATAATTTTATATAATAATTTAAACTCAAAACCTTTTCTATAAACATAAAATTTTATTATATATTAGTAGTTCTGTCATTTTATTATATTTTTTTTTTCAATTTGTATTCCTGCCGAGTCATATTAATAATGCATAATTATATTTCAGAGACAATAAAATAAAGTGAAATTCCAAATATTATTTTCTCCAACATGCTTTCCCTTAATGAAGCGGATTTTACCAACAATTTCTTTTGCACACTTCAATCAGATACTTGGGCAAACATTTTGCTACAGTTGTACAAATTATATTTACCAGGTATGTTATGAAGCTTATCTGAAATATACGTCTTGAGTAAATACTTTGATAAACAAATATGCTATTAAATATGAGATTGTAACATAGAATATTCTAAGTTTACAACTAAGTTTTAAAATTTGGAGGATTCTCTTAGAATCTCTAAACTATTCTAAGGCGGTTATCTTTCATTTGTGATATTTTGCGTAGACAAATTAATATTCTTTAAATGAGATTCATACTTTTTCCTAATTGTGATGACTTATTTGGAGAATACTTTTTAGTTCTATCTAATTATGTTTGCTCAAGTATCGTATGTATAATAATTTTATAGATTTCCAAAAAATCCGGTATTACACGTTTAGATAATTATTTTTGAATTACGACAGTTATAGTTATGGAAAAGATATTCAGATATAAGATGCTATATGCATTAAATACATGACAACTTAACACCCCTGTTTCTAAAGCTCAAAAGCTATTTCATTTAGAAGATTAAATAAAATGATGAATAAATATCAGTTATCAAATAGTAACCTGTAATCACTTCTGGATGTTTTTTATGTTTGAAGCAAAAGAAAATAATGACGTATAGAAGATAGTCTGTAAATATGACTAATGATCTACTACTTTTGAGCCACTGTTGTTTCATAATTTTGTTTTTCGTATTAACCATCATTATACACACCAGGGATGGGAAAATGTTGCTAAGATTATTTGGTAAAAAAGTAGATCAAGATTATATAAGATTATTATAAACTGTAAAAGAAGTAAAGCATCTGTTTTTTGAACAATTTCTTACTAAAAGCTTTTTTTAAGAAACAAGATGTTAAAATTTATGTGCTTTTGCTGTAAATTTTCTCTGCTTTGAAATATTATTCATCAATGTGCTATCGAATTGCACTAATCCTCATGGAATCGTAGAAATATCTTCAGCTCATATCGGCAATCATTATGGTAAGGGAAAAAAGATGAAAGTTATAAAAAAAATATGTTTACAGTTCATGGAAAAGTACCTGTAATTATACTTTTAAGAGTGAATTCTTTATGGAAATCTTTTTAAAAAATTTAAGAATAATGAGTTTCTCGCGCGAGGAATTTCCAGTAGAATCTTTCACAAGGATGAATTATTTATAATGAAAGAATGGACTAAATGCCCTCGGTTGTCTTTCTTGTATAATTAATTATTTTTATATTCCATTTATTAAAAGGAAACTATACAAAATCATGCAGCTTGATTGATTTGGGTTATATGAGCAAAAATATTTTACAAATGACTGCAGTAAATTTTACATATTCGCTTCATTACTACATTACACGAATAACTCAATGAGTTACTTTACTCTTGCAATAGAAATTTATATTTATTTTTTGTTATAAAACTACTTTTTGCATTTAAGGTATGAATTATGAGTGAAAAAATATATTTTGATATCTTTTAAAAGGATTATTTCTAATTAATAGTACTTGTGATGCTTCAGAAAAAACTTTGAAATTATTTGCAAACTTGTATACATTTTCGTGTTTTTTTATACTTGAATATATGCGACTATAAAGACTTTTCTTATTTTGTGATGAATATTAATTCCAAACTGAATTGTGTAAATGTTTTTAAAATTATATTATTATTTTTAAATATTTCAGGTTATTACTTTTTGGATGATGGTAAACTGAAATGGATTTGCGAATGTTTTTTACCATCAAATTCTGGAGGACTCAATATTAGTCAGTTTTGTTAGCACTAAACTTGAGGGAATATTTCCTTACTGTATATCCTCATACACAAGTACTATCTTTATTAAATAAAATATTACAAAACATTATTTTGTAATTACACTATAAAACACATATGAAATACAATTTATGATTAAAAACATTTTTTACGTTCATTTTATTGAGCAAAAACCAAACTAAAAATGACACCTATTTTCTTTTTGGTTTAAATCTGCATTTTTAAAAATACATTTTCCCATTTTTTTTTTTTGATATAGGAAAGCATTAAACAGTTGCTTTTATCAAAAATATATCTCAGTCTTATTAGATATCCATCTGTTTATTTTTCAGACTGTCACAGCATTACGCAATTTTCGTATTGTTTGGCACCTGAAAATTCTTTTTTATTCTCATTCATTATCATCTCAATCACTCAATTATCAAATACTTCTTATGAATGAACTACATTTGGTTCGTTTATACATAATTCCAAAAATCACGAAAAGAAAGTAGCCAGATAAATGTTCTTGGCCTCCGGCATTTCTTTTCCTTTATAAAGCTTGAATGTCGAAATAATTTAAATATCATTCTTACTGCACTATCATTTCAATCATAGATTGATATAAACAATGCGCATAGAATGTTACTTTCATTAAGAGATTCCAAACGTTGATCAGTTCTTGTAAGAGTACAATACGACACTTGAAGCTTTGGTTATGGATAGTAATACTAGAACTAAATTAGGCGGGAGTAATTCTACATGAATTGCTTTATATAAAAAACTAGTTTTTCAATATCATTAGTGAAGATAGCTATCCACAATTCGAAGTATTCATGATTCTCCAATAAAATTATTGATTCTATTTGTAAATCATATAATAAAATGAAAATAATAATTGAAAAATATCAGACGACAAAGGAAAAATGCACAAGTAAAGTAAATGAGTTCCAAGAAGAGATTTTTGAAAATTTTAGTCGTAAATGGGAATTAAAATTACCATTGAATCTATGAGACCATATATGGTAAGACAAGTGAGTTAAAAGTTCGTAAAAATGAGTCTCATGTATTTCGAGTTTAATTTAAAAATAAAAGATAATTTAAAAATCTCTAACATGTAAAAATAAGCTAATACCCAGCTTGGCGTAGACTGATGAAGTTCCTAGAGGATATCCTGTATAAATTCTACCTATATTATTTCCAACATTGTGAAGTAGTAGTATTAGTTATCTTCATCATAAAGCTGCTTTGAATAGTTGTCTCTAGTTAGATTCCAGACAATATACTATACGTTTTGGCTTACTGCAGCAGAGTAGCTCTCTATAAAGTGGAATGTATCAGGTTCAATAATAATTGCTATAAAATGAGATAAAAATGTTTTGTTTTTCTACATCTTACACATATAACCACTTTCAGTCTGTTATGTGGATTGAATATGGAATTTGGGAACATATTAGGATAGGTGAATGTGATTCATTATTTAGATTGTGATATTTCCATAAAGCGTGGGTTTATGAAATTGAATATAAATGTAGGGTAAAATTCACACAAAAGTGCTTAACTAATAAACTAACCTCAAGGTTAAGATATAATATGATTACATTTTAGAGAAATTTATGGGGCTTATGATTGTTATTGATATTGTAATTGAAACATTTATAAAAATATGAACTTAAAGGCAGATGACTATTAAAATGTTTTCTTGTCATAAGTATTTTGAGAATATTTTACATTATTATTTCTTTTTTCGGTTTAATACAGTTTCCGATTTTTACTTCAGACCATTTATGTGATTGTTTGCGTGAAGTTGGTCCAAGTTTTTCCTTAACATTACATAATGATCCTATACCATAAACACGTTGCATTCAGCAAGAAATATTTACTGTTAAATCAAGTATTTTTGTCATATTGTTCTGGAACACATCTTGCTATTATCAGATAGGTAATAAAGAAGAAACATTTGCATTTTTATAATTGTCTTCAAATGAATGAGAATATTTGATATGAAACTAAATTTTAACTCTGAATTCACTTTTTAAAAAAAACTACTTTTGGAAATGTGAGCCAAATTCAAATTCAAAAAAGGTAAAACTTAGATTTCCAAAGTGAAACTTCTTCATTTCGGAAAAATAAAAAGATAAGAGAAGAAAATAAAAAAAATGTAGTACATTTACTGAACAAGAGATATGAATTGGTTCTCTCATTTATCAAATTTATTTTATCTCTCTCACAAGGAGTTTATTACACAAAGCCACTTTGAAGCACAGAAGAGTTTACTCTTGTTAAAAGGTACGTCAAATTAACACATTAAACAGCTAAAACTAAATAATTATGATTTTTGAATTTATTTTTTTATTTCTTTGAGTTTTAATTTTGAAGAATAAAATATCTGTGCCTGAAAGTTTATAATATGTAAGTTGATAGATATATTAACTTTAGTCAGTTAAATAGAATCGCAATAAGGTATTTCGATTGAAAATATATTCATTAATTCAAATGTATAAATATTTGGTAATGTTTATCAATATAGTATCAATTTATGTAAGATTATATATTTGAAAATAGGTTGAAAAACGAGAGTCATAACCTGGTTTGAGTAATTAAGACTAAATACTCAGGGTATCAAGAAAAAATTTCATTAATGCATTGGTATTTATGGTTGTAATCATTAACTCAATGATCATGTTTTTGTTTTTTAAAATTTGGATTTAAATAAATTATTAGTTAAACATATAATAAGTTAATTGCTAATAATCTTGTTTCAATTTTCATTTTTAAAAGTTATTTGATTTTTAGTAACATAACTTACTTAAATTTACTATCATTAATATTATTAAATAACTGTTATTTATTGTCATTTTTAAGTTAACCCATAAATGTATTCCATCGCAAAATTATAAGGTAACTAAATTTATTTGTTAGCCTAGAAATACACATAACGATCCTTTCTAATCAAAATCATTAATTTATTTTATCATTTACAAACTGATTTTTAATATCTTCTCCCAGCAAATTGTAAATTTCTTGACGTTTTTGAATTCAATATCTGTTTATTTCAATCAATATCCTGTAAATGCTCTCTTTCTACAAAATTTATTTATATTTTTCAGTATTCAGGGATTTCTAAATTAAGTAGTTGGTAGGTTAGTGACAAAAAGCCATTTTTCTTTTGAATTTTTATTTTTTTACCTTTGTTTCTACCACTGTTATTTGGCACGTTTCCAAAATACATACATTATTCAATTTCTAATGTTTATATATTTAAGGATGAGAATGAAACCTATTTCATCCATCCATTCGGTTAAACACGGTTTACGCCATTGCTTTTTTGGATTTAAAGCATCAATCCCCATGTGCATAATTTTGCTTTAAAATCTTTTCCTCCTGTTACGCTTACGTTTTCAAGGCTCCCTACTACGTCACCTCTCATTCCGAAAAGGTTTGTTGCTATTTTTAGTGAGAAGAAAACCATGAGCAAGCGCCAAGTAAGGTTGCTATTGTTTAACTCCAATTTATGTCATTTGTCTAAGACAGAATTACAGTAAATATATAACCATATTTTTTATTATATGTGTATACAGTTAATATATCATTAAATGCGCTTTTATGTTGAATCAAAAACGACTTCTTAATGATTACTTACGGTGAGTTTATTTGGAATTAGAAGGAGTAAATTACGACGAAAATTATACGATCCATCTTGAGAAGCAGAGGACTCAACATGGTAGGAATATTTTTTTATTGTGTGTAATAAATGTTTAGTTTGTTAAATAAAGAAAACATTATTATTAGAATAATTTTATGAGGAGAAAGTCACTTAAAGATAGAATATTTTAAATAAAATATTGTGATTTTTAAAAATCATATATATTAAAGATACAATTGAGCTTAATATAAAAATATCAAATAGAAAGATTTAGAAGTAGTTACTAAGGAATTAAAACTGAATGTAGAATCGGAATATAGAGCTAATGATTTGAAAGAGTAGATAGAAAAAAGTGAATAAACTGAAAAGAACTTTGGTTTTTTTTTTGGATCAGTTTTAAATACAATTGTGTACTGAGAGAGAAAATATTGAATCTGACTTATAGAAAATATACAAAGAGCGTCAGAAATCAAATGTAGCCTAGAAATTGGAAAGAAATTCAAGCGCGACGTGAATTAAGACAGAGAATATTTTTAATACGAAAAGGAATGGACAAAATTTCTAATACGGGAAACATTGATTGGGTTGGAGAGTGTGAATGACAGTATATATAATTGGGAACTTCAATAAATAAATGTAAAACTTTAAGTTAATTTCCAGCGAATCCAAATCACGAATTTTCTTAGTGTTTCCTGAGAATGAGGCTTAATTGAAAAATGTCACAGATGAATAATTGTAATAATAAATTAGTAAAAAGTTGTACATTTAATAGTTTATGTAACAGCTGAAGAAATAAAAGATTACCTTATGGTTAAAACTTTAGGGTTAATTTAAGGTTAAACTTTAGAAGGTTTAATTTTAGAAGAATTTTATTCTATATACATATATTCTGTCTAAAAATATTTTGTTGCTAAAAAACTATAAGCAAGAATCTCATGTAATTTGCGAGTAGAGTTTGTGCCCACAAAACACTTTTAAACGTCTTATTCTGTAATTAAAATTGGAAAAATGAACACTTATTACCTAAAGAGATCACAATTTTGATTAGTTTTTCCGTCTATTTATAGAAAATTAAGATTGAAAATATTTTTAATAAGAAGTAACATTTAAAATTTTCAGTTAAGAAGTTTTTTTCGCATTCACATTTGCATTATTTTATTAGATTTTAGAATTTTAATTAATTAAAAGTACTCAACAAATTTTAATTTTTCGTGATTATTATTTATGCTTAAATCTGGGAATATTTTCTTTTATCAAACTAAAAATAGAAATATTACAGAAATGAGAAATTTTTGTGAGCGTCTGTTTTTAACCAATAGATTTTAAATATAAAAAAGCAATATCTTAGCAACGTTTGAAGATGTCCCTGGAATTTAGTTTTATTCTTTGTGTCATTTGCTATTAGAAATATATATATATATATATTGAGTAAAACTTTTCAAAAATATAATTTTTAATTATTTAACTCTCAGAAATGTTTTGCATCACATTTGATTGTTTTAGGAATTTTTGTTTCAATCACAAAAATAATGGTTCACTCCAAAGTAATTTTACCAATTAAGACATATTTTATTTATTATATTTAGGAAAGCAAATATACTATGGTTTTAAATTTATTTTCTAAAATAAGCAAAATATTAAAACTAAATTAAAACATATCCATTTTAGAATATCAAAATATTTTTCATAAATAGTAAAGTTATTTATTTGGGACATATAATTCAAAGGTGCATTTCTCATAAATATAAAATATGAAGAAACACTTGAGAAAGTAATTCCCATTTATTAATTATCTAAAGAATATTTGTTGAAAAAAACTTCTGAAAGATAACATATTTGTAAAAACACATATATACCCATAGAAAAATGGGAAATTTTACTACAATCCATTAAAAATCTGCTTAATTGGGTTTTTTATTTTATTATTATATTTATATCTACAACTCATAGTTTTTCAATTATTTTAACCTAATATTTTTTTATTTTCTTACACATTTTTAACCGTTATAAAACCTTAATTCCATTAAAATATAATATCTATTATTTTTAGTGTACTGGCATGGCAATGAAAATACTTGCGTTGCTGTTGGGATTCAGCTGTTGTGTCGCAGGAAGTTTGAAGACTAGCTGTCCACCACAGGAATCAACATCTTGCAGATGCAAAACGCAACCCTGTAAGTGGATGTTCCCACGCATTATATTACACCACTCATCAAGCAATGCTCTTCGAAGTTCCGGTAAACATGTGGGAGGGGGTTGACGGGATGCAATTTGTCGGCCAAGCTTGTCCCACACATGCTCTATTGGATTCATGTCCGTTGAGTATGCTGGCCAGTCCATACGAGTGATATCCTCCGATTGAAGGCATTCGTCTACAATGTTTGCACGGTGAGGACGGGCTTTATCATCCATAAACAGAAATGCTGCACCCATGGCGCCCGAAACAAACGTACATGTTGTTCCAAAATGACATGTCAGTAGATGTGGCCTGTCAATCGGTAACATTCTGAACATGCAGGTTAATTCTAGAACCCAGAATAATTCCTCCCCAAACGAGCAATTCTGCACCACCGTAACGGTGTCGTTCAGTGATGTTCTCTTAGTGGTAACGGGTACTTGGCCTTCTCCATATAAAAGTCCGGTGATAATTAGACTGAAAGCTAAATCTAGACTCGTCGGAAAAAAATCACACAAAAACACTATTGCGGTGCCCACAATGCATTCTCTCTACTCCAGGCTAACCGCAGGTGACAGTGAGTTGCGGCAAGTGGAACACATCTGACAAGCCTACGAACATATAGACCAGTGTACACTAAGCGTCTGTACACTACCTGCTATGAAACTGTCGTACCAGTAGCTGAAGAAAGCTGACGAGACAGGTCTGATGTCGTGCTCCGTCTGTTTCTTTTGGCAGTTACTGCCAAATATCGATCCTCATTCGGCGTTGTAACTCAAAGGCAACCTATGCTGCAACGTGTACTCACATTACCATAATCTTGGAACCGTTGCCAAAGTCTTGGAGATGACACTCTGGGCGATTCCAAGTTCCTCGGATACTTCCAACTGGGTACATCCACATTCCAGACGGCCGATAATTCTACCACGTGCTTCCTTTGTGCTTATCACAAAGGAAGCATTATCATCCAAATGCTTCTTTTGTGCCATAACTATACAGTTATTGCACTGAAAAGCCTTGAAAGCGATTATGAACAATTTTACTTATTTGCAATATTTTCTTTATATACACCTCTCTTACACTCACGTCATTGTCGGCGCCATCTGGTGGTTTCTTGTAATTTGCATATTATTCTTCAAGACGTGTGTGATAATTCTACATGTGAAATTTTTATTTTCAAGTACAATTTCTGTGTGATTCTGAATTATTCTTAATTTATGGACATGAGAGCATATGAAATTATAAGCATTTGTTTTTTAACCAGACAATATAGATTTTTTTTCCTTGAAAGAGTAATGACAAAATTCTCTAAACAAAGCTATTTTAAATTAATACTGGACTCAAAGTATCTTTTATTTTTAGGTGAAGTTCAATCAGGAAAACATTGAAACTGATTTGATATGCTCTGAATTGAAAATAATACTTTAGTCAGTTTCACGTTATTAGAAATGTATATTATAATTACTATAAACGTTTTGGTTGTAATAGTTTCCTATATGAAAACAGACATCAATTTTCAGGTTTCACATTTACATAAACATTGTGTTTTGTGGTAGTACCATATTCTATATTAGAATTTGTGAAAGGCTCTAGCATGAAAAATAAATATTTTATTGACAGATCCGTCATGTTTTTGAAGCTGATGTAGCCTTGTTGGAAATATTGCCATTCTCGCAACCGGTTACCAAACAGCTAATGGCCTTGGAGGTACCTAAAATATGTTGTTGTCGCAATGCTTTCCAAGTAATATGATACCTTTATAAAAGGCAGGAAAAGTCTAATGGTCTTCCTTCTTCTTATAAATAACGATGGATCATACATTTTTGGAGATGGTTAACAGACCCACTGAGTACGTGCTCTATACAAGATGCCATTGTTTTTACTCTCTAAGTATAACTGGTATAATTGGCTATGAAGCCATTAGGTACCTCACTTACAAGGCGGTGTTTAATGGCATCATAGCTAATTATACCGCATTTTAAACAAATTTTTTTTCATATAAACCCCGTGCTCAGTTTAAAAGTTGATGTGCACAGTACCATTCTCGAGTGCAGTAGTTATTCTGAAATTGGTTTTAAATTGCACTCCCTGGTGTTGGCTTATACATACTTTGTGGGCAAAAAGTGACTGTAAAATAGCAATTAAGTCATTAAAATCAAAACTATAACGAAAAATCAAATAAATGAAAAAATTAAGCGGTTAGAGCACTTTAGCAAAACATTCAGTCCAATCCTCTTTTTATAGTCTGTACTAAGATAATATACTTCTTCAGTGAAGAAACATTATACCACAAAATACTATAGATTGCTTTATATCACATTTCTGCAAAATAGTTCTTTATATTCACTTGGAATTGTATTACTTTTCAAAAAGGTTATGGTATTTTGGTTGGCTATTTTTACATAATAGACACAGATAATTCTTAAATGAGAATAGAATAAACTATTTATTTTCTTCTGACCCGATAGTTAGAATCTTTTCATGAAGTTCATATGTTTTATTAATTTATTATATATATTCATATGACTAAGAATTTTATTTGTATTTTCTGTAAAAATTTGTATTCTTTCAAGATGCGTAAAATGATAAGCACCATACGTCTAACTGTTAGAAGTGTTTTTAAAACAATATTCTATTTTTGTTAGAGCTTTTGGAATTTGGAGATAGCATTTCTCCTGGAATGAAAGAATGCTCTCTAAAATCTTTACATCTAAAATCTAAAATCTTACAACTCTAATGTAACAAGTATACAGCAGTCCTAGTTATTCGAAGACACTGTATATAATATTTTTTATCATTAATTACTATTTGTTATTTGCTTAAGTAGTGAATAACACAAGGAAGCAATGAAATATCAAATTTTTAACACGGAATTCTCGAACCAATCGGTTCCTTATCAATTATATTATTCAGAATAGTATAGTAATGAACATCTTAATTGACAATGAAAGAATTTAATTTTCTTCTTAAAAGTTTAATAATTTCTATCTGTTGTTTGTTATTTTCGTCTTTTTTCTACAATACTCTTTGCTACAGCTGTATTATTACTTTATACACATTTTAATGTTGCTCCTCATGTTTTCTTATTTCTGTTTTTTCTTTGATGTTTTGATTTTTTAAACGTAGAATTGTGGGATACAGTAATCAAATACATGAACCAATATTCAGATAATGCAAAATAGCTTTTAACTAAAGTTTATTTATTATGTCAGAAAATTTTAATAAGAATCAAACAAGTTAACAAATTATTCTTGCTTAGCGTCTATTTCAATTAGCTACATATAACTTTAGGTTTTATTTATAATGTCTCCAAATATAGTTAAAAATCTCCCTAGAATTTGTTGATTTCAATTCTTGACACAAAATAAATAATAAAAATCTGTCAAAACTGTTGATTCATTACATGATAACGAATAACAAAGAAAGGAGTGAAAAGTAACACTCAACATGATAATATTCAATTTTAGAGTGCTTAAATTTTAGCTGCAGTATTTTTACATTGCTGGAAATATAAAAATTGTTAAATGAAAAGAGAACGCAAATAACCAAATATTGATTGGACAAACATATTATATAAGAAAAATTAAAGGATTAAATGTTCTAGAAATTTTGAAGTAAAAAGCCTGAAGAACTTGTACACAGAGTATAACCATTTCTGCTAGCATTAATTGCCTTTAAACAGCTGAGAACTTAGTTAAACAGAATATGACTGACATACAGGTACAGCTGCCCATGCGGCTTCATGTGATGCTACACTTCATTAACTATAACGATTGGTGTACTCTAACAAAAGCCAGTTGATCGGCAATCATTAAAAAGATGTTTTCTGCATGTGAAAGATCTCCAGAACATGTCAGCCAATTTATCAAAAAATATACAATGAATCAAAAGGACATATGGTCTTGTATTATCATGCTAAAACAATATTTCTCAAACCTTGAATAAAAAGTAAAGCCACGTTCTGCAACAGAATAGAATTGTAATGGTCACTGTCCAAAAAAAATAAGTAAATAAATAAATAAATAAAAAATAAAAAATAACGTCACTGCAAACAACATGCTATTGAAACTCTTGCCCTTTTGCAATTTTTTATATTTCTCTGGATGACAGAAAAATGTGACGATGTTGAATGTATATTAGGAATGATAATAAATTTAATTTACAATGATAATTCTTCACAATGGTGTAAGACACGGATGAAACTTTATGGTTGCTGCAAGCAAAACTGGAATATTTCTGACATCACGTCACGCCATTCCTGCATCTATGATTGTTGTTGATGACTCTTTTGTAATCACTTATTAATTTGGTGTAGCTTTAAATAGATCTAAAGCCATGGTTATAGAGATGAAGTCTAAGTCACTGCAAACGTCATCGAACTGATCCTGAAGTCGATTGTTGTCTTACAAATTACACAATATTTTGTCTCAGGTCTCTTGACATAGCTTTAAGATTCCTTAGGGTCATGCAAGTTAAGATTACTGTCCTTTCATTTATTAATGACAGTTGACTGCTAAGAGCATGACATTCTTAATAATTGCTTTGAATACATCAATTCTATTATCTGTGCAGATATTTAAAATATTTTGATAGACGTGATCAAGAACACCATAGATCAAAAAACCAATTTCCGATGAACTACAATTTTATTAATGCCAGAAATATAGTAATAAGCATTTTTCCTTTTTATGATAAATCACAATTCTCTTATATAAAGTAACGACATTCAAATTCAAACTAAGATCTATAAACCTGCAATAAAATTTCTTCAATTAATCGCATTGTAAGTTTTATTACGTCCACCTATTTTACGTGGAATAGTTGAAAAGCTAATCATTTGAGAACCTCAACAGTTTCTTGTCAGTTAATTTCACGCGTGTAGTGTGTCACTGTCTTAATGTAGTATTTTTAATGCTAAATGCATATTTTTGCAGATAATGAATTTATTAAAATTCATGAAAATTTTCTTTGATTTTTTTTAACAAAATTGACCACATATTAGTAAAATCAAAATAACCGATAAAAACACTTATAAAAACTTCGATTGTAAATCTTTAAATGGAAATGTTACATCTCTTTGTTAATCCTATTCTTCCTGTAAAATTTACATTTCTTACAAAATTTTTATTACAGAGCATTTTTATAAATGCTTAATAAATATTTTTGTAATTATTTTAGTGGAAGTCTCTTGTTCCCAGATAGGCGATGGAAAAGATCTGAAGCGGACTCTCCAGCAGCTCCAAGGTTATTCAATCAAGCTCTTAGAACTTTCTGATGTCTATGCAACATCAATGCCTACAAATCTATTTAAAGGTTTGCATGTTGAAAATTTAAGATTAGCTGGTTTTGAAGTGAACGATGGCTCTATTGATTGTGACAGCGGTTATCAGCTTTTACATGGACTAGAGACGTCGTTGAAATATTTTGAATTTAGAAGCAGCTTCCGTAAACGCCCAATGAAGTGCTTAAAGCTGGACAATATGAAAATGTTAATTGTAAGTTAAATTTTAAATAATTTTCGTTTACTTTGTCTCAAATATCAGAAAGCTGCTTTATTTAAGAGCATTGATGAAATGTTACCGTAATACCATTTATTATTATTTTTTATTTTTATAGAAAAGTTTTTCGGGTGATTAATTTAAACTATCAATTTTACATATTGAAGACTGTAAAGTATCACACAGAAATTGTTGCAATTTATTGATCCGTTTATACTTTTTCATCCTTCCCAATATTTAAGAAAAAATGTTTACCATATCAGAATCAACTACCAATTGACTTAAAAATATATAAAAGAGATATTTCTGAATTATTTTTTCAGATGTTCTTTCATTAAATCCATTAAAATTTGAAAAAAATATGGCCAGGCATGAATCAAAACTGAGAATTTCAAAGCTTTTATTATGTAACGACCTCTGCAGAATATTGCTTAAAAATTTTATGAAAATCTTCGCTTTCATATTTCCAATCTTATTACTTAATGTATTTAAAAAGTTCTTTTTAATTAAAGTATAAAAATACTCACACACATCAGGAATTGTGGAAACAAAGCTCCAAAGAGGCTTAAGATACTTAAAAGCTTGTGGGGCACTAACTTGGGAAAAGACCCCGAAATTCTTCGGACAATCTACACAACTCTTGTAAGACCACACCTTGAGTATATCATAGCCACTTGGGTTCATTACTCTCCCACAACACTCAAATACTCAGATAGCATCCAGGCAAGAACGGCCAAAATTATTTGTGGCGCGGCTCTCTTTATATATAACGAACAAAGGACGCGAGAATGTAGCCTCACTTCAGTCAAAAGTTGAAGGAAGTACCATATCATACCATAGACTTTACTAACAAAATACGAAATCGTAACCTAGGCCACATTTCCCGAAGAATCTTTGAAAACTGGTCCAAGAAAATCAGACTAAAACGATCATCTACTTTACAATTTAATTCCTATATAAGACGAGAGATCAGTCTCGAGGACAGTCCTCTTGACTTCCTGGAGGATTCTACGGTCTCCAAGTGCTTACCAAAGATTACTACTGTCAATACCAATCTCATAGTTTTATGATCCAAAAAGGAAATAACATCAACTATCTTTGAAAAAGGTATGCAAACTTCAAAGCAACGTCAGTAAATAACCTAGTCCATGCATAAACTGATGGCTCAGTCCACGACACTATTCAAAAGGCGGAGCAGGCGAAGTCTTTGTATTACTCATCGATATAAAACTATGAACCGTTCATTGAGCACTAGATCCATCAACTCAAATTTCACCAGTGAACTTAGAGCAATAAATCATGCATTGCATGAATACATTTCACTCAACAACACTGACAAAGACAGTGCGCTTATTATTTTTTAAGATATAAAAGTTGTCTTAGAAGCATTAAACAAAGGTCAATCAAGGCTAACCCATGATATTCAACATCAATTAAAAGAAACGGAAAATTGGCATCCCTGGAAATGAAGAGACTGATCAACTTGCCAAAGAATGGAAAAAATTCAATGACGGAAATACCTTCAAAGTTACTTTTGACGATGTGAATGCAATTGCAAGATACCGTTTAAGAGAAAACACCATTAAAAAAGAATCACAGATTTGGGAAATAAACGCAAATTGAAACCTTACTTAAAATATCACTCGCCTTAGAACTAGTCACTATCGAGATATGAAGATCCAGAGAGATGGCATCAGAACCTACTGTCTCTGTATTAATTATGATAATATTCCATTAACACCAAGACACATTTTTGAATGCCCTGCCATTTTAAGATCTCTGGCTCAGCTCCAGGAATTCCCCATGCTCGACATCTAAAAGAATCTGTACTCTGAAAACATCAAAGAGATAGGTAGCTGTGTTCTGTACACTTATGGTCATCTTTAGTTCTCCCCATGGGCACGACATCAAAAACCAACCAACAAAAATACTTATACTTACAATGTTTACTTCTCAAATTAATATTTCTCATAATTATTATATGAATATCGACAGGTTAAGACAGCAAGATTTTGACTTGTAATTTGGATTATTCCTAGATGAAAGCTATCTCGATTATTTCCAAAGAATGAAGACTTCTTTATATTATTCGATTGGATGGTAATTTCAATCATTGCAGCAGACTCAATATTTTAACATCATTTCTCGCTTATTATTAATAATTCGCCTAGCTTCTTTAATATTGTAATAGATGTATAAATTGAATTAATATTTTTATTTATTCAATTACTCTGGAAACCTCAAACTGAATATTGGATATCAGAGTAGGAACCATCTGTGGAGACATGTAGCCCCTCTTATATATAAAGAAGATTTGAAAAAATCTTATTACATAATTTGAAAAACCATACATAATGATCAAGGCAAATAAATCTTTTATTTAATCATTCAAATTAAGGATTTTTCTGAAGATTCTTATAATATCAGATTTCCTTATTTGTTAAGTAAAGTTTTGAAAAAATTGTTTTTAATAGTTATTTTTTTGTATAGTAATGAATTTTTACAAAGATATTTTATAAAGTAAAGTAATCTTCATTATTAAAATAACTACAAGATTATAATGCAAATTTGGAATGCAACATAAAATTCATAAATAAATTTCTCGTTTTGTTTGACATAAATTTAATAATCACAAAATATTTTGTTAAATAATTACGAATACTGTAATAATTAATATTAATAATAACAAAAAGCTTTTGGAAATCCCTATTTTTTTATCCTCTACATTTTTGTCTTTGATTAAGCAGAGACATGTTGCAAGGAATGAAGTTAAACTTGTATTTGGATATCAGTTTTTAGATGAATTAAGTAAAAGCTGTATTTCGGTTTGAAATTTTGATTGCAGCGTTTTTAAATAATTTAAAACATTATTAACACTGATTTGAGCATTCTGTAAAGTTGCTTAAGCTGTGAATTAGTGTACTTAAACAACGAAACGTACCGTTCTATAAGTCTTCTCGTTTGAAAAATTATATTGTTTCTTTTCAATTTTTAAAATTCACATCTATTCATTAAAAAAAAGTCATTAAAAGATTATCCAAGGAAATCTAGGTACACGTTTTTCCCGGGTAAAATCTAAAAGCAAACGTGTAACTAATAAATTTATTCAATCAGATATAAAATTGATATAGCTGAAAAAAAGTTATGCAAGTCTATTCAAATATTTTTAATGACAAAAATGTTTAGACTTTGTGATTTTTTGCCAATTTTACATTCATTTGATTAGAAAATAAAAACATACGTCAAATGATTCATCAGCATTTGAAAAGTTTTCTTGAGAAAATTAAGCACATTATATGGAAAATGCCTCCGATAATCTATTTGTTTAATTAAATTAAAACATGTAAACTGAAATAAAAAATCTAAATAATCATGATGCAGTGAAAAGCTATTTTTTTTTCTTCTAGGATTTTTCTTTAGAAGACAGTAACATTACTGAAGTTGGAAACGACTGGACCTTGAATTTACCAAATAGTTTAGGTATACACTTCCTCATCAACAATGGGCTTGGGCAGTTAGGCGATAAGGCATTCCAGCGATTGACAAACTTGAGAATTCTAGTTGTAAGAAGCAACAGCATCTCAAAAATATCAAGATCTATGTTACCGGACCCTGCACAGCATCTTATAACTTTTGATTTTAAGTAAAGTCTCTCTCTCTCTCTCTCTGATATATATATATATATATATATATATATATATATATATATATATATATATATATATATATATATATATATATATATATATATATATATATATATATATATATATATATATATATATATATATATATATATATATATATATATATATATATATATATATATATATATATATATATAATCAGGTTCTACTTCAGAAAGGAGGAACTTTCGGAGAGCTAACCTCTTTCCATCCGTGATAAATATTTGGACATTCTAGAATCCAAATATGAATTGTAAGTGAAAGATTTTTCGTAGCTCAAAGATCACTTGTTGCATACCAGTTCTAATTAGATCAAGAATTACACTTTAAATATGGTTAAATTACAACAGGTTCGAAATAATTGCAAACAGAAGTTGTTGATAACCAGTCAAATTTTTCTGCGTGATTATTGATATAAATTCATTGGAACTACATAAAAAAAAATTGTTTTCATGCTTAGATATTTTTCACTTTTCTGTGCATAAAAATATTTTTTATTTAAGTTGAAGCTGTTTTATTAATTTTCAACGGGTTCATTCCCGTATGTGGCTTCATTTTTTGAAATAGGATCACTAATTTCTAAACTTAACCTGTCAGGACGTGGGACGCACTCTAGTTTTGTAATGCAAATTTTTTCTTACATGTCTTTACCATGCAAATGATCATAGCAATTACCGTTCCTAAGTTAGTATAAGAGAAGCAAGAAATTGCTTGATAGTTTCAACTGGAGTCCGTGTTACAGAAATACAACTTATTTCAATAATGGCATAAGTTCTTATATTCTTCCTTATAAATCAACTTAAATTTCATTGTTATTTTACCAGCCTCTACCATTTCGTAAAAACGAGTGTCTGCTATATTGTGGCAGTTTTATTAATATTTATTACTTACTTGATAAAAATAGTAAACCTATAGGTATTAATTACAAAATACAGTAAATAATGTAAGGCTTTTATGATAACTCAAATTATAATTGCATTGTGCCATGTAAAGTGAACCGCTTAAATACAATAATTAGATTAATAGAAATTTTTATTTGAACTAAATGACAGAAAATTTGCGAAATATGATAGTTTAGGTAAGTGTTCTTCCAATTAATGCCAAAAAGAATCATGTATAATTAAAAGAAACTTGTCATAGAATTGTAAATGAAATTAAATCATCAGTAGCGGAAAGAAATCCATGTCATGTAGCCCAAATAGTCGGAAAAACTAATAGCAAATCATTTTGGAAGCAAAAACTTAATTACTCCAAATGTCAGGTGAAGTTAATAGGATAATTAGTCAACCAGGATTTAATCCAAGCAGCAAAGCATAGCAATAATTTATTAATTTAGAACTTGCATGCTGAATATAGAGTTTGAATTTAAACAAAAATATTGGAAAATTATGGTATCAAAACTGTTGCAATTTTTTCTAAAATGTAATTTATTTCCAAAATATGATTTAAAAAATAAAGGGATTTGAGACAATGAAATTATATTCCGTAATGATTTCTGGGTTAAAAATATTTGTTAATTAGCTGAACTTTCTCAGAAAATAAATGTTTTTCTAAATAGGTTTATACAATAGGTGGGTCTATGGTAATATAACTGGGTAAATTAGGCACTCAAAAAATCTCGAAGCCGCGGAATCATCCTCAAAGCATTATTAGATTTCCAAATAAATTATTATATTCTAAGCAGAAATTGAATTTAAAGTTATTAGGAAGAATTAGGCAATATTGTGTATTGAGCATATCATAATATACACATATATGTAAAATCGTTAAATTATTCGAATAATTTGGAGAATTTTCAAATTTTTAATACACAGTGTAACTATTATGATAAATATGGATTTATTCAGCACTGTTTCATACGCATTTATTTAAAAAGTTTCTATATATTTATAAATTGTAAAAAGTTTTTATATTATTATAAAGGACGCTAAAACTTTTTTTAGAAAACAATAAAAATTTTACTAACATTGAATTATTTATTATTATTATTTAATATTAAATCTTAATTATCTAAATTAACTTTTTTATGGTTCTACCAGTTAAGAATATACATATTATCTAAATCTATAATTATGATGATAATGTTAATCCATGGTAATATTTCAGGTACAATAAAATCGGTGAACTTCCAAATGATATTTTCTCCAACATGCCATCCCTCAAGGAAGTGAATTTTGCCAACAATTACCTCTATAAGCTCCCATCCGATACTTGGGTAAACATTTTACCGCAACTGCGCATGATGTTCATTCTAGGTAAGTTTACATTTTATCTGAGGTAAATTCTGAATAAATCTTTATGTTGAATAGGTTAATGAATATAAAAAGGTAATTTCATAGCAACTAAAAATATTAAATTATTTTTTTAAGCCTGTAAATTTTTCTAGAATTCCTATGTCTTTCTAAGTATTTATTAAAATAAGTACTAGTATAAATTGTGTGTGCTTTTTTGACATGAACAGAAAGTTTTTCTTTAAGAAAAATAAAAAAATCAAAGATTAAAATAGACGAGGGAAAAAGTATAGGAAGTTAATTTTAATGATTTGATACCGAATCATATAGCTGGGGCGCAGGCATGGAATACATAAGGAAAATAAACGTTTACTGCTCCAAGGCTTGTTAATGACACAAGTAACACGAAGTATTAATACTTGTTGTCTGACATCTATCATGAATAGTCTGATGTCTATTCATGATAGATGTCATAGTCATGATAACTCTGATAAGCGTATTTAATGATAAGTAGCCAAAGTAGATAGAAATAGAAAGGAAACTTTCTAGTTTTGTGATTATATTTTATAATTTCTAAAGAGGGGATTCCTAATACTATTGAGAATGTTAGCAAGAATATCTAATATATATTTTTTATAGAGTAAAAATGAAATTCTTGTTGAAGTAAATACTGAAATACACTGACATACTATTAGAAATGTCTTGAACGTTGTAGAGCAAATTTATGTGACTGTACATAATATTCTAAAATATTTTTGTAAGAGTGATACTCTTGTAATGTTTGACATAAATGACAAATTTTTATATGACGTGAGTAACAAATTTAAGTTTTCAATGCTATTATTTCAATTTGTTAAAGCGTACTAACAAAACGGCATATTTATTTTTCTATGAAACAGTTTTATAATATATATTTTGAAAAATGTTATCAAGGCAAAAAATAATATTAGTATACATATTATCATATTTATTACATTTAGCATATCAATGGGGATTTGTCAATCAGATGATTCATTTCTATAAAATACAGAAAATTTTATATAATAAAACACAAAAAATTATAAAATTTGAAAAACCATTTTTTGAACCGGGCACTAAAATGAAGCTATTTTGAAAATAGAGTTTTGTTCTCAAAATGTGGGAAATTATAGCAGTCTACTTTATTTTGAGAATTGCAAGTGTGAACTGATAAAAGAGGGTTTGAAAATAATTTGAGAAAAAATGTTGTCAATTTAAATTAATTATTTAGCAAATAATAAAATAGAAAACGGATACCATGAAGCAATTCAATAATTCAAATGCTGATCGTTAATTTTCTCACAACTGTGAATCAGAAATCATATGTTTTTATAAACATTAATTTTCTCAATTTTAACAATTATTAAAAATTTAAATCTCTTGGAATTGTAGAAAAGCAATTCATTATATGAAAATACAGAGTTTATAGGAATATATTAAATATTTAAAATAATAAAATCATTCTTCAATAATAATAGAAAATTTAATCAATGAAATTAACAACATGAACTCAATAATACTGAGTAGATTTGTAAACAAAAATTAGAATTCCAACTCGTAATATGCTTATAAAAATACGATAGAAAATGAAATTTTTCAGGAAAAAATTAAATTAAATGTCAAATTAAAATTTTTACGAATATAATCGAAGAAGTATGAAACTTATAATTGAAGTTATACTTACTGAGAGAAATCAAAATTTAATGTATTTACAATGATAAAGTGCATACTAGTTAAGAAATCATACGAAAAATTTGCAAACAATTATTAGAAAAACTGATTTAATATGCATTATATGAAAAACAATTGCAAAGTAAAATTCATTCTTAAGAATATTCCTTACTTTTGTTTTATTGATAAAGAATCAAGCAGAGTGGACAATTTGCCTGATTCAAAATTACAGTCTAAAAGTAGATTTTTCTTTTAATTTACGAAAGGGTTTCACTTTTGTTTTACTAAAAGTGTACCTCCATCATGTTAGCCATTCATCTGCTAATTTTGCAAACGGTTCTATGTAATTTGTTTTCTATTTGATGTCTGAAAGTTCTTTTTCAGACATCAAATTCATTCATGACATCAAAGTTCTTAGTATGTTCTTAAATATTTATTAACATCTTAATCAATTATCCAATACTTCTTACGAACAAACTAGACTGAGTCTACATTCGAAAAGTCTAGATAAGAAATTCGGACAGCTATAGATTTTCTTTGTCGAAGTTCATGAATGAATAATTCATCTTCATTCAAACTGTCAGTAATAAATGTGCAGGTTTACTTTTGTTATGGTAATTACTTTAATAAAGCTTGCTTCTCAGGTAATTAAGATATTGAATTTTCTAAAGCAGCATTCATGGCATAGATTTACATGTGCATTGCGCCATGAATGTCAATTTCAGATATGATTTCAAGTCATGATTCCCGCTTGCAAAATGCTAAACAATATTTGTCTTTGAGGCTTTTGATTATACTTTGCTGAACACGCTGTAAGACGGGGATTATATGGCAGAAAATCCTCCCGAATTGTTTAAAAAATTCTGCGATTCCAACATCAACAGTGCAGTCAATTAATAACCATTCGAAGGATTTACGATTCTCCAGTAGAAGCATTGATTCAAGTTTTTTAATCATAAAAAAGAATTTGAAATAATAATATTATAAAATATAAGCACTAACAAAAAGTGGATAAAAATGAGTTCGAAAAAAAAATTCATTCGTTAAAGGGATATAAAATTATTATTAAGTCCTTGCGATCATTTTTAGGGACTAAACCTTAGTTCGTTAAATGTGAGTGTTTGTAAATTAGAAGCTTCTAAAAACGAGCATCTATTGAAATTTATTTAAAAGTTATGTGGATGTATAGCATTTGAAGAGAGAGAGTTTGATGATAATGTTCCCTATGAGCTCTTTACATCAATATGAATTATTAGGTTTTGTGAAATTTGACTATAAAATAATAAACTGAAGCATTAAAACTATAGGTCTTTTTTAAATTTTCAAGAAGCGGCACTAAATATTCCTTCATAGTTGATTTACAATCAGTTTGAAAACTTTAAAAATATTTTTATATTTATCTGAAATAAATTCAAATATTCAATTACAAAAGATTGGAATAGACAATCCTAGAATATATATAAATCTCTAAAACAATAGTTAAAATTTCTTCTCCAAGAAAGACATAATAAGGTTATAAAATCAGATAATAATTCACTGAAATACTGTAACTAAAAAGCGAAAGCAACTGGTAAGATTTAATAAATAAAATGAAACATTTGTTTAAATAAAGTTTAATTATTTTCTTTAAAAATGTGAAGTATCACACTTCTAGTGCTTCAATGAGTAAATTCTTTCAGTTATATGGGAAATTATTTGCTTAAGTTTCTTGTAATTATATGTAAATTTCTCAGTATAGAGTAACATGATGTGCATAATGAAACTTTAGAGTACTTGTCATCTACAATGAAGGCATTGATTGTTAAAATAAAGGAACAAAAATATAAAAACACTCTGTGAGATACATAACATAACATTATAATACATTGTAGATAAAAAAATACTCGAAATTGTACTTTTACTAGAGAAATATTTAATTATATTTATAGTGAACAAATTAGCATGTTTGATTTCTTTAGAAATTTTTCTAGAATTTTCTTGTAAGATACGTTCGATCAACTTTTTTAAGTTCAATAACCATTTCATCGTTTGCTCAGTTTTTATGAATATCTGATTATTTTTCAAATTACCTAATTTTTTGTGAAATTATTCATAGTTCTGTTATTATTCAACGTAATCAATTGAACATAAACATGAATAAATTAAATTATTTATACAAAGATGTTCATAAATAGTAATTTTCATCAATGAATTCACTGATATTTAAATGAGTCAATTATTTAACTTTATCTACATGCATATAAATGCACACTTCTTGTGAGCAGCTAAGCTGCTTCCACTACTTTCAGGTATGAATTAATGAGCCAAACATTTCCTTTACTGCTTCGTAACTTGTAGTGGAAAAATTAACACAACTTTTGGGCAAAAATTAAGATTTGAAAGATAGATATTGCTGTTTATTGAACTTTGTTCAAAAAAGCCTTGTTTGTAATACGAAATGAGATCTTAAGTAGAGATCAAGTAGAAAAAAAATCCAAAAATGCTGAACACTTGAAAAATATTCCCTTTATTTACAAAATTATTCAATATTGTAGTTTGAGATATTTTAATTCGCATTGCAGTGTCTTTTGTTCTATAACGTATTGGGGAAGTCGAAAACACGCTGCCGCGACAAGAAATTCACATTTTTAAATGAATGAAAAATCATAAATATCTTTTTTTTAAAAAGATATTATACTGGTAATGCAGAGAGAGAAGTAATGGGAAATTAAATATTGTAAATGTTTTTCCTTTACTTTTCCAGAAAACTTTGACAATAGTTTTATAAAGGTATTAAAAAACTTACACGTTTTCTCCTCAAGCAAAAATTACAGAATGGAATCTTACATCATTTAAATTAAATAAATACTACATTGTAATACAAATAATTTTGCAGAAAATTTTACTTTAATTATCTTTTAAATTAATTACAAAAACTGCAAATAAACATTGTTTTCATTTTAAATCAGCAAAAAAACATCAAGTTGATAAAAGTTTCGTTTTCATTTCGTGCAGCCATTCTCAATTCAACACAGGACAAAAATTCCACGGATTAACAGAATAAGGAATTCATTTACATAGATTACAAAGTAAAATGTATGAAGAGTCTTAAAATCTTGTTCATATTTTTTTTAAGAAATGTTACTTAAAATGCTTGGCAAATTTGCTTTCATACATTTTAATTAAAAACTATCATTAAATTGAGTAATATTTTTCTAAATCATGTTATTATTTCTAAATATTTTCAGATAACTATTTTCTGTGTGATCATGAAATGAAGTGGATTTGTGAATACAGGACTGGTATCATTACGGGAAAGTGCTTTTTGCCAGGAGAATATCGAGAATTGACAATTCACCAATTCTGCAAACGATTAAATTAACGCACAATATTTTAAAATAAAAAGTGAAAAGTAAATTATGTTTAGTTATAAAAATTCTTTTTAAATTTTAAAGATGCAGTCTCAAATTGTATAAGCTGAGGAAATCAATCCTCATGTATAATTAGCATTGTATTAATAAATACTTTTCAAAGGCAAACGATATTATCATAAATCTCTAAATTGCTTTTACATTCATTAATTTTTTGATGATAAAGAGAGTGCTATGAAACATTGTAAAAAAATTGCCAGTTTAAAAAAACGTAATAGGTATTGATGAACACATATTTCGAACTCTTACAGGATTATGTATTAAAATAACCATCAAAAGCGCGAATTTTGTATTTATAATTAAAATACAAATATTTTGTATATTACATTTTGTATATATACAAATATTTTTAGAATAAAAACAATACTTATATTTTAACTCCACATAATTCTTCAGTTTGCCAAAAATATTAAAAATATTAGTAGAATACAAAGTAGATATTAAATATGTTTTGATTTCAGTTTTAATTTAATAGAATTGGTTAAAATCTTTGAATGATCAGAACCAAACTGAATTACTTTACGACAATTTATGTGAATACATCATACAGAGACATACATCATAAAAGATAAAAATAACATGACAAATAATCTTGTATTTTGTACATTGATTGAAAATTTAATACAATCGAAAGATATTTGAGGATCTGTCAAATAAGTTTAATTGATTAAGTATGGTCTTTAATTATATTGCATAAAAATATTTCATAATTTTATCTTTTGACCGAAATTAAATTAAGATGTTTTAAAACTATAATAATAATAAACAGCAAAATATATTTTTGTGAGACAAGTTAATTATGTTGAACAATATGTCTCAAAAATGTAACAAATGATACCTTTAGAAAATTGTATCTTTCATATAAATATCGTCAAAAAGAAAAATTTTTTAATTTGTTTGTCGGAAGAAATAAGATTTATTTGAACTTCCGAAGGAAATAAATTTTTAAATATGAGTGGTCCTAAATTTAAGGGTTGAAAGGAAGATTGATTTTCAGAATTAAAATGATAAAATACGTCTGATGTCCACAAAACAATATATGCAATTATATTACAATACATTCCTATTGAAACTTCTGTTCTTACTTAAGGTGAATCTTAAATATTTTTGGATGGATATTTTTAGAGATATTTTCTTTTTATATTGAATTTTTAAGAATATAATCATATAGCTTCTTAGAGTACATATATATGGATTTCGGATATTGCCATTTGATTCTCAGTTGAAGCTGCAAATCCTTCCATAAAAGTTTGATTATTATCTCTGTGCAGCCCTTGAAACACGATTTACATCAATATTTATCTAAAATAACTTGAGAAAAATGTGACATCTAGTTATCGTATCCATTTAAATTCATCTAAATTATAAACAAACGGGCATTCACACAAGTGTTACTGTGCGCACATGTTTTGACATGCAACTAGGATTTTGCTCATAAATGAAACGTTGTTAAGTACTGATTATAAGAAGATAATTGGCCTGTGATATTCAACATCGAAATTGGTTATTTTACATTTGAACACCAGAAAATGTATCAAAATAATATATTATATTAATAATCAAGCATAGAAGAAGGAAATGCGTGCATAACTTTTATATGAATACTTACACATGTGTTTGTTATGGATTATATCATCGGTCGTTAAAATATACATGAAAGTGTAACAAATATGTTTTTTTGTTTACTGTTAAAAATCAGAATATAGCTTTCTTTTAATATGGTATTAGAATAATTGCGGGCCATTAAAATTGTAGCATCGGTTAGAAATTATCCAACGAATGTTAAAATTACACGAAATTAAGAAGAGATTAGAATATGTGAAAATGATTAGCTCTTCTCAATGAAACAACGCAGAAGAGATAAATGACAGCTGAAACACTGCGTAAAAAATGAGCAGTAGATTTCTCATTCGAAAACCACTTTGAAAGGTCAGAGTTTTCTCAAGCTATCATATTATGTCTCATATAAAAAAATGCTCTTCGGCAAATATTGGAATTTGATTGAGGAAGGATCATTGTGTACAGAAATTAAGGATTAATATTCTCTGTTGTTGCCACTTGCATGTCCAAAAGCATCTCATTATCATGCGAATATAAATTGCATAGTTAGTTGAGGGTCGTACTGAATGGCATCCAGGATCTCAATGCTTTTCCATGACAAACATCCGAGAGGACAAATATATTGCGAAGTCAAACTTGCAAAAAAATTTCATCAAGTCCATTAGTTAAGAAATGAGCTAGTTGTCAACATGTCCAGTATCTACGCGTAATACGATGTTTGCAGCAGCACGGATTATAAGCACATTCCATTATTTATGTTCCCTTCAACAATATAGAATTAAGACAGAGGCCGTGATCCTGTTTCTATGCTAAATTTTTGAAACTCTTAACGATAAAATGGGTACAAGAGTGAAACAATATCATCTTTTCAGAAGAGCCCCAGTTCTGAATGTAACATTCCGACCGCTTTACACATGCCTGGCGATTCTGAAGTGAAATCTTATCACCTGGCTACATTCAATATCGTTATAAAGGCAATGCACTTTTTATTCTGATATTATGGTGTGGGTAGATATTAGGTACACACAGACCTCTAGTTTGGTTTTAGAAGGTACTTTGGATGGTGATCTGGAAATTTCTGACATCTTAATATCAGTCAATGTACCCTATTTATGAAGGCTATGAAAAGATATTATCAAGAAGACAAATTAATAGCACATGTTGTACGATAATGTTCTAATCTTTTTGATGCAAGTATGTATTCCCTTAACCTACTGATTTAAAAAAAAAAGGCACACAGTACTGAATTCCATACCTCTCACCAAATGAAAATGTTTGATCATGGGTTGCTAGAGACTGGACTACTATCTTGATTAAGCTACTAAGTTTGATGAAGAATGACATAAACTTGAAACAGTATTGAATGAGTTGTCAGTTTCATATATGCGAACACAGTTTGATTCATTGCTTATCCAGTTAAACCCGGATATGAAACTGTTTATATTAATTTTACACCTTTATAAATCCTAGAACTGTTTGCAAAATTAATTATTTGTTTTCTTGCCATACTCATTACATAGAATAAATATTTTTTCTAATTTCCTTTATGATGTTGCAATTTCAATTACTTGTGATGTATTAAAGTTGCTTATTTTAATGATTTTATGTATGTATAATTTAATAAAATTCTAATTTTAAAAGAAGTAGACTTGCAGAACAATGAACTAAAATAAAGTATGAAATGTATATAAGAAATCTGTACTAAAAGTTTCACATAGAAATGAAAAGATAATTGAATGAGAAATCTTTTCTTAGCAACAACGAGTAAAAAAAGCATTTTGTAAATGGTTTTGCTTAATAACACCATGTCTAAAATACCACACAAAAATAATAGAGTTACTAAATATTAAAAAAACGAAAGGTATTTAAGAAAATAAAAGGATATAATAAATATGAACCAAAATGAAATCGAGACTGCTTAAAATTATACAATTACAAGTGAAACAAATCACTAAATTACGAGTAACTATATTAAAATAATCATTAAATTTGTACGAGTTTAAAATGTAATTATAAATTAAGAAATATATTATTCAAAAATACATTAAATAATACATTAGGTTGTATAAAATCTCATCAATAGATGTGAAGTAGTCAATGGAAGAAGGAATCAATATGAAAGCTGCCATTGAAAAATGCCACTGTGAAATAGACAAAATTAAATTACAAATAAGAAAATTCATGTAAATTAAAAATAAAGTCAAAAATAAAAATAAGTAACAGAAACATTCATAAACAATGTTGTAATATTAATACGCATGTGTTTATTAAAAGAAGTAATAAAGACAAAAAGAGGAAAGCACAAAATACCTGAAAAACATGATGATCAGAAGTGAAACTTACTCTTAAAATTGGCAAAACTGCAGTATAAAATAGTAATGTAAAACAAGAATAAAAATGTATGTTTGATAATATATAAACAACTCAAGAGCATGTTGTTATTTTAAAGAACAAAATTTACTAACATTATAAGCACATATTAATGAAAAGTACTGAAAAAGTAATGAATATTTTACACAGAAAATTCTCCTTTAACAAATTATGAAGAAAATTATTTTAATGCAAAGAAAAATTATTTTTATAAAATTTATAATTATACTTCAATAATTATGAGTAGTACATTTATTTGTAATGGTATAAAATGATGTCATAACTAATTTGAATAGCTGGTAATTAGAATACACTACCCAGCATTGAAAATGCAACATCAAGAAGGAGTTGCCAGAATGTGATGAAACTCGGCAAACAGAGAGAGAGCCAGCAACGAACAATAAGTGATCAGTTTTTGAAATGATATGCCTAATACAGAGCGAGAAGACGGTCGGGTAGACAACCGTGGATTGTGATACACGAAACAGCACGTCTAGGCACAGAATCAATGAGAGCACGAATGCAGTCCTGAAGAATGGCTCTCCATTTCATGTCAACCATTTGCCAAAGTGTGTCTTCTGAAGGAGGAAGTGTCAGGGCCTGCAAGTGGTCTCCAATCATATCCCAAAAGTGTTCGATTGGAGCGAGATCTGGCTAGCACGGTGGCATGGAAGCAGTTGCAAGCCTTGCAGGACATGTTGGCTGATGCGAGCAATGTGCGGTCGAGAGTAATCCTGCTGATAAAGAACTCTGGAAATTAGGGGAATGTCACCGGCCGCAGCACATTATTCACGTAACGTTGGGCTGTCATAGAGCTGTCAATATGAACTAGAGGTGACCTGGAATCGTACACAATGGAATGGTACCCAAACCATGAAGCGTTTTTGCGTGGGGAGCTACACTCGTGTCAGTGATTATCACTGAAGAAACAGAAGCGTGATTCATGAGAGAAGACGATCCTGTGTCTCTCCGTCATCCTCATCGTTCTAATCCAGCACTATTTCACACGTTGGCGTCTATGCTGTGTGGCAATGGCATGCTAGTTAATCGACTCCATAAGTACAGGCCACTAGCAACCAATTGATTGAAAATGGCTCTGTTGGATATGGGAAGATCCAGAGTGTCGTGCAAATGCAGCGGAATTTCGGTGGATATGCTTTGCTTGGCAGCCACAGCCTACCGTCGGACGCGTGCTGATGTAACTCTAACTGCACCGGCATCCCACAAACGTTCCACAGTTCCTTATTCCAGCTATCGTCACCACAACCGGTGCACTGTGGACGCATCCAGGTGTCTGTTAGCTGTGATTTGCTTAATAACCAACTTGCCATTCTCCGACCTGTCACGTTGTCCCTTGTAAACTCGTCAGTCTGTCGGAACTAACTTTGTCGACAATGACTGGGCATTCCCTGCAACTACAGGCCTCCTTTGTGACACGAAAAAAACTTTCAACGATTTTTTTTCAAGCAGCAATAACGGTGCGATTATTGTCCACTCTGCCAGTTCCTCACCTTATACTTTATCCTAGGTGTGCCAGAAAGCTGCGCATTTCACATCATTTGCATAAATTGGTAAGGTGCGTCTACTCTGAAATTGCATAATTTTCTGGCCACTTCTTCTTGGTGTCAGTCAGTGTATATAGCTGAAATATGGATTCAGTATTATATAAAATATAAATTATTGCAAAAATGCTCCATAATTATGATAATATTTGTATGTGAGTTGGGGTGAAAAACGCCGTCTGCATTAAGCATAAAACATTAAATAGTAATACCATTTAAAGATTGACTGATTGTGAGTAATTTGTGTTGTACATTTTGTAATAAGGAAAACTCAATTAAGCGAATGTTGTATTTCAGTTTTAGAAAAATTGTAACTGCAGTACATTGTTTCTTTTGTTGAAAGATACCCTATGATTATTTGGATAACACGCAATAATGTCCAAGAAATCAAATCATATTACTCCAATCAGCTTCAGACTGTCATAAGAATCATTTTTATAGTAAAATAATTGAATCACAGTCTTCCTAGAAATGCAAATAAAATTTACTCATTTCTTATTCCAATATCTTTTAGTATGAACTAACACTCTTATATTTTGATTCTGGAAAAAAGGCTATCACCAACGCTTTCATGGTGACTTTTTTCAACTGTTCTAGTCAATAGCATTTTGCACCAACTGTTCTAATCTTCTTTCATATAATAGTTATTCAATTGCTGACCCGAGGTTTTGTCTGGCCAAGAAGGCCAAGAATTATGTTACAGGTTATATTTCACTCATTGTCAAACAATCGGTGATGACCATTCAAGAGAATAAACATTTCTAGAGATTCTTTTTTCGTGACATTTGAATAGATCCACATTTTATAAAACAACAATTCCTGATGGCAACACGTAATCAGTATTCAAAATTGAAGGTAACACATAGAAAGGACTTTAAACAGTTTTACCAAAGATTCGTTAGCTATTACGATGTTAAAAGTTATATTCTGGTATTCCAGATCATGACAGCTATTGAGAATACCTCGTTATGAATTGCCGATTGCTTAATTAGTCATTAATTATTAAATATTAGGTCTCTTACAGCATTAACAACGCATGGAATTGGACTTCTGAATTATAGTCATCAATTCTGCAACATTCATTTCCGTATATATATATATATATATATATATATATATATATATATATATATATATATATATATATATATATATATATATATATATATATATATATATATATATATATATATATATATATATATATATATATATATATATATGTATATATACATACATATATATATATATATTGTTAACATTATATATAGGCTGTTATATTTATTACTTAAATAATGAGTGGCCACTAGATGGCATTACTTAATATATAATGTATATAATGTTAAGAGATATGTATAGGTAATTGAGCAGGGAGAGTGTGTGATGGAGTTAGATAAAAATATCTGTAAATAATCCTAATTGTTAATAAATCTATAAATATCAGTAAATTTAAGAACTTTTTCCTACCCCACCTAAGCTACTCACTCGTAATCTGATAAACAATAATGGAATTGATATATACATATATATATATATATATATATATATATATATATATATATATATATATATATATATATATATATATATATATATATATATATATATATATATATATATATATAATTATATATATATATATATATATAATTATATATATATATGTGTGTGTGTGTGTGTGTGCATGTATATAGGTATGCATGTATGTATTTATATATATTTACCTTTAAGTTTTTATACAGATCTTTTAAATTCTTTTCACTATCAGAAACTTTCTACGATTTCTTTCAAGCTTTTTAGATTATTCAAATAATCCCTCAGATTCTTTGTTAAGAAAATTAAATATTAAATGCAAGTTCTTTCTTGTGTCAAAGGCAAATAAATTGATATTGCGAATAAAATAGTTTTAAAAATTTATATTCCAAAATGTGAATTTCATTGCAATATTTTTAGAATAATAATTCAATCAAATTGTCTTGATAGCAAGAGAATTTAAGTATTAAAAAAAAAAAAGGTTTTCAATGTTTATTGTTTTTGTAAAGGATTCGGAATATTGTGAACATTTTACAGCTCGTGAAAGATAAAAAGTTCAATTTTGGATTAAAATGATTTATGATTTGTTAATATTGTAGTGTACTTCTTCGTAAAACTAATTTTATTATAAAATGTATTAGTAAGAAAAATATAAGTAGCAATATTTTTTTACTTAACATAAAAGATTCCAATAATATAATGCATTCTAAAACTTTTCGGATTCAATTTTGAACAATAGATACTTTAAGATATCTTTTAACCTCTTGCATTTTCTCCAAGAAAAATTGCTGTCTTACTATCAGATAGAAAACAAAATAAAAGATAAAGAAACAATTGAATTTCAAATATTTATCTTAAAATGTGCAATATATTTGGTAAGTAAGAAAATTATCTGTTGCTTCCCATATAAGTTTCAATTTTCACTCTGAAGATATATAATATTTAATGATAGCAAATAAAGATCACCAGATTCTTTCAATTCAACAAAATGAATATTCCACTTTTTTGTGAAGTGTTATAGTTCTAAGCTTTTTTTGAAACATTCTACTTGAAGTTTACTTCATAAAAGGTTTGTTACAATTGATTTAAAATATTACAAAGCAAAGAAGAATAAATTATTATTTTCAATTTCTATATTTGTTTCATTTTCATTAATTTTAATGTGGTATTTATGATTAATAAATTAAGAATTGATTGTATACATTTCGAGCTATATATACGTGTAGTAATAATTCTCTTTTAATATGAAAATATTTTCTCTCACTCTTACTATACTCTTAAATTATTAAATACTTGCAATTAAGGGGTAATTATAATCATAAAGTTAAATACATAATACTATCTTTTTGAACATTCTTAGAGTATTTAATTAAATTTATTATATATAAAAATATATTTAAATTAATAAACTTGGCAATAAAAAAGTTAAAATGACCCGAAAAGGAGAATTATTGAAAGGTATGGTCTAAAAAGTTAGTATTTACTACTAAATATCGTTGGTAGGGTTTTCTTTCTAGTTTGTTGAAGCAGTTGAAAAATTCTCCAATTTATGTTCAAATCTAACGTGTTTTGATTTTATAAATATCTGATTTTTTATATTTGATAATTTTGGGTATGCTGTTATGTTTTACATAGTTATTTGAAACTTTAAATTTTGTGATACACATAGTATTTTAAGGATAAATATGATTATTTCTGAAACCTATATCCTGATATAACAATGTTAAATCTTTCATGAAGTGAAATGCATAAATATTACTTTATTAAGTTATGAGAAAAAATAGTTTTATTACAGAAAAATAAATAAACAAAATAAAAGTACAACACTAATTATTTTATACAAGTAATTTACTTTAAATCTAAGGTGGTTTAAAAGTCTTAATTCGATTTTTCAACCAGCATGATGGGATACATGTTGTATTAGTTCCTGTTTTCCTACTTTACTGCAGCAAAAACTAACCTTTTTTTTCGAAATTATCTTTTCTAGATCTTAAGTTCCATTTTACTTTTAAGGGTATTGCCATCATTGTAATCAAAATTGCTTTCGTTTTTTAGAATTTCGGGTTTCTTAGGATATTATAATCTACTTTTATTCCTTTTTCAGCATAAAGATATAATAACCTTATTTAAATATTTTAGTACTTTAAGTGTTTTAACAATGAAATTATTTATCTATTGTTTCTTTTGAAATATCTATGTTTCTTTTGAAATGTGTATTAAACAACAAGTCTTTGGCTCAGATAATTCTCTCCATCAGCCAAGCAGACCGTGCGTCTTGGAGACAAAAGCAATAATACAAGGTACAATTCTGCTCTTAAATTTAAAGACATAAGCCCGCCATGCACGACAGAATTCTGCATTTCGATTTGAATGACATGTAAAAAAATTTACGGTGTATGGGTTAGTATTACGAGGTTGAAGAAAATTCAAGAAAATTAAAATTTTTCTTCTAGCATGGGACTGATTACAAGAGATAAACAGTAGCTTTCTGCTGTCGAGTAATTCTTCCCATAGGGTTGTAAACTATTCTTGGCGACACTTGGGGAACGGAAATTTTACTGAATTTACCTATTTAGTTGCTGTTTTATTTGTTAAAATCTCCGTAAAACTAAATAACACAAGAATTGATGGAATATAGGCAGCGGACATCAACAGCCTTACACTCGCTACGCGACTAGGCTGTCCACCTGCGACGTCGTAGAATTGATGGAAGCGTACAAAAAGATGAGTCTTATTTGTGGCAATAAATGAGCATTGTTATATGAATTAAATCAAAAGAAAGAAATTTAAAATTTAATTTATTCAATCCAGCTTAGAGTTTTTAATCTTTTATAATAACCATAATTTAATAAATCAATAAATAATTTTCAAGAACTTCGAAGAAAGAGCTTTTATAACCGACTAACGTTTCCTCTATGTAATTTGTCCCAAAATTTGATAGAAATTATTGCCGTAAATTGTATAAATCTTTATATATTCCACCTGTTAGCAGAAAGATTTCTATTGTTTTTGAATATACTCTGAAAGAGTTCTTTCTTTCTCTCTTTCTCTCATTGTTAATTCACTTGTTCATGTAGATAATTTATCATGTTTAAAGCCTGATTTTTTAAAGAATTGGTTTTGTGAAAGTGTGTCATTGTTCTTGACTGCTATTTTTATTTTAAATATTTTAAGATTTAAATAATTATATTAGAATGAAGTATATTTTTCAGCTATATGATTAGATAGAAATATTTACCTAACGAACTTGAGCGATAGCTAATAGATAGGAAATAACTTGCAGTATTTAAACTTATAAATCCGCCACACACGATACGATTTTGTGTTTGGATTTGTTAAGGGAGGAGAAAGTAATTAAGAACACTCACAATACATTTTGTCTTCCAAATTCTGTTCAATAGAATTGGAGAAGCCCAACTAGAAGTGGAAGCTGGTTTCAAAGGTTCCATTTTTAAAATTTTATTTACTTATTTATTTATTTTGGCTTAAAATGTATGCTTCACAAATTAAAAACAAAAATAGCCAAAGTTTCTTAAATTAAAAAAGTTATTCTATCTGTTTTATGACTTAACATACTTGTAATTCTATTATTGGTTCTTTCTTTCTTAATTTCTCTCATTAAATGTTTATTATATAATATATTTTACTTCTTTCTTATATAATGGAAATATTATTTACTAAAAAATATTATGATAGATTTAATATGAGTAAATTAAGCATAGAAATATTGCTGGTGGCAGCTCTGAGTTACCATGATTCAAAAAAATAAAATAAACAATAAGAAATGAAAATGTGCAAAAATTGTTTGCTGCAGCAAAAATCGCTTTCACATTTTAATTTGATTGAAAAATACAATTAGAAGATAAATATTTCTTAAACTATATTATGAGAAATGAAGAATTTTAGTATGTTCTTTGGATAAAGGAATACTTTTAATTATAAAAGGAAATATATACCTGAGTTTTTTCAGAACTTATGAACGATTGAATGCAATTAAATGGTACAGGATCCGATTTCAGCCTCTATTGAACAACAGATGGTAGATAAAGTGATTCTGCCTTCTGTATAAACTTTCTGTCAAGAAAATTTTGTGCTTAGTAATTTTACAGGTTTCCTTCATTTTAATATAGAAATACGGTATTTTACAAAATTCTTCCCAAAATACTGAATAAGTGGTGTACATTAAATATGGTATTAGGGCAGACTTTTATAACGAACGTGTTTATTACGTGGTAAGAGATTATTGCGTATACACTTCAATTTTCAGTATGAGTATTGACTAACTTGTGCAATGAAAAATGAATGCTATCGGTAAAATAAACTTAAAAAATACACTATATTTTTGTTTTTTTTATTTAGTGAATATCACAAATATAGTTTATCAGAAAAAAATTTAAGATCTTATTAAACTTTGTATTATACTATTTTACAGTTTACTAAGAAAATGATATCGAAAATTCTTGCGCTGTTGCTGGGATTCACCTGTTGTGCAGCCGGAAGTTTAATCCCCGGATGCCCTCCACCAGAATCAATAAACTGCAAATGTTTTGGTGAAACTGGTAAGTTAAAAATTTTCTCTATTTGACATTTTAATAAAATATTATAAGTTATTCTCTGATTCAATTGGGGGGGGAATCTTGAGTCTGTAACTGAACTAGATGCACAGTAAAAAATAATAAGGATATGTGTATTTAATGCAATTCTTACTTTTTTGCCTTTGCATTTTAATTAGATACGAATTTATAATTGTAATAAAAAAGAAAATATTTCCTTTGCATTTGATTTAAAAAATCTAAAAGAAGTATTTTATTTTTTACAAAGAAAATTTTAAATTACAAATTTCACAATTATTAATTTTGAATTCTATTATAAAAAATTCAAATCTTCTTAGTCAATTTAAATAAACAATAAAGTGGATGTTTTGTCTTTTTTATTTTGCTTTTACTTCTGTTTTATTGTCAACGTGTTAATGGTTTCAATCAATGGAAAACGATTTCTCAAACCAATGCATTACTCTTCATATAAGAAATCGCTTAACTAACTAAATGAACTTCGACAATATTCTCAGACATTCCATGGTAAACTTCACATTGTTTGCTGCTGATTGAAGAATGCGATTTGAATGCAGGCAGCCATTTCGTTGACAGGTCGGATTTACGAAGCTGTCTCAATACGATGTTGGAATTAATTATGTGTGACGTAGATGAAACATTATCTGACGTCATGGATATTTTAAGCCAATGAGAATTGTAATAAAGAGCGTAATAATGATCTCAACTAGAATAAAAAAACAACCATTTTATGGTAAAGAAATATGTAAAGGAAAAGTATTTTATAACTCAAATAAAAATTAAATACTTCCTCTGTATGTTATTCACCAAATGCACAGGAAATATTTTATTTTTTCATATGTAATTTTTAAAAGAATATTTAAAGATATAATCCTTAAATATCAGGGGACAGGTCCTCTAGGTTGGGGGTTGGACGTGGGGCTGACAACCCTACCCTGTAAAAATCCTCACCTTTTTGAAACCGAAAGAACAAACATGAAACCGCAATGCCTGACATCGTCAATTATATTAAAATATGTCGCTACCTAAGTTACCTAAAAAATACCTAAAGTATATATAAACTTCCTCAGCAGTTCAATCTTTGATTGTTTCGAAGGTGTTCAAACGGGATTTATTTATCTGTCTGTCGAGTTTCTGCAAGTCTAAGCCACAAGTAGTAGTGTATCAAGGGAATAGGTCATCTTTTCAATATTTTGTTATCGATGATGCTTGATTGTAATGTTCAATGGGAATACATACACTCGACATAATTCTAATTTTCATGAACATTTAACTATATTAAAATGGCCCAAATAAGGAAAGTATTCATATTTTGAAATATTATAATAATAAACCTACAGCATCACATAAGATTGACTCTCTTTAATTTAATGCTTTAAATACATAATATTTGTTACCAATATACTTTGTTTTTATAACACTTAAATGAAATCTGCCAAACTCTTTTTAATTTCTGGGTAAAGTAGGCATCTTAATATTTCATAATTTTAATAAAATAGTAATGCTAGATATTTTACATGTTGTTTCCTTCGCCCTTCTCTCTTATTTTAATATTTACTCCTGAGGCGAGTGAGCAACTATAGCTATAGCCCTCTGGGGAAGATATCTCAACACTACACTCTTATGGTAGATTTGGATATTTTTAGTGGTTAAAAATCAACTTTAATATACGTATCCTAATTAAATTCCTTTTCGTAAATAAAAGTAAATGAAATTAACGAAACAAAAACAAAATAAAGATGTCAGACATTTTTTCGATTTATTATTAATATAGAATTTGTGTATCATTTTTACTTTTGCGCATGGAACATTACTAGTGGTTAATATGTATTTATGCTATGATTTTTAGATGCAGATGTCCACTGTTCTCAGATCGGAGATCTCAATCAGCTCCAAGGCTACTCAATCGGTCTATTAGAGCTTTCTAATGTAAATGCTACCTCAGTGCCCATAAATCTGTTTGAAGGTTTACATATAAGAAAATTGAAATTGAAAAATTTTGAAGTAAGCGATGGCTATTTTGATTGTGGGGCAAATTATCAACATTTCCAAGGATTAGAGACATCTTTGGACATCTTGGAAGTTGAAAGTAGTTTCCGCAATTATCACCCACTCATGTGCATTAAGTTAGGTCACATGAAAATGTTACGTGTAAGTTAACTTTTGAATAATTTTCACATTCTTTACATTCATTCATTCATTGTCGTGTGCCAGCTAGGCTGGCAACATGGGGTGCGCTGTTCCACTTTTCCAACTGAACCATATTTAGGTGTGGAGTCCGACTTCCTCAGTACACGCATGCCATAGAGACCCGTTAGGTAGGGTAGGCAACCATTCACTCTTCATTCATACAAGGAAAGGACAAAGACAAGATAGATAGAGAAAGTACGTCCATATCCAAACCGGAATTCGAACCCAGGACCTCCTTATCCGTAGTCAGGCACGTTGACCACTAGACAAGTTGGTCGGCACAGTCTTTATATAAAAGCCAGAATAGAGTTCATATATTTTGTATTATGTACTTCAAATATATTCTATATTCATTCAACATTCTATTATATAAGAAATTTACTGTTTAAATATTTTTTAATTTAATTAATTTTAATTGTATTTGAAAATGTTCATGGCTAAAATATATAAAGGAAGTAAAGATAAAAGTACTTTAAACATTAATTACTGAAAATTACTCATGCAACGAATTATTACTGTTAAAATATAAGATCATTCTAGGAAATTTAAAATTAATTTTATTAAATCTTATAAAATTTAAATCTTCCTTGTAGATCCTTACTAACTATAAAGAGAATGTTTTGTCTTATCTTTTTCATTTTTCTGTTTTTTTGCTATTGTCAACGTATTAATGGATTGAATCATTGGATAATGGCTTATCAAATCGATTCTTTTATCTTTATATAAGAAATCATTTTATTAACAAAATGAACTTCGACAGTATTGTCAGACATTCGATGTGAACTTCGCCTTGTTTGCTGCAGCTCGAAGAATGCGATTTGAATGCAGGCAGCAAATTCATTGACAAGTCAGATTTACGACGCCGTCTCAATACGATGTCGGAATTAATTAAGTGTGACGTAGATGAAATATCTAACGATATATATATGATTATATGTTATGTTATCTCTATTATATGTGATGTAGATCAAACGTTATCTGACGTCATGTATATTTTAAACCAATGAGAATTGTAACAAAGTGGTGTAATCATGATCTCAACTGAAATGAAAGAAACAACCACTTTATGATTAATAAGAGCAAAAACTGATCAAGAAAGTCTTTTTAATGAGTAATTAAGAGAATAGAAATAGTTAGTTTTATTTAATAAAATTGAGAGAAACTGAAGAAAATTTACCTAAACTGGAGGATGAATATATTGAACATTCTTGAGAATTAAATGATATTAAATTAAAGCTCTCCTGCCTATGAAAAATGCATGTTAGAAATAAATTTCATTAAAATTAATAAATTCTTCAAAATTATAAGAGAATTTGCTTTTTGATTATGTTATTCTAAGAAAAATTGTAGATCAGTGTAAAGTAGTAATTGTATAGGCTGACAAATCTGATAATGTCTGTCGCTGATGTATTAATACAACATCAGTATCTTCAAAATAAAATACTAAGCACGAGGAATCACCTTTTTTATCATCCTCGTCACTTACAAGTCATATTATTGAAAACTTTAAGCATCAAGTTTTATACAATTTTAGTGTTTAAGAAAATGATACTTAATACTTAGGAGTAAAAATTCTGAGCAAGACATAATTATTATAGAGTTTGAGATCTGTTTTTGTCACATGAATATGACAAGTTACAATCAAGTTCTCTGAGAAAATTGATATGTGGATTTAATCAAAATATATGTTGTGATTGCTGTGTTTGAAAAATTTGTATTGAAGTTGTGACAGAATAATAAATTAAATATGCTAATTGAGGCAATTAGTATTCTTACATTGATAACAGAGCAACACCTTGACTGATGATGTCATAGTAATGGTGATGCTGAGTAACATAATATTGTGAATCTAAAATATACTAAATCACACATAAACGCATCCAATAGGAAAATCTATTTGACTAATTATTAATTACTGATAGGTAATTAAATACATATTTTACTTATAAGTGGATCACATATTGACATATTTAAAAATTTTTGATTTGTAGAATTATTGGTATTTATTCTGAACAATGAAAAAATATCTACAGAAATATAATTAGTTGAATATTCTTATATTTTAATAACTTTTTTTCGAACAAAATAATACTGATCTTAAGTAGCACTATATTCGGCTAAAATATCTTGGTTATCTGAATTTTACCTTAGAAAAACAATTGCATGTCAATCAAAAATATTATTTCTCAAGAGGAATTATATATTGTACAATTAAGCCATATTATAGTATTTAAAACACAAAACCAATGAATTAGATATTTTCTGTTAGTTCTGTTTTTCTCCTTCGCTATTAGTTCTAAAAATATTGTTTCTCTTAGCTTGATTAAATAGCATATTCATGAATAATATTTAATTATTTTTAAATTTTAATGAAAATCCTATCTATGTTTGAATGAAAAATATTTATTTATATACGTATGAAATCTATAATTGTATGGAAAAAATTACTTTTTAAAGAAAATATAAAGAGTGCCGAAATATCAGTAATTTATTTTATGATGAGATTTCTTATATTATTTATATACACCCACACAAATTTTATGTTGAGTAAAAAACATGAAAACTCTAATACAAATTATTCATTTCTTTTTCTTTAAAATATCAAGTATATAAATATGTCATATATATCTACTGACAAGCACTGACAAAACAACAATTTCAGGTGAAGAATTTTGAATAAGTTGATTGAGTTTTAGCATCAATTATAATTTGCAGATTCATTTTAGAGAGGTGCAGGATACACAAAATCTGGACACTTCATTAATGGAGTTCTTGTAATCTGTGAGGATGGAATTCTTGTGGCTTATTAATTTGATGAGGGGTTAGAAAAACGTTTCCCCAGGAACATCATGAATAAAGAATATTATGATGACCCTATAGTTGTTTTCTGGTGTATTATATTTAAGTAGCTGACTAACCTCTACGTTTTCGACTGAGGCTCTGTAACTGGAGATGGATATTTTAAGGTGGTGCTACTTCCCCATGTGCATTTGATATTCTGAGATCCATTGCAGTAGACTTTGTTTTTATCGATAACAGTACACGGTTACACCAGATATCTACTTTTCTGCAGCTACTAGAAAAAGAAGATATCTATTGAATGGATTGTTCAGAGTATTATCCTGATTTCAATTCAATATAACATGTTTAAGGTATTTTGGAGAGAATCCATGTGCCATGGTTACATCCTCCAATAACTGAAACAGATGCTTATTGAGGTATGAGCATTCTTACTTCAAGAAGTGTTTAAAATATGATGCTGAGTATGTAGAAATGGCGTGAAGCAACAGTTTCAGTGAGGAGAGAGTATATCCCATACTAAGGAACGTGTGCTAATTGTCCTTCATCGTGGACAGGCTATTAAATATTATGTATAAAGATAATATGATTTTAGTACGGCTTTTTTGTTTGATTGTATATTACTGCATTTATATTGTTCATTGTATTCATTTTTATGAAACCCAGCTTCTGCCATCGCTTAAATACAAAAAGCTGTCTCGCAATTCTGCATTTGATGTCCTACTGATAATTTCTGGTGAGTTAAGGCAAAGAACAACTGAGCTTTCTCTTAAGCGATGGCAGAAGCTGAAGAAGAGCTCTCTTAAGTTGTACACACAGTAAATATATAAATAAACAGAATATGATAATTTAAAAATTGTTAATTGCATATTGCATATTATTGACTATCCATATTGTTTTACACTGGTGTGTAAATCTAGTCTTGTGTGGTCATGGATTGTCTTCCTTGTAAACAGAATACAAACTCCAGTATCTTGTAAAATAGACACATCGAGAATGATCACATGCTTACGATAGCGATGTACAGTTACAAAACCTCTGTTGAAAACTTGGAGCTTAGTCTGCCCATTCAATATAATGTCTTCAAAGACGACAACTTAAGAACAACTACAACTGTCTCTATTTATCATTGATTTATTCCAACAAAACCATGTCCTGTTATCTCTTCAAATAATTAGTGTTGAGTAACGCTTGGGGCAATGTAAAGTTTCTCATCTGTAAAGAAGCCTTGGCGCCATTGATGTCAAGTTTTAATGCTTCTTGGACCTATATAAATGGTGGCGCCGATGGCCAGTTTTCAAAAGGATGCAGCATTAAGGACAGAGGGTGAAGATGCTACTTTTCTAAACGGTGATACTTATCGTCTGTTGCTTAACACAGATGCTGGGCAAGGGCACTTGCTAAAAGATTTTGAGATTTTTTAGCTTGGAGGCAGATATATATTGGTCATCAACTGTATTAGTTTTCCTGGTGCGGTTACCATCAAATTTCTTACAAGCAATAACTTAAAGAAGGCTTTGTAAATACGCAAAACGACTCTTTTGGTGATTCCGAACTTCTCAGCGATATAGGCCACAACACGCCCATCCTATAGCTTTTTGATCTTTCTTCCACGTGTAAAGTCATTCAGATTATTTCTCCTAGATAATTTAAATGAAAGTTATGTTAATGAATTAACTTGCTTTTGCACCAAATTTCTTTAAAATGGTCTTCGTTTAGATTTTAATATACTTTTAAGCTTTGCGTGAAGGCATGCATTTTGTGTACGCTCTCTATAACTAATGTACGTCTGTGACGTTTTTTCTTGACATTTGCATGTTCATGATCTTTCAACTGAGTTATGTGTTCTTTGTGTTGATCATAAGAGAATCCCTTTCCTGCAATTTCATTTACATCTACTTAAAATTTACATTGTTTCTTGATTTTTGCTCACCACTGTATGTGTAAGTAATATATATATTTTCTTCTTTTACAGATAATCCATTTTGAATATAACAAAATTCTAGAAGTTAAGAACGAATGGTTTTTGAATGGACCAAAGAGTTTGAAGTCACTCTATTTTTACTATAGTAAAATTTTTAATTTGGATGATAAAGTATTTCAGTCCTTAGAAAGTCTGACTAATCTTATAATGAGAGGAAATTCTATTCGAAAAATATCCAGATCCATGTTCCCCATCCGGGCACAGCATTTGAGTAAAATAGATTTTGAGTATGTATATTTGGTGGAAAGTCTTTTGTGTATCTAGATAAGATAAAGACATGATTAATTTCGATACTTCAACATCAGAACTTTTAACTAATTATAACACAGTAAAATATTTTGAATGCACTCTAAAGTTTCTTGGAGAGGAATGATCATGTATAATTTTTAAAATTAATACCTTAATATTTTTTACAATTTCTTTTAAAAAATGTTATAGCATCTGTATATTTCTTGATTTTTAATGAAAGTATTTTGTAGTTGACATAAGTGAATTTGTTTTTGAATTTCCAAAATATTTATTTGATCAATAATATGTTGGTAAGTGGATGAAAAGAATCCGAATTTCAATATTTTATAAACTTGGAAACTAAAGAGAATTTTCAAATATTTCCCGTCTTACACGATTTTCTTGAGATCTAAACAGGATGCCTTATTTTGCGATGTAAAACTGTGTCTTGATCAAAATATTGTTAAAAAATTGTATAAAAACCGTCATTTTTCTGAACTGCAATTTTTTCCCCCAAAAGCTGGAAACAGGTTTTTTACTGGCAAATACAGTTTCCAAAAGCTGGTGGATTCGAGCAATGAATATTTTATATAATGAATGCAAAAGAATTTTGAAATTTTAGGTACAGCGTTTAAAATTAGTTAGCGGATCTAAATTTGCTGTAAAGTGGTTTATACTATAATGCACATAGTTCCGGAAATCTACTGTCTTTAATAACAGTATTTTTTCCTTCTTTTTAAAATAGTTATCCACTTGTAACTGCTGGAGATAGAGAAAAAATATAGAAAGCATTAGATTTCCATTTTCTTTTTACATTACTGCCAAGTTTTTAAAAAATTTTATTATCTATTTCTAATTTTCAAAAGAAAAAAAATTTTTTTTGCTCATAATAGAGAACGTGTTTTGAATTTTCCAATTATGTCGCAGACTGGAAATAGATTTGAGCATGAACAAATTGTGCACCAATTAAAAGCAATTTTTAAGCGTTTCTCACCATATTCAATTTGTTTTCCAATGTTTCTAATTATGACCCCATTTCCTGATGTAATTGTATTTTGTAAAAAAACAAAGTAAACAATAAATAACATTACTTTCCTGAATTCCAAATTTTCTCCGTAAATTAGGTATCTGTTTTCCATTGAAAGCTATGGTTTACATGTTGTTATAATCTTAATTAGATAAGTTTTAAATACTTAACCTTATTTCTGTATTATGTATGCAAGTCTTCACGTATTAATGCTCACATATCTATAAACCTTGTCATTACTGGCGTAAGGAAAACTTATTATCTTTCCGTTTTTTGACTATAGCACAACTTATCATTCTTTGACTACAGTAATATATTCTGACGAAAATTATAATCAACATGTGTGTAGGTGTATCCAGAAATTCTGATATTTTGATTCAGCATAATCCATTAGTAAAAAGAGTTGAAGACATCTTGAAAGTGAAAATATTCTTTCAGTTAAATAGCTAACATATTAATTTAATCTGATCGTTTTATACAGTGTATAGTATATTTTACATAGATATCTTTTTGGTCTGATATTTCTTCAAGAAATTATTCTGATATTATTTTCATGAATAATATATGAAAAAATCTTATTAGAAAGAAAATAGATCTGCTTCGTGCTTGCGAAGATAAATTTTCCACAAAGTAATGCCAATATGGACTTGAGTTTTGAATTGTAGTTATTATATTTTCGAATGTGTAGATTTTTGCAAACAATGTTTTCGATTTTAAATTTGAAACGTTAAATTTTCTTGCAGTTTAATTATTTTTTATCTGTAAATTGTATCACAGCTACAGCTTTTCTTTTTTCTATATATTATCTAAATTTTCTTGAAGTAAATGATTTAGTTTATCTTCTAGTAGCACTTTTGTTTTTATTGCTTATTTCTCGCTGAGGAATGCGCTAACTTATGTTTACATTTTTCAGAGGTAATTCTATAAGTGAACTTCCAAGCGACATTTTCTCAAATATGCCTTCTCTCTCTGTTATAAACTTTAGTAAGAATTTACTTCATATACTTCAGGAAGACACGTGGTCAGCTGTGTTGCTTAAAATTCGCTACTTGGCAGTGTTTAGTAAGTATACATATAGTATATTGGTATAGTAATACAGTTTTGTTTTTTCTGAAAAATAAATTTTGCTCATAAAATAAGCCGTCTTAAATATCGCTCTTAAAATAAGCTGTCTTAAAAACTATAATTTACTAAATTTCTAAAAAACCACAATGGCATAGGTTGTGTAAGTTTCTTTATTTTTTTATTAATCAAACATGTTTTTTGTAATTACAACTACACGTTACAAAAATTTTCTGCTTTTAAGACACACAATAATAGTTATTTTAAAATCTCATCTATCATATTAATTTCGTATACATTTTTCATATATTCAATTAAAATGGACTTTGTTTCCTGGAAAATATCCTGTGATTTAAAAATTTTTGAGGTATGCAATAGTTTTTAAATGATGCAGGTAAACCAGAGGTGTGTTTACGTTTTACATGAATTTAGGAATTTTACTTTTTCATAAGTTGCAACAAGATAAAATTTGATCTTAATTACATAGTATTTCAGATAGATTCACTCAAATAAAAAATGAAACTACTTAGAAGTAGAAATAAATAGAAGAATTTATTCTTTAAGATAATCGAATAAATCTGAAACCGAAACTGTTAAAAATAACTTAATTGTAACCTTGGATTATATTCCATCAGAATTGAATCTGAGGTATGATAGCATTAATTCTGAGAATGATATTTTGAAATATTATCTCATATTTGAATATTTCAAATATACTGTAAGAATTACACTGAAATCGATTTGAAATTTGCCTTGAGTGAAAGTAAAGTTATTCCTATTCTGTGACTACAACGTGTACTGTAGCTTATCGACAATATTTCTTTCTTTCTTTCTATAAGATTCTTAAAATGATTTTATATAATGAACGTATATATCCTATTTTTATTTTCACACACACAACAATTTTTTACCACTTAATTTTATTTCATTTATGGGAATAACCTAATTCAAATTATTATGAGGTTAATGGGTCACTATTATAAGAACGTGTAATAAATATTTGTATGAGCACAGAGCCAATCATACATACATGGCCACATTTTACGAGAATATAATGTCCCACTATCATGAGAACCTAAAATAAATATTTGCCCTAATTACAGAGTGTCAGATGACTATCCTGAATTCAAAAAGTCAAATTAGAAAAGCAGCAGTTATTATACAAATTATTTCTTATGCCTGTAACATGTGTAATAGAAATTAATTTTTTTAACGGTCAAACATCGCAAGGAGGAGCAAATGATATACAATATTTAGCATAGCACATTTTGACATACAGTTGGAAATGGTTTAACACTACCGAGAATTTAGAAGGATAAGAAGAATACATCAAAATGTAATTAGAAAGATAGCTGAAGGATTCGTGCTATATTATGATTTGAGCAGCTTATGAGTTTGATTCAATTTGAAATTTTCCTCCCCATATATTGCCCTATGCATTCTAGTAATATTGGTTGTTTTGGCAAGGCATAACTATGAAGCAGCAATTCAAACTCCATTTATTATCCAAAAACCAAGCTATGAGATTTTAAACATTCAAATATTTTTATTAAAAAAAATATCATCATAAGTAAGCATTTTTAGAATTTCACAAATATATGGAATTGTCAAATTTATAACAAGTATGAACTGATTTTTTGCTTACAAAACTATATAAAATCTGTAAAATATTTATGTGCAATATTAATCACAAAGAAAAGATAGCTTTTATCGTTACAGTTCAATGTAATTTCTTTTAAGTAGAAAAAAAATTCCTCAGTCAGAATAATAATTAAAAAGAGATTATAATGTATGTCCATTAATTTTATGCACAATTTTATTGGGGAGATAGAAAATATCTTTGTGAAAACTGTAAATATATAAGAAAACATAAATACATGTGCCTCTATTACGTTATAAAGGGACACAAAAACACAATAAGGCAACAAAACAAACTGTAGTATAAAATGCTTTATTAGACAATTGTGAAGAACAATTAATGATTTACAAACAACGTCAAAAATATCCGAAATAGTTGCTGTTGATATGAATGGATGCAGAACACTTACATGATATGGACTGGCTAAAATTTCCAAACTGCCTCTCGTTTAATTGTTTGTAGGAATAATAAAGGAAGTTTGTGCCAATCATGTCCATTTCAGAATGTGTGTACGACACAGGCGTGTTTACAGGTTTCCAGAGAAAATTGTCAAAAAAAGATAAATCATATAATCTGGTTGACCACGTGATGAGATAAGTTTAGTCAATACAGTTATTTCCAGATATTCGGTCCAAATGTTGAAACACATTTGTCAAAATGAGATGTCACACCAGCATGCTGAACTCTAATTTCCCTACTCGTATGTGTGGGGACATCGTTAAACATTAAATTCCCTTGAAAAACAATGAGACACTTGCGAGTTTCCATACCAGGTTGTAAGATATATGGCAAGGCGAGATGGTCATCTATGATACTTACTCACACTTTAACAATCAATCATTATTATACAAGTCATAGACGAGATCCACATGGATTATATAATATGCAGACGAGCACGTTCTGCTTATTTGATAGGTGCCTATTTGAAAATATTTCACGATAAAATCAAGCAGCAGCGTGTTTATTTCAATTGAGTAGACCTTAAATGAGGTGGATACCCGTTACTTTTGCGTTTCAGTTCTTTTTACTGTATGTACCCGTTTTACTGTATATGTAGTTGACATTTACAAACACGAAATCACACGCAAACAAAAATATCTATTCATTTTTTACCCATGAATTAAAACATGATAATGGTGAAGAACGATATTTTCCAACTCTATTTCAATTCTGCATATGAAACTTTGTGACTCTTTGAATATTTCAACAAAAGCTGTTAATTGCAAATTCTACTTTTACAAAGAATTAAGTTTGATTCATTGCAAAAGGTATTCCTAATATATATATATATATATATATATATATATATATATATATATATATATATATATACACAATTTTATCATCTAATTAGTTAATATTTTTAATATTGCGTATCACTAATAATAGAATATCGAAATTTCAAAATTATAATATAATGAGATACTACTAAATTAAATAGTTTTCTCTTCTTAAAAAGCTGTAAAAAAACGGAAAGGAAAAATAGTGTTATTTAGGAAAAGGAAGTAGGCAGAAACCTGTTGAAGAGAAATATTTACTTTTGCTACATTTGCAGATATAAATAGTTGAAATAAAACTGTTGATGCATGGCTATGTCCGTTATTTGAAATCCTGATCTCTTATTACAGATACATGTGAAGAAAACGTAAGAATCATTCGCTCTAATCAAATCAAACAATGTTTCATCATTGATATTGGTTTCAACTGATCTGTTCTTGACTTTCAAGAAAGCACGGTAGCTAATAGAGTTGTAGTTATGAATTCTTCGAATCAACTTCTTGCAAAAATATTGTTGTCGATTGCCCATGAACGTATTTCTCACAATTTCTGTATTAAATATTATTAATTTTTTCTTATAATGTTGTAAAATAAACATAATATCTTTAACTATTAATATTACTCCTAATTATCAGTCTGCTAGTATGTCAACTTCAGCTTGAATGTCAGGGAAATATTTACAGTTTTTGAAGATGACTTCTTTAATATAACTCAAAATTGGAAAAAATGTAATCTCTTTCTCTCTCTCTCTTTCTCTTATACACACGCACACAAACACACACACATGTATACATATTGTTTTCTTGCATTTATAGTAATCTTAATGTGTATGTGTATCTTTTTTAGATAATGACTTTTCAGATGAAATAGGCTTGATATGCGATGATAGAATGAAATGGATCTGTAAGTCTCGTTTTGAAATTGTATATGGAACATGTTTTTCAACTGAGCATGGCAGAAGAGTCACTATCACACAATTTTGCAAGCTGTTAGCATAATCAATGCTAAATTTAACTAATTGTTATAAAAATGGCTGTATATATTTAAAATTTTATTGCTATGGTAAATACTTTTTTTAATTGTGCTTACAATATAATTAGAAGAAATTTGTCTTGCTCTTTGGCATTCAAAGATAAATATTGTTTTAATTTAATTATTTTTACGACTTTCTTTAGAGCATTATATTGCCCTTAAAATATAAGAATTTATAATAAAACATTTAAAGAAATATTCTTTGTAAGAGTTCATTTTGTTTATCAAAAATAATAAACTTTTGCAATATATTTGAAATATAAACACATAATCATACCTAGATAAATATAACAACTGGAATGCACTTTATTTTTTATTTACATACTTTTATATTAAAGTTTAATTTCATATAATAAGTAACAACATAAATGTCTCTTGGATGTTTATTGAATGGAACCATGAGGGAAGCCTTATGATAGTTTTAAAACTTTCTAAAGTTCAATGCTTTCCAAAAAATCCTCGAAAAAATAAAACAATACTTTTTTTTATCAAAGTTTTCATTTAATACCATTCACGGAAATTTTATTGAAAAAGGTTTCCATGAATGGTAATGAAAACAATGGATCAAACCTCAAATGATTTTATATCATAACTGATGCATAAGTGCAGTGGAGTAAACATTAATTCAAAATATTTTGAAATTAAAAAAATTACATCAGTAAAGAAAAAAATACAAAACAAAAGATGCTGCTTCACTGAAAGAAGTATTGTTGAACTATTAATATTTTTTTAGTTTTAATAATTCTTGGTATATTTGTATATTAAACCAGACAAAGCAATATATTTAAAAATAATGTTAATTTAAAATAAAATATATTTCCTTTTACACCCATTTTACAGATTTCATATTTGAGAATATTTTCTTTCAACAAGAAAATATTCTCAAATATGAAATCTTATTAAAAAAGCTTATTAAAAACAATTTAAGATATTTTACGCTTAGTAACCTATTATTCATGACACAAATAAAATGTGTTCAGAATTTATATTTTACTGCCAATTAAATAAGTTTACTATTCTCAGTTAAAAATTCTTTGCGCATAATGTGCTGAAATTGAAGAGTTTCCCCGCATACAATTTTGATAATAATAATGAATTCATTGTTAGAAGGAAGTTTTTTTTAAATGTTACATTTTAAAGCACTGAAGTTTCTGTTTGTGTTCAAAAACTCACTCTTAAGAATATCTTATGTTTCTAACTGTTAGTTAGGAACATAAGATGTTCAGTTATTAAGTGAAGAATTAAAAACCTAACTTAAAAACCTAAAAGCATAAATGTATTTTTACATTAAATTTACACTACTAACTTCAACTAAATTAAAATTTTAAATTTAATAAAATACTAATATGTTCAGATATGGTTAATAATGTTTCTTCACATGAAAATTGAAATAATTATTACAATATATTCCAATTTAAAATTATAATACATTTCGGTTTCCATATTTATATATAAAATATCAAATAATTCTCTAATTTAGCAGCCATTTCTCTGAGAAAATTATTAGATTTCTACATTTTTGCATTTTGATTATTCAGCTATGTAGTTTAGTATTATTTGTAAAATTTTATATTTTGCTACAGTGATTAAAAATTGTTTTGGTATTCATACAATTATTCAAAATTGAGAAAAAATTAGATAGTGATTTAAAATTGCGTTTCAAATATACAGTTATTTAATGTAATTGCTCTACCCATTCAGATGAACAATAATTACAGTAGAACATAAGATCGTACTCTCGGAGGTAGAAATCTGGAAACTAGAAATGAATCATACAAGAACAATGGACCTTGATTATTTAGTGGAATACGTATATCTTGGACTATTTCCTGCGAATGGTCCACGAGCTGATGGGTTCAATTTCTATGGAGCACGCTGGACTTTATTGTTCTGTCAATCAGTGCTTTGCTAAGTTGTTCGGCCTTACAAGTGGATACTGCATGATGAATCTATACAAATCACTAACTTTGAAAAACTTTCACGCCTGTCAACGTAGCATGTCTCCCAAAACTATTAAGAAGTTTCCATATGTAAGTATCCCTTGAAAGGAAGCAGTATTCTATTCTTAGTTAGTACCGAGAGTACCTATCAGAGAAAACGTTGTCTTTTATAAATGCAAAACTTTTTGAATGCCATGGCGGAATATATGTAAGAAGAATTGGCAAATATGCATCTCACATACAATGAAGTAAAAGGGGATAGATGTAAAGCACGAAGACTAAATGAACAGCAAATCCCAATCCATCGTTACTCAAAATTAACTAAAATTTTCCAATGTTGATCAATGCAACTATGAGGAATCATTTATTTGCTATTTCAAACATAAATACAGGGCATTCAATAAAAACATGAAAATGAAATAGAAATGGAAGAGTGAGTTTTGACTATATTTAAAGCAGTTCCTTCAACAAGTTCACGTGCTGCAAATCATGAAATGGGTATTTCTTAGCCAGCGGTGGGGCATATTTTACACTGGAATGCGTGCATCCTTACCTCATGCAAAATAAAAAAAAAATTGAACAAAAATAATTCTTCCTGGTGAGCACACTTTGTGCAGTGGATATTGAGGATGAAAAATAACGAATAACCATTTCCTACATAATAATACTAAAAGATGACACAACATTCATCAAAGAAGAGATTTTTTACTTGCGCAATTTACATGTTTGCTCTGAAAGCAATCTATATTGGCTCCCCACTTAAACACAAACAGAAATTTTATACAAATACCAACAGAAGATTATATGGTAAGATTATATATCATTATAAATCTTTTAACCCACGCAACAAAACGCATTTTCTTGGAACAAATGCTTCCCAGTTTATTGCATGCTGTTTCGCTCCTCATCGAGTGAGATATGTGGTTTATGACAGATGACCCCCAGCACATTTTCAAATCACATTCTGTAACATCTTGAACGGCAATTAAACACGCATAATCAATAGGGCTTGATGGGCCTGTGGCTTCACCTTCTCACTCATTGAACCTCAACCTACTGGATTTTTACTTTTGAGGAATGAATTGTTTAGTATACGCAAATGTGGATTTGATTGAAGATCCCGTTGCGAGAATCCCTATTATCGATGACAAAATTAAAATGACTCCAGGAAACTTCTAGACAGTGTGTCAATCATCATTTAGTCGGTATAAGCTGTACAATGACATCCGTAGTTGGCATTTTGAATACTATCTGTGGGTTTTACACTAGGCAAAAAAACTAATTTGGCAATTTTTGATATCGTTCATTTGATTTTCAAACTTTGTAAGTTCAAGTTGGAAATCTAATATGCCTTTTTTATTAGATCCCAGAATGGAAAGTGGCCCTCTGTTTCTATGCAATTATTGTTCATCTGGGTGAAAAACTATCATCTCTCACAATTGCCAAAAATAATTTAGGAAAATCCCCTTTAGATAGATAAATAGATTCATAGATAGATAGATAGATGGAAAAATGGATGGATGGATGGACGGATAGATAGATAAATCGACAGACAGATAAATATAAGTATATATGTATGTACAGTGTGATATATGATGATGATATAAGCAAATTTTTCGTACCTATAAGCTATAAACAGTCATGGCTGAGCTCGTGGCTGACATGATTCCATATAAGTAACTTTAATTTCTATTTGCAAACTTAAATTAAAAAGTCCTCTTTTTGATAACTTTTTTATGCAGTTTTTGTTTCAATATTTGCCTATTATCTAATTTGTTTCATTTTTATTATAAGGTTGAGAATCTTAGAACGTTATTCTTATGGAAGAATCGTAAATCCTTCGAGTTTTGATAACAAACTATAGATCTATAATACTGAAATCCGAGTTTGCACATGTAATGCACATTTATGGTTTTTATATTTAATAAATCAAGTTATTTTATTGTGTAAATATATACTGTTTTCTAAAATATGGGCTTAATATTTTATTCTTACTCATAAATTTAATACATTGTAATTTGATCAATTTACCAATTCATAATTCTCGGATATTTCAAAAATATAAAATTTTTTATAAGGAATAAGAAACTATTTTTTTTAATTCTTTAAAACAAGTTTGTATATATAAGTGTGCATCTATCCTTGTTTTATAAAAATCAATATTGAATTGGGTTATTCAATTAATTCAGAGACAAATAAAAACAAATTTTTAAATTAATTTAATACTTATGATGGTTTTAAACTAAGTTGATTTCAAAAGTTAGAAAAGGATATTTACATTCTGATATTTAAACTGCAATTATAACAAAAATACTGATTAAACTGTACTTAGATGAAAATTATTTTATAGCTGTTCTAGTATTCATTCACAATAATACAAAGTTTTTTTCATCTGTATGTACTCTGAATCCGGATTCTGGCTTATCTATTAGATAACTCAAGAAAAGTATCACTTTTACTGTGAAAAAGGAAGCACTTTACGAATAGAATATACAAAAATGAAAATGAAAATGAATTTAAAATATACACAATTTTCATACGAGCAAACAAATTTTTTTTTACAATTGATCAAAATTCTTATAAAAATGTAACAAATAAATTGGGGATATACCGTTAAATCCTATTTTTATCAAGAAAAACGAAGATAGGGTCTGTCAAGTATTCCTCTTACACTCTAAAAATAAGACAAATATTTTTGAAAACAATTGATCACCAAAGCAACATACATCAAAGGTTTCATTACCTGTCATATTTATTATATAAAGCACAAAGGGTTTTGCAATATTAATGTTTTCAAGAAATTACAGTGATCCTTTCTTAAATCACAGTAGTTGAACTGCATTCCCCAGCATAAACGATTAAAGAAAATAATTTTCAAGAGCATCGGAAGAGCTGTTGGCTTAGCAAAAGGTAAATAATTTTTATAAACTTTATTTAATAAATCGTGTTGATACAATGTGTGTAAGTTGGAGTTTTTATACTAATAATTTTTTTAATGTTGCTTAATCGAAAATAAAATTATAAATAACGATTAATTGAATATCTTAATCGAATTATAAAGTAGCGTTTCTTTCTTCTTTCAGAAAGGTTCAACAATTATTAAACTTGTAACGAAATATTATTTTAAATACAGTTTTAATTATTAGAGAACAATTTTGTGGTTATATTTTCAGGGAAATAATGGTTTATAAAAGTATTGTTACGCAAAGAACGAAAAATTTACAGGCTTAAGAAATTTGGAATATTCAAATGCTTATTAATTATACTTTCTTGTAACAATATAAAACTTTTTTTGATGACTGAGATTAAATAAATGAAAGTTAAATTATTTATTTGGTTATTATTACTCATTGATTTAAATGATGAAAAGAAAGCTATGTAATTATATTATTAAATTATTTCAGTGATTACTGATGCTGGTTATGAGTGCAACAAGTTAACTGACATTTTAATATACATAATATTTTTCAAGTTAAACTCTGAAACCATTTACATAAAAATCAAAACAATATAATTCATTAATTTAACTAGATCATAAAATACGATATTAAATTTCCCATAATTTTTTGCATCTACATTTTTTGTAAAATTGTTATAACATATGCCATGGACATTCGATATAAATTTAAAAATATATTTTTAACTGATGCATAAAAATATTTTAAGAAATGTTTATATAAAAAGCATTAAAAGTAATTCTTTATAAGAATATGTAGAAAATAAATTACTGTATATATTTATTTTCGTATATATATATATATATATATATATATATATATATATATATATATATATATATATATATATATATATATATATATATATATATATATATATATATATATATATATATATATATATATATATATATATATATATATATATATATATATATATATATATATATACATATATATATATATATATATATATATATATATATATATATATATATATATATATATATATATATATATATATATATATATATATATATATATATATATATATATATATATATATATATATATATATATATATATATATATATATATATATATATATATATATATATATATATATATATATATATATATATATATACACACACACCTTTTTCCATTGTTCCAAAGGAATACTATTCTCATATTAGTATTCAAAATATTTTGACATACTGCTTTTTTTAATGTACGGAGAGTATTAACACATTTTTAGAATGATTTCGATAAAGAATTTAAAAAAGTAAATGTTTTAGAATAAAAATCTTTAAAAATATAAATAAATCTTTTATAATTAATTAAAAACGTTTTTTTGGTAATAAGCTTGTTTTAAATATCTTGCAATTAAGGTAGAAAAACTAAATATTTAATGATTCAATACATTTTTCGAATGAAACATGTATTGAAATTTCAGTAAAAAAATAATAGGATAAATGTAAAAGTGCAATCTAATACTTTAATTTCTAGAATTCCAGGAACCTTTTTAGTAATGGATACAAGCTGAAGGCAAACTATAGCTAATATAGCGCGTGTCAGTTTTTAAATAGGATGTTGTGAATAGTTAAGTGTAATAATTGTGAATATATTTTGAATATCTTTATTAATTAAAGTATTGGAATACTTTTAGGTATATAGTTAATATAATTGTTAGGTTTGATAAAAAAAAAGTGAAAAACGAAGGTATTAAAATATGCATTGGAGAAATGATTTGTATATCCAAAAAAATATGCGTTGAACTTTTAATAAAGTTTGTATTTAAATGCTGAATAAATTTCAAAAATTTGATGATTTTGAAATTCATTATTTTTATAAATAAAGCTCATATTGGATGTTTTATTCATTAGCTTCACACCAAATTAATAGTTTGGTTTGTTTGATAAACAATAAAAAAATGGTGATATTTTTATAAACTGAGAAGGATTGTTTAGATGTACAAATATTTTTACTAAAGATTAAAATTTTGTTCATGATATCCAACGTAGAAAATATGTGATTTTTCTTAAAATGATAATGAGTTAGCATTCAGGGTGAGTTTTATAGTGAAATTCAAATAAATTATTTCATGAAATTTTCAATAAAATAATTATGCAGAATATAATAATAAAATCAATTTACTTTAAATATGATGAATTTTTTCTAAATCGGCTTTTGATACTTATTTGATGTATAAATTATCTTACTTGAGTTTGCAAATGTCTTATTTAAAATTCAAAAAATAATAACTTTTTGTTATTGAAACAAAGGTTGAAAGAAAATTAATCCTCTTGAATTGCAATAACATTAAAACATATTAATTACGATGATAATATGATATATTTCATTTTGAATTATTTTTCCTTTCTGACAGAATCAATCGTGGAATTCATCGAATATTAATATAAATTTAAAGTAAAGACTGGTCCTTTCCTATTAATTGTTACATTTCTTTCTTGGAAATAATGCGTAGGAAAATTAATAAATATATGTAACACAATAGAAAATTATATGATTATATATTATAGAAGTATATAATCAAAAAGGTATTTAAAATTTTTTTGACTTTAAAATGCCGTTTATAAGAAAAATCTTGCTTGATCTCGTGTATTAGCAGACAAGCTTTGGAAATTTTTATACACTTTCTTGGCCACAATCATGTTTGCAGATCTTTCTCTCGCTTTCTCTTTAAGCATAGGTGGGATATATTTGTCTGTAGTTTTCTTGGTTGCCCTAAACTCAAACGAAAGATGAAAGAGGAGGCAATTTTAAACAAATCAAAACAATAGCTTCCCACATAACTAATTACACAAATCTGTGAATAATTAGATTTCTTAGATCAGATAATCAATTATGACAGCAGAATTTTTTTTATTGAACACTTGTTTATACGTTTGATTAAATTAAAAGTTGTACACACATTTCACCAGTAATATGAACATCTACTGATTGCTATATTTATATTTTAACATCCATTTATTTTATTCTTATAAAACTGTCCGCGAGAGAATTTACATGTTTTAATTATAAAAAACAAAACTATTATACACATGTGATTCAAAATCAACTGCCTTAGAATTTAAATACAAGAATTTGAGAATTTAATTTGATAGTACATAGCACACATTAAATTCTTCTAAAAATCACAATAATGATTTACTGATTGGTAAAATAGGTAAAATTAAAGCTTAATTAAGTTATGCCTTTAATATATATTTTCTTATAACTTGGAATATTGTTTTAGTTATTAAACTAACTTTTTAATGAAGTAATTTACTGCTTCTGGTTTCAGATATTTTGCTTTGTAACGAGTTTTAATTCAAACTTAAATTATTGTTCTCAGGGCTAAAATGAAAGGCAACTGAATTCGTATCATAATCTCTAAAATTGCCTTAGTTAGTATAAATAAATATAAGCTGGTGTTTCATATATTACAATGTCTTTAGAAAATTCTTAAAATTCCAACATTAAAGTGTCAGAAAAACAATATACGAATATTGAAACATTTGAAAGAAAAAAAAAAAAAAAAAAAAAAACAAGAAATTAAAAGGGAAGAAAATATAAAAAAGTTTCTCTTTCAACTTTATCTAATTCACAACCTTTTTTTAAAATGGCAAATTTTGTATATTTATAATTAAAACATTTTTAATGCATTGTAAGTGAAAATAAAAAGAAATACATTACATAAGCATATGCCATTTCCTAAAATATCTTTATATATGTAAAATGAAATCAAAAATAATTAATGTCTCTGTTGGCACAACAAACCTTTTCTATTCGTATAAAAAAACCAAATTATTCATATTTAATTTTTCCTATGCTGTAAGAATAATACAAAAGTAGTAGAAATATAAATCTATAGTGATAAAGATAAGTGCTGTTGCTCTCAGTCGTACAAGATAAGGGCAACTACCATTAATCACACCGCGGGAATTCCTCTTTAGATTAATATTTTGAGGAGCAATTGTAAAATAACTTAAATTGATTTTATTTCGCTTTCACTTAGAGATGTATTAGAAATTTTATGCTTAATATCTCCATTGGTAAATACATTGTAAGCAGTAGTATCTAAAATGATATATAGTTATCTTTTTTAGAAGATCAAAGAGCATTCTTTCATTAGAAATACTCTCAAAAATTTCTGACATGTTTATTTATGAGTCTGATATTATAAAGGGTAATTATAAAGGGTATAAAGGGTAACCAGCATCAATCTCTTAAGCAATCTTTAAAAACAAGTATGTATCAAAAATATTTTACTATTAATGTTTTTACATCATTATTTTATAAATTCTGAATGAAAAATCTAAAAATAAATTTATTTCATTTAAATTTTGAAAGCTTTGATTGTGATAAATAATTATTTATAGCGTGTTTGAATAAAAGAAATATTTAGTTCGAAAAATAGCTAAAATTCGATTTTGTATTTCTGTTAATATGTGATATCATATATAAATATAATTGATTTCAAATATGAGAATCAACGAGAAAATTTAAAGATTTGTAAATAAAAATTTAAAATTATTGTGTAATTGTGAACACAAAGCAAAGAAAAGTACATAACAAATTTCGATAAAATTCATAGTTATTTAGAAGTTTACTGTATTGTAAATAAGGAAATTTTTAAATAAAAATTTACAGTGTTATATAATAATAATTTTTAAGTTTTAATTCTCATAAAAATAAATACATAAACTACAAGCTGCATACTTAAGAGTGTCAAAGCATAATACCGCTCATTTTGATATGAAATTATGTATGTGAGTGTTTTTTATCCTATATATACTTTGATTCAGATATTTGATTTAAATTTTAAAAAACAAAATTGATTTTTTGTTAATATTTAAGTAATTGTTTATTTATTATTTAAGCTTGAGAGTAATAACCATTAATACTTTTAATAAATTAAAGATGTAATGCAACGTGTTTCATATTTTGCACTTTATATCAATTTAGATGAAAAAAATCTAAACAAAAGTATGCGTTTTAATTGAGACGTTGTATTTCAGTGAATGTACAAAACAATGGGAAGAAATTGTTTATTAATGTATATAATTAAATATTCACATAAATAATTTTAAAATGTTTCCTATTAATGCATTGAGATCAAAGAAATGGACCACTATACATAGTCATTAAAACAGCTGATAACTAACAGAAATAAAATTTGGCCAGTTTTATTAATGTGGCAATAAAATATTTATGCAATTTTGCAAGAATTAATTCTTCAATTTGAAACAATAAAATTTAAATATTTGTAAAAATCATGATGAAAAAGAGCAATACCTTAAATTCCTTATGTATACGATAAAAATATATGCTGTAAAGCTTAAGTTATGGATATACTATTTTCAAAGATATTTGAATGCTTAGTAAACAGTATAGTCGTCATATGATAAATAAATCAATCACTAGTAATTTGTCATGGCTTATTATTATATTCAAATGGTTTATGTAGAATACTTCTTTATAAGTGTGATACCTTTGATATGAATTTAAGGACAATTAACAAAAAATATAAATTCGGCTGGAAGATTGAGACTACGTATTTAAAAAAAAATGTAGATGAATGGTCTCATCAACAATTTTTAAGTAAATAGTGTCATTTATTTAAAATAAATGTTGACAAGAGTGATGACAAAGAATGAAATTCAACATGCCTCAATCTATGTTTTTAAAATAAGGCTAAAAATATTTAATTTTTCCTTAATTACTTACTACAGCCACAATTACCGAAATGATTGACTGTGTCTACTTAAATATTAATACTCGCAACGATCTCATCGAATATTTAGTATGAAATGCAATTTTGCGTCAGTCAACAGTAAATGTTGGAAGTAAATCAGAAATGTCCGTGATAACAGACTAGTAAAGTGTGTGTAGTTAATTGATAATACACAGAAGACATCGATGGAAATAAAATATCTACTTGGACATTTCTGCAAATAAATGTTAATAACGAGCTACAAAGTTTTTGCTAGACCCAACACGTATAAATTTTATGATACATTATGAAAAAATATTGTTTCATTTAAAAGGACATGATTTTGATCAATAAATGCAAAGTAGAAGGGTTCGAGTATGTGTGGTTCAGTTCTAACAAATTCCAATAAAATTCGACCCTGTCAAAAGGAATTGTAGAAAATATGTAGTCCTATATAGTGAGAAGGTTTTTTTTACACATTAGCTTCATCATAATTTGTAGAACATTTTATTAGTGAATCTAATTGGAGACTTAACATCTTTTGTTCCTTATTCTTTCCTTTAAAAATTCAACAAATTCATTCAAAAGGCTACAGTCGAAAATTTTTAAATGGAATAAAAATCTTACTATAAAAGAACATAAAAGTTACTTATTTCTTTTTAATTCATATTTGTAAATAACTTCTAAGAACATGTTCAGAGTTTTTCATAAAATGATAATTGCCTTAAATTGTAGATAATAAGTGTTGCACGGATTTTATCTTCTAATTTCTTTAAGACAAATCCTTTTTCTAATGCTCCCTACTTTGGACTATGCTTATGAAAACAAGTAAATAAAATATATACCAATTTCGATTATAAGGGATGATTTTTATGCCTTCACTGTTGAATAAATCATTTGCTTAACTTTTCTCCTTTGATCTAATTCCGACTTCTTTAATATATGTTGCTATCTGTATCTGCTATCTCTGATATATATCGTTAGCTATATCAAGTTATTTAATTATTTAGAATTTTAGGAAATTTTCTGTAACATATCCTTTTTAAGGTGAGAGATAAATATTGGTAATCTTACGCTTCTTATGAGAGATAAATATTGGTATTTATTTTCAGGATAACAGTATGATAATGAGAGCAATTCTGCTGTTGTTGGGAATCAGCTGCTATGTTTCAGGATGCTTGAAAACCACTTGTCCATCGTTAGAGACTACGTATTGCAAGTGCATCAGGCGAGAACGTAAGTTGAAATCCATTTCAAATTTTAAAAGTCCCTGATTTTACTATTAACAACTATTATTATTACTAACAATTATGCTGCAAAAAAGGAATAATCCGTGTAATAATAACCGATAATAATAACTGGAAGACATAAAATATATCGTGGTTACAACGTTATCCATGTGAAATGATACCTTAGAGGGTGGCAGATAAAATTTAGGTGTTTTCTGTCGGTTCCGTGCTTTTAAATAAAAAAATATATTTCCACTTTCAAGGCACGATATGGCACTTATACTGTATACACCCCAGGCGTCATTAGTGAACCATATAAGACACCACCCTTTCTGACCCTTGTAGTGATGAAATGTGAAATTCTACTGGCCGGGCAATGTATAACAGGCACTTAATACTATAGATACGTGGTTAAGAATATTTAATTACATTGAATATTTGTTTTTTCATATATATTTACTTATGATCATACTCCCATAAATAAAGCATTATTTCTATATTTAAATTATAAAGTCGTAATACACCTGTGAAACTAATTTATTTTTAAAGAGAATGAAATACAACCTTTCAGAATGAAAGTAAATTTATTTTATTTAAATATTATTGATTATTTTTGATGCCATTTTTAATACTTTTGAATACTACACGTTTTTTAGAAATTAAATGTTTATAATTCATCGCTTTATAGAATAGAATAATTAGCAAAAAATTGTCAATTTGTGATGTGAAATTTATGTTTTTCGCGTATCTTAAAGAAGAATTTGACATGAACAGTTGTTAAGGTAAAACAGCTACAACCATCAGCATCCAAGCATTTCTAATGAGAATCAAACGCAAATTCATTTGCAGGAAGAGAACATTAATATCTGTATTGTATTCTTAACTTGAAACAAACACAAACATTTTGCACCCTTTTATAATTAGTATTATGAAGCTGATATAGCAAGTAGGTCAACATTTCTTGGACTTTACATTTATTTCGGGAATGAATGCTTGAAATGCTTCCTTAAATATTAAATTGTAATGAATTAGTTCTCGCTTGTAAAATCTTTCTGAGGGAATAGGTAAAGAAATTCATAGCAAATAATGTTCATTTTTTTTTGGTATCTAACTAAGATCAATTATACGCAAACTAACTTTGATTATAATCTTTATAAGTGATCTTTAATAATCTATTCTCAATTATTTTAGTTAAAACAAAGATGAAATGATTCTTGAAATGATTCTTAAAATGATTTTTCCTTTATTTTTAACTTAAAAAATTCAGAAACAAATAATAGAGGATTTTTTCAAACTAGGTTTTAACTAAGAATGTTAAGACTAGGAATGTTAAGATTAGGTTTCATTTAACAATGTCCATAAGTAAAAATAATGCCGGAACCAGCAAACTAATGTTTCAGAAACTGAACAAAAGTGGTTTATTTGTAAGACTCATGTATTAAACAAATGCAAAAAGAACAAAAAAGATGGTGTATGTATGATACCAGGAATACAAACAATGATCATAACTCCCGGAGTACCTACACCACCTATCACCAGTATAACAACTGAATAATAAATACATTATTGCTATGATGATTAATCCATTGTATTTCTCTCATACGAGATTGCCGAGGCATGCCGAGAATCACATTACCAAGTTGCACTTGCGGGTAGAGAATTATACTCAGCCATCCATACTTTTCGAAGGTCCAGTAGGGATGAAGAAGAGGGTTGATGGGCTGTTATTCGTGTAAGATAAGCATATTCCTCATATGCTCAATTGGATTCAAATCCGGGGACAATACTTATTATTCCACATGAAGGATATCCCCCGATTAAAGGCAGTCTCCAGTTAAAGGCAGTAGATGGGGAAGTGTGTTGTCATCCATAAACACCAATATAGCCTTCTCGGCACCTTTAAACAATTGAAAATGCTGTTCTAGAATGATGTTCCGATAAATTTGGCTTATTATGATTCCTATTATATTTCGAAAATCTGTTCTGAAGCCCAATATAATGTTTCCCCAAAAGAGTAAGTGTGCTGCACCGCAACGTCGGCGTTCAGTGATGTTATCATGGTGGTACAAGATACTTAGCATTCTCTATATGAATTTCAAACATGAACGAACTTCAAGCTAAACCTTGACTCGTCGGAAAACATAACACAAGATCGGTGTGATAGTGTCCACATTGCATTTCTCTAATCCAGGTTAATCCCTGGTGGCAGTGAGTTATTAAATAATTATAACAAAATAATTGATATGTCTGAGTACATAGATGATGTTATCCCAAAATTTTTTACATGGTTCGCCTTGAAACTATCGAATCCATAGTTGACGATAGCTAATACAGCGGTTCTGCAGCCGTGATCCGTCTTCTTCTTTTGGTGAATACTTCGAAATACCAAACATCATTCAGTGTTGTCACTCTGTGGTGACCTGTAATGTAAAGTTCTATTGACATTTCCATTATCTTCAAATCGTTGCTTCAGCCTAAAGATGTAACTTCCAAATTCTTAGGCTACTGACATCTACGAACGCTAATATTTCAAATATTCGTATTTCGATAATTCTACCACATTAGACAGCGTCATATATATGTGGCCTTGGCACTGAGCGTAGTACAGACCAATTGTCAACACGCTTCGTTCTTGGCTACAAATCCTTACCCTACCTTACGCTCGCGTCATAGTGACGAACGCTCTATATCATCAGGTGCCTTCAGGTAATTTGCATATAATACTCTATTGGTGATATTTTCCTTTCCGCATTCAATTTCCACATTCTTCAGGATTACCTGTACTTTATAAACATGTGTGTAAAAGGAAAACATTTTATCTACTAAACAGGGAAAGCAGATGATAGATATTTTCAACAATAATTAAACAGGAATATATCTTCCTCAGAACGATTATGTGAAACCTATTTTTACATATAAATTTCAATATTTTTACCGTAACTTAAATTGCCGTATATGACTTTGTAATTAGACATCAAGTACACATCATACACATATTAAATTTTCACATTACGTTAAAACATTTTCAACGGATTCAATGAATTTATAATTGATATCGGATTCCCGCATAGTTAATTAAGGTATTACCAGGGAAAAACGTATTTTAGAAGTCAGGAAATAAACCTTCTGATGAAACGAAAAGATAAAAATTAAATGAATGTAATGAAAACCGAGAAAGAACACACAAAACACATAGATACTTTTCCAAACGGCATACAGAAATAAACAAAAAATCAAAGAATTGAAAAGAATCACTTCTGACTAGAGTTTTAGTTAAACGCGGAAGCGAAAAATTTTACTCTTCAAAACACAAAACTATGTACATTATAAAATAATTTAAATAAAAGTTTCTGAAAATTAATGTTTTACAACACGAAATGAAACCTCATGTCTAGATTAGTCGAAAATAAATCAAATGAGGTATACGATGCATGAAAACGCTTAAGTTACGAAATTATTAATTTTTGAAGTTATGCGGCTCTTTTCATCCATGTTAAAATACATTTCCAAGCGGTGAAGTATGGGAAAAGGAGAAATCATGTTCACTAAATAGGGTAAAAACAAAATAATTAATATCGTTAATTTTTTAAAAAAGAAAATATATTTATGGAATTTAGAAGCAAGAAGCGATCTATAGGTGCAGAATATTTTTCTCTACTTCAAGGAGTGACGCATAAATCATAATTTTAAAGATAAGAAAAAAATCACAGGCTTTTTTTCTGCCCCCTGCAAGGATTTCATCACTTAAATTTCGTATATGGCAGAATAAGGAATTTTACGGGGGGTGTTCAAATTAACGTTAATCAAATTCATCATCGTTTTTTCGCTGCTATTATTTTCTCTTTGTTGTTATTAGTAAGTAGTGGAAGAGAAAGAGGATTTTCCATAAAATTTAAAACTTTGAATTTATCAAAAGATTCACTACAAAAAACAAATTTTTCTTCTCTTATTGCAGATTTTTAATTGTAAAAAAATCACACGAGTAAAAAATTCTTATTACAAAAAACTTAATTTTAAAATTATATTTGTTGAATTCGAAACAAGATAAGAGATTTATCCTGCCAAGCTATGTCATATACATGCATACATATATATATATATATATATATATATCATATATATATATATATATATATATATATATATATATATATATATATATATATATATATATGTGTGTGTGTGTGTGTGTGTGTGTGTGTAAATAGTTTATTGTTATGTTTTATTTTCTTTAATTTTAGTATAATATTTTAATTAATTAAAATGCAAGATTTCCTTTTGTTTAGATATTTAATTTAGCAACTCCAAATATTGAAGATTTATTTTAAAGAAATAAGCTACTCTCTCTCTCTCCCTCTTTTTTTAACTTTGAATTAAAGATTTTAGGAATTTTTAAACTGTTTTTTCTTTTTATATTAGAATAAAAGTGTTATTTGAGTTATTAAAATAATTTTATAGTAGAATAAGTGAAAATTTAATAACCTAATACATAATATGCATAATTTTGTGAATGAATTCGTAATCAAATCGAGTAATCTACGTTGTCCTTTACTTCACAATAGTGGAACTACATGAACTGTCACTGTAGAAATTTATAGAAGAATGTCAGGTCACTATCGATAGATGGCGACACTATTCAAGCTGTAAACTAATTAATCAGTAAAGCAAAATAGGTTCAAAATATATAAATAAATGGAAATTAAAATACTTGAAATATAATGTTTTGCTTATACTACTAAAAATTATTTTTTATTTGCTTAATAACTGCTTCATATTTTTTCTATATTCAAAATGCTATTTGTATAATTTTTGCAATTTAAGTTTTATTTTATATATTTTCATCTGCTTAACTGTATAAGTTGTAATTGCAGATTTAACTGTAGTCTAATTTTAATTTGAAGTAAAGAACATACTATTTATCGACTTTTAGCTTAAATGCATACTAAAATTAAAATTCAAGTATTTTTGATAACTTCAAAAAATGCTTGAATTTCAATTTTATATTATTTTTATTAAAACAGAATGAGGTAAAAAACGCTGTGACTATTTTTAAATTGTCATCAAAAGGCGTAAAAATTAACTAAAATAAATAACAGGATAGAGAATTTGTTAGGCACATGCATCTTAACAATAGCAAGCAGATTTGATTACTATATACGAAATGGCATAATTTACATTAGTTGAGAATTTGTATTAGTAGAGCTAAGAATTATGAGTTATAAATATAACTGGCTTAGGACTATATAAACGTATAACATTTTTCATTGAATCAAGCTTGAATATTTTTTGACTTGTTTGAACGTAAACTGGATAATTTTAATGATACAGAATAGATGTGCATTAAGTATACATTAATGTATATGCTGTAAAATGATGGATAGTTGCGGATCTTGAATCTTTAGGTTCTAGATATGATGCTTTAGTTATTCCACAACTATTTTACTGAATGTTACTTTTAGATAAACTTATTAGAATTGTCCACACAAATTTTATATTTTGTGAATTTTAAGCTCAAGTAAACAATGCCTTGTCAATAAATGAAAAACTTCTTATTTAAATTATTTTAAGTATAAAATTTTTTTCGATATGTGAGTTAATTAGTATTTTCTTTTAGGAATTATTTTCTAGAGAAAAGAATCACTAAAATACTATCAAATAGATTGTAACGCTTGTTTCCACATTATCGTTTATATAAAATACAATATAAAAAATTTTACTGATTGATTACAAAGCTTACAATATAATTTATACTAACATTGATGTAATTCTATGGATACAGTTTCCAAAACTTTTTCATTAATTATAAATAAATCATTTACGAATACGCGATTGTTCTCCCTAGATTAACTTCTTTAGGCATCATCCATACTAGAGAGTAACACCTAGACTCCATTAAAAGGTTATCGAACTTTATTATTAAAGTGGGTGATCCGAGCAACTGGAACTAGGAAACATTGGGTTTGGAGTTAATACACTGCTGGACAATTGCTAAGGACGGATAACACTATCATCCATAGGAACTACAAAATGAAAGGTAGCAAAATGTGGAAAATTAGAATAAGTGCGGGATATAGTAAGAAGAAGTATGCGTATGCAGTTTTTTTCCACGTCTGTTCATCACGTAATAGCGTTCATAAGAGTTTTAAAGGTTTTGACGCATGTGGACAGTTGTTGTTTCAAGTGAAATTTTTACAGGAAAGATTTAATAGACGAACTTGAGATTTTTGGCATGTCTTCCCGATATCACTTAGATGATATTATGTATGGCCAAATTATTGGAAAGATCGAAGAAAAGCGAAAAATAACAGATGTTGCCAGGGAGTTCAACATCGCTCACAGCGTTGTTTCACGGCTGTGGAAGTCATTTAAAACTACTGGAATGTGTAGTAGGTGGCACGGGGGAGGTCGTTAGAAGTACGACGCCTGCAGAAGACAGATATAGCGTCCTATCAGCAAAAAAAGAAACAGGCACACCACAGCTCAGCAGGTAGCATATAAGTTTCTTGCTGCCTGAGGAAAGCAGGTCTCCCGAAAAACTATTGCCAGACGTTTGAGGGGAGGAGGACTATACGCCCGCAGACCTGTTGTGTGTGTCCCATTGACCAGAGAGCACCGTACTGCCCGTTTTCAATGGTGTCGTGAGCATCGCAATTGGACTGAACGGGACTGGGCATGAACGGGACTATTCTCAGATGACAGTAGGTTCAATCTTTCATCGGATTGTAGACGCCAACTGATCTGGCTTGAGAGTGGTACTACTTATCGTCCAGAAAATATCCAGGTAAAAGACCGATATCCAACATGCAGTGTCATGGTGTGGTCCGGCATCATGATCAATGGCTGCACGCCCCTACATGTGATCTCGAATGGGACTATGACGGGCCAACGATACATTAATAAAGTTCTACTTCCTCATGTTCGTCTTTTCCGTGATGCTGTCGGTGATAAATTCTGTTTTTTGGGCGACTACGCAGCATGTCATCGAACACTCGCTGTTCAGGATTGTCTAGACAGCGAGGGTATTCAACGCCTCATATGGTCATCACGTTCTCCAGATTTAAAACCCATTGAAAATGTGTGGGATGCTTTGGGGAGGCAAGTTTCTGGTTGAAACTATCCTCCGACAAACAAGAACACCTTCATCCATGCACTCCCAGAGGAATGGGATAAATTACCTCAACAGCTGCTGGATAATGTTGCGCAAAGTATGATACGACGTGTGGAATGTTGCATCACACTCCACGGTGAACACATCCCGTACTGATACCTTTCTTCAAGGTGCCTGCTGACTTTTAGATGCATTGTTCCATTTTTCCGTATGCATCATCAAATGAACATTTTTTATTCTTTCAGATGTTTCACAGCTTTGTACTCTTTCCAGAACAATAAATATTCTTTATTCTAATGTCTGAACAGTGTGGCAACTATATTTTATCCTACTAGGCCTTATGTCTCGCTTAATGTTATGCTACATTGCAATTTGTGATCCGTCCTTAGCAATTGTCCAGCAGTGTAGTACAAAATGCTGATAAAAGCAGAGGTACCCAATGACATACAAACCCAACTCTAAGAAGAAGAACTATAAATAATATTTTAGTCATAAATAAAAACAATTAATTTTGTTATTGAATAGATTGAATGAGAAAAATAATTGGTTTATGATTTTGTGCAAAATACGTAGTATTCTACCTAGTTCGCTCAGAATGTCTTATAAATGTTATTTTTATTGCATTTGTAACATCAGCTTAAATGTGAAATCTGAATGTTGATATCTATTGAAAAATGTTACTCAAATCCGGCAATGAAAAGTATTCTGTCAAGCGATCTTAAGATACCGATACCAGAAATGTGATTAAGCAAGAAAATAGATTTGCGTTAAACCACGAGATAAAATTGCAAATGTTGCAAATCAAAAATGGAAAAAAAAATGTTCTTCAATAATCATTCAAAAAAAGAAAAAACGTAAAATATTTTTAAAGCATAAAGATGAGCCGTTGATTGTTTTGTCTACTGTGAATTTTAAATAGACAAATATCATCAATTTGAAAATTTTTACTAATGATAAAATAAAGAAGTTAATGAATTTCTCACATTTCATGATGTATTGTAAATGTGGTAGCTATGGTAAATTGTGGCTTTCATAATTTCCTGGCTTAGTACACCTTAAAATCAGCATTTTTTTACATCACAATGAAAGGAAAAATTGATTATTGATACTGCATAAGCAACACTCATGATTTAATTAATTAAGCTTGATGAAATTAGAAAAAATGCATTTCACTAATTGTGTTAAAAATACCAATATTTTCATATAATTTTGAAAAATTTTCGAAGTAAAATCATACTAAATGAATTGTGTCGATCGCTCTAGTGTTGGTGTATTGTAAATAATTTGAAATCTTTTAGGAATAAGAAATATTCTATACAAAGTTTCTTTAAGTTTTTTTCCACAATATTGTTGATATTTGAAGAAAATACATTGATATTATGATACGAACCTGACGCTTATTATGTAATGTTCAGCAAAATACCAAGAGGCATTTTCATACGGTTTTTATAAATATGGTTTTAAAAGTAATTCCACAATTTTCTAAATAATTAAGTAACAGTTTACAATACTAAGAAAATATGTAATGAAATATTCAGCGTAACTGGAATAAGAAATCATAAATTATTATTTAAATTTAAATAGAAAATGGATAGCAAAACAAATATATTTCCTCGCCATAATAAGACATCAAGATAAACATATCAACATTCCATAATTCTATTTGAATGTAAATTTATAGAATTCTATCGTAATGAACTTTTATTGTTTATTAACTATCTGTACAGAAATTTAAAATTAGAACCACAAATTAGTGATTTGGTCTCGGTCAATCTGCGATCTCTTTTTCATACAAAGGATAATTTGATCAGAATATAACGCTATTTTGTACTTCGAATTACTATAAATATCCACGCTTGAAAATGGAATAAAATTCACGAACTGTTGAACTGATGACAACAGCAAACAAATAAATGAAGCAGATGCTATTTATCGTCATCTAGAAGCAACATACTAGATATGTGTGCTACAGAAAAACATAAGATACAGAAAAAAAATTTCTTGTACTTTTGAAGACATTCTGTTTTGAATGAAAAAGTAAACGTATTTCAGAAAATATAAAGGTTGTAAGAATTACTTTGTTAGAGAATTTTATATTCAAAGGAATATCCTTCAGACGATGTATAACCTTCTTAATAAAGAAGCTTTTTAGAATCTTCTTTATCAAAAAGGCTCTTTTAGCTCCAATAGGAGTTAGGTAGAATTTTGGCTTTACAGTGTTACATTTTTAAGTGGTTTTGCTAAAACTAATCAGTTCCAATGGAAATAACATAAACAGAAAGATAACATCACAATATAAGCAGAAAGTTTAGACTATATTTTATTTCTATAACTCAAGACATATAATACCTTTCATTATTGCAGTAAGAAACAAAAATTGCCGTTATTTCTTGTTATGATACTTTTCATCAACGATAGTAGTTCAAAGGAAGAGCAGCTAATTTAATAGAATTAACGGTACAAAATTGTATACATTAGTTGTGAGAAATATAAATCGATGCAGGATCTGGCTTATGAAACATAAATATTGTGTTTCACATAATATTTGCATTCATTATATAAGTTATATTTAAATTAATTATCTGAATATCTGCAAACACAAAATTTTTTAAAAGAAAATATTTTCCCCTACATTGTTATTTGTAATTATTGTTATATGTAGTGAAGATTTTTGTTTCATGACAAGGTATAATTTATTAAAAAAGCAAAAATCACGGCAATAATATTTTGATTATTTGATACTATTTTAATTTTATAATGTAATGTTTAATTCATTTAATTTATATTTTCAGATACAAACATTTACTGCTCTAAGATACAAAATCAAGAAAAACTTAATCGAACACTTCAACATCTTCATGGATACTCGATCAACTTGTTGGAACTTTTTCAAGTGAATATGACATTCGTTCCCGAGGATTTATTCCATGGTTTACACTTAGCTGAACTGCGATTAATCGGTTTTGAGCTAAAAGATGAAGAAGATAAATTTCAACTTCATTTACAAGGACTTGAGAAAACTTTGCGCATGTTGATGGTTGAAAATAGTTTCCATATATATGATAATGGTTACTTTAACAAAATAAAATTGGGAGAGATGAAGAATTTAAATGTAAGTTAAGAATAATGACTTGATAAAGGCAAATTTGCAAAAATTAATAAAATGTTTTTTTTTTCCTAAGTCAGGAATTGACCGCATCGGCCATTTTCTTGCTAGCAGCCCAATACAAAGTAGCCTTCATATGATAGTTGTCAAGCATAAGAGAATTAACGTTGTCCAGAGATGGGCAAACAGTCAAATGACTAAAATTCATTGCCTCTCCTGTGAAACACAGGAGACAGTCAGGGGAGTTAAATATGCCAATACGACAAAGATGATCTCGAAGGTAGTCATGTCCAATCTGAATTCTAAAATTTGCACTAAAATTTGTAGTGGCAGTTCCATAGGAATAGGAGTGTGTATCAGTTTAGACCACAATTTTTCTGTAGCCTCTTCTTTCTGGCATTTTTTTACAAAGGCATTTGTTGTTTTGGTAATTTCGGATGAAATTCGGTTGTATGAGAGAGACAAAGAGGGCTGTGGGAGCAAGCATCCTTATTTTGTCAGTCAATCCACTATCTCATTGCTAGTTATATTGGAAAGGCTGGGAATCCACTGAAATAAAATAATCCATCCATCATTAATAAGTTTGTCTATTTGTATTTTTGTTTGTTCTTCACGTTTTGATTGACAAGCCTGAAAGGAGCAGAGTGAGAGGATGGCTGCCTGCGAATCGACAAGGAAGACTGCATGATTGAGAGAAGTATAACAGGTCAAATGTTGTAAAGTAGCCTGTTTAATCTCAGCCTCGAAATTTGCGGCAGTCATACCAACAGGGCATGAGCCCTCAAATAAATTTTCACAGTACCAGCCTGCACCAGAGGTACAATCCTCATGGGAGGAGTCATCAGCATATTTATAGAGTTATTTATTTTTTGGAAATCTATTCGCAATAGTTTCAAGAGCATAGGCTCGAAGAGATTCAGTGATAGTGTTATTTTTTCTTTGTAGGGTGCCAATCGAGAGATTTATAGTTGAGATTCTAAAATTTGGTGGGAATCTCTCACCAAAACAAAATGTTTGGCAATGAAGATGACTTAGGCCCTATTTAGTCATAATGTCTTCTGCTCTCATGAAGAAAGATTGATGAGTTTTTAGCCTATTTTCTGCTGGAGTAAGGTTTTGCCAGTGCTGGACAGGAAGTCTTCTACATTTTTCAAAATTAATAAAATGTTATTTTCATTTCATTTATTTAAATAATCACAAGAAATTAAATTATTATGTACTTAATTGTTTACTGTAAGCAACAAACATGAATACATTTATCCTTAGGAATCTTGCCTAATAATGAGCATTAAAGATTTAGCATTTGAAATGGTATTCATACCACAATTTTTAAATAAACTTTTTCACTGTAAATTAATTTCCGTGCTATTTAGTGTATAGACAGACATTTCAAAGTTGTTATAAAGATCCTTAACTATCTACAATGCAGTGACACTCCGGAAGAACCTTACATATTTAACGAGCCTGATTCAAGAAATGGTGCAAGTAAAGAAACACAAAATAATCAAAAGACTCATAACAGAAAGTACGTCAAGCAATAAAATTAAAATGTACTTCTCGTTGCTAAATAGTAACAAGCATCAAATCAGGAATTTTAAAACAGAAGAAAGTAACATAAATACATGGTCATGGTATTTTGACTGATTAGTACCATATTGAAGAAATTAATAAATTGCGTCTAAGAATAATTCAGATTTATAAGATAAAATGCGGTGAATCTTATTAGATGCCAACTAAATAATCAAAACATAAGTTGTTAATTTATTAAAGTTGTCAGCCACTCAATGCAATAACTCTTCAATACAAGTTTTAAAGTATTTATCCACCAGAATCTAAAATTAATTAATTGGCGCTTACTTTATTACTTCTCGCTATGCTGTAAAAATATGAAATTCCTTTCAAAGTTTAAGTTAGGTTACGGTAATATTTTTCAAGCTGCTTATTTCCGACAATTAAAACAAATTGGACTCACCCAACTTCATAGTCATTGGAAGACAAGGTCAAATAATGAAATCTGTCAGAAGATGCCATTCTTTTCTCCACGTTACTCCAGTGGACGAAACATAGAACGGTATGGAACTTTTCAAATTGAATGAACTCTAACAGCTGGTTTTCAGCTGGTTCAAATAACGAATCCCCAACCTTTTACAACAAGAGCGACGTTTATCTCTATTTGGAAGTCAACATTCATTCATTAATTTTAAAATGAAACCAAATTTGTTCAACGCAATGTTAGTAAGCTATTGCCAATGAAAAAAATTAAAATCTCTATTGTTACTAATTATAGAAATTAAGATTGTCCGTCAAGGCTTCAAAAGTATTTTATTGGTTGTCACTAAATCTTATCACTTTAATGTAAATCTTCTTCATTCACATTCATTAGTGATAATTCAGTCACATCATATACAGAAAATTAATTTTCATATAAAATGCACTAAATTTAATGCCCTTAATTGCCCTGAAAGTGTTTTGGTAATCCCACAAAAGTTTTGAGAATTTTATTATTTGCTTCATATTTCAAATATAATGATTTATAATTTTTTTCCAAGAATATATCTTAACATTCTATTTTTGTTTTTACAGTTTTTCAGTTAACTTATAATTAAACAACGTGCATAAATGAAGCATATATTTAGAAAATAAAATTCAAGCCTTATAATATATAAATTTTAAGTTATTTTATATTAATAATAATGTAAATATATTTTTTTGCAGACAGTAATCCTAAATAACAATTTCATTCACAAAATTGAAAATGATTGGTTTTTGAATGGACCGAGTAGTTTAACAACACTTTTCTTCGTTGACAACAGGATTGGGAAATTAGGTGATAAAGTGTTCCAATCGCTAGTAAACTTGAACTATCTTGCAGTCACTGGGAATCGTATCTATGAGATATCTAGATCTATGTTTCCTGCTAAGCCACACAATCTCAAGAAACTGGATTTTAAGTGAGATTTTTTTAAATTATATCTGAAATTTTTATTAAACATCTATATAACTACCTTATCTTTAGAGAAAGTATTCTCATCAGTGTTGTAGTTATTCAAAATAATTTATTTTGAATTGCCAAATCATTAATAAATTGGAATTTGTGGTCATCTGAATTTTAATAAGTCCATTAAAATCAAACTTGAACTGTCTTTGGATATTTTGCAGTAAATTGTAAGATATGTGAACCTAATTGCAACAGAAAATAAAAACGACTTGCATTCAACCCAAATTTTATTAGTTTGAAGCAAATATATTTATATATTTCTTCCATAACCAATTTATTGCTGCAAAAAGCATAAGAAACTTACTGTACCTTTTTTGATAAACTGCAGTCAATGTTTACAGAAATCTATTTTCTATGATATCTAGAATAGTATTTCAAATTACAATCTGAATGGCAGTTATGTTCTATGTATAAACAATTACTTAGAGACAACTGGTTGTATAAATATTAGCTTTTATTTTAAAATATTTGAATTTTTTCAATATATCTTCTTTCTTTATTATGCTGGGTGAAATAATTAATAAAGTAACTGGTTGAATAGTGAGATGTTCTCTTCTTAAATCTTTTCAGTGATATTTACATAAAAAAATAATCCTTGATAACATCTTTGTAGTGTACTTGCAGTTCTGGGTAACTATTTAGTTTCTTCATTAAGTTAAGGAGATATCATTCAGATAATGAATAACGGTTATGGAATTCTCTCCAATCTTTCCTTCAAAGAAATGTAACTAAGTAGAGCCAAATCCAAACTGAAATGAGTTCTTGTAATTGTGTTCATTGAATTCTTTTTTGTGTCTAATAGTATTGTCTTATGTTTCCAAAGATTCTAGGTCAGAGAACTGATAAGATTGATCTAAATTTATGAACTAAATAGCAAATATTTTAGTTGAATTGCATTAATCATAAAAGTTACTGTTCATCCGAATTTTAAAAATTTGTAGAAATAAATTCTTGTTAGTCTGAGGATTTTCTTAAGTAAAATTATTTTAAAGAATAAAGGGACATTTATTACTGCATGTATTTTGTCTATATGATAAAATGTTCGATAGGCTAAATGTAAGACATCTAGAAATTTTCTACTTGAAAAATCTAGAGTTATCTGAGACGTCAATCCTGTTATATTTTTTATTAAAACAAATTATCCTACCACTTTAAATCAGTTAAAATTTTTGGAAACAGTAGTCTTCTAATTTATTATTTATATTTTGTACTAAATAATTCAATGTGCTTATGGATGTGCCCATTATACCACATGCTTATGGATGTGCCTTATACTGTTTAATTCCTGAAGTGTTAGTCAATTCCCAAGTCATAGCGTATATAGTGTTACAATTATCTTATAAATATCTTGTTTTAATAATAGGTTTTCTCTCGATCAGCCTTTTTAAAATGAATAACAGCCAATGGCAAGATAACTAACTGATTTATATTTTGAATTCCACCAAGAGAGAATTAATTGACTTATCTCCTCCATTTCCAGTTCCATGAAGCTCCGTTTAAAGAAATCGTCAATTTTTCATTGAGTTTCCTAAAATAGGTTCTGAATCATCATTTTTTAATGCCAGTAAATTTAGAGATACTTTTGTATCAGTAAAGTGCAATCTATATCTCATTATAGCACATAATATAAATTAAGTAAAGTTTCCAATATGGACATTTATATCTAGAACAATATAACTTTTTCTACATAATTTTTTTAAACATCAATTCTAAGTATTTTTAATTTTTCTCATCAATTCCCATTTTAAGAAATGCTGATGCCTAAATATTGGACGTAAAAGTTCAGAGATACACACAATGCGTACAATTCTGCTTTAGTTACTTCCAGTATCAAATGTTTCCTTTCTTAGGATTAGTATTAGTTTTAATAAACATTTATATAAACTTAATGAAACTACATCTAATATTATTTCGTTTTCTTGAACATGTTAGCAGTTAATTAAATTTTAGTGCTTTAGCTGTTGGCAAAAAAAGTTTGAAAGTATTTCCATAAATTTGAAAACTTAAAGCCTAGTTTCTTTATCAAGATGATGTTTAAAAATATCAGTTAACATTTCTTCATCTTAATGATTCGAATTTATACCCTCATGTTTTTAAAGCTCTAAGATTTTTGTTTAAACTAGCTACTAAGGCTGTTATTTCTAAAGTTTATTAATTATGATCACAGTGTAAACTATTTTTTGAGAGATTTTTCATACTTGGTGTGCTGTGTTTATGTGTTGCAAAGAAGAGAAATCGAAAAATTCCTTAGCCATCTCACCAATTACAAACAGAAGCGCAATATACACCTCTCGTTATTAAACAGTAGCTATTATCGAACCTGGTATTTTGTACACCATGGAACACTGTCCTCCATTAAACCAAAATGAAACTAATTATGAATTTTATTAATGTTTATGATCAAAAAAGCATAAAAATCTATCAATATTTTAATTAGCTTATGGTTACAAGAAATTCAAAATTTATGTTCGTCCATAAAACCTGTGTGATATTGTGTTGTTTGCAAGTTACCTGTAAAGCTCTTGAAAACGTTCCAATTATATTTGTAAAAAATAACAATAAATCAATATTAAGCCAATAAGCTATAATAAATAAGCTATGAGAAACGATTAATCAAGTATCATTCACTTTTCAGAAAAGAAATAGAATAAATATTATAATAAAACAAGGATTGAATACTCTTTGAGTCTCTCAGTTTGGACCTTAAACTTATCTCACATAGCCTTCCTTACCTTGTATTTTTTACAAAGTGACTATTACATGCAGTTATATTAATATGATGTGTAAGAATACACAGGAATCATTCTTATGGGTAAGTAATTACGATAACGATAGAAAATATTTCAATTTTAGCACAAAATCTTAATGAATATTTACAGATTGCAACATTTTGAAGAAATATAAGATAAAAATGTTAATAAAGAAGAGCTTCTCCTGTTTACGGTTATTTTAACATAATACTCTCTGATTACTTACGTGCACTCACTAAGTTCTCTGATATAGTTACATTGCAAGCATATGAATCAATTTAAAAGATCGTCAGTATGGTATGAAGCAAGAAAAATAGCAATTGTGAATGTCCAATATTATTATGGCAAATTTGTCTCCTCATATATTAATTAAGTACATGTTTTTATTCCAGTAACAACCAACTACGTAACCTTCCCAGTGATATTTTCTCTGATATGCCCTCTCTTGTTGAAGTGAACATGGCCTCCAACTCTTTTCACACACTTAAAGAAGATGTATGGTACAACATTTTGTTTCAGTTGTCAAGTTTATATATGGAGGGTAAGATATGCAATCTATTTATGTACTAAAGAAATAATTTTTGTTTAATAGAAAGAAAATAAATTATTTACCTCTTATGCACATGGTTTCTTAAATAGTTTGCGAGGACACTACGTATAAAAATCTACAGTTGTAATGAAAATTATAATCAAATTCTCTAACTCTTTCCATCAAATTGGCCTGTTGTGTTTTTCATCTATTTTCTGCTAATCCATAATAGATTTTACCAAGGAATAAGTCATAGATAAAATAATAATGTTTCCTTCAATTTAGAAAAGTAAAATGAATCTACGCTTTTTGCTTACATATAATGTTACATTCAAATTTAAATAATGAACTGTAAAAATTTGTTTCTTGATTTACAAATTAGCTCCTTAATTATTAGTGTGATCAAATTTTAATGGCATTGAGGTATTATTTATGTATCAGGTTGAGACAAATCTAACAAGTCTAATAACTAACGCGTCATAAATCTAATATACTTTGTATTTCTGTTACAGGAAACTTTTTTGTATGTGATGATGAACTAAAATGGATGTGCCAGGTAGGAGATGGAGTTCTAAGTGCACATTGCGATTTACCAGAAAATTATAGAGGACTTACTATCAGTCAATTTTGCAAGAATTCATGTTAATTTTTTGGTGAAAATATGTAAAAGTTTATATGAATAATTTGAAAATTTTTATTTATGAGAAAATTATCATATGAAGTTTTTCTCATAAAATTCAATGTTTTTTAATATTTTGATAATTAATGTTTTTAAAAATTCATATATTCGTAGCTGAAATTTACGCTTGATCTGATCATTTCACTGGAATAAATTATGGTTGTGGATATATGGATATATAAATATTATTTATTTACTGCAATAGTCATTCAACATGAAAAGAGAATTAAGTGTTGCAAAGCAGTTTCGCTACATGAACAACAGATTGCATAAGTTAACACAACAAAAGGATTCTCTCAATGAGTTCACGATTTCATCACTTGCACAAAATGTAAGGAATTATACAAGCTTACATTATACAAGCTTACATGGCTATCATTTTGAAATTTATATGCAGCTTTTTACTATAATATAGTAAAAAGCTATACATAACTAAACAAGTACTATAACGTAATTTTTATCTTTAAGACTTAATAGTCATTTCATTAACACATAAATCTTAAATTAATATGAAATTATATTATATTGAACTTTAATGAATACATTTTAAAATAATATACATCCAACTCTTTTTTTTCATTGTATATGCGCCCCTTAAAAGGTCATACATGGTATCAACATATTCTCTAACTGTAGATCTGCTCAGGAGGCAATTAAAGAAGGTAAAACGAGACTTATATTATAATGATCCTCTACAGCATCGACCCCAACTGCTGCCATGACACCCTTTATATGGAAAAAGATAAATATGTGGCTAAGGCAGTCTTCCATGCCTTTGGTCTCATATGACTTGTCTTTTTACCTTTTCTTTTTTTTTCATTTCGCACTTGTCACACGACAACAACAACAACAGAAGGTCATGCAAAAAATATGTGTGACATATGGTATATTTAATGATGTGCTTTAAAAAAAAACGCTTAAAATAAAAAATAAATATTTTCTAAAATGGAAACCGGGAAAAAATAATAATGATATTTATATTATATGTTTACAAAGCGAAAATAACTCATTTTTATTTTAAAAAAATAGAGTTTACGTACAGTGAGAACTCAGCCTGTAAGGACATGTAACAAGTAAAAAAATTCAAATTGAGGGAAACCAGAAAAAAAAAACTATTGACAACTATTACTTGATAATCGATAACTAACGAATACGTTTGTTACGAATTGTATCAAAAATGCTGTTATCTGTATATATGTTAGCTATATCTAGAACAAATGTGAGCTTTCATTCAAATGAAAAGTGTTGTTAATTTTTCAAGGCCACTATATTTTTTGTTGTAACAGTCTACCATTAACGGATCATTGCGGCTCTGTTAGTTGGTTTCTAAGGTTTCTAGCATAATTCTTGATATCTTTTCTACTATAAGAAACATTGTGTTGAAATGTGAATACATGCTGTATGTTATTATCGTGAGTACGAAAATATGATTCCATCTTTGCTGCATATTTCAAACCCTTGCGAATTAAATAAGCCATTAAAAGCTGAACTTCACTTTTAAATTTGTCATTGTCAACTTTTTTACTATCATATAAAATCTTTAAAAACATTTCCAAATCATTCTTTTCAAAAATTGTTCTAGCATCAATCTTCGATATTAGCAAATTATTGCATTTAAGCAACCAAAGTGGTTTGCAAATGAATTGCTTTCGATACTATAATTTCAGAACACACAGATAGTTTTTATGCTACGAAGCATCAAAATGCTGTCAAACTGGTTTTAAAACAAGCATTTATCATCGATTGGTGATGTTGCGTTTTTATGGAAAAAAGAAGTATGTATAATGCAATCCATAATTGTAAACATTCTCCATGCTCCAGTAGCAGTGAAATTTCCTTCTTTCACAGAGTCTAATTTGAACGTTTACTTTATATAGCAGGGGTTCCCAGACTTTTTCAAATCGTGGCACCCTTAAAAGAATAAGAATTTTCTCATGGCACCCTCGCCATATAATATTTTCCTGCTGTATATTTTGTAGTATGTATTACATATAATTAATATATTTCTTATTTTCACTACTGTGAAGAAGAAATTAGAGAAATGGTAAGGACATAATCATAATTAATACAAGTTGCATTTAAAAATCATACAAGCGTTTTAATTACAATTAATTAGAAAACATATTAATAAATTTAATTAATTGTGTGAAATGACTTTACAAATGCTTTTATTATATGTGTATTTTTAGTGTAATGTGTGAGCATGTTGTTTACTGCAGTTGTTCAAATCGCAGAATAAAGCTTGATACACAGCTACTCTTATTTCTTTGTCTACATCAATTTTCGAATGATATTTTATCTTTATAACAGCAACTTCTGAGGATCCATCTTAATAGAGATAAGAAGTTGCAAAGGGAATAAGAACCCTCATTGCTTTTGCATTTTGAATGTATGTGGAATATTCCTTTTTATAGATGCTCAAAACTCTGGCAACTACTAGCAAGAGAATTTTGCTTTCAGGTTTTTGTCATTTGATTAATAAATTAGATTTTCTTCTTGTTGTGAAGAGAATTTTTTTGGCTATTCAACATTAAATGGATTTTGCATCCACGAAAACTTCTTGGTTTGGTTTTCTGGGAAGAAATGGAGAACCAATCAACTTTTTGTGATAAATGCTCGTGAAAAGTGACAATATACTATCTGAAAATTTGTCTCCAGTACAGACTATGTACACCTGCAATATAGAAAAATAATCTTTTTGCCTCCATTATCATTCAATTTTCCTTTCCCTATTTGTAACTTTTTCTTGAATGCTGAAATTCTCCCTTTAAGTTTCAATATATGACATTTGCGACCTTAACATTCGAAGGATTTAGTTTTTGGAATATTTTGCACAAATATGGCTTTTTAATCAGGAAGTTGGTATCAGAGAAATTGTTTAAAAATGATCATTTTCAAGAAACTGCAAATTTCTCGTCAAAGTTCAAAAGTTTGAGATAGTACTAGCACTAATTCGAATAGGATTGTATGCACGTGGGTATGTGCGAGATTGAAAAAAAGGTAAAACAAGAAAGAAAAAAATAGATGAATATTATCCGAAAATTAAAAACGTATGAGTAAGTTTCAACATATCTTTTTATTAAAATAAAGCGTTATAGTTTTTGTTAATATAAATCATTGTTTAATTAATGCCCTCGGTAAACTTTGGTTTTTATAATATCATCTTTTCAATAGTAAAAAAAATTGTTATCAACACAAGCTACATTGAAGATTTCAATATCGAAATAAAAAAGGAAATTTAATTTAAACACAAACTTTTAGAACTTTAATAAAATTATTTGTTGCATTTTCAGAGCTGTGAATATTTCAACACAAAATATAATTATACTGGAGAACGAAATGTTGTGTTCTCATTAAAGGGCAATGAAATAAAGAAAAAAAGTGATTGTAAAATTCTAGTATTTATCTTGATTCGAGAATACAAAATATATAAGCTATAAAATATAAGCCAAATCATTCACACAGTGTGAGTGCATAAGCCGATCGTCTTCTAATTACACTGTCAAAATTAGAATATAAAAATTATTTTTGAATTTCAGTTAGAACAAAAAAATTATGTAAAAAAGTGTATTGGTGAAACATGTTATTACAAATTGGTGTAAAAAATGGATTCTAGGGAAAATGGAAAAATAATTTTTAGGATCATCTTTATTTTCTGGGAAATACTGTCATGTGTGACCATACTGTACAAGTAACAATTTATTTTTATATGGATTTTTATACGTCATTAATCGTGTTCATTTACCATGTTCATAATTTCCAGCGTTTGCTCCTGTATTTAATCAATAGTAAAATTTGAAAGAACAATTTAGTATTAAATTATATTAGTCATAAAAGTTTTGCTTTATTAGTAATTTTGTACTTTTAGGTAACGAGTTTTCTTTAATACAAGCTGAAAGTAAGAATTATCTAGATTATTGGAGAATATATTTTTTATTATCTTACTATAATTCTATTTCATTTATAGTTCACAAGAAAATCGCCTTCAAACTGACGAACTTTCTTTACTAATGGGGTCAAAATCACTAATCAATTCTGTTTTATTTTTGCTGTAATACAAATGAAATAAAAAAAAAGGTATGGAATAATTTTTGATAATAACACTTAATACGAATTAGGTAAATACTGATTTATTTACATCTGTTTTTAATGCTTATCAAGGTAGCATTTCTCTTGGGAAATATACTGCATTTTGTTGGTGTCTTTTCTCTTCAAAATAATTATATAATTTTTTTACCAAATTTTATCTTTAGTTTTTATTGATAAAAATTCCTTGATGCTGATGTTTAGTGATTGAAAGAAACACTTAAAAACACAAAATACAGCAACGCAAGAATTTATTTTTCATTGCTTCCACTTATTATTCGTTTTTAAAATGTATTGCGCATGAAAATATTCTTAAAAAAATATCGTACCACAGATTCAATTCATTTTAAATTACTTCGGGTTCAAATTTGATATTTCTAATTATTAAAATATGTGGCATATTCAAGTATTTCTAGCACTGATTTTAGGAAACTTTGGTGCTGTATTGTCTCAAACATGCCCACCACTTGAAGAAATAACTCCTTGTATCTGCTATGGAAAGCATCACAATCTCCATATTTTTTGCTCAGGAATACCATTGTTGAGAGTATTGCAGACTGCAATTCATGGAATGGGTGGAATCACATTCGACTCATTTACAATAAAGGATTCCACATTAGGTTACATTCCATATGACATCTTTCAGAACGCAAGAATGCGACATCTTTTCATCATCAAATCAAATTTCAATCGAATTGGTAACCTGGGAGATCCCCAATTTCAAGGATTGGAAGATTCTTTGGAATCCCTGACACTTAAGGAGACTTACAGTGAGTCGGATCCCTTGGCTTATGTTTCACTGGGACACTTAAAAAAGTTGCATACTTTTGATTTCCGGAAAGGCTACGCAGGATTGTTAAGCAATCACTGGTTCAAAGATGGACCACGTAGCTTGAAGGTATTGCGTTTTGTTGAAGCTCACATCCAGAACGTAGGCTACAAAGCATTCCAAGCATTAATAAACCTTCAGATTTTGGACTTATCTGATAATAACATTAAGTACATCTCTCGGACTATGATTCCCAATCCAGCCTTGTACCTGGAAGAAATAAATTTAGAGTTAAGTATATATTTTTTGCATTTTACTTTTGAAACTAAAATAGTTATATATATATATTTTATAGATATATAAATTTCCCGTTCAGAGTTACATTCCATTAATTAGAATAGACTAGGAATATGTCCATGAATTTCAAACATTTCCTTTGATTCATTATTCAAAATTCACAAAAAAATGTATTTCAGCGTTACCATTTTTGAAATATTTAATTTTGTTTTTATCGTTATAAGAATTTTTTTTTTAAATAAATATCAAAATTTCTCCACGTACTTTTAAAAATTCTAAAAGGAAATAGCAGAGAATAATAATTTTATTTCTTTGATTAACAAAATTCAAGAAACCTTGAATCAGATTTATTGAAAGTTTAAAGATCGCTGAACTAATTACACTTTAGAAACTTCACAAAATTTTCAAATATTTATAATAAATGAAAGAAGAATTACAATTTATATTTTGCTGTCAAAGCATTTGGCAGAAAATTTCATAATTTTTCAGTGAAACAATCTTTCATTCTGGCACACATAGTACACACACACTTAAAAATCAAGATAATTTACATAGCTAATTTATTTAAAGTTTGAACCTAAATTAATCTTATTTTCTCATAAGAGGTTACGTTCAGGAAATCTTCTTCTAAGTCGAATGAATAAAGAGGATAGTAAAAAACGTTTTAATAAAACTATTTTTGTTAGCATGCAGGTTAATGACAGCTCTCAAATAATGTTACAGGAGAACATTTTCATTTCACTTTTTTCAGTCATTTATATTTCAAATTAGAGAAAATAAATACTTTTAAATAAATACCCAGGTACTTTCTGCACTTCACAGTACATATATATAAGGATTTAATACTAAATTTTTAAAAAGTTTATGAAAATAAAAAATGATTACTAACATTACAATAAGTTATACCTAAAGCAGATTTTAAAATATTAATTGAAATAAATATTTTTTGATCTAATATAAATTTTACTTTGTTAGAAAATTGAATGTCTGAAAATCAAACAATATAAGCCCTAAATCATATAATTGAAGAAACATTGATTTAGAAGGAAAAAGTTACGAAATATGCAGTCCTAGCTTCCTCTCAACAAACATAGAAAGTTTCTTATAACTAAAAATTTTAAACTTTCTTTGAATCAACTTGCCATATACATGGAATACAATAATAGAACACATTTTACTGAAATATTTAGAGATAATTAACTCTACATTTTGATTATTTTCTTTAAATTAATTATTGTAATTAAAAAAATTCATTCACAAACATTACATACTATAGTTGAATATTACTTTAAATTAAGAATTTAGAAATGAAGTAGATCTCTCATAAAAAGGCAACAGAAATTTACCTTCTTTGATGCAGCTTTGTAAAAAATGCTATAAAGAATAAATAGAGAAATTTGCAATTTAAGTTAACAATTAGGCTCAAGTTCCCATGCTGTATTGCAGTTTTTAAAATTGAATGTTCATAAAGGCTGCTGTTATGAATTTAATAAATATACTAGATAATTAAGGCATTTCATTCAAAAGGGATTTACCAGTCTAAGAGTCACTTAGACTAAGTAAAGCCGAGCCTATTTCCCTGTATTTTATGATATATATGTTAACTTTATTTTCGTCAAAGCCGCAAATTTGAATGTTAATTTGTTTTGGTAGCTCTCTCTCTCTCTCAGATTTGTCATCTTCTTGCCATTTGTCACTACATAATTGCCAGTACAGAAAGTAAGCTATTAAGTAATAAAATATTTAAATAATAAAAAACAACCAATTATGATTTTCAAAAGGTACGGAGATAAAATTATGGCTTTTATTGTTTTCCGAATTTTATAGAAAATAATTTTACATGAAAAATTTGTAAATTAAAGTGATTTTTTTACATAATTAAAAAGATAGAACTACAATTTGTATTCTGACGATATTAATAACTTAAACATTAATTTGAAACGTTGGTTTCAATTCATAGATATAATTTTTTCAGAAGTTAATGGGTATATTTTGATTTAGAATGTATGTATATATATATATATATATATATATATATATATATATATATATATATATTCATAAGCTAAGAATTTTCATGAACTTCAGCTCTGTCATCTATTGAATATAAATATAAATTCAATGTTACTTTAATTAATTTTGTGCATTTACTTTCGTTCTTTCTATAATATATTTACCTCACTTGTATTTTTTTTTTCAAAAATTAATTTTTCAACTTTTCCATAAATATTTTTAGTTAAATTTCACCTTTGCATTATAATTATTATCATTACATTGATTATTAAATTGTAATCAATACCAAAAATAATTAAATTTAACGAATTATTAAGATTTTTAAATTTGATAACATATTTGGAAAAATATGTAGAAGACTTTTACGTCAAACATTTCAAATCTTTACTAAGGTCACTGTTTCAGCAATAACCTCTCTATTTTTTTTCAAAATTTTTGGAATATGATATTTTTTTATTAATTATATGATAATTTTTCTTTTATAATTTTATGAATTGATATTTTTGAACATTAAAACAATCTTTCAAAGCAAATGACATAATATATTATCTAAATTTGAAAATTTCATAATTCTAACAGACAGAATATAAAAATTTAGAGTATACAGGTAAATCACTTGATTTGATGATATAATACGACGATATCAAAATATTAAGCACTTTTCAGTGGTACAATATTTGATACATTATTGGTTTCAATTATTTTTCCAATTGTGATTAATGTCACTCCTTTTCACTAGTAAAAAATAAACTGATATGTAGCCTTTATTAATTCATTTAAATTGCTTGTAAAATATATGAAAGTGCATTCTTCTCTGAGTGAGTGTGGCATTCATGTTTGATTTTAAAATACAATAATTTTTCATGATTTAAAACTTTTAATAGTTTTATGTGGCGCCATCTTTTGCAAATGAGCACAACCTTTCAGGAAACATGTAATTCAAATATTTCTTTTATAATCAAAACGAAGGTTTAAAACCATCATTTTATTTCATTTCTACAGTTATTCTATGGTGCAAAAATATGCACCACATTTTTTCTAATTATTATTTCTTGAAATTCACTACTTTTAATATAACACTTTGTTTTTCTTTTTCCATTTTTTAAATATTGTATGAACTTAAAATATTTTAAGTAATTCGTTAATCAATAAATTTTCAAATCATTTATAAAAGTTAGTGAATGAATTATTTAAATGTACATACAAAATGAATTTATTATTAGAGCTGTAAAAAGTAGTATATAAGAAATCCATAACATTGAATTATTTGCAAATATATGCTTATTGTTTTACAAAATTTCGTAAAATGACTAAAAAGGCTTAGTCAATTGTTAATTACTCTTAAACATTTTAATCATTCACTTAAAAAATTTACTTTTTTATTGTTGCTTGTAACTCGCATCTTATACTATGAGTTTTATTCACGACATCCTCGCTTTTGTTTTTTAATTATTTATTCTGTAAGCAGCCTTCTGAGCTCGTTATTTCTGAGGTTACTTTCTGCATACTTAATTCATACTTCAATTTTTCAGTCATAAATAAAAACATAAAATGTGAGTTTAAATATAATAAAATATGTAAACACAAGAGTAACTACTAAGCTGCTACATCTGACAGCATTCTTTACACAGAAATAGTTAACATATTGCACAAGTAATTTAAATATAATAATATAGAATTGTTCCATATGAACACCTTTCAAATACTTGAACATTAACTTTCCAAACATAGTATTCCAGATGTTTTTTTTTTTTAATTTGTGGCAATTAATCTGTCAGATTCCTACAGAAATTGTAAAATTTACTATTTTTAGTATTATATTTTCAAGTTTATACAATTTTTGAGTTTTAGATACAAAAATATTTTGTTAAGAAATCCACAGTAATTTTAATGGTTGACAGAGTTATACATAAAAACCATGTTATAAGTGCAATAAAATATTTTGTAATGTTTATGCATTGTAAATTTTTTCATTCCTTAAAACAGATGTTTGAGAAGTATACAAAATTTAAAACAACGAATCCTTCCTTACAAGACAAAATATTGCGGTCAGTAAAAATTGACTTAAAAATAATAGTAAATAAAATATTTTAAAAACAAAAGAATTAAAGTTTATATAGAATTCGCACACAATTTTTTGATCATAAATGCTACAAGATCCTATATTAATTCATTGAAAATAAGCATCTAAGCCATTTCAAATAGAAATGTTAGACTGCCATTTACTTCATAAACTTGCTTCGTAACAAACAAAAAATGTAATAAATAGGTTTAAACCTTGTAGCAATCGAATTCGATTAAAAAAAATTGAACATTGAAAAATTTATTATATTAATTGATTAAATATTACTAATATATAGAATGTAAAAAATGCTTCTGTGCATGATGTTTTTATTCCTAACACGGTTATGAAATATTCTAAAACATACAATGACAAACATATTCCAATGTCTTTATCTTGTTGTCATGTTATCAATAGTTTATGAAGTTTTCTTAACAAGTAATTAAATAATATTTCAACATAAAATAAATATATCATTCTTAAATCATTCATAACAATTCTATCCTGATAAAAACAATAATAAATGCATACTTATCTTATATTTTTCTTGGCTCACAGACACAACATCGAATATTCCGCCACTTCACATTAATGGCTGGCGCTGACACAAGCACTTCGCACTATCTGACGTCATATTGTCACGCGGTATACACAATAAATAATGAAAAATAGATTTTTTCTGGAAAATAGTTTTTAAAAGGTTTAAAAAGCAAGAAGTTATCTTAAAATTAATTAACATCACAAAAAAAACTATTATTTGGAAAAAATAGTCTTTGTCGATAACATTAAAAAATAGCGCTTTAACTAATTGTCTTAATTTTGCTGGCCAACAGCTTCAGGGCCAACAATGGCCAGAAACTGCTGGCCCACTACTTATCATCCAACACCGGACCGGTTTATTTTGGCCAGCACTCATCCGTGGTCGTAATGGCCGGAGCTGGGCCATCAAACAACCATGAGTGGCTTGCCGTGGCCAACAGAAAGTCGGCTTGGGCAGCAGCGGCCCGGATTTTTGCCGGCAGTTTGTGTTTGCTGGGATTATTTTAATTCTGCAGCATTATAATTGTTCTCGATTTACTTAATAACAACAATTCATGAAGTAAATAGAGAGTTATGAATATTTGTTTTTTTAAATTTAAAATTTTATTTCAAATATTTTATAAATATTTTATAATTTATAAAAATATTTGCGTTAAATACTATATTTAGAATGTGAAAGATTATTAAATTTAAAAGTATGGAAGTCCACATAAAAACGGGTGATTCTGATTATTGCCACAGGTAAGAATTTAATGAGGTCATAATTTACGTTGCATCAGAAACGAAACTGTTAACCGGACACAAAATCATTATTATTGATATCTTGTATGTCAGTGTTAGAGAAACGAAAATATATAGACAAAAATTTAAACACATGAATGGACAAAGGAGCTTTGTTTCTCGGGATACAATCATTTTCATATTTCTATTTCATAGACCTGACTGTCAAAAAGATGCATAAAACTATTTGCAGTTGAAATGTTTTAACGTACATCAGTGTGTACACAATATTAAGAGCATTGCACCTAGTATTAATAGAAGAATGATATGCATGCTGCTCACCTTAAGAACTGTACTAAAGTTTTAAAGTTTATAACTGACAACTCTTTTGAGGCTACTAAAGGACTTTATTTTTGTTTTTATACTTGTTCATCTTTTTATTGGGTTGCTCGTCGATTAATGGCAGAGATGACGAGGAAAGTTATAGGATAAGAAAAAAATAAAAATTATAGAAGATAAGTTAACAGACAAAGTTTAAATTACTCTAAGTACTTACGTGAAGAACTCGGCATTTTTATAGAATCTTCAAGAAGAATTAGGGGAAAGAATATTTTTAGGCCAATAGTACTACCAATTTATTGCATCAAGAGAAAAATGTTTTCATTAAAATAACTACAGTAATTTAAGAAAGGTTTTAGCATACAATCAAAATTCCTCCGAAATATAGGCTTTATTAATTCTGCAATAATATTATGAGTAGAAAATGCTTCTTCGACTAAGTTTTTCCGATTATTGACAAGTAAAATATTAAATGTAGAAAGTGTACATCTTTGAGCATTCGTAACCCCACAATGGCTTATAAAAATGAACATATTGCTATCGGTTTACCGGATTTACTAAATTTCATTTTTGACTCTAAATTTAAAGGACGTATCTAAATATATTGATAATGCTAAGTAATGACCATCGTGAAAAAAGATTCTGTGAATTGAAATTGATTAAAATTTAAGATTTATAAAAAGAAAACAATGTTCACATTGAGATTAATAAATATAGATATTTTGACAATCAATAAAAATTCATATTGAAAAAAATGTACTTGAAAAATATTTTTTATTTACACATTTAAAAAACCACGCAAAAAAGTTAAATTAAAACATGTTTTTCTTTATATCCAACTTAATTAGTGGCAAAGATATTTTGCATTTAATTACAACAGAAAAAGCCACAAATTTAGGGTTTACCAGGGAGACAGGAATTTAAGCTATGCAGCTGCATTTGAATAACCAATCACTTATCGATACATTTTTATTATTTACTTGAATCACACATATCCAACAATTTATATTATTATTCATATGACTTTCATAAAAGTCACCGTTTTCACTTTTTAATTCAAACTCAAATGAAGGATTTTAATCAAAGAAATCATTCATTTTAGTAAAAGCTCTTAATACTTTTCTTAATTTACTTTTATTTTGAAGTAAATTACATCAGCTATTTAGAACGTAATTGTATTATTATGAATTGAATTACTTTATAAAATAACTACTTGTACTTATACTACTTTAAAAATTGAACTTCGCTTGATGATTTAACCTTTCAAAAACCATAACATTTCCTGTAATTGTTGTTTCTAAGAGTTTATCTTAAATATCTTATTTGAAGGAAGTTAGTCATTTCAGTGAGGATACCTTTACTTTTTCTAAATAAAAGTCTCTAATAAATTTCATGGAAAAAAGTTCTGTGACAACTCATAATTATACAATATTTTATTTAATGCGAATAACACTTTTGTGTTATATTATTGACAGAAATAAATATTTCACAATTTTTAAGAAATAATTTCTTCTCCAGAATCTACACAAGTTCGTTGAAGTCTCAGATACTAAAAGATTTATATGATTGGTGGTTAAGGAAGGTCAAACATTTTATCTTCAAGAAACCATATACCGCAAAAGAGTTTATGTCATGCATAAAATATTAATTTACTTTACCTTGAGTCATTTCATTTTTTTCTAAATATCTTAAATGCCCATTTAATGAAAATACTCTTGTAAATCATGTAACTTCATTAATCTTATCAATAGGAGGAACAAACTAGAAAGTTTCGAAGAAAATATTTTCTCCGGGATGCCCCGTCTGAAGCGAATTAATTTGGAGCTAAATGAAATTTCAACAATTGATGAAACTATTTGGAAACCAGTATGGAGTCACCTTCAGTTTCTTAACATCGATTGTAAGAAAAAAATACTTATTCTATTAAAATTTTCCTGTATTAAACATTTCATAATATAATTTAATGACGACTTAGTGAAATCTAAAGTTATATATTTTTATGCATACTTTTTTATCATACAGAGTGGTTATACTTAAAAACATCCAATCTACATATCAGATGTTGAGGAAACTTAGAAATGGAAAATTTGATGAAACTTCGAGATTTTGCAGATTTCTGCAATTAAAATAATTCATAATTTTCGCATAAAGAGTATTGTGGCATCTAACAAAAGACGAAAAGTTTGTCAGAATCTTTAAAACATAATGAATTGTAGAATGTGCTCAACGTACACTCCATTGATATCACTTAATTATTGAAAGTGCATTATAACGTGGTCATATAGCATGTTTGCAGAGCGAAGAAATTTAGCAGAGATTTTAGCAACATGGTATGTAATTCTGGTTTTTTATTCCAATTCCAGTCCTTAATCAACCTCCATAAACATGGTCTTTATGGAATCACTACAACCAGAAATCTCAGGAATTTTTATTAAATTAAATGATTATGTGATTTTGTGATTCTTATCAAAGTGAGTTCTAAATTTTTGACTTAGTTCCCACAATAAGAGTTTCTCCTCCTGGTATGACAGTAGTCCTTTGAAGACATTGCTGCTCCTGTTAAGCAGGAATGATGTATTGTAGAAAGAGTTGGTTTTAGTGTGCACTCATGACAGAGAACATTTTAAAACCTTAAGGACTGAGAATTTCGAAGCAAAACAGCTGGAAGATAAAAACAGTAATTCATACCACGAAGTACTGTATCAATATGAAACAATTCTGACTATTCACATCTTCATCTAGAAGAAAATTTCGTCTCAACTGGCTACAGAATTTTCCGAGGCTACATATCATGGATAGTCATGGTTGCCAAAAATAGCAAAGATTATCAAGGCATACTTAATGGGCTTGAGGGTATATTATTTGCACTGTGTGGATTTTATGGAAATAACATTTTAAATGGATCGCAGAATATTTCGTATTGTAAACCATCGAATCACTAACATACGTGACAAAGATTGTGCATTTATTGAAAGACAGTGGGAACTAGAGTAACTTTTAGGCACATCAATAATGACTTCTTGGACTATTTTACGCATAACTGGTGTCTGTTTACTTTCTGACAACACACAGAAGTCCACGATTCATCAAACTTCATGGTCATCCTCTTAAAACCATTCGTCGACCTGAGCCTTTTTTGCAATACCTATAAATGACAATATTGCTAGAATAAAATTGCTTTGATAAAACAATTTTATCAATAAATCTTCTTCTATAAGGGTATGATTGACGGTGAAAAGTTTGGCAGAATATTTTTTGTCACAGATTACAAGTTTTTTTTTAAAGATTTGACTGTTGTGCATAAAGAATTTTTAAAAACAAATTATCTGATCGACAAGTTTGAATTATTTTTCCTTGTACTGATCGATAAGTTTGAGTTATTTTTGATCAAAGAAATTGTTTTCTCATTGTTCATATATCGTATACAACAAGTTTCACTAAAATCCAATAGGCAAAATGGTTTCTACAGTGATATGAATAGGGTCACTTTAATTGGAACCACCATGTACTTAACTAAAATAAATATTTATGGTTGTATAAATAACATTAAATTAGACATTATATAAATCATTTTAAGAAATATATGATATAAATTATTGCAAAAAATTATATTAAGCAAGACAGTAATACATTATAATCAAAATAAAAGCATGAAAATAATCGTTTCACACATTTATTTTATTGCATAATCAGTTATTTTCACCCAATATTAATCCATTAACATTAATGACAGGAAAAATAAAAATGTATTAGTTTTCAGAAAAAAAAGTGCATTTTAATAATGCAGCAAACAATGGGTTTTATATAATCCAAACTCTTTTAAAGCATATTGTCATAGAGTTTAAAGAAAATTGTCACTTACCAATAACTTTGCTGCATCCTAAATCTTCAATTATTTTTAGGCATTATCTTTAGATTATAATATCATTCATAAATATATATGTATACATATATCTACATATTATATATATAAATAAATAAATAAATAAATAAATATATATATATATATATATATATATATATATATATATATATATATATATATATATATATATATATATATATATATATATATATATATATATATATATATATATATTATATATTATATATATGTATATAATATTACACAAGTAATATTGTATTACTTGTAATACAAGTATTACAATAATCATTCATAAATTTACATGTACTACTTATTATTGTTGTACTACTTACAATTCGTAACAAACGTATTCGCTAGTTGTCGTTGTTTTAATATTAATATATTTTAGTGCATTTAACACTAAAATTTTAAAAATTGTTTTAATTAAGATTTTGCAAAACTTGATTTAGTAATTACATATTTTAAATCACTCATTTTGTTTTTTATGGGTCTTGAGGAGTGGTTAATTTTTTCAAATCTTTCTATTATTTCACGAAATTGGAAAATATTCTTGAATAGAATTTAATTTTTCTTAGTTGCAAAAATTGATAAATCTTGAAAATTAGAACAACAAATTAAAAAATCATAAATTTTAATAATTTATTCATTTCTAAATCCCAAATTAATTAAATTGATGATGAAATTTTATCTTCTAATAATTTTTGTTTAATATTATACATTGCAGAATTTTTAAAGTATCTTAAAATAAACTTTACTTTTGAATAGTGAATTAAACATTCATGTTAAGGAGTTCAGTTAGCTATACATGGTAGTTTACAGCAAGGTACTTACATAATAATTGTTAACATAGAAATAATCAGGTCTTACTGATTTATGTAGAAATCATTATTTTTTCTTTAAGAAAATAAATTTTTTTGGCCCTCATTCTGTATCTAATTGATATAACTGAATTTTTCTAATCCATTAGATTTATATAATTCTTTTGATTTTTCAAGTAATTTCAATGTTCATTTTAGTGTATTTAACAGTAAAATTAATCTAATCAGTATAGCACAGCAAAGCATTATAAATTTATGATTGAATCCAGGCAATAAATGAATGAAATATTTATCAACACTATGTGAAGAAATCAATTTTTTTTAAAGGAAATCATTGAAACTGATTTAAAATTAGAAGTTGTACAATACAACTTTTCATAAACAAAGTCTTTTAATGGAAGCAATTTTTGATTTTGTACTATTTTACATAATGCTCTTCATTTTTATTCCTTGTTTTAGTTTTAGTTATACATAACTTAACCTAGTTTTTTTTTTTAAATATGCTGTGTTCTATTCATATCTTAAAACGTTTTGTAATCTCTATCTTTCTTGTCTTAGGTTTTTAAAATATATTTTCAATTATTTTTGATTGCAGAATATTAACATTTTTATGGGAAAAGTTAAACTTTTCTTATTTTGTAAAACATATTCAAGGAAATTAAAACAAATTGAGAAAACAAGCATTTTTATATCTATGGAATAAATAAGTTTAAGGTTAGAATAATTTTTACATTTTAATTAAAACTATTTCATATTATTCTCAAAATATTCTTGAAGTAACATGCTGATAATTAAGAATATTTATTTGCAGTTAATCCCATGGTTTGTGACAAGAGGATCAGATGGATATTCTATGACAGCATCAAGTTGCAAGAAATGCTAGTAGGCACCTGTTACATGCCATTTAACTTAATGGATAGGGATATCTACGACTTGAAGATAGAAGAGTTAAAATAACGTGGTTAAAATTCTGCGGTTAATGAAACTAATAAAGAGATTAATGGTCAAAATAGAGAATTATAAATGACTGCTTGACGTATAGATAAAATATTTAAAATATGCTATAGTTAAAATTGAATAATAAAATCTATTTTTATATACACAATAATAGGATTTCGCATCTTACGATTAAAAGTATCAAGAAGTAAGCGATCTAATTAGATATATTATTCTGAAAATATTTTTAAATGATTTATTATTTTAAATTTTTTATATGGGTTTATATTAAATTTATTATTTTAAGATTTAAATGCTTACTTTAGTAGTCGTTAATTCTAATTTCTCTGTTTAAAATATGGAAAAAAATACCAGTCGTATAAGATGAAATTAGTAATGGCGCATGAAACTGTTAAATTGAAATCGAAAGTGATTTGCTGAGTTAAGTTACCATAAAAATAATATTATTCATATAAAACTTGTTTAATTAATTACTTTTGAAAAAATATTTGTGTAGGAAAATTTCAGTTTCTGTCATTTTATATTTGTATGTTAAATTTGTTTATAAATTTTTTATATGTTTTATGTATTAAAATATATAATTTAATCTAAAAAATAAATTAATAAATGTATAGTAAAATCAATTTTTGTCAATAATTAATTTGTTTGTTAAATAATTTCATGGAAATATTAATACGCAGTTTATTATTTTTGTCAAAGAATTTTGTATTCTTAGTTACCAATGCATAGCTGTAGCTTTAATATTTTTACAAAAAAATTATTCCAAAAATATAAAACTGAGTTTTGATCTCTATCCAAAAGATTTAGTTTCAATTCAATTTTAAATACATACAAAAAAGTAATTAAAATAAACCCCAACTGTAATGATGCATGAAATTATATTCAAAGTACTTAAAATTGCTGATCTTCTGACCTTATCTTTAAAATTCAAATGACATGATGACTTTAAGAAATAGTTTTATTGTTGAAAGATTTAGTTTTTATTTTTACATTGATACAAAATGATTACAGTAGTAATGGATGTTTTTAAAAGAAACTGTTTTTTGGCGTTTATTTTAATACTAAATACTTTTTTTTGAGTTTAAAGAAAACAAAGACAAAATAATAATATTTTATGAATGTGCAACTTTGTCACCAATCATTTTTGAATTTGTGACACTACTTGTTGTATTTTTCTATCTTCTCTTACGTAGTTGTCAAATTTTCGCATCATTTTTTCAATTAATTAAGTAAAATTTCATGAGTAAATATATTTTTAAAAGAAAATATATTTTTTATAAGACTTTTCATATGAAAGAAAAAAAATTATCTGACAGCATTTTATCTAAGTATTACTTTCAGCAAAATGCTTGACGATATATTTTTCCAAAAATTTCCTTACTTTTTCTTAATTCACTTTTTTTCAAAAACATTTGTCATATTTTTGAGAAATTAAGTATTGCGAGTTCACAGATTTAGTTGTTTATACTTATTAAAAATTTGAAGCAATAAAGAAAACATTTTTGTATTAAGGAAATTAAAATTTATTTTTAATGTTACTAAGATCACTGCCATATTTTGTACAAGCAAACTGATAGATGATGGTTTCTTAAACATCATATTAATTAAACAATTTATTTAAATGGTGTTCATTTTCTCTTTTCTCACATGATTTTGTTTCTTGTGTTGTTTTAGCCATATTGAAACAAGCTTTATTTTCAATGTTTTTGAGATGTACTTTTGCTTCGGACTGATTTATCACAAAACACAAATTAAAATATTTTTCTCAAAGGCATATGATTCACAAATTTTAAATTTTCAAGTGTTTCCTATCTATGTATAAATATAAAACTAAAATGAAATTAATGAAGCGATATATAATTCGCCTTTGGAATTATATCTCATGTTCAGTTCTAAAATCTTATTTTTTCATCAATGATTAAATATATTATAGTTAATAAAATGTATGATCTCAGTGTAACATATCAGTATAAAATAAGTTTTAGAGCAGCTACTAATATACCTTAGAATATCAATGTCTCAAAATGTGATATTTCTGAGTAATGAAGTAAAATGTTTAACGTTTTAGTTAAACTATGTTCAAATTGAAATGTCTTTTATTTAAAAACATTTTTAATAGTGTTTTACATTAAAATTAATTTTCAAAGGCTTGCTGCATTATTAATTCAAGTTTGAAACTAAGAATATTTTACCATAAAAAGATTTAACGAGTAAAATTTTGTTTTCTCGATGATAGAAATTAGGATTCATTGTGTTTCCAAGATAATTTTAGCTAAAAATTTAAAATATTGAATAAATTATTTTAAGGAATTTTTGAAAATTTCATAACTATTCAGGTAGGATATTTGAAAGAATTTAAATTTTTAAATTGATATACCCTACAAATATTTGTCCATAATAATTATTACTTAAGCCTGATAGTCCTAATTTTGATGTAAAAACAATATTGATATCTTTTATTATGTTTAATGATAGTTGAATTTTGATTGTAGATAATTTAATGAAAGTAGATATCGGTGTTTCAGTAGATTATTTAAAAATAGTAGAGATCTGTGTTCCAATTGAACTAAATCTACAGTAGGAAGTAGCTCAATAACAATGCCAACGCGGGTCACTCATAAAGTTCATTTTAATGACTAATGATAACCTGTTATGTTACTGGTTTCATAGGAGCTTCTAGAGAAGTATGTAGTTATCCAAGAAAAATATAATGTTGTTTTTTTAAATGAATTAAGCTCATTTTTATCAAAAGATTTACTATAAATATTAATATGCATTATCATTGATATATACGTACATAAATAAAGTATAATTAAAATATACTTTCTCGCATTATTTTATAGTCCTCCTCAAAATAAAATCTAAATTATAAACTTTTATTAAGATTAAGATTTTGCTCAGTTATTAAGCGCTATTAACTTCTTTCCCACAAACATTTAACGCTGTTACTATTTCCAATATATAATTTTATAATTAGTTTTTCATTCATTTTTAGTAATATCTTTTAGAAGGATAAAATTTACAGGGAAAATTTGTTGATTTAAAAAGAATATCACTATATCTAGAAGACTTTGTATTCTACTGCCTTATTTACTCTAATTTTATGATAAAATCCAAACATTTTGAAGTGATGAATCCCAAAAGATTTCAACTATGTTTGAAGGTTAAATAATCAAAACTAGCATATGCATTCCTATTTTATGGAAAATAATTTTCTTATCTAAATATTTATAAATTTATTAAGTTCTTTTCTTGAAGAGCATAATTAGATTTAGAAACTACGAAATAAATATTATTTTATTCGATAATAAATAGATAAAAGGAGATAAATGTTCATAAAGATCTTAACATAATTCTAGGTTATACATTTCAAACCGTTATATTTTAAGATATAATTAAAGCGTATGCACATAAAAAATGTTATCATCAAAAACATGTTTCCTAAAGATTTAGTAGTATACTGGAATAATTAACTACGTTGAATACTAGTTTGAAGCAATAAAATTTAGTAGTGAAATTATAGTTAGAAATTGAATTTTTCAATTTTTTCATCAATTATGCATGATTAAAGATTTGAAACAGTAATTAAAACATAGCAAATTTACAGGCTTTTTGTTAGCTACTTTTAAATAAAATTAAAAATATTTACATCGTTTAAATATAGCATGATGAATGGATGTTAGCTCAAAGTATGCTGCATAAATAAATATAAATGTAAAATCGAAATTATGCTTCAAGAGATCAAGAACTAGGTTAAATTTTGTAGAAATCATGAATTCAAATTATTGTTCTTAACTTTTAGTTGTAAAAAGCAAAGAATTTTTCAAATATTTTCATTTGTTCTATGAGTTATTTTTCATAATAAGTGAAGTCATTATTTCTCAAATTATCAATAAAATGACTATATTTAATAGACGGCATCAAGATTTGAACTTTCATAAATATCAAATCACTTATTGAGAACAAAGAATTACTCACGAATGAGAGAAATATGCTTTAAATTTGATGTTACTGAAATATCTTAATCAAATTGAAATAGAACTAAAATTTTATAATAATTAATTGATACGAAATTATAATTTTTGCTCTTGTTTTCTGCACAAAATAAAAATAAATAATTCTTTTGTCGAAAAATGTATCATGTAAGACATACTTTTCTAAGCAAATCAATTTACACATTAAATTGAACCAATAAAAGATAACATGACTCAAGAGATGAATAAATGATTTTTTTTAATGACAGCAACAGAAGAATATGGCATGACTATTTACATAATGATACAATTGCTCAGGAGTGACACAAAAGAACTAAGAAAATAATAGACACAGGTGTCAGTCTCTGTACAAGGGCAGTCCATCTATAATAGTAGGCTTTCTCCTCTTGTATTTCCTAGTGCGATAAGAGTACTTCACATACGATGGTACTGAATAATTTGTGTCTTTGTTGGTGACAGGTTTGCTTTTCCCGTAATCGTAATCGTATCCACCGTCGATACTTTTGGAATCATCCGCCATTGCAATTATCAGCAAGCTACTCATTATAATCTAATTAATTAAAAAATATATAAATATATTATCAAAGTTAATTAAAAGGTATATATATATATATACTGATTGTGATTTTCAGCTTTGATTGACAAATTTCTTTTAGAGGAATGAATTATATACCTTTCTAAATTTCTGCAGTGTAGGTAAAGAATTTAAAAGTATATTTAAAAAAACATAATTCTTTTACATTAAGTGAAATAGAAATGCTTTCAACATTTTTACACTGATAAGTAAATCTTAAGCAACAGGTATACTTTTTAAAATAAATATACGAGAAATCATCTGACTGACATTGAAATTCAGAAATGTGAGACATCATTTTGTACTTAAAGGATGCAAAAAGTATAGTTGTGCAGAAATGTATATAATGCATATAGTATAGAATCGAACAAAAAAGTTGAAAGTTGCATCGTTACACCTGATTACGAGGACGTATAGCAGCAGTTGCTTCTTAATAACGGATATGACCTCTTCTTATTGTAATGGTTGTTTCGCACCATCTCATCCTACTCCGGATTGTCCCTGAGAAAAGAATGCATATTCCTCAATCAATCAGCATCTGCTTCAGTTGCTAGGAAAATATAATCCATCCAGAAGATCTCTCTCCAAAGCATCCGATACATGTTTTATGGAATTTAAATTTAGAAAAATGTGGCCTTCGAAAGATACCTTTTTTCCAGTAGCTACTCACAGCAGGACTTGTGTATGTACATGGATTGTTATCTATTAAAAAAAGTTTTTGCTTATGTTAAACAAAGTTTGTTCTAATGACACCTCGGAACAAAAGCACATGAGGAAGGATCACCTTTCTAAAATACTTTTTCCAATTGCACAAACTGTGTCATAAACATGACCTCAGTTCGCCCTTTGAGAATAATCGCTTCCAAGATGACTACTTCAGAACCACTGTCACAGTCCCTTTGCCTGATATTAATGGAACGAAACCGTGTCCCGATCTTTCTCCAAATCAACTGGCGCTGAGAATCGATTATGGCATTCTCATCCGTAAATGGGGCATAATTTTATTGATTCGATATCCAGTTTTTTGTTTCTTTCAATACATTAAATGATAACCCCGATCATCAACTTTCAAAAGGATGCAGCGTTCAAGATGTTGGTCAAATAAGCCATCTTTTGGAAGGAATCTAGAAACAGTAAGCAACTTTTTTTGTCTCATCTTTACTGTACACAGTTGCTGACAAAGTTACTAAGTTGATTTTTGCTGACTGGTTTTGGACTCTTTTCACCGGCAGAATGATATATCGGTCATCCACTACAGTTGCTTTTAAAGTGTGTCCACCGCCTACCTTTTCAATAGCTTTACGTATAGTTTGGAAAGCTTTCTTGGAGTGCGAAATGATACATTTTGTTGATTTTTAATTATTCAGCTGCACTATAGTCACATTAGACTTCTGAACATTCTTCCTTATATTAAGTCATTCACAAGTGGTTTCTTCAGGCCACAGAACTTACTTGCATTGCAGTAAATGACTTGTTGAATCTCCATCCTTCCTTTTATTGTGGGATTGAACTGAATTTGCCGCTCGTATGCGTTTTGCGTACGCTCTCTTCGTTTATGACGTTTTGTTCCTGAGATTTTCACATATACGACCTATCATAGCTATCTATTAAAATCCATATCCTAATTATCTACTTAAAATATAGCGTTTCTTTTACAATATTGAGTATATTTATACAAATTCATCATTTTCAATTTGAATAAAATCTAGTTTTCAATGTAATCAAATATTCAATTCTTCAAAACTATATTTTTTAATAATAATTAAATGGCGAACCAATTCGAATAATGCAATGAAATGTTACGAAATGGCAAGTATAATGAAATCAATCACCTCTGTAAAATCTTATTTTTATCATCTCATTAATCATAATCGGCTCATTTAAAAATAAAAAACACATTCTGTTGCATAGTATATTAAACAATTTGTATACTATCTTACGATACTTACGAACTATCTTACGATAATTATAAATTAAAATTAGAATTAAATTGTAAATACTATAATTGATATTAAAATTATGATATACATTTATATTTAATTTGTTTATGTTTTCATAAAATGTTCGAAGTTCTGTTTTAATGCAGATAACTGTGTAACAAGTAGTAAATTGTGATTAAAGCATTGTTTGTAAAGTAGTAGTAGTAGTAAATTTCAAAGAATTTTTAACTGTATTTTGTTCCAAATTTATACTATTTTAATTGTCTTATACCTTTTTTATCACTGGAAAACAATTGAATTTAAAATTTTTAATAGTTAATTAAAATCGTCATTTAGTGCACCTTAAAATATGAAGTTAAAAATCGCTCATAAAAGTTTCTATTTCATTCAATTAAAATTACCTTTTTAGAACATTAAATTGTTTTCCATGTTTTATAGGATGAATTATGAAGATCTTTCCAAATAGGAAACGTCTCTTGCTCTTTCAATTTACCATTAAAAACAAATAAAAATAATTTTATAGTTAAAATATTAATATTTAAAAATTAAAGTAACAATAAATTTTATTTTTATAAGCATATATTATATTTATCAAATATTTAATTGATAAATAAATTAATTGCCACTATTCTTAAGAATTCTACAATAAAAAAATAAAGGAAATGAAGCTTGCAATTGCTAGTTTTTCTTTTCCCAAAAATATTTTTCATAAAACTAATCTTGATGTGTTTCTAAATTAAAAATTTACTAGTAAAATGTTTTAATTACAAAATTGGAAAGAATCATCTAATAGTGTGAATAAGTGCTATTTATAGATCCAAAATTACGCTAAATATAACTTAATTAAAATAGCAGTTAAATAATTCTAAAAATGAAGGAATTCCAATTACTTTTATAAAAGAATTTTTAAATAAATGCAAATGAGTCAATTTAGTTTAATTTTGCAGAAACCAATAAGAGAACAGTGTGAAATGAAGTAAAAACAGAATTTCCGTAATTGAAATTTTTCTACATACTTGATATTATGCTTCGCAGATTGTTGACTGCATAAACTTTTTTGAGAACACTCAATTTAATTATTTCATGTTGCAAAATCATATTATTATTAAAATAAAGATGTGATTCTGAATAAATGAGAAATATGATAGCATTCCAAAGAAAATTATATTTACTTTAATTTACATTCTGAGCAATCTTTATTTTCGAGTGCTAGTTTAGAATTCGGAAAGCTTTTTCTCTTAAGAATTTTAATGCTGTTTTGATTATATTTGCATAAAATAATTTCTTAATTTCCGAGACAATTCGAGAATAATGGAATTTTCCATAATGGTTTCTCTACAATGATTTCTTTATTCTTATTTTTAGAACAAACTTTTTAGAAAATTATAGCACATTCATTTACAACGAATAAATGTAATTTCTTTGGAATTATAAAATTTTCAGATTTTAAAATGTTAATTGAATTTAATATAGAAATTCTTATTATTATTGTTGTATTTGAACATAAAAATGGCAACATTTTTGCACAATGTGTTATTAATGAATGCTTGATGTGGAATCTTAATAAAGCATCAAATGATAATTTTTAAAAAATGTTACAAGACGTTTACTAATAAAATGAGAATTAAAAAATTTATATTGCTTAATTATTTTTATGGAAATAGAAATATTTTTATGCTCAGTTGCTTATATCGAATGGAAATGATATATTTATTTTCCGTAGAGATTGAAAATATAAAATACTAATAAACATTCTAAAATGAAGAACAATGTTTTAAGAATGGTTGCTCAGAAAGATCAATTCAACGATACTAATCCATTTAATTGAAATATTTTCTTTCACATAAATTGAATAGATAAAATTTTAATTAATCAATATATTACAATAGTCTTTTTTTCAAATGTAATAGAATTTTACAAAAACTATCTTATTTTTATAATTCTATGAAAATCTCAATTTTTTTTCCTTTAAAAATTTTATCATAATATTTCTTTATGAACTAAATATAATAGTTAAATTGAATTTTGTGGAAAATGCTTATAATTTTGCGATAAATGTAGAATTGGTTTAATTTGCTTAAAACAATATCTTCCATATATATATATATATATATATATATATATATATATATATATATATATATATATATATATATATATATATGAGAAAATTCTCAAGCATCCCAGGCAATAGACAGTCATATAGAACATGTGCATCTCTTGTTGTTCAATAAATCTAAAAATCATTCAATAAAAATTGTGAGCAATAAAATCATGTGAATTAAATTTCTGTAGTTTTAACTAAAAAAATTAGTAATAAAATCGGTACACAAAACATTTTATGATTATTTTCCTAAAGAAAGAAAAAAATTTTGATTTTAATATCATATAAGTGTATTGATTAAATTACTATTTATGTGTACTTAATTTATCTAAAATGCTAATGAAATTTCGATATCTGGGGAAAAGGAACATATTTTTTGATATTAATTATATAATGATTGTAAGAGAGAGAAAAATGTCTCCATTATAAATTTTTGCTTATGATTTTACAGAGTAGCATTTATAGATTTATTATATATTTTTCGTAATGTATTCGATTTAGTATTAATGAATATAAAAGTATAGTATGCAAATCACAGTTTAAATAACGATTATCATAGTAAAGTATGTAATATTACTTGCAGATTAATTATGCTTTATTATATTTGTAAAATTATTTATTTAAAAATATAAAAATTAGTAGAATTAAAATTATTCATGTTCAACTGAGAAAAATATATTAATTTTTTAATTCAGTGTGTTTTTACTACACTGTTAGTTACTAAAGAAATGTGTTCAAAACTAATGATAAGATTCTTATTCAAACAATGAAAAAAATTTAATATTTCTTTGTAGCATAGTATATATCAGCTTTTATTATAATTCCGTATTCACTGGATATGAAGAATGATAAAAGTTGAAAATTATAAAATGGTGTTCTTTAACAAATATAGATGTAAATACTTTAATATTTGTAGGTAAATTGATTTTTAAGAAAATCATTACGGAGATAAATATTTTTCAACATTGTTTGTTAAATATTTGAATACAATTTCAAAAAGAGATTTATTTTTTGTGTTTGTTATTTGGAACTTGTTTACTTAATTGCTATTCTGAAAAAATGAAGTCTTTGCTTATAATCTAGCTAGTCATTCATAAGCATTATTCAGAATGTTATACATTTTTTGGCCGAAACCCATTATTTCAAAAATGTTCCTTATTTCCTATAATACATAAACCGTTTTCTTAACTAAAAGAAATTAAAAGAATAAATTGCATTTGATTTATTATCTACAACTTAATGTGGTCAGACAATCATTTCAATAGCTGCTTTTTTAATTATATTTACTTTTAGAGTCTGCTTACTTATATGCAAACAATTTTAATGATAATTGATTTTCCCATCATTTTTTCTCAATTCAATTGAATAAAGAATCTTTGTAAAAATAATTTCTTAAATAAATAAATAAATAAATAAACATTTACCTTTTAATCAATAAGTTAGCATGTCAAAAAGATTTTGTTAATTTTAAAGTTTGATTTTTAAATTAAATTTTTACGTAATAATTTTGTAAATTTAAATTCTAATGAAATATGTGTTCCATTATACTTTAATTTTTTTAAGACAGACATTATATTTTCATTTATCTTGGTTACATTATGATATATCCCAACTAAAGTAAAAGTGCATATTGAAAGTATTTATTATATATTTTTAATAAAAAAGTCAAAGGAAGAAATAATCAAAAATTTTCAGCTGCACTTTAGTAATTCACCAAACATGTTTTGTCCCATTTTTGGAGGAATTTATAACAGACAAATAACATTCTTCGTAAAATAATATTTAATAATGTTATAACAATGCACGAATCTTGGACGGTTATAAAGCTTGTAGTATAATCTAGTCAGTTTTACCATATATATATATATATATATATATATATATATATATATATATATATACATATATATATATATATGTAATGCAATATAAGTTGGTAATAAAGGCATTAAAACTATTACATAGAATATTTATTTACAACATTTTAAAACAAATATCTGTAATATAGAAAAAATATATTTGCTGTATTTTAAACCGTATATAAAGATATAGTATCTAAGAATAAAAGGTTATTTCTAAATGATGTATAATGAATAAATTGTTATATTAGATTATCATTTTACAAATTAGACATTTTTTTCCAATAAAATATTAAGTGAACTTGTAAAATCGGAGTAATCTCATGTCGTTGAAAAGAAGTTCGCAATGAAAATGCACTCTTTAAGATAGAATCGTTGATCTGAATGCAATGATAATTATTAAGGCAAATTTTATCAGCACAATACATTTTTTTAATTATTTTTAGCAATGTTTCTAAAACTGTGGAGTCGTAAACGTCAACGCTATAAACTGTGAATGAACTCCTCTTCAAATAATTTACTTTTAATGAATTTATGTATTTTTCATTGATAATTTTTCTCTCAATAATTCTCTATTAATAAGATATATTCCATCGAATTGATATTAAATCAATAGTATAAAATTAATTTATAAAATATATAATGTTTGTGTAGAGCAAACAGTAAAATAATAATAATAATAATAAGTGGTTAAAATAGCAGTAAATATTGAAAGAAATAAGTCACTATAACATGTGATAGTTTAATGTGTCTTCAAAATATTTATTAAATCCTTAAATGATCTTGTGCTCTACAGTTAAATTAATTATACAAAATTATAAAATGTGTTGTATGAAAACTCATAATACACCCCTAATATAATATTGGACATGACTTAGAATAATTTAGTTATGATTAATTTTGAAAGAAATATGTTGGTTTTATATTTTAAACGTAAAAAATATAATCAAGATCATGTAGATTAAAAATTCTAGAGATAATGTCTATCTTATATTATAATATGCACATTTTTCGTTTATTCCATCATTAAGTTGAAATATTGAAAGTTATGAAAATATTTCTCCAACAAAATTATTCAATTCACAGAACTGCCCCTACTTCTACAGTAAAATAATACTTGTGGAAATATATGATACAATATATACATTTTGAAATTCATTATAATGGAACAAAGAATGAAAAAATAATAAAATAGAATATAAGGGGATGGAATTATTTTATTTTATAATTAAATTTCATTACAATTTTTATTAAAAAAATAAAAACATACTAAAATACATCTACTTTTAAATATTCATTCTCTCTCCAACTTATTCTCCTTTTTGAGAACTCTTCTTCTAATTTTTTCTTTTAAATGAGAAAGAGGAATGCTTAAATTTAAGGGTAGTTTAAGATAATAGAAGTTTGAATATTGAATAGAAATCTGAACAATATCTCAAATTTAATATTGCTTATACAAGTCTAATATTAATTTAATCTAATATTAATTGCATACAAGTATAATATTTTTTAATAATTACTCATTTATTATAAATTTTTTTACTCATCTTAAACTTACCATCATTTCACTTTCTCTCATTTTCTTACCTCATTTCATTTACTTTCTTAAACTTACCATCATTCATTTTTATCTTAAACTTACAATCGTTCATTTTTTATTAATTTAAAATCATTAATTTTTATTTCATTTTTATTTTTATTTTAAACTTAGAATAATAAAGTTCACGAAAAAAAGTTTTATCATTATATAAACAATAAGTATTCTTAAGGGTTTTCTCGCTTTATATTTTCATAAAATAAATTATCTTTAACATAATTAAATATTAATTACTCCATATAATATTCATTTAACTAGTAAAAATATTTTTTATAAATATTATTACGGAAATAATTATCATTTTTAATAAAATAGAGCGTACAGCTTTTAATATATTATCAGTAATTTCACTTACTACAAACTTCAGGGAAATCATATTTCTTCTTATGACTGTATTCCTGTGAAAATGTAATTATAACAAACGCCAACAGATTGCACCGCCTGATATAAAGGCTGGCTGAATGTCGTTACAGGTGTTGCCCCCTGCCAAGACGGAAGCGGGCGTTGCACCTTTTCAGATATTGGTGGCAGAACAGTTTTCTACATACGCATAAGAAGAGGAATGCTGTTCCAATCTGACCGTCCCGAGGACGTAAAAGTATTATAAATTCTCAAGGTTAACAGAATGGAGGGGAAGCTTTTTTCTACCCGGCTGTTCAGGTTTCCCTCCCCCCCTCCCCACTGGTTTGTTTGTTGTTACTCTTCTAGAAGGAAAACTCAGCTTGGAAGTGTGACGTAAGAGATGAAAGGGTGCACGTCATAAGCATTGCTTATATTATAAAGTCCATCAATGTTATTACTAGCAGCTGCTAAAAAATGTGCTGTGTGTGAGAAATATTGCCATTTTTATTATTTTTGTAGGATGTAATACATCCAGCAATGTTCCTTCGTTATGAAATTTTATTTAAATAGAGAAAATATTGATTAGCTTAGGTGTTATTGAAAAATGCAATATACGATTTTTAATCTGTATCACACACTCAACAATTATCATGGATATACGAATTTGTTTTCCTAGCCTTGGATTTGTATTCCCCGATAGCAAGTTGCTTATGCTTTAAATAATTTCCTCATGTGTTTATTTTTATTTTTATTTTTAGCACTATAACTAAGATTATAAAATAACAACTAATTTAACTTAAGAAATGAGGTTAACTTCTTATTTTCATAGTTAAAATCTGTAAAAGTAAGGCAACTTATTAAAATAATAAAATCAAGTTTTCGAAATTCATATTAAAAATGTTTTTGAAAAGATATTGTCAAAAATATACCCTGAAAATATATATATATATATATATATATATATATATATATATATATATATATATATATATATATATATATATATATATATATATATATATATATATATATCAAATTTAGTTATTTAAAGTTTTTGATAATTTTAACATTGATTAAATTTTCTTTAAATTTGTAAAATAACTTGAATGATCAAAATTAAATTAATTGCTAGGCATAAAAAAATTCCTTTATTTCTTCTTAATGATTTTAAAGACTGATTTGTTTATTTGTACACTTAATAGTACTAATAATCGATTCCAAATTGCATTGGACAATTTTAAGCTGTAAAAACACCAAAAAAAAGTCTGCTATTTTGGAAACATAACGTGCAAAATGTGTCTGAAATTTCTTTAAAATTTTTCTAGATATACATTTTATATTATGAATTCATTAGAAATTACGCTTGAAATTTCTATGATGCGGTTAAAAATAAAAAATAATGATTCTCCAACAATATGCTAAAAATTTGTTTAATCAATTTCGATGGTTTCTTAATACCTTCCGTTTTTTTACTAACCGCATAAAGTTGCTTCTTATGCGATGGAGAAGGTTTACTTTTATATTCCTTAAATAATAAAAAACCAACTTTCATGCTTTCAATAAATAGATCATTTACTCAGTCATTTCAAAATGCTTCTTTTGATGTTGGGGAAGAAAAGACAAAAATTTCGTTACCACTTAATAAATAATAAAATTAATGTAAATATAAATAGTCAAGAGAGATTATTACTATTTAAATAAATAATAGCTAATAAGTTCGATTTCTCAGATGTTTTTAACTTACCGAAAATAACTTATCTGATTTGCTTGATGTAGAATTAGAACCCATGAATGTGCAAAAGACCTTAAAATTAGCCTCTATTTTTGAATTATTTGTTTTTATATAAATAAATTTTTATTTAATCATTCTATGGATTTTCGTTTCAAGTATTTTTGAAAGCAAATGCTTTTAAACTGAAAACAACTTTACGAATTTTGAAATGAATAATCAGAGATTTTGATAATCTCAACGAGTTCATCCTCATAAGAAATAAAAAAATTCATAAAAAATACAAAATAAGCAAAATTAGCTAATAATAAGCTCTTACAGAGTTCGTTATCTAATCTCTTACAGAGTTCGTCATGAAAAAGATTTTCAAGATTTCTTAGTACAATTACTTCTGTGAAAATGCAGAATCAACATTTGATGATTACAATGATGTCATATAATGAATCATCATTTATATTATCGTGGTGTCATTTAAACACTGTTTCTTGGTAAATCATAATTATTAAATGATGTTTATGAAGATTATGAGTATGTGACTAATCTACATTGATGCTTAATGAAACTGACCTATTGTCAAGATCGATTTATAGTTGATAGGTCGTTATTCCCAATTCGGCATGAAACTGCCCAGCTAAGTACAATTGAATTTTTTAATAACGATTGAAAGTCACAGTATTTAGATATGTTTGCTATAATATTCAGCTGAATCAATGCGAATGACTTCCATTTCAAAAATATTAGAGTTGACTAAGAATCAAGCAAAAGAGCAAAACATATCTGTTCTATCACTGATTCTAAATTATAACAAGGGAACACAAAAAAAATGCAAAACATTATATTCAGAAGTACCTTAAGGCTGTTAATGTTATCTGAATGCTGTGTGCTTATGTTATAGTTTTTAATCGAGATAATTTTCTTTATACTTCAGTTAAAAAAATTATTATTTCAATTAAATTTAAATTTATATTTTAAATTAAATATAATTTTCCTAAACATATAAAAATATTCGGATGTTTTTTTTGTAAAGCAATGAAATAAAATTTAATAGTTCAGGAGACACGAGTAAAATGTTAATTAACAGGAAAATTAGCTTTACCAAAAATATTTATTAATATAAAACTATTACTTTGAAATTACAACTCATAAAATTAAAAAGAACTTGTATACCTGAATGATTTTTGGCTATTATTTTGATGAGTTTATTGTTGTTATTAAATTGATGTGTTTTGTTCAAGATCATCTACAGTCTTCTTGAAAGAATTCATGGTTGAACATGAGTTTCTAACACTCTTTTTAAGAAGAATGTCTGACTGACGTTTAATAGTGTACCAGTTAGCTCTGACTGGTTACTTTATCAAAGTTATATAGCTTTTACCACTACTGTGCTGCTGAAGAAAACAGTATACGTTATTTTCTTTTGGCACGTTGTCATGTAAATGTAGTCAATATAGAATCATCTTCAAAAACCCATATATTTATTTCTTTATATCTTTTAATATTATAAAAATTGTCTAGGTGTCACCCCTTTTTGCTATCTTAGAAATAATCCCGAGGCCAATATCTTTAACTAATTTAAAGGTTTCATTACTTACTTTCACATACTCATCTCATTGTAATGTAATAAAGTTATAAGAAACCTATAGACAAGTTATTGTTTCCATATACAATTCTTAACAGTTATATGTTTAGTAAAAATGTGTTACGTATTGTAAGGACAGCTATTTTATAGTAGTCATCGTTCATAATGGTAGTCATTATTCATAATGGTAGTTATCATTCATAATGGTAGTCACCATTTATGATAGGCATTCGAATAAAATTTTCTGTATATAAGATACATTATCTGGGATTAAGTTTAACAACAGAATTCTTGTGCATTTTTGTCCAAAAAATGCTTGAGAACTTAATTAAATTCTCATGTAAATACATTAGTACGAGATGAACTTTTATTCATAAATGCTATTTGCAGACGTTGAGTATGCGCTTTTTGACACAATCCCATTTTAAAATCATAGGGAATTAAAGTTTAATACATACATATAATATCTTTGAGTCGATTTAATTTTTTTTCTATCTTAAATATATTCTATGCTAATCACAATTAACCAAATAAAAAATTCTCTGCTTATGATCATATTTTTGAATTTAACCATTTGTTTTACATTTCTCTTCTTCTTTCGTCTAAAAAATAGCTGAGTAATCCTCGTCTTGCATAGATACTTTGATATGCATCGGTGGAAAAGGACAATAATTAATGTAAAAATTTTTTATTAATCACCTAAAATTATAGATATTATTTGTAATTAATTTCATTTGATCTATAAAATCGTAATAATTTTACTATTTGTAACAAAACAATGGTAACAATTACACTAATTTATAAGGACACACACACATAAATGTTGTTGTTGGTATTTATCCCCGACTGGCGTGACGATACCATCACACCAGCCCCATGTGAATCCAAAAATAGTCAGTCTCTCAAGCACCACCACACACAAATAATTAAATTTATTTTTTCCTTTACTCTAAAACATAATACGATTTGTAAAATTTTCAGTACATTTCTTGATCTCTTAACATCTAAGTTACAAAATAAACAGAAGATTAAGTAGTTATATTTAATTTTTATTCTTACTATTCAATGCATGTAATGTCAGAAAAATCATGAAAAATTAGGTTTCTATGAAATATGATTAAATAAAACTCTTTATTTCAAAATATGAAGTTTGAAGAAATATATATATATATATATATATATATATATATATATATATATATATATATATATATATATATATATATATATATATATATATATATATATATATATATATATATATATATATACATATGTATACATACAGTTTCTCACTAAAGTGATGGGACACTTGTGCTTTACAACTTTACAAAAGGAAACTGTAATAAAATTAATTAAAAATACATGGAGAAATTTTTTGTGGGAGTGTTTCATATTTAAAGTTAGTAAAAATTATTATATAATATACATTTGGTCAAAATATTAAAACATTAATTAAATAAAATAAAATTAAAATTGTTTAGAATGGAGCAAAAAAAGCTGACATAAATCATGGGACACTTACTTTTCCATCAAATATTTATCCAAAAATTTTGCTTTTTAAAGGTTTTAATATTTTGTTAGATTTCCTTTTACTTTTAAAAAAATGATTTAATCTTCTTGGGATGCATTTGACTGATTTTTTAGTGATTTCTGGAGTGATTTTACCCTATTACCCATTCTTGAAGCACCGATTTTAATTGTTGTTTTGAAGAAATGGTGTGTTTGCGAATTCTTGATTCCAAACCTTGTCAAATATTCCCAATCGGATTTAAGTCTGGAGATTGTGGTGGTGTTTTTATTATTTCAGGGCAGTTATGCAGCAGCCAGTGTCTAACGTTGAAAGCAGTGTGCTTGGGGTCATTGTCCTGGTAAAATTTAAAATAGTTATGAAGGTTCAATTTTCGTGCTGAAGATTTCAAATTTTGCTTTAGAATGTCAATATACTTGTACTGATCCATTGCTATCAATAAAAACAAGATTACCAACTCCAGCAGACGACATGCACCCCCATACCATAACTCCTCCCCCACCATGTTTTACTGTTGTTATCCAAGTTCTGTTTACGAAATTCTTCCCTCGGTTTTCTTTACACCAAGGTTCTACCGTCAGAACCAAATATATTAAATTTACTTTCATCAGCAAATATAACTTTTTTCCAGTAATCAGAATTTTTGTTTATGTTAGTTTTTGCGAAAGCCACAGTCTAAGTTTTCTATTCTTTTCACTTACGAAAAATTTTTCCTGGCTACTCTACCGTGATATCCGGCAGATCGAATTACTCTTCTAATAGTCTCAGGATTAACAATTACTCCATATAATGCTTGTGAATCAGTAGCAACTTTAGGAGTACGCATTCTTGGATTTTTTTAATAATTCGAATTTTTTAATAATTCTTTTGTGAGACACTGTATATATATTAAAAACATTTATTGTCGCCTTTTCCCTTAATTTAGCTAATATTTATGAATACCTAATAACTGGATGAAATACATGTGTCTCAAAACATTCATTAAAAAAGGGCTTTTTTTTCTTTTTCTTTATAATAATTTATTACTTCAGTGCTATAGCTAATGAGGTTTACCTCCAGATGGATGTTTGTATTGCTTGGAAAATGTTTAGCCTGTAGGTCTTAGTCAATTAGTTTTCCTTTCGTACACAAAAGGTAATTGTAGAGTGACAAAACAAACCATAGAAAAAATGATGATGAACTAAGTATTTGATTCATATACATAGATAGAAAGTAAATACAAGCTTTAGAACAGATGAAAGAAATTTTTCTATTAAAAGAACTTCTATTTTTTGCAAAAGAAACTTACAAAACGATTTATTACTAGAGCAGAAAGATATAAATATTTTTCTCTCCAAGAGACACAAGACTCATAAAGTAACTTTTCCTTTTTGAAATATATTTTAGAAAATAAAAAACTCGTTTAATTCTATTTCTTTCTTCAAAACAAAAAAAAGAAAAATTTCCAATTTATTTATATTAGTAAAGTAAAATACACATAACCTACATAAATCATTTAGAAAAGTGAAAATCCTCAGTAAGTAAGATTTTCATTAAATATGCATTTTTTTTTACCTAATATTAAAATGTTTTCATTTCAAAATTGTTTTATACATTTTTCAGGAGAAATATTTTTGACTTGTTTATTTACATAAGAAAACCGAGTAATTGTTATCATATTTAGAAGGAAATAAATACACAATAGGTGAAATGACTCAGAAACCTTGTAAGAAAGGCGAAGGTGTGGTACAAATTGTGCAGCGTACGAGAAGATAAAAGTCATACAAATGAACCATTTTTCAATGATCTAACTCTGATGCTTAGACATCAAGGTTATTTCTATTCAACGTGCCTAGCTGCAACTGGGTACGTCATTATTATTTCGTTACGATCAATCTATTTCAGGGATATTCAAACCGGATTTTAGTGAGTTTATGCATCTAAGCATTTTTTAATTTCTTTTCTTTGTTTCATGATTTACTTTACAGATGTCATTGATTATTTTTGATAATTTGATTCAAATGAGTGACGTCATCGAATTTATTTGATAATTTGAAGAATATCTATATGAAAATCAAATTACATTTGATACTATAGTATCAAATGTAATTTGATTTTCATTAACTAGGCATTTTTAATTATTTGCTATAACAAGGAGACAAAATAAATATTCATTGCTTAAAACATCGACGAAATGTGTTAAGATAATACGATGGTAAAACATAAACATTAAACAAAAACACGGGAAAATAAACTCACAATAATTGATTCAATTTTATCCCAAAGCAAACATTGACATTTCTCTCTTGCAATAATTCCATTTTAATTATTGGATATTAAAATTTGGTTTATTTACATTTGAAGTTTGTTACATGGTCTTTTTCTTATTGCAAAATTTGTTTGATGAAAATTTTAATAAATTTAAATCAGCCATAATTTTTAAATTTATTGCTATTGAATTTTTAGCAAATTTTTAGTAGCAGATTAATTTTAGTTACATTTCTTAACAGTAGAAATTTTTTGTTCTCTTTTAGTTAAAAATCGACAATTTTAAATCTCATTAAAAATTGGCATTATTAAAGATTAATATTCAATTACAGTAAGTTACACTTTAAAATATTTAAGATTAACCTTAAATAATTTTTAAAGTTTAACATTGTAAAATAATTTGTTTTTAATTTAATATCATATTGTTTTTTGTGACTTCTTAAGTAGATCACTTAGCTTTTCAGTCTTCAAAGAATAAATTTTATTATCTATATATAATGAATTACAGTTGATCAGACTCTAATGTTTCTAAAAATTGTTCGTATTAATGGAGAGGAATGAATATTTCCTTATGCTGATTTAAAAATTTACTTACATTAAATAACATTTTATTTGAAAAGTTTGAAGAAGAGAAAAATGGATTTTTTCTATGGAATCAATTTAATTTTTGAAACATCTTTTTGATGATTGTCAGTCAATACGTATGAGATTTCTAATTATGAAATGTGCAAAATTTTCTCGAAATAAATGTCAGTAGAGGATTTTTTACTTCATATGCCGGTTCACAAGGATTATTTTACTTTTCAGTAATGCAAAGGGTAGAATCAAACCATCGTATAGAAGGTTACCTTTATTTAGAAGCTGAAACTTCGTATAAAATTCTCCGATTTTGTTTATCACCAACAGGAGTATCATTTCAATTGCAGAATATTATGACCACGTCCTATTTTAGCGTGCTCTAGCAATCATTTGTGAGCTCTACAATTTTTTGGCTGAATTGGATATAAGAATCACAATATAACGGTAAAAGGAAACAAGCCTTTCCCTACCAGGCCCTCTATGTAAATTTATAAATTTTTAATTATAAAAAAAATCAAAAACTTTTTCTTGGCAAAGAGTCATTGAAATTTGAGAAACAAATGTTAGAGTATTCATTCGTATTCTGATTATTTGGATATTTTCTTTATAATTGCGATACGTTTTTGCCGTATAAGGCTGCAATCAATAATTTTATAACTGTGTCAAAAGAAGAGGACAATATCTATGCTGTAATCTTCTTGAGTGCAGGAATATGTTCATGGCACAGCAAATGAGATTCATTGGAATCTACGGAAAGTTTAAAGTGCTTCTAAGCTTTATGATTTCCCGTTGAGTCGGGTATTGAATCCGTTCTTCTTCTTAGAGTTGAGTTTGTATGCCATTGGGCACCTCTGCTTTTATCAGCATTTTGTACTGTTAACTCTAAACCCAATGTTTCCTAGTTCCAGTTGCTCGGGTCACTCACTTTATTAATAAAGTCCGAGTCCTTTAATGGAGTCTAGGTGTAACTCTCTAGTATGGATGATGTCTAAAGAAGTTAATCTGGGAGGGCAAGGGCCTCGCATTCGTAAATGATATGCTTGGCCGTTTTCTCTTGCATGGTATTTCCTGCAGATAGAGTCTTGCTGAAACAGTCCTATTTTATGGAGGTGTTTTCTGAAATAATAGTGCCCAGTTATGAAGATGCTCTAGGCAGAAGATTAAACGTATCTTCTGCCTAGAGCATCTTAGAATTTCAGAGGCAATCCTCGCTGATGACTCTATTCAGGGAATTAGTCATGCTAGCGATAGCTTCCTGACTTTCACCAGAAGAATATGGTTTGGAGGTCACTTCTACCTCCTGTGAAGGATTCATTGCTGCCCCTTCACTAGATTGCCTCTGAGTTCCCTTGTCTCTTTTAGCAAGGTCTACTTCAGAGGCTTCACCTGCAAATGCAGAAAGGTTTGTTATTTCTTGTGTCTTTTCAGCCACAAGATAACAATTAATAAGCTCAGGTAATATAACAGTCCACCCAGCATTCCCTGAGTTACTGGGCAAGGCAAAAAGCTCTAGAAGTTCCCCAGGCAACTAGAGGCTCCGTTAAGACACCGTCACCGCGGTGCCAAATAGCCCTAGGCACGGGTCGCATAACACCAGGGCTTACGGGAGCTGGTTCGCGGCCTTTGATTCTATATTCAAGGCTATCCTGTCATTCCTACAGGACGTCCGGCGATCCACCACCTGCCGACACGCCTGGTAGCTGCTCAGGCCCCAGGATATTGAATACGTTACAATCTAACATTATCTTTTTCTTATTAGGCTAGCAAATGTATTGATATCTTGTCTTTTGCTCAATGTTGTTGAAATATCTATTTGATTCAACGCTAAATAAGTCCGTGATTTTGGCACTTGGAATGATTTGACTTGACATCTAATTTACACCAAACCATTCCACGCTAAATAATTATATCTTTTCTTCTTGAGTGTATAAATCCCATGTATCTGGTTTATTCTGACTTATTATACACTGTCAACTTGACTGTTTCCAGGATTGTGTCTCTTTTTGGGAAAATTTTGTAAGAATCTTCCCTTTTTTTTTAAAAAAAAAGTTAAAAACATTTATTTGAATTTATATTAATTTAATATTGTTTTTCATATTTTGTATTCTTACACAAATTTTATTCCCATGAAATATAATATTAAATTAATTCCAATTTTATATATTCCCACCATCTCATCATTTAATTTATATTAATTGCTTTGAACAGTTTAACTTCCTTTCAGACATCCTTTAAATTATTCCCAGGAGCATTTTTTTAAAAAATAAAATCATTAACTAAAGGTCAATAGTCCCAAATTCCAAAATGCTCAATATTATATTTATCAAAATAAAAATAGTATGATTTAAATATAGATATTTTACTTTCGATTATTATAATGAAATGCTGTCTTAGCAACTATCCTACTGTATTTTTTTATAACTAACTTTTTTTCTTTGCTCTGTCAAGTGAAATTTTTTGGATAAAAGGCAGTTGACGTTTAATGGAAAGGATTGTAAATGAATCATCTGAAACTTACTAGATTGAAAATACTATTACATACGCCTTCATTTAATGGATAAATGTATAAATGTTAAATAAATATTCACCCGCTCAAATTATGAAAACTGATAGTTGACCACCTGGCAGTAGTTAGGCGTCTGGCATCTAAATAAATGGTGAACACATATAGTAAGTAAATAAAAATTTCAGAAAAACTTGTATAGTTTTTAGTTATCTCAGCAAGTTATCCAATTTTATTTCTCATGTTTCATTTCACTCATAAATTAAAAATATATAAAAAACAGACTGCATCCTTTAACACAGATTTTAATTTTCACGTACATTATTCTTTATTTAGCTTATTAACTTATTTATTTTTTAATATGAAAAATATTTTACTGAAGACTTAATAACTTTTAAGCTGATTAATAAATAATTATGTTATTTAATGGTTCCCATTCTATTTGTTTATTTTTCTGTATATTTTGCTTAATATTTGGTAGTTTAAAAAATTGGAGATTTTTAATAATTTACCCCAAATATTTCGTTGATTTATCTAATTACTAAGAATAATATAACGCAAATATTTCGCCTCTTTTAAAGTATCTACCATATTTTAATCAATCAATAATATAATTTTCATACATTAATTTTATGTTTAAATGGATTCCAAACAAACAAAATTGTATATTTACATATATATCGATACCATAGGAATTTTGTTATCTTTCTTTGCGTTAATTGTTTGCTGTTTATACTAAAATTAAATATCATATGAGAAATTCATTTTATTTTAAAAAGTTCATGACTCATTTAGAAATAGATTATGGCATTAAAATATAACTTTAAACTAGTTTTGAAATTTTTATAAATTGTCATTTTTTTATCCCTTCGTATTTGGAACTCATTAAAAGAATATAATGGATTCGTTTCTTTTTTTTGTAATTTCCTTTCTAAATTTAACAGAATTTCATTTCATTTTGTGAATTTTTTTAAATCTACCTCAACAACTACTTCATCACCAAGAATATATCCGATGAAAGTCATTGAATTTGGATTAATTGTCCATGGTAAAAAAACATCTGTGATTGAATGGGATATGTCGAATAGACCTATATCGAATATCCTGGTGCATCGAAAGCAACTCTTTTGATGGACAAACTTGTAGAAATTATACAAGATCATTTGAAGATACCTAATATCTTCAGTACAGTACGTATACATAATTTAAACAGAACAACATGACATCCCGAATCCATTATCAAATAGCGCCCAAAACTGTCACCAAATAGCTTCATGGATAATTGTTTTAGTTCATCATTCTATTCTGATCAACATAAAACTTCAACGTGACGACTAATTAGCATTTGAGATGCCATAAAGTGCTGACCAAAGCAGCCACCATTTCTGATTTATGGAGTATCTAATTTATTCTTGTTGTACTTTGCATCCAGTACACTTTCATACATTTAAATTGTTCAACCTACGTCGTGTCCTGGTAATTCTTAAGTGTTTGATCCATATAATATTAGATTGCTGCACTTCTATTTCATACACGTTAGTTTTCAAGATTTTTCTATTATCTTCTGAACTTCATTTAGCTTTATTAGAAATAAGATATAAATAACAGGTAATGGTCCAGAGTTCCTAAAAACATTTTGCTTCTTACAAAAAAACATTATATCAAATAAATACAACAAGGATCAAGAGATTTAATGTTTTAAGGAATCCTTTTTAAAAGCAAAAGCATATTGTGTCAATACATTGTCAATTCTAGAAATAAGTAATTCGATTTAGGATTAAACTCTTTGATGGATTTGGAAGTTTAAGCTTCACAAAGTTGTTTTAATTAAATTTTCTCTTGAACTTTCCAGGGGTTTTCTAAATTGAGCACTTTATAGAATATTTTCTGTAGAATCATAAAATTTGTCAACTTTTTGGAAAAATTAAAGAAAATAATTGGCACTAAAGACATTACATTTTTAATCAAACAAATTTAACAACATTGCACATTAATGTAGTTTTAACAAATGTGTCAAAACATTTCATATATCCATACAGTTGCCATTTAGAATCATAAGGTTTGATATTGAGAAAATTAAATGAAAATTTTTAGTTATTCTCATAGAATATACTCCAAATTTGATTCTTTCTTTGAAATACTGTCCTGAAATGTTCCTTTTATCAATGTAGTTTAAAGTTGATTGACCTCAAGCGACATTTTTGAATGAATTTTCGGGAAATTTAGTCATGTCCGCTTCCTTTCTCACGCCTTTTACCAATAAACCACGGTTCATTAACCTTTTTCGTAGAAATCGAACAATTCTCTTTCTCAGAGACTGAACAATCTCTGCTTTCATTATTGCAACTAATGTTCACTGAATTAGTGATTTAATTGGTATTCTTCCAGCATTCATTTTAATCAAGATAATCAATTTTAGTCAATATTTCCTCCCTTAATTAACTTTTCGCTTTTAAGGAAAAGATAATCCGTATCATTAAAATAGATACAGAGTAAGATACTACCTCTTTCATACTCATTTAATTACCAATAATTTTTAATTAAATCAGCTTTTCAGAATTTTTTTAATTTTATTTTATCCAAAAAAAAAGTTATATTGATTAAAAATATAATCAGAACGAAAAATTATAAAATGATTTTTAAAGATTAAAATGAACTAAGTTCATGAATTTCAATTTAAAACCGAAACTTTCGTGATTGTTAAGTGACTTTAAGCTTCTGCTTCTTTAGTCTCGTTTATTGATGTAATATTAATGACTTTATTTATATTTAGGTTGGTTATATCTGTATTTTTTACAGTGTACCCTTTTTTCAAAATTTATGTTATATGTAGAAATTTAAAATGATAGAATTTTCATATAAAATTTTCCGTAATTGTTTTCAAAAATAAAATATTTAAATTATTCAAGGGATTTTACTGAAAAAGTTGTTTTCTGGAAATTGGTAAGAAATGAAACTATTAAAATTAAAATTTATATTTTATTTCTATTTTCACTGTGCCTAAATTTAATAAACAAATTTACATGATAAAATCTTACCATATTTAGAAAAATAAAGCGTTATTGTTTTATAAAAAAAATTATATTCTTTATTAAAAACAAAATGATGTTAATATTATAGATAAACAAATGCAGTAGAAAAACAGTAGAACAATTCAAGGAAGTATAAATTCAGAAGTTCAATTTCCTCTGTTAATTTTATAATGTGACCCTCATCTATAAAATTTTAATGTAGAGAAATCAACAAAATATTCAATATATGCTGGGGGATTATGCATGTAAAAATAAACTTATGAATGAATGTCAAAGAAGTTGTTATATGAAGGTCCAAGAATGAAGGTCATTATGAAGGTCAAAGAATTGTTTGATAAACATAAGATTCGGATAATATTTTCGTTAAGTGTATGGACGTATGATCAAAATTTTTGTCTGAAAGATAAATAAATCCTTAAAAATGTATCTTGCATGTCAAGACAAAGTCAATATTTGCTGCTTATGTGTGATTCGGGTTTAATTTATTATTTATTAATATATTATTAATTTGCTTAAACTGCAATAAAAATTAAAATAAAATTATAGGAGTTTTATAGTTATATATATTGAAGTAAATTATTAAACTTAAAAAAATTACTATTTTAGGATATCCAAGCTAAGTAATAAATATTTAAATAGATATATTTTTTCAATTGAGTACAATTTTTCAGATCTAAATATTCTGAAATACAGATGATTTTTTTAACTTTTACTAGTTTTCCTGTTCTGAATGAGTTAATATTTTTATAATCATATATTTTTTTACTATAACACTGTGACAAATTGTACTTACATTTTTCTTCCTTGAATTCAGAAAAAATGTATAAATTATATTTATGTTAAATAAATATTTAATAATAATTAATTAAGGTAAATATTGTTAAGCAGCTATGTTTTTACAATATTAGAATTTCCAAGTTTCTTAAGAATTTTAAAACGATGTATAATTGCTTTCAAAATTTCTAGGAATTTTCGAAAATTGTTTCTGAAACTGGAAGAATATGAAATAAAGAAATCTTTCACTTCTAAATAAAAATTAAAGCTAATTTTATAAATCTTTGGTGGCGACATCTATATTTAAAATAATAAAGTACATTCAGCACAGTTTATTTCAAATAAATCTAATAACGAAATATTTCTGTAATTTTATTTATGTGATAAACAATTTTAATATCAATTTAAATTTAAATTATTCATTTATAAATAAAATGTATTCAGTTAGCAATCACCGAAAACATTCAATTTGGTCTTGATGATAGTAGTATTTTGTATTCAGTAATAATAAATATATCTAAATAGAAATATTTATAAACATTAAAACATTTTTATAAATCAAAATTAAATTTATACTTTTAACAAGATTTGATTTCATGAGGAAAATAATATTTACTATCCTTTCTTGAGTTGTAAATCGTTTTTATATTAAATATTTCTAGTTTTTAAAAACATATAAAATATTTTTTAAAATCGAATAACTATAAAAATAAGAATGAAAATCATAATAAAAATATATTGAATTATTAAAAAATAGCTTAAAAATTATTGCTGAATAATTTTTAAACTACTGTTCAAGAAAATTTTTTAATTAAAATTGAATTTGACATTATAAAGTTGATATTTTCGAGAAATTCTTTATCAATTTAAATTACTTTCTTAACTAGATTGAGGATGAGGATTCTTATGATGTTGAATTTTTTCTTTTATTAATAATAATTTTATTTTATAATGATTGAGTGTTTTATTTTATAATAAAATTTTGAAATGTAAAAAAACATTTCAATTATTTATTATGTAGATAAATATTTTTCTTTCCTTGAAAATAATATTTTTTTTACATAGAAATTCATTTAAATTATTCTTCCTTTGCTCCAATAATAATAATAATAAATTTTATGTTATTTATTTAAGAATTAATTAAGAAATTTTTCTCACATTTGAATAATTTTTCGTGTTAGAACATTAAGGCAGAAATCTGAAATATTTTACGAAACTTTCTCGCTATAGCGTATCTAATAGATGAATAAAGAATTTTTGAATCTTGGCTCCCATTCATGGATTTGATTTAGAAATTTGGCATTGTATTTATAGTTTATAATTTGCTTAACAAAGTAGCTCCAGGCCAAATTATCTTTTTAAAGAAACCTATATTGCGTTTAATTAGAAATATAATATCGAATTTTATGGTAAGAGCCAAAAATAATGGAATGGAACTAGGAAAACTTATATAAATAATTCAAATTGTATTAGCCATAAAAATGATTTATAGATAGTTGTATTATGACTAAAACATGGCTTTCTTATCGATTTTCAATTATTCCTTTTTGAAATTATTTTTAAAATAATTACATTATCTTAAATTACTTTAGTTCGTGATACTACTAAACTTAGCGGATAATTCTACTTTCTTGTTTCAATTGAATCAATTACCCATGATTTTAAATTATGATTTTACATTATGACTATATTAAACTCCCTATCAATAAGCGAATTCAAGTAGCTTGGAACATTTTTAAATGATGAAATAAAAACATATTTTCCAAAAAAATTCAGATAACAAAAAAAAAAAAAATTTTTTTTGATTTAAGCACAAGTACTCCTGGATTTCTTTAAGTTATTCAATTAAAGTATAAGGAAGAATTTTTATTCTGCAGTATCATTCACTTTTGTGTAGGCTAAATCAATCTCTTTGTTTATAAATTAGTCTTTATTTACACGATTATAAATTATTCTTTATTATACAGCTTTAATGTTTTTGACAGCAAGTTTTGGAATAAATTTTAACATTGCTGATAAATTCTGTTATGTTTTTTGAAGCAAATTAATTTTATCTTTTAATGTACAGAAATAAGTTGCGGATATAAAATTCAAAACATATTTTAATAAAATAATTATTATTTATGTAACTTTATAACCTATAATTATAATAAATTAAATAGTTTTTTACGAAATCATTATAACAAACTATGACAATCTGGACAATCTGTACCTAATTCAATCAGAAAAAGAAAATATTTATATAAGCACATTTATATCCTATTAATTCTATAAGCATTTCATTTTATTTTAAATATAATTATATATAAAGATTTACTTCACTTTCACGCTACGATATATTGCATTTTTTACATAAAGTTAAATAGTTAATTCAAATAAGAAAATCTATTTTGAAATTGAACAGCACAATCAAATTTCACAGAGATCAGCATAAAAAGCCTTTTAAATTAAAAAATTTTAACTGTATGAATAAAACTAAAATAATCCTTCATTATGATTCAGACATATTATTTGCAATAACTTACAGAAATTTAAAGGATTTTTCGCTATTAACTAAAAATAGTTACAGTAAAAGTTATGCGAATAATTGTTTAATTTAAAACATATTTTCCTAAAAGGAGTATTAAAAAGTGCGGTTGTAGAAAGACTGTTTCAAATTATTATATCTCTCATTAAATTATGTACTTAAATTATTGGAAACGACTTCTTAAAAAGTTGCATTTGCAAGGATATGCTGTTAATTGCATGTGAGTTGGCTTGTGCTATTTACATTATAATAGATTATAATAGAAAACATCGTGAATCTTCTGTTTTAAATATAAATTTGTTTAATAATCTTCCTTGAAGATTTTTGAGGAGATTGTCATAAGTATAAGTCACTGTTTTGGTGATTAGTAGTTGATATAAACTGCATCAAACAATGTATTTATATTATTCTATATATAAATAGAAAATACATTGATTTATTTTATTGTTTTTCAACTGTCAAATTCTGGACATGATTTAATGCATTTCTTCTAAAATAAATTATTCAACTTGAGTAACAGTGCAGAATGTTATATCAAATACTAATTTGTTCACAAACAAAAAGTAGGGTTTTTTTAAAATTAGATGTCAAAATATTTAAAGAACTCTCCCAAAATTTAAATACGAGAGCAAATGAAGCCTTTTCTTTCATCCTTTTTTACAGAGAGTTAATTAAGAACGTTGCCTTCAGTTATATTCGACAAATCGGGAAATCCATTAAGGAAACCCTTTGGGCCGTTTTTTGTGAACTTTGATGTTTTGGTTAGGATGAAAAAATTACATGTCGAAAAGAGATGTTGAAAAAATGATGGAAGGAATTGTTTTCTTTTCTTTAAAAAATTTCTTCTTTATTCTTTGTTTTACATCAGACTGACTAATCTCATTTTCTCAAAACTAAATTACTCCTTTGCCTTTAGAAAGACTAACTTTATAAAATTTGAGATGAAAAAGTTCCTTCTTAATGGATGACAAAGCAATTCTAATTTGCCAGAATAGCCTCTGAATAATAAAACTAATTGAAAAATTTCTGTTTTAAATTTAAAAATTAAATATTTCCTATGACGCTGCAAGAAGCTTATAAATATTGACAATACCAATAATTTGTGGTTAAATTTTTTATAATTTTAATACAGTTAATTTAAAGATAATAATGCGTTTTTTACAGAAAGTTATTTTCAAAGCCAGGTATAGAATTAATATTTCTTAAATGACCAAAGATTTAAATACAATGATTTATATTTGGAACCGGGTATCTCAGAAACAAAAGCAACTATCGTTCTATTAGCTTTTGGGATATTCGATTAAATTGTAGTCTGTTTTGTATAAATGCATTTAATAATGTGGTGCTTAGAAAATAAAGTAAATCCACAATATAAATGGATATTTGATAATAAGTCTTAAAAACATGCTCCTATAAATGTATTAAATTTCAATGATGAAACTATTTATTTGCAGAGAAAAAGATATAATTACTGCTATTCCGTTTGTGTAGCTTCAGTTATATCAATCCATTGTTTGATTTAGTTGTATCAATCTACAGATTTTGCAGATTTTGTTCCATATATTATAATAATATTTTTATTAATTCCTTTAATAAAAGAATAATTGCTAAAAAGATTTTAATAAATGCAAATTTTCTTGGGAATAATGAAGAAGTGAATAAAACGTAAAAAACTAAATAATTGCTATGAAAATAGAATGCTCTGTTCTTTTACAGCTTTGTTCAAAAAGTTAAATAACCCGGATAGTATGACACAAAGAAAGATTTATCGATAAAACTATTTCAGTGTTCAGTTCTGAAAATAAATTAAGGAGTTAGATATTATTTCATGTCTTTAAAATTTAATTAAATTATTAGACTAACTATTCAGTCATAGAATTTTAGTTAGAGAATGAATACTACGAATGGATGTTTATGATAGGTAAGTAAAATGCAAAGATATGATACATCAAAGAACACTGCTATTTGGCCTGATAAAATTAAACTAAACTTTATTTTCTGTTTTTGCTTTGGAAATAAATTTATGTTAGGATTAAAAAAAACAAAGAAATGTTATGGAAATGAGCTGTTTTATTTTATTTATATATATATATATATATATATATATATATATATATATATATATATATATATATATATATATATATATATATATATATATATATATATATATATATATATATATATATATATATATATATATATATATATATATATATATATATATATATATATATATATATATATATATATATATATATATATAATATATATATATATATATATATATATATATATATATATATATATATATATATATATATATATATATATATATATATATATATATATATATATATATATTACATAAAAACAAGTAATTTTATAGTAAGTTTATTAAGCAGTTTATTGTATATTGTGGCTACCTTCAAAATAATATATTTGGAGGGCAATGAATATAATTGTAATTAATATTTCCCTACTCACAGAAAGATTGCAGTGCTGTACACTGAAATTATAGCTACGTTTGGGAACAAACATTTCTTTAAAATAAAATTATATCGAATGAAATAAATTTTCAGTATAAGATAATTGTAGAAAAGTTTTATATTTCTGAATGATTGAATGGGATTCGCTGTTCAGAAGAAAAATCAGACTTCATGATAAATTTTATCTCTTCTGACATCGAGGAATAAGATCCACAAACGGAATTTATATTCTTCAAGGAAATATTTTTCACGAGTTTCCCATAAGCAGAATAAATATAATCCGAATTGAAAATTCAACACAACATGCTTAGAGAAAAAACGTTATACAAAACATAATTGTTTTTTTTTTAAAGAATGAAATAAAAATTAAAAAAATAGGAAAATACTGATAGGAAAAATTCAGCTATCTTGTATTTTATATAAATTATCTAGTGGATGTCTTTAGATAGTTTTTTAAAGACAACAGAATGATCATAAGAATGATTTATTTGAGCTAGGAATTATTTAATAGAATTTCTTTTGACTTGGAGGTAATTTTGAACATGTGGTATCATTAAAATGTTTATCAAGAAATATGAAAAGTGTTAGAATGGATCAGCATTTTAAGAATTGCTTCCTGATGAAAATATTGCAATAAATATAATTTGAAGAGGAAATATATTGCTCAGTTCAAACTTTTTCAACTTATTAAGCAATGACAGTTAAAAGCAATTATAAGGCATTCATTCTCCTCTCGTATCTTATTATCTTATATGTCATTTTAAAGATAAGTGAAAATATTAAGCAATGTATGAGAAATCAACAATGTGGTTAGTATATCGAAGTAATAAAGATAATGCACCACATTCTCTGCGTTAAATATGAGAGACACGAATTATATTGTAGATGAAATCACCATGGCCAAGCCCAAGTTTTTTATATCAGTCAATGTTGAAGAAAGGAGAATATAATTTTATGCCATGTATAAACATTTAAAGCTATTGTAAGGTATTTTAATACTCAATATACTGTTCAAGGCTTTTTAATATTTACGCATACTGCATTTCCAAAAGACTTTTCATAGATAGTAGCCCATATTCACGCGTGTCACATATAAAGAGTTTTGGGAAACTCACAAGAATTCACCCAATAAACACACATGCAGATAGCCAGGGCGAGACATCCATCTTCTACTACTCAACAGCGCCTAGATTTGAACCGGAGACTGATTGCTCTAAGAACCATCTTATATTACTGCAATCCAGGATGACGGTTGTGTTTTTATTTTCTACTTGAATTATTTTATTTTTATGAATGCTTGAAAAGTCGCTGAGTTTCTTCCTTTGCAACATATCAGATGTGAAAAATCATCTAAGAAGACGCATCATTCTATGAGTCTTACAATTGTACTTCAATAAAATCATAGTTGTTAATCGACTAATTAAAAGCTATCAATTACATGCAATATATTTCATTTAGTATTGATCGTATAATGATAACAATGGGTGAAGTTTTATATGATATATACCAATCTTTATTAATAAAAATATTATAAAAAAATTATTATAATTCTCCGAAATATTTTATAATATATAAATGTATGTAAAAATGGTTGTTAGAAAATAATTATGTAAAGCAATAAATATTTAAATGGGGAATATGTAAATGTGGTTTCATAACTTCAGCTTTTATATTTTTCTTTCACAATATGTTTAAGCTATCTGATTAGATAATATGTCGCTGTGTAAAATTCGAAATATTTCTAAATTTTGACTAAGTTTTCATCGATTTCTTTTATTTTAAAAACGTGTTACAAAATTAAAATATTCTTATAAAAATAAAATTTCTATATAAGTTTTGAATGAAGCGAGTTAAAATTCAGGTTAGAATAATGATTAATTAGTTTTTAACTCACCCTTTAATATACTCTGATAAATATTACCTAAACTGTTTTTAATTGCAATCTCTTTAATAGACTACTGTAAAATTATCTTGAGGAAAGAAATTTTGCTTAAAATAAATTTCTTTTAATCAGCAAACTTAAATACTATCATATTTTAATTTGTCGACTTATATAAAAATGTAATTTTAATCTGTGTAGGACTACATTTATTACACTCACTTTTATTACAGACTTCTACATAATTCAATTTTCGATTAATTAATCTTAGAATGATTTTCACTTTACAGTGTCAACTGTAAGAAAGGTATTAATATGTCATAGCTAAATATATCTTATTTTCACCATCATATAATTAAGGACTAATTTTTGAATATAAATTTAGAATAATAAAATACAAAAATTATTATGGGAATAATATAGAAACTGATTTAAATTTTTCTTTTTATTTAAATTGGTTAACCACACATATCTAAATGTTTATTGAATTACGCTATGAAAGCATTTTTTTATTTTGGTAGATCCTAATGATCACGATTTTCTTTTTGTTATAATCATCTTAATACACACACACTCTCTTTCTCTCTCGCTGACTGTTTAAAATTATTTTTATATGTAACTTTCAAACTTAGCATTTCCTGAATTTAGGAATAACAAATGATTAAATATTATTTATATTTTAACGCTTCATTGAAAAATAAGTTATGATTTCCTGTGTTTATTCATAAATTACATTTAAAAAACTAAGAAAAGTTCTTTATATATGTATTCCCGAAAACGATTTCCTTTATTTATGGGAAAGAGACAAATCTTTGCTTTCTTTATCGTTTTCCTTTTCAAATATATCAGCGCGATTTCATCTGCATTGGCAGTGAAATTTTCTGCCATCCCATCTGAAAGAGAGACACAGATGAGGTGTTACCGGCACGAATATGGAGCAACTTAATGTCTCCAACACCTGAAAACTATACCGCGGAAAAAAAGGGCATGTGACAGCAGAATGCAGTGTCTGGAACACAAATTCTGTGGGGTTCTCAAAAAAGTGCTGCTACTGACATGTACACCGATAGTGGAGCATCGGCGTTAGAAGCAAGCTCTTTTTATCGATGTCATGTCCAGGTGGTGTGGTGTCAACCTCAGTTAGCCAACCACAAAGCTCAATAAACTGGTTGTTCTTTGCTTGACGGGGAAGTTTTATGGACATAACCGAAAAAGACCGGAGTGTCGGCAAAGTTTTCTTTCTTCTCTCTACAACGATCTATTTTATTAACTGAAGAAAGGAAAATAATGTTCTTTTCCTGAGTTCAGGGCAATAAATTAATCCAAAATTAAACAAAGCATTCATTATTAACTATTATTCCAATATTTATTGTTTAAATTTGCATAATCGTTATCATGAAACTATAGAACTAATTTTTTTAAAGAAAGCAACCAAACGATAACATTTAAGAAAAAATATTGCCTACTCTATAAACGTGAAATTCTGTGAAAACAGTAACTGTTTCAGGCGAAGTTTAAATATTAACAATAACGGCATCATATAAATTCGGCATTATTACAAATTTAGAAAATATTACGAGAAATTAATTACAAATTCATGATAGCTATTTGATTTGATAGTTGAAGTACATAACGTTTAAAACTTACATAGTTTTGATAATATATAATATGAAGTGGTTATAGTTAATGTGTATTATTATTATTACATATTTTGCTTATAAATTATGAGATATTTCCTGACTTTTTACGGGAAAAAGGAATAGCAATTGAAATGAAAAATGAAAGTAAATAAAATCAATAATAATCAATAATAATCTACATTAAAGAGTGAAGCAGTGAGACGGATATAATCGATTGTGTCTCAAAAGAAAGAATGTTACATTTATACATTTCAACCAATCATTATGTCTCCATTTTATTCATCAAAATGATAATTCAACACTTTTTAAATCATTTGATTTCATTCTAAGTTAAATCCTAAATTTTCCCTCATTAAAAGTAAGATTGAATTTTCCTGCATTTCTAAAGCAAGGTTTGGCACTTTTTGGAAGCATAGAATATTGTTAAATTTTAAACAATGGATTGGAAAGGAATTTCTGCTAGAATTTATTTTTTACAATGTTTTTATTGAAATAATAATTATAACTCTAAGGCTTGTACAACTGCTTTTGATGTAAAATCTGCATTGAAGTTGTTTTGTGGTATATGTGTGATACAGTGGAATTTATGTTAAAAGTAAATTTTTAAAATATCATATTGTTTATTTCCTTATTTTTTGTTTTTATAGTGTAAATAATTGCTTATTTACTTATTTAAAGTACTTTTTCAATTTATTTGCATCATAATGAACAAAATTAGCAAATAAATTATTTAATTTGAGTAAGAATAGAAAAATCAAAATTGATTTAATATTTTGATCTAAAAAATGAGAATTTCAACAAATTTTTATGGAAACAATTCAGCTAAAATATTTAATATACTCTTGAGAGGAATTTAATTTCATTCACGTATTTTTAAAAGTAATATGATTTTAGTTGATGGAATGCATTGTATTCTGCAAACACTGTTGCCAATGTTTCAAAGTGAAAAAAAAATACTTTTACCAAATTTATAAGTATTTCTACTAAAATCTTCTTGTATGACGTACATAGATTCCACCGTTCACCACTTATGATAAAATTTCCTGATACACTGGCTGTACATAAAATTGTTAGAACAAATCTAAAATTACCATAAATATTTTCATTTAATTCTTAGAACCAAAACATTAAAATAGACAATTGATTTTCTTATCAGATTTTTAATCTTAAGAGAGTAAATGCAATGATAAATTAAAATGCATGCTAATTAAAAGAAAGAAGATATTTTTCTTAAAATAAAGGATGTATAATTATAGGGAAACATCCCATACTGAAAAAAAGATTAGTGACGTCATAGATCACGAAGCACAATGTAGCTATTAATCTAATAACAGCCTATTTTCTAAAGCGTAATTCAATTTGCTTTTACAAAAAAAAAAAAAAAAAATGCTTAGCAATATTAATGTGAAGTAGCTGAATTAGTAATAAAACGAATATTTTCTAAGGAACATAATACCACAATAATTTTTTAACTTCTTTTTAACTATCATTTCAGAAGATAATAATAGCAGATGTTTAGTAAATTTTCCTAATAGCTTTTTTCACATTCAACGTGAGAGTCTGTCCTTAAACCATAATTTGAGCTCATAAAGATATGTAATATGTTGTTTTCAGAAATATTGAAAATAATTGGGATTTTTTTAATACAAATGGATTCTAATTCATTTTTTCATATACCTACATACTAAATATCTAACTAAATGCTTTGTGTTCATTTAAAATTATATTTGAAAACTCTGTAATTTGGAACTTAGTCAATTTTTCCTATATTTGCATTTATTATGCAAATATATACATAGATAATTTTGTGCAAATAACATCATCATTAAGTATTATCCAAAAGCAAATACAAAAGCATTATATTAATCAAATTATATTTTTACTACCATTATGTTAAACCATTTTTAAAATTTTTTATTAAAATATCATGATTAAGTAAATTTAAAAAAGTAAATTTTAAATTTAAAATTTTTATTATTAAAAATAATTTTATTATTACGAAGAAGAAAAGGCGAAATTATTTAAATTTCGATACAATGATAAGCGAGATATTTTACGGAGTACTATAATTTAGTTATACGTTTTCATGATCAAGAATAAAATATGGTACTAATTTATGTTGTAAGATTGACCTATATAATTCCGCATGATTGTATTTAACAAAAAATATTTCAGTTTAAATGCTTGAAACAAATGAAAGTAAATTTGAACTTTAAATAATGCGTTTAAATTGCTGAGTGTAATTTAGCATAAATATGATTAAAGTTTTTTATTTTTTAAAAATCAACTTCAAATGAAGACTGCTTGATTCTATCATCACTTTTATTGACATGGGTAAATATCTTTTTGCTCAATAATTTGGTGTAGATGGATGTTTGGTAAAGATTTCATGAATTTTTCTTGGCGACTCGAGAATACTGTCCATTGTTCACAAAAAGTCTTATATGAAGGCTTAAGTTTGTAATGGAAGCATTTTCTAATATAGACATACATTTTAAAAGTGTTTACTATGTAACGCCATTTATATGATTTTAGTTTTGAAACAAATCACAATCTAATCAGAAAAGTAAATAATAGGAATCTTTATCTCTTAGAAACTTAACTTTATCTGAATTTATCTTTATTTTTTTCTTTATTTAACATTTTCTTGATGGGTTTTATCTAACTGTATTGTGAAATCTAAAAGGTGATTACTGCTTTAAAATAAACGGTGAGTAAACCAAAAAACAAAAAAATAATAAAATTATATATATATATATATATATATATATATATATATATATATATATATATATATATATATATATATATATATATATATATATATATATATATATATATATATATATGTATATGTATATGTATAATATACGTTACATTTCTTTTGCAGAGTGAATTGTTATAAATCAATGACATTTGATAAAGTCACACAAATGGGGCAACATGATATATCAATTTCTGTTTGCAAAATTTTGCTTTTTCCATAACATAAAGCATTTAACTAGAAATATTCCTTTGTTACTGATGACAATTTTAAGTAGATACAAAGGAAGGATATCTAGCATAGAAAAATGCAGAAATGTGAGAAAATGGAGACTATTGTCTAATTCTATTTTTTATTATGTTATAAGTTCAGCATTAAAATTTCGAAAAATTAAAAATAATATTGATTAAAAATAAAATTGGCTATTTTAAAAAAAAATCATTTTTGGAAAACTGAAAGCTGAATACTTAATTTTTTAAATATGATAATAAAAATAATGTATTATTTAGAAAAAAAATTTATTTTTAATTTATAAAAAATACTTTTTGATCAATGGAAAAATTTCTAATTAACTTTTATGTTTATTAAAAAAATGTTTTGACTATTATATTTAATTTAAGAATTTATATGAAGAATATATTTTCTTTGATATTCACTTATTATTACTAAACGATTTAAATGGAGTTTAAATTAATATTCAATGCATCAAATATGAAATTAAATGCTTACCAAATATTACAATGTCTGATATTTAGGAATGATATTTGTATCTGCGTATCGTGATCGTTATCATAATACTGGTTTTCCTAATGTCAGTCAGTCTCAACCGCAAACAATCATAATATCCCACATCCACGTCTTACTATCCTAAACAAGTATGTAATACATTCTAAAATCAAATATAGAATGATTCTAATATGATGTGCGATACACATTCACAATTTCGCAGTGTTCATCGAGTAAATTATGGTAGAAACAGAAGACTTGATGAACTCCATTAACGGTTAATGATTCTATTCTTGATAATTAATTTCAAATTTTAGATAGTTCTTTGTTAAAAGAAAATCATACAATTTAAAGAGCAACCTTAGCGAATCCAATTTGTTTTCGATAAGAAATAGAAAATTTGGTGTTTTTCTAAATTGGATACACTTTAAAAAATCAATAACCCTAATCAGTATCTACTATCAATTAATTACAACATTAATTAATCAGGTAATCACTTATTCTTTCCGCTTCGATGGGTAATAGCTGGGATCAACTGTATTATACAAAGCTGAATTTTACAAACAAAACCATATCTAGTTTTGGGATACAAGAAAGAATAAAGGACAACAATAATAATTAATAATTAACTATTTATAACTATTATTGTTATTATTATTATATATAGCAATAACAACAATATTAATTATAGATAGTAATAATAAAAGATAGCTCAACAGGATCAATATTTGATTATGTTCCTATATAAATCCTGTAAATGTTACTTTTTTGGTGTTTGGTGGAAGAGAATTTAATCTATTTTCCTGAATCGTGTAACAGCTACAACAGCACAAAAAATTTGGTAAAAAAGGTAAATTGAAATAAATATGTATGAACAAGAAAACTCCAGAAGAATGTGCAAATGCTTTCATGGAATAGATAGTTTTAACCACCTGTGAAATAATTAATTTGCTGAAGTATTATCCAAAGTTAGTATAGCCTGCCTTATTTTTGGTATATTTTTTTCTAAATTGAAAATATTACAACGGATAAAAGTTGGACAAAAACTGTCTGGTACACAGTTTAGAGAAAATGACAATATTTGAATATTGATTGTTAAGAAATATAGTACATGAATTTTTCGATGAACAAACTTGTTTATTTATACAAACTGTGGTTTAAAAATTTTCAAAATTCGCACTATGAATGACTTATAAATTAATAACGATCAATTATATCCTATGATGAGATATTATAATGTTTTGAAAACTATCGGTTAGATGTGAAGTAATATTATAAGCAGAAATAGCATTTCAGATTGTTTTGTTATCCAAATAAAGAAAATTTTAGACCAATAAAAGGATAACATGATTGCTAAAATAGAAAAAATTTAAGGATTCCAGTTTGATAGAAGATATTTTCTCTCACAAATATTTAAATTAATTTAAGAATATATAACTACTCAAGGAAATACTTTGCTTAATGAATTCAATAGTGATACTGCAATAAAAAAACATATCAGTGAAACTGGCAATTTTAGTGTATTCAAACAATAAGTATTTCCATTTGAATCTATTTTAAAAATCTGATTTTTCTTATAAATTTGTTTTCCGATATTTCTTTAAAATCATTATTCATCGGAAAAATATTTTAAATACATCTCACGGAATTTGTTTATTTTATATAATAATTGTAAAAAATGCATTTTAATGATTTTCTAATCTCAATTTCCTTATCTTGCGAGTAATATTATCGTCATATTTTCACTCAAACAATGCTGCTAACAAAGAATCGAATTATTAGTAGATAAGACAGTTCCTAAAAAGATATAAGCAAAATATTACAAACAAGTCAAAAGAATTATTGGATGCCATTTAAAGTTTAACAAAAGAATATTTTTTTATTTATAACAAATAAGATAATCAGTTTATCAAAATTCTTATCAGTCATAAAATCACTCCTATTATGATAAGAATATCACATAGCAAATCAATTTATTATAGCAATAACTAAAAAGAGAAGTAGAAAATAATCGTTTGTTTTACTTTGAGAATGAAAGAAAAATATTTATAAACTTTTTCTGCATACTGTATTCAAATTTATCGGCTACAATTTGACTTACTCAATATAGCATGACTATATTTGCAATTTTGTTGATATGTCTGCTTCCTTTAGCAACCTTCGGATTAGATAATGGTCTGGCAAGAACACCCCCTATGGGATGGCTGTCTTGGACTCGCTTCGCTTGTAATGTCGATTGTGACAATGATCCATCAAACTGTATAAATGAAAGACTTTACATGGATATGGCGGACAGAATGGTAGATGATGGTTACAAAGATGCCGGATACCAATACATTAATATCGATGACTGCTGGTTAGAAAATTACAGAGATGAAAGTGGAAGACTGGTTGCAGACAAGAAAAGGTTTCCAAGAGGAATAAAGGGTTTGGCAGATTACGTTCACTCTAAGGGGCTCAAACTTGGCATTTATCAGGACATTGGAATGTTAACATGTGCAGGATATCCTGGGAGCTATGGACATTTTGAAGACGATGCGTCTACATTTGCTGAATGGGGGATAGATATGTTAAAAGTAGATGGATGTTATGCTAGCGCAAAAGAAATGGATGATACTTTTCCAGCATTTTCCATAGCCATCAACAAGACTGGGCGACCTATTCTATTTTCGTGTGAATGGCCATTTTATCAGACAATGAAAGGCATTAAACCTAATTTTACACAGATTGCCAAATATTGTAACATTTGGAGAAACTACGAAGACGTGAATGACAGTTGGCAAAGCGTTTTATCCATTCTAGATTTCTTTGTGAAAAATCAAAAAGAACATGTTGCTATCGCTGGACCAGGACAATTCAATGATCCAGACATGCTCCTAGTTGGAAATTTCGGTCTTAGTGACGATGAAGAGAGAGCTCAGTTTATGCTATGGTCGATTATGGCGAGTCCCCTTCTTATGTCCAATGATTTAAGGAACATAAGAGAAACATCCAGAGACTTATTACAAAATAAAGAAATTATTGCAGTAAATCAAGACCCATTAGGAAAAATGGGACAGCAAGTTATTAAAAATGGGAATATAGAAATCTGGACCAGACCCATTAGCCCTCAAAGCAAATCTGGTAATTATTCTTTTGCAATTGTGTTTTTCTCTCGTAATACTTTAGGAGGGCCTACCAAAGTTTCTACCAGACTTTCCGACATTGGTTTGCACGATATGCAATGTTACACAACGTATGACGTATTTGATGTGAAAACAAAATCAAAACTTTGTCCTCAAGATATACTAACAGCTCACGTGAATCCATCTGGCGCTACTATGATAATAGCAAAATTTTGAATCACAGAATTTTTTTAATTGGTTTAATTAGTTATTTCAAATTATATGCTATTTAATATATTAATCATAAAAACTGTTTTCAAGCCATTGAAGACTTCATAGAAAATATGACGAGTAAATGAATGAAAAGATTTAAACAGGCACTATGAACTCTTTAAATAACTCCTACATATAATGAGTTTTCCTATTTAGAATTTACTAAATTTTTTTATTTATTTGATTTATTTAACTCATAATTTTGAAGAATATTTGTTATATTTTGTAAGTTTTAAAATGATTCTTAATTTTCCTTATAAAAATAAATTCTACTTTATACATCATTTCTAATACAAATGTATTTTCATGCAAATAATTACTTTTTAATATTAATTATTGGTTAATTTAATTAGGATAAATATTATATACACATATATGAATATATATATATATATATATATATATATATATATATATATATATATATATATATATATATATATATATATATATTTCAATAGTTAAATTAAAAGTTCTACGTGTGTATGTTTGAAATATTTACTAACAATATGAGATAAATAATTAATTTATTCAAAAATGTTACTGATGCAAATTAATAATTTAAAGTTTAATTTGCTTGTGGGTGTTTGTTCGTGATGTTTACGTTGCTACATTTTGAAAATAATTTATTCTTTTTAATAGATACATTAAAATATAAGAAAATGAAAAATTTATAATCTATTAATTACAATTGCAATGAATTTTGTTAGAAAGGAAATTAATTAACTTCTTACTTTTAAAAACGATATTTATCATGATATATTGTTATCAAATATGATTTGCATTTTGTTGAGCAATTTTATGATAGTAATTTAATTTTAAAATATATCTCAGTTCGATTTATACAGAAACATTCATTGAGTGTTATTGTAATTTTTAAATATGTGAATATTTTATTTACATTTATAAATAAAGTCTTATACACTTTTTCCAATAACAATTATTTAATTAAAATATCCATATTATTAATAATCTATATTATTTCAATAATATTAAATTCCTTTTATTGATATAGAAGCTGGTATCAAAGGGGAAGATTCAAAAGCAAAACATTATGTGATCAGGTTTAATCAAAGAAATTTTACATTGACGTATACTTAATTTTCTTTTACACAATTAGATCGCGTTCTGTTAAGACTCTGTTTTCAGGAAATATAGTTTTACAGAAATAAAATAATAAAAGTGCTTAAATATGAGAAAATTAGTGAAAAGCTATTAATATAATAGCTTTTTATACACAAACACACAAACTAATTTTCACATATCTCCTGAAATAAAACTTTTATTATAAAAAGTTTTATTTTAAGGTGTTATGTTCAAGTATTAATTCTTGATGACAAGTTTTATGTATTAATTCACGATGACAAGTCCCGAGTTCTTTCATAAGTAAATTAATGTATACAAATATTTATTGTCAACAGGTAAAACTAAGCATTTATAATTCTCATAAATTATTTTGTCACTAATTTTATTTCTGTTGTTAAAAGACAATGCTCTTGTAAATTTATCTAAGTAAATTTATAAAATTTTATAATTAGGTCATACTACTAAGATGAAGAATTTTCTTAAGAAAACTTTTTACTGGAATACAAAATATCTGAAACTGTGAGTTTTTCTTCTGATCTCCTTATAGAGGAAAGGAGTTTTTGTTAAAAATTGTCTATAATATTTGAAATAGTTATTTAATTAAAAAAACTTTTCTCCTGGAAACGATACCAATTTTTAATTCATAATTTTTATTTCTAATAAATTGGTATAATCATTTAATTTTTCAAAATTAAAACATATTTTACAATGGAGACTTTTTTTACAAAATTTAAATTTATAATAATTACATATATAATAATATATATATTATATAATATATATATATATATATATATATATATATATATATATATATATATATATATATATATATATATATATATATATATATATATATATATATATATATATATATATATATATATATAATATATATATATATATATATATATATATATATATATATATATATATATATATATATATATATATATATATATATATATATATATATATATATATATATATATATATATATATATATATATATATATATATATATATATATATATATATATATATATATATATATATATAATAAGTTAATTTTTCTTATATTTTTTTACTACTACCAGTTATGAAATATTTTTAATATTTAACTGATATTCAATTATTATAAATTTAAAAATAGAAATGAATAGCTGAGTTTTAATACAAATTTGACAAATATAATTCAATCATATTTTTATCTACTTCAAAATTTATGTTTATTATGCATCATAAGCTACATTTTTGTACTTTAATAGTCAAATTTTATTTCTGCTTGGGACAAAATTTGGTGTCAATGTTTTCTCAATATTTCATTCCAAATTATTCTATCTGATCATACTCCTTATGGAACCATAGAAATTTATATATAAACAAATAAAATATGCGTATATATATATATATATATATATATATATATATATATATATATATATATATATATATATATATATATATATATATATATATATATATATATATATATATATATATATATATATATATATATATATATATATATATATATATATAAAGAAAAGGAAGTATATAAAGTAAAGAAATTTTATCCCTCAAGTTATTATATAATTTATGCGAGAATATTACAAAAAATATAAAAACATCAATGACATTTTTCCAAAAATACCTCTTAACACTGGGAAGACTTATTTTCTAAAATATTATATCTATTGTACATTGTTAATAATTTTCTATTAGCACAATGAGTATAATACTTTAGAAATAAGCTAAAAATAGTTTCATATATCAGCTCCAATGATTTAAAAAATCATCATGTTTCTAGGAAAATAGAAATGCTTTATTCCTCTTACAGAAAAAATGAATTTCCCACTTATATTACTTTAACAATAAAAGCTAATATCAATAAGAGCTATTGAAGTGGAAGCAACTATAACTTTTTGAAACTCAAATAAGCCTCTTCTTATTTCTTTGTTTTGTCATGCAGGATAAAATGAAATCTAAGTAAGCAAATGTAGCTTTCTTATTTTCCAGAAAAAGAAATAAAAAGGAATATTTCACAAAAAGCAAAAGTGAACTTTATGCAGAAAATAATAGATCTAAATGAACTAAAGCTAGGAAAAATAATTCTCTGGTGAACCTCAAATATTGACGATAAAATTGAAGAGAGAGACCAAAATACTTTCGATTTCATCACCATGGAGATGGGTTGCCTTATGCTAAGTGGGAGAAATTTCTTAAGAAAAGTTTTCCATTAGGTTGGAACTTTTGAAGTAATAATAACGTAAAGTACACTTTGACTTTCTTCCACATAACATGCAACCCAAATGATATATCTTTTACGCAAGATTTGTGTCAGAAGAAATAATTTCACTGCCCTCAAGTACTATATTTTCAATTAGCTTTTAGGATAATGAAGACTTTTTTTTATCTAAAGAATAAAATTGTTACGTTTTATTAATATCTGAAAATAAATATTACTTTATTTGTTTAAACACTAAAAGAAAAATCATAAGTAGTAGGCGAAAAAATATTAAGGAGTGGAATCTTAATTATCCAATACATTTATTGTATTGTTAACACTATTTCTTTAATATCATTAACGTATGGAAAGGTTTATTGTGATTTAATATATATTTTATAGCATTGTTTATCATAAAGTATTCAAACAGTTTGTTTTATCATACATGTACACTTAAAGATTTTTTAATATTAATATTTACAATTAATATTTCATTTTCTATTTAAAAATCTTTTTCTATTTACTGAGTATTTATAAAGGTTTATCTATAAAATGAAAACTCTTATTACTTCCCTTTTAATCGCTGTATTTACACAAAAATTGCAAACAAACAAAATAGTTATAATAAATATTATTTACAATTATCTGATTTCTTTTAATTTGCAGTGTGTATACTTTTCACACTCAAGCACAAATTATCATAGGAATATAATATAAAATACTTGTGGGTTCTATAAGAAACATTAGAAGATTTCATTGATGTTGAATGGGTAAAATCACATCAAGAAAAAAGATAAAAATGGGGCTGTAGCTACACTAAGATAACGTACTCCCTGATGATCCTCCATACATTACATTAATACTGTGCTGTTACATCAAATTCTCTCTCAATAGAAGGATAACTGATGCCAGAAAGAATGAGACAACAGATTTTATTTGGAAATGTTTATAAGATGATTCCAAAGATAAATAAAAGTAGTTCCTCTAAGCTATTTCCATATTGGTTTCAGAACTAGAAGTAGATCATAGCTTTTCCGTCAAACTCTTACCCCTTTTTTCCATTTCTAATTCTAAAGATTGCATTCAATTGATAAAACTCAAGCCCAATCAATTATTTTAGAATTATATATAGTCTTGCTATCAGCATTCTGTCATCTAACAGATTTCAGTTTGGACTGAAAGGTTATCAGAAAATAGTAATATTTATGCGAAATTAAAAAATAGCGGATATTTAGAATAATCATAAACACATCATTTGTTGGATTGGGAGTACCTCTCTAACAGAAAAAAAGGCAATGGTGTTCTAAAAATTTTTTAAAAAAATAGATATGACATATTCCGAACTAGAAGCATTTATAACTAAAATTTCAAATCTGCTTATTCCATAGTTCCTTGTTCCAACCCCCTTCGCCACCCGGTGCACTGTGGAAGCGTCCCGGTGTCTGTCAGCTGGATTTGCCGTATGGACCGACCTGCCTTTTTCAGTTAGATCACCATGCCCTTCGTAAACTCGTCTGCTGGAACTTACTCCTTCGATGATAGCTGGGCATTCTCTACAATTACAGGCATCCTTTGCGACAAAAACAAACTTTAAACGATTATTTTCCAAGCAGCAATAACTGCGCAAATATTGCTCTTTCTGCCGGTTCCTCATTTTGTATCTCATCCTATTTGACCTGGAGAACTGCGCATTTCACATGACTTGCATAATTCGGTAAGGTCTCAAGTTAAAAATTTTAGAGTATGACCCTACTAACTTATCATGAAATATATGTGAGACCTAACTATTCAGATAATGCATCGTTAAAAAACTTTTATAAGATCATACAGTACAAAGTTTTGGCAGTTTGGCTAATTCAATAACATCGCTGGTGATATTTAGCAACAAAATCCCATAAATATCAGTTTACTTAATTTAATTTACCATTGGTCCCAAACATAAAATAAGATAGAGATATGCATAAACTGTTACACGGCTATACACATTTTAAAATTTATATTTTGTAAGCACTTATTTGAAAATTTTTTTTATAAACTTTTCCATCTTATATTCAATCAAAAGATTTTTCTGAAATTATAGACAAGCTTTTTCATACATTTATTAATATTTATATACCCTAAGTTATCCTAAAGTATTCGTTTTCATAGCTATCATTAGAGCAGAAATACATATTTATCAGATTTGGAGGAAAATAATCATATTATATCTAATATAAGCTGTAATTTTTTACATAACAATAACGATATCTACTAGATGTTTCCAGAATTTAAATGAACGATGTAAAACGACATATGCTAAGTTTCCTTTCATTAATTCAGTTTTCTTAAGAAGATGGCAGTATTTTTCAGCTTATGATAACTGTAGAATATTTACAAGTAGCATTTCTGAAACTTACAATAAGTTAGAAATTGAAATAGTATTAAACTATTCCAATATGTTTATTGATTTCTTAATCTGCGATTTAGAAAGAAAACTTTTGCTAAGTGTAAGAAGCAACTATGACACAAAATTGAATTTTGTTTATTGGCTTTAAATAAACATTTTACAAAATATTATTTATGAGAAATTTCTTAAAAACAACTAAAAGTGTTCATCTAATATCAGCATTCTGTCATCTAACAAATCCCAGTTAGGACTGAAAGGTTATCTCGTCATCCATTTTCGTTAAAAAATGTTTCAAAATGTTACAAATATCAATCCTTTTTTTTCTTTTGAAACAAAGCTTTACTGTTTTGAAATAAAGCTTATGTTTTATATTATTGAATAATATACAAGTGGTTATCAAAATAATGGAAATATCCGTGAATAAAAATGTAATGTTTGATGTGTTTCGTAAGCATTAAAATTTTATAAATAGAAATGTATATATTCTGGTTATCTGTGGTAGTTTTATTGACTGTCTGAAAGTGTAAAGTTAAAAATGTTTGAGCTATCAAATTTTCAGGTCCAAATTGAAAAAATCCGTCTAGATGTAGCTAATGGATGAAAGCTCACTGAAAGAGACCAAAGATCTGAATCATTATCTGGATTTTTTAGTATCAGTGACTACAGTTGTCACTTTCATAAAATTTAACATTTACGACATGGTAGCAATTATCAAACCACAGATCACAAATGTTTATGCCAAACATTATCTATATTCGCGTCTCCTTTAGAAAACCTGGTTCATAAGGCTTAAGTAGAAGAAAGCAATATGCTCTGACGAATGATCTCTGATCTTCTACTACAGCAGAACGGATGTACACGTTACTTGCAAAAGAATATTATCGTTAGTGTCTCCTTCCAATTGTCCAAAAAATGGAGATGAATCTCTCCTTATATAAGAAAACCATGTCGCGACTTTAACAAGACCAATTATATGAAGGAAAGGAAGGGTTATTCGTCAGGGTCATTGAGAAATTTTAGCTGACCAGATCTACCCTATGATGCAAAATTTATTTTCAGCAAAAGAAGGAATTTTTAAAGATTGTCTATGCGGTGAAACTTGTTTAGTTATATTTCATGAACACAAGACTCAAATGAAACAACTACCTTTAATCGGCACAGTAACCCAAGCACCATATAATTGAACATTTATGGTCGAATTTAGAACGTTCAAAACTGAATCGAAATTCTCCACCGGCATCTCTTCCAGAACTTTCCCACTATATCAACGAAAATTTATACACATAAGTCCTCTAAACTATATTCAGAACTTACATCAATCGATCTCGAGGCTAATCCAAACTGTATTGCATATCAAATATGTTTTTCTACACACCATACTAATCAATGATTCCTTATAAATCTAAGGTGTTTCTATCATTTTGATAAATACTTATATGTATATATATATATCTGTGCGTATGTGCATGATAATGGTTTTTAATGAGAGGCCACAGAAATCTTGTTAGGGTTACCGAAGTCATACTATTTATCGGAAGGTAGTGAGTTTGAATCTTAATCAAACTCAAGAGTTCAACGCCGCAGGTGAAAAGCCTACTCCCGCAGCAAGTTCAAGCTGTCAATGTCTGCTGCATATGAAAATCCGTCACAGAAAGATCACTGGAACCTCTGTTGAGCCAGGAAAACATAACCTTCAGTTGTGTATTTAATTATTGTTATAATATAGCTTTTACAAATAATATTTTAAATTCAAATAATCTATTATTATTTTAACATTGCGTTGTGTATTTATTATTTTTTCTACCCAGATTCAAAGCTGAAAATCGAAGCACAAACTGGCTTTGTTTATGTAATTAAAATTTCTTTTAATTCATAAAATTACATATCCATTTACACACATGCAATTTTAGTTACCTATATTATTTCAAATATTTAAATCTTTCTAACAAAATGGTTAAGAACTCCTAAGGAGTTCATAATTTGCAATAGATATCAAAATCATAGTTTGAAGTTATAAAATAGGTAGTGCCACTCACACACACGCATACACACACATAAAAAAACTGGCTGAAAATATAAATTATAAAAAAAAATCAATTTACATAAGGTACAATGCCGTGCTATTTTAAGGGCTTCGAAAACCTGTCTGTTCATTCAGTCAGCATGATTTTCTTCATTTGTGAACTGGTATTACAGAAGTATACTATTCTTCTGCCGTCTAAAAACTCATAGGATTTGATTATTTCAAATTGGTGATTTTACTGTTTATAGATTCTAATAGAACGTCAGACTTCAGTAACCAACAGAGTCCTTTTTAGTGGTGTGTGTTTCAGCGTTTTCTTTTATCCTCTTCTACCCTGATGCGTGTGTCTTCAGCCTCCTTTCTTCGTTTCCTCCCTGAAAAATCGGTGTCCTTCAAGTTCTACGTAAGGGCACACCATTTCGTCAAAATAGGGAATGGGGAGTAATAAAGGATACTTTCTTACGGGTAATTGAATTAATAAAATGTGAATTTCAGCCAGGGAAAAAATGGGTAATTTTAATTAATTTATAAAAATTATCTAGCCAGTGAATACAACACTTCCTAGCAGCACTTTTCAGACCTGACGACGAGTTGTTATACTGCTAGGCCGATGGCATGGCCAAGCCCTCATAAAAGACGGTCGATTCGATACTGGAGCTATCCAGATGAACCACTCTAACAACCCAATGCCGAACTCTCCGAGTTTATTGATGAAACTGAAATCGCATGAACAGGACTGGATGCAGTGAGACCCTCGCAGAGAGCATCAACATTACATGAGTGAGCTTTAGACACGTGACCTCTAGGGAGACTTTGTGGGAATGTGAGCCGTATTTACGTCGAGCTAGAGGGAAATGTAGAAAACTTCTTGCATACACCCGAGCTGACAAGCAACTCTACTGCTGTTACAGAGTAAGCAGCAGTCAACCCATTTACGCTTGTCTTTAGCTTTTGTTGATGCTGGATCCACCATCTACATGAAGAGTCTAGTATAATCATTTCACCAGCTTGATTCTGAACTTAGGTATGGTGCTCTGCGTCGTTTGACGATAATTTTACTACAGAGTACCAAAGTTCCAGCAAACAGGTCAGATGGCAAGTAGTCACGGACCTTGTAGGTTCCTAGAGAGTGGTTACTTAACATTGTGATAATTTTCTAACCCAAGGTTTTTCGTATTCTCTAATGGGGCTCGGGGACATGAAATATGTCATAGTTACAATATCCACCATGCGAAATAATACTTCTGGTGATATCCAATTGAGTTTCCGAAGTTTATGTTTGGTCCTTGCTTTTAAATTATCAAGACCCACCCACTTTCAGGAATTGTTCATTGGGCAAGATCAAGGCATGCTCATTGGGTGCCTATATAAAAGTGAAATCACTTCCGTCTCTTTCGCGCTTAAAAATGAACATTTTAGTAGCTGGATATTGAAAATATGTTCTTTAATATATTTAACAAAAACTGGAAAGTATAGTTCAAACTTTGAGAATTCATTTTACTACATATATTATATTACATGAAATTATATTTAAGAAAGAGTATTCATTTACAATAGAGCTGACAATATTTTGTAGAATGCCTAGTACTTTTAAATAATTTTAAAATTTTGTTCGGAATTTGACACTAACTTCAACGTTTACCATCGTGTCGATCGAATTGTATATTCTGAATTCACTGGAAATTTTCTTTTGCATATTAAAGTTGATATCGTTATCAATATAATTTTTAGTTGCTAAAATTGCCCTCTAAAATAGCCATTCTGTATTAGTATAACTATAAAATGGTTTGGATAAATTTAGTCGATGAGTTCGATTTCAGTAGTGGCCATGTTGCAGAAATCACAGTCGAGTTATATGAAGCCGGATGTTTGGTTAGTAGAATATGTACCTCACCTATTTGAAGAAATTGTTGAGCAAAATATGCTGTTGTCTTAGCTTTTCATAGTTAAATTCTCATTTTTTGTTAGTCACATCAATATGTGTGACCAGAGATATGATTGCTTAAGCATGTATTAATTTTGTCTGCTGCTGTTGACTTGGGGATAACTGGAAGTGTTTGTCGAAAATTTTCTGATAATATATGTAAAGTTTCTCCCATTATTTCAGAGCTTTCTCGAAAGTCTTGTAATGTTTTGCCCATGTCTTCGAGTGAATTTTATGTGCCCTCGTACATTTGTCCGAAAAGATAAGTTAGCTTGTTTTAGAATTTCGCTTTAGTAGTAGCACACACATGTAGATTTTACATACCGAGAACTGTTCTTCAGCTATATTCAGCGATAGTTGTAGGGCGTAATGGGCAGTCCGTCTTCTTTCCATAAAAGTGGTGGCAAATGAACATAATGCCAGTGGAAGGGCGATGTGGTGTTTAGCACGTATTTCTGCCACAGCAATAAATTTATTAGAAACGTTTTCCGAGTGTCCAGTTGAATAATTAATTCAGGGTTGTTGATACAATACATAATAACATTGTATGTGTTTTCTTGGTTGTTAGTGAGAAGTATTTGTTGTGAGCAATGTATTGAAGTAGTTCGTTGATTTGAAGCTTTTTTCCATTGTAATTTCGAAGTTTAGCACACTGAAAATCTAAAGAGCATCTGGACCAAACATTTTGTCACCAAACATTTATCTTGTAAGCGACTAGAGTTTTATTGAAGATGTGGTCGTTAAAGTCGATGGTCATTTCTGGATTAGTTTGTCGTATTTGGTATAGTATGTCATCCCTCATACTTTCATCGAAGGAGACCAATAGATGTTCCGGATTCAACAGGCAATATATTGTTTCAATCCCCTGATGTTTGTGCATCATTGATCAATTCATCTTTCTTCATTTCCGATGAAATATACTTTTAGAAATTTATAATCTTCATTAGATAGTGGTAGTAATGATCCCATTTTATTATAGATTTGTCCTTGGATGGAACAAACATAATCGACTTCCTTCCAATTAGTATTGATCGAAGTGACACTGAGAGAAGTCATTTGGAATCAAGTATTGTATGCTTTTATGTTTTGACGAAAGTGTTTTGATTCTGGAGTTTTCCAGATCATGTAGCGTAGAACTTAATAATAAGTAAGTAGAATGCTTCATTTGTTAAGATGTACAATTTACTTGTCCTCGTTTGCGTTACTGGTAGAGTGATATTTTCATGTTGTTTTGCGTTCGCAGTCGTTTATTATAAGATAGCGTCACAATTCTTGATTCTGTAATTCGCTCATTTCATTATTTTTTGGTTTCTCTGCTTCTGACGGTACTTAATCTCGTCCGTTGGGAGCATTAACGTTTCTTGCTCAATTTGATTCATTCGTCTTTGCGTTGTTCTATTTGTTTTCTCCGTTTTATTTCAGAAATGGCATGATCTCCTCCTTTTTTACGTTTAGGAATTCTGTAAAATATAAATCAGATCTTTTTATGAAAAAATACACTAAGTACAATTTAAATACTTTCCACTCTTTATTTTAGATTTATATTTAATATCTGCATCATTCTGCTTACTCACACTTCACTGTTTATTTTTATTAACTTGTAGCACTTCACTGGTAAGAAGCTGATGTTCAAATCCACGATAGATCATGTTTTATGTACCCCTTCCTGCTAAAAAGTACCCCCCCCATACAAAGAAATTCTTCGAATAACCCACAGTATTTTAAAACATTCCACTATATTCAAGTGTGTTCTGGGTCCTTGCACAATAATCTGGGATATTCCAGACTATTTCCGTACATTTCAGAATATTCTAGAACATTGTAGAATGTTCTAGAATAATCTCTTGTGTTCTGAACTGTTCTAGAAATTTCTAGAGGGTAAATTTTCCAGACCTTATATCTTCAAAAGCACACCCTTCAGGTAGAAAAGGGAACCTTCTTCATGGACAGGAGATAGAGGGTTACCACACCTCATATAACTCCTTTGTTCGTACTGGGACTCATTTCTAAATTTTAGCGGCACGCATATGGTTTACTTCCTTTTATTATATATATTGATTAGGTGACAGAATCGTGTTTATGCAAATTTACAAATTATTTTTTCTCCAATTATTATTTCTTTACTTACTATTTTTATCCCCACCAAATCACATTAGTAGAAATCAGTTAAACGAAATACTATTTCCAGTATTTGTGTTTGCTTAACATTTAAAATCAAATCGATACTCATTTTTATCTGTTCTCAACTTCATTACATTTAGCACTGAGACATTTCTAATCTATCTCCATTTTGCTGATTAATAAAATTGATAAACGTCGTGCAATCATGCAGATGTTTCAAGTATGAAAAGCTAATTAAAATTTAAATAACAAATCATTTTTTGGCTTATGTTGTTTTGTTTTTCTTACATATAATTTAAATGAATGAAGTTTATAAATTTGGAAATTTTTATCTTTTCAACAGTTGAATTTAAGGATAGTAATTAAGGACAATGAATATCGTTCAATTAAAATGTTAACAAAATTTTTATAAATTTATAATATATTTAATAGGATGCAAAAGTACAACACAATATATAAGTTTATTAAAGTAATAAACTTATAAAACTATATATATAAATAAGAGAAATATGTTTTTATTATTTGTAAAAATAATTAAATAAATTTCATTTAAACCTTGATAAATTTATTATCAAAAGAAGTGCTTAACATATATTTCACTTCATAAGAAACTCCTTTTAAATGATTAAACACTTTTAAAAATGTTTCGAATATTTTTGAAATTGGAAAATATTTATTATTTTTATAAAATATGGAAATATGTTTAAAAATGATACACTACTTGAAAATAATTTTAACTTCAATTCAAAAACATGTTTTTATAAAATAATTTCCTAGTAAAAATTTGGACGACTCTCATTCAATGACTGGAAAAATAGGTTTTTTATAATTATCAGGAATTATTATTCAATTTAAAAATCAAACAATTTTAATAATATTCAATTTAAAAATCAAATAATTTTAAAAAAGTTACACAATTGTAATTTTTTATTTCAATAAAATTATTTTCATACTATGTATAATATTTTGCTATAGAAAAAAATAATTAATTTCTAGTAAGATGGGGATTTCAAAATCAGAAGAAAAAAATTTTTTTTAAATATATTTTTATATTTCTTCAAAATATTAAAATCTTTTAGGATATTCATAGTGATGCATTTTGCCAATTTAAATCTCATTTAGTTTTATGCTTTATTCACAGATGTTTTTACTTTTCGTATTGCGTAGCTTTTTCCTTCCTATTAAGTGTATATTTTCAATATTTAAGTCATTAAATTAATGCAAATATCAAAAGAATTAATTTTTTTAAACTGATAAATTTATAGAAAAATATCTTAAATTACCGACTTTGGAAAAAATTTATGTAGTTTGTCATCAAATTTATTTTAAATGTATACATTTTTATAAAAATATAATTAAAATTTCAAATTTTCATAAATGTGTAATTTCGTTTTTATGCATAGAAATACTAAGATTTTTACATATTTACATGCTCAAAAGTTTTTAATTCTTTATAAACACCATAAAAATATATTTTTATTAAAATGTAAATCTCAAAAATGAGTTATATATTCCTCAAGATAGTTCTTAATAATATATAAATTTTAAAAAACTCTACTCATTGATCAAAATGATATTCACATAAATAATAAAAAAAACTTCAGTGTAAGAAGTTTTCTATTTTATCATTGATTGTTCCAACATTTGGAACTTAGTTTCAAAACTTTTAAGTGAGACTAAAACTTAATTTAATTTTGGAAACTTTAGAGCTGAATCTCCATTTTCTTTAGTTTTACTGTTAGCAGTGACGTTCTTTCTATCTTCCTATCTTGCAAAATTTACAATATTCTGCTGAACTGTAATAGATGGTTCATTCTAAAATGGTTTTTAACTCAAAAAAATTGTTTCAATAATTTACTAATGTGTTATATATTTATTTATGAAGTTAATAAAAATATTGAGCTGGCAGGTGAATAATCATGGTCTTCAGTTCAACAGTTCCTGAGTTGGATTATATCCTTATGTACTCCTGAACTTCCTTTAAATTGTATGGTCAGTTGATTTAGCTCTTCTGTGTAAACAGTGGAACAGTAGAGTAAATAAAAAACAAACCAATGTCATTTGAAATGCAAATTATTTAGAAAGAAATTATGTAATTTTGGAAGATGAATTAATAAGGATTTAATAATTTTATATGATACATCCCAAATGTTTGTAACATACCAATTAAATTAAAAAATATAATTAATTTAAATTTTTTATATGCGTATTTTAGATATTTATAGTTTTTACTAAGATAATAACATGCTTCACATTTCTGTGTAATTTATCAAACTCGCTAAGTTATCCTCTAAAATATAAAGAAAGACCAAAAACGTTTTAATGCGTTCCATGATCCAGTGTCATTCTAGTATGTGATCAATATTAGCTTAAGCTTAATTTGAGTTTAATTAAATGTGGTTCCTCTCCCACATCTAGAGTGCCCTTCACGACATCTCAAGCCGAGAAAGCAAAGGAATCGTTACTGGAAGCACTCCATAGAATTTAGTGCATTAATTTATGAGGTTATAAGAACAATTTTAGTTGATTTTTCATCGTAACATATGAAAATACATAATTTATATAATTTTTTTAAAATATTTGGATGCTTTATAAATTGAAGCAAAATAATGTTAAATTCAAAATTATAATATTGGTGGTTTTGTTGATACGAAAATATTTACAGGCTTTGTGTCAATAAAGTTTCAAGAAGTACTTTTTGTTTCGCGGATAATATCAAAATGGCTCTAACGATTTTACTCCAGATAAGGCAAAGAGAAGTTCTGTAGATAAATTCCTAGAGAGTTTGTTTTCATGTTAATCATTTTATCAATTTTTATAGATATTCTAATAGATTAGATAATTTTTACACATCATTTTTTACATAACTTTCAAAGATATTCTGTATTTACATAATATTCACATGTTTCGAAATATACACAAGTTTAAGATTATGATATTCAGAAACTTAAAAACAATTTACGAAACTTCAAAATAATATTCGAAAGAAAAACAAATTATGTCTTGCTTTAAAATAACGGAAGACGTTTAACAGGGCTTGTTTTCAAGCAGCTACAATAAAAGCACATCCATTTTCTATGGATTTGATAAGAATATTGACACTTTGGTGAACAAAACTCTCCATATCCTTACTTTATATCCCTTTTCTAGATTTTGGCTTTATGAAAGTTTATTTCATATGAAGTTTCCTTTTTCCAGTTTTTACTACGCAGTAAACTATTGGCATATATTCATGGAAATAAGAATTCAAAATTAATTCACATGCATTCATAAAGGATTGCGGCAAATATGAAATTAATTGCTAGTGTGAATTATAAACATGCAATTCATTCGGAACGAAAATTTGACAGCCCAAAGATTCATATAAGATACACAGATTTCATGCTGTACCTTACTCTAGAAAAAATCATTAAGAAGATGGTGAAAAAGATAAAAAGTGTTGCTCTTTTCTGATATAAATCATACACAGGATTAAAAGTACATATTTGAATGATGCGTTGTAAAGAAGCCAACTATCCACTTACATTCAGATCTTTGGAGATTTGTTGAAATAAATTTAAACACGATTCCTCAAAATCTTGTCAATGATGGTTCATATTTCTTACGAAAAAAGTTACATCAATCTCAGCTATTCAATGAGATGATGATCTATATAATATTTGATATTTACGTAATATATTTCCTGACTATTTATATGATATTAAATCATTTTCTTGAAATATACATTTCTATTGTTTCCATCTTTTCAAGAACTGAAAGAACTATCATAAAACATACTCCAAATATAATATTTTATATTATATTGTAGTCTAAATCTGCTTTTCATTTTAAGGCTATAATTATCTTTTTGCTATTACTTTATGCGATCATAATAATGCAATTACAATGATAGAATGTTAATCGTTGTGAATAATAATTGCAATCATTTGTGTTTCGCAGGCATCAAATTTTATATAAAGAATGTAAAAAAATTTTTTTTTTATAATTGTTAAATATGGTGAAAAAATATCTAAAAATTTTCGATTAAAGAGAAAAATATTTTTCAACTATTATATTTATTGATATTTACATGTCAAAAATATACAGTAAAATTTGACGATGAGCATTTTCATTTAGATTAAAAAGTATTACAGAAAACAAATATTAATGCAAAATATTATCACAACAAGTGTTAAATTTAGAATGATGTAAAATGTCTTTGGTAATCATTTTGGCATTACCGGTTTCAATTTACTTATTTGTTCTCTTAAGAAATCTAGCCAAATGTGGTGACCTTTTATCCCAGGCATAACAAACCTGTTTTAATATGCAATGAATAAAGTATTGAGAAAGTTGCCAAGTTAGATTTAATCCCATGGTTGACGTCATCAAATATGCCCCTTTCCACTCATTTCCAGAAGACTTTCAAAAAAGAGGAACTAAAAGAAGTCCTGTATTATTTTACTTTTCAATATTTTGTCTCTTCAAAAAATAAATTTGACTTAGAAACACATTTTTTCCCTTGTGAAAAGCTCTTAAGCTGCAAGACTTTTGTTCTTTTTTCCTTCTTATAGAGTTAACACCTCCAAAAATGTGAAGACTTTTCCTTCTTAACGGCTTTAAAGAATGGATCTTGTTCCTGCTTCTTTGTATCTGAAATGAAATCAGTAATTTATGAACAGTGTTCAGCAAAATGAGCACCTTTTAACCCTGTTGTACAATTCGCTCCGAGCTTTTGTCTAACATAAGCTGAAAAGATCAATATCAGTTTAGTTTTTGATTTATCTATTAAACTTCCTTTTTATAAGTTCAGTACGGATGAAATGTTTTGTATTAATTTTTATGAATCTTTCGTTTTTCTGCAAGCTTTGAAAATTTAGTATTACGTGTCGTAGATAACGATTTATAGATTATAAAATGTGTGTCTTAATAATCTCCTTTTGTGATTATAATAGGCAATCTGTGTGTGTGTGTATATATATATATATATATATATATATATATATATATATATATATATATATATATATATTATCCAAGAGATAAAGTTCATTTAATTTCTCAGCTTTTGTGAATAATGCAAGGAATATAAATGTAATTAGCTTAAATTTTTTAAATTTATGATGATTGTAGAAGAAACAAATTGATATGTATAATAATATCATTTATAAAAAGAAATGTTGGTGGTTTATTGAACAGGCTAACTTTACCAGGAAATTTCCAATAGAATATTATTTAAACTGTAATATAATATACTCAATGCATATTAAATATTTTTCTTAAAATATATATTAAACTAGAATAAAATCTTGCATCGAATATCTATCTTAATATGGAAAATAATTATATTCAAAGCATTAACTTTTTATTACTATTTATTTTACTTACATTATTATATTTTAATTTGATGTGAACAAAACACTAAAATTTACCAATATGTTTTTTTTAATGTTTATCATATTACAATTAATTTATAGACATACTTCAGCTTTGATAACTTAGTATAGGAAGTTTCTTAGATTTTGTTAAAAATGCAATAATTTTTTAATTATTTATAAACTATTATTATCTTTTTTAATAAATGATAATTCATTAAAACTGTAATCTGATATTTTAAGATACTTTTGTTTATAAAAATATACATTGCATCCCTAAACCACCAAGATTTTGAAAGGGTTATGGTCTCAAAAGTGTATAAAAAGAAGAAAACTGTAGAGATTTGAATTTCTAAGAATTTCCCCTGCTGGAATTCGTTGGTTCACATTTAAATTTCGAAATCTTGAAATAGCCGCGCAGGAACGATAAAAACAGAATGTTTGAAGTTATTCCTAAAACTTTTTTTATATAAATATGTAAGAATTATTTCTTTTTTTATGATTCATGAAACAACTACATTTATATTTGTAAGTAGTTTTGTGCATATAACTTCAAAACTGATCAAAAGTCGTAAATTTTATTGTGTCTTAGATTATTACAGTATTTAGAGGTGTAGTATAAATGAAATAATTTCTGTGCAAATAAATGTAGTGTACTTTATATTTTTAAAAGAGTAAATGCTTATGAAATGTATTTCCTTTCAGTGATTAATTGTTAGGTTTTAATTATTTCGTTAACAAATTTGAAATTAATAAGATTTCTTTATTTTTCCCATAAAAATATGACATTTTAAAATATTATATTTGAATATTGAAATCTTTTGTAATATATCTCTTGGAAAATAAATCAAAATGAGAATTTTTTAAGATATTTTCTTATTTGGTTTTATTTCAAAATAATTCAACCCTTTTTGGGAAAATATCAATGTATTTACATCTTTCGTTTTTATGCATTATGAAATTTTAATATCTATTTCTTACCTAATTGCTGAAAATTCAATTAAGTGTTTTTACTTATAAAGAATTTCACGACAAAATAAAATATTTTATCACCTCATTAAATGTTATAGATTTAGATTAAAATCAAATTGATTCAATGATTTGTGAATAAGTATTGGGTTTCAATGCCTTAAAATATCTTTTCGTATCTATTGTAACTTCTATTTTCCTGTGTTCGGTATTGCCTACATATGTTTATTAACTAGTGACGAAAAATCAATTATTACCTTTATAGTAGCAGGTATTTTACAAAAAAATCGCATGTGATAGTTACGAAAATAAATAATTCTTAAGCAATTTTGTAATAAAATTTACAACAAAAGCCTTTGAAGATAATTTCATATTTTTCTTATATTATTTGTTACTCGTTTTATCCATTATACAGTTCCATAGTTTCAATCCAATAGAAAACATCTAGAAACTTAAATACTGGCAAACTTAATTGAAATATTTCTAGTTTATTCTTTTTACTTTTAAATGTTGGAATTATTTCTTCCATTTATAGTTGCCCATATCTTGTTAAATTATTTGAATTGAATGTTTACTTTTTAGGTCTTTATTCATTAATTTTTATCTCGTAAATGTGTTTGTTATCATTTTTGAAATAAAAAGTAATTTCTCATTTGCAAAATTTAGGATTGATTACAATATGCTCTTTAATATTTTATTTATTGTTATTTTGTTACTTTTCATGTGTTCTGTTTTCATTCAGTTTAAATAACCATTTTAAATTTCTTTTATCTATCAAGATAATAGGTAAAAAGTAATGATTTTTAAAGATGTACAAAAATACTTATTAATAAAATATTTTCTTCTATATTAAATAAAGACAAACACGCTATTCTTGAAACATTAAATTATGTAGCATCAAAGGTTATCATGATATGATTGCAAGCTTTCGTCCTGAAAATCAACGTAAATTGTAATAGGAAATTTTATTTCTTATTTTGGGATTTATTTTTACTTTTAAGCTAGCAACGGCACCTCACAAAAGGAAATCTCTTTATTTAATGATGTATTTTAGAATGCTTTGAAAAAATTAAATTTTGATTGTTGTTTCTTCAAATGAGAGTTTAATCTAAACTGAGGGTTGCAATGAAATTATTCTTTCTACTTTTCCTTATGTTGTAATAAAATATGCAACAACAGTTGTGATTTCATAGTGTATCTATTATATATTTTATTATATCTTTATGTTAATATGGCTGAGACATATTTGCCTAAGAGGAGTTTGGGCTACATCATTTTTGTGGCAATTGAAAATCAACTCGCTACAGTTATAAATATTTAATTAACTAAAAATATCTGGTATTTTTTAAAAAAAGAAATAGGGTGTCTTAATGCAAGGCAGTTTGCTTCGCTTTTTTGGATATATTTTTCTCTGTCTGTAATATTTTAGTCTTTTTTAATATAGATATAATTAATTTCTTAAAAAATAAATGGCTAATGACAACAACAGTTATTTTCACTTTATTGCATCAAAATTCTTATTAGTTTGCTTTGGAATAATTTCATTAAGTTACCATACACTGAAATACATTCTTTAAAGAGAAAACACAATATTTATTTAGTAGATTTTTCATTCCGGCTCATTTCAAAAGCTGGCAATAAATATAGTTAACTAACTATATCTGGTTCCAAAACATGCCAAACTAACCAAAATGACAATTTTCTGGGAACTTCAAACCTTATTAGTATATTAAAATATTTTTTTTTTGAAGAAAAAGAAATGGGATATATTTTATACAAAGTAAAGAACTGATAAAATTTGAAAATTTTTTAATTAGTTAACTAGTATAACGTGAAAAATTATTTTAAAAATCAATTCAATCATTTTTAAACTTCAACTCATAGAAAAATATTAAAAAATTGTAAAAACATATTTTTAATACAAAAATATTTTATTTGTTTTTGATGATTGATATAATATTTCTTAATGTGAGTTTAATTATGCCTAAGTGTAATTGAATATATTACATTAAAAATATCTCAAATTTGATAAGAGATTAAGTTGTTATCAATTAATATTCTTATCACGTATTTAAAATTCGTTTATTTAGATATAGTTTTTTACATATTTTAAAAGTTCTTATGTAATTACTGTATTTTCTTACATAAACTTTCATTTTTATCTTTATAAATAATACTCCGTTTAACACAATGGTAGATTTTAATTTATAATCTTAAGATAAAACGCAAGTTTAAAGTAAATATAATTTTGCACTAAGATTACAGATCAAGATAATATACATATTTTAAAGAAAGTTATTATAAATGTAATCTTTTTTTATGTAGATTGGCAAATAATCCATAACGGGAAGCAAAATATTAAATTTTTAAGTACATACATTTTTAAAAAATATGACAAATTTCAGTTAGTAACTTAAGAAAAGGAAAAATGAATCCAATTTCAAATTAACTTACTGAAGAAGAATAATGGTAAATAAACAGACAGTATTAACATAAATTCTTCTCATAAAATATTAAAAACGTTTGATATATAACATACATATAAAGAAAAAAAAAGCGGCGGACTCACTCATTTTATTCATATGACTTGATAAAAAATAAAAATGATTTTAGCTGAGATATTTATTAAATTTTGAAATAAAGTTTCATTATATTTTAATCTCTAGAAACCAAAATTCTTTACATATTTGCTAAGAGTTTCTAAGAATATTATTTAATTTTTGTGTAATGTTTAGTAAAACGAAATTAAAAATTTTTATTGGTGAAAAAAGTTAAAATCTGGGTTTTAAAGTAATTTTAAAACTGAATTCATTCATGAAATTTCGTAAGCTTAATTACTTTTATTATTCTTAAATACATAAAATTTATCACCAAAACACTCTTCATTGTTATTAAAACTATTTGGAAAAGTTTCTTAATATGTGCATTATACGGATTGTGATCCTTGTTTGCACAGGAAATTAAGTTTGGTGTCAAGAAGGTGATTCTTAATCACTTTAAATGATCCTAAATAGCAGCTAAAAAATGGTGACCCAATACCAGAATAAGAATATTTTATTACCAGATTATATTACTATATGAGAAAAATATAAAAAAATTTAGATCAAGGCACGTGTAAAAGTATCATTACACTTTTGATAAATTTTAAATTAACAAAAATTAAATATTTAAAAAGGAAAATTAGTTTCACAAATTAAATGTGAAATCATGGTTTAGCCAAATTGGGGCAAGTGAAATAATGAAATGTGACTTATCGAAGTTTGTCATTCATTGTCATGTTGAAAATAAAAGAGGTGCATTTCAAACAATTAATTTCCAAATAGGTAATGACAAGTTAGATAAAACAGATTATTACTCACAAAGGTAAGTGATCAATAAATAAAAATTAAAAAAATTAATAATAAAATTTTTTTTTAGCATTTTTACTGTGTATTTCCTTCTAGATAAATAATTCTTATATTATTAGACGTTTAATGTTTCACATTTAGAAAGATAAACATTTCAGATATTTAACTTATCACATGTGTACCAGCAAAATGAAAAAGTGTGACACCCAACTCTGTAATTTAACTGCTGTTTAGTTGCATCATTGAAACCTTTCGCTTCAAAAAGTTTTGTATTAGCATTAAGTAGTTTTGAACTTTAAAGAAGTTATCAATTAAAATATAGTAGAATAGTTTATAATGGAATTTTTATGAGCTTAAAAGTTATAAGTTTTTTTAATCAGCTGAAATACTAATATACACATGAAAAATAAAAACACCTTGAAATATTATGAAAGAAGACATTATTAATTGTTTTTGGACTAGCATTCAGAAAAAATCAAACACGGTATACTAAAGTATTATACACAGTTAAATATTCAAAGTAATATGATAATCAATATATTAAGTCCATAATTAGGCTTGTAACTTATTATATTTCATATATTATTTTAATATTCAAAGTAATGTGTGGAAATATATATTTTTTATAAAAATATCTAAAATTTAAGGGAAAACAAATTTTTCGAAGCTTACTATAAAAAGTGATGCAAAGAATAAACTTTATAGTTCATGTAAATGACACAAACTTTTGTAAATGCATGCATCCTTTTTGATAGAAACGAACAGATATATTAATGAGAGTAAAATATGCATACATCAAGCTTTCGTAATTATGGGAGTAACATTTGTTGGCAGATTCGTTGACAATAGTTATTGGGTCCCGCAACGTCTAAGATCAACTGTTTGTCAGATTGGTTAAGGTGGCGTATAGTGGGATATATGGATTGTACAAGTTAATGCAACTAGGTGCCTTAATGGTTATCGCAATGTTGTCCACCATCTATGAAATCAATATCAAACCGAAGCTTCTGCGTACAGAAGATATGTTCCAGGCCGACCACTAGCTACAATACCTAGAGAAGATCGTTTTATAGCTCTTTCATCTAGAAGAAGAAGCATTGCTTTGCCAAAATTTATTGCAGAGCTCTGTGTACCATCAAGGAGAAGAATATCCGCTAGTACGTTGGGAAGGTGTCTTCACCATACAAGTCTCTGTGGAAGATAACCAATTGCGTGCGTCTCTCCTACCTAACGACAGAGAATGACCAGTTTATCATGTGCAAGAGAATACGTTTCTCGTGCCAGACAGCAATGAACTTCTGTATTTTGTACAGATGAGTCCAGATTTAAACGAGAGAGCAATTCAGGACGTGTAATGCTCCGGTGGGAGCAAAGCACTAAATACTATCAATTCAACAATGATTTCAAGATACAGCTACCAAAGTGGCTTAATAATGGTTTGGACAGGGAACTCACTCGGTGGTCACACTAACTTGCATGTGTTCCAAGAATGAGTTGAGACTGGTGTGAGATATCGGGATGAAATTCTTGATCCATTTGCCCACCAACATGCTGATGAAATTGGCAATGGTTTCATTCTGATGAATTAACATGCGAGATCATCGAGCTATAGTTATTGAGAAATATCTTGATGGCCTTGATTTGGAGCGAATGAAAAAAACCAGCTGGATCTCCAGAGTTGAATCCCATAGACCATCTGAGGGACTACGTTATTAGACAGGTTGACGCTTTAAGTCTTCCTCCATGGTCTGTAAGAAAGCAGGAAAACAGCTTATACTCTGTGACTGGTCTTTGCTTTTCCTTTTGGTAACCGACAACTTAATTAAAAGCATGGAAAGTAGATGTCACCAATGCATCGGGTTAAGGGTAGGCATATCCTTTATTAAAACTCCTGATTGTTATGTTTCTATGACATTCTATCACATAAAATTGTGATTATTTTTTTTTCAAGAATAAATGTTTCAAGCGAGTTGTTGTACGCCATTTATGCTCTTTTCTTATGTAAACGTCTATGTTGCAATCAATTTATTCCTGCTTTATAAACGTGCTATCCAAATACAATGTTTCTACTTTTATTCGTTTGCACAAATTAGCTTCAAAAAATCTTTTGTTAATAACTTTTGGAAGGCGGAGTAATATAAAAAACATAAGTTTTATGCCCAACCTTATCATAAATAGTGCTGTTATGAAGTCCCCTGTCAACTGAATTAATATTTTTAAAAAAGAGCAGATAAATTGTGATGAAATGACAGATAAATTGTTGAGTTCTTATAATTTAACCAGAAATTTAAAAATAGTTTGTTTAATTAATAAGATATATGTAACTGAAATAATTAAAAACATTATTACGATTAAAGGGGTAAAATGTTTAATATTCATTATTATAAAATAATTCTTTACAGTAACATTCAATACCAAGCAAATTTTATTTTATTTGAATATTTGGAAAATGTGTTGAAAATCTACATACATGCAGTTTCAAAAAAACAGTGAATAAATTTATTTACTCTCTTTTTCAGAAATTAAGGAGGAAGAAAATATAAATCAATTTTTGGATGCCAATTTGAATTGGAAAAATTGCGAGGCTTTGGAGATATAAATTGCGTATGAAAATGTTATGTAACAACCAATCCTACCTTCGTGGTTAGATATATGCTAAAGAAATAAATTGGTAAGGAACTAATAAATGGGTAAGAATTAGCGTTGTTATAGGAGTAGCGTGTAAGGACATACAAAGAGTATTGAAAATATTGGTATGATTAATTTAAAATTAAGTGATTCGATTATTTGTAGATGATAAACAGAAAATAGTGAGCATTTCTGTGCTGTAGAATGCAATGAAGTGGAACAATCAAGATATTTCTTACTCTGCCTGTGTTAATGTATCTAGCATTCCCATATTATAGAAACGATTCCAAATCAGTTAGTACAATTTTTTTGATCGGACGCTTAAGAATTAAATTCGTTGGAATATTACCGGATTTTAACCAATCAAAGTCAAAAACTAAATTTGCACACATTTATAACTATGGTTGCTGCGGACATTAATTGAACGGCACAGGTGCCGTATAATCCGTGATTCTACATTCTGAATTTTTTGGCGATGAAGAAATGTTGCCAAGATGACATATCATGACGTGCACGCTGACGTAAATACTAGGGTTACCAAAATAGAATTTTCTACATAATTTTTATAGGTCTCCATATGTATGACGTAATACAAACGAGGCTGACAGATGCATAGGAAAATCCGGCAAAAATCGCCAATCTCAAAATTTGGCATCCTGGATTCAATTGGCACCTGTGCCAATTGAACTAAATATGTTATTACTGGACATTTACTTAAATAGACTTTACCTCTGGAACTGAAGTATATTTATCTGTCTAATTCAAAAGGTCGTGATAAATGGATCATATTCAATATATAATTGGGCTGTGTATTATTTGACAAAAATATGAACATGCAAGTGTTTTTATTATGTCAGATTCGGTGCAGTATAAGACAAAAGGAATCAACTACACCACCGAACAAATTAAATAAATTTCATATAAATTTCAAAATTTCATTTAATTTCACTCAAAATTTTCATTAATTTCATTTAAATTTCAAAATAAATTCAAAAATAAATTTCAAAATCTGAGGCGTATTGTCTGGATAGGAAATTTTTGAATACTGTAATTATTTGCTCATTTATAAAGTTATGTTTATAACAACTGTAGGATATCAGGATGAAGTCCTTGACTCCAGTTTCTTAATGTATATTGCACTTTTTATTTTGAATGAAATTCATACTTCTGATGTAAATCCATGGTTACTTCGAAATTAAAATACATTTTTTTCTTTTTTATTTGTCCCATTTCCTTAATTTTTAAGAATCAGGGTAGAAAGGAAGCCTTATTTTTTACCATTTCTTCCTTTTCTCTGAAGATTTTCATGAATATTAAAGCATATCAAATTCGAACATGCCTTTAATCAATTCAGCTAAAAGTTACGTGAAGGGAATTTGTGGTTTCTAGACACCCTCACCCATTCATTTTAAGTTCCAAAACAAATAATGGAAAAGGCATCCAAATGTACACAAAGCAATTATCTCACGTCTCAAATCAATGTTTTCCTATTCTGAGTTAAATAAGGTGAATTTGAAAGCAGGAAAACTTTTTGGTTTTACATAAATTGTTTTTATGAGTAAACACAGAAATTTTGATTTTGCTTCATTGGGGTTTTGCATTTATAAGACAAAAGCAGCTTGTCTGCATGAATTATCAATTCATTTATAAACATTTTTCTGAACATAGGGATTACTCATCTCAGAACTTTTAATAAATATTTTAAAACTGAATGTTCTTGGGGGTCTGAACCTTTCTCGTTTTACAATAAACACTTATATTTTTTCTTTTAAAATAGCTTTGTGAATATTTAATGTAACTCTCTTTATGATCGTTTAACTATTTCTTAGATTTTACTACCATAATTTATTTAAATATTAATTTTTTCCTTATATCATTTACATATAAATAATATTAAAAATACTAAACTCATACACACGCAGGTATATTATATTTATAAGATATATGAATGCAACGAATTTCTATGATATTATGAGTGCTATTCATAAATTTTAATTTTGTCTGTCATTGTATCGCGTAAAGTTTCATAACTGTACCCTAAAATTATCAGAATTGTGTACAATAATTTTTTTTGATACTTGATATATTTTCTATTTAAAAATGTTTTAAATGTCGAAAAGTAATTGTAAATATGAAACAAGCTGTTTAATATATGATATGGCTAAATGGTTTATTGTACATTAAAACTTTCTAAAATTGTAAATGCTACATAAATAAATAAAGATTTGTTTGCTAATGCATGGCCATTTCTGGAACATATAAGTATTTTTACTCTACAAAGACAGAACTATTAATACATTTTTAAGGAGGTGCTTAATGCCCATGAATCTTCATTCTGAAAATTAATCTTCATAATTTAATATTAAATATCAAGCAGAAGATTTTCAGGTAAACCCACTCATCTTTAGAGGTTTCAGCTCATATGTGAAACAATGCATCTAAAAATTTTTTGTACATTACTAGCTGCCATTAATAAACATGCTGATTTTTAGATTTTCCAAGTTTACAACCGGCAGCTTTAAAGCAAAGAGAAAATTAATTAACACTTTAATTTATATTAGAAAATATGAAACGTACATAACTCTTTGAAACACGATTTTAAATAGATTCTTTGCTCTAACGCTCCATTCAAATATTTTCTTTCCTTTTATTATTGTCATTTTATAAGCAAATATTTAGTGAAGAAGGAATTTAAGAAATACGGATATTGTGTACTATGGAGAAAAATTTATTAAGTTTATTATATGACATTTGTAATGAGATACCTTCAAAGTTAAAAATAAGAAACATTTACCTTATTTTTCGTTTTGCGGTTTATACACACTGAAGGTTTGGATACTATATAAGGTTTGAATACTATATTGAATACTATACTATATAAGAACATTAGTGTGTGTATTCCAAAATTTTATCGAACAAACTTTTTATGTTTGTGATATGGTACTTTTGTTATCTTATAAGACAACATTAATATGGTGCAATATTTTCCTATAAGATAACCAACAATATCTTAAGGAGATGGAAATACAGTTTCTGGAAAATCCATGGTAAAAAAGAAAAAAAAGTTATCTGGAATCAGTATTACTTACTGTCGAAAGGCGTTATTTTTATTTCTAACTTTTCTACTTATCATATTAATATAAGAGATTCTATACCACACACAAAAATATATTGCGAAATAGTTTGGAAAAAATTTCACAGTCAGGGTATTTAGCTTCTTCAACATTCTTTCTTTTTCCCAAAAGTAAGCAAATTTTAAAATTTGTACTTAATGCTGGCATACAATATTTTATGAATGGGTGCAAAACTAAATTTGAAATGTACTTTCCAATCACTATACGACATAAGGTAAGAAATCCCTCAACTGTCTTAAGAAAAATTTTCAAAAATTTAACGGAAACTATTTAAGTTCTTTTATTTTAATATTTTTGTATTTTATTTGGTATTTTAAAATAATTTTTTTAAATAAGAATTTAAGTAAACTTGTTGAATAAAAAATGCTCTTTTATATTTTTTCTTCTAAAAACTCTTAGAAGTTGCTTATAACCATACGGATGTGTATAAAGTTAGTTTTTTCCGTAGTGTGCAGTGAGATATTTCCTGTAATCTCTTTTTAAGAGCATAAAATCATTCAAGGAAAAAAATAAGAAAACAAGTATTAGATTTATATTCTATTTATTTTTTAAGAAGACTTAAAAGAAAAAAAAATTGCATCAATTTTAGCCTTCTACTTAGATAGTATCTAAGATACAGTTTCTTTCTTGGAAAAAAAATTATAATAATATATTGTCTTGCTAGATTTTCTCAGTCTCTGCAAAGAAACAAGTTGTTGTCTGATTCAAAGAAATTTTTTTATAAACAAAAATGGGACTTTCAAATCTTCTTTTTAAGAATGCTGACTTTTTCCCTAAAAGTTCACCAATCACAGTGATTTAAAATCAGGAACTGAACATAAATGTAATATTTTCCTGATTCAAAGATTTCTAAAAAGATAGATGCCAGCTTTTCAATTAAAACATTGTTACTGTTATCCTGAAAACTTTTAACTGTCACTAATACTAAAGAAATGTTTATCATAATAAATACGAAATACTAATTTAATGTATAATGAAGAAATAGAAAAACATATAAATTATATAGAAAGTGCTTCATTAACATACATAATTTTGGTTAATTGTTCTTGGTGGGGTAAAATTTCAAATTGGATTCCAGGATTATATATATATATATATATATATATATATATATATATATATATATATATATATATATATATATATATATATATATATATATAGTATATCATAATAGTTCATATAATATATTATACATATAGAGATAATAATTATGATGCTATTTAATATATGGTTAAAATGATTATTTAATACAAGAAAATTATATTATAATCTGTGAAATAAATTTTTTGTCTGTAATGTAAATAACCTTATCATCGAAGTGACCATATTTTTATTAAATGTGTCAGATTTTGAAATATCTTCTTCTGTGTAAAAGTAGGAAATAAAAGGTGACTAAAAACATGTTATAAAATGAAAAATAAAAAAATAATCATTCAAATAAATATTATTTTTTATCGATCAAGTATGTCTCTTAAACCTTAAAACAAAAAGAGATAATAATTATGATGCTATTTAATATATGGTTAAAATGATTATTTAATACAAGAAAATTATATTATAATCTGTGAAATAAATTTTTTGTCTGTAATGTAAATAACCTTATCATCGAAGTGACCATATTTTTATTAAATGTGTCAGATTTTGAAATATCTTCTTCTGTGTAAAAGTAGGAAATAAAAGGTGACTAAAAACATGTTATAAAATGAAAAATAAAAAAATAATCATTCAAATAAATATTATTTTTTATCGATCAAGTATGTCTCTTAAACCTTAAAACAAAAAGAGATAATAATTATGATGCTATTTAATATATGGTTAAAATGATTATTTAATACAAGAAAATTATATTATAATCTGTGAAATAAATTTTTTGTCTGTAATGTAAATAACCTTATCATCGAAGTGACCATATTTTTATTAAATGTGTCAGATTTTGAAATATCTTCTTCTGTGTAAAAGTAGGAAATAAAAGGTGACTAAAAACATGTTATAAAATGAAAAATAAAAAAATAATCATTCAAATAAATATTATTTTTTATCGATCAAGTATGTCTCTTAAACCTTAAAACAAAAAGAGATAATAATTATGATGCTATTTAATATATGGTTAAAATGATTATTTAATACAAGAAAATTATATTATAATCTGTGAAATAAATTTTTTGTCTGTAATGTAAATAACCTTATCATCGAAGTGACCATATTTTTATTAAATGTGTCAGATTTTGAAATATCTTCTTCTGTGTAAAAGTAGGAAATAAAAGGTGACTAAAAACATGTTATAAAATGAAAAATAAAAAAATAATCATTCAAATAAATATTATTTTTTATCGATCAAGTATGTCTCTTAAACCTTAAAACAAAAAGAGATAATAATTATGATGCTATTTAATATATGGTTAAAATGATTATTTAATACAAGAAAATTATATTATAATCTGTGAAATAAATTTTTTGTCTGTAATGTAAATAACCTTATCATCGAAGTGACCATATTTTTATTAAATGTGTCAGATTTTGAAATATCTTCTTCTGTGTAAAAGTAGGAAATAAAAGGTGACTAAAAACATGTTATAAAATGAAAAATAAAAAAATAATCATTCAAATAAATATTATTTTTTATCGATCAAGTATGTCTCTTAAACCTTAAAACAAAAAGAGATAATAATTATGATGCTATTTAATATATGGTTAAAATGATTATTTAATACAAGAAAATTATATTATAATCTGTGAAATAAATTTTTTGTCTGTAATGTAAATAACCTTATCATCGAAGTGACCATATTTTTATTAAATGTGTCAGATTTTGAAATATCTTCTTCTGTGTAAAAGTAGGAAATAAAAGGTGACTAAAAACATGTTATAAAATGAAAAATAAAAAAATAATCATTCAAATAAATATTATTTTTTATCGATCAAGTATGTCTCTTAAACCTTAAAACAAAAAGAGATAATAATTATGATGCTATTTAATATATGGTTAAAATGATTATTTAATACAAGAAAATTATATTATAATCTGTGAAATAAATTTTTTGTCTGTAATGTAAATAACCTTATCATCGAAGTGACCATATTTTTATTAAATGTGTCAGATTTTGAAATATCTTCTTCTGTGTAAAAGTAGGAAATAAAAGGTGACTAAAAACATGTTATAAAATGAAAAATAAAAAAATAATCATTCAAATAAATATTATTTTTTATCGATCAAGTATGTCTCTTAAACCTTAAAACAAAAAGAGATAATAATTATGATGCTATTTAATATATGGTTAAAATGATTATTTAATACAAGAAAATTATATTATAATCTGTGAAATAAATTTTTTGTCTGTAATGTAAATAACCTTATCATCGAAGTGACCATATTTTTATTAAATGTGTCAGATTTTGAAATATCTTCTTCTGTGTAAAAGTAGGAAATAAAAGGTGACTAAAAACATGTTATAAAATGAAAAATAAAAAAATAATCATTCAAATAAATATTATTTTTTATCGATCAAGTATGTCTCTTAAACCTTAAAACAAAAAGAGATAATAATTATGATGCTATTTAATATATGGTTAAAATGATTATTTAATACAAGAAAATTATATTATAATCTGTGAAATAAATTTTTTGTCTGTAATGTAAATAACCTTATCATCGAAGTGACCATATTTTTATTAAATGTGTCAGATTTTGAAATATCTTCTTCTGTGTAAAAGTAGGAAATAAAAGGTGACTAAAAACATGTTATAAAATGAAAAATAAAAAAATAATCATTCAAATAAATATTATTTTTTATCGATCAAGTATGTCTCTTAAACCTTAAAACAAAAAGAGATAATAATTATGATGCTATTTAATATATGGTTAAAATGATTATTTAATACAAGAAAATTATATTATAATCTGTGAAATAAATTTTTTGTCTGTAATGTAAATAACCTTATCATCGAAGTGACCATATTTTTATTAAATGTGTCAGATTTTGAAATATCTTCTTCTGTGTAAAAGTAGGAAATAAAAGGTGACTAAAAACATGTTATAAAATGAAAAATAAAAAAATAATCATTCAAATAAATATTATTTTTTATCGATCAAGTATGTCTCTTAAACCTTAAAACAAAAAGAGATAATAATTATGATGCTAATTAATATGTGGTTAAAATGACTATTTAATACAAGAAAATTATATTATAATTTGTGAAATAAATTTTTTGTCTGGAATGTAAATAACCTTTTCATCGAAGTGACCATATTTTTATTAAGTATGTCAGATTTTGAAATATCTTCTTCTGTGTAAAAGTAGGAAATAAAAGGTGACTGAAAACATGTTATAAAATGAAAAATAAAAAAATAATTATTCAAAAAAATATTTTTTTTTTTCGATCAAGTATGTCTCTTAAACTTTAAACTTCATTGAAATTCATTATTTCACTCAGGCCTTATAATTTACCAGAAGTTTTATAAAATCAAGTTTTCTTTTTATTTTTGTATAAAATAAGTATTCTTATTCATGTAAAATTGGATATTTTGTACACAATTGAACTCAGTAAAGCATGATGATATGTCTTCAAAGAAAAATTACTTATTACTGCAAATATTTGCATTAGAAATTTTAAGAGCTTTCATTATTATAAATTTACAAGAATAAATCAAAACTAATTGTATAATTAATATTTATATTCAAATAATTCATATCTCTGCTTACATACAAACTTACCTAATTAATATCTAGTTATATATCAAATGGATTAAGTCAAATTTGCAATGTAAATTTTAAAACCATCTGAATTTGCACGAGTTCTCAAAGAATCATTGAAAATTCAGCTTTGTATAGCGAAAATTTGGAAATGTTGTTGCCAAAACCTATTTTCCAATTAATTACTGTACTATCAAAATTCAAAAAGACCTATCATTAAGAAATTTGAAAACGTCAAGAAATATCTCGGTAAGTTATAAACTCTAAAGTGTAGTAATAAAACGGATGTTTTAATTAAATAAATATAATATTGCATCATTATATATTTAGGGAGAAATCAGAAATATATTAAAGAGTCGCAAGAAAAAAAGATTTATAAATAATACTTCAAATTATAGATACACGTATTGTTAAATTAATAATAATAAAAGAAAAATACATCGATATGTTTTTTTTTTTCTGAAAGATTTCGTTTTTCTAATGATTGATTTATTTTTGAAGTAAAATATGTTTGATTTTGAATGAATGATTTTGGTAAAATGTAATAAGAAGAAATATTAACTACAGCTTAAATTTTATCAAATTAATGAATTAAGCAAATGATTTATAATTATTCTAATGCATTATAAAGCAGAGAGTCGCAAAAAGATCAAAGATGTTGAGATTATTGATAATGAGATTGTCATGTCTAAATCATGTAGGGTAAAATCAATAGCATCAAAATTTAAGATACAAAAGAAAATATTTATTACACTTATCAGAGCTCATGAAAAGTTTAAACTAAATTTCTTGACACGTGTTAACTCCATTCTTCCATTTTTGAAAAACAGTTTCTGAAGTTAAAACGTATAAAATATTTTGCTAAATACTATAAATTTTTCAAAAAACCCTTCAATCTTTTAATTTAATAAAACTGTTATAGCTGACTCATTTCAAATAATTTTGATAGTAGTTTCTCATATATAGACATTTTCCTTTTTCGAACTTTCGTTCTAAATAGTTTTCTTTACTTTGAAATATAATGCAAGACTGGCGACCTTCTACTCCACGGGTACAAACTTTTTCTAATATGAAATGAATAAAGAATCGTAGAAGTTGCCAAGTTAGATTTAATCCCAAACTGACGTCAACAAATACACTACTTCCCTGCCATATTTTAGCAAAGTTTGCTTGAAAAGTCAGCTCTAAAAATAGTTCTGTCTTATTTTACTTTTCAATATTTTGTCTGAATCAAAAAATAAATTTTGGACAAAAACATTTTTCTGTTCACGAGAAGTTCTAACCTTTGGATGTTGTTTGTTCTTCATTGTTACCAAGGAAGAAGCACTTTTAAAAGTATGAAGTTCTTTTTAGAACGTCGTTTTAGGAAAAAAAATAATGCTCTGTTTATTAAATGAAATGAAATAAGTAATTTATTGATATATTCAGCTTAAGCTTCCAACTTTTTTTTTTATTATAATATGAGTATCTTACAAATTTTTAACTGAAGTAAATTGTAAATTCAATATTGGCTTATCTTTTCATTCTCCACTATAAGAATATAAGAGAATTTTCGAAGAATTTTTAGGTTATTTAATTATAAAAATTTTAAATTGTATATAATAAGCGTTTTAGTACTTTATTAATTTATTGATCCGAAGAAAAAAAAGAAGCTACTAATTTTTAAAAAAAATATCAGTTAGGCTGAAAATAATATCAAACTTAACAATTGAATCACAATAATATTTCATGACCCTCTATTAGCTAAATGAAATATATAAGCTAAGTTAACATAAAATAATAAATATTGCTGATGACTGATCTATTTTTTTTTAAAAAATTCTTAATGCAGCACAAAAGATAAGTATAGGAGAAAATGAAAATTTTAAAATAACATATTTAATAAGAAATATAGGATTTTGAGTTCTTCGGTGTTAAGATGTTTCGCTTGTGCTCATGTCCATTAGATTGGTTTCTTGGAATTTTTTCAATTTTAATGCAAGAATTCAGGTCATTATGAATGATGAGATGCTTTTGAAATACTATATTAATTAATGCTGTCTAGCTTTCAGATGTTATCCGTTTCTGTGTGTCTAAGAATGTAAAAACATTTATTGTGGTTAAAAATGATATTTTTCTCAGATAGACTCAGAAACAAAAATTATATCAACATGAATATTATGCAGAAGATTTGCGAAACATTTTGGAACAATTAAGTACCTAAAATTATTACATTGATATAGATTTTTCGGCGTTAATTAAAGTTCATATTTTACTTAATTGCATTTTTAGACTAAAAGTGCTTAAGTATTCACATGATATGCATTATTATATATTTCCACTAAATATATGGATAAATTTTATAAGGAAACATGACAAACTATTTTGAAAGATATCGGTCAAATAACCTTCTAATTAATAGAAAATATATTAAAACAGTTTACATTTAAATTTACATTTATTAAAAAGCATGGAATGTTTTAATATCACTGAGAAAGGTATTTAATTTCCATCAAGTGGAAAAAAATAATGGCTAAGCAGTCCGACTCTAGCTCCGTTGAAAAATTTTCCAAAATGTTTCATCGTCTTTTTTGAAAATAAATTCTAGATATTTTATCTGATCAGATAATGAATATTTTATTAGAAGCAAAATAGATCACAAAATATATTACTAAAAAAGCCAAAGCAATTACAAAATTGATTATTTTAGTGTTCCAATATTTTAACGAAATTCTTAAATAATTTTCCCCCTGCTCTACTCATATATTTCGTAATAAATAAAATTTGCAACAAAAAAGAAAGCAATATAGTGTTTATTCTAGAATGATTATAAAAAGAGCCAGTGAAAAATGTTTGTAAAATTTTGTTTACATTCAGTATCGAAGCAAATTCTTGAGCTGATATTTGAGAGAAATTTTTTTCAAGGCAGCTATATTATATATTTCTGTTTAAAAACTTGTTAGACAGCTGGTTTAAAAACTTGTTAGAAAAGCTCTTTTTTAAAATAACGGTAAAAGCGTATAATGTGCAAAAAATTGTAGATTGGATTCACGAATGCAAATTTTTCACATTTTGAAGCTTTAGAGCTTAAGAGATTTGATTTTGACATTAAAGATGGCAATTTAAAGGCAGAAATTAAAATTAGCATTCGACTTACTGAAAGATAAGGGAGAAAACAATAATTAAATTTAGTGTTTTATTTTGAATATATCAACAACGTTTATTCAGAAACTTGCAGAGTGGAAGGTTGGATAGAAAGAAGCTAAAACAAAATCCATGTTTGTCGAAGTTATTAGCCGTTGTTACACTCCACCAGTATACTTCCTTGTACCTATCCCTGAATTGGGTTATACCTGTTAGTGCAATCAGCCGGATAGGAGTCTCAGAAATTTAGTAGCAAGGACGAAACAGAAGAACTTTGATATTTGAACTGCGAAACATAGATGTACCATTTCACTGGACAAACATTTCACCATGACCTATTTTACGTGTCCTAGTCACCATTAATGAATTCGATGGATATTTGGTTTAGCCGGGATTCAAGTTCACTATTTTTTGATAATAAGAGTTACCCTCTAATTAACCAGGCCACAACGATTTAAACAGTTAGTAGTGAAAGCCAATGTAATTTCATAAAGTATGATTTACTGGATACATGGAGACAGGAAATGAAATATCAAGGGATGAAAATGGCAAGGTACAGGGCAAGGTTGCTAAAGTGCAACAATGCAATAATGCCCAATGCAGATTGATTTTCAGTACAAGCGAAATTGTTTAAAAGCATCGCTACGTTATGTATGCTAGTAGATAAATAGAATATATATATATGTATATATATATATATATATATATATATATATATATATATATATATATATATATATATATATATATATATATATATATATATATATATATATATATATATATATATATATTGTATTTGGGTTAACAATAAGTTACCATGGCATCCATGAGAAATAGGAAAGAAATCATGTGAAGTGTAGGAGAATTGAATGATGCAACCTTTCCTCTCAAGAATCACTTATTATTGCTAATCCTAAGAATGAACATATTTTTTTCTAAGGGATGTTTGTATTTGGAACATTCCTTAGTTCAAGTAACGAAGTTTCAGATTTAACAGTGGGTAATGATTGATGAATTAACGACAATTCAATTAAGTGCATACCGACTTCCACATTATTTGAAATGAAGTTCTGACTGGTCCTCCAAATAGACATAAGATACTCAGACTTATTAAAGTCCCTTATACTGCAGCTATAGCAGATGGCAACGTGTTAATGGAAGACAAATGCAGGCAAAATCCTGCTCACTTGATAGATTTCAGCAAGGAATCATACTAACAAGATGACTAACAAACTTTCTATGTGAACCCAAGAGGTTCCCCAGGTAGGCAAAGACATATTCCACTAACACAAACTCTCCAAGAATCGGAAAGATCCTTCTGAAGTGAAGGAACAGAAAATCCTATCTCCTGATAACTAACCTCATTGACTACATGACTAAAAAGTGTGCTGGCCATCTAGGCAAACACGACCCACTATTAAAATCGATTATCCATTTTTTCAAAGAAACTCTTTCCTCTTATTTAAAAAATCTGTACTATGTGCTTTTTTCATTAAAATGTGAAATATTTTCATATAGTACATTACATTGGTCGATATTCGGTCAATCATCTAGACTATATTCCAGTCATAAAATCTGTTCACAACCTTAATATTCTTTAATTAATTTGAACAGTGTAATGAAACAAAATATCATTATCAAAATACCTGTCGCGCTTCTAGAACACTGAAAAAAAAGTACAAAAGTCTTTCAAAGAATAAAAAATATAAGTTTATTTAAAATTTTTCGGTTTTAGATTAAAATTTTTTTAAATATTGTTTTTTTTAGAACTGCTTCTGAAAACAAGTTTGTTTCGTATTTAAATAGTTTTATAGATATTACAACGATAAGAATAGATGAAAATCAATTTCTTTGTAAAAATTAAATTTATTTTATCTTGTTAAACTTTGGTTACTTCATATTTTGAAGTATTTTAATGTATTTATTATATTAAATGATAACTTTTATAAGCAAAATTTGAAGGTATATTACAATTATAAAAAAAATCTGAATAAATTCAGTGCTATTTGTGATTTATATAAGTTTCATTAGTTTCAATTCTAAGTATAAAATATTGTTCATTATTTTTGTTCTCCCTTCAATCAATTCTAGTCTAAATATTTTGTGAAGTATTTACGTTGTATCTTTAGCTTAAGTCCTGTTTCTGTGAATTATTTTAAGGAAATTAAATGAATGTTACAATCTAAGTATAACACAAATATTGAAATGTTGATTTATTTACTAAAAAAAAAACATTTTAAGTTTTTAGAAAAATAAAAAGCAAAACAATGATATTTTGTCAATGTAAACAAGAAACTAAACGGTTTATTGTTTACATCGACAAAATATCATTGTTTTGCTTCTTGAATGGTTGCTTAGAAAAATATCTCTTGAAAGGAATGATACGAAAACACAAACAAACAATTATGAATACAATAAAAATACAGAATTTGAATAATAATATTTGTGTGACATAAAAGTTGTGAAAATCAAGGTAAACTGATTTCTTAATAACAAATTATCCTTTCAATACTTCATTACAAATATTTTTATAAAAATTACCACCCTATATTTTTATAAAAATATTCTGTGGTAATTTTAATGCTGATAAAATATTCTCAAATGCATTAAGAATATTTTCAGAAGAATAAAATCCATTTACAGTTAAAATTTAAATTCTAAAATATTGTATTTGTATATTGAAATAAATCGAAATTGATGTTAAAATTTTTTTCTTCAAGTTTCTTGAAGACTAAGAGTGAAAAGATGTCCTTATTGAATTGTAATAAAAGTATGATAAGCCATTTTCCTTTTTTGAAAAACAGTCAACAAGTATTTGTACGTATGTGATTAAGAATATTTTTAGGATGTAATTTGAGTTTATAAAATAATTTTATATCTTTAAAAATATTATAAAGAGAAACTTCCAAATAATGTAAGTAACAATTTTTTCAGCAATGCTGTTTACATTTACAAAAATATTTTTAGTGGTTTTAGTATTTTAGTTAGAGTTATGGTTATCAGTATTAATTTAATGCAAGTGCAAACATATTTCATTGTGACGGCTGGACAAATAGCATTAGAAGATCAGTGGCAATTTCTAGCTCTTGTATTATCCAATTCTTAAAACCACATGTAATCATGTCTCTTTCTAGTGAAAAGCTTTAGAAAGATTTAAAACCTTAGTTACACAGCTGGATTTCGAAATAATCGATACAATGCGAGTGATGGAATTTAAAGGTATATTTAAATAAGATACTCATGGTAAAAGTTTAGCGAAAAAATGAAAAAAATTGCTGGAAACTAATCGCAAATTCACATAGAAACAAAGTTGCTACCAAAGGTGTAAAAGGTTTCTCGTTAGAATAAGATTCCTTGAAATTAAAACCAACAGTTCGATAATTATAGCGCATTGGCAATGAAACAAATATTCAGCACCTAATTCCCATTAACTCTACCATTGCAGATTTTTCGGAAGAATTTTTAAAGATGAAGTTAGAAATTTAAGATAAAGAATTGCAGATTCCGCCTTTATTTTCTTCATTTAACAATGTACAAAATTTTACTACAGTTATTTAACAAATTAGAGTATTATTCGCACGTAAAAGATTCAGATTTGAAATTTAAAGTTGAATATTGGACCATTTCGAATCAAATTTACCATGGTCCTGAAAACTATTTGAAAATAAAATTCACTTACATTATAACATAATCAATTATTTTGAAGAATGGCTATATATCCTTGATATTAAATACTTTGATTCACTCAGAAATTTAGTTGTTATAGGGATCAGATTAAAAATCTTAAAAAAGGATAATCTTAAATCTTATAATCTTATAAAAAGGTTTAGTAACTACGCGAAGTAGTATTTTATTGAAACTTGAGAGAAAACAATGATTGTTCCATTAAATACGAATCACCCAAACTTCAGTGTATAAATTGAATGATTGTAAAACTATACCTGTTAAAAACTTGAGTTATAAGAAACAACAGTCTGTAAAGCGGAACTACATTGCTGGACAATTGCTAAGGACGGATAACACTATCATCCATAGCAACCACAAAATGAAAGGAAGCAAAATGTGGAAAATTAGAATAAGAGCGGGATATAGTAAGAAGAAATATGCGTATGCGAATATTTTTTCCACGTCTGTTTATCACGTGATAGCGTTCATAAGAGCTTTAAGTGTTTTGACGCGTGTATACAGTTGTTGTTTCAAGTCCAAATTTTACAGGAAAGATTTAATAGACGAACTTGAAATTTTTGGCATGCCTTCCCGACATCACTTAGATGATTTCATGCGTAGCTGAATTATTGGAAAGATCGAAGAAGGGCGAAAAATAACAGATGTTGCCAGGGAGTTCGACATTGCTCACAGTGTTGTTTCACGGCTGTTGAAGTCATTTAAAACTACTGGAATGTGTAGTAAGTGGCACGGGGGAGGTTTTATTGAAAGTACGATGCCTGCAGAAGACAGATATATCGTCCTATCAACAAAAAGGAACAAGGGCATCACAGCTCAGCAGGTGGCAAATCAGTTACTTGCTGCCTCAGGAAAGCAGATCTCCCGAAAAACTGTTGCCAGACGTTTGAGGGGAGTAGGACTATACGCCCGCAGACCTGTTGTGTGTGTCTTATTGACCAGACAGCACCATACTGCCTATTTGCAATTGTGTTGTGAGCATCGTAATTAATTGGACTGAACAGGACTGGGCATGCGTACTATTCTCAGATGACGGTAGGTTCAGTCTTTCATCGGATTGTAGACGCCAACTGATCTGGCGCGAGAGTGCTACTGCTTATCGTCCAGAAAATATCCAGGAAAGGGACCGATATCCGACATGCAGTGTCATGGTGTGGGCTGGCATCATGATCATTGGCCGCATGCCCCTACATGTGGTTGCGAATTGGACTATGATGGCCCAACGATACATTAATGAAGTTCTACTTCCTTATGTTCGTCTTTTCCGTGGTGCTGTCAGTGATAAATTTGTTTTTATGGACGACGACGCAACATGTCATCGAACACTCGCTGTTCAGGATTGTCTAGACATCGAGAGTATTTAATGCCTCGTATGGCCATCACGTTCTCCAGATCTAAACCCCATTGAAAATATGTGAGATGCTTAGGGAGGCAAGTTGCTGGTCGAAACTCTCCTTCGACAAACAAGAACACCCTCATTCGTGCACTCCCAGAGGGATGGGATAAATTGCCTCAACAGCTGCTGGATAATGTTGTGCAAAGTATGATACGACGTGTGAAATGAAATTCACACGTCGTATCATACTCCATGGTGGACATATCCCGTACTGATACCTTTCTTCAAGGTGCCTACTGACTTTTAGATGCATTGTTCCATTTTTCCTTATCCAGCATCAAATGAACACTTTTTTCTTTCAGCTGTTTCACAGCTTTTGTGCTTTCCAGAACAATAAATATTCTTTATTCTAATATCTGAACAGTTTGACAACTACATTTTATCGTACTAGGTCTCATGTATCGCTTAACGTTATGCTACATTGCAATTTGAGATGCGTCCTTAGCAATTGTCCAGCAGTGTATTTTTACGAAGCCAATCAAAACCAAAATTGAAAATCAAACTAGTAATGTACAGAAAAATTAGTAATATCATTTCAGGTCATAATGAGTAGAAAATATTAGCACAAATTGACTTCTTTTAACAAACAATTGAGATGGAAAGTCTGACTTTATCAAGATTAAATTACTAGACTGTTGTTCCAAGAAACTTTAAATTTATTTATTAGTTTAACTACAGCACAGCCTGGATCTTATTTACCTTCCCTGCAAAATGCCATGTACAAAATTTATTTGGGAAATATTTCAGTATGGACTTGGTATTGGTGATGCTACTGAAAATACTAGAAGTGTCTTTCTCTGATGATTTGGTATATAAAAGTATTTTGTAATTATCAAAACATCTTCTTTAAAGTCAGAACGTTTATAATGCCTCTCATTGTTCTGCTGAGGCTAAAAGTAATTCCACTCTATCTGGAATGAACTTTCTTCAAAAAAACTAAATTGTGTGATAAAAATAAATGTTTTGATAATCATAAAATAGAATACTTTCTGAAATCTTAACTCAAAAGACTGAAATTTTCATTCAATATAGACAATTTAATATAGAAACAAAGGGCCTTAGTTGATTTCATTCCAATGGCTAGAAACTGATATATTGTTCGACATAGATCCGACTATCTTTCAAGCAAGAGAAAAGACTACTATAAGATAGACGTGAGCTCCAGTAGCTCAGTAGCTTCCCATTAAGATAATCAAAGTGAAGCATCATTTGCCACGAGTAGTGATTGGGAGGGTGATCACACATACTCCATTACTGAATTGCAGCATCTCTGTGGGTTAGGGACAAGTCAACGTTGATCTGAGACGTCCAAAGCTCGCCCGCTGGTGTGGCGTAGATATGCAGAGAGAGTTCCAGCTCAGATGTGATCTCTTCACCTAACCGTGTTTCAAAATTGTGAGGAGCTTGATGACGGTCAACTGTTCCAAACCCATTAACCTTAGGGTGCAATCCAGGGCTCACCTACACCATTAAAAGATAGACGTTGTGTTTCAACTTCTGCACATCTAAACTATCTTCCGAGAAATTTACTACAGGTAAATGAAAGAATCAAATTGCACCTTGATAAACAAAAGTTATATGCAGATAAAAAAACAAGAATCTTCAAAATTTTTTCCTTTAGGCAAAATCTTAGTTATACTTCACCCTGTCAGGAGAGCATTAATTATAATCAGTAGTGAACTCATATCTAAGCTCGGAATGCAATAATGTTATAGTGTCTGCAAATTCCCTCTGACTTCTGATATTGGAATCCAAATGAAGAAGACAAAATTCTTGCCAAATATTATAATTCTACATTGAACTACAATCAAAAACGGAATAAATTTCAAATTGTTTCTTACACTACCCTAGTGATTTCTTTGAAGAAAAAGCGATTCATATATCCATTTCAAGAGATGTTCCTAGATCTGAAGGTACTACTTGTGGAACTCGAGCCTATCTATCTTATTCTCCGTCTGCTCTGCAAAGCATGCAGTTGTCATTTGCTGGTGCCAGGATAAGACATCTTACGAAATCATTGAACAGACAACTGAAGAATAGTTTTGAGATGAAATGCATATAATTACTATAATTCTACTAGTAACTGAATATTAGAATACATGCAAATAGAAAATTTCTTTAGTTTTTTTCAAATGTTAATTGAAACATTTTAAGTTTTGTTTTTTAAAATTCAATTTGCATTTTCTCATTTTAGTCTTTTACGAAGCTGTGAGACATTTTGAGTTGTTTTTAAATTAGTGACGTCCAAAATAAGTAACGTGGCAAATGTGGTGCACCACAGGCCATAGATGACAGAGGTTAAAGATGGCTGTGGAGATGCACTTAGGCGAATAGATGAAATACCATTGAACACCTGACCACGCAGATAAAATAAGTGGCTACCAACAGTATGTTCTAAGCACTATTTTGTTGCATCTAGGCCTCCGAAGCAGACGTCTGGTTCATGCACCTATGGTGACTGCTGTTTGTCGGCAAGATATGCTGCAACTGGACGTCCTTTGAATGACTACAGGTAGCGTTTTCAGATGAATCATTTAGATGCTTCATCGGACACATGGACAATGGTGTATACGACATAAAAACTCTAAAAGGAAATATCCTGCATACATATCCTGAACGATCCAGTCGAAAGCATAATGACCTAGGGAATGATTTCTTGGCATTCTTTCTCTCACTCTTCATTGTGGAAGGCACGAAAGATCAATACAAGTACGCATCTGTCTTTGCGGAATATATCCACCCTTATATAGGCATAGCTGTCTCTCAGGGTGATGGCATCTACCATCAGGACAGTGCAAAATACCATGCAGTTGTCAGTGTAAGTGCGTGTTTTGAAAAGCACCAGGATCGGTTTTGTTCTCGCCTGGCCAGTAAGCTCACCTAACTTAAATCCAATAGAGAAATTTTGAGACCCTCTTGATCTGATTGTTCATGGCATGTATCCTCACCCAAGTAATCTAGTGCAGCTAGAGGTGGCACTGGAGTTAAAAAAAATGGACTGGCATGATTAAAATATGAGGTTCATACTCTAGGTTCTTTTGCCACTACTCCGTTTTCTACAAGGCGTTAGTTGGAAAACATTGCATTCTGTAGAACTTAATATTCGTTAAAGAAAAAGCGTTCAGAGGAGTGAGTAACTGAACATGCACCTTTCTGACATAAAGACGACTTTGTTTTCTTCCGGATTAACGTAGACTTTATATCAAATTATAAGCTTTTTCCTTTTAAAAATTGATGCTAGGTGTGAATATTATTTTAATTTTTCTATTATCAGAGCTTGAAATAATCAGTAAAAGAAGCACATGAATTAAAAGTAAATTAAATATTTTAAATTGTAAAAGCTCTTTTGATAGTCATAACTTTAAAAATAAACTGTGTGAATATGAATAAGATTAAAATTTAAGATTTATGTAAAATTTCAAAAACTGATTAACATAATAAAATTATGGTTGAAGTATTTTGACATCTCAAAAATTAAGTCGTCAGAAAAATGAAGGAAAAATGTAAATATTTTTCGTTCAATTACTTACTAATGTTTCTTGCATAAATAAAATGTTCCAATTTTAATAATAATAAATTTTAATTTTTTTAATCTAAGTAAACAAAGATATTCAAAAAAATGCCTCTTATATTTAAAATGATTTGTACAAAATAATGTGTATTCACACTTAATTGTTAATTTTTTATCTCATTAAATAATTTTCTATTTAATGAATTTATATTTATATTAATATTTTAATTAATTTTTATTAATATTATATTAATAAAAGTAATAAATTTTATTTTATATTAATATTTTAATAAAATAACATTTATATTTTAATATTTTAATTAAAAATAATAAAACTTGAAAAATACCATTTATTTGGAACAATTACCCAGCAAACACAAAGATGCCGGGCATCCATCGGGCCGCTGCTGTCAGCCGTCTTGGCCAGCAGCGGCCCGCCGCTATTTGGCCTCGTCGGCTCCGTCAATAAAGTGGTCGTCGTCATTGCTGCTGGGCCGGCAGTACGGTCCGTTGTTGGCCCAACGCCGGGTGGCCATCAATGCCATATTGGCCGCATGTGGCCCATGTAATTGCCAGTACGTGCCCATATACGGTTATCCATCGGCCCTCTGCCGTTTGGCCGACGATAGCCGCTTTCACCGACGTAGGGCTGGTTATGGTTATTTATTTCTATAAATATTGAATTCATTATTTATGTTAATATTGTATATATTGTTAAAGTTAATATGGAAATCCATCAAATTAATACTGAATATATTTTTGTGATTCTAAAAGACAATTGTTATCCATGTAATTGTCAAATATCATTAAGTGCTTTTTTAGTTCTTAATTATATAAAGATTAAAAAAATATGAATTACTAACTCATATTTTAAATCATTTTTTTGAAAATGCTATCTAAATTTTATTGTTTTATTTTAATCTAAATTTTATTTAAATAACTTTTATATTCTGTTTTTAAAATTTTTGTTATTACAGAATTTCATTATTTATAAATTTTTTTAAAAAAATTCTTGTGTAAGCAAGTGTCAATTTATTGCTAAAACTGAACTTGAATGTATAAAAGAATTCCAGTTTTATGATAATTTTATTGAATTATTTTCCAAATCAATTAACTCCATGCAACAAGATGTTGAGAAAAATGATAAAAAGTATAAAGATTAACACTTTTTATTACTTATAAAAATTAAGAAAACAAAGCTATAAATAAGTGAAATGTCTCCATGAACAAGATGTTGAGAAAAATGATACAAAAGGATACAGATTAAGATTTTTTATTTCTTATAAAAATTAACACAACAAAAGCCATATATAAGTGAAATGTCTAAACATTAATGGAATTAACATTTTTTATTTATGATAATATTGAAAATAAAAAAAATATCTATTTTTATTTAGATTTGAATATAATTTTTTCAAATTTTTTTTTAACATTTTTAATTTACAAGTTTTTTCTTTTATTTTTGTGGTCCACCTTCCGAATTAGTACTCTGGAACAAATTTCTCCTTTTGTGAAGATTTTCACTTTTTTGTAATACTCTGAAAATATAAAAAAAAAACAGAATTGTAAAACTATTTCAATTTAATTACAAAAATAGAAACAGCAGGATGTTAATAACAGCCCAGGTAAAAAACAAAAAAATTGAGCTGTTTATATAAATTAGGAGAAACTTCATGCATAACACTTATTTTCTAGTATTTAGGTATTATTTCACAGTATTAATTATTTGAATAAGGAGAATCCAACACAACTATTTTTAAACTTACAATATTTTACAATTAAATTTACAGTCAAAGCAAAACAAGCCAAGCACTTGAATAGGTTGTGAATGCCTATAATAATGTCTATTTTCATTCAGAGTTAATAACTCATAAAAAAAATTACAAATACAATTCTTTTATGATGGAATCTTTTACTTAATTTTAGTTTTATCTCTTTAAAAAAAGGGGAATGGTTATTAGTAACATTATGTCCACAATGAGCATGCTTGGGAACAAAACACTGGGTGTTTTGCGTCATGCTGAGCACCTAATCAGGACATGTGCTTCACAACCCAAGGGCTCTTGGTCAGGAAAATAGGCACTGTAGGCCTTGGCCCATGTAGTCTGTCCTACCAGAATTTAGTTTTATAGTTTATATTCATATTGATATTTCAATATACATACACATTATAATAAATAACATTAAGTAACAAATGAAAAATCAACATTCATCAAATCTGACAATTCTTTGATTAAAAATACAGACAAATAATTGGGTTATATGAAAACAATTTCAGTTGAATGACTTAATAGAAATTCTAAACATCTGACTTCAAAAATTCAATGTAATGTTTTAAGCAGAATTTTACATTTTCAAGGTTATAATAGAATGTAATTAATTTATAACATACACTTTGTATTTCATGCTTTTAAAAAATCATTTTGAACTAATAAAAAATGGTTAATAAAATATTCATCAATGATTACCAAATTATTTTTTACACACAACTACAATTACAGATAAGTAAAGTTTATAAAATCATAGTAATTAAAATAAATATTGATGAATTTTAAAATATATTGATAATTTCGAATTATTTATGCAATATTCTATGCAAAATCTTATTAACGTGGAATTTATTTTTTATACACCTGTGATTACAGATTAATGAAAAAAATTACGTCCATTAATGCAAATGACTTTCAGATTTTGAATACATGCATTCCAGTTGTTGCCCAGTAAATTTACATCACAAGTAATTATCATAATCATGAATTATTTAGAAGTAAAAATGTTTTACAAAACTTTATAATTTTTATTTTACACTAAATATTAAATTTATATTTAATCCAATATTATTAGAAAATAAGTTATTGATTCTGGACTATAGTTTAAATAGGTACACTTTACATTGGAGGGGGAGATATTAGAAACACAATCTTCAAAGCTAATGTATAAAATGAAATATTAGCAACATAGCCATCAATAATAAATATAAGCAATAATTTGTTACTTTACTTTAAAAATAATGTTGTTGTTGTAGCATGTCCCTAAAGGTCAGCAGTGCTAGACAGGTCCATGACGTTGTACACTCTACAATAATCCAAAACCAGAAGAGGGTCGTCAACCAAGTACTACCTGACAAAAAAATATTACCTATATTTACTTGCTAATAGAATTTATAATTACAATTATTTGTTAATATTATATACCATTATAATTATTTGAAAGAATTATATTATTTACAATTATTTGTTAATACAAATAATTAAAAAAATTGTAACACATTGAAATAAATTATCTGGCTTGTAATTACCAATGATATTGAAAAATATTAAGGAAAAATTTGTATTTATGGTTAGATGTGATCATTGATCGAGACTACATATAACCATAAAATACCTATTAAAGGTCACTTTCCAGTATAATATATTTATACCATATGTTATTGATAAAAAAATTCTATAACAAATTCAAGTTCTGCAAGAAGCCAGAAAAAGGATAAAACGTATAAATAAAGAAGACCTAACTATTTCCTTTATGTAATTGGGCAATACTATTTTCTTTTCTAAGTTTTGATTTCATAATCATTTGCAATCCATAAACAGCTGATCCATCATGTAGAACAGTTGTAAAACATATCCAACATGTTAATGAATGATATATTAATTTTAAAATATTAAATGCTTAACTGATAAATAAGATTAAACTTAAATTATATTCTTTCTCTAATAAAATGATTAAATTATTCTCAAGATGGATATCACAAAACTTTATCTCTTTGATAACAAGTGGTGTTTTGAATAATTTCGACCTATATCTGGGCTTTAAGTTTAATCATTTTATGTTATAAATTACAAAAAGAAAACCAACAAACAAAATAATATCAACTATCAAAAATGACTTTAACCATTTCTGTAAAATACTCAAATAAAACTCACAACAAAAGAGATATCGGGAAATTAAAAACAGTCAATAAATTATATATATATATATATATATATATATATATATATATATATATATATATATATATATATATATATATATATATATATATATATATATATATATATATATATATATATATATATATATATATATATATATATATATATATATATATGTAAATGTTTGGAAGATTAACCTAATTATGCTTACTATATTAAAACAATAAAATAAACATGGAGTTGTTGAATTTATTGTTAAATATTACAAATTGTTTGAATTTATTGTTAATTCATACTTCAACTTTTCAGTCATAAATAAAAACATAAAATATGATTTTAAATATAATAAAGTATGTAAACATAAGAGTAGTTACTAAGCTGTTACATCTGACAGCATTCTTTACATGGAAATAGTTAACATGCTACACAACTAATTTAAATAATAACAGTTGTTCCATATGAACATTTTTTCATAAGCATTAATCAACCATAGAATTCCAGATGTTTTTTTTTTTAATTTGTGGAAATAAATCTGTCAGATTCCTACAGAAATTTTCAAATTTACTATTTTCAGTACTGTATTTTCAAGTTTTAGATGCAAAAATATTTCTCTAAGAAATCCACAATGATTTTAATGGTTGACATGGTTATACATAAAAACCATGTTATATATGCAATAAAATATTTTGTAATGTTTATGGATTGAAAAATTTTTCATTCCTTAAAACAGATCTTTGAAGAGTATTCAAAATTTAAAACCACGAATCCTTATAAGACAAAATATTTCGTTCAGTAAAAATTGACTTAAAAATAATAGTAAATAAGAAAGCCTTTTAAAAATAAAATAATTAAAGTTTATAAGGAATTCACACACAATTTATTGATCATAAATGCTACAAGATCCAATATTAATTTATTGAAAATAAACATCTAAGGGCTTTCAAGTAGAATATTTTTAGAGTGTCATTTATTTCATAAACTTGCTTCGTAAAAAACAAAAAATGTAATAAATACGTTTAAGCCTTGTAGCAATCGAATTCGATTTAAAAAAAATTGAGCATTGAAAAATTTATTTTACTAATTGATTAAATATAACTAATATATGGAATGAAAAAATGCTTCTGTCCATGATACATTTTTCTATTCCCCACACGGTAATGAAATTATTCTAAAACATACAATGACAAACATTTTCCAATGTCTTTCTCTTGTTGTCAGGTTATCAACAGTTTATAGTTTTCTTAACAAATAATTAAATAATATTTCAACATAAAAAATGTATTATTCTTGCATCATTCATAACAATTCTATCCTGATATAAACAACAATAATAAATGCGTACTTACCTTATATTTCTCTTAGCTCACAGACACAACATCGAAAATTCCGCCATTCCACATTAATGGCTGACGCTGACTCAAGCATTTCGCAGTATCTGACGTCATACTGTCATGCGGTATACACAATAAATGTGAAAATTAGATTTCTTTCTGAAAAATTGTTTTTAAGGGGTTTAAAAAGTAAGAAGTTAAAGGAAAATTAATTAACATCACAAAAAAACAGTTATTTGGAAAAAATAGTCTTTGACGATAAAATAAAAAATAGCGCTACAACTAATTGTCTTAATTTTGCTGGCCAACAGCTTCAGGGCCAACAATGGCCAGAATCTGTTGGCCCACCTCTTATCATCCAGCACCGGCCCGGTTTATTTTGGCCAGCACTCATCCGTGGCCGTAATGGCCGGAGCTGGGCCATCAAACAACCATCAGCGGCTTGCCGTGGCCAACAGGAAACCGGCTTGGCCAGCAGCGGCCCGGATTTTTGCCGGCAGTTTGTGTTTGCTGGATAAGAATCTTTCAAAATATTTATTAAATAAAATGATTTCATACAAAATACTATCGAACATTTTCAAAACAATTACATTTTGCATTTCAAATATCTTTTTTACTCGTAACTAAATAAAATTTGGAAGACAGTTAAACAAATCAAAATATAAGAAAATTGGTTATACAAATGCTTCAGTGTCATATTTTAATTCTAATCATGTATTTTTACGTTATATGATTATCCTAACACACACATTCCCTGAGCAAAATTTGAAACAGCTATATTGAATGCAATTTATTTTATCATTTCTTCTTTATCTTCATTTCCTAATTTGCTAAAGTCAGAAGGAAAAGAACATGTTTTACAGATTCTAGCGTTTCTCCAAAAAATTCCATGAATATTAAAACACATCGTGTTCGGAGTTGGTATCTAATCAATTTAGTTCGAGAGAAAAGTTACATAAAAAGGATTAGAGTTTTCCAGAATCCTTCACCCCCATCTCACAAAATTTGTGTTCTTGCAGAAATAGCTGCGAGGAATGAAGAAATATACAAAACAATTACTCGCTTCATTTTTTTTAAAAAATATGTTTATTTCAGTTATGTAAAGAAATTTTGAAAAAGAAGAAAAAATAATTTTTTATTTGCTATTACATAACTCATCTTTAGAAGTAAACATTGAGCTTTTATTCAAGCTTCATCTGTTTTTGTTTAGAGAGCAAAAACAACTTTTTATCTGCATGCTATTTCGAAAAGAATTTTAAGGAAATTTAGAATTTTCAATAACTATTTATGAGGATCTATTTGTTTGATATCTGATGCATGTTATAAATATTTTACATTTCATAAAATAAAAGTATTGTATAAGTTATAAGTGCATTAAAAATTGTTACAATATTTTAATCATTTATTTAATATCGTGTCAAATCATTCAAAAATTAGTTATTTTCAAATATGTGAAATATATGTTTGGAACTTTTGTTATATAAATATAAATGGTTATTTAATTGGTAAATACTTCCAAATTGTTGATATTAAGTTGTTATGATGATTTTTTGAACTAATATAATTTACAAGGCAATATTATATCTTAAAAAACAAGTGAACTTAATTAGATAACTTACGTCTTAATCTACCCTATTTAGCCTTTCTTTCTCAAAATTAAATGAATATTTATGGAAGTTATAACTATAAACATTTCTAATGAAGGTAAACTATTACTATAAATATTTATTGCTAGGAAATTCATTTACTAAAATATTTATTACTATGAATATTCAAAATAAATTTGGTATAAGCAATAGATAGAAATATAATGTTAATTCTTACATTTCATTAATATTAAAAAAAATTTAGATAAGGAAATGAAACATATATAAATTATAAAATCATTCTCTAAAATATTTAAAAATTCACACTTCATTGTTCAAATTATATTTGCAGTTAATTAGAATTCATAATAATTTTAAAAGATGGATTTAATGTGCTTGAAAGAATAAATTCAGAATTGCTTTAGTAACATAAACCTTAAAGATTTTTCACCCACCCACTAGCACCATTGACTTTATTAGTGTATAAGTTCTTTACCAGTCAGTTGTCGGTGACTTCTTCTATTGTATTATACAATATTTTATGCATAAGACATGAAAAAAGAAAAATACGAAATAATTATTTTGGTGAAAAAAGAGATTTAGGATTAATGATAATTTATTCGCCACCTCTACAATAATAATAAAAAATTAGGATCTAAACAACCAATCACAGAGCAGATTACTTCATTTGTTATTGTTTTGCAGCTCCATACAAATTCAGTAACAGTGTGTTGACTTAGGATGCAAACAGCATCGAGTTTGCTACAATTTAATTATGCACTAAATTAACTTTCTTATTTTATTAGAGTTCAAAAGATTTTAATAATTTGCACAAATTCAACTCTTTTTAAAGTAAAATTGTTTGTTAAAACTTGTTTTCATGGTACAACATACTATTTAAAATTTAAATAAAATCCTTATTTAGTTCAATTTCTTAAATTTTTTATAAATTAGAACAATAATTGCTATTTTCACTAAACTTTGTTCTAAACAGAAGTATACAATCATCAATATAATCCTGAATCTAAATAATTGATTACTCTTTTGCATTTAATTCTTGATAGCATCCATCCCATGCTCCACAGTTGCTATTGATATGTTCATTCTATTGTATCTATGCTCAAAAGAATACAATTCTATAATGCACTGTGATTTAAGTTTAAATTTAATAAATTTATATCTCTTTTATTTTGTCCAATCAATTTAGTAACAAGCAAAGTTTAAGCCATGTTTAACATCGTGCCGAAAAAATCGGAATGATATCCATGAAGTCAGAATTATTCTGAAGCTATTTTATTAATATTCGTAAAACACTATTTTTAAAACTGTGGCAAAATTATTTTCCAAACAGGTCTCTAACCCCATTCATTTATATTGAGATAATGGAATGTTTTTAAAGGTTGGTACAGTTCTATTCTATATTAGTATTTCTTGTTTCCGTAATTGTCTTCAGAACTAAGCAAATATTTTGCTTTATCTACAACTTCTAGTACTTCTTCATGTGTTAAGAAATGAAATTTCCCTTCCCATTTCTTATAAACTTCGAACAGTTGGACAATCAGAGTTCATACGAAATGTGAAAATGTATTGCATTTTTGAATGTATTCTGCAACGTTGTTAAGTACAAAATTTACTTTCTAGAAGTTATTAGGGAATAAATGCAATGGAATTATTTTGAATATTATAATAATATTTATCACTTAAAGGCAAAAATTTTCTGCAGCAAAAATTATAAAAGAAGTTAATGAATTATTCCAAATTGATAACAAAAAATATTCTGGAAAAGCATATAATGATATGAGGAAGAAAAATTACAAAATTAGCCAATCTTCTGATAGAAAATTCTATAGAGTTGCTTATAGCAAGAATGAGAACAAATAATTTTTTTTACAAGCACACATGGAAGTTAATAATATTTTCTTTCTATATTGCATAAATATTTCTAAATGGAAAATCTAGAAAAAACTCATCTTATTTTTTTAATTTAATGAGTTCTAAAAGCATAGAAATGATTATATCATGTTTGGCTACTTGCTCAGATCATATCAAGATTAATTTTTTACTTCCCAAAGAAGATAGAATGAAATGCTGTGTTTTTTGTAAGATTTTCGTACTCTGTGTTTAGAAATATGTCATTGCCTGATTTGAAAAAGAAATCTTTTCATAGGTAAAAAACTGTAGCCTAAGATTCTATTTTCAAAGATTGTTTATTTCTTGCCTTGTATTTGCTTTTTCTAGGAAAGAGCAAAGGTCATACAAACTTAAATTCTTGAAACGTACACGAGGCTTTATTTCCAACATATGACTTAAAGAATGGAACTATTTCTATTCTATTATTTTCATTTTCTATGTGACACGTTCAGTTTCAATCACATCAGACGATTATTATGTTTTACATGGATAAAGCATGTGAAGGAAAATATTACCAATCATGGAGAAATATGTAGCGCAATAAATCGAAATTGTTAATAATAATTATTCTTAAAAATAATATCTTTTAAAGAAAAAATAATGGATTTAACAAATAAAAAATAATAGAATTTTTAGTTACTGGAAAGTAAATCTCTTTTGATTTACATTTTTAGAAAGCTTTTCATTAGCCTTCTATTGATAGACAGTTTATAAAGTGATGCCCACTAAAAAGTAATGCATTTAAAATAACAAAAGTGAAGTAAAGTGTACAGTACATTTTGAAATGTTTATTCTAAGTGCAAAAAAAAATATTTAAAATTTTTTCGTTTTTAGAATTGATATAGATTATACATAAATTGCTACGTTACATTTTTAGTTGTTTATTTGTGCCAATATAAAGTCGCTAAGCATCTGCCAAGTACCGTATAATTTTAAACCAGGGTTAAGAGACAAAATAAATAACTCAGTTGATTATCTTTTCTTCATGCTAACCACTATCAATAAAGAGACATTGCATAAAGTTTTTAACATACATAGGCCTTCTAAGCACGAAGATCTTCACTTGGACATCAACATGCAACTTCCATGTATTTAGAACAACTCCTTTTTCTACCAGTTATCTCGAACTAAGGATTTGTGCACTCATTTTAAATAAGAACTATGCACAATATTTTATCATCACTTAATAATAATTAAATCTGCAGTTAATACTTTGAAATATAGAAGCAATTTATATAGCGAGTTTAACAAGTAAATTATTTCCTTATCTAAATATTTCCTAGTTAATGAACATAAGTCCAATAAGAGCTATAAACAGTGTATTTAATTCCTCCTGGTTTGATATTTGGTAGGCGTTTACTGTTCATTATACTACTTACCATCCATCAATGACAAATACAAAAGATATAATCAGCAAGAGCAAGTAATAAATATAATAACAGTATAATTAATTAATATATTTATATGAAAAAACAAAATGCTTATTGTAATTCCTTTTTAATAAAATGAAATTGTTAGTTAATTTTAATACACAGACGGAATTGAAATCATTGTTATATAAAGATAAATTGTAAATAAGTAAAACATCTTCAGTATATATATGTAATGAAAATATAACAATATTGTTTTGAACTTGATTTTAGTTGATAGTTTTAGAAGTATACATGAATGTAAAAATGACATTTATTTTAGCACTTTTATAAGAATTTATAATTTTTATTGATTGTAAAATTTGTTAAGATTTAGTTTTAATTGAAAAGATGGTTACTTAAAAATAAAAAACAAATTCAATATTTTTGTGAAAATCATTTTGTCAGCTTATAGTGCTTTGATTTCTCAAAGATTTTCCATTGCTGGAAGGTCCTAAAACCACGTTATATATAATTTTCATAAATTAATATGATTGGCTTTAGCTATATACCTTGATCCTCATACATGATTTTCTGCTCAGAATAACATTTTTAAGGAATTTTAAAATAAATCTAAAGATTTTACTTAATTTTTGATCATAATTAGTAAAATGTTTTCTAAATTTAGCAGGACGATTCGTGGAAAGGTGGATATTTATTTTGCGCAATGCCATCGATAGTCAGTAAAGTCCAGGAATTTAATAAAGGGTTAATTTTGTCAACTAGAAAAAAAAAACAAATTCATAGCTAAAAGTGAGATTTAATTTTTTTTGATGGAACTAACATTATCCTGCTATTATTTTAGAAATAGAGAGGTACAACTTATTAGATCTGGGAAAATTTATAACCAAACAATGTTATGTAGATAAAAACAGTATAGCAGACGGACGAGTAAGCAAATAGATTATTTTTATATGCACATTGTGTAATAGAACAGTCCAATCAGGTTTAATTTACCAATTTTTAATAGAAAGGCATAGAAATTTATTAACAATAATAAACAAAAATACTTATGATAGATTAATAATTCTTATTAAATAATGTAAGTATTTCTGTGAAATTAGATAATAGTTTAAACAATGTGAAAAACAGGAAAGTACATTAAATGTGTACATGAATTCTTATTGATATAGACATGGTTAACAAATGGTTTTAGCTCCTTTAATACACAAACGAATCTTAAACACTCGATATATTCTTAACAAAATAATCTGCATTATATATTTTAGGAGTATACTTACATTAATTTAAATAACTTTTTCTCCAACGGTGGGTACTTGGGTGACGAACCCTATGCCTCAACACAGCCAGAAACTGCTACTCATTTGGGGTTATCCAGCGAGTACCTGTGAATCAAGTCATTTAGGAGAGTAACATTGCCCGCGCCCTACCACCACAAATCTGTTGATAGGGTGGGCCACATTCATACACTATCACAGAAGACAGGACAGAGAAACACTGAGAGAACAGAGAACGAAAGTAACACCCATGCCCGAACTGGGATTCGAACCCGGGACCCACAGCTAAGGAGTCAGGAACGTTAACCACTCAACCAACGGTGGGTGTGGATTGTAATATAAAATATAAGTATATTGCTAATATAGCAATGCAGAACAAGTGAATTCATCATACTAAGCATGCATTTTGTTACTATAAATTTAAGTAAATTAAAATTTCAGTAATAATTTCATTCTAAAAATGATTTTTTAAGGAAATTTTAAATAACGCTAACATTATAAAATGAAAGCAAAAAGAAAATGTGATAATATAAAATAAAAGTTGTAAATCGGAAAAGTTACTGATTGTCACTTATTAATATTTATCGTTCTTATTTGCTCATGAATATTGATTATAAAATATAGAATGCACTTATATCTAGACAATGAGAAAGATATGTATTTTTATAATATCAAAATAACAAACAATTAATAGTTTATTAATTTTTATGGGTTTTAAAACACAATTAATACTTTAGTACAACAAGTTTATAGTTAATTAATTTTAATATAATAGTTTATTAATTTTAAAATAATAGTTTATTTATTTTTATGAATTTTAAAACACAATTATTACTTAAGATAATTATAAATCTTACTTATGCAATTATTAATGAAATTATAATTGGATTTTACATTTATTCATGTGTATTTATTAAATCTTATTCTCCCTATATTATATGAGAAGTAAATTAAGAAAACTACAAATGACTTTATATCTTGTATGTCATAACCAAAAAATTGGGTTATCCTTTACAAAAGCCTTATATCGCCTGATATTGAATCATCGTCATCAGTTTTCTAGAGCAAATGATTTTAGACATGCAACTGAAGCGAAGTGATTAAATTGGATAAAAGACATATTTCCAGCTGCTTGTAATAGACGTGATATTAATTTTTAAACACAACGAAGGGAGGAGAGATAAATTATACTTTTTAGAAGACTTATATAGGTATGTGATAAATGAGATAAAATATAGATATTCTATGATGATTTAAAATTCTATAGTACATTTTGGAATAAATATTTAAAAAACGATAAGTTTTTTCATTATTCTAAATTTTTTTCATTGCATGATATATATATATATATATATATATATATATATATATATATATATATATATATATATATATATATATATATATATATATATATATATATATTTGTAATATAAATTTGTTAGAAATCATATTTTAATATTACATTTTAACCCTCCAGTTAAAGCTATATTTACCTTTATATTTATTGTAGAAAGAGTTCGGTAAATTCAAAATTGCAAAATGCTTAAAGTTGCTGAAGGAATACAGAAAAATTACTATTTATTTTTAAAAATTGAAATGAAATGAAATTTTAAATAATAATTGGATGATTTTCTCAATATAAAATCTTTAATAAAATAAGTAATAACTTTTCTAAAAATATCTTCAACTATATAAGCATATTTCAATAAATTAATAAAGTAAAAATAATTATTTAATACGTTAGACAAGAATATTAATTACTACTTAATAACTTTATCAAAATACTCTCGAAGAAAACAAGTTTCCTTAAGGAAACTGTAGATGCAAAAATATTTTTAAATATTTAAAAATATCCAGTCATTAAAAAATCAACAATGAAGTAAAATATGTATAAATACTTGTAATTAGTGGCACTGTGAAAATATTTTTGTTGTGAGAAACTCTTAAATTGCCAGTTTTTATTCGTAAAATTACTGAAAGAATAATATTAGTGAAAAAATAGTTGAGCCATTAATTAGAAAAGTTTCATAAAAGAAAAATCTTTAGAATTTATTTGCATAAATTCCAATAATATATGCATTATATTTGTAAGATGAATAAACTGCTTTTATCAAATATTAACTAGATTACCACACTCAAGATCTTGCTGCTTTAGTAATGCTAATAATAAATGACAATAATATATTATGAAAAGATTTACATGAATTATTTACAAGAGATTAATTGAGTATTAGTGTTAAGAAAAAATGAATTTGATTATCAACATGAAGTATACCCAGTTTTTTAAAACATCCTTTTCTAGTTCAATCAAAAATTTTAGTTCTCTGTAGAGACGCATATATTTTTGTAATAATCTCATAATATAAAAATTGCTCTTTGCTAAATGATATTTTATATTAAATTTTCGTGTTGAAAAGTGAATAAAATTGGCTTGCAGATTATTTTATGACGATTTTCATAGGTATTATACTTGATTAATAAAAATTTATAATCATAAAATTTAATTTAATGAATATCAGAATATCCAATATAATTCAGTGGTTTTTTTCTTGTAAAATTAGCCTAAGAATGTTTTCAAAAATATGTTTTGATATCTTTTTAACGTGGAGTGAAAACTGGGAAATGTGCATACTAATTTATTTGATAAAATATTTTGTTTTCAAAATTTAACAGTTTTGATTTCATTTTTCTAAGTATTCTTTTCTAATATTTTGTGTGAATTGCAAAATTACCAGAAGTTAAAAATTAAAAAACCCTGTCAATTAATAAAGATAATTTAAAATTTCTTAATAATCGTTTAAAAATGAATAGTGAAACAAAATACCACACTTCGTATGTTGTTATTGAAGAGGAATAAAAAACTATTGGTTAATGAAACTAAAACACAGTTGGAATTTTATTTTTAATTAATGCATAATGTTACATTTATTAATAACGAAATTTCATTGTTTTTAACATATAACTAATTTTCTTTTAGTTTAGAGTGATATATATATATATATATATATATATATATATATATATATATATATATATTTCTTGCTATATATATATATATATATATATATATATATTGAGTGTTTAAATCTATGCATACTTTTGGTTCGCTCCTTTTTTTTCCTGTTTTCGTGGATGATTTATAACAGTTACGTCATTTAATCCAGTGGATATAATCAAGAACTTACTGTATGTCAAATGATATAAGAGAAAATACAATAGTGTTTAACTTGATGTGTCTTAAATAATGATAAATTTTCTAATTTTGTACCTAACTTAACTTTGGTTCTTAAAATATTTTTTTATGTATTTACAACAATAAAAATATTATGAAATACAAGATTTGAAGCAAAATTTTTAAACTTAATGTAAGGAAGTAGATATTAGCAGCAACATATATGCTTAGGCATAAAAGAATCCAAAAAAACTTTTTTTCAAATTTTCGAAACTCTTTTAAAATTTACTTCAAAAGTTCAGATTGTCTCTTCTCAACTTTACACTCATATAAATTATGTGACATATATGTCTTTATCAGCAATAGTGATAGAAGAGCAATGATATGAAATTTACTTAAATAAAATTAAAGTTATAATAATAATATAGTAAAATTAAATAAAATTAATCTCATTCATCATATCAGTTATTCAACATTGATAAATATTGATTGAAATAAACATTATATTAATTTGATTGAACACGTAGTTTCTATTGTTTCATTTATACTCTTTAAAAGGAAAAAAGTACATCATCAATTTACCATTTATTCCATTAATCCTTCCATCTATTTTCCTAATAGTATGCACTACACACACATATAAAATATGAGCCAATATATATACAGATATTCATTATCATTAAGCATGTGAAAATTATTAAAATAGTGTTTTTTTTTTATTTCTACAATGATTATTTTGTGTGAACTTATTTTTTCATTGCCAAAATTATTATATAAGTTGGTTTTTCATTGTTACTTTTTATTGAAACACTTTCCAAATTCCTTGCTATTGTTAAGGAAAAAATGATGATTTGGTTAAGTTTATTAGTGATAATTTTTAATCAAATCAATTAGTTAAATGGGAAATTGAAAATATATTTGGAGTTAAAGACTAAACAGAATATGTTGTTAAGATAATCAAAATTTAATAATCTAAATTAAGTACGTATTTAGTATTTTAATTCTACGTTATCGTTTGTTAGCAATTGTCATTCACATAGAATACAATATTTTAACTATAAAGATGCATACTTCATCAGAAGAAAAAGTGGCACTGAATTCTATGAAAGTATATACGTGAAAAACATTGATTTCATTTCTTTAGAGCTCTTTTAAATTCCAAGCAAATTTATGTTACTCCTCAGTGAAGAATGTTTATTATCTAGACCAAAAGTAAACAAGAAGAATGGTGGCTCGCAGGTATTTTTTCCCCCTGAAGGAATTCGGTTTCCGATTTTTCGGTTTATTTTGGGACGAAAGATAAGTTTGAAAGTGGGTGATATCTGATTTTTCAGGAATAAATGTCGATAAGGTTCCAATACTTCTCTCCATTTATACAGAGAAAGTCAAGGGGTATTTTGATAAAAGGTAATTTCTTGAGAAAAATGAAAAATAAATGAGGGAAAAAATTAAAAATTCTAATAATAAACTATTTTTATCTATTTTTTCTGCTGTCATGATTTAAGCTATTTTGAAACGTCAAAATAAGGAGATGATAAAAATATTCTAACTTTTAAAATGTGTTATATATTTTAAAATTTATATCTATAAATCTATGCAACCACATTTATATATTAAATATTGATTTTTATCAAATAATATTAGTTTTTTTTAAAGAATTGCATTTTACTTTATATTTTATTCTGTATTCAGAATCTTTGCTCTAGGTAAGTTAGTATAAAAATAGATTTTTTAGTAGATAAATGGTACATATAATGTAAATTATTTGCTTCATCATATGTTAGAAATTTTTCTTTCTTGTATATAAAAGATATTTTGAAAGAAATTGGTTTTCCCATATTTAGAATCGTATTATGTAAGATATATTTTTCAAAATGATTCCATATGAATTTTAAAATTATCATTAGTAATTAGTCATAATACTTCCAAATCAATTTAAGTTTTCATTTGTTTAACATTAATGAACGAAACAATATGAATACAAACTTACTGTATTTTTAGCATTTTCTATTTTACTTGAGTAAATGAGTATCCTAAATGATATATAGAAATAAGAAAGAATGATCTGATAGTTAATTGCAAATTTTGTTACATCCTTTTAATATACATATAATTTCTGAAATTCAAAGTTTATATATATATATATATATATATATATATATATATATATATATATATATATATATATATATATATATATATATATATATATATATATATATACATATATATATATATATATATATATATATATATATATATATATATCTTCTAGGTAACCTAGTGGTTAGAAGATCTGTCTTCCATCCTGCTGGGTTGGGTTCGATTCCCATTACCACCAAAGACTCACCGAGTACATGCGATATACTTGCTCATTAAATCTGTGGATCCAAAAGTCCTGTGGTCGGTCATTGAGCAGTTACTATATGTATAATTGTCAGAAGAAAAAGTAATCCCCCTCCAGATCAAAGTCAAAATAAGCAAGTAGATTCTCTGGTGGTGCCATCTATTGGATGAATCTTAAAGACTTATTTTCACGTTCGTGTTTCTCTGATTAAACGAAAGATGCACCCTTTTGACTTTTTAATTTTGCTTAGCTGTCAGCTAGTGAGCTTGACTTGTCAAAGTGTTATAAATAACAACAGCATACATGTCCGGTTCAAACCTGAGTAGGTGCTTAAAAGAAGTCCCTATTTCCTTTCTTTGCGACCCACCACCAATGAAAAGTTTTTCCGGAGAGCAATTTACGTGGTGAATGTTAAAATATTTTAAAGCGCCTTTGACAGATAGGCTGTAAGACGAATGGTGTCCAATCAAAGCGAATGTAGGCTCATCATAGCCAAGTAGTAGGACAACGCTATTCAGAGCTGAAAGTTAAATTTTGATCCAGCCACATTTGAACAACGGGAGACGGTAGTTGATTTCTGTATACACATTTGTCACGGTGAGTGCTTGAAACACTTTTGAGTTGAGATTCCTCGTCTTTAGCATGTGAATATTGCACACTGTGTATGAAAAATCCTAACCGAGGCAAATTAAAATATGTGTATTAAAATGCCTTCAAATAGGCTGTTATATGTACAATGTCGATTTAAAATGGTTTGAAAATACGCGAAAATAATCAAAAGCCGAAACGACTTCGAATTATGAAACAAAAGACTCGACGTGTTCTAGTGCAGAAATAAGATCCTTTACCTTGTAAATTAGATTTTAATTTTTAAAATGAGAAACATTTCAGGTATAAAATTTTTAACTTTATTTTTATTTTTAAGTAGAAAAAGTATTTATAATTGTAACAAATTTCATATTTTTTCTGTTAAAAATCGTAATGTTCTGTTCTCTTTGCTTTTAATTGTTTTAATTTTCTTGGATAAAATATTTTTGAGCATGTATAAAAATTTTTATTTTACGTTTAATATCTTCTCTTAAGGATAAAAGAAATTGCTACATTACTTTATTAAATAATATTGAATGTCAGACATTGGAACCCCGAAGACAGTATGAATATTTTTAAAGTGAACACAAACAGTTGTTAATAATTTATTCTACATATATCTTTCTTATTTTTCAAGTGATTAATGTCCCTAATTTTATTTATCATGAACTTTTTTTATATAAATGAAAGAAAAAATTTAAATGTTTTGTTTCATTTAACAAATTTTGAGAATAAGTGAATAATATAAAAATAATGAATAATTTAATGAATCAGTAATAGTTCTTCAATCTTTTTAACTAATAATTACTATATCACAGACAAAACTTAAGATTTTATCTAAATAAAAGATAAAAAAACTGTATTTTAAGACGCTTATAAATAGTAAAATCTGTTGACATGTATATAAACTACTATCTAAATTGTACGTGGAAGTATAAATATCATATTAATACTTTGAGAAAGCATAAATATTTATTTACTTATTTAATGTGCACAAACACTAATTTTGGAAATAATTATTATAATACAACTATGCTTCAAGATCAAGTGAATTTGACATCTTATTAGGCATCTTATTATCTGAAGGTTCACTGGCTTGTGCATCATTTTCGAATTTGCTGTCACATCCAGAAAAAAAACAATGACTCACTAATAATTAACATATAGACTCCTTTAATTTCATAGTTTGTAGACAAGATACTGTGTCTAACTTGTTAAATTCCATTCATATATTCAGTTATTTGATTAGTTGACCTATTATGCGAAACGTGCTGAAATACTTTTCTGAGAAAAAGAAATAGAAAGTTCCAAAATTAGGCTAAATAATGTTAGACATTGAATATATCCCATAATTTTTGGTCCAAGAACAGCATTTATGTGACCCACGTTAAATTCAAAATGAATTAACTTTGATAGACATTTTTGAAAGTTGAAAAATATATGGAAATAAAAATTACAGGACAGCAGGAATTTCATTTTTAGTTAATTAACATTCCGCAGCATTTAAGAGCACTCTATTTTAAATGGTTCGTAGTCAATTTTAAGAGTTATTTTATTTCAATTCAACATTTAAGTGAGATTTATAAAATCATTAAATAAAATTACTGTGAAAAATAAATTGTAGTTATATGTATTAAGAGAAATACATTTGTTTTCGACTATTGCAAAAAACCTGTCTAGACTTAAAATTCATTTATTTTAAAAAAAATAAGAATATTATTGCTGTATTTTTAGCAAGGTAAAAACTTAGTTTTTCCTTAACATACTTAAAATATATCTGCGGATATTTTTTTAGTAAAAAAGTTGCGTCATTATTTGAATTTCGTTATCATCATTTCTTCAAGTAGAATTATGTGCGATTCCTAGGCATAAACTTTGAACTTTGGTATTATAGATAGTTTCTAACAAAGAGATATTTTAGCATCAATTTGATTAAATGAACTAAGTTTAATATGAACTATGTTAAAAAATAATTTTGAATTGTTTACTAATCTATATCTCATTAATATAACTATGTTTAACACTTTCTTATTATTACCTAAACTAGTATACTAAAGGAATATTTTTATCAATACCAACGAAATTATGTATAAGATGTTTATTTCAGATATTATAAAAAAATTAATTACTAATGAAATAAAATTTATTCAGTTAATTCTTCTGAATTCAAGTACATGCTATCTTAAATAAAATGTCTGTCCGAAAGAACGTTGTAATATGACTGTTATATAAAATATGGATAATTTAATTTCAAAAGAAATATTTTTTTAAATGTACTTTTTTGTGCAACAAAGAACAAAATCAACTCGTTTATATAAATAGTTTGGGTCACTTAATATTTCATGAATTGGAAAATAACATTTGCTAACTTCATAGAGTCACTTAACAGTAGCTAAAAGTAAAATATTAAATATTATGTTACAATCATTTAATATTACAGTTAGACACTTATATAACTTCAAAAATCTGATTGTAATATAGGTCATTTTAAAATCATTTATCATTTTAAAACTGGTTATAAATAATCACTTATCGTTTTGAAATTGGTTACTTTGGAAAATATTCATTATCGCTGTTTTCTGTGATGCCATTATTTAGAATGTGGTGAAAGATATTTTCTTTCTACTTTAAATTCATTTGATGAATATGAGATCTTGTAAAAATGACATCTGTTTTAAAATAAAGGGCAAAAATATAGTTGGTAATCAAAAAAATAAATTAGTAAATAATATATACTTTAGATAATATATTAAAGTCTTTATGGGTGATATCTTATTTTTTCTAAAAAATTTATTGATTACATAATGAATTCCTTTAAATGTTTTCCTAAATATTAATACATATGTGTGAAAAATTTCCTTTTTGATTTACTAGATGCTAGTTATGTCCTTTACAGAATTATAATATGAGTAATATGGTTCTTACAAAGAAACAAGAAATTTATCATTTTGCAATGATTGAAGAAGAAAAAGAAAACAATGATTAAAAGTTAAAATGTTTCTTTTTTATACACATGAGGGTTGAGTATGAATTTTTAATACTTATTTGACTAAAAAGAGATTTAAAATTTAATTTTATAATCATGCAAATGTGTAAGTTTTTTTATTTTCATTTATTATTCACGTTCAAATTATTCCCTATAAGATCTTTTTTAATTATTAATTTTATGAGTTCCAATAAGTGTTGTGCAAAGAATGAATTTATAATATTAAATTAAAAGAACAAATTATAACTTTAATAAGTATTATGAGATTTAAAAATTCATAAAATGTGTTTCAACTCTTTTGTAACAATACATAGTCCTAATAAGGCAGAATTATTTTGTTAACTAATAAATATTTCCTTTCAATAAATATGCAAAAATATTTCTTTTTTTAATTTTAATTTTTACTTTACATTTTTTCAATCAATACATATATATTTAGTCATTTTAATGTTTCTAAAATTTGCAAATTTCGTAATGTTTTTCTTCATTTTTCTTTAATACACAATGTAAAACTCTTAAATTATCTTAAATTTAAATTACTCCTTTTGTTTCAAGCTAAGTTTTTATTCTTTAAGACTTTTTATATTTAAATTCTTAATTTCTCGAGTCCTTATTCTGATTTCTTACTTTAAATTTGATAAGCATGAAGATATCATTAATGAAGAACAGAAATAAATACTTTTAAATATTCTATATTATATAAAAGTGCTTTTATTAATCAAATATTTGTAGTTTACTTTATTTATAGTACTATGAGTTCAGTTGTAATGGCAGTTACCAATGTCATGTTTGTGCTGAAATAAAGTTTCTAAATTAATACTTGGAGCAAATATGTGTGCTTCTATTTGTTTATACAACCAGAAATGTTGACTTTACTTAAGATTTTATAATTTAAAACTCAGTCATGGTAAGGTATTTTTTACAATAAAATTTTCACGATTCAAAATTTACGAATTTTTAAAAAAATTTTGTTAATAGCCTTATAAAAGTCAGTTATTTTTATTACATTTAATTATTGTTTTGTTTTAAGTACTTTAAGTGTGTGTCCGAAATAAAAGCAATTTTTTTAGCCCTAAATGGAATTTGTTTCTAAATAAGCATTTCAATCAGCTATAAGTATTGAAAAATGCTGTATTATAAATAAAAAATAGCATTTTATCAAGGATTTCATTTGAAAAATTTTCTTAGAAGCTTGCATCCACACAATTATAATATTGAAACATACAATTTTAAGAGCTTTAAAAATTTTATCAGCCATAGTTGGTCTATATATATATATATATATATATATATATATAATTGAAAACTTCTGAAATTTGCGCAATAAAGTCTCCAAAATCATTCAAGTTTTAAATCGTATCTAATGTAAAGAAGAAAAAAGTTTAATGCAGCTTTGATATATCCACTTATAATGGTCTATTAGATATAACATAGCTTTCAAAAATAAAGTGTCTAAATGAAGCTTCAAATAAGATCTCCTGACTTCCACTGAAAATCTTAATGTAGTGTAATGCAAATATTAATTCGGAAAGAGAAAATATTTCCAGAAAATCATTAAACTAAGTTTATATTTTAAATCACCAGTGAATATGGAATTGTAGGTATTCATGTAGATGTTTTTGAATGCAATAGTTTTTAAATATGAAATTTAAATTATAATCAAGGTGTTTTTGATTTAAATGATTTTCGCATCAGCTAGCATTAAATCTATTTGGAAATTTAAGAAAATATAAACTATAAAGCATGTAAAAAAGTAAAAAATATTATTTTAAATTGATTTTTTTCATTTGAGCTTTTATTAGTGCAATGTTCGTTATTTTCAATAAATCAATATTTTTCATGAAGGCATATCAATAAAAAACACTTTTTAATGAATTAATAAACATTTTTCATGATTCAACAAACATTTATTCACGAATCAACAAACATTTTTCATGAATGCAAATGATTTATTATAAACGTAATTCAATTAATTTTTCATGCAAAATAGGTTTTAGCTATTCCATGAGCTTGACTTTATGAGTCTTCTAATAGCTTTGGTTTTGTTTTTGAGAATTCGGAGGGAGTTGTTCCACCATTTTAAAGTCGAGATTTGTTTTGGATTCCTTGTCTTGAAGCATTCATCTGCATTTGTTTGTAGAGTTGTAATAATAGATTTTGTGAGATTATCCAGTTCGGGTGTCGTGGTACAAGAAGCAAGAAGAGGGGCGATATTAGGAATTTTGGTTTTTAGAAAGTTTTTGAACTTTTTGTGGTTGTTGATTGTTTTGTATCTTTTATTAAAGATGGTTGTAGTGGCTTTGCTGAAGTCGAAGGTGATGTATGCATGATCGGAGCATGTGGTTTCTTCACTAACTGCCCAGTTTTAGATAAGATTGTAGGCTTGCTTATTAGTTAGGGTGAGATCTGGCCACCCTTGTCCATTTGGTCCCACAAAAGTTGGGATGCTTGGTTGGATGTTGTTAATGAACAGATGTTGTTCTGCAATGAGGTCTTCGATAGCCTGACCTCTTGAATTATTTGAGGGGTATCCCCAGAGGGTGCTCTGACCATTAAAATCTCCAGCTATTAAGAGAGGGAGGCTTTGGTAGTTATTTAAATTATTTTTCAGAAGTTTAAGAGGTGGATTGACATTTTCTGCTGGCGAAAGATAGCAACTGCAAATGATGATTGTGTCGGAGTTTGTATCGAGTCGGAGAATGACCAGGTCACGATGTTGTAGGATGATAAGAGGATTGATTGGTGATCTTATTATGATGGCTGCTCTGGGTGGTTTGTGAACATCTTTGTGGTAGTAGTGTTTCCATCCTGTTGGCAGGGTTCGTAGCTCACCAGATATTGTGTACGGTTCTTGGACGAATGCTATGTCTATTTTTTGTTCGGTTACGAAGGAGATGAATTGGGTGGTGGCTGAACGGCTTCGTTGTAGGTTGATCAGAAGGCATTGTATATGATTGCTTTGGAATTTAACGTTCATTAAGAATTAAAGAGGATGTTACTTTCTTGTGGTGCGGTTTACTGGGGGTTCACGTTAAATTGGTTAGTTGTGGTGTTCCAGCTGTACTTTTGGAAGGCATTATATGATGGACAGTATTTGTCATAGGCTACATGATGTGTATTGTAGTTTGCTCCACGTCTGTTTTCTTCTAGGCAGTTGATGCATTCTCGTTTGGTCGATCTAGAGGTCGAAGCTAGAGAGTGGCAGGTTTGGGTTTCATGGGTTTTACTACATTTACCACAGCAACTGTTGAGATTTGGGCAGTCCGCTGTCATGTGTCGATAGTCTTGGCACTTAAAACAACGTTTGACTGTGTGGAATTTTTGTATGCCATGGCGTGACAGGCCGATATATATGAATTTTCTGGCTGTTAGTTTGTGGGCTAATGTCCTTGGCAGCTCTATTATTACATTCCATGCTTCCTGGGTTTTAGTGGATCTTCTCATTTCGTTTATGCTGATTGGGATGTCTATTTTAGCTAAATATAGTTCCTCTTTGCATGTGTTGATTATGGTGTCTTCAGAGGTGCCATCAGGGATGTTGAAGATAATTATTTTTTGCTTAGGGGTTGTTTTGTTGGCAACTTCAAGTTTTTCTTTTTTGAGGGTAGATTTTAGTATTTCTTTATCTTTGATGCTATGACATTTGATTTCAAGATGGTTGAATCTATTGTAGATTCGCTTGGGTCGTATAAATGTCCTTTTAGACCTTGTTTTTCTTTCTCAAAGGAAATATTTAGTATTGAGAATGACAGGATTTCGACACCGCAGGCGAACCGCCTTCTCGCGAAGTGAGTTTAAGGCGTTTTATGTCCTCCTGCGTGAAATAACCCATCACAGGAGGATCAACAGAAAACACAACCGCTCCAGAGAGAGAGAGAGAGAGAGAGAGAGCAGTCACTGGTTTTCTGACCCATTCTTGTTCTGCTTGGCTGATGTTCTGGCCATTCCTCTTGAAGACGATGGGTTCGATACAGGAACAAACAAGACGAATCTCTCCATCAGCCCAACGTGTATGCACACTTCCCACGTTTATTTTAAAATTTTCTCACATGACAAAGCACGAGTGCGAGGTGAGGCCTACGCAGTGGATGTCACTTTTACATGTGCGGGCTGGGGTGATGTGCCCTCTAGAGGGACTTTGTGGGATTCGTGTGAAGCTAGAGGGAAACCTAGAAAACCTCTAGCGCCCACCCCGAGCTGACTAGCAACTCTACTGCTGTTACAGGAAGAGCCGCAGTCCGCCCATCGACGTTTGTCATTGCTTACTCCACACCTGCTTAATAAGTGAGGTGGTTTCAGCCTGTCTGTTGAATCTTGGGCTGATGGTCGCGGGGTGTTGTTTCCTGGCCACGAAGTAGTAAAATTCGTACTCGCATGGTCGGGTTCACACTCGCTGACCCTGTGGTCCAGCTAGCGTTATAGCTCCCGTCCTCCACATGAAAGTTTATGTTTAAGATTGAAGCACTTCACTTGCTGGAGTTGTCACTATTGTAGGGACGATAGGTGACTGTGAAACCACTATTGTGGCCGACTATCGTCTGTCATGAGTCTCTGGATTAGTATTTCCGGCGGAACGGCTTAGCACTTAGTTCGTGTGTCACGCACATTCACGGTTTCCATCTTATTCCAGGCTTTTTTTTGCTTTGTCAAAATCTGGATGCGTGAGTCCCATCTTTTCCGAGTTTCAAGTCTGTGTGGTTCTCGGTGGTTGGGTTCTTCGCATGTCACGTCCGGGTATAGTCACTTCGCCACTGCTAGGTGGTGTGCTCTTCAAGTAGGTGAGGCATGCCTGTTTTCCTCAAGAGGATGAGGGCTGCCATTGTCTGTACATGTTTGTAGTCCTTGTATTCCTTAATACGGTGAAGTATGCCTTGTTTGTTTCATATCTGCATGTGTGTATGTGTGAAGTGACAGAGAGCATCGGAAGTTTTATTCGTTATCCGTGTCTATCGCCACCGGTTTGAGGATTTCTAGTTTTTTAATTATACTAATGAGTTTGGCTTGCGCAATCCTATTTGTGATTATTGAGTCACTCCATGCTGGAAAATTCACTTCTGTCGGTTTTGTGAGATGGTGAGATGTGAGAATGTCAGGATGTCGAAGTCAGAAATACTTCCAACTGATATACAAATAATCAAGGGATATGGCGATCGAAATAAAAAGAGAAAGTAAATCTGTGAGCCGAATAGCAGTTGACATTCACCTACAGAGTTCTACTGTACACCGACCGTGGAATTATGATTGAATCAAGGGAAAGGGACATGTTCTATGTTGTCAGAGTGATGTCAACACGAACAGACTGATTCATCCACAGCTTTACACTGATGATTCCACACATAAGCTCTGACGACATTTTGATACAGATGTAGAATACTCTTAATGTTCTTATTTTAAGCAGGACTTTTTGCTATTTTCATTGACTCAGATTTCAGGGCTTATATTCATAGCATCAGTGAAGAAGATTTCCATTAAATCAAGAAGGGTCTCATTTTGTAATGGTCTAAAAATGGAGCCGTGTAAACTTCGGAATGGTTTAATGTATAGTTTTACTAAAATATAGTGACAGCCATAATGTAAGAATCTGGCAGTGAATTCTAGGAAGTCCAAATCCTCCTCTGAATGTTAAGCATTATACCGCTCGACAAAATTTCAAAACACCTTGGAGTGACATTGAATACTATTATCTATTCTATATTGATGGATTAATATGGCTCAATGGTATGTGGGTGATGTACTCCATACGATATTTATTTTTCTTCAAAAGATGACAAATGTTACTTATCATCAAGATAACGCCAGAATTCATAAAGCATGAAATGATCAAAAATAGATTGGATTTATGTTATTTCCCTTCTGTTTTTTACCAACTGAAAATGTTTTGAACGTGATTGGACATTACTTCCATTGATTGCTACTATCAGATTCGGAAGATCATCTATATCGTTCGTTCAGAGAAAATAAACAACATCCATCAGAAGAAACTCCACACGCTTTTTATATTGCAGCTAGATATTTTGCTGAATGAATTGATTTCAAGAATGAATAAATAATTTATTGAATCAATTGTATTACCGCAATATTACAAGTATTTCATATCGCAATACATATCACTTATCTCTCTTATCAAAAATTATGAATCACTGAATCATTTTCTTTTTACTGATTTATTCAAAAAAAAAAATTACGTCTTATAAACTTAAAGCAGGAAAATATTGTAGTACCATTTTAACTCCCTTAAACTTAAATTTACATGAAAATATTTTAAATTTTATGTTTAGGAAATTTGTATATTATTTATATGATGAATGATTTTCTCTGTTCTCATGATTATTTAAGTTATAAATATTATTTGAAATTCAAACACAATTAAATTTAATAATGAATACTTTTGCTTACGTACTTTAACTTAATTTTGTTCTTTAATAGTTTGAATAATAATAATATCAAAAAAATCTATAAATAATTATTTGATGTTCTATGCTTTGACATGCATATGAAATTTCTATTTTTTAATTAAAAATTATCATGCGGATTAAATATATATTCTAAACTACTTTTTTAAAGAAAGAATATTTCTCTGTCAGAAAACAAGAGTGGGAAGCTAATAAGTTTAAAAATGGAAATAATTATATGCATACATATGTTATATTGATAATGCAAAATATATTTTTTATTTGTTTTATTCTTCCCTCGTGGTTTTTACACCGCATATTTGCCTGTTTGCAAGATAAATATTTATTGGTTTAATTATGTGTTGTTTGCTAATGCTATGACATTTCTTGTGCATTTAAATAGATCCATTGGTACATTTTTGGTTCTAATTGAGGCGAAACAAATATGTATTACGAATACTCAGTGGATATTCCGTCACTACCACAAAAGTAGGTCCTCGTAATTTATATGTCCTTCTGTCTAGGGCTGGAAATCTTCTAAACTATGGAAGTCTACTTTAAGCTTAGGTCTACATGAAGACTTCCAGACTTAGGCAGCCTCCTTCAGATTCACCGTTTTTCCAGGAGGATATTACGACCACGATTTCACGTGTCTCATCTGCTTTTAGTAAAAATGATAGTTTTTGACCTGTCCAGATTCAACTTTTCCAACAACTATTCAATCGCTTTCCAATAATTGTTAAAATTTAAGAATTTTTAAATATTTCAAAATTTTTTCTTCAGAATTATATTTTATAGTTCTCTTTTGCTTCAATTTTAGGTAGACAATTACTGATCTTAGTACTATGGTTTTTTTAAAACATTTTCTGTACATTCTTACCTAAAAGCAGTTAAGAACGTGTAACATGAGTTCTTAAGCAATCATTGTTATTCTTTTTGACTTCAATTATAGTTTAAAATTCTTATCGAAATTCAGTTAAACTTTATAAATATAGATATTTGGCAAATGAAAATGGAATCAAGCTTATACCATCGTATGATTTTAAATATAATTTCTAATGTGAGGAAGGAGATTTATTTCTTGGTTCCTATATGATGTAATATTTCAGAATTCTTTGGATATTTTTGTATTAATAATGTTCATTTTAGAATGATTAAGTCAATTTAAATTTATATGCAATTTATTTGCGTGGAAATATCTGAATTTTTTTGACCTATTACTATGACTTTCTGTGTCTAAAGGATTTTGAAATCTTTTTATATGTTTAGTGTTTGCAGTATTTCTTATAGCTTAGAAGGAGTGTTGCAGAGATGCTCTTTTTTGGCTTTTTATTTGAAGCAAATAAAGAGCAATAAGCTATCCTTACCATCTGGTAAGGGAATTTTCAGCCAAGAAAAAGGAAAGATAATTTATGTTTAACCAATTATTAAATTTTTTAAGAGTTGCAGTTGTTAATATTGCTCTCTATTAAACGTGTACATTAATTTAGAAAAACGGAAAATATCCATACCTTGTATATAGCATATATAAACATAAAAAAATGATGTGATTTTGCTTTATTACTTTTAATAAAAATCATGACCCATTATTGAGTAAAGAAAGGAATGATTATTTAAGCAGCATCACTCAATCATACTACTTTTGTTTCTGGTATTCTACATTGTAGCTTTAAATATCATTTTAAAATGGTATTTGCTTTTACCAAGTTTTTGTTAATTTAGTTGCATCTAAGCTTTCTGTTACTGTAAATATTACATTTTAAAAATATCAATCCCTGGGAAACAATGAATTTTAAATAAATGACAGTCAAAAAAGTGCCAAGAAAATTTCCAAATATAATTAAAAAAAATTACGTAGACTAATGATTTTCCAGTAACATCGCACAGTTAAATTCATTTCCATTTTCCATTTTGAATTCTGTAAGTTTAAAGTTTTCTTTTAAGAAAAAGCACTATTAAATTCTTTGTATAGATTACAGAATGTTATCTTTAGTAAAAACATCAAATATATATCTATTGATATCGTTTTAATTAATATATAAGAAGATATTACAGAATTTTAAAAGGTAAAAAAGTACCTTTTCAAGTTAGAAATATGAAGTAAAAAAGTTTCAACAATAAACTAAAATTTGCAAATTTCGTGTGTTTTCCTGAAGAAACATCTTTGCGCAAAGAATATTATATAAAAAGGAAAACTATTTTTTGAACACTATGACACAAAGTATTTATCAAATAATCTCAACTGTAATTTTGCATAATTTTTAAAAATTATATAACATTACATTAACATAAAATAAGTTCATGGTTTAAATTTTTTGAAGCATGTTTAAGTTAGTTAAGTATAATATTTGTTCAAAACATTTTATTTCTATTTTTATGAATATGGATAGTATTTTTATGAATAAAAGAAATTTATTCATTTTAAATCAGGAACGAAACATTACTGATGGCAGAAGTAATTACTTATATTCTGTTAATAATAATTGACTTCCACAAAGGATTATTACATATAAGCTCTGCCACTGAAAAGTTTTCTAATAAAACAGATTGCGGTGACTTTCAAGAATAGAAAAGAATAAGAAAAGAGTCGAGAGACTTTGGGGAGTGTGAAAGGGGACAGAATTGCGCACGCACCCTGCGCGGGACCATCAATGAGTAGGATGAGAATCAACAGCGCTTACAGTTCCGATTCACTCTTCCAGTAACTTGTGTTCCATACGGGTCAGAAGCGGCTGAGTTGTTTCAGTCCTGCGTGCTTTATCTCTGTTTCTTTACAAATCGTCTGCTACTTTTTAAAACTCTCCTTAAAGATTTAAATCTCAATCCTCCTGAGTAATTTTCTGAGAAGAAAAAGATTTGTTTAGAAAAGGTCGGCAGGTTTTAATTGAATGTTTTCTAATGGTTGGATGCCGAACTTCGATATTTAAGATACTTTTTGTACTTTTATTGCAAGTGGAACTTGGAATTTTAACAGGTAGGGTGTTTTGAAATTTTCAAAATCGTCGAAACTAAAATTCAACGAAGTCATCAAATATTTTTATTAGAAGATGTGAGATAAAATAATGAATATTTGTATTATATTCCTAATAATGTAAAATTCAAAATTTTATTCAAATTAAAAAAATAACCGGTAATTATTATAAAATTTTTTATTCACTTCACAATAATATGTTTGTCTATAGCTATTAAAGAAACTTAGACATGGAATTCGAAAATTTTTCTATAAATCCTAGTGTCACATCCAATTTATAAGGTGTATTTCATAAAAATTCAAAATCAAAATCGGGCGCGAAAAATCTGGTTTCCGATTTAGCAATCTAAAATTAATATAGTTATCATTTAAAATTTATGTCAGTAAAATGTTTTTTTTAGTTTTATTTCTCTTTTTAACTGATTTTTTTAATATTAAATCTGTACAACATCAATTCTGCTACCATGATACTTATATATGCTTATATATGATCTATATTTTAAGAAATATACTTTATATATTTTTATGAATGAACTTAGTAGCAAAAATTTACATAGTCTTTAAGTATATAAATATGCTATTCACATAAAATGGAAACATAATTATTCTCTTGAATAACTGAGATGTTACGTTATAAATATGCATTATAAACTTAACAGTCGAGTTCATTTTGCTTATGCAAGACTATCAGATTTCAACTTAGACAAAAAAGCACTTTGGGAAATTTTTATGTTTTACTCATCTGTGACTATACGATTGCGAAGATATGCACTTTTTCTTAAAGCTTTTTTTACATGTGAGGGAAGTAAATATTATTTTTTATATATAAGTAGTGTATCATCAAGTTTTTTGTTTTCAAAATATTGAAATGGACGATTTTTTTAAAATCATGCTCATGCTTGATATTTAATCTGCGTTTTAAGAAATATCAGTTCAGTTTTCTTATAAATACGGTTCGTAATCATAATTTACATTTATGTTTTTCTAATTAAAGTAAATAAATTCTCTTTTAATTTATATTTGTAAGAATATTACTTGAAATATATATATATATATATATATATATATATATATATATATATATATATATATATATATATATATATATATATATATATATATATATATTGTATGATTTTAAAAATGCACGATTCAGTTACAACCCCATTGCAATATATAAAACAAATTCAATAATTAAAGTAATAAAAGTATATGTTTTATATTTTAATATACATATACATATGTAAAAATTTTTAATGAAGTTCATATTAAATTTTTATGCATTTCACCAATAAAATCGTTTTTTATAGATTATGAACTTCCAAACCATTTTGAAAAATAGTATCACAAAATAAAGGATCATAACTATTATTGGGAAACAATTTCAAAACCACAAGTGTTAAATTATAAATTTAAAAATACCACTTATACGAAATCATAAGATTTAATATGATTTTATATTAGATCATAAGATTTATTAGAAAAAAATAATAATTTACGTAAGTAGAAAAGAAAGAAAAATTTGATGATTGTTTTTTATTTGAGTAATAAAATTTTAAAAATAAGAAGTTTTAAAAAATTATTTTCGACGAAATGTTTATTATGTTTGTTACTTAGTCGTAAATGTATCTTTGATATTTGTACAAGTCGGTATTTACTATTGAGTACTTCTGTTTGAGTGCGATAAAATATTCAATATTCTGGCACAATTTTATGTTTGTATGAATCATTAATTTCTCAAAGTGTTTCAAAAGCATAAATAGCTCGCTTAAAAGTGTGTTATAATACACTGAAATATTTGAATTCTTTTCTAAGAATTGAATCAGGGCGAGTGAATGAACTTCAACTATAAAATATTAGGTATTTTATACAAATAAATTGAAAGAAAGTTCTTAAATGACTTAACTTTACATCGCTCGTTAAAAGAAAAAGTAAAACCAACATTTTTTGTATCGTTGAAAAAGGATATTGTGTGCATAAGTGTTTATTTTACAGCTTTATTTGACTTTACTTGCAAAAAAAATACCTTTAGAGATTTTAATTTTAAAACGTGTTTGATGTAAATGTTGCTTTTTAAACCCCAAACTTCAATGAATTTCAGTATTATTTAGTAGTGTATGCATTTATCATATGTATTGAATAAAATTGAAAATACATGCTAGCTTTCCTATTCCATTTAGGTAGTTTTTGGCATTAAACATTATTTTTAATAAAAGAATATTTTAGTTAATTTTGATTCGAAATGTAAAATATAGTTAATTATAATTTCTACTCATCGTAATAAGAGATATATTTTTCTCATTTATTACAATAAGTTCAACATCCTTGTAATTTTTGATAATTTTTTAAATTGTTCTCAGCAACGGTTGAACATTTGCATTTTAATAGCATAATAAAATTCAATTGTTTTTCTTATTGTATAAATCATTGTATGCCCATTTTATTTACATAAGATTTTACAGATACTTTTAAGACATTTAACATTTGTGTACTCAAATATTAAAATAGATACCTTATTCGAAACAACATCATGATAAATTGCTTAAAAGTAAGTATTATATTTTAAACAAGAAATATAAATTTTTAAATTCTGTGCAAAATATTGAGTGAAAGAATAGATCATATAAAATACTGTTTATAAATGCATATTAATAAAATGTAAGCGCGGTGAATGAAAATTAGTATTTATACTTACTACAAAAGATCTAATGCTTAGTTTATAGAAGCCGTGGTTATATAACGATCAGATAACAGTAATCTTACAACATAGTAATAGTGCAGTAATTGTTTGAGATATTTAATTACGTTAAACTATTAAATTTAATATCCAGATTAATGGCTTTATTACATCATAAACATTGTATACCCACATTCCTCGTAAGTGTTTTGTATTTGCAATCATAACAATTCGTGTGAAATTTTATAGTGTAATTCACTAAAGTGATGGAATTCAAATGATAGAGTATCTACCTTCATTTTACAGTGTTAAATTGTAAATTGTTTCCCAAATGCTTAATATTTTATTCGAGATATGCAAAATGATGTATTATAGGATTGTGATGAATATATTTCGTACATATTTGTGATAATGCGAAATTTGATTTAATTAGGATAGATTAAGATGGATTATAGTTTCACAATGAAGATCAAATTTTTTAGTTACATTTAAACGCGTATTTCTGACTCTTGATAATTTCATTGATAAAATTAGTTAATATGAATGCTTAACAACATATATTTTGTATAGTTTTATTTTTAAATATGATGAAATTTAAAGTGTATAATAATGCTAAAAAGAACAAAAGTTGAAAAGTATTGGATGTTCAAAAATGTATACATAATGAAATTTAATCATATTACCACATTAATGACAATATATAATAATATATAAATTACACACACACACACACACACACACACACACACACACACACACACACACACACACACACACACACACACACACACACACACACATATATATATATATATACACATCACTACGTATACATATATATATATATATATATATATATATATATATATATATATATATATATATATATATATATATATATATATATATATGTAATTATATGTATTATTTATCTATAACAATTATGATAGGATTATTAAATATATAGAGTGGAACATTTTGTACGTATATCCAAAAAATCTTGAATACATGCAAGAGAAAAATGTACACATTATTTAAATATAATCTAATATCTTTCTCCGAATTTATTAGTAACATAGTTTTACGGAGAAAGCGATGCAAAGAGTATTATGTCAAACTGAATAATTTATTTACAAAGAAATGAAAGAAGATATTTCAATATTATTGTTATATTTACTTTTTTATATCTCAAACAAGTTTTTAAGGAAGTTTTTTTTTATCAGCACTTGCTTTATTAAGAATTTAAATTTTATCGGTAGAAACATGAACCAAAATAGTAAAAATATATTTTTGTTATTTAAATAATTAATGTATTATTTTGATACTTTTCTGGGTTGGAAAGTTTGAGTACAAAATGCTCATAACATATGTATTTCATTTCACTGCATTTGAGAGAGTTAATTTTTAAAATTTTATTCCACTCTAGAAATGACTTGATTTTATGAAGGTTAATAGCAATAAAAATATAATATTATTTATAAATAATAATAATGTTAAATAATCCTTTTTCAACGGCAACATTAATGCCTGAAATTTTAACAGACAATCGTTATTTCCCCCTATTGTAGTCATCATGATATTCAAAATATATGTTTGTTCAAAATATCAGTTTTGATTGATATTATAGGAAAAATAGTTTACTTTTGAGTTATTATATAGCCAAAAGTTAAAATATTCCTTCTATTTAATTTTAAAATTTCATATCTTCTGACATGAGATTAAGAAACTAAGAAATAATGTTTAAGAAGAAAATAGACAGATGTTATAAAAAGATCATGTCATTCTGAATTTCCATTTATCAAAGTCTTTTTATTCAGTTCAACTCAGACGTTACGAAATTACAGAAGTATATTGAAAACATCGAAATCTATTTTAAAGATGAATAAATATTTCATGTGAGATTTTGATATATTTGGTCATATATATATAACTGGTGTAATCATTGGAGAAAACTATTGCTTCATTCTTTATCAACTAAATAAATTATATTTTCTTATCAAAAACTGTTTTCAGAAAATTGTTGCCCCAATCTGAGTAAATTGTCTTTTACTTTGTAAGCTTTTAATCAGGGAGTTCATATAATCACCCTATTTCAAAGCTGTTTAATGAATGGTTTTCAGGAAATTAACTTACTATCCGAATTTACATACAGTGGTGATAACTAAATCTGATATTTTCTAGTGTATATCCTTTACGGAAACGGAAAATTGAATTTGACATTAAAGTTTTAACATTATCATGAAAACGGAAAAATTGATCAATAGATATTATGAATCTCGGTATCGTCATAATTGAATCAAATTTTGCTTTGATTCGAATGGAAAATATCATATGTTTTTCTAATGTCTACTTATTAAGTTGTTCTTATTATTATGTAGCATTCTTTAACATTTATAAATTTGTGTAACGTCAAATAATTTATGTCCTTTTCAAAAATAGTTTGTAAATCATTTATTGTCTATAGAAATTTTGGTTTTAACAAAAAATGAAACATTTCCAACTTCAATCATTTTAATAGCTTTAAGATATTATTTTTGAATGTGGTTTTAAAGTCTAATTAAATGATGTAAGATGAATAAAATTTTTTCAATTAATAAAAGAACTGAAAAAAATTAATGCTTATTTAGTTGCAAGATTCAGCGTTTCAATATTGAATTTTTATTTATTATGAAAAAGCAAATATTATGTTTCGTCTCTTTTGAACACTATTGGGTCAAATCACACACTTATATGTCCTCACTTACATAAATAAAAGTAGTGTTTATAATTTTTGTTTAAAAATATAATTTTTAGATTTTTTGTTACAAAACTTGTTTTATTAAAAAATATTAACATTATTTAATATAAGCTAAGCTAGTTTTAATAACTAAACCATAATTTAGTCCGGCTATTGAGTACATTTTAGCAAGAAGATCTAATAATATAAATGACAGAGAAACTGCCTTTGAACTGAATAGGGAGCGCAAAATTTGAATATTCAGATTGTAACTTCCATTAGTGGTTAATTGATGATGAAACATTTCTAATGTATATCACTAATTGCTGATTGAACAATCAAATTCTGGGAATGAAATTCAAAGTAGACTAATTTATTCAAACATCTCCATCAAATTTGTTAGAACAGTGCTCAATCCAATTTATGATAATTTTGCTTCTAAGTAAAATGTTAACTACCAATTTTTTGTTGTAAAATTAAAATATCTTGCATGTGAATGTTACTTTTTAAGTAGTCTTAAGAAAAAAAATCCAAAAATGAAATTTTTACAACTTAAGACGTTTTATAATGACTTTTCCAAAATACATAAAATAATTTCTGAATCAGTTTCTCTAACATTTTATATTTATTTATTTATTTTTTATTACATTACATATATTCAGACTTGTATGCTTGATTCTTGAGATCCGCTTGTAAGTCTTCGTCGATAATAGGACAAATAGCACAATGACAGATGTACAACCACAGAAGAATAACGAAGAAAACACCCAGGGCCACGGTGGGAATCGAACCCACACTCCTACGCTCTCAAGCGATTAGCGGTGATGCTTTAGACCACTCAGCCACGGAGCGCCCTAACATTTTATATATTACTATATTCAGAAATAGCTAAAGTTTCAAGTATTGCCAAAATCTCTATTTTGAATATCATAACATCTTGTTGCCAGACTAAAATAAATATCTTTTATGCTCCTTCTTAAGTTTTAATTACACGCTATTTATAAATTTTTACTATGATTAATATTTGCGAACTGCGTTATTCCTTAGAAGTTGTTAAACAAGAAAGTTTTAATTATATTAAGCAAACCGCGAAATTCTGGTTAACGTCAAATTTTTGCAATCTCGAGTTACCGAATGGAAGTGTAATTTGAAATTTGAATCTCATTTAGAAAAATTGACATTTTTAGAACATAGCTTTTATATTTATTAAAAAGATGTTATGATATACAAAATTTAATTTCTTTAATTCTTACATTCAATGATTTGTTGTAAACTGAGGTAATTTAAAATGGCAGTTTCTTAAGAATACGGAAATTGAAAAAAATATTATTGTAATCTATGAGAATTAGAAACTAATTAAAAACATACGTGTGTACATTTAATTAGTTTCTAAATATCACTGATTACACACACAATTCTAATTAATTAAAACTATACACTGCTCAAAACAATTAAAGGATATTGTAAGTTTTACATAAAATTACAAAAAGATATAAACGAAATTATTTTGCTGAAAATGGAAGAAGAGAATCACTAATGAAAATTTTTCTTATTTTCAAACTGTGGAGTATGCTAATTTTTAGTTCGACATCAAAAACGTCACTTCAGCGGCACTTTGAATGAAATTTGACTTTCAACTGAATAAAAGACAATGAATACAAGGATGATCGGTATTCAGTGACTGCTTTGTTTCGATGAGTACGATGTCTCAGTGAAGTCATTTAACCGATTTAGAAGCTTGGAGAGTTGCTGGTAGGTTAGAAGGGGGCCAAACTCAAGCCGGAGTAGCGCAAGCCATTGGAGTGTGATTTCCAGGATCTGTGATTTCCAGGACCGTTTTTTGGAGACTGGAAGTGCAGACCGAAGACCAGGGCAAGGTCGTAGACGGGCAACAACGCCCAATGAAGATCGTTATTTAGTGTTAACGGTTCGGAGACACCGAAATATGAACACTACTCTTCTCCAACAACACCTTCGCTCGGCTACTGACACCATGGTTTCAACTCCGACTGTCCGAAACCAGCTCCATGTTGTAGGCCACATCTGTAAGCTCGCCGACCGATGGTATGTGTTAAACTAATATCAAGGCATCGTCGCGACCGCAGGTAGTGGGCAACAGAGCATGTGAACTGGAGGAGAAATGAATGGAGCAATGTTATTTTTACTGACGAGTCCCGATTTTCTGTTCATCCTGATAATAGGAGTATTTTCATTTGAAGGGACCGTGGCAGTAGGAATAATCCAGCGTTCGTGCACGAAAGTGTCAGATTTGGCGGTGAGGGAATGTTGGTGTATGGTGGCATCTCCATTGACGGGCGCACAGTCCTCTTTATCATTCGAGATGGACCTCTGACTGGTCGCCGATATATAGGGATCGGATCCTCAGACCTATTGTAGTCCCTTACGCTGCAGCAGTCGGAGATGACTTCATTTTAATGGACGATAACTGCAGACCACATCGTACTAACCTGGTGGAGACCATTCCATTCGTACGATTCAAGTAAGTAATCGTACGAATGGAATGGTCAGCGTGTTCTCCAGACATGAATCCAGTAGAGCACGTTTGGGACGCTCTAGGAGGACGAGTTGCTGGCCATCAACCACCCCACAAACTCTCCAAGAACTGGAAAGAGCTCTTCTGGAAAAGTGGGACTGAATACCCCAACTCGTGATTAATAGCCTCATTGATTCCATGCCTCAAAGGTGTTCAATGTTGCTGGCCGTCCGTGGAAACCATACCCCCTACTGAAAATGACTTCCTTTGAAAACAACACCTTTTCTTATTCTTTTTTTTCTCATATGCACAAGTTGTGTTTGTTTTTCCTTTTGTACACAAATGCGCAATAAAATGCATTTTTTTCTGCCAAATATGTGTAATTTATTCTCATATAACCTACTACGTCTGTCGACTACGTATTATCAACTAAAAAGTTTCCCAGCCACAAGATCCACCTAAAACCGCAATATCCTTTAATTGTTTTGAGCAGTGTACGTTAAAAATATATCAGCTGAAATATTTATATATATGTCTCGTTTGAAATAAGCAGATACCAAGAATTTATTTCATTACAAAGTTTGACAATTTTTTTTTTACTGTGGCAAGAATTTTTTCTCTCCATTGCTCTTATAACAATTCATACGTATTAATGAAAAAAAAAACATAACTTTTTTTATAAAATTTATGTCTCAATCAAATTTGGAATGATGTAAAAAGTTTTTAAAACAAATACTGTTTATCAAAAAAAAATTAAATAAGGACAATATTTGATAGGTATAAGAAGTTTAAAGAAAATATATTAAAATATAGGAAAGAATTCTCCTGGATGATTTGTTATCAGGATGATTAATTTTTATTAATTATCAACATACCAATCAAGTTAAAGCATCTGTACTTAATAATCATCTTACATCGATATTAAGCAACAGAAACAAATTACAGTAAAATTTAATTCTGCTCCTCTGAAAAAATTGTCGATTTTTATATGTTCTTGAATTGTTCCAAAATAACAATGTGCTAAACTGACAAAAGAAATTATTTTAAGATGACTTCTTCTTAAAAAGACGTCGGTTGGTTGGGTTTTATGGCGCAAGGTCCAAAAATGGACATGCTGCGCCCTTAAAAAGACATCATTAATAATATTGCAACTTAAAGCTATTTCTTTATTATAGACACAGGTGAAAACCCGAAGGTAAAACACTTGAAAAGCGAAGCATGACTGAAAATACAAAATATAATTTACTGAAAATTTTAAGTAACGTTGACTAGTCTCTCAGTCAAAACTGCCATGGTGTCTGGATAATGAAATTACATTCCAACTGGATTGTGAATCAATAATATTATTGATAAATATTCTGCACCATTTGCTTGTAGCAGCTACGGCAGAAACTGTAGAAAATTAATTTATGCATTTTTCACAATTATTAACTTTATAATAAGTACTATTAATATTAGTGGGTTTTTGACAAAATATATAAAACCACTTAGCCATACCGTCAATTGTTACAGATATAGACCAATGGGAAATTTCTTATTTTACTGATTTCCTCTTTGATTCTGATGTTTAAATAAACGAAAATTTATATAAAATTAAAAGATAACTTCCATATATATATATATATAATATATATATATATATATAATATATATATATATATATATATATATATATATATATATATATATATATATATATATATATATATATATATATATATATATATATATATATATATATATATATATATATATATATATATATATATATATATATATATATATATATATATATATATATATATATATATATATATATATATATATATATATATATATATATATATATATATATATATATATATATATATATATATATATATATCTTTTGGGTTTGCGTTAAAAAGTGATGAAACCATTACAATAAGTAAATTGTTGGATGGGATAATTTTTGCAGGGAACGTTATAATTTTTTATGAATGTCCTTCGAACAGTTTTTTTTTATAACATTTCTGGTAGAGAGCTTGTACTTAAACTATTTTACAACGTAGAATGCCTAGAAATGTCTGCATTCTGTTTGCATAAATATCAGGGTAGGTGCTATGGAGTTTCCCAAGTTTTTTCGAATGTGACGTTTATATAACGTCTTTCCAGAAGGGAATATGTGGATGAATGTTCAAATTATTTACATATAAGTCACGAAGATATTAAGCAGATAATTATTCTTGTCTGATGAAATTTTATTACAAACATTTCTCAATAAAAAATCAGCTTAAGAAATTAAAAGACGAACTGCAATTATGGATGTTAGATTAAGTTACAAACTATTGTACAAAACCCAAATAAAATATCGTCGTTTTTGTATAACATATTGCTTAAATGTAAGTAAAAGAAATTGCTGTTCGAATTTCGAATCCTTAATTTCTCGAGTGAATGGAATTAGTCTTGTTATAAGAAACTACCTTTTTGTTTACTTGAATTGTAAAATTTAAGAGAATTGAATTTCGACTTTTTTGTTATCTAGTTTATATTTTCGATTTTTTTCACCTTAATACAAACAAGAATGTTAAGTCTCTAGTCTTATACATCAAGTAGGTTCGAAAAAAATTAACTCTTCTTTTTCCGTTTTATCCTTCTGTCATTAAGGTAAGAGTGATTCAGTGTTCTTTCTCTTTTCAGCTCACTTTATTCCATTCTTAAACCTTCGTTCCATCACACGGGAAGGAAAAGTAAGAAAAAGAGAATTAATAATGATCGCGTCTTTCAATTTCGATTTCTTTTGTCTTAGCGAATTCACGTGGGAAGAAGAGCAGAGAATAAAATGTGAGCAAAAGTGACCAATCGCCCAATAAAAAGTTCAAGTAGCTTTTGCTTTTGATTCCGCTTATTTTTTTCTTATGCTTTTCGAGAAGTATTTCCCTTATTCGTGTTTGTTACAAGCCTCTTTGTCGAATGTGATAAGTGGAGACAGGACTCTAGTAATCGATTTTAAATTAACTCCTTCACAGATGTAACTTTTCGAGTGCTTGTTAAAACGGAAATATATCCTCACTGTATATGAGATTTGTCTTCGAATAGAAGCACTTCCGTCGTAAATTCAACTGAAATTGAATAAATTAGATTACAAAACTGTCACTAAGAAATAATAAAGTGATTTTTCATTGGAGAAAGATTAACTGATGTAAATGTATATTTCTCGCGCAATACTTTTATATATCTCACTTCAGATTCTAAAAGTAAAAATTACTCAAAAACTTATCACTTTCCGATAAATGCAAATAAATTATTCATTAACTATAATCTAGAAATTGGTATCTAATTAAACTAAATTTTATGAGACTTTATTTATATTTATTATTGTTCTTTTCTTGTTTCGCGAAAATCTACTTTGTAGAATTTAGGATTATAACACTTTTTTAAATGAACTATATAGTCTATAAATCAACACATACAATTTTAAAAATGTTCAAAATGAAATAAATGTAATTGAAGCATTTTATTGAAATTAATTTTCATACGATTTACTTTTTCCTTTTAGAAAATATTGTATTTTGTTTTTAAAATCAACTTATAACTACAAAAAAAAAAAATTTAAAAGCAAATAAAATGTGAAAATACGTGACTAATATTTAGAAAAAAATTCTTCCCCGAAAGAAAAGGATGAATCAACTATTTTCCCTTAAACTATTTTTAAAATCAATTTAAAACTGCATGCTCAAGTCTTCAGTTATTTATAATACAGAAAGCTTGCATAGTTTTGGTGTTTACAATATTGTTGATTTTACTTTAAACTCTAGAATTCTGCATAATGATATCTGAATAAGTTAGATGACCTTCTTCAATAAAATCTGAAAAGCGGTTTCTGTAAAGCTATTCAAAAGCAAACCCTCTGTTGTAGGAGTAAATTTTAATTCAGATGATAATTCACTTGTGTTTTTAAGAAACTTCAGTACATAAATTTTCAGAAATTTCTTGATTATTAATATTATATTATGACTTCAAAATATGATGAATATGATATGACTTCGAAACATGATGCAATGTCATTATTGAAAATATTATATATTTTCAAATAAAAGAAATAACAAATATAAAAAAGTGTAATGTTACATTGATTTAACTACTTCCAAAATGTTTAATTCATAAATATATGATTTTTCACAAATGAGTCACAACTTTTCAGGACCTAATTTTTTTCATTTATTTTCATCCTAATGATTTAATATTTATTCTTTTCTTTAAACAATAAGTTAATATTATTTTTTTCAATTATTTTTTTTAAATTTCAACCAAATTCCACTTTAAGCTGATCAAATAAATATATACAACGAAAATTTTACTTTTGTGGAACAGAAAATTTACACTTCAAAATTAATATATCAACATATTAATACATTCAACATAAATTTGATTTCAGATTAGAAGCATGATTTTCAAAATTATTACTTTTTTGAAAAGATGAATATACACTTTAGAAATAAAGTCATTGGATATCCCCCAAAAGTAATGAATTAATTTTTTTGTCCAACGAATAACGACAAGTTAGTTTGATATTGCTTCAATGCGTTTTCAGAAGCCTTTTGAAGAAATATTCAACAATTCTACCTCTAATGTCATTTAAAAGTGCAAAAATTATGGAACTTATGATAAATTAGGAAATTGTGATTAAATTGAAATGCCATATGTTGCCATTCAATTTCATGTCATGTTGGATTAATTAAACATAATACTTATGCTCAGCTTAATTATACAGATTTTATAACTTGTGGGTGACAATTTTATGTAATAATAATTTAAATATATTAGATGCTTTGTGACCTAAGTAAAATATAATAAACAGTTTTCAATAATTTTATTTTTCACCAACTTTATTAGTCGTATGAAAAGATAATGTATATAATGTAGCTATTAAGTGATTGAAATAAGCTTTATTCTTTTTTATATTAATCAGATTTATTGATATGTATTTTTCATAAAATTTCATAAATAAATAAATTATCTAAGTAATAAGAATTTCTCAATTATTATATTGATAAATTTTTATTATTATTTTTATGTCAAACACACAAATAAATGTAATTTATTTTTAATTTTTTCCACTATATTGCTATTTCTAACTACATTTAATAACTTTATTTGTTTCATAATATATTCTTGAAATGCTATCCTTAAAGCTATTCTCCCAATATTCTTCTTGGCCGAATACTTTCCTTCATTTATATAGCATTTGTACATTATATCATGCATTTAAGCATTTTTTCCTAACTAGTCTTGATATTATTTGTCCCAATCCATTTTTTTGTTAGTCATTATTCTGTTACATGATTTGCTTTTATTAATTACTTGTTTTCTTTAATAATGGCTGTAGCAAATATATTCTATTTATCGTATTTCTATTAATAACTCATTCTTATAAAGATACGCATTTTTTATTAGTGTCTCTTTAGAAGATTAAAAAAGTGCATGTTAAGTTAAATAAGAATGCGTAAAATATAAAATGTTATGGTGTCAGGGACACACAAATTGTTAAACATGTGTATTGATAGTACACTGCAGAAAATACCCGGTGCTGTCTAATATTCTTTTCTTGTCTTGAAATTATTGATTATTTTTTACAAAATGATAGAAAGTCTTCTTGAAACTTAATTGAAATCTGGATTCTGCTTCGAAAACTGAGTCTAGATTAGATACATTTCTAACTCACTGTAGCTGGGCATACTGCATTTGACATTGACATAAACTTAATAGAACTCATATATCAAATCTAATCCAATTATAATTGAAGTTTAATCCTTAAAAATTAATGGAAAATAAATTGTTCATTTCTTTTAAAGTATATTTATAAATGACAAAAAGAAATCGATTAAATGCTATTCGAGTGCATATTTACTTGATAATTTATAACTAAAATTTTTGTTAAAAAAATAAAAATGAAATAAAAGCTAATGTGTATAATTTCCAGGAATATTTCATTTTTAAAACTTTTTGCAAGTTTTGCTTAGAATATATTTCTTTTGATATTGTCTATTAATTTTCAAATTTCTGATTAGTTTATTTAAATGAACTTTCATTTAGTTTTTTTGTGATAAATATTTAAATTTAAATTAAGAAGAAGTAGAATTCAAGTTCAACAACAATAATTTAATTTTGTTCCAATTGTTTTGCTTAAATTCCATTAAAAATTATAGAAATAAGTTTTTTTGAGATGGCAAATAAATAATTAGCTCTCTGGCCTACGCTTCAAAGTCAATGGGTTTTGTTCTCTTTTGCGGCGTAGTCGTTTGCAATACACATAAAGTTAGAATTTTTAGTGTGTTTTGACCTCGCGCGCAAAAAAAATTGCGCATGTCGAAATTGCCAAAAAATTTTATAGTAAACTTAATCAGCATTTTCTTATAAATTTACATTTTCATAGCTTTTATTAAACTTAATTAAAAATAGCACTTAAAAAGATAAGTTAATTTGATTAAGATTAACTTATTTCATTAGACAATAATATATTAATTATAAAAAATATATTAAATATATACTAGAATATTTGAATCATATTTTTCATATTAATTACTACGCTATTCCAAAAAATGTATTGCTGATACTAAATTCATTAATTATGGATTGTTTTTAAGATATTATTTTTATGTTTAAAAATTAATTATACTAAAGTCAAAATGTTGCAATAAATTAGATAGAATTTTATATTTTTAAGATTCTGTTAAAGGAATAACTGCATATAAGATATAAAATACAATAAATCAATACTTAATTAAATTCGTACCATATTTTTTATTCTTAATTTAATAATTTGATATAGTTCTTCAAATTCGGTACTTTCTAAAATAATAGAATTATTAGTTAGCTTAGCTTCGAAACATTCTGAATAATAGGTAAGGACCAATAATTAAATTTAACTTATTTTATCAAATATTTATGAGTAAACTATATGATTATTAAGTAATTTACAATATTGTTAACATTAAAGACCTGAAAAATTGTAACCATTATTATGAAATTTAAATATCATAATTATAAATTTAAACTATTGTTTCTGATAGTGTAGTGGGAATTTGAAAGACAGAATCTCATGCAATATAAATTAATAAACTTCTTTGAGAAAATATCGAAATCATAAATATAATTATTATGAAATAAATATTTCAACTTAATAATAATGCATTATTAAAAAAAATATAAATAATATATGATATATTGTTTTCTTTCAAATGACACAAAAAGTAGCGAAAATTGTATAGAAAATAATATACTTGAAATTCGATTTATTTTTGAATGTATTTCGAAACTCGTTAAATAATATTTATTAACTCATAATATTTCATGCCTCATACAGTTTTTTTTAAAAATATTTATATTAATATTTTTGAGAGAAACTTAAGAGTATAATTGTATTAAAGAGAAATAACAATTTAAAAACTGCATTCAGAATTTCTGTTTCTTTGAATTCATGCAATTTTACTATTTAATGTAATAATTAATTTGATATCTTAAAATTGAAGACCTCTTTATTTGGCAATAATAATTATTTCAATAAAGTAAATGAAGGAAAATGCTATTTTCATAAAAAAAAACTAGAGAACATTTAAATTGTAAAATTTTTCTTTATTTGGCATTTTCTGTATTTGGTCATTTTTTATTTCGGACTAAACAAAAATTTCAACGTATTTTCAAAAAATGTTAAAGTCACCAAAACAATTTACAGACATGTCATCTGCATAAGACCTGATATTATATTCTCGATACATGGTCCCACAAGATAATGTATCAAAAGTGTGTCACAAAATGGTTTGCATAGAATAGAATCATCACGCTGCGCGTTTAAAGTAGTATGAAAGATTATTAGAAGCAACCGGTTGTTGCATGAGATAGGACTTTAAGCGAGAGGTAATAAATAGATGTGTGCTTTTCTAAGGAATCGAAGGACTCTGACAGTCAGTCCTATGTTTTCTACATATGGTTGTGATGATCAACTAATCTAACAGAGAATAAAGATTCATGGCTGAGCATAATTTAACATCAGTCTACCAGCAGCCATGATTATCTGCTATGAGATTATTGCAAGAGACTTCATTAATATTGTCATGTTAAAGCAAATATTTTAAAGTGTGTGGTCCTGGCATAAAATGCATCGGTTGTACCATTTTTGTGGACAATGGCTTTCCAAAATTGTAAAGTGTATGACAGCATGTTTCTCGTTTGTCGATCCAGGTCATATACTCTGACTATGCGACAACATTAAAATTCTTCTAGTTTGTTATAAGGCCCTTAAAAACGTCATAATATTATTTACTGTCTCTGAGAATTTCTTCATTGAATGATGGAATATCTTTTTCAAGGAAAAAAGATATACCTTCCGCATTTATTACAAATTTTACATCATGGGAATTATACTTCTGCTTTCAAGAAGCATGTCTGTCGTTGATATTTGAAACTTTACTATTTTCTCTTTTAAGATTATTGTATGCTGTCCTGACTCACACACACACTCACACACAATAAAATTCCCCTCCACATGACAAAACATAATGTATGTCTGTATGGCCTTGAATGGTTTTCAGTTATTATGCTGTCTTCTATTGTGATGTCAAATCTACCACAGAAGAGTTCAGTTTTATTTAAAAAATGGCCTTAAAAACATATTGAGATATGTATTTTGAATACTATAAAAATATTTGCTTCTAATCTTTTAATTCATATGAAAAATCTTGCCTTAAAATAAAATATTACTAATAAAATCTATAAATAAACCCTATTTTTATACATTTACTAATTTTAATTAAATAATGGCAAATTTTTTATATAACATGTCTAATTCAGATCTAATATTAATTTTTATTTATTTATTACATTTCCAATAACTGTGATTCCTACTATTTCCTCAAAAATGCGGATGTAATAATTGTATTTAAAATTACCTGAACTGATGCTATTGCTAGTAAATGAAAAATAATGTATTTAAGAAAAAATTAGTTTAGTAATGAGTATGAAGTTTTTGTATCACTCCTCAACTATAAGATAATTGAGCTAATCGGATTTGCAAACTTCCCTATCAATATAACATTAGTTGTTTACCTAGAAAGTATGTCACACTTAATAAGATAACTGTAATCTTTCCTGCAGTGAACCTAAACTTACCCATTTAAAAGGTAAATATTCTTAGCTTCGATCACGTGACTTTTATCTGAGTTAGTTCCAAACATACTAATTTGGTTTGAATTTGACTTTGATAAAGTTGTGCCATATTTTACTAAAGTAAGCGAATGTATAATTGCCTTATAAATAATCAACATTAATTTGTATTCTGCTAACGCAGTCGTAGTCTGAGTATAATTAATTCCCTCATTTATTATATGCTTAAATTTCATTTAAATTAAAGGCTACATCCTCATGAAACATATAGGAATAGCGTATATATATATATATATATATAGTATTTTTATGCATACATAAATGCAATATATTTCTAATATTTGAATTAAATAAGCGTGTATATAAAGACGATATATTTTACAATTCATTGTTATTGTTTTTAAATTTAACATTCTGAAATTTTCTTTCATAGTATAATAAGTACATTTATTTTTATAATATTTCAAATGTGTTTTTGATGTTTTGGGTTATAGTTTAATTCAAAAGGTGGTTTCACATATTTTCGTAACGATTTTACAAATATACCTATTTTTGTAATGATATTTATGTAACGATTTTACAAAAATATAATATATGTATAGAAATACATATAATATATGTTTTTCTAATATGTTTCGGGTGATAACCTTTACTTTGAACTACCATATTACAACCTGATTTCCAAGATAAAAGTTTTTTTCTTAAGATATCAATTCTGTGATCTGTTACGCTCCTCCTTCAAAATCTCCCAAAGTTCATCCATTATTTTGGTATACCACTTATAAAGAGCTTGTGTTAAAAGTGAAAAGGAACAATATATATATATATATATATATATATATATATATATATATATATATATATATATATATATATATATATATATATATATATATATATATATATATATATATATATATACGTAAGTGAGATGCCAAGAGTCTTAAATAGGATGCATTTAAAGGAACGAACTTCTATTCCGGTATCATTTCTCTTTTTTAAAAAAATATTTAGAGGTATGTCTTGGATCTTTATCCTGATAAAACTTAACACAATGGGGACTATTTGGATATGGGGATAGAATTTATTTTTTGAAAATGGGAATTAATTCAGATAATTTGTAACTTTAGATTGATAATCCGAATTAATTTTGACATAATTTATACTTTCTTTATTATAAAATTTCCATTATAAGGAAAGCTATTGAGCATAGAAATTACAGAAAAACTTCCCTTCTTTTGTCTAAACCAACTTATTAATTCTTTTTTTCCCTCTTTCTCGGAAGAGCAAATCCATAGTTTTATATTGATGTCAGATAAATATATACAAATTTCATCAACTGTAATTACATATTTCTATTTTTTTCCTGTGAAATAGTTTTTATATAACAATCTGTGTATGATTTTACACTTAGAAACATGTTTCGGATCGCCGCTGTATGATATACATCGTTTTATTTTGCTAGATAACTTTTTAAATCGAATTTTATAATTTTGTTTACAGTTCTTATAGATAAATTTAAAGTTGTTGTTATACTTCTTTGGATCGTTGAATTTTCTTTTAAAACATGAGGTGAGACCTTAATGTAAAATTACTTTTGTTGGGTATGCATTTTGTTATTTTTCCAGCCAAATGTGGACTTTAAAGTTTTTTCATTTTATTTAATTATGTCACTTATTGTATTGGCAGAAATATTAAAACCAAGATTTTCACGTCTTATTTTAATAACTGAATAAATATATTTTTTTCGAACAGTGCACAAATGTATACTGGATCAATAGTTTGCTTTTCAGAGACATTTTGAAGCAAAATTTTTTTCATGTTGTAGATGATAATTAAGCCCGTATTATACTTAAATGCTCATAACATTTTATTTTTAAATTTACATTACATTTTATTTAACTTCATGAAGAAAATCAAAATTGTTAGGAAAATGCGTGAACACCTTCTGTAAGGCTGCTCTTTAAAAACTCAATAATAAAAAATTTTAAATATCACGTATAATATTTTCTTTAAAAAATGTGACTAAATTTGAAATTAAGTTAATTTAAACAATAGCAAATTTATTCTGAAATAGCACTACGATTAATATTACTCATGTTCGTGTTATTCTAAAAATAACTGATTTTCTAGTTAAAATGCCTATAATCCTCATTCTAAATGTTGCACCAAATATTTGAAATTTTAAATATCTGCAAAGAGAGAGAAATTACATAAGTCAATACTGGAAAAGAGAATTCATAACTGATTTTCTAGTTAAAAATGTCACTCCTATAATCCTCATTCTAAATGTTGCACCAAATATTTGAAATTTTAAATATCTGCAAAGAAAAATTACATTAGTCAATACTGGAAAAAAGAAATCATCAATCCTATATGCGTCAAATAGATTCAGAGTTTCTTTTCAATGGTGTGACGTAGATTTAAACTAAGTAGTTTGCATGAAGATTTTAAAACAATTCAATGTGTGTGATTGATTAGATATTATAATTTCAAAAGTTATTTATTTCATTTCCATTTATCTATTAATTATATTTATAAATGCTACTCTGACTGCTTGAATCTCATATATTTATTTACCTCTTAAGATTTCAAAACGGAAACATCTTTATAAGGAGTGATAAAAAATTTTCATGCCACTGGTTTTATACTTTTAAATTTTTTAAATAAAAAAAGTCATTGTCTTCATCAAATTTCTGTATAAGTTACCTTAAAATTTCGTTTATTTGAATTTTCAATGTTTACTTAGTTTTTCTTTTAAAATTTCTAAACTGAATGTGTATTTTTCAAAATTCCATCCAATCATTGATTGTGCACTGGAAAACAGATATTGTTTTTTCAAATAAAAATCAAAACGTCACCAATCTTACCAATATCTCCAGACCCTTGTAAATGTTTTCGATGAAAAAGAACTTATTGGAAGATTTTGTGTAGTCTATTATTTAAAAATATGATTTACTACCCTTGCTAAATTTTACAAGTTCTAAAATTAACAGTTTTTCTATTATTTTCTCTATATTTTTACATTGATTTGCCACCTTTCTTCAGTAACCTTTGTTTTTGATTCTCTTCTCATTTTAGTGAATTAATACAACTTGTGTCTAAGTGCGTTAAATCATTAGTTTAATCTGTTTCAAGTTTAGTTAAGTTTAAATACTTTTTAAAATTTTCAGAAAGTTAAAGAGATATTTTTGAGTTCTTTCATTACATTATACACTGCTGGACAATTGCTAAGGACGGAATTACACTATCATCCATAGCAACCACAAAATGAAAGGAAGCAAAATGTGAAAAATTAGAATAAGTGCGGGATATAGTAAGAAGAAGTATGCGCATGCACATTTTTTTCCACGCATGTTCATCACGTGATAGCGTTCATAAGAGCTTTAAAGGTTTTGACGCGCGTGGACAGTTGTTGTTTTAAGTCAAAGTTTCACAGAAAAGATTTAATAGACGAACTTGAAATTTCTGTCATATCTTCCCGACATCATTTAGATGATTTTATGTGTGGCCGAATTATTGAAAAGATCGAATAAGGGCGAAAAATAACATATGTTGCTAGGGAATTCGACATCGCTCACAGCGTTGTTTCACGGCTGTGGAAGTCATTTAAAACTACTGGAATGTGAGGGAGGTCGTGTTAGAAGTACGACGCTTGCAGAAAAGATATATATCGTCCTATCAGCAAAACGGTGGCAGAAACAGCTCAGCAGGTGGCAAATCAGTTTCTTGCTGCCTCAGGAAAGCAGATCTCCCGAAAAACTGTATCCAGACGTTTGAGGGGAGGAGGACTATACGCCCGCAGACCTGTTGTGTGTGTCCCATTGACCAGACAGCACCGTGCTGCCCGTTAGCAATGGTGTCGTGAGCATTGAAATTGGACTGAACATGACTGGGCATGCGTACTGTTCTCAGATGACAGTAAGTTCAGTCTTTCATCGGATTGTAGACGCCAACTGATCTGGCGCGAGAGTGCTACTGCTTATCGTTCAGAAAATATCCAGGAAAGGGACCGATATCCGACATGCAGTGTCATGGTGTGGGCCGGCATCATGAGCAATGGCCGTATGCCCCTACATGTAGTTGAGAATGGGACTATGATAGGCGAACGATATATTAATGAAGTTCTACTTCCTCATGTTCGTCTCTTCCGTGGTGCTGTCGGTGATAAATTTGTTTTTATGGACGAAAACGCAACATGTCATCGGACACTCTGTAGGTATTATGTAGGTACTCTGTAGGTGTCATCGGAAAGCTAGGGTATTCAACGCTTCGTATAGCCTTCACGTTCTCCAGATCTAAACCCCATTGAAAATGAGTGGGATGCTTTGGGGAGTCAAGTTGCTGGTCGAAACTCTCCTCCGCCAAAAAAAACACCCTCATCCGTGCACTCCCAGAGGAATGGGATAAATTGCCTCAACAGCTGCTGGATAATGTTGTGCAAAATCTGATACGACGTATGGAATGTTGCATCACACTCCACGGTGGACATATCCCGTACGGAAACCTTTCTGCAAGGTGCCTGCTGACTTTTAGATGCATTGTTCCATATTTCCGTATGCAGCATTAAATGAACATTTTTTTCTTTCAGATGTATTACAGCTTTTGTACTTTCCGGAACAATAAATATTCTTTATTCTAACGTCTGAACAGTGTGGCTACTATATTTTATCCTACTAGGCCTCATGTCTCGCTAAAAGTTATGCTACATTGCAATTTGTGATCCGTCCTTAGCAATTGTCCAGCAGTGTATACGAGTATATTTAACTACGCCTCTTTTTGATAAATTCGGTCAAATTCGATAAAATTAATCCACTCACATTACAGTAATATGAAATAGAGATGGCAACATGAGAAAGAAAATATAGTTCACAGTACTTTATGTTTATATTATTGTGTATGAGACTATACTTATATTTACATTTTGTGCGAATGTTATTTTTAATCATATGAGTTGATGAAGAAATAATTTACATTTAAACTGAATGCACCTAAATACAAATGATCCCAATATATCTAAAGATCCCAATATGTCTTTCTTGCTGTTGAGCACACTTTTAAATATTGTATGCTATTTGGTTAATAAGATATCAGTATCGAAATTATGCACAAAATTTGCTCACATGTGTGGCTCTTGTGAAGCACACTCATGAGTAATATTTAGTCATTTTAACCATTAATTTTCCAATGATGGAATCCTCAACAAAATTATTTTTTTTATTAGTTTATATTTTCAATATGGTTATAAGAATTTGTTTTTCACATAGTTAATCAATACTTTACGAATATGCCGGAAACGGGCTTCATTTACTGACATTTTATTGGAAACCTGATTCAAGAATGAGTAACTAAACTCGCCTCTGAATTTCCTTTGGTTCATTAGCTGATATTCGTGAGTTCGATTCTCACCTTGGCAGTAAAGGCTATTATCGGTTCTAAGTCTATTTTAAAATTTACGTTTCGGTCTGATTAGCTCTCATTCGCAAAAGATAACAATAAGTGTCAGCCAAACAATGAAGAAGTGTGATTTCAACTGAATTTTCGAAAGATTGATATAAAATGCATTAAATACCATATTTTTATTATACAATTCACGCAGAAGTTTGATGCCTAAAATTTATTAACATATTGCTAGATTTAATGAGACTGAGAGATTTGGTTCTGCATATTGGATATTGGGGTATGCTGATGGTGTGGGATAACATATCAGAAGAAGGTCTTCAATGCATTGTTTCAGTTTCTTTGAATGCATTGCATTAGCATCGGAGTGATTTTCAATTAATTTTAAATTTTTCCTTTAATAACTTCTGTTATGTATACATAAATTATTGGAGTTATTTAAATTAACATATATTTTATATTTGGATTGAGAATACAATATCTTCAACAGGTCTATAGAAATAAATAATGTGCTTTGTTATTGTCATCAAACTGCTGCTCAGCATTTTTATTAGAATCATATGCATTATTTTGACAGTGTACCGTTTCAGCCCCATTTGTATAATATGCTACTCGGGCATCATGCAACGCTATGCAGAAACTCATGAATTTAATACTAGTAAATGAATAATATTTAATGATAATCTTGAAATTAGGAGCAGTTCATGTTGTATTCATACTTTATTAATCTTTATATAAAATTTAAGCAATAATGCTTTTAATTATATTATGAATAGTTACATCTATATACATACGTACATATATATATATATATATATATATATATATATATATATATATATATATATATATATATATATATATATATATATATATATATATATATATATATGTATCGTAATTTGTCTGTATGTATTGATTACTATTAAGCCCCAGTCATTTTCATGAAATTTAATTTGAGTATATTTTAAAATAACTGTGAAACAATGTATAACATATTCATAATTAAATGGCTGTTTATTAATATATTACCTTTACATCTTCTGTATGAATCTAAATAATTAAAACAAAGATTTTATTATATGAAATTGAATTTCTAAAAATATTTTTTATTTACATGAAAAAAATTAGAGTTTTGCTTTTAGCCGGTAGTAATTATTTGATATGATACATTTATTTAATAAGACCCTGAATGGAAAATACAACTTATAATTTTTTTACATTTTTATTTTCCTTAGTCTAAGAAACAATTATTTATAATTAAAATTTTATGCATCGTTTCTTTTTTTTTCAGTTGCCGATGCATTAAGTGCCATTTTTTTTCATACTTTTTCTTCTAAAGGCCGTGATGTCATCTTACGTATTTCTCACAAGTTTCCTCTTGTAGCATGATTGACATATTTATTGCTCTAAATTTTTAACAAGAGATTAAAAATTTTATTATGAATATTATAGATAAGGAGAGAAAAAATAAAATGACTTTCTCTCGCTTATGTAATCTATTTAGAAAAAAATGAAAATCGTTTTAAATTTTTTACATATTTTTTACTAAAAGATAGATTTTCTATCAAAATTTTGCAAGATCTTAAATATTTATGATATTATTATCATTTTTTAAATTTCCTTTATCATTTTCTTAAATGTTTCTTATTATTCAATTATACACAGGATGCTCACTAATGTCTTCCGTCAACCTCTTAATTTCGGAACGATTGCTGCTATTTTTATAAACACGATATCTAGGTATAGTAAATCGGATATGCACTACCGAATGAGACCATTCGCAGTGTCACCTGGTGGAAAATTGAGGAGCTATATTTTGTATCGTGAAAATTTAGATAGAATCGAATCGAGATGGGGGAAAAAGTGAATTACAAAGCTGTAGAGCGCTATTGATTATTACGAAAATTCTCCTCATTGACATAGATATGAAAAATAGAATGGTTTAAAAGTGCATCTGTATTTTCATGATTTCCTAAACATAAGTAGAAATCAAATATATCCTTCAGACTAAACACGACACCACAGTGTATAACAGGCATATTGCTTGCGATTGTTAGTCCAAAATCTCTGGTTCAAATATCGAGAGTTATATTCTTGTACAGTTATCAACATCAACGCAACGCAACTTGCACTCAATGTTCGAAATTGTTGGAGTATGCAAATACGTTAGAAATGTCATTCCTGTTTACTTGAGACCACTAATATAAGATATACATCTTGTTGTTTCTACTATGTTGAAGGCCATGGTCATGAAGCGATTTTTCAAAGATAAGTATTGTGAGATGTTTTTACTGTAAGGTGAATGTGGACGCAAGACATGACAAGCAGCAAAATTATTCCTTGAACGCTTCCCTGCAGGCCCGAAACCTTCTTATCAAACCATCCTAACTGTTGTAAAACGTTTAAGGGAGACAGACTGTCGAGCTTGATTTAGCAGACCAGCAAATGTAGGGCATCAAGTTCAATCAATTGAGGTAATAGCATACGACCTCGCATACCCAAAATGCAGTACAAGACACATCAGTGAACACTTTAGCCTCTTAAAAAGTTGGGATTGGGAATCAAGCTCTTATCTTTACCGACCTACACCTCAGCAGGTTTTACTAGATGGGGATGTAGAGTGATGCAACTACCTTATGAATCAGATACAGGTCCAGTCAACATTCTCATTAGATGTGGTGCTGATGAACAAGGCCTGCTTTTCACGGAATGGTATGTACCAAAGGCAATACATCCATTACTAATCGCTGGAAAGACCCAGATGATTTACCGATGTTCGACACCTAGTGTGGTTTGGTATTAACGTTTTGTGTGTAATTTACAGTAACAATCTGATCGGTTCAATATTTTACTACGGTTCTTTAATAAGAGCACGATATTTACAAATGTTGCACAGTACGTAAAGCCCGATTCTTTAGAGAACTTGTCGGTGATTAATCTTAGGAATCTATGGTTTCTACGTGACGGAGCAGTTGCTTATGACAAGACATTGATTCACTGGAGATGCTCGCAAGACATCTCCAGTGAAGCAGTATTTCGTCACAGAATTCGAGAACCAAATAATTAGGTATGGCGGTTTCGAACAATTTCCTCCACTGTCACCTGATCTGAATGTACAGGAGTTTTTTCGGTGGGAATATTTAAAACAGAAGGTATTAACAACTTCACAAACATTGCATTACGGACTCTTGTGCAAACATGTCACCTTCTGTGCTGCAACTCGTGTAATGTGAAACCCAAATAAGGATCTAAATGTGAATTGCAGCTGACGGTGCAAAGTTTGAATATCTTAAATAAATGTATATTGTTATAAATATTTTTTCCTACTTTTTTTGATCGCTTGCACCTTCGCAGTGTAGGGAATCACGAAACATTATTACCATAGTTATTTGCCATAGTTGCTAGCTAGCAAGTGGATGTGAAGGGACAGATAACAAACTATCTGTAGTTGTTGAAGACTAATGTTTGCTTTGAGAAAAAACAATGAAAGACCTGACTGTATATGAAAGAGGAATTATTTGGTGCACATTTATAGTTAGAGCTTCAATAACGTGAAGCATGAGTAGGAGTTATGATATTAATTTTTTCACATGTAATATCATGTTTCCTTTAGTGAAAAACGGAATAATGGCAAAAAATAACAATGAAAGAAGATCTATTGATAAAAAACTGCGAAAGAAACTGCACTCATTGAACTAAAAACGTTAATAATTGTTGACCACCTTAATATATGACATCAATGAACATCTCCAGGATTCTACTTCCATTAAAATTGCACCAAAGGAATGGAGTAATTAGAAGGCTTATGTCAGAGGCGCTATTCGTTAGACATTGCCAACACCATATATGGCTTGAAAGTGACATTAGTGGGAGATGATTTATTAAAGTTTATTTTTAATTAATGAAATAATAAAGAATAAAGACAAGAAGAGATTTATATTATTTAGGATTTTACGGAACGATTCTATTATAATTTATCATGATCATTTATGCTTACATTAATAAAAATCCTTCCTTTTGTCTAATTTCATTGACAAAGATTGTTATGCACTGGTTTGAAATCTATATCCTGGTTATGAAAAAATACCTTCCAGACATAACATGCATTAAAACATCACAAATGAAAATTCATTTTTCAAAACACACCTTACAGCTAAATTCATTGATCTAAATATTATCCATATATTTTAGATGAATTTGTGATAAACAAATTTTAAAATGTTTTAAAAGGTCTCTAGTAAATGAAGATTTTATTGTTTAGTGATTATCTTATTTATTTAAATTAACCAATATGTTTGGAATATCTGTGTAGAAATATTAAAAAAAGCAATACATTCTAAGCTTCTCAAAGCATATTGTATTTTTGTATCTATTCCCACAGTAGAAAGCTTAATTTGATGGATTTAAAGTTTATTAAAATCTTTTTAAATTTTATATTAAAATATTAAACGCGTTTACTTCTTTTAAACAACGAATATTGATTAATTTCAGTATTTAGAAAAAGTGTATTTTGTATATTTTGTCTCGTATGAATTTAAAGCATTATTAAAAGGATTTTGTAAATAAATTTTAGTCATGCCAATTTATGTCTAATTTATGTTAATATCCTTAAATTTGTCAATATCATCAAATAAATATAAATTAAATATGTAAATTATGAATTTTAAAAACATTCACTCCCACATAAGTACAACTATATTTATTAATCTGTGCTTATGTCTCACTAAGTAGTTAGCTTCAACAATCTAATAAATTATATTATATTTTAAATGCTTATTTGAGAAAAAATACTCAGAAGTTTACTGGCTACTAATAAATTATCTTAAATTTTATACATAGAGTTTTGCTTATTTGAAAAAGTTTATAAAACTTTATGTTAAATTTTATGTATAAAAACGTATGTTTACTAAAGTATTCCATATTTATCTAAGAATATGAATAATTTATTTTAGAAATGTTTTTTTCTCTTACAGAATGAAAAAATTGGTCTTTCAGATAGCATTAAAACTAGTTTAACGTTTTATTATATTATATAAAATTCGTCTTATATGTTATATAAATACTGTTTACCCTTAAAAATTTATAAACAATGTATACAAAAACGCGTACATATATATCAAACTGTCTTGTGAGTCATTTCAGATGTTCCTTTTATACAAAATATTTGGCGTGCACTTACAATGGGCTGTCAAAGAAGTCATTCTTTCTTCCGCGAACGGCCAGCAGCGCAGTCCATTTCCCAATCTCTGGAGATGACTGCAATTGTTCGACAGTGAAACAAACAGGGTCAGACGGAAGGAAAGTGCATGTTATTTGATAAACCTCGCAAAGAGTGGAAACTAACAAGGGTTCTATGACAGCAATCTCCCGAGACCACTACAAGAAATCAATCACCGCGGAAGAAACCGGGCTCCCCAAAACAGTGCGCATTGATTTCTTCCAAGATACTTCCGTTGTTCCTTCTTCCCATCTGGTATCCCATCTCTTGTCAGTGGAGCAATTTATGTGATCAAGGATGATACAAATCATGCCCATTAATCACCTGACTTGTACTCCAGATATAGCTCATAAATTGAAGAATTCCATGGGAATATGGAACATCTTCTTACGGTTAGTTTATCATATTGAAGGTACTTTGTGTAGTCTCTGTAATTCTGAATGTATGAAATCAAGGAAATCTAAGTTTTCTTGTAATTATCATAAGAATTTTTTAAATTAGAAGTGGGTATAGAAATCGAACATTCTATTTCCTAAAATTGCGAATAGATAATTATAACTATTTAATTTTTTAATAAAATTTATTTATGTATGCACTCATCTGTCATTGAAAAACCTATGAGTTTGAGGTTTTCAACCAAAACAAAATTATTGATTTCAATTCTTGGATAAAATTAGAAAATAGTGACCCGTAAAAAATGAGACTTAACTAAAAAACACTAAACTAACTAAGTGACTAAAAAGACTAAACTAAACAGAGGGAAATTAATTACAATTTCAGAATTTCAATTCTGCATGGCATTTCTAATTTATAGGTATATTTGCAAATAATTTCTGTAAAAATATTCAGCTGCTCATATTGATTTTGAGACAGTGAATACATAATTTATAACTAAATATTACACTAATAAATGAGAATAATGTCGAAGGGTGTTATTACCTTATTTCGTACATACAGGAAAGCTAATATTTGCATATTTTTTGTTTATATTGTTTTAAAAAATGTGTGTGTAATAATTGTAAATTAAAACTATACTGAAACTATATCAAATTATATCATATCAAATAACAATACAAATTAAAGTTTGAACAGAGCGTGTATTAATTTACTTACCTTTAAAATTTGTAGAAGACCTTGAACCGAGGATATGTAAATTTGCCAATCATATATTAAGTTATTAATGAAAACATATGATGATTAATCGTTATTCTATGAATATTTTCAATATGGTTTTATATAGTAGATTTAGAATAAGGTGCAACACTGCTGTCATAACAATTTACTTGAAAAAACCAATAATTTGAAACGAGAATAAATTTACTTGTTTAAATACATTTTTTCTGAAGTTAGAGGGAAATTTAAGTTTTATCATTGTGTGTGACTTTAAATTATATTCTCTATTCCTATGGCATATTAAAGAGAAATGTAAAATTGATATACCTTGTTATTTTTAATCTATTGAAAGCTAAATGCGCCAATTTGACTTTTTTTATAAATTATTACCAAATGAGATGATTTGAAATATAATTTCTTTGTTAAGATGTGTAATAAAGCAATGTATGCACGCATGAATATACGTATAATACATTTTATTGAATTAATTCTGTAGAATAATACTTTATTGAAATTCATTGTACACTTTTTTTATTATTCTAGTGATTGCAGAATCCAATAAGTATTAGTTTCGAATGCAAACACAAATAAACTGATACGACTAATCAAATGTTTGACAAAATGAATATTTCTAACACAACTACTGGTAATCAAATACAATGTAAATATTTCTAGGAATACAAATGTTTCTTCAAATAAAATTTTCTGTTTTTTTTTTTCAACTAGGGTGTTTAATTCTGAGAACATTTACTCACTGAACAAGGTTCTAAACACTCAATTAATTTCGAAAAGGATCTCAAACGTATCAATCAGGTAGATTAACGATCAGTTTAAAAAATGAACTAAGATAAGTGCATATTGTGTTCCCAAATGTGAAAACATACGAAAATTATAATGTTCCCAAATTTGTTCGATTGACACTAGGCTTAAAATTTAATGAATTTCCTGCTTTAAATCAGAAATAAAAAAGTAAAAACTGCTTACATTACTACTTGTAGAAATGATAAAATTAGGGATGATGTAAAGAGTGCGTTTTTCTTTTTATGAGACAAATATAATGAAGAGAATTTAATCTTAATTGTTAAACTCACTTACTCTTAGCAATGTTTTTTTGACAGCATGAACTGCATAAATGACAAGATCATTAAATTCTTACTTTACATTTTGTTGGTTTTATTTTTGCTCTTTCATAAAGAAAAAAGGATTTATATCACTTCCAGTTTTCTATTATTTTTCATGACTTAATAAAATTAAAATACAATTACTTTTATGTTTGGAAATTCGGAAGTAAATTATACAAAATATTATTCCAAAAAACCACAACCACCTGGTGTTTGTGGACTACAAATAATGTTTTGCAAGACTCAAAGATTTTTCGAATGTGAACAAGATAACATAAGAATGCTTTCAAAAACATTTATGTTGCATAATTTAACTTGCAGTATATATTACTTTTCTTAATGCTATTTCATGTTTTTCTTATTTACATTAATAATCAAGTGTTTACAGCTTAATTTTATGAGCATTGAGTGTAGTGCATCTCATTTACCATTTATGTTTCTGTACATAGATAATTTTATGTTTTTTTTTTGTTTGTTTGTTTCTCTTTTTGGTTTAAATATATTTCAGATTAAATATAATTTCATACATTCATTTTTTTATCTGACTGCTTATTTCAATCTCTAGTGGTTAATCCATTAAGAAAGTAACGTTATTTACCAAAAAAGTTCGTTTATAATCATCATTAATAGAAATGCACAGCACATTTTTAAGTGATTGGCAGAAAAAATTTTTTTTCGCTCAGAATATAAACGTAAATAAATGATTTGAATTTAATTTTTAGTAAATCTCAATCTGAACATAGTTTTCATTTGGATTCGTTATCAATTCCGAATTATTTTCTCTATAATATCTCTATCTAACTCTGCAGTCAGTTTGTATAGATTTCAAGTGATGTTGCTTATTCTTTTACGGTTGGTCTTTTTTATTAGCATTCAATTTATTAATGGTGTCTGTAATACTAATTAAGAAAACTTTTTATATTATTACTTGACAGATTTTGATGGTATATTTTTAGACAAGTGTAATTCATACATCTGATTTTACTGAAAAAATGTTTGCTCAGTTTAGTAATATATTTTTCTTTTGAGAGACATTTCTATAGCATCGTCACTTCGATTTCAATTTTCTTCTTTACTAAAATTTATGTATTATTTTCAACTTTAATTTTTATATGGACTCAAAAATTACAGGCTTATTACACTATTTGCAAGAACTCACTTAACATTTTATCTAAAATTGAGTCAATTCATTGTTTTTAAATTACGGAATTACTGTTTTTTTCTCATTATCTCATATTACTGCTGTCACTTATTTGGCACTTTAAATCATATACAAAAATTTAGCCTCAATTTAAGTAGTAGGAACATAGAAATGCATGAAACTTTATTGAAGGGGAAAGATTAAATTTGAGTAAATAATTTGCCTTATAAAAAGCCTTCAAAATTTTGTATTACATTCTTACTAGGATCACTATTATATAAGAATCAGTTTTTTTAATCAAAATTCTTATAAGTATATCAATCTTGAAAATATTATTTAAATTCGTTTTGGTTAATTCTATCACCATATCAATAAAAGTAGCAAATTTTATGATAATAAAATATTAAATTATCTACGTGCCAAATGTTGTTTTTACTATATAAATATATGTACTGAATTTAAAAATTAAAATTCATTATATTTTATACATATTATTACTCATTCTCTTGGTGCAGAAAAGCCCCATCACGTTCAACAAATCCCACCACATTCCTCGTCTTTGGCTCGGGGTAATATATAGCTTTACTAGAATGAGTAACTACCTTGGATGGAGACTTACAAAACTCAAATAAGATTTCAGTAATTTAGAAGCAGGGACCTGCTGTAGACCCCAGACTTATCCTACCATCCCAGCGATATCATTTCATATGTAGGACATTACGATCATGACATATTTAATATTCCACATCAGCAGCCATTAACGAACAAGATGGATCTTCGGCTGGGTCGAGAATCGAACTCATTACCTTCGGATAACGAGACCAAACACCCTACCACCCAAGCCACCTGGACCTCACGTCTTATATGTTTTATACATTATCGTATTGTTTATGTAAGAATTGATCATGTAGAATAATTACCTTTTTTGCTTTGCTATTCATTTAGATGATATTTCGTATTGAATATTTACACCACACTCTACAACTTCAGGATAGGTTGATGACAACTTGGTATAAATACATATTCTCAAGTATAACAAATGCATCAATTTTAAGTTTCTAACCTTTAAAACTTTCCATCCCCCTATTCAATTCAGTATTAATGCGTTTGTTTACTTAGTTCTTTGCGACAAAGTTTTTTTAACCTTATTTTTTCAGTAATAGCATCAATAAAAATATCGAATATATAACCTTCTTTAAAAATGCCTTGTCATATCAGTTTACAAAAATCACATGACATAAATTGATCAAAATTCGTTATTTTGTCTAAAGGTAAAAGTGATTCCTTCAAGTAATTTTGTTTTGTTCTTATACACATTTATTTCACCAAATATGTAAATGTAAGCAATTTAATAAGGAATAAAAAATAATTCTTATAATGTGATCTATGTAGAATGACTGCTTTTATAATTAAATTCTCAATTAACTTTTACCTAGTACTTAATGTCGGTAAGTATCAATAAAATATCACCAAAACATAACATTTTGGGGATGAAGTTTGTGGGATAATTGCAAATTTACTAGTATATTTATCGAGAAGTGCTAAATTTGAGAATATATTATTATTTTTCAGTCGTTTTTGCATTCATTTCAGAATGATTTTGTTAAGCACTATCAATACGCAAAAGATGTTGTAACAATTGTGAACAAGAGGAAACTAAGATCAGGTTTCTATGCTTTTTAAAGCCTTTAAATTATGAAATCAAATGCTTAAATTTCTAAAGTATAAAACACCATTTGCTTTGGCAAAAGAGCACAATTCTTATGACGTCACCCTATATTAATGCTTCTGACCTGTAAGTTTTCAATTAACTTTTACCAAGTACTTAATGCTAGAAAGTGGCAATAAAATATCATCAAACCACGTGGTATTTCGAAGAATGCCTGTGACTTAATTGCAAAATTACACGTATGTTTATCGAGAAATCATGAATTTCTAAGAATGTATTTCTCTTTTTCAATCGTTTCCGCATTTTGAAATAAGTTGGCAACTAAAAATTAAATCTCAAAACTTTTTTTATTGTTTAGCACAGTCAAAACTAAAAACGTATTGTCATAAAGGGTAGCAAGGGAAAATTGAATTCATTTTTGTATTAATTTAAATCATTTAAACTATGAAATCAAATGCTGAAATGTCTAAAGCATGATGTGTGCATCATTAGTTTTTTTCCAAAATATCTTCATATGAAGTATCTGGATCAAATATGCTTAATTTAACTGCTTTAATTAAGCAGATATATCTCGTTTTTGTATCATATTATCGGAGACATGGGATGTGAATCCGCTTTAAAAAAATTTGCTATCGGACATTTATACATTTAAAATTTACGCAATGTTACGAAGGCTTTTGAAGTACTATATTTCAACAAAATTATTGATAACAAATACATATTAATCTTTTTAATCTTTCAGTTGTTCCTACATAAGTGAAAAGCATAAACATTTAGATTTTATCCTGGAAATCGCATTTGATAGCAGCAATATATCTTTTTAAAATCACAAATCTATATTGTTTCCAAAGAATTCTAAGAAACTATCTCTTTAATTTTAAGTTAGTGTTGCTGTAGTAATTTACTTCTAAAGCCCTTTCTAAATGTTTGATAAAAAACTGAAACCTATATATTTTTATTTTTTTAATATTTTGTTATGGACAAAATTATTAGTTATATTTCCAGTTGTGAAAGAAATATAAAGCAAAATGTTTGATACGTGTGTTGCGAAAGTATCTTAGAGTTAAGAAAAAAATGACGGAGAATTTTCTGTTGAAATGTTACAAAAATTTTAAAATCTTGACATCACTTTGTAATGTGTAATCTTAAATTTTACTTTTCAGACGAAATCTCCAACAAGTAACTGTGCAGTTTTAAATCATATTTTTAATAGAAAAAATATATTTAACTGAATATGTCACAATTTAATTCTGTGGCTAAAAGTTTCAAACTATAAAATAATCGATAGTAAGATTTAAATGAAATATCTAAAAATTAGTAATAACGATCAGATAAATGATTAATGTTTGTGTTCTTATACAGAGGATTATTTTATCACCTATTATATTTGTTTCACTATTAATATACTCTATTAAAATATAAAATATATATATTTATAACCGTTCATCATCTAATAAGCCTTTAAAACGCCTTATTGAAATATTTTAAGTTTTATTTCTTCGTGGTATGTTTCTAAACTGGATATTTCATTTAAAATTAATTAAAATTGTGAATCATTTTATTCAACAATGACTTAATTTATTTAATTTCTATGACTCATGTGAAAATAAAAACAATTTCTAATTGATAATGCAATTTTTTTTAATTGAAAATTATCTCACTTTAAATATTTAAAAATGGTTTTTCTGAAAAACTTTTTTTGAAAACATAAAAAGAAATCTTTTTAATTCTTATTATCGTAATACATAAATTATAACAATAATTAAATGTAATTTTAACATTTAAAAATGTAGTTATTAAGAAAAGCAATACTTTTTTAAAAAGGGATAAACTTATTTATTAATGTTTTGAACTTTAAACCCTTAAGTTGAGAAAAAACTATATAAAATGCTTTAGATTATCCAAAATGTTTTGGGTTATACTGTGTAAAATTCAATCGAAAACATATTTCAAACTTTAATACATTTATTTATGAAGTTTAAATCTTTATTTCTTGAAAATTTTACTCGGTTAGCAAATTGTTAAAGGCGTGTCCGTTTAAAAGACGAACATATAGTTATTCATTTTCCAAAGTTACAGGGACCCAAGTTCATAATTAGCTTCCTTATTCTGCTCATTAATGAGAAATTGTGTCTTTAATTTTGATACATAAATTACTTTCAACAAATCAATATTTTTTAATTATAATGGTTTTGAATTAACTTTAATTAAAATTCATTATTTTGTATTAATTCTGTTCTTCAACTGCTATTAATTAATACATATAAAATGAGTATGTATATTGGATGTTTTCAAATACTTTATATTAAATCAATTATGAGAAATTTAAGAAAATTTACAACAAAATATATTGTAATTTGTATCCTAACTACATAACATTGCACTTTATTTTGTTAACGAATTTTTATAATTTATTTTTCAAAAAGTTCTTCATTTTTAAAGAAAGAATGAAAATGTACTATAAATTAAAATTTTACATTCTTTACACAAATTTATCTAAATGTATGATATTTTTAAACTACTCTTGGCAGTTTTCACAGCAAGACATCAAAGTCCTTTTTGCTGGATGGCATATTATATTATTAGTGAATCTCTTATGGACTGTTTATTTTTGTAAATGTAACTGCAAATAGTTACAATTAATTTTTTACCAAGCATTTTGAACAATTACGTATTTTCTTTATTAAGTTTCTAAATCTACAAGCTACTCGATTGGCTCTAATTTTTAATTTCTTTTACAGTTTTTAATTAAAAATAAAATCCATAAAAACTAAATTTGATTAGTTTTATAATGAAAACCATCTTTTATATAATATTAAAAAGTACAACTTATCATAATACTTTTTTCTAATTATCAAAAAAATGTAAGTATAATCATGAAAATCCAAGATTAGTTTTTGCTGATAATATATTAGGTTTATTTAATTCGTTGAACATTTTCATACATATATTTCGAAATAAATCTCATTGGAGAATGCAGTTTATCAATATATTCTTTTGACGAAGATTCCTTCGTCTCATTTTGGATATTTGAATCATGATGTAATATTTCATTATATTCATATATGAAACCAACAAATAGAATTATGCACCGTTAAAAACTTAGTTTTATAAATAACTTATATACTTTACAAGAAAAATAATAAAATCAAGTCAGAGTGGCATAAATTTTTTGAAAATATTTTAAGTAACACTTTTAAATCTTCTCGGCTTGCTCTCATAATTGATTAAATATACTCTAACAAATCAAAAAATTATTTGTTATTCAATGATTAATAAAAGTGTATTTAATGGGTTATTAGTGTTAAGCAAAATTTCAGGATTCTACCTTTAAATACTAAATGAAGATGATTAAATCTTAAGAAAATTTTGCTTTTTCAAAATATAAATTCATATTTTATGCTATGTAAATAATGTCATAAAATACAGTTCAAAATGTTGACATTTCTTCTTAAGTAGAACACAACCAGCATAAAATGAATGTCAAAATAAACAAAATATTTATTTTCTTAAAATATTTTTTTACTTTAAAATAATCTTCAGAAATTAGAAGCTGTAGAATATAAAAATACAATTTTACTTCAATAATAAATAAACAAAATATATAGTTTTTAACTTTACAAATCAGTTTAAAATTTTACAAATATTAAGGGAATTTTAAATAAACTATTTTAGGTATTAAAATTTCAAATTTTTCTGTTTTTCATCCTTTTGCATGTATTCACTTACATTACATTAGAATTACAAAATAGGTTACTAATGATAAATTAAATACATTTTCTAAACTTTAGCAAAATCATGGTTAGAATGCTGACTTTGTATTTGAACCATTGTCTTTTTTTCTCCGTTCACATGGCATCAATTGAGATATGTTACAACCACAGAGTTTTAGAGTGCTTATTTTCTGTCTAAAAACAGATCCAAATATAATTCACTATCCTCTAGGGTAGAGGGTGAATGTTTATGTAATGAGCTCTTATTGTTTCAATAAAATTAAAATTCAAGCATAGGATTGTGACAAAACATTTATAAGCCCTTTGTTATCAAATAGTTTCCTTATTCAAGCATCATTTTTACGTTTATATTACAGATAATCATAAAAATTATACATAAATAATTCTTATAAATGTTTTATAAAAATGGTTTCAATTACTTGCTGTAAATTTATATTAATTTGTTTGATAATAAATGACGATACATATAAGTGAAATTCTTGTCGTTAGTAAATTATTATAGTTCGTTGCCTAGGAATGAATGCAATTATATTATTAAAAAGAAGTTGAAAAATAGCGTAAATTAGATAGTTTGATATGGTGGAAAAGTTAGAGTGCCAAAGAAAAATATTTAATTAAAATCTATATCTTGTAAGTGACTCGTACAATTAAATTATTTGATAAAAGATCTGTAGAAAATTTGCAAATACAATATTAACTATAAAAATAAAAGCTATCTTTGAAAGGAGATTATGTTCAAATAACAAAAACATGAGATGATTTATGGAAAAAATAGTGCATAAAAAGGGATTATACAAATAAAAGAAAGGAATGAATGAAAATATAGTTAATAATGAATTATTCTTTCAATTAATGTTTTAAACAATTATGCTATGCATTCACAATAGCTTATAGTTGAATATTTTAAAAATATTTTCGAATTTATGAAAAATATAAAATACATTCTTATTATGTTATAATAAGGGCTCTTTCAATAGTAAATAAATCTATTAATCTCAAAAAGTTATATTAAATCATTTCGGTTATGATTTAGTATTTCGAAAAACAGAGATTTTAAAATATATTCAACGTTTATAACTGAATTTAAGTCTTATAGTATGACTAGTGATTTCTCAATTCTTTTTATATAAATATAAGACAATTATTCTTGAGATAAAATTTCGGTATTTAATTACTAAATAAATCTATCAATATATACATATGCAAAAACTTTAAGTTTTCATGCAAATGAGGAAAAATAATTAAATCCTTATAGACAATCTCTCTTAATTAAATTAAATTAAACATAGAATACAAAAGTTAAAATACTGATATTGAGAAGCGTTAAATGCTTTAATTTAAATATATCGTATAGAATTATTCAAATTTAAGCTAGAATTGATTCATACAATTATTTTCACAATACGTAGCTTAATTAAAAAATCTTGAATTGTTACTGTTTTATTGGAAGAATGCTTTCTGGTAGTAATGACTGTTTTAAAATGAAAGTTTGAGTAATAAGTGTCATAGTAAATTTACCACTCGGTATAATTAATATTAACAGTATTAATTTGACACTTCTTTTATTTGGTTTTTAATGAATCAGAGAGATTATTGAATATATAAAAACTTTTAATAATCAGGTTTTTATAATAAATGAGTAATAAAAATGAGATTGGGCCGTGGTAGCCTAGTGTTTAGGGTATCGGCCTTCCATCCGGAAGGGTGGGGTTCGATTCCCAATGCTTCCAAAGACCCACGGAGTAAATGCGATATACGTGCTCATTAAATCTGTGGAATCGAAAGTCCTGTGGTCGGTCGTTGAGCGATTACCATGGGTACAATGTTGTGGAGAAATTTACTCCCCCTTCAAGATCAATGCCAAAATTGAAGGAGTAGATCCTCTGGTGCTGCCATCTATTGGAGGATTTGAAGAGCAAAAATTGTACTTTCACTTTCATGTTGCTTTGATTAAACGAAAGACGCTCCCAATTGACTTAAATTCCCATAGCCAAGGCATAGTGAGCTTGGCTTGTCCAAGTGGCATTAGTAACAACAACATAATAAATCCATAAAATTGCTTCCTCGCATTCTCAAAAATATATACACTTTAATTGGAACCGGTATTGGATGATTTTAGAATATGTTAAAAATTTCAATAGTATAACGGTTGCATGTGATTATTGGTTTATTATCTACTTTTGATAGTATTGTTCAATTTGCATCATTATTACAAATTTTGCACTCAGATTTAAGAATAAAAAATAAAGTTTTAACTTTTCAAACATTTACTTTTTCTAAACTATGAAATAGAATACAATTTATTATCTATAGAACTTCTCTCGCTATTTATTGAAATAAAGCACATTCCTTACACTTATCGTAAGTTGCACAGCGGTGTTTGCCTTCAATTCTTATTTAAAGGCTTTTAGGTCGGCACTAAAAGAATAAAAAAACTATTCCTTTCACCTTTTCGGTGCCAATAAACTCAGTTGGTAAGAAATAGTAAACGCAGTGCAAGAAAAAAAAATCAGAGATTCGAACATCAACTGTTGCTTCAGGCTCCATCCAAATGAAACTCTTGAGTAAGGAGCAGCGATAAAGATAAGGAAAGAAAATATAAATAAAGAAATGGAGGAAAGCTACACACAACATTCGAAGAGAATATTGGAAGTAAACAAAGGTCTCGACATTCTTCCTCACACTGTAAGGAAATTCTGATAGCAGTGAAGAACCAGTTGTGTGGTAAGCTAAACCGTTATCTTGGAACATTCCAAACATTCTTTTTTTTTTCTTAGTTTATACGTTTTCCGCTCCGTGAGTCGGTTAAATTCGGTAAAATACCAATCTCTTCGTAAAGAAAACTAGAAAGCTTAACAGTATAAGAAAAATTTACAAGTACTTTTGATGATACATTTTGGTTTTATTTTATCACATAATTTAATTTCATGAATTTAAAGAGAAGAGAAACTGTTATAATGTTTAGATTTTCATAAAAAAGGCTTTTTCTTTTGTTTAATATATTAATGAGAGATTTTTACCGAGGAATTTTTTTCTTTTGTTGTAATACGATGCATTTTGTATGAAAATTAGAATATTGTTATAATGTAAAAACTTCTTGGCAATTTTTTCTTGCTACAAATGCTTTTACTTGTCTTTCATAGTACTTTGAAATATTTTTTTTTGTTTTGGTCAAATTTTTCAGATTGTTCTTTGTTTCAACGCAAAAAAACGGCAATATTTTTACTAAGAATATTTTTGTTTAGTCCAGATTTTATATTACTTTGTAGCAATAAGGCTATTTTTCTCATAAAAGAATAAGAATAATAATTACAAAAATATATTTTCCATAATAAAGCATTTAAGAATTAATTTAAAAAATTGTTAACAAGATCTCCCGTTAAATTTGGTTTTTTAATCTTGAAACGACCTGAATTTTAAAATCTTAGATCAATTTAATTTTAAAAGTCTAAATAATTAAATTAAATAATAAAGTTAAATTGATCTTAATATCTTCCTGTTTCGATTTTGTAAATGTAATCACAAAATCATTTTCCTATTCGTTTTTTAACTTCCAGTTAAGCTCTTTGTTATTCTCAGATTCCAGATATCGAAAAAAAAATCAAAAAATTAAAAATTTGATAATATTTTGAATTTTTAGATTTTTTTGTAAGAGTTATAAAAATGGAAGAATTAATTAAATATTAAACATCTTACTGTGTGTCCTAAACACATTTACATAATCATCTTTAAAAATACCATATAAATTGACAAATTAAAAATTTTTATTACTTCAAAAGTAATTTATTCTGTTATTTGGTTTATATTTAATTATAAAAGTTAGTTTATTTTTCTCTATAATAACTTAATTTTTGAAATAATACATGTTTTACGTATTGCATCTTGTGTCCCCCTAATTACTTTCGGAAAAAAGTAAATTCATTCGAATATATGAAATTCTGTTTAATTTATGCATGTCACATGTCTATTTAAAGATAAATTCAAATATGATTCCAAGGCAAGATTTATTTTAAATAATACAAAATTATATTACAGCAATCTGAAAATAACTGAAACTACTTTTATTTAAAAATAACTCAAATTATAAGTAAGTCTCTTATTTTCCATCTAATTTAAGGAAGATTCTTCATAAAGTGAATTTGTAATTTAATAATTTCTAAAGCCAAATTGACGATTGAACCAGGTCAACAAATATTGAAAAATGATATCAAATTAAAGTAAGTTAAACTAAAGGTTTGTGCTGAATAATTAATTTAAAGTATTATAAATATTACTAAACCCCTATTTTATTATATCTATATCCTTTTATGAAATATGAAATTTTAATCTTAAAATCTATATTCACAAATTTAATAAGCATTGCTAAAAACATAAGCGAAAAATTGATTAACATTGGCTTGCATCAAGTTCTCAAAATGTAAAATGCTCATTACTTATTTTTACTTGAATATCTTAGTTTCAAACACCGTATTTATTTCTTAATGATATCTAGTTTTCATACCAAAGGATAATTTGCCTTATTACACAGTTATAGAGATATTTCACATTTATTGTATGAAAATATAAATAAATAAACACTGAATATCATTCATGTTTTTTGTAACAATTTCAAACAAAAATACCAAAATCAAAATAACATTTGTTTATTTGTTTTATATATATATATATATACATTCGTTAACATTATTAGTAAATATAAAGCTTGCTTATTCCATTGACTTATATGTCATAAGTAATTTATATCTTAAGTTTTATATAAGTTTTCTAGATTTGACAATTTTGTTCGTTACTTAATTTACTCTTCCATGAGCCATTTATTGTTACTTTAAGTACAAAGAGAGTTAGTTTACTTGAAATATTAATTCAAAAGATCAACAATTCAAAATGTATTAGTGTCACAGAAGTACGCATTTTAAAATTTTTCTTTGCTATAGTTGCTTTGTATTAACGGAAGTGATAATTGTTTTTATACAGCTGAATAAGATTTCTTGCAAGTTCAGCACTTCCATACAGCAAATTTGATAAAAGCAAGAGATATAAAAATATTTCAATGTGATTTCACCACATGAGGTTTATTGGGTTGCTTATTCAATATTTCGTAAATAAATATGCACATATTTTAAGATAAGTATCTGAGAATATATATTTCTCATTGTACATAGAACGTGAAAAAGTCCTATTCTTATATAATATAAATATTTAGAATGTTTACTTTTTAAACTTGCAAAATATCTTTCTTGAAATGCACATCTCATTTTATTTTCATATTTCTGTTGAATGACAAATGGTGTAACTTGCTTTATTTTATATGTTCTAAAAAAAGCTTTAAAAGATTTATTATTATTCATCACTTTTCAAGATATGCAAATGTATTTAACAAGAATATGTCATTCTTTACTGTTTCAATATTATTTTCTTAAAAATGATTGCATTTGACTTATGTTTGCAATAAACAAATAATTAAGCTACTTTGTAGCTGTCAAAAGCTTTGATATAAAATAAATGGAAATCTTCATTATAAAAAGATATTGATAATTTCCTCAAAATTCGTAACTTTTGTCACATTATTTTTGCTTAGTTTAGATTTCCGTTTGCCTTAAATTAATAATAAGAATAAACTAAGCAAATGAGTTCTTAAGACAATCTTGCCTATTAGGATGATAATATATTGTGATTTCTAAGAAGAAAAAGTTAGCTTAGAAATTTATTACTAAAATTAAAATGGTGTATAAGGAACATATTTTGAGAAAAGTTCAAAATGATAATGAAATTTTAAATTTAAACTAGTGATATTTAAAATTAAAGATGCTGATTGTCTGTAATTAATTTCTAAAAATGTACAACACTCAACACTCAAGTGTCTTTATTAATAATTAGAATTATTAATAAAGACACTTTTTTAAAAACTACAGAAGTATCTACGTATACAAAATCCTTATTCTTTTTTTAGCCAAATTTGTGAGCAGGATAAAATTGTAAGCGTCTGCATGGCATGAAATTAAACTTATATCTAAGCATCTGGGGTGGAGGTCTGGCTTAAAGTTAAAAACTGTTTCATTCCGAAATTTCATTTACAGAGTCAGTAATTATTTAAATAATAATTAAAATTGTTCTGAATTCCCTTAAAGCTGCTTACGTTGATATCTAATTAATTTATGGGAGATAACATTCCGCCCACACACAGGAATCTTTCTTGTTTCAAGAAAAAAATTTTACGATTTTTCTTCTCAAAATTGTTATCCATATATTATTACTCAGCGCGGAAAGTTGTCCTTTAAGTATTATATCGGTAACGTATTCCTTCTTTCTACAGCCATATATATATATATATATATATATATATATATATATATATATATATATATATATATATATATATATATATATATATATATAAATTTTCAGCTAAAGCATATCCCTCATTCCCAATATGTAACCGCTTGGATGCTTGGAAATGCATAAGAAATGCAGATGAAAAGAGTCGCTACATCCAAAATTGCTAAATTCGTATATAAAAAGTGTTTTCAAGCATTAGTCATTCGATTTATTTTAAAGTAATCTTGGCATTAGATTTCATTTTATGATGTAAACCATTGTTGATTGAATTAATACTTTTAACGTATGTACTTTTATGTGTTGAAGTTAAGAATTTCTCGTTTTCACTCGCGTGTAACTGAAACTCTCATCAAAAGTGACTTTTTTTAATTGTTTGAGATTTTATTCACTTTAGTATACCGTATGTTAAAATACAAAAAGTATCTAATGTATGTTCTGCATCTGTTTTTACTGAAAATAATTTCATGTTCGTGTTTATAGTCCATAATCTGATGGTTCTTCGAAGCTTATGTATGTGCTTAGTCCAAGAAAAATTTAAACCAAGTAAGGAATATGCTGATCAAGTATTAACAGTAAAGTCACATTAAATCGAGAAAATTATGTATTTTGTTAGATTGTGTATGTATTCGTAAGAGTAATTTCAACATCTTTGTATTTTCAATTCAATTTATTCTTGTAAAAAACTTTCCATGAATTTAAATAGAGTTATATTCATGGGAGAGAAACTACTACGCACACAGAGGTTTAGTAGTAAGACTGCCTTCTTTAGAAAAGAATATTTGAGCAATAGGATATGATTTTCTCCTTTATTTATACACATATTTTTTCTATGTGTACACACACACACACATATTTATCTATATCTATATCTATATATATATATATATATATATGTATATATATACATACATATATATGAACTAAATTAAGCTGTGAGTTAAACTAAGCAATACAATGCATTCATTAAAAGTTCATTTTAAATAGTTTAAAATATGTTAATATGTATTAAATAATTAATGATATCATTGAAACTGAATCTTAATTAAATTAAATATGTATATTCAATTTTTTAAAAAAAATTTAATAATAAAAAATTTTTGTTAGCTAATATGGAGAAATTTTATTCAAATCAGTGAAAGAATGTTAATCAGTATCACATATTTTTTCTATTTATTGCATTTAAAATTTATATTGCTATTTTAAATCTAACAAGTATTAATATTATTTGCTAATACAATAATTATCAAATTTATTAACCATTGTTATGATACACTGTTCTATATTTTTTGCTCATTACCTTAAATTATATTTTATTACCTCTGTCCAAAGTATAGAGATCAGTCCAGCTGTTTAGAATAATACCTGCCTAGACGACCATTCCAAGACCACAATACTGGTTTTTTTCCCGTGATGTTACTGGGATAAATTTATGTCCCTATCTCTCTCCAATTCAATTAGTGCTCACGGCTCTGAAATGATTCTCATCTGTGAAGATTAAAAGTGTCCAATCATTGTATGTCCATCCTCTTTTTTTGTGCAGCTGGTACTACTCTAAGCAGTTGCACCGACTGTTACCTTTCAAATGGATATCGTGTTTAGGACAGCGTGCGTATAGATTAAGTTTTTGAAGGCATCTGAATGCAGAAACTCAAACACTTGTCTTCCCTTAGTTGTACATAAATGCTGAGCAAAAGTGCTTGATGACTGATTTCGGGCTCTTTTCATATGCAGGAAAAATACTGCTGTTGCTTCCAAGTGTGGGAAATAACAACCTATTCAACAGTTGTATCTATAGTTTAGAAGGCTTTCCAACTTAGTTAAAATGTGCTTACGTTGATTTCGATTTCTTTAGCTTCCTGACCAGGTTACTCTCCTTTCCCAGATTTCCTAACATTTTTTCACCTTTGAAATCATCTAACTAGTTTCGTTTAGCCATATTTCATGAAAGAACTCCCTTGCACTTGCAGTAAATGCTGTCCTTCATTTCACGTTTCCTTATTTCCTTCCTTTTCTTGATCTGCGATCACCGATTGTATTTGTTTTGCGTACGCTCACTAAGTTTATGACCTTTTGTTCTTGACATAACCACATGTATGATCTTTCAATTGAATGTTTTGTTCATTGTATTGATCTCAAGTAACAATTTCATGAAATTTTATATCTATTTACTTAAAATTTATATTGTTACTTTTTTGTATACCAATGTTACTTTAATTTTTATCAAGATTAATATGACTTTAGTTATTTATCTTTATGTAGATTAAAATTAAACTTTATAGAATATTAATCGATGTAGCATACTTCTGCTAATATTTTGTAATGTTCTCACATGATAAGTATTGATTTCATATCTTTTAGATTATTTCTAATTTTTCCATTTTCAGCAATATAATTGGATATAAATGCTTCAAATTAAATATTTTAGTAAAAAAAAGATTGATTCTGTATAAGTATTGAGCAATTTATTAATACAAAAGCAATGAATATTCTTGTGGTAAAATTAATATCATCATGGTTTTAATTGCAAGAGGTCATTTAAAAACATCACTTATAGTTTAAATTCTTCAATGAAATTTGTTATAAATATTTAATAAAGTAATCCTTTTCATTATTAGTTTTAATATAATAACACAAAGAATTGCGCTAACTAAATTAAAAATTAAATTTATCATTAAGAATTTTGATGTATTACCTTACAGAAATAAGAATTTAGTTTCTATTTCTTCTAATATACTCTGATTATTGATTTGATTTTTTAATTCAGTTTATGTATTATGTTTCTCGTATGTACTTATATTACAAATTATAATTATTGCTAAAATAATATTTAGATATATGAAACTAATTTCGTATATTTTATGTATCATGCATCAATTATTAAACATAATTATTCGCTTAATTAATCTGTGTAAAGTATTTGTTTCTCTTCTTTGAACTTATATGAAATGCTATCAATTAAATACTTAAACATAAATAATGATTTTTAGCTATAAATACATTATTTACTAACTTCATCGCAATGAATATAAATAACAGAAACTAATTTCTTTTCTTAAATATTTGTAGTTACTATCATAAATTTCAATTGTCAAATTATACTATTAAATTTCATTTCAAATAGAATCATAGATAAGTATTAAAAATAAGTGATAGTTATCGTTTCAACGATGTTTAATTGTTATAATTACACGTCAACGATGATTTATGTAATTACACGCCTTGCAAGACTTTAACATAACACAATTGACATGTGTAAAACTTTTAAACAAAGTGTCAGGAATTTAATTTCATATTCTCAACGCCTTTTGCGAAATAACTGTTCTTAACAAAAGAAAGAATATTCCGGAACACGCAATACGTCAATAACATTCTTCTGTTAAATTGTAAATGATTCTGAATGGTTTAGCATAATGGAATTTCTGCTTCTTGACTTAGAAGAGGATTGTTCGCAATTTAAACATGGTCACAGAAATAAAATTTGCTTGAAATTAGGTACATCTCTATTTTAATTCTATACTATTCTTTTATCTTTACGTTGATTCTCTCTATAACTTTAAACCAACTGCTTACTTGGAAAACAACGTATTTAAAAGCATGAATAATGAATTCTTCGTTAAATTCTATTTTAGAAGAAAATCGAATTCTTTCATTTAAATCAAATGAATTTTAATAAAAACAAAAATTTTTTGAACGTGATCTAAATTTTATCCATTTAACTAGTTCTTTTTCTAAAACTGTTATTTTTCTTGTAATATTTTTTAATTTGCATTATCGGGAAAAAAATATGATTTTGATTCAAAAAACGTTTATGTGATTTTCAATCAAAATAGTGATAGTGTTGGTGTATTATATATTTTGATGAGAAATGTTAGGATTTTCAGTGATAGTTAGGATAGAAGCATAAGCTATTCAATAACTCGCTATCACTTATTAAAAGATATAAATAGGATTTATAATTTATAACTCATAATTAAAATTCGATGTTTATTTGCGTACGAAATAAAGATAACGTCAGCCTGATTGATAATTATCTGAAAAATAAGAAATAAATATACACAGAAAGGGATTTTTACACAAAAATCTCACTGAATTTGGTGAAAGATTTGTGATATATTTCTTGTGTAATTTATAATCTGCGGAACCTAATTCACTGATAGTAAAATCCTCTGGCTAAGAACTTTACTGTTAGTAATTATGAAGTGTTGTGTTTCATATATATATATATATATATATATATATATATATATATATATATATATATATATATATATGCAAAAAAAGTTTCAGATAATCGCTAAAACACATATTGTAAATAATTAATTTAGCACATTTCTCACCCTTTTGCTGTAAACCTATATTTATCGACGTACTGTTGTAAATTACTGGATTTGTGATAAATAGCTAAGATATTATAACGAAAAATTTATGGAATAAATATTTTTTCTCACTTGTAAATGTTTTCGATGAATAATGTTAGATTTAAATAAAAATTTTCAATTCTTTGATTTACAAGTCAGAGATACAGAAAAAAAAACAGTTATCCAGTTAATTTCCTTAATCAAATTTTTTTCATTAATGAAAATCATATTTTATCAAAATAATTTGTAATGAGATTAATTTATTTTTAAAAGTAATGAGATACGTTAGTTTTTATGAAGAGCTGATAAAATATTTTTGAATCACAATTTTTTCAGCTTATTTCTTTATTTGAGATTTATTTCATAGGCAAATATTTGATTTTCAGTTAAATTTTAAAATGAGATAATTATTGGAAATATTGTGTATTTCATCTAACAAAGCACTTCATAAATTAGAATTCTGAAACGTATTTTTTGCAAACAGAAAAATTCTGAAATCTCTAAAATATAAATTATCCGGAAAGATAAGATAATAAAATGAACTACCTAAAAATAGTAGTTTTAAAATGTCTCTTTATGTGTAATCATCCAGCTAAATTGAGTTAATTATCACATAGGGATAAACAAGCGTACCTAAGTCGATCTAAGGATATATCTTATAATCTTTTCAGAAATGATTTAAAATTTGTAACATGAATTATAGATGAAGCTAAAAATTTTTAAATATTTGGTATTCATCTTACGAAAATATATTTTACATAAAAGAAGTTTAATGAATTTATTTATCAATACATTATGATAATAGTTTATTTTAATTGTTATATATTGTTAATAATATTTTATAGATTTTGTTTATATATAAATATATCGTATATATAATGTATACAAATATTTTAGATATTATTTTTCAACAACTATACATACTGTAAACGGTAGAAGTTGCACTTTTAACTCCTTTATCACAACAAATTAATTTATATAGGAATTTATTCATTAACAGTTTACAAATTCCACTAAATTGTAACAAGTTATTGATGTTTAAATAATTTGTAAATTATGAAACATCTTATATTTGTTGCTAAGTAAAGATTATACTTAAATTCTCAATTTATTTTTAAAATATGATATTTGACTGTTTTCGAATAGTCATTCATTTTTATTGAAACATTGTCTGCTATGAAACACAATCTTATAGAATAAGACAATAACTATATCGAAATTTATTGTGACATTTTAAAAATAATTTAAATTAAAAAAGCTAATATATTTAAACTGTATTAACGTTTTCTTGTCTTAAAATTGTTAGATGTAACTTATTGTTGTGTTTTCAAGAAGAAATGGAAACTAACATTTGATATTTTTTGCATGAAAGTAAATTTAAACATATTAAGGTATTTGCATTAATTTTAAATGTCATTTAAAAGTTTGAATAAAATGTGTAAAAAATAAAAATTATTGGTTGATATTTTTTATATGGAAATAAAAAGAAATGTATTTCTCTAATTTTATTAACTCTAGAGATCTCATTTTAATTATTATATAAGAATTGAAATAATACTTTAAAATATACCTTATATTATTTTAATTTCATCCCATTAAAGTTAGTTCTTTTATGTGCCTCGTGACATTGTTCTTTCATTATAGTGATTCTTTTATCTTGCTTGAGTTCAGTTGCTTCTATTATGTAACAATACAAAATATTTCTAATATATTGAACATTTTTAAAATGATATAGTATGTAAGTTCGAAGATGATTTTTACGAATTAATAAATTAAGTACAAGCAACTTTAAATATTTTTTTGAATTTTAGTGTCATTGCTTAAATTATGATTTATAACATTGTTAAGAAAATATCTTATCCAAAGTTAGAAAACATAGCTTAATTCTAATAGATTTAATTTTTCTTTTTTTCCATAATTGGCTAATTACCCGTTTAAAAATGTCATTTTCTTCTGTTCTTTGTCTTCCATTAACTTTAATAAAACTATTTAATAATTCTGCAGTAACAGAAAAATAAATTTTATGCTATAACGCATTTTTTTGTATTTTTGCATTAATATTCTTTTTCTTTAAGTTATGGGGTTGGGAAATTTGAAAAAAATATACTTGAGATATAATAGATTTAAAATAATCCTTAATCCAATCGGTATAAAAATAATTCAATTTATTGGCGAAATTTTTAGCTTGATAAATTCATATACATAGCTATTTCAACTAATACAGTCACTAAATTCTAAAAATGCGATTTAATTTGGATGTAAATGTAAAAATACATTTTAATCTCGTTAACTGAATTTATATACTATTCATAAAATGTTTAATAAAATATATCAACTTTAAATATACAGAAAACTATTACTTTTGTTGTTCAAAATATAAATTGGATATTGATGATTTTTTTTATTCTTAGTGACTATGTAAATAAATCCATTTAATGCATAAAAATACAAATTTAAAAAAATTGGTGACACAGCTGGTAAGAATTTCCGTTAGAATAGCCGAAATTCTATTTTCACCCTTATTGCTTGTGGTGACATTAGTTGGATAAAGAATAAAAGTCGTCTGTTAAGAAAACAAGAAGAAAACGATTTGTTTAAAAAAAAAAATAGGAGAAATTCTATAACTGAACTCCGGTTTTGAAATGGAAACCAGCTTAGAACATAGAACAAGCTTTTGTTTCAAGAATTTCGATCGTTACAACGCTAACAAAGGAAAACTGAGTTTTGAAGATTTTCTTTTAGAAAGCTCCGTTTCAGTGTATCTGCTTTTCCTTAGCTTATCAGTTGTTCTAGTTTTTTTTTGTATTTCTGACACATCTTTCCGCAACTTTTCAAAGACGTTAAGAAATATAAAGGGTAGAATATCAATAGGAGAACATTAAAGTCTGATGTTGCTTATAAATGCTTCATAAATAAACACCACTGCGACAGAGATTGTGAACAATTGGGTTAATGTCATTCATTCAGGGATGGAGTTGAATCTTTTATCTTGAGATGCGGTGAGCTCATTCAATTTATCTATCGGTGACATAAATTTGTTACAGAAACAAATTATCCGATTAGTAATTCCCAACATTACAAATTTTATGATATTAATGTATAAAGTGTTCAATTCATTCGGCCACATTTTACGGATATTTTCTATCATTTAAATGCCTACACTTTAAACAAAGAAATTATTTTTATGCAAAATTAATTATTTATTATTTATGGCAGCATAAAACACGTACGTGCGTGTTGCTTTTAAATCTGATTACAGCTATATATATATATATATATATATATATATATATATATATATATATATATATATATATATATATATGTATATATATATATATATATATATATATATGTATATATATATATATATACATATATATATATATATATATATATATATATATTTGTACCTAATTATTTATAAGACTTAGATATACTTATCAAAAGTGAGTCTAATAAAGTTTGTCTACTTCTGAATAAAAAGTGTAACTGACGTCATAGTTCAATGACTGCTTTCTCTCAATTAAAATATCTTACGATTACTATGTGTCCTAATTTAGTGCAATGTTAAATGTATTTCTATGTATCTGAGATTAGCAGACTCATACTTTATCACATATAAAGTAAACACGTTTTTCTTATATGCTTTCCCAATTTTGTATAAGCACAATTGTGCGTTTATGAAGCTTTGAATAAGTTCACTGATCTTAAGCAAATGCAATAAACATTATGATAAATATCCATTTTGAAACATTCATTAAAAAGTTTTTAGTCTACTCGATATAATAAATAAATACTAGAATGTATTATTGCTTTATTTTGTGTGAAGTTGTAACCGGAGCATTTTAGAAGAAAAATTAATACTTATCATCTAGCAATTTCATCACAGGAAATCAAAGGTAAAGTATTTTGAATATGATATTTGTATTCATTTTAAGATATGCGACATATATGAGCTCTAATATTCTTGTATGAATGATGAAAGAATTGTTAAAAAATGCATTACATAAGAAATTTTTAATTCGATAGTTTAGTTTGATGATATATAGTGATCTAAAACAATTAATTTTAACCATAAAAGAAATATTGATTTGATTGAAAATATATTTGAGAAATTTTTATAACAATTTTCTGTTAACTGTGTATTAAAAGTGATCGCTCATCACAAGATAATAAACTTAATTTTCTCATGTGACAGATAAAATTAAGCGAACATATTAAATTATTAAAATATATATTTCAGTCATATATACATATACATATAAATCAAATAAACAGTACATTTTATTTATTTATATTAAATAAAATTTTTAAAAATCGTTTTTAAAAATCGCAAATAAACACATTAAATAAAGTATGTTGCATCATTAAATTCACTTCATTGGATTTCTGTAAGTACTATTAAATATCTTATTAAATTTGTGTAAGGAAACATTTCTATCAAATGCAACCAGCAGAAAGAATTTTGAATAAAAATTGAACAATTATTGTTCGATTTACGTAACAAAATTCAAAGAATAAATGAGATTTGAAAATGGAAATATATAGTGCGTGAGGGTTGTAATTCTATCATAAATATCAAATACAATTCACGATGAGTGTAAGAAATTCATGTTTGCTTATGTAAACAAATAAATTTATTTATGTTTTCAAAAACGTCTCAGCAAAAACAAAGCATTGATCAAAGCACTATTTTATATTATTTATAGTTTTCTATTACATCTCAGAAGTGATACAATGTTTCTTCTGCAGAGAATTTCAAAAAACGTGGCAATTCAGCCATGGAATTACGAGAAATTTATTTTCCAGGTAGAAAAGGAATCATAGAAAAGTTCTCTTAAAGGATGTTAACCGTAAATTCATGGTATAAGATTTCAGTGTAACTTCAACCATCGAATTTATTTTCTTTTTTTTCCCTGTGTGAGTAACCCTAGTTTGAAAGTTGATATTTACAGACGAAAACAATTGTGTTTCAGAGCTGTGTATGCAACGATTGTAAACGTATGTTTCCGAATTCATATTTCAGTTTATTTTAGGATGCATTATAAAGAATGGCATCAAAATATTTAGTGCTCTGTTTATCAATTTTTTTTTCTCGCGAGTATAACTTTTTTTAGAGATTTTATGCAAAACATTGGTTAACAAAACAAAAGAAAATCTGATGAGAAAAGTTCATTATTTTCATTTGATTTACATAAATGCATCTTTAAAATAATAATTTCAAATTAATATTGTTCTTAATTAGTTTTATTTTTTAACTATCATGTTTCCAACGTTAGAAAGAGTGTTCTTGATAATAATACTTTTATATATTTTTTCGATTTGAATTTGTTATCCTTATCCGACAATTATTCACTTTACATCAAGGATATTCAAAATGTAAAATGATTTTACAAAACTTTGATATTGTAAATATAAATGGTTTATTGACATTTATGTAGCTATAATTAACTATCAACTAATGTAACAAAACGGATGTACAACGAGTTTCAGTACTTATTTACTTGGTATTCAAAAGGACATGAAATTTTTATTAGAATCTTAAAAAACAAGCTAATTAGAATTATTACACATATTATTAATATGATAAGAGTTATGACAAAAATAAAAAATCCACAATATTGTTCTTATTACCGTAAATTATTAATTCATCCAACTATTTCGATATACTTCATAAATTTGTCCATGGGATCCATCCCTAAAATGCTTCTTAAAGTCCATCACTAAAATGTTTCCTAAAATCCATCCATAATATGCTTCCTAAAATCTATCTTGTGATATTTATACTTGTATTTCATAACAATGCCAGAAAGAGCATTGTAAGGAAATGCATATGTTAAACAATTTAAACCAATTAATGGTAACAAACTACAAGCAGGAATTTTCGAGGTTTTCTAAATCATAAACTCATTTAATATTAAGAATTCTTAACATACTTTGAGTGTTTTACTCCATCATGACTTACTTTTAATTTATGGAATTCATTAAGAATAACCATAAACAGAACACTTTATTGTTATGAAATAAACGCATTAAAAAATCGTACCTGGTACGAAAACAATGATGGATTTTTTACTATATCATTTTAGACGAAATTTTGTCAGTATGGGTAATTTTAATGGATAACATGTTATTATCAAAGCAATGTAATAAATATGTTAAGGTAAGTTGAAGTATAACATGGAATATTATTGCTAAGAAATGCAATTCCCGAAAATCGAGAATCACAATTAGTTTTTAAATAAAGCAGTTTATTCAGTTTTGATTTTATTAAACGAAAAGAAACATTTCTTCATGCTATTTACTGTACGATGTTTAGTTACTTAAAACACATTATGTATTTTAATTTACTATTATTATTTTAGCACATAGATAATAATTAATTTTTATTTGTTAAAGCTTTCCTCAATAAACTTTCAGATTTTTAGGAATAAAATTAAAAATTGTTGATGAATCTCAAATAAAAAAGCTGAAACCAAAAATTAATTATTATTGGTGTGATAAAATAATAATAGTAAATTAATATGTTAAACAGGTTTAATGAGATTTTTAATTTATTTATATATTTAGTAATGTACTTTCTAATCTTTAATATTAAAGTCATACATTTCCTTCACTTAGTACTATTATTGGTATATATAAATTTGAATTTAGTACTTTCATTAATTCTCAAAATCTATCTAGAAAAATTAATGCAGTTTCTGCATTTTGTTATTCAGCTGGATTAAATCATTAAATTAAAAACTTAATTTTGCATCTCCTCTTATATACTTATAATTAATTTTAAACAAAAATGAGATACATACAATGATTTCAATCTGGAAATATATGTGTGTGAAAGCTTATTATTTCCAAAGCTTTCGACTCTTTTTGGCAATTTATCTTAGAAACAAAGTACCTTAATATTTTAAAACTGGCATAAAGGACTATAAAATATTTTAATTTCTCTTTATATTCTAAATGGATTCAAATTCAATACTAATCAAAAAATCTTTGTAATGCTTGGAATTTAGAGCAATTATTGTTAAGCTGAAATCAGTAGACAGAACTGTTGTTCAAAAGTCAGAAAATAAATGAAAATTGAAAACGTAACATCCTTTCTTTTCAAAAAATGGAATAGTTGAAAACAATATCGTTAAAAATATGAAAACGTGATTATATATTTGGCAAATATAATTATTATTTAGTTTTATCGTGTGTGTGTGATTTTCTGTGTTTTGCTATAAAAGTATGCAAATGGAAAATAGTAAAATTAATGCTCTGTAAAAATGCTGATTTATTCCTTTATTTAGCATATTTAAAAAGAAATCATAAAAATACAGGAAGAATTTACATATTTTTTCATTTCTCAAATAAGATAAAAGCACTATAAAATAATAAAAAATTTACTGATTAAAATTGGAACAACTTAATAAAAATCACAAAATGTTATTAATATTATGCGAAATTTTAGATAAAATATTTTACAGAAAAAAATCTTATGCCGTATATTTTTAGACCTGAATATTTCATTAAGCTGTAGTTACACAAAAAGTAAAAATTATTTTAGTCATTAATACTGGTCAATTTCTAATCAAGATGCAAGTAAGAATTAAATTAAAATATTACAAAATAAACATCACACTGCAAATTCATTTGGCGAAAGAAAGGCAAATGCTATTTTGCAATATGTAAATATTATTTAATTACAAATTATGATTTATATGTTATAAATGATTCATTTTATTAATATTTCGTTAAAATTGCTAGAAATATTTCGTTACACAAATGAAAATAACTGTACTGGGAGACATGTTATTTATAGAAAATATTTAACCAATGTAAGATAAATTAATAACTAAAAAAATCTTTTGTTTTTTTTCAATATTCACTAACCGTATTTTTAAGTACGAGTAAACTCTTAATATTACTCATTTCCATCACTTCTGTCTTGAATGTATTTATAATATGTATACTTCCATGAAAAAAATCTAAGTAAGATTAAGGAAAACAGCGATTTATTGTTCTCATAAATCACATATATTTTCTCAAAATAAACTATTGTTAAAGGCAAATAATACAATCTTACCGTTTCAAAACATGTCCCTTGATATGATACTGGAAAAATCTAAGCTGTTTTCTCTGTCTCTAGATGCATCTAGAATCGGTAGTTATTCTAAATATCGTTTCGCACATAAAGATATTCTACCTCATTCCTCATCTGTACACTTCTGATATCCATGGTCTCGCAGAAAATGTTGGTGCCAATGAGCAGGTGTTAATTTTTGTCACCGTGGAAACAGTCTTCTATTGTAGAAGCTATTGGAAACTGAAAAAGGTCATATAAATCATCGAGTAATTTGTTGTAAGGGTATCGCTGTTCATATTATCTACTATACATCACCTCAAGAAAGATATACTAGTTCATCAACTCCTGGTTTCATCTTTATTGACACTTTTTAAAACCTCGAGCTGCTGTTTTAGTCTTTTAAATTGCTCTCCAAATGCATTAAATTATGTTGTGATAGGTCACTAATCGTGAAGCCTAACCATAGTCACATTTCGACCTTTATCAATTTTCACAATAACTCAGATAAAGTCTTCTTTAGTTAATCAACAGGATTATTTATTGTACATTTTGTACTAAGTCAGTAGTTGACATCAATTAAAATAATGTTTACTTGTGAATCAGCTTTCATAGAAATATTGAGAATAACCACCAGCTTGTTTCATTTCCTACTGACAATTGACCTTACAAAATAATGGTTGTATACGCTTTCCTCATATCGTAACTCATTCAAATAAGGGTCCTGATTTCCCTGCTATGCTGACTTTGGTATTTCCCATTTACACGTGCCCTTATATTCTGTTTTTTTTTTCAGATTTTTACTTAATTTTTACACATAGTTTGCTTATTACGTAAATATAGTAAAAAAAGTTTACAACAAATGAAGAAGCGGTAAAAGCAATAATGTTTGTGTATCAAATAGCACGAATCTATCAAAAATGCTGTAAATTTGAACATTCAAACATTTCAGAAACAAAAGGGAAGCGAACAAATATATTAAAGAAAGAATAAAAGTACCAGAAAATATATATTACAATATAGCATGCATATTACGTAACTTGAAAGAGTTTTCTGCATCATGAAAATTTCTGAAATAGTATCACTTGTATTTCCATTAACTGAATAAAGAAAATTAACTGAAAAGAAAATTGTACTTTAAAAGGAAGAAAAGGAAGCTATTTTTTCTAAAAAATAGTCCTACCACTTCACTTCGTTTTGGTAAAGAAAGCCAGTATAAAACGTAATACAAACTTTTGTTTGAAAATTTGAACCACGAAAATGCGAACAAAAGAAAATAGAATCCCAAAAATCTTTCTTTAATCAATTACAATTCAATATATCTATCTGCTCGTATTTACTTCAATAATTGTTCTATTTTTTATTTCCTTTATGTAATTCTAAGATTTTTCTAAGATACTATATTCTATAATGTATATAAGATAAGAAAGCACAAAGATATTAAATGTCTTATTCGATTTATAATTATTTATAAATAAATATTGCCACAGTATAGATTGTGAACAATTGAAATTATGTCTCTCATTTACCATTTACCCTGTATTAAATATCTCGTGAATGCAGTTTTTTAATCTAAATAAAAAAATAATATATGATTTTATACATGAATCACATTTCCTGTGATAGGCAAAGAAAAAAGTTTTACGTCATTATTTATTGGATTAAAATATTTAAATTTTTACTGTGTTATAATGAGTAATCAGAAATAATTACTATTATACATTGTATTTCTTAAGTCTCAAAAACGATTCCTAATTAATGAATTTATTATTGTTGTTTCACTTAACGATGGATTTTAACAATAATTTTAATTGCTATGAAACCTTAGTAACGAAATTATTAACATGCAGATTTAAAAAAAAGATTCATTTACATTTTATTATATTTTACTTAGTGTAAAGTTCTTCTATCTGTGAGTTTAAAATTATTTCTCACCCTATAAACTACAAAAATAATTTTTTCAAGTAATTTAACTTCTGCCTAATCTATGGTAAATTAAATGCATGTGATATGATTTAAGTACTTAATTTGAAGTTAAACACTTCTTATCCGACTGAAATATATGCTTGGAACATAAAAATGAAAATTGTATTACTCATCAAACCTTGCTTGTTAATCGTTCAAACATTTGATTGAAATGAAAACCTTTATATATTGTTCGATAAATGTTGCACATACTACTTTAATCTCGATAAGGAAATCAAATTAAATATAATAATTTTACGAACTATATTTTTTATCTGAAATGTTTTAAAAACTTCTTAATGTCAATTATTTATTAAACGTTATTTTCCATCATTAAATAAAAGTTAACAAGAAAATAATTTAAAGTATATTCCACGTCCCTATATATTTTTATCAAAATTTAAAAAAAAAATTCTTTTAAAATAAAATATTATTTTCAAGGTCAATTTAATTAGTATATGCAATTGTTTAAATATATAATTTCCTTAAAAGTCTGTATCCATAGTTTTTCAGTAGAAATGAAAATTTTTAGATACAATGAAGCAAAATGAAAGAAGAAATAGTAGAAACAGAATAATGGAAACAAATTAATGCATTTTAGGAATATTAATTTTTTATATGAAATTCTTTTTAAATTATACCGAATTAAAATGTTTAAAACTGCATAAAAGTTTTATATATTTTTTATATTTATTGTTCTTGAAACAGAATTCAAAAGTTCTAACAAATTAGTAGATAAATAGACAGATATACATATTTTATAAAAAGTTACTTTACTAGACATTGGAATAAATTTTCTCCAGAGTTAAAACTAAATCCAGAGTATTTTGATAATATACCTGTCAAATTGTCTTTTGTGTTACATCTAAAATTTGGAAAGAAATTTCTGAAAATTCTTCTAACAGTTTACTGCTTTAAGATAGAACCTTGTGCTACATTCACATTTTTTAAACTAAACTAAACTCTGTGGCAAAACAACCCCCATGGGGTCTAGGACTATAGGTCCCATATCAGTTCAATGACCGAAGGACAAGGGGGAGCATATATTCCAGTTAGGTGGATAGCCTAAAGCAAAACCCTCAGTATTTATTTCCAATGTATGTTTGTGCTTAGATTTATCTATCTAGTGAAGGGAGGAATGTCTAAGTTGACCTTACCCAACCTGAGACTCGAACCTTGGATCTGTGCTTTAAAAGCGAGAAACGCCTCTACACATCGATCTCTTACTCCACCGATCTTCACCTTTATATTAATATAAGAAATTATTTTTTAAATTGAAAATTTTCTTACAATTTCATTGATTTTTTACCCATAGAGCTTATTAAATTATAATTGGATTTGTATCGAAACTGAAGTAAATGAAATATTAAGATTTCATATTCATTAAAAAACGCATAATAACATTAGAAAAACTAAATTTTTTATGAAATTGACTATTAGGTATTATACTATAAATTTATTCAAAGCGTACTGATAAGATTGGTGTACAAATCATGGTAAAAATCCTCACACAATTGTCTGCACGTTAATAGAATATTCAATGGTTGAATATAATCCATGCTGTAGAATTTTAAGACTATGTCGTATGTTTGCGTTATGACTTTTATTTGAGCCTTTTTATTACTCAATGCTTATGCACTTTCGGTTGTATTGTGATTACAAACCATGGTTATGCGATAAGCTTGAAACTGCACTGTTATTTTTTCACTCTTAAATTATGAGACATAATGAAATCGCAATATTATGTTTGAACCCATTTGTTTTGTAAAATTCTTTTCATTTCATAATTTTCATTAAAGCTTGAAAAGTTTAAGTTTATAAATAAATGTTGAAATGATTTTAAACTATCAAGTCAAAGGAATTTTTAGATTATGGAATTTATTCTTAAGTAATTTTAATTACAATTTAAGTTTATGTGAAACAATGTATAAAATATAAGTGTTATTTATATTATTAATTTTAAATATTGTGCATTTATGATTTTTTGTTATAAATGTAATAGGATTAAAATATAATAAAAAAATTAATAAACGATGAAGTAACGGAATTTCTTTTTAATAAACAGTTTTGCAGTTAAAACAATTATTTTATTTCATTTTACCTTTAATTAATATATTCCTGCAAAAGAAAAAAATAGAATTAATAGCTGCTTTTAAATATTCGTTTCATAAAACAATGTAATATTTCTATTATGTTTTATACTTTTTCCCATAAATTTAACTTATCATATGTTATGCATATAGTATTTCTTCAATACATTAAGTTTCAAAATATTAAATTATTGGAATTAAAAGCATTATTTAAGAATCCTTTCCTTTTGCCTTTCAGTGAATAATATTAAATTCTTCAAACTATTTTTCGATTTTAAATATGAGTATGTAAGAAGCTATTTATGAGTTCTTGGAATATATGCCTTCTTATCTGAGCATTTAATGCTATTAATATTTTATATTTGCTATCTATAGGCATTTTGAGAGCACTGCCTTTCAAAGAATTTTGTTTGGAAAGTATAATTAAAGTATGGGCGTTAAAGTAATTGTGTGTGCTAAATATGTTAATTTTTATCATATAATTTGCCTAATATTTCTTTTTTAACAAATAACTAAATTTTTATCACGTAAAATATACAGAATTAACATAACTCTCTCAATAGTTTCTTATTTTTTTATTCATATTATAGTTGTGACCATAAAACAAAAAAATAAATATTGGTATAAAATGTTAAGCAAACATTTTTCGTTCATTTCCAAAGTAAACTGAATTCGAACGAGGATTTAAAATTATTTATGAATGAATTAACTGCAAACATGAAGCAAAAGAGAAAGATTAAAATATTCATTTTACTTATAGTAATTTCATTTAATCCACAAGAGCAATATTAAATTATAAATTATTGTTTACAATAAAAATTGACCTACGTGAGCATGTTTTAGTACTGACGTTAATGTCACTTAAAATGTAATGTAACAGAATTTATAAGAATATTTTATTTTTTTGCCTTTTGTAGCTTAAAATCTCTCATTCTTTTGTGATTATTCTGCATTTCTATGTAACTTGATATGGAAATGTGTGAGAAAAATTTATTTTAAATTACCAGACAATTGCCTATGACACCATTTTGACTTACTATTTTGGTATAAGGGATAGAAGTTATGGCAACTTTATATAGTGCCTCCTCTCCAGTGTGTGTTGTGTCATTACACCGAATTACGAAGACCAACTTGGTCTTCGTAATTTATCCATTTTGAATCACTATTTTGGCATATGGGATGGAAGTTATGGCAACATTTTATTAGTGGGACCTCCTCCCAGTGTGTGTTCTGTCATGACTCCGAATCACGAAGACCAAGTGGGTCTTCGTAATTTATTCATTTTGACTCACTATTTTGGCATATGTAATGGAAGTTATGACTACTTCATATAATCGGTTCCCTTCCCGTGTGTGTTTTGTCATGACACCGAATTATGAAGACCAAGTGGGTCTTCGTAATTTAGATGCAAGAACCAAGAAAAAGAACTTTAGGCTTGGTCTCCATCCTTAGAAATATCTTTTCATATGAAGGAAATTTTTACCATAGTATATCTTACCTGGTCCAGCCGACATTAGTGAAAGCGACTGATATCCAATTGGGTCGATGTTCAAACTCACTATTATCGGATAACTAGACCGATGCTCTAACCAAAAAGACCAGCATCTATGAGGAAAATTAATAATATTTCTTAAATTAATGAAAAAGTACCCAAATAGGTACTCACCATTCTTATGTAATTGAATTGAGTCTGAATGAAGAGAATCTTATTTTAAATACATATGTCATTTTTTTTAACTTCTTCTAGTGTAGGTTATTTTTACTTTCCGTAAATTAATGGTTTAGAATGGAAGTCAGAATTCAATCCCAGTTACTTTGAACAACTTGTGATAGATATTGGTATTCTGCATTTTTAAAGGATATTTAGGCAAACTCTTATTATATTTATAGATTTTCTTCCTAACGCCACAATGTGATTCATTATATATGAAAATCTTCCCGACAGCAAAAAAAAAAAACGAACAATGTTCAAAATTCCTAATAATTTACCTTCAATTGTTAAGTCATCCTTTGAAATGCTTCAAAATATAAATAAATTCAACTTTAACTTGTTTGGGCACATCAGTGTTAAAATTATTTTCAAATTTTTTGCATTTGATTGACTTGGAAGTTGAGTTTTATGAGAATATTTTATAGCATTTTTTCTAATTCTCTGATATTCCTACTATTTAAAGTCAAGCGTTTACTTTAAAATGCATCCAAAGAAGTTAAATATAAAGAGATTTCTCTTTAAACAGAAACTTTCTGAAATTCTCTTCTTGTTTACTTGTATTTTAAAAACTCATTTTTAATCCCAATTGATAGCATAATACCATATTCCTTGGAATCACTGAAGCAATGGTATGTAATCCGTTTATTTAAGCATTGAAATGATCTAACTTTTATGGAAGATGTGTCTCAATATTTTTTATACTAATTTCTATAAAATAATTGAATGTGAAATTTTAGTTAATTATAAACGATACTCTTGCTTCAATTAGTCAAAAAAGACTTATTCATAAATTGAAAGAACTTGTCTCTAGAAAGTTCTCAAATAAGTTTTCTGGAAATATAATATCTTTTGTTCGTAAAACTTATGTAATATAAATTAGCATTATATCTTACAAAATATAACATATTATCTTACGTTATGTGTTATGGGTTCATAATGAAATGTCAAATCAATACTGAAAATATTGAATCATATCACCACATCAAATTAGTATTGTAAATTTGAGTCGAGTTCAAAATATTTTTAAACATATTTTTATTTTTTATAATAGTTTTTATCTAGAATTAATATCAAACTGTTATTTCAATTTGTCTAAACTTCTTAGTTAATTACATTTTGCATTCAAATCTCTCTGTAATTTAAATACTTAGACATTAAATTTGAATCTAACATTGTCTATAAATTGTGCGTTTCGAAGTTCTGGTTGTACAATGTTAAATCTAATAAGATCTTCAAAATGTCTGATAATATGAATCTTATGGATAATTTTATATTAATTTATTTTTTTCCATAAAAAGACCTATTGAGTTAAATGATCTTTCGAGTGTTCATTAACAGTTTTGTTTTTCTTGATAATGTGCAATGATAAATTAAAATTGCATCGATTGTCAGAATTTTTAACAAATATTTACTATGTATTAAGATTTTACAAATTTTGCGTTCATAGTTTTGTCATTATCTAGGCAGTGTGAGCAAAAGCAGGTTGAGGCACATTGAAAAATTTAAAATGTATTCGTAATAAGAAAAATTAGCTTTAAAAAATTTTAATTTACTTTTTTATGCTGAAAAGTGCAATAAATTGTTTGACAAATGCTTTACTAGCAAATAATTATTTAATTTTACAAATTAATAAGTAATTATTTAATTTTATAAATTAATAATAGCTTGAAAATATTCCTTCATTATTCAAAATAATAAATTTGAAAGATATTTTTATTGATTATTTTTAAACATAACTTTGTGGTTTTTAAATTTGTTTAAATTAAAATAGATTTATTTTAATTAAAACACAAATCTTGTGTTTTGTTCGTATTCGCATATGCACAAAAAGTATGTTTACTTAAATACTGAAATCAAATGACTTCACATTATCATATTTTACTCTTATTTTACCACTCAATCTGGCTCAATTATTCTATAATATTTATCAGAATAAATTTTTTATTTTATTATTCCATAAACTTAAAACATTACGAATATTTTTCGATTGTCTTCTAATGAATACTAGTTAAATAATAATAATTTTAATAACTTTTATGATTCAGAGCATACTGACATTTAATAAATTACTTCCGCGTTCTAGGAACATGGGTTCTTAATAGAACTTTTCTCGTTATTAATTTTTCATGTTAGCATTTGTTTGCAAACCCCTTCAGATTCATTTATATTGAATGTATGGCAATATTATATATAATTTAACAGCTATTCCATAGTTCATTTTTGTAATAACTTACATTCTAGTTCTCTCTTTCCTGCCTCTATGACTCTATACTTGCTTGTTTAAAATACTATACGTGTACGCGCGCGCGCGCGACTCTCAATTTATACTAGTTTCATTAATATCGCAGTTTCTAAATATAAGAGGATAATTTTATGTTTCAATGTACATAATGCTTTTCTAAGCTACCGTATTATGTTATTTATAGAATAAAATGGAACCAAACAAAAATGTAGAAAAAAATTTAATTGCTGCTTTAAGAAAAAATAATAAATATTATACATTTGACATTTTGTATAATATACACTACTAATTACTAATGAATTATTAATTTCAAATTATTTAAAGCTTATTTTTGATTTTTCACTTAAATAAAAGCTTATTCTTTGAAATTTTAAGATAACTCTACATACCTACTGTGACTTATATTGAAATGCAATAATCGAAAAGTTGTGTTTCAGTTGTAATTGCACAAAATCTAATACAGAGTATAATTAGCAGCAAAGATGAAAATTTATGAAAATACTGAAAACATTTAAGTTTCTTATTCTCATATTATTATAACTTAATCATTTTAGGAAGATAAGCATCAACAACCAATACATTTTTGCAACTTTCTAATCAGGCCAAAAATTCATTTAATAAAAATTTCCATTGAATATGATCCATGCCTTAACAATTTAAAAGAAATATTATGTAACATTTTATTTTCTAATTGCCTGTATTAAATTCAAATAAATTGAACATATACAGAACATATGCGTAATATATAGAACCTTCTTATTCAAACACATTGGATTATTATAATAATAATAATATATTTTATGGTTATTATTTGTGTGAGATATTACATTTAGTAGAATAGTGTCTAATATTTTTTATGAATGTTTTCTTAAGGTTTCATCCAAATTCTACCTTTTCTGTGATCTAATTTATACTTTAAAACATAACATGCAGATAGTGAGAATATAAATGTTTATGTCTTTTAAAGTATTAGCATGTAGAATTATAGCATCAAGAATGACAAGATTTTCAGTTTGTTGTAGATAGAACGATTTTCAAAAAACGCATTTAGAGGCTTTAGTTTGTCATGAACTGAATTGAATAATTATATGGTTTGAATAATTTTACGGTTTTATGATTAATTGAATAATTCAAGGTTTATGCATCTGCATATAATTTATTTATTATATTATTAATACTATTTTATGTTCGTGAATAGTGATTTTTTTTCATTTTTCATATTTTTTAATCATTTTAACAAATAGTTTATCACCTATTATATACTTGAAAATCATGCGAGTAATGCAGATGGTAAAATTCAACAGATGGAAAAAGATTTTTTGCTTTTAAAATCGAATATTGTTTCTTGAATGTGTGCAAAGTTTTTAATTTAATTTTAATGGAAGATTTTTAATAATACTATGGAAATATTTCCACTCACAGTAACATTAAGTTCAATAAATTATGGCTAATTTGCTCTTTCAATATTTTCAAATATATTCACGTTTAATTTAAAAAAGGGACACAAAATATCTGACTACTTAGTGATAATTCTCGTTAATGTAAAAGTTATATTTGTTTTTATTCCCAATGTATTCAACAAAACTTGTAATCATTAATTATTTTAATTGAATTAAAATGTGTGATTAAGATAATTTAAAATATAATTTTTATACCTATATGTGAAAGTGAATAATTCCTCTATTATCATTCATAGGAATTGAACTACATGTGCAGTCACTTCTGTATATCGTAACACTTTTATGAATGAGAAAGAAAGAGAACTGACAGTGTTTGACAATATCTATTAGTTTACACAACTGTAAATTTCATGTGTAAAGAATGGATTGATAAGAGTGATGCAAATAAATACCTTTATTTGTTTAGCTCCTTTCTGTTCCCATTCAGACATAGAAGCTAATTTGACTGGCCCTATTGTTTCCAGTAGAACTCGAAACTTTACACATATCCATCTCCAACATGGGAATTATTTCATGAACTGCTGAGCTAAAAGAACTTAAAGTGTATGTCACTTAATTGTGAGAGATAGGAATAATAACTGCAATTTTTCATAATAAATAAATAAAACCTCTTAGAAGAAATGAATATCTTCAGATCCAATTGCATTGAACACTTCAACAAAAAAGGGAAATTTTTATAATAGCTTGGTTTCAGTTTTCCATTAATCAGTAAGCTGATCTTGTGAAAAGTAGTGTAAATGTATTCCTTTTTCTTGAGACAGTTGATGTTATGGGAGCATTGTTGTTTGGGATGATTCTGGAATTCATTCTGACGAGATGCATATTTAATAGTGTTAATCATTTTCATTAATTAGCAGATTAATACCATCTCGAATTTTGAGCATTTTTTAATATTTCTTCTAATTTTAGGACTACAGTAGATATTTCTTCCTGAATAAAATTTTATAGTGGTAGTTGATTTTTAATAATTAGTGGAGAAAATAGAGAAAGAAATAAAAGTAATAGAGAGAGAAAGAGTAACTGTAACAGGTAGAGAAAGTTATATTTTCTCTTGCAGTATACATAGTTGTAGCGTGTTGGAACTATAAATATTATATTAAAATTACGTAATTAGAAAAATAAACTTTAATAAAATAATAACAATAAAATAATAAGATTTAACAAGACTCTCCATATAGAAATTTTTCTATCCATTTTACATATGGTAAATTTAAATAGAAATATTTGTTAATACAAAATAGGTAACCTTTCTAAATAATCAAGAACAGATGGAAAAACATAGTCACTTTTAAACACAGAATGAACGTAATATTAATTAACAGATTCTTAATACAATTTTAAAAATTTTGGATGAACTTGCACAAATGTGTGTCTGATAGTCTGATATGTAACATAAATGGAGAACCTTCTTTATATTTATACAAGTATATACACTACTGGCCATTAAAATTGCTACACCAAGAAGGAATTCAAATAACAGAACGATATTTATTGGACAAATACACTATAGTGGAAAGAACAAGTCATTAGATTTACAGGAAATTAGGATGTATAGATCTTGAGAAATCAGTACCCAGAGCAGCCATCTCTGGCTGCAATAACAGCATTTATCCGCCTAGGCATGGAGTCAAACAGAGATTGTATGGCATGTACGGGGATCTCAGTCCATTCAGCTTCAACACTATGCCACAGTTCATCGACAGTAGTGGATGGTGAGTGATGGCGTGCCAATCGCTCGGCAACCATTGACCACACGTTCTCAATTTCTGACAGATCAGAAGAACGTGCTGGCCAGGGTAACAGTCTAACCTGTTCTGTATCAAGGAAGTTCAGAACAGTACGGGCAACATGCGGTCGTGCATTATCTTGTTGAAACAAAGCATTAGGGAGGCATCGAAGATAGGGCAGAGCCACGGGCCTTAACACTTCAGAAATGTAACGGTTGCTGTTCAAAGTGCCGGTAATGTGAACAAGAGGTGATCGAGACTTGTATCCAATGGCACTCCATACCATCACTCCAGCAGATGGGCCAGTATGGTGATGACCAATGCAAGCTGGCAATGCGCGTTCTCCATGATGCCTCTAAATAAGGATGTGGCCATCATGGTCCTGTATACAGAACCGAGATTCATCTTTAAAGATGACGTGATGACATTCCCGCGTCCAGGTTCGTCGCTGATCATACCATTGAAGGCGCTCCTGTCTATGACGCAGCGTCAATGGTAACCGAAGCCATGGTCACCATGCAGACAATCCATGCTACTGCAAACGTCGTCGAACTGTTCGAGAAGAAACTTATTGCCTTGCAAATGACTCCATTTCTCGACTCAGGGTTCGTGACGTGGCTGTACGATCCCTTGTGATCATGCGGATAAGATGTCTGTCTTTTCTGCTGTTAGTGATGGGGAGTTGCTGAGATCCTGCATGACGTTCTGTATGATTGTCCTGAACCCATCGATTCCACATTCTGCTAACAGTCATGGGGTCTCGACAAACGCGAACAGCAATATTGCGATACGATAGACCGCAATCCCGTTAGGCTATAATCCTTCCTCGATCAAAGTCAGACACGTGCTGATAGGCATTTCTTCTTCTTACACGAGGCATTACAACAACTTACTTTGCCGAAAACAACGTTGAAACGGAAATTGAGTATGAGAAAATTGCTGTCAAATCTCTGGTATTATACACATTGTAGATGTCGCTACTCTCACCTGCTTTGTATAAATGCGCTGAAAATCTAATCATTCGCATAACACATGTTCTACCTGTCATGCAAATTTCACGTGTGTGGTGTGCCGCTTTCCTGGTGTAGCAATTTTAATGGCCAGTAGTGTATATCTATATATATAAAAATTTCGTGTCACGATGTATGTTCCCGATAAACTCCGAAACTACTGAACGGATTTTGATAAAATTTTGTAACCATTTATGATATATTCCAACTTAAAAGATAGAATAGTTTTTATCTCTTAATTATTATTTTCAATATTTATTATATGACATTAATGTTTATTTATTGTTTAGTTCTGTAAGTTCCTAATAGATGGCGGTTTAGCATCTAAGTTGCACAGGTATTCGGCAGATGGCGACGTGTTTATTTTTCTAGATTATACATCTTCGAGAAAATTAACGTGCGCGCGCAATCGCGTGGTTAAATATAGAATTTACATATATTTTTATTATTATATTTTCCTGATGTACATATATTTTCATGATACATATATTTTCATGATGTATAATCATACTATAACAATTTTTTGTGAATCACTTTCATAATTATACTTTGTATTGTGTTATTATTGTGCGTGTTCAGTTTGAATATTTTTAATATTATAAATAGTAAAATAAAATTTTATTTATTGCTGTTTTTCTCTACTAATTTTCATACCACCTCCAAAACATGTAAGTATTTCTTGACAGCCTTTTATTTCTTTTATTTTTATTTTATAATTTGATAATTATTAATTTATTCAGTAGAACATTTTGATCTAATTTATTTATTCAAATGATAAATTCTTTTAATTTTTTTATTTCAGTATAATACCGCGGAAAAATTTTTTAGTTTTAATAATTAAAAATTGAAAAAATAATAGTTCGATGTCAATGTTATCTACCTCATTTATAACAATTTATTTTTAGATGTTTTTAATTTATATAGTATATTTTATAAGTAAGTAACTGATTACTAACTATAATTTAATATAAGACGAATAAAATGTAAATTCAGAAAGTATATGTTGATTTGTGCTTAATTTCAAAATTTCGATACTTTACCTATTACTTTTAAATTTTTGCGAAACGTTTTATTTTTAATCTCATATGAATGAACCTATTTTAAATTTTTTAGAAAATATTAATTTGATTGTACCCAAGAATTAGTAAAAAATTGATTCAATGTATTATAAAAACTCAGCCACTGCAACGCGTGGCTGGGTCAGCTTGTATATATATATATATATATATATATATATATATATATATATATATATATATATATATATATATATATATATATATATATATATATATATATACAGGGTGATTATAAAAAAACTTTGCCAACATCTGCACTTCTAGCGTCCATTCTATTTAACCGATCAAGATGATACTTCAAATATAGTTCTTTTGAGATATGCGCTCGAGATTCTGTGAATGGCAACACAGTGGCCCTCGCGGTTACAGTTATAGTGACAGAAACTCGAAATTTTCGAATGGCAACGTCTACTTTTTACCATCGCAAAATGTTCAGCACATGCGAAAACCCTAAAAAGCGTTGAAACGGTACCGATATGTCTAAAAACGGACGTGTTCTGCAAACACAAAAAAGAGTTCTGAAAACCGGCCAATAAAACACGATCTGGGCGCACGCAATAAATTTGCATGTGACAGAGTCAAGAAACCAATCACAGATCGCCGGTCGCCAGATATTCAGCGTAGGAAACCTATAAAATACCAAGCGGGTATGCGAAGTCATCATTCTGGAACTCGCACATGCCGACGATATGAGTCTTCCTAGGAAAGTTCGCGGTGAATTGATCAAACTCTACTACCAAAATGGGATGAACGCTGCGGAAGCCTTGCGTGTGTATCGCCGCAATCATCGACAACGACGAGGCCCATGTACTCTGCAAGATCTGCGTGATTTAGTGCGGAAATTCGAAGATACAGGCTGCACCTGTGACAAACAGCGCTCCGGACGGCCAACTGTTTCTGAGGACATTGTCATGGAAGTGCACCATACAGTGACTGCAGGACACACAGAAACCGCAAGAGGCATAGCGCGCGTGTTGGATATTCCGAACTCAACGGTCCGCAAGTTCTTGCGCTGGGTACTTCACATGTTTCCCTATCGGTTCCAGCGCGTCCAGATGTTGGAGCCGGGTGACCCACAACAACGTCTGGACTTCGCAAATGCATTTTTGTTACGATATGATGCGGATAACGACTGGCCACTTCGCATACTATGGACGGACGAGGCGCATTTCACCTTAAATGGCAGCATTAACACAAAGAATTGTGTGCACTGGGGAGAGACGAATCCTCATGCTGTGGCGCCAGTATCATTATTTGACGCCAAAGTGACTGCGTGGTGCGGCATTACAGCTACATTTGTTCTGGGCCCGTTCTTCTTTGAGGAAACGACCCCGATTGGCCCTGCAGCATGTTCTGTAACGGGCCCTCGGTATGCAGCCATGCTGAAAAATTATGTCTTACCGGAGTTGCGTCGGCTGAATGCACTCAATGACATTGTTTGGATGCAAGATGGCGCACTTCCACATATAGCGAGGTCAGTTAAAAGGCTCCTGGATCAGCATTTTGGTGATCGCATCATCTCACGCTATTATCCTTTTCCGTGGCCTGAGCGATCCCCAGATCTGACGCTTATGGATTTCTGGTTTTGGGGTTATCTCAAATCCAGAGTTTATCTGTGCAATCCTCAAACATTGTCGGACTTAAAGGATTCTATACGGCGTGAGATTGGAAACATCCCTCGTGCCATGTTGCGTGCAGCGACATTGTCCACCGTCTCCCGCATGCAATGCGTAATTGCCTGTGATGGCACTCATGTGGAAAATGTTTGAAATTAATAAAGATTTTTTTTCTCTATGTGTTCTCATCATTGAGCAGTGTCTTGTCTCTGTCGTATGCATTATTCCTCCGTGCGCCTTGAAGAACTGTTTGTATGTGTATAACACGTCGGTTTTCGGACATATCGGTACCGTTTCAACGCTATTTAGGGTTTTCGCATGTGCTGAACATTTTGCGATGGTAAAAAGTAGGCGTTGCTATTCGAAAATTTCGAGTTTCTGTCACTATAACTGTAACCGCGAGGGCCACTGTGTTGCCATTCACAGAATCTCGAGCGCATATCTCAAAAAAACTATATTTGAAGTATCATCTTGATCGGTTAAATAGAATGGACGCTAGAAGTGCAGATGTTGGCAAAGTTTTTTTTATAATCACCATGTAAATATATATATATATATATATATATATATATATATATATATATATATATATATATATATATATATATATATATATATATATATATATATATATATATATATATATACAGAGAGAGAGAGAGAGAGAGAGAAAATGAAAAATTAAACAAAATTGAACAAAAATACACTTTTGTTTTTATAGTTTCCTGTGTGATATACCTTACAACTTAAATTATTTCTTGCGCAGACGTTTTGAAAGAATTCCGCTGTTGAGTCGTGAAATTGGGAGAGGATGAAATCACAGTAGAAAGGAAAGCGTGGAAATGTTCTCAAAAGTACTCGAAGTGAAAATTCATGGTACGTTTCGAATATATTTCACCAGTAGTGTTTCCTTCCTTTCATTTTTCTATCGGGTGAACTTTCTGTTTGAAGAAATATTATTTTACAGTTTCCTTATAACATTTCCATGAATTAAGTGGGTAATGTTTTCTCGACAGATATTGTAATATAAATTATATCTGAACGCAAAAACATCTGAAGTTAGAAATTTTAAATCTTTGTTCTGAAATTTTGAATTATTTGTGCATATTAACTGAATTTTTCAATTGGGAGTGCTAATACTATGTTCTTTTATCATAGACCATATCATCGGCTAAAAGATTCGCTTCACTTTCATTATATCGTACATAAAATTTAACATTTTTGATTTATTTAGAAATCTTAAATGACTAACACATTGTAAGAAGTTTCTTTATAGTTGTCTTTTATGCGTATATCTTCATTTTAGGTATACTATATGAAATAGATTCATTATTTGATATAGAATTTGTGAAATCCCCTTTTTCATATAGTACTTATCCCTCAAATGATTTGTGCATGACAATTATATATTTTTAATTTAGTTTAGTAGTGAACGCTTTCCTGTATTTATGAGCAATAAAATCTGGCGAGTGATGAAAGAAATTGCACACATGGCGTATAATCCAGGGTGTCAAATTCTGAGTTTGATTATTTTTTGGCGGAATTTCTTAAGTATCTGGCAATCTGGTTTAAACATGGAGAACTATAAAAATTATGCAGAGAAATCTATTTTGGCAACCCTAGTGTTTACAGCATCGCGCTCTTCACAATACGTCATCTTGGCAACATTTCGTCATCGTCAAAAAAATTCAGCATTTGGAATCTTGGATTATACGGTATCTGGGCCAAAGAAATTTTAATTGACTCTCAATTAATTAAAAATAATTAATAGTTTTATTTCATTTTGTAATTTAATGATAATTTTTTGCTCGTAATTGATTCATTTTAAATATACGATTTGAAGATCCAAATTCTAATGGATCTAGCTCTTACAATTTCATCAGAAATTTTTCTACCAAACTAAGTAAACAAAAATTCAATTTTCTATGCCTTAACTTTTTATATTAAATTTAAATTTTAACACAATACATGCTTTATCAATTTTGATTAAGAACTGTTGTTGTTGTTGTTTACTAACGACACTTGGACAAGGCAAACTCGCTATACTATGCGAATTATGTCGATTGGGAGCATCTTTCATTTTAATCAAAGCATCATGAAGGTGAAAGTATGACTTTGCTCTGCACACATGCCATAGGTACTCGTTTATAAGGTAGGCAACCATTCACACCTCATTCATACATGGAAAGGACAAAGACAGGATAGATAGAGAGAGAAAGTACGTCCATGCCCGAACCGGAATTCGATCCCAGGACCTCCTTATCCGTAGTCAGGCACGCTGATCACTAGACAAGTGTGTCGTCTCAAGAACTTGTTGCTGTTGTTTTCTTTTGGTGATGTTTATGTCAATACAACAGTACAACATACCGGAGTTCGCTTTGATATATTTATTGAAACATTAACTTATTTTCCTTGCACGTTACACAAGTATATATATATATATATATATATATATATATATATATATATATATATATATATATATATACGGGTTACATTGAAAACAAAATACTCTGATCGGTCATTTACATATTTTCTGTTCTGTTTTTTTCTCTCCAGTTGCCATTCAGCCAACATTAAATCTTCGTGGGGTATGCTGTGTTGCTACAAACTTACTAATATAATATATGTTGAAGCACCATACGTAAAAAATATTCTTAAAACCTTTTAATACCGAAATGTGCTATCACTATTCATATCAAAAATATTTTTGATTAGTCTAGCATTTAATTTTAAGCAAAATATAATTGAATAAACACTTCATGCTGTTTATCTGAAATAAAATCAGGGAGAGTGAAATGAATTTATGTATATTGTAAGAGAGGAAATTCAAAAGAGATTTAAAAATCATCCCGTGAATCTTCATACATGCAGTAGCATTATTATTCAATATTCTGTTGTTTAACAATGGCTTAAATTGAACTTAAGCCATTCACTTCGAAGAGCACGGTCCTACAAATAAGGCATGGGGATTTCAAAAGTGCAATGATTCCAATGCTCGTTTTCATGTTATTTAATATCCTTTTATTCTTTTAATAGCAGTTTATGAATATTACTTGATTGTTCAAAGGTCAATTTATTATGAAATTTTCATACTACACAAAATAAAATATAGTAACAAATTTTAAAAGGAATACATTAAATATTCATTTCACAGTATGATAACATAAAATAAACCACATAAGCATCCCAGTCACTCTAACTGTAACCGCGAGGGCCACTGTGTTGCCATTCACAGAATCTCGAGCGCATATCTCAAAAGAACTATATTTGAAGTATCATCTTGATCGGTTAAATAGAATGGACGCTAGAATGCAGATGTTGGCAAAGTTTTTTTATAATCACCCTGTATATATATATATATATATATATATATATATATATATATATATATATATATATATATATATATATATATATATATATATATATATATACTGATTAATAAATTTAATCAGATATCTCATAGGGGTAAACAAAAAATGATAATTCCTTCGATTTACATTACTCTGAAACATTCATTAATAACATTTCATATGCATATATTTCACAATTAAAATCAAATGAGATCATAATAAATGCAGAAATATAATTGTAGAATGAGTTTTGCTTAGATTTTTAGTTTAAATTCAGAATTTCTGTTGGTTTGTAATGGAATGGTGCGTCATTAAAAAAAATTCACTTAACAATTTCTCTTAAAATTAAATTATGAATTCTAAAAATGTTAAGTAACAGTGTTGGTTTGTTATTATTTGTTGATACATAATTTAATAGGCAACATAAAAATTCATAATCCATTTTCATTAAAATGATTTAATATATAATATATTGCTTCATTTTTTTTAGCTGATGATTTCAATTCATATTAAAATAAAGTTCAAAACAATTCATTCGGAAATAAAATATACTAGCTATTAAAAAAGTTTTGACAGTACATCTTCAGTCATTAACATAATAACATTGATAAAAATTGATTTTTATTAATAAGAAAATTTATAAATTTTATTTTTTAGTTGAAAGTATACATTAATCAATAAAGTAAATTGAAAATCGAAGACTTTTTAATATTTCCTTTGTTTGCGTTTGTCAGTTTGTTATCAAGTGACACCATTAACGATGATTATTTTTTAATTTTCATATATATTAGAGAAATAAGCAATAATTTTTAACTATTATTCTGTAGAATAATTCATATGAAATAACAATTTATCTTCTTATTTAATAAAAAAACCTGCCGCTTTGGAAATCATCAAAAACAGTTGATAAAACCGTTGATATATGGCATAGCTGTAAAGAATCGAGAATATAAATACGTCATAGTTGTCGACTCTGCAACATTATATGAAGAATAATGTAGTTTCTGAACATTTTTAAGTCTCATTTATATTTTTCTAAATTATTTAAGTTTTGCACTAATCTGTTTAAAATGCTCATAATATTATCATTTAAGAAAAAACAAAATGTCGATGACAAAATGTTTCTTTCATGCAAAATTATCCACGTTCCATATTCTCAAAAGATTACAACACATTTATCTAAAAGTTATTTATTGCATTTTAATCGTTGTTAGTAGCTTTTCGACAAATTTAAACTTTTTAAAAATCAAATCTTAATAAAAAATACATTTTTAATTGCACAAAGTTATTGAATTCTAAATATTTAGAGCTTATTATATCATAATAATTAAAAAGTACTGTACACAGTATAGCGTTATTTAATATTAATTTTATAACAAGAAGATATTCTCTCTCTCTTGATATTTTAAATATTTCTGAAATTTGCTATGGGAAAATCCTGAATTTTATTCAAAAAATCATTTAAACTTCCGGTTCAGTAATTACCACGCAGTTTTACTATCTAGCCAGTGTTTATAAAAACTGTTTTAAACTATAAAAACTTTGAAATTTAAAAAAAAAATTATATTTAATTTTTTTTTAATTTTCGTGGAAGAAGTGAAAGTCATTTGTAATTTCATCTTTGTGCAACTGTAAATGGGAGAATAAATTCAAATTTAAATACATAAGGTTTAATTTGTATGATAAATAAGCTGCAAGATTTCATCCAAGAAGTGGTTTCATCTATCAACTTAGGAAGTATGCTATAATTAATTCTAAATAGTAAATTCAAGCAACTTACTTCTAAATAATTACCAATTTAAAATTGTCATATTATTATCTAATGTTTTCTGAATTTTTTACTATATTTTAAGGTTACCAAGGAAAATCACATCCCTAACGATAATAGTGTTGTTTTTAAAATAGAAAATAATAATTTACAATTTCTGTACATTATACATCGTTGTTAGCTAAACACTCATGTATCCTAGTGTTTAAATGTTAAAGAACTTTTTGTAAAACTAATTGAGAATTGCAATTCAAAGATGTTCATTGTATTGTTCATACTCTTAATTTTATATGAGGAAAAGTCATAATTATCATGAAACACTTCATGGAAGAATATAAACCTTATATTTATTTGACGATACTATTTAAATAAATTACCAACATAACACAATATGGAAAATATCTGTCAGCTTTTCAGAAAACGTTAATCTTCCAATTTTGCAATCAAAATTAACTGTTGGATATTTTCTGAGCTACTGGTATAATAACCTCTGGTATTTATCAGTTCTTTCACCATAAAACTAGACTTTACATTTCCTCTCTGAAAAGTTCTTCACAAAATGTTTCACAGAAATATAATTTACATTACATTTCTGATTTAAAAGAAGTAAAATGTTGAAATGCAATGCTAACTCAACATGGTGTGGAAAATATTTATTAATTTTCTGATTTCAGATATATTGCGATAAGATTGTTATCAAAAATTTGTATATAAGAAAACAGGAAAAGTATGTAAATAAGAATATAATAAGAACATACTTTTAAAACTACTTTTAAGTAAAAATATTTATTTTTAATACAATTCATTTTTCCATGGAATGACTTTAAACTTTCTATAAGAATCGTTATTGAATATAATGCAGTTTTTTTTCCAATGAAATCAGTTTTATTTACATATACATTTACACTAACAATTTTCATGCATTCTCATAGTATTCATAAAATGGAATTGGTAATTTGTAGTACATTTTACAAAAATAAGTCATATGGTACTGTGTAAAAAACAAATATTTTCCTGAAAGAGTACTTGATCTAAAAATGAATATTTTGAAAAGTTTGTGAAATGTTTCATTATTATTTTCTAGTTTTAGAAAAAAAAATTCGATGATTCAGCTCTTTTCTACTTGTATTGAGCAAGTGGGATTGTATTACATGGTTTCAAATAGCTTAACATATTCAACCAATGCAAAGAACAATACCATAAACTATTCTGAGTTGTGTCAGTAATTTATGAGTTATATATGGAAAAATGCAAATTGCCATTTAAAATTTAATTTTATTTAGTAGCGATGTTCTAAGAATTTGTTTGGAAATAACTGTAAATACATTGTGAAGCAAGGGATGCTTGAAACACAAAAAAGTAACATTTGTTTGTTGTATATTAATTTGAAATATTATCTTTGATTTTTCTAATGTAATGATACGTATGAAAGACGAGTGCTTTATTTCAAGGTTAATAAATAATTACCATTTATAATTATTTAAAAAAATGTTTTTCAAAATTTATCAAAAAATATTTTTTTAATGATTTAAAAATTTTCAGTTAAATTATTTATTATTTACATACATAAATCTACTAGACTAAAATTTACTTCTTAGATCCTGCAATACTTTTATGTTACATTTTTGTTTTACAATATAGAACTGAACATCAGTTCTTACTCATGTATAGATAAAGTGAAAAAAATGTGTGTAATAATCAGTTTAACTCAACATTTTTCATATATTTATTGATTTTTTCTTGATATCGTAGAACTCTTTTATATTTACCTCTTGAATAAAAAAGTATCAACGATGCTTTTCTTTAAAAAATTAAACGGTTTTAATTATTATTGCCAATAAACTCTTCAAAAGTATAGAGATTACCCCAGATTGTGGTTACTTAAGGAAAACTGTACCCCTTTTTTTAAAAAAATATTTTATTTCTAAATTAAATTGTTAACACTAAGAATATTTATAACAATGTCATCAATTTCTACAATTTTATAACACTTATAAATAAATGCCTTTATCATTTATTATGAGTAGTTGAAAGAGAGAGATAATATTCTTTCAACTACTCATAAATAAACAGTTGAATGCCTTTATCATTGGAAATGTTTTTCAAAATTTGTATGAATATTTTTCGAAAATTTTCATGTTCTTCTATATGTGACATTCTAATGCTTTTTAGTTTGACTTAACTTAAATATATATAAATAATAATTCTGACGTTGTTATGGTTCACAAATATCTAATAATTAATTCTTAGTTCATGCACTTGATTTAATGATATATTTTTATTATTTTCATATTAGATTATCACAAGTTACAATTAATAGTACAAAATATCAATGTAAAAATAGGTGTATTTGAATCTATTAGTTTACAACTCAGTTTAAGTGAATTAAAGTGAAAATTTATTGCATTTTTATTCTTAATCGAAATAATATTTCTTATGTCTTTTAATCTTAAAAAATGATTTTATTTCTTACATATTTAAATATTAGTATTCTATCGAAGATATTAAATTGCTCTAACAATTAACATTATTTCAACAGTAATAAAAATAATTAAATGTTAAAAAAAATTAATATATTTATTTTGAAATAAAATATTGAAGTTATAAATTAAAATATTATGCTACGAATTATAAGCAAAAAATAGCTAGTATTTTGAGAATAAATTTGTTGTAAAATGCATTTTCTGGGAAAAATGAAAAATTTGGAACTAACTCAGTTCTAAAAAGAAAATGTTTAGTTCATTTAGAATTATCTTTTGATGATTTGAAATACATGGTTTATATTATAAATTCCATCCCATATTAAAAATTCCTTATAGCATAACTACATTAGTTTTGTCGTTTAATATTACTGTTAAATTTCATAATAAAATCATTTTTATTGCTTAATTAATAAGATTTTTAATTAATAATGAGAATAGTTTAGTATATCAGCCTTTAATCTTTCAAACTTAAATCACCATTTTACTGTTCATATTTATATAACAATATTTTTGATAACAATGATGTAAAATTAACTTTTCTTAATTTTCTGTGTGTTTTAATTATTATAAATATACTTCAGATTACATTTACAACTTTCTTGTTGCCTAAAATTTGAAAAATTTTAAAGTTGGCTTTTCCCACTTATAACAAAATTTTTTGTTTCTTAAAATATATATTTTCTTTTTATTTAAACCCCTTATGTTTAAATCGGTGCAGTTCACCAAAAAAAAAAAATGCTAATTCAGGAAAACCGGTGACACAGCTGGGGAGACTTTTCGTCAAAACAACATCGAGAACCCTACCCCCACGCCCTTGCTTGTGGTGCCATTAGCTGAGTAACGAAAATAAAGTCGTCTGCAAAAAAAGAAAAGAAAAATGTGAACGATTTTTTAAAAAATCGTAACTTTCCTACCACTCAACTCCGGTTTGGAAATGGAAACCAGTACTGAACATAAAACAACCTTTTGTTTCAAAAACTTCGATCGCAACATTGCGGACAAAGAAAAGCTGAGTTCCAAAGAGAACTCTTTTCAGAGCCAGCTCCATTTCAATGAATCTACTCTTCCGTAGTTTAGTGATTGTTAGATTTTTTTTTATGTTACATCTTTCAACTACTTTTCTAAGACATTACTAAATATAAAGGATGGGATACCAATAAAGAAAAATAGAGTGGGTGATATATTTGTATATAAACACCATTAAAGTATAGACTTTCAACACAATAGGGTTAATGTTATTTATTTTTTGCTATAAATATATTGATAAGACTAGTTATTCACACAGGTATCATATATTTTCTATATATTGGTACTTTGAGTTTTACGCTTCATTCGTTTTTATATTTTATGAATTTTAACGTCATAACCATATGTTCAATATTTTTATTGTGTTTAATTTTTGTTATATGTATAAAAAATGAATCGAGAAACTCTCGTTACTTATACAAAGATTAAATAGAAGTTAACTGATATAATTAAATGAAAAATGAGTTACTATTATTTAACTTGTTGCCTAGTAAAATATTTTAAAATTCCAGAAAATAGTATACAATAGACAGATATTGGAAATAATTTATTATTATTGATTGAGAAATTCTCAAAAAGTTTTTGTTAAAACTTCGCTAAAGCAAATGATTTTTAATTATTAATAATCTGTGGCAGTAAACTTTAATTCATAAATTAAAGAATACGATTTTTCTCAATTCAGTAATTTAATGGTTTACAAAAATTTAATATTAAATAAACTATCACTGGAAATGGATTTGAATGTCTTTTATCTTTCTCATTTTTATAATTTTTAACTATCGTATGATGATGAGCATATAATTACTATTATTTAATTTTAATAGCTGATAGTATATATAATAAGCAAATACAATTAAATTAAAGACATAGAAATGATTTGCTGATTTACTTTTGCTTTTTCTAAAAGTGCACATTAAAATACCTTGTACAGTAAAAATGTTTTTAGAATCCTAAATTCAAAGAAAATGAGTCTTTTTGTAGAATAAATGATTCTAAGAAACTTTTTTTAAACTATGAACTACTAAAAATCATTCTAAATAATTTTATTTAAATTAATTTTTTTGAAATTAGCATTTTCAAAAATTCATTTCAATCAAATAAAATATCATCGAAGAAAATTATCTAGTTTCTTTCGAATTAAGAGACATGATAATGAAGAATTTTTAAAAATGTTTTTGAAAGCACATTCAAGTTTTCGTTTCATTAGTGAAATAATTATTTAAATTTTTTCTCATTTTTTGCAGCTAAAAGTGATGTTTTTTAAAAATTACTGAACAAAAATATTAATATTAAGAATATAGTTGAATTATTATATTTATATCTCAAATAAAATAAGTATTTTAGAAGAAGAATTAAACATGGAATTTGAGAGAAAAAGAATTTAAAAAATACAATGAGGACACTATTTTGTGTGATATTGCGGGTTTTTAAATATGCATTATATTAGTCAAACACAGTATTTCCTTAACACCTATTCTTAAGAAACCTTTTAAAATAAGAAAAAATAAACAAAAAAAATGTTTTCAAATATACAAAAAAATAATAATGTTAAAATGTAGCTGTTTGTTGTTGAAGGTATTTTTAATATTAATGATTAAACTTATTTTAATTTAATGTTTCCATTTTTAATTCAAAATTAGTGAGTAATGAAAGGACAGTCATTTGTACTAACATTAAAATGCATTTATACTAAACATTAATATTTTATGCATAGAATTTGGCCTTATAATTTTTAAAATTAAATTGATCAACTACGACATCGTTTCATTTCTAATGCCTATAACAAATTATGCAAATCACTTTTTTACTGAGCACAGATTTTCCAAATTAAAAAAAACATATACCCATGTCCAAAAATTGTAAGCACCAGTTGACGCCTTACGTACGCCACAATGACGAGAGCGTAACAAAAGCGTACTTAAGGATATGTGACAAAGAAGAAAACGTGTTCGCAACTGATACATATGGAGCAGCTTAGAACCTTGACCGTACAGATATGACGCAGAAGACACATGTTAACATAAATGGTGAATTATCAGCTATCTGGAATGCGGGCGTACGCAGATGTCAGTAGCCATGGAACTCGGAATCGCCCAAAGTGTCATCCCTAGAATTTGGCAACGAGGCCAAGATGATGTAAATGTCAGTAAATGTTACAATTCATGTGGCCTCTAAGTGAAAATGCAAAATGATGCTTGGTATTTTGGAAGCAACCCCCAGAAGAAAGAGATGCAGCACATAAGCAAACTTATCGCGTCATCTATTGTCAGCCACCGTTCGACAGTTTCAAGGAAAACCGTATGCTACGTTTGGGATATTATGGTCTATATTCTCTCAGGCCTGTTAGATGTATTACGTTCATGGCAACTCACTGTCGTCAATGGTTAACCTAGAGTAGAGAACTCGCAGTGTGAATAACAGCACAGTGGGATTACGTTAGTTTTTCCAATGAGTCGATGCTTAGCTTGCAGGTACTCAGTTTAACCAAGAAATCATTGAACGCAAACGTTACGGTAATTCAGGAATGCTTATTTCTGGAAGTATTATACTAGGCTCCATAACAGATAGGAACTACGACAGGCCAAATTATCGGGACACATTCTGGATCAATATGCCCGTTTGCTTAGGGGCTGAATTGCTGTTTAGGGATGAAAACATCAAGTCTCACGGTTAGAGCATCGTTAACGACTGCCATAGGAATGATATCTTCCGACGTTAACGTCGGAAGATATCATTCCTATGGAATGGCTAGCATTCTCACCGTACTTGAATCCGATAGAGTATGTGTGAAAGATGCTTGGGCTATGAATACCAGCTCATTCTGTAGTAACGACATATATATATATATATATATATATATATATATATATATATATATATATATATATATATATATATATATATATACACCATAAATGCGAAAAAGTACCACGAAATGCTGCAAATGTTTGTTTTTTCACAATTTCAGCAAAGAAACCGTTTTTTACTGACAATCTTTATGCAAAATGATGCTCCGCCACACATTATTATAAGGTAAAGCAGCCAAAACTTCACTGTTGATAGAGTCATACGTCACAATTTTCCAGCCTCGTTCTCCTGACCTCACGCCATGCGATTTTTGGCTCTAGGGTTATTTGAAATCTCAAGTTTATGTTGGTGGAGTATCAAATTTGTCTATTCTAAAGGGCAACATAACAAAGATAGTGCGGGATATTCCTCGTGATATGTTACGTACGACTGTGGAGAACGTTGTGCACAGAATGAACGGTGTTATTTCTGAGAACGGTGCTCACATTGAATGCTGTCTAATTCCTTACCGGGGAAGTTAATGTTGTAATTAAACATTAATAATTTAACTGTACGATGGTATGTGTTAGCATTTTTCTTTTCTCACATTTTATACATTGTAAAGCGCCATAAAATGCCCTAGTGGTGATTTTTAGCACTAAATTTTTTGTTTACGGAATCCTTTTTCACATGTCTTGTAAAATACCAGGTTTGGTGCCGTTTTCGCTATTAGACCGTGCTACAGGGCGCTCCAAACACTGTCACTTTAAAAAGATCACTCTGTATATATATATATATATATATATATATATATATATATATATATATATATATATATATATATATATATATATATATACATATATATATATATATATATATATATATATATATATATATATATATATATATATATATATATATATATATATATATATATATATATATATATATATATATATATATATATATATATATATATATATATATATATATATATATATATATATATATATATATATATATATATATATATATATATATATATATATATAAATATATATATATATATATATATATATATATATATATATATATATATATATATATATATATATATATATATATATATATATATATATATATATATATATATATATATATATATATATATATATATATATATATATATATATATATATATATATATATATATATATATATATATATATAAATTCAATATTCATGTGTATATATAGGGGTGAGATAAATACACAAATAGCTTAAGAGAGAATAGACAGAGATTGGTATGGTTATCAATTGTTACAATCAACTTTCGCATAAGTTTGTATTTAGATGTAATTGAAGAGCTCAACTTCCACTTCAATATTAGATCTACGTATGTAAATCAATGGACAAAAACATTAGAGAAAAATAAAATGAACTACTTTCTTTCTGTGGTTTCCCAGTTTATTAAAAATGACCAAATGAGACCTTTTTCAAACATATTTCTTTTTCCTTTCCAATCATTTAAATGTACAAAATTTCGCAAAGTTTAATGACTGTCAACAATGCTAATACTCTTACAAAGACCAAGGTAAAATCCATTATATTGTTTCTAACCTACAAATTGTTATTATAAACTTTATAGATGTACTATTTTTTGATATCGCTGTTAAGAATTATAATCTACATGTTTGGGAATGTCAACAATTTAATACGGAATGTATAGCCTTATTCTCTTATGGTGCTTTACTTTTTATCACCGACTCATAAGAAAGAGTAAGCTAATATCCACAATTCTATCAACGTTGAATATAAAAAGTACGTTTTTTGAGTAGTAAATAGCAAAGTTTATCAACTATTTTGAATACATTTTTGAAAATCATATTTTCCGAAATTGAAACTCATGATCGATGTGAATACATTTATAATAGTTTCTAGACGTGACGGGGACGACGAAGCAGTAAACGTTTTGAAGGTATAAGCTTAAAATATTTTAAATTGGTGCCTGAAAGTTTTGTCCATCAAACTTCATTTCAACGAAAAGTGTCTGCAGCGACGAAAACTTGATCCATAGATCATGAAGGAATTTGAAAATGGAAATCGTGGTGATATATTTCGACGCCAAAGAAAAATAAAATAGCGCCAAACAACCACCACTGCATAATTCAATCTTTTTTTTATCCTATCATCTAGTAGGCCACCGTCCGTGGCCAAAAACCTCTTTTTTTGGCACCAGCAAGCTTGTCTACTTACTAGAAAAAAGATGTTAAGGATTTCGGCTCAAGACAGGAGATGGGTACTAGACAGCTAGATGCCCTCTAGGAAGCTGCGTCCACGCTGATTTTATTTCATTTTTAGCCCCGCTTCATGCCACTCGCCTACTCGATCATTGGAAATAGGATAAAAAATATCTTTTTTATGGATTCAGTTTTTCTTATATCTTAGCTTTGAATTTTGTATTATACTTATCAAACACGGAAGCGTAGTTCCTTTGCCCGACGGATGTATATCTAATGTTTTCTCCTTTTCCCGAGTTTCATATTACTTGTTATATATTTTGTTGTCCCGTGTTTTTTAATATTACTATCACGAAGCGTGCGTTCTACATTCCGTTTCTCGTTTTACATTTGTTTGAACACGATTTGTCACCATTCCAAGGAAGGAAAATACTTTTTCCTTTTTTTCATACCACTGTTGATTTTTGTTTTCTTATTTCGGATGAGTATTTTGGGTACTTTGGTAGAAAACTCGGAATAAAGAAAATATACCTTCTCGGAAAAAGAGAAGGATATTTTTCATCTCAATATTTTTAGGGTGTTTTATGTAGAAACTATCAATAGTTTGAATTATTAAAAACTGACATTTTATTCTTAAATGTATAAATTAACTGGGTTTTTTTTTGTGTCGAGAAATATATTGATATATTACAATGTACAAATATATGATTTGATATAATCGAAGTAATTTTGTAATTGTTTTATAATTTCATTTACATCACTAGCACATTATTTATAATACAAGCGTAACAGCTTATAATAATGAAAATACCGAAATAAATGCAGTTAGAGTTTGGAATTTATCTTTCAATTCCAATTATTGTATTTACACATGGATATCTTGGAATTTTGGGGTTAGTACTTATGTGAATAATTTTGAAACTCAATAAATTTGATAATTTTTCAAATCAAATCTCAAATATAAGCAATGATACAACTATTGCTGAACTAGCAAATTTATGAAATTTTCCAACATACAGAGTTTAAAGCAGATTTATCTTTTATTTTGTTAACAAGGGACTAGTATTTAAAGAATAATTTTTGTAATAATATCTATGGATTTTAGAAATTATAAAGTACTTGGACTCACGACGGGTGATTGTTAACATAAGTTTAAACTTTATATTCTGTACTCATGAATTTGTTTAATCTATCAAAACTAGCTTAATATAAAAATGAAACAGATTTAAATTTTTTGCGTGGCCATTATGACCACAACCTTATTTCATTTGGTTCTTAACGGTGCATAGAAGAAATTTTCTATTGCAATTTCGTATTATGGAAAGGTAGATTATAGTTGATTTGTTAGGAAAAGGACGAGGTAGATTGGGGAGGGTAAAAGAGGTTGAACAGGAGACATAACTTTCTCAATCAAACTTATGGATTCTCTTTGTCACATGTACTATACACAATGTTTTACTAAGTTAAAGGAATCAATCATCTATTTAAGCGTCCTAATAAAATAGCTCTGTGTGAGCAAATTATCCGTACTTATATAAATAGATTTCTAGATTGAATTTTTTTTTTTTTTTTGTTGAAGTGAACAGTATAGACATTAACACATATATCTTTTAAATAATTTAATCAATTTATGCAGTATAATCATTTTATAATCATTTTATGTAGTCACTTTATATCATATTATATATATCTTATTATATACATTTTATATCATATTATATGTATCATATTATATACATTTTATATCATATCGATAATCATTTTATGCAGTGTAATTAAAAATTGCATTATGTATTGTTTTTATTTCTACTTTTTAAAATTATAATATTACAAACTTTTAACATTAACAAGATTACATGCCTTACAGTTAAGTAAATTTTCAAATTTTTCAAGAAATTAAAAATTTTTTTGCAATTATTTAGAGAATACTCAAGAAATTTAGAACTTCCAGCAGTTTATAATTATAGCTTCACAAAACATATTTATAAGCTTTTGTGTTTGTAGTATAAAGCTTCATATTCGGATTAGTAAAGGTGTCTAATGCAGACACAAGACGCTTAAATACAGTCTCAGTTAAGTACTTAATGCTGAAACATTCGCTTAAATTCATAAATTTTAATAAAATTCTAAATTCTGGCATACTTTGATTTTAAGCTGGTTCTATTAATTAATGCCACCCATAATTAGTTTCAATATTAAAATTCTGGCTTTATTTAGAAAGATATTATTTAATTCTGAAAGAAAACATTTGGTATGAAATTGACTTGTATCTGTTGAATTTGTAATTACTCTCCAGAGATAAAATTTTTGAAATATTATTTACCAGTTTTTTTTTAATTTCTTGAGAATAATAAGTAAAAAGTATACACATAAAATTTTTCGTATTTAATCATAGAATTTACAAATAAAATTGATCTTGTTTTTCTAATCTTGATATAAGCGTTCATCTTAATTTTCAAAAAAAAATTTTTTTTTGAAAATTTATCTTAAAATTTCTCTGAGTTTTGATCTTGTTTTTCTGGAAAATTTATTTTTTACGTTTTATGTATTCTTTACAGCATTATTATACTATATTTCAGTAACCTTCATGATATTAATTATGTTTTCAAACATGCTTTAAAAACAGATATCTGGGTTATATTTATTTCCATTTTAAGTTTAAAAAACAATTTAAAAATATAAATGGTTTATTATAAAGAAGTATATGTAATGAACTATTTACTATAGTATTATGGTACAATAATACATTATATTTAATTACAATATAATAAGCTGTATATCATACAAGCATTTCATAGTAAAATAAATAATATGAATGATAATATTGGGTGGTTTTCACACACACAGCAAAAGCAAAATAAAAATCATGGATACAAACATATTTTGAATTGTTTTTATCATGAATACCAATCGTGCTAAGTAAGTACTTTTTCAGAACTAAATTTAATATTAAAATATATAAAAATATGCGAATTATTTATTTATACAATTAATTGTTTAGTTAATAATATTTTTTTAGATTCAATACTTCCTTGCAAAATGTTTTCTTTTCTTTCTTCTTTAAAAGTGCTTGTAGTTTATTAATTCACTTTTATAGTATAGTTAAAATATGAAAACAGTACACACACAGATAATAAGAATTTCTCTATAATTTAGAAGTATGAAATATATTTAATGTATTCACTTCATACAAAAAGATTAATTGTTTACATGTGTTTTAAGTATGAAATATAAAATTATTACATAAGATGTTAAGCGTAGTAAACTTTTAAACTCATTGATTAAAAAACCTAAAGATATATTACTTTTTTATCTTAATTTAAAAACAACATTGACTCTTAATTCCTTTTTATAAAGGTTTTGGTCGTATGACACTCGCACAGTTTATTATATCATTTGCTTTCTATATATCATCTTCTGGTGGAATTTTTTTATTCAAATGTTTTCTTTCGAGAAGTATTGTTGTGGTAACGCAAATTTGATTTTCAGTGGTTTTGTTCAAAATTTCAGCAGTTTGGCGTTGGATACGACGTTTCAATGTTTCAATTTTCATCAAAAACCGAATTTTTTGGCGATGTTTTCGCCTTGCAAACTTTTTTTAAGCGTTTATTTTTTCTTGTTTTTATACCTGTTCCCTTTTCAGATATCTCTAAAGCATTTTTCTTCAGCAACATGTGTCATAAATGAAAACTTTTATTAAACTAAAAACTTCAAATGCGTCTTCATTGAGTATGGCTGAGTTAATGTTTCTTCTGATCACAGGATACTGATCAAGCCAGAGTTCGCCATTGTATGATCCTGATTTAAGCCTTGCACCAATTTTAAGCAAATTCCAATTTTTTAGTTTCTTCGCATAACGGTTTTTTATAAACACCTATATTGATTTTATTTAGCATGTGTACGTGTAGTGTACATAGATTATTTTTCATTAATCCATTTTTTTCTATCAACTTATTTTCTTTCCTTCATGTTTACTGCTTAATTTGACAACATTTTTTATTCTCTGATTTTAATAATCAACTCAAATCTTTTTTCTATTTATCAAATCCAATTACTATTTCAATATGTGTGTTTCGCAATACCCTTCTGAATTAACCATATCTGTAAAAATACAGAAATAAAAAATAAACAACTGGTATCTCTGTAGGTTTTCAAACAAGATTGTCACTAATCATTTCAGTTTCTTCTCTAGACTTGTCTAAATTCTCATATAAACATTAGAGTTCTTCACACAGGGGATACCCTTATTGAGTCTCCACAGCTTGAACAGTTCCCTGCTGATGCATATATATATATATATATATATATATATATATATATATATATATATATATATATATATATATATATATATATATATATATATATATATATATATATATATAATACTGTTTGAGGTGTGAAGGATTTCACCCAGTTTAAGCAAATTTATAAGATTATAAGATTTGAAATATCGCTTGATTAAACATGTTTTATTTAGCATGATCCTCTATAATTTTTATGTGTATTCATCCACAGGAAATATTACAAATTTATTTGAGAGAAAAATAGGATAATTTAAGATTCATGTTTCGAACTGAAAATGGGCTGCTGCTGTAAATTGCTTCTTGCAATCAAGGATATAAGTGCTATTAGAAGTTACAGCTCCTTAAAGTGGAAACGATTCTCGCAATGGAAATTAACGGTCAAATCCATTAGAATGAGCTAGTGAATCACTGAAATTAGAGGCTTTATATATATAAAAAAAACTGCTTTACTTTCTTTCCAATTCATGTAAAGGTAATTGTTTTAATTTCGGTCTCAGGATCTTCTTTACGAATACGTCTTACGCTGTTCATTAGTTTGGATGATTGATTTAATGATTAAATTTTATCTTGATAGAGGCCAATTAGCCCCGGCAACCTTGATTACGATTGATTTCTACCTAATCTTGTGGATATTGAGAGCACTTTAACGTTTATTCCTTCTTTAATGCTGGTAAACTCTGTGTTTGATCTTCGTAAGTATTTGATGTAAATTTTTTACTTTCAGGGGTCCTGAAAAATAGGAATTCAATCCCACCATTGATTATTATTGCAATTGACACTCCTTTTACATTATTCTTAATAGGTCTCTTTTACAGAATACTTCTCTTAACTTCATTGATACAAGTAGTACTAGAGAATTTTATAGCCGGTGTATTTTTTTTACAGAAAAATGTTATTTATGCATAAATGTCATCAAGATTATCTATATCTTTATATAAATATATAGATGTGGTGAGAAAAATTGATGAATCTAAGATCACATAATTTTTTGAATTATACAACAACTTCTTTTTTTCGAAAATATTTTTAAATTTCACCATTTTCCCTGAAGAATGCACACGTTGAACTTTAAGATATGAAGTGCCAACTTTAAATAATAACATGTTCTTTAAATAACCTGTCCTGTAGAGTAGTAGTAGTATTATGACAGGAACAGTTTTGGAACTTTATGCTCGTAGTCTTATAGCTCACATTGAGTTTTTCACAAAACTCTTCAAAAATTTAGAACACCATTTAGGAACATATTAAAATGTCTCTCTAAGTACCCATCAGTTGATGCTGTAGAGATTAAAATGATCTGAAATATTTAAATGAAACAACTAATCATTGCCATAACCAACGCAAAAATGTTGCATGAAATAATGCCTTTGTAGTTTGAGCATTTACTTTTTTCGCAACATACCTACACTTTTATTCCTACTTTTTCCATTTTTAGGAACATTATCCGTCTTTGATAACTTAGTTTATACTTTTTACAGGTAAGAAATAGGTGGTCAATTGACACTTGATTCAATTCACAATTTCTGAAAACGGTTTTCTTTCCGACTCTTAGTCACCAAAGACCATCGTTCTCAATGAAATTAAAGGAAACATTTGTGCGTGAAATATCAGAATTCTAGCTGAAGTAAATTCATATCCACACACACAGCCTTTCTTTTCTTTTTGTTTTTACTTAATAAATTTCTATATGATAATTGTTATTAATAGTTTCTTCCAAAGCTGAAAAGATTATTAACAGGACAATTATTTTATCTATTTTGATTTGGTCCACTTAATAAAATCCACAAATATTTACATATATTGGTATTCTTTATATTTTTTCTTAACGGTAATAAATTCAAAAATATAAAATATTCAATATTTGAAAGTTTTTTAAGTTGTATTGAATGTGTCACCAAGATTACAACCGATATTATAATTAATTTACAACCGATATTATAATTCATTGCAAAACTATAAGACATTTTACGTTAATGCTTTTGAGAAATTAAAAGTACTTAAATAATTTTTAAAATCTTATTTTCGAGAAATCTCTGTTTCAATTTTGTAAAATTGAAGGTCGTAAAAAGTCTATGTTACATCATATATACCGTTTTATTTAATACTATGTTTATTTATTATGATTGCTAACATTATGATGCACATCTATTATGTTTTACATAACATGTAGTATTTTATTTAACTACGTGTTATAATATAAATTTAAAACATAGAAGAGTTTCTTTTCATCAATTCAGTCTTAATAATTCATAATTTTCTAAGCAAAAAGTACTTTAATAATAAATACTAATTACTTATAAGAAAATTAAAGCGTAGGCATTATAAATATTATGAATTACAAATGCTTTTACGTTTTATCAACAAAACAGAATAAGATCAAAATGATTGAAAATTAGTTAACATTTATAAATCTGTATCAAATTTTTGTAGCAATATCTTTTAAAAAATATTTTTTAATGTGAAGATTTATAAATGGGATGTTATGGTACACATTTTATGTCATGGAGCTACATTTAAATTACACAATGAAAAATTACTATCAACGCAATGGCAGTTTAAGAAAAAATTAAGTACATTAATTTAATAAATTTTAATATCTTTTTTCATTTTAATAGCATTACGTAATAAATTGTTTCTGTTTAGTATAATACGGGACATAGATTTTAATTTTAATAAATTGCTAAGGCATAACTATATCTTTGTAAATAACAAAAGTTTCCATAAATTTTCATTTTAAAAGTAAAAAAAAAAAATACATTCGTGATTGTTATTCTATATTAATTTTTGCAGATAAAATTGACAAACTAAAGGAACTCTCTTTCTTTTAAATAGCTTTCGAGAATAAAATTGAAATATAAATGCTTAGTCGTTAACGAAAGCATAGCGTGGAAACATACGAAACTTTATTTTTGCTTCTAGAATAAAACAAATAGAATATTACGGAATACGCACAGAAGTGAATAATTATTAAACACAAATCACTTCTTTTGATAAAAATATTTTAAAAAATTATAAATATTTTTTATATAAACGAGATTTTTGCGTGATAAAGGTCTTTCAAGAAAATTCATCGACGTCTTCAAAATGATAAAACAACTGGAAGTGGTAATTAGAGATAAGTTAAAATGGCTCATAAGAATTTAGAAAAAGGAAAGTTTAACTTCATTTGTTAATTTACTTTCTTTTGTAATAAATATTAATATTTGCTTAAGAATGAACAAATTTGTCTGTTTGATTTCTTTGTAACATAATTAAATATGATTTTTTTTTCATTAAATATTATCTTTCTGAAAGCAAACAAAATATAAAATGTATTTATACTAAAAGAAAATTATTATTTTTGAAAAATGTCATCTGTTGTTTTCAAAAATCATAATTTACTAGTTAAATAAGATTAAATTATATGCGTAAGGTAAATTAGAAAAAGTAAATTATACACGTGTATCATATGTGGATGGGTTTATTTTTCTTTATATTTTTAATCTGTTGTTTTTCTGACAGTTTAATTTGCTATGTAAAGTAAAGGAACACACACCTCTAGGAGTTCTTATTAATTTAAATGACATTTTTGATTTATCTTAATGAATATCACATGTTAATTAAGAATCATGTCATCATGACTAAATAAATGGAAATTTAAAAATGCATTTGATTTAGATAATACTGAAAAACGAAACTAATAGTTTCGATGTACTCGCAAATCTGTACTCATAAGTGGGACATTTTTGGTATAATTAATAATCAAACAAAATCTTGCTTAAATATACTGTTGTTGTTACTAATCCCAGATTGCCTAGAAAAGAAAGATGATCACCATAAATCAAAATATCTACAAAAAACCTAAAAACAATTGAGTTCCCTAAAATATATCGTCTTTTTTAAAACCCAAGTAAACTAAAATACGAAAATTAATTCAAAACATATTGTGAAATACATATGGAAATCATAAGACTATAAAAATTTAGGTTTTTTATTCCTTTTAAAAAAGTATTTTTTTCTGAATACATTGCTCATCTAAAAATTAGTAAAACATTTAGCTGTTTGAAAGTTTGAGACGAAGAATTGCACAAATACTGATTGTTCATAGGATCATAATTCTGCATTCAGAAATAAAAAATTAAATGTATTGTGGAATGAATAGATAAATTACATTATAATTAAAATAATTGTTTTTATTAAAAATTTAAAGAAAGATAAAAAGGGCATTCAATTTGAAATAAGTACAAAAACCTGAAAAAGTACACTGTAAACTGTCATCAACAAAAAAGGGATGAGTAGAAAAACATTTTCTATATTATTTCAACGATCAAAGTAATAAAATATTATTGTAATGTATTACACACGGTACACACTAAGAAAATCATAAAAAAAATTAAAACAAAGAAACACAAAATTACAGTAAAAATTTAAATTCCTCTTCTTATAGATGAAAAATAATAAAAACAAGAGGAAATAGATATGACAGTAGAATTTGAGACAATAATATCATAAAATCAAAATTTAATAAGAAATTAAATACAATATAAAAAACTTGAAATTGAATATTTTCAATACTTTAAAATACAATATTAAAATAAATAAGAAATTCCTAAACACAAATGAGATTTATTACAAAATAATTATTATGTTAGAGTTTAGGATAACATAAATAAACAAAGATGTCAAAAGACCCAATGTACAATACTGAAATAAAATAAAAATTTTGCTTCTCAAAATCATATGATCACTTTGCTTAAATTACTTTTATTTATGAAGAATGCTCAGATGAATAGGAAAATAATATTCTTATTTTTACTTTTGCTATGAAACGTAAATTAGCTGTATAACAGATTTTATCTCTAAAATAAGAACTTCAATTTATAAATGTGATGCATTCATTTTCGAAATAGCGAAATACAAATTTCTATGAAAAGAAAAGATTTGATAATATTTTTACAGAAAAGAATTTAAAAACTCTGATGTCAAATTAGTGACAAGAAGCTGTATTTATTATCTCAAACAATTAAACTTATTTATAGAGGAAAATTAAAAAATTAATTACTTTGATGGAATTATTTCATTTTATGATATTTCTTTAAATGAGTCGAAGAAGTGATAGTTAAATACCTATAATGGAATAAATGCGGAAGAAAAAAACTACAATGTATAATATTTACTTTTTTGACAAATTTATAAATATAAAACAATTTGTCACAATAAATAAACATGAATTAACATGAAGCAATTATATATAAGAAATAGTAAGCAATTAATACTCAAGTCATACCTTACGTATTTAGTTTTAAAGTACATTTTAAGAAGAAATAACAAATATTAATTAAGCGACCATCTATATTTTTTGTCCAAATTTATTAAATATTTGATAAATAATGAAAATATTTTACAATAATGTAAATTAATTAAATGCTCTTTTCTAAGCCGTCAAATGTTTTTTAAAGCCTAAAATTCCTTTTTTATTGCTTTACAAAAATAATTGTAAAATTAGGAAAATATAAATAACTGCTAAAATTACCGCTAATATTTGAAAATTCTTCTTTTATATATTTTTAGTAAATGATTAATTATTGATTACTTCAATTTGTTTTATACTTTTGTTTTTCCATTTTTTTGAATTTATCAAATAAAACTTTGTATCATAAAATTTTACTGAATACATTCTTTATTTTCTTTTTAAAAGGACTCATTTTTGATTACTGCCAAGTCTAAAATTAATTCAAATGAATTATCAAAAGAATTCGCTTTTAATATTTAATTTAATATTTAAAGAAATTATTTAAAAAAACCTAATAATTAAAAAATGAACTAAAATTAATAATTTTATATTAGAATTGCTAAGACGCTTAGAATGAAATATTAAAAACATGTATGTATTCATCTCAATTTTGTTATCAATTAGAGTTAAACAGTTTACCAATGAATGTCTTACAAGTTTTACTATCAGTTATTACAGACAAGATAACAGTTTTATAAGTCTTTATTTAATTTCATTAGTAAAGAATTACTTGTTAAAAAGTATTATAAGAATCTACTTTATTTTCTTTTTGAATCTTGAAATTACTCTTTTGCAAGAGATATTATTACTATCCTTAATAAAATTTAATCAAGGTAACTAGAACTGGACACCTCACCAAATTATAAACTATTATCTACTATAAATGTAGATTTACAGATAGTGCACTGCATTATTTTTTTTATAAATTTATTTTTAGTTCTTATCAATAATATCACCAACTTCTTTTGTTGCTGTTATAACCTTGCATGCAAAAAAAAATCCGCTATAGATCTACTTTCATTTAAAATAACAATATCATAAACACAAGCACGCAATTGAATAGTTTTTATAACATAAGATCCTCTGACGTTATTTTGATGGTAATCGATAGTTCCAAAAGTGTTTTTAAGATACAATTCTTGTCAATGTACAGATTAAACTTAATTAAGCATTTTAATCAATTTAAAAATATTTTTTTAATATTTGAATGTTTTTATGTCTGTTGAATAATATTATTTATTTTGTTATCTCAAACATCTCATTTTTGAAGTATTTAATAAGAATACTTATTTCGTAGCTTTTTTTGTAGACACAAATCATTTTGTCATAAGATCAACTTCGACAAAATTTCAAACATTTTTGCTTAAGTGTTCCACATTAAAAATTAAAGTTACTATATAATAGAAATTTAAAATGCTGAAATAATACAATTTTTATTTTAGCATGAAACAATCAAAATATATTTAAACTTTGATGCAAAATTAATAAAGATGTTTAAAATTTTTCTTTTCGTACTAATACAAATAAGTTAACATTTGTTCTTTCACAAACACATATACATATATATGCTTTCTATATATTTTAATAGTGTTTTATCAGCTCTTAACAACTCTAAAACTGTACATAGATTTAAGTATTTAATAATGATATAACACACAAATAATTACACTCAAACAATTTACGGTAATTTACTAACTATAACTTCACAATAATTTTTCGAATTCATTAAATTTGTGTACCACATAAAAATCAATTTGTTTCGCAAATTCTACTCAAAATGCTTTTATTTATATGCAAGCACACATATTTACAATGTTATGGGTTTATTAATCCATTCAGGTAAACAACCTAATCAGTCTAAACTCCATAAGTATGATCAAGTGAATAGTATTATTTAAAAACTAATAAAGAATATATCATTTGATGGAAGATTAAGTAACCGTAAATATATACATAATATATATATATATATATATATATATATATATATATATATATATATATATATATATATATATATATATATATATATATATATACGTACAATTATATGATTATGTATAAAATATATATAATCCTTATTAATACATTCAAAACAATAAAACTGTTGAAAACTTAATAGGATTTGTAATTTAAATTTACTTTTGAAAAAGTTGTAATACATAAATTTTGAGAAACTGCATTGCGTAATCCAATTAAAATTTATGCTTGAATATTTTTAGAAAAATATGAGTATGTTATTTTAGTCCTGTCTGAGGAGATTCAATTATAATCTCCGTACAGACAAGCAATATATCTATATCTCCGTACAGACAAGCAATAAAGATTCCTTCAGATTTACCATACGATTATTTTCCCCATATCTAAATAAAATATAACTAAATTATTAGATAAAGTCTTTAAGGAAGATATAAATTTTGAATTGGAATGTAAAGAAAACATTTAAGTATGCCATTTTTTAAAAGTATAACTAATGCAATGTAACATTTTTAATACACAGAAAATAATTTATTTTAAATTTTATATCTGAGACTTTTCATATATAAAATATATATATATATATATATATATATATATATATATATATATATATATATATATATATATATATATATATATATATATATATATATATATATATATATATATATATATATATATAGGATAGTTTCCTTCTTCAATTTTTTTTTTAATATCGCTGGAAATTCAGCCGCCGCTTTTGCATCACCACTTGCTGCTTCTCCTGTAATATTTATGTTGTGAAGGTTATTTCGATGTTTAAATCTATAAAACCATCCTCGACTAGCAACGAAAGTTTCACTTGTGTCAATTGTCTCAGCCTGAATGTAATTAAAAATTCTTCTAGCCTTTTCCATTATGATAGATTGGCTTAATGGCATATTGCGGTCAATTTCGTTGTCAATCCATATAGACAGTCGTTTTTTCATTTCCTCTATGATATTATTTCTAGAACGGGTAATTCTAGTTGCAGAGCTTGACGTAGTTGTAGTTGCCGATGATAGTATTTTTTCTTTATTCTTCATGATGGTCCTTATTGTTGAAGTTGGCAAATTCATTGAAGCACTAATTAGAGAGTTTGACGTTCACCAGAATCTAATCTTCTAATCACTTCCATTTTAGTTTTGAGTAAAATGCTTTTTCTGGTTGCTTTCTTTTCTTTTTCATTATCACCCATAGTAAAAACTAAAGATCAAAATATTTGACACTGTAATATAGTATTAAATATGTAAATTAATATCTACTTACAATAGTGTCAACAAATGTTTCCAATAATAAAAATATGTTTGTACAATACTGCATCAAACAAGAAACACAAGTACACTCTTTCGGATATGTATTTGAAATCTATCGCTGCATAATATTTCGGGGAATCCCCGTATGCTGTGAGCGATTTCGTGGAATCCCCGGGTTGAAATAAAAGAGCGCTAAACCGAAACAGCGCTAAGCGAAACAGCGTTAAGCGGGGTCTTACTGTATTTTAAGAAAGATGCTATAAAATTTATCTTGTAAAGACAGAAAAAAATTCCAAAGAAAACTGAAATTATCATGATTTTGCCATGGCAAAATAGAAAACTCAAGTATGATTCCCACAGTCAAGGTTATTGTTTGATGTCTACATAGATATTGTTACTCGTTCAAAAAAATTTTTAGATTAACTTGATATCAAGATAGAAAATTTCATTTCCCTAAAGTTAGTATGAACTTGTTTAAGAGAACTTATATGATCTTGTTTGGTAACATTTAAGAATCACCCTAATTTATTTTATTAAAACGAAAATTAGAATGCCTTTAAAAATATTATAAGGAATTGAATACTTAAGAATTTTTCAAGAAAATTTTAGTTTCTTAAAATTTACAATTGTTGATATTAATTATTTGTTAATTCTAACAAAATTAAAATAATTCAATGTATTCGTAATTATATATAATTTCATTTTTCAAACCTACATTATTCCTTTCATTTCATCTAAATGTAAATGAATAAAACTTAAAAATTATTTGTAATAGTGGCAAAAATGAATGCAATAAAATATTCATTTAGTATTTAAACTTTTCTTTTTAAAAAAATTTTAAGAATATTCCAAAAAAAGGCAAATTTGATCACAAACATTATTTTTCACACCAAAAATCATCGTAAGACACATTCTTGAGAATCTAAGAAGGATTAAAAGTTTTTAAAAATAATATATGATTCGACAACAAACATTATTCAAAATCCTTCAGAAGTAAATGAACAGAATTTAAAAACTGTATCGAATGACGAATAAACACAGTTTCATAATATCCTAAAATCACTGAATTTTTTTTAAAAAAAAAGGGAATTTTGAATCAAATTGAATAATAATTAATACCTCAATATTGCATTAGAAATATATAGTGAGATATTCTGACAGCGTACAGTTGAAATCGTAATGATATTCTTGTTACTAATTTTATGTGCATTTAAATGGGTGTGATGAGATAACATCACATATTATGCCTATTCTGCAAAATAGTTTATCGTATGAACGGCATACATCAAATATAAAAGTGCATCTTTCTTTTAATGAATAATAATTTACTTATTTCATTCAGGTTTGCAAGGAACACTTCAAATATTTTTATTTATTAATGTGACAGAAAAACCAGCAACAAATATAACTTCAAAAAATTGTGAAACGTTTTCGAGATAATTTCCTTCTCAAATATCAGCATTATCTAGTACAGGGATTATGTTCCGCACACTGTACTATAGTAGAAAAAATACATAGTAGAGTATAGGGATCCTGTGTGAATATTCCAATAGGGGCATATAAAATGTTCTCACTTTATATATAATCTGTGTAAATCAAATAAACTAAAAAATGAGAAAACCCTTAATAAATAATGATGATGATTTATATTAAAGAATTAAAAAAAAACATTTTCCTAACAACTAAATTGAAAACTGTGTAAAAATGTTTGATACATTTTTAAAAGATAAGAAATAAAAAAATAAAACTATTCAAGTTTTAAAATCTTGAATATTTTTTCTAAATACAAGAGTTAAAGTCTGCGAGAAATTTCAGTATGCACCGATCCATTAACCCATACATCAACATGGACCTGATCAGATTAAAACTTTTTGATCTCCTTTTCTTTTCTACGGGCAAGGAAAGAAAACTTTTCAGTTTTGTTTACATTGGTTACCTTTCGGAACTTTTTGAGTGCATACTCGTTTCGAGTGGTAGTCACGCGACAAAAGATTTACTTTGACATTAGGCTGATCGGCAGAAAGGAATATCCCGCACCCTTAGCTTCTGCCACGACATTCGAACATCTAAACATAAAAGGAATAAAGTGAATGCATACTGTTCATTGCAGAAGCCACTAGCGAGACATTAATTCACCACAGGAACACATTTCTGGAACAGAAAAGGCTTAGTGACTGAAAATCTACTTTTCCAGCAACTGTCCAATAAAGTGATTCAGCAGGTGATACTTATTGAGATACAGAGTAGTAAGCTGAGTGATAGACAGTTTTGATGCTTATAAGCAGAATGTACATGTTTCTAGAGCAGTCATATGACAGGAATGCATTTTAGAGAAAAGAAGAATGTTAGATTCTTTTATTTGTTGAATAACTGATAGAAGCTTGATTGAATATGTTTGATTTTCGTTTTTTTGATTTACTGTTGTAAATTTAAGATTTGAGACATTTTTATAGAAAGAAAAATAAGGTAGAAAGAGAAAAAAACAATACAAACAAAAGTAGAATTTTATTAAGTTTATATAGTTCATATTATATAAAACGCAACACAACTACATTACTTCATAATTTTTTTTTCAAATTTAACAATTTTGTATGAATTTTATTGTATATTGTTTTACTATTAATTATTTGAATTTTGGTAAAAAATGAAAAAAATTGGTATTATTACTACAATAAAGTGATGCTGTTAACCTCTGAATCAGGAACTTTGGTACTCTCTTCTCATTAAATCTTACACCAGTGAAGAAGTACATTTAGTTTTGTTTTGCATATGCTTTTCGAAATAAGAGATAAAAGGAATTGTTTCCTTTGAAATCGTATAGTGGACAGATAAAATATCTAATGCTGTTGTAAGACATTTTAAAATCCACTGCAAAAAGTAATTCCGAGAGGATATTTCCTTAATAGTTGGAGGCAGTTACCTATCACAAAGGAGGAAACCCTGAAATCTCGGAAGCATTTACCACAATAGGCATACTTAAAGAGTACTCCCACGATAGGACCTACCGTTGTTCAACAATGGTAGAATCAATCGTGGAATTTTTTGACCTGAAGAATGTTGCCCTACCACACTAGACCACAGTGATCCCAAGAAATTTTTTTGACGCTATGAAGTGAAGATATAAAAGCATATGGTTGTTTTAAGGCATTTTAGTATCCACCGTGTAAATTGTTTATTGGAAGAACGTTTCCGTAAATATTGAGCCACCATATTTACGTGTATCCTAGGAGGAAACTCATAAAACTCCCAAACATGCAGAAAAACATGCAGGCAAGATGTGCAACATTTGCCTCCCGTTGTTCAAAAATGGTTGGGATCAAATCTGCGAGTTTTTATTCTGAAGAGCTGTCTCATAATACTATGCATAATACTCTCATAATACTGTGCATTTATGTGGGGTGATTTCTTGTTAAAAATAATTATAATCTTGCAATAAAGAGCAGTCACAAAAATATTCCTGAAAATTCGTAACTTCGAATTTGGCATTTATAATGAATCTCAAGCAATTACCAACCCGTTTTAATAGGGTAAGTTGGATGTTCTTCGTTAATTGTATCCGCATACATATATTTGAAGAGGCAGAAATTTTTTTGCATAAAAGTTGTAGCGAAAATTCTTTTTGATCAATCAGAATTAAATATTAATTTCTAATAATGGGCAATACTCAAATAATTTTCTATAAGAAAATAAGCAATGGATGTAAAAAAAGACACCTTTGAATCAAATTCCAGAAATTAACCTATTTATATTATGGTGTCAAATTGAAGCACGTGAAACTACATTAAGGGAGAAACAAATCAAAGCAAAGATAAGCATTAAATGCGCAAACTTTTCTGTATGTTGAATTAAGTAGTTATTGCATATTGTTATACATAAGCAGCTGTATTTTTGATAACTATCTGTAATGGATTACATGCGTATCTCATCAATAATTTAGAAAAAACTCATTATTCTGTAATAATGCTGAATAAAGCTCATTCATGAGAAAAGCTGCTTTTAAATCTGTTTCCCTGAAAACCGTAAAAATATCGCGTACTATACTTATATACAATCAGAATTAACTTACATTTTATTATACATAGAGCTGGAAATATTGTTGTTGAATAATAGTTAAAATGAAGAAATGAAATCTCCTCAAAATCACTCTTGTTTAAACATTATATATATATATATATATATATATATATATATATATATATATATATATATATATATATATATATATATAATGCCTCTCACAGCTCCAACACAATCTCTTAAGCGATTAGAGAACATTCTAGAAGTATTCAAATCATACAGAAATTTGCATATTTTACAAATTTCACAAATATTTAAGAAAGCGAACAGAAAAGGGACGAAAAAACATTTTCAGCCTCGAGCAGGCTCGAACCGACGCCTTCCCGTTCGGAGTCGCTGACTTTATCCACTGAGTTTTGATCCGAAATTCGGCAATATATATATATATATATATATATATATATATATATATATATATATATATATATATATATATATATATATATATATATATATATATATATATATATATATATATATATATATATATATATATATATGTATATATGTATATATTAAATTACACTCATTCTAAAATAATATAACATTTCCACACTTTCTCTACTTTTTGATTAGTACAGTTAAAAAGTTATACGGAAGGAAAAGAAAAATCAAGCGAAAATCTTTTTCTTTCTTTACTTTGGACAAAGAAAAGCAAATGTTTACTTTCCTCGACTGCATTTCCAAACTTCTAAAGGCTTTGTAATGTTGGGCCACCATCATGTGTGTTATAGGTTTACCCCAGCAATAGAGTGGCGGCGGGAAACTCCATCGCCATCAGAGCCAATCGAAATCCTCCTTATCTAAACTTACTTACCCTAACCAAACGGAATAAAGTATGTGTATTCTCCTCCGTACCAAAGCTTCTGTTGCGAGATTAATTCACCGTAGAAAACCTATTCTGCGCGAAGAAAGGCTTAGTGGCTAAATCGTTGCTTTTCTGCTATTTCTAATAAAGGGATCATATAGCCAAGCTGTCTGTAGGCTATTGATTTAAAGCACCGATCATAAAGTAGCTACTTATTTTATTTATTTTAATAATAAATAGAATGTATTTTGAAGATTCCATTCGCCCTTTTTTCCTCAGCAACACATTGTTCTGGCGTACAGTTTTGGAAAATTTTGTGCTGAGAAAATTTGATTAAAAATTCGTATTTCCAGTTTGTTATTAAATTGATGTGGTGTTTCACATATATTGTTTTGTAAAACGAATACTTTAAAATATATATTGGGAATAAATAACAATTGATTCCATAAAGTATTTTGTAAAAAATTTAAATAAATTTCCTTTTAAAGTTGATTAATTCTCAAATATTTAAAAATAGTTATTAATTCTCAAATAGCTCAATTACGAAACTAATTGTTTTTACAAGACTTTTTAAATTAATCCAAAATATTTTATTTATTCAAATACAAAAGTCTTCACAATTAATGTGTATGATTTAATTATAAGATGAAAATAAATATCTACAAATTTATTCGTTTTCCAAATGAAATATCATTTGTTGCATACCAAAAGGGAAATTGTTTGTGGATGTTTATCAATTTTATAGCAAATTTTACTGGGAGTTGCGTTTAAGCAACCAATATTGAAAACAAATACTTAGATGGAAATTTTTCATGTATTGAGATGATATTTTACTTTCTTTTGTCAGAAGAAATCAAGAGAGTTGTATTGTTATAATAATGGTATGTTACTTGTGTATTGAACTAAACTTGTTGTCAAAAATAAAAAAGGATTTCCAAACACTTAATATTCTGAATTCTTAATAATAAGTGATTCATAAAAAATATTGAAGAATATTGAAATAGGTTAAAAAATGAAACAGCATGATAATCAAAAATAAATAATATTTGTTTTAAATAACACCTTTCCTTTTTGGTAATTCTGTTTCAAAATATAATCAGACTCAGGTGAAATAGATTGTTATATGATGAGAAATGTGTATTAGCGTGTTCCCTAATTCCTCCGTTACGACGAGATTATTTTGATTCACATTGTAAGTTACACTTGTCCTTTTCAACAAGTCTGCATTCTTCAACATTAATTCAAAACGAAGGATATTCAGTAAAGTATGCAGGCGCTAAAATTCTCGGATATTATTGAGAGCATATAAAACTTTAATAGGGAATTTTTGTGAACACCAAGTCAGAACATTATTCTTGCCTTTTATCAAAAGATTTTTAGCAATGGCTTTTTAAAGTATTTTAAAAATACCATCAGAATTTACGTCTTTCACCAAGATATTTTTAATATGGTGTGTGTGTCATTTGTAAATCAATTACATTAATCATTGATAAATTTTTAATTTCTAAACTATCAGACTACAATTTTAAAATTATGAATTATTTGTATACACAAAGCGTGGTCTACTCACTAAACTTCAGTAATATATTTTTCATTTTTCTTACCATAAAATAAATTTCCGTAATAAAATTAATATCGCCAAAATTTTTTGCATGAAATAATCTTCACAATAAGGAAGCAAATATTTGCTTATCAAGATTACTTCAAAAATGTTTCAATGGTTATTCATTCAATTCATGCAGCTTGTTATAATCCATGACTCAGCAAAAGGGAATTTCTATCTCCATCTACCAGTTCTTGACATTTGCGAACCCAAATAGAAACAGAATAAAATAGAGCCATCCTTTTCAGTGCAAAAAATGCTGTTGAGAAATTACTAACCAAAGATACCTCTCTCCAAATAAAAGGTGCGTGTGAGTGAAATAATTTTTTCAACCTTCTAGAAGCAGTTGTATTCCTTCTCCCAGAGATCATAGGAAAAAGAATTTAAAATTTATAAAATGAAATATCATGCATGTTTTCCGAAATAGGTTCTATGATTATTTCTATTTCTTTATTTCCTTTTTTTATGTATTTGAAGATTTGTTGATGTTTTTGTTTTACCGACGAATATGAGAAAGTCGTCATATTATTACCCATCTATATGTATATCTGTAACCACATCTGTGTGTGTGTGTGTATATATATATATATACGATTTATTTTACATTTACATACGATATACTCTAATTAGAAACCTATTAACTTTATAAAAAAATTAAAAGATGTCATAACATTTATTCTTTCAAAATAAAATGTATTAGCACTAACATTTATTGATTTTTTATCTTTATCTGAGCTCCATATGTTATTTATGAAAATGTTAATTTGGTGAGATATGCGATGAATAAACTGAAAATTGCAAAGAAATTTTCTGCGTATAACTATTCTGTATTGATTGTGCAAAATCTATTCCTATAAAAGTTATCATGAGTTTTAAGCTCTTTCTCAAGTTGAATAAGAATATTAATATTATGACTTATTCAATTATTAACTCATTATAATTTTTCCCCTGTACTTGAACCTTTAAATGAATGGCTATTATGAACTGACTTAAATAAGCTGTAAAATATGGAAAATTTATAAACTACTACAACACATAAACCAGATTAGTTATTAAACTCTAGGCAATGAAAATGATAAAAACAAGGATATTAACTATACAGTTATCAGTTTTCTTTTAATTTAATTGCTAATAATAACACTCGGAATATTTAATGTGCATAATGGTTAATAATACACTCGGAATATTTAATGTGCATAATGTTTTGTAATTTTAGCATACATTTTTAAACTATGAATAAAAGAGTGAGCTATCGTTCGGAAATAATTTATGGATTTAAAAAAAAAATATTTCTTATAATTCAACAAAAATTATGATAAATTTAGAGTTCTATTCCATTTATTCTGTTTCCTCTAAAATTAAATATAAAAATACGTTTCAAAGAAATAAATGAACTGAAATATCATTTGCTTTCAAACGTAAATTATTAAATACATACCGTTTGTGTCATTTAATCATCCATCAAAAATTTATCACTTTACAAAATGCCTTGTAATTTTACAAAATGGGATGTCTTTACTCATTATTTTAATTTCAGCTTTATTAAAAACTTTCAGAAATCAATTGATTACAATAAAAACATTATTGTGATGAGTATATTTGATAAGAAGGTTAAACTCTTTGTAAAATAAAAAAATGATAAAATTCCACACGATTTTTCCTTTTAGACTTTCTATCTGGATCTTGGTAATTACCATACGATATGCATAACCATTAATCTTTGCTAAGATTAAATTTACACACTACAGCTAATGATTACGGAAGAAGTTGATTTACACATGCCGCTTGTGTTTTCTATAATTGCCTTTGCGCAAATGAACTAGGGACCTGTTAATCTTATTTTGCATATGACTGATAAGGTTTAACTAATCAGAATAACATAATTTATATTAATCGGATGTTTTATTTTAAAGAAATTTATTTTACCCATTCTTTAACTATTATACAATTAAGTCCATGGATTTTAGTATTTTATTTACATTATCTAGGTATCAATTGCTAAATTTTAAATTAGTAATACAATATGAATTCATATTTATTGTTGATTTTATTCCCCGTATTGTTGATACATTTGCTTACATAATCATTATTACATTTCAGAAAAGAATCTTCAGTGAAAATAATTAATATTCTAAACATTTATTATGAAATAAAATGAACTTGATTGCTTGAGGGAAACATCAAAAGTCTATTGTATAATTTATGTTTTATAAATGTAAATAAAGTATTATTAATAATTAACTTAAATTTGATTTTGCTACTTTTACACATTATACAGTAATTGAAATAATTTTTTTCGATCAGCAACACGTCTAAGCTGAACTAGCATCAGAAATGTTAGTGTTCTGGCCTTTATTACAATTATTCTTAAGCTCAAATCTTCTCTTGATCATGAGGTGTTTATAATGATTTGAATTCCATATAAAACACAATTTTCGTCTCTTTAGTAATCATAAGCAATCTTTTTAATCATAAGCAAAAAATAAACATCCAGTGATAAACAAATTAACATGTCTAAATTTCATTGATATTCGAAATACCGTGCTGATTTATTTAGAATAACTTTTGAAAGTCAAATAGCAAGTACTGTTGTACCATACATATAAATGAGATTTAACAACTATAGTCAGAGATTTCCCACTGAGAATAATTATTTTAGTTAAGTTTAGTTTATTATTGACAAAAATTAAACGTCTCTAAAATTTACTCAATATAAAGGTATTTATATTATTAAACTTTTAGATAATGTTAATTTACATATTTGAATCTGTGATAGAATACTTTGTTCATAAAAAACTTGAAAATATATATCTATGAAACTTACTTTTCAAATCTATTGTATTTGTATTTATGTAAAATACTTAATCAGCAAAATTAAATTTGAATAAAATAATACTTAGTAACTGTAACATAGTAACTATTTTTTTGCAATTAAAAACTTTCAAAATTAAAATATTTACATAGCAAATTGCACCGCATAAAAATTACGAATCTCTAAAGTAGCTATCATAATATTATGTAAATTTGGGAAGTTATTAGAATAAGTAATTTAAAATATTTTAAGGACAAAATTTAAAAATTAATAATAATGGGATATTTAAAAATATCTACTTTTATATATATATCCTAATGTGTTGATATTATAATATTGATATTATAATATCAACACATTCTACAAACATAAATAGAAGAATTAGAACATATTTAAGAATCATTTAAAATTATTCTTAAAAGATCTAGATTATTAAATTTGATTTAAATAGTCATTATAGACATACAAATTTAAAAGTAATAAATAAAATTTTATTTTACTATTTATAATATTAAAAATATTCAAATTGAACGCTGCACAATAATAACACAATACAAAGTATAATTATAAAAATGATTCACGAAAAATTGTTACAGTATGATTATACATCATGAAAACATATGTAAATTCTATATTCAACCACGCGCTTGAGCGCGCACGCTAATTTTCTCTGGAAGATAGTGTAATCTAGAAAAATAAACACGTCTCCATCTGCCAAATACCTGTGCAACTTAGATGCTAAATCGCCAACTATTAGGAATTTACAGAACTAACTGATAAATAAACACTAATATCGTATATTAAATATTGAAATCAATAATTAAGAGATAAAAACTATTCTATCTTTTAAGTTGGACCATATTATAAATGGTTACAAAATTTCATCAAAATCGGTTCAGTAGTTTCGGAGTTCATCGCGAACATACATCGTGACACACACGAAATTTTTATGTATAGAGAATTGCTGACCCAGCCACGCGTTGCAGTGGCAGAGTTATTCTAATACATCGAGTCAATTTTTTACTAACTCCTTGGTACAATCAAATTAATATTTTCTAAAAAATTTAAAATAGGTTCATTTATATGAGATTAAAAATAAAACCTTTTCACACACACCAAAATTTAAAAGTAATAGGTAAAGTATCGAAATTTTGAAATTAAGCACAAATCAACATATATTTTCTGAATTTACATTTTATTCATCTTATTTAAATTATAGTTTGTAATCAGTGACTTACTAATAAAATATACTATATAAATTAAAAACATCTAAAAATAAAATTGTTATAAATGAGGTAGATAATATTGACATCGAACTATTATTTTTGCAATTTTAAATTATATTAAAACTAAAAATTTTTTCCGCTGCATTATACTGAAATAAAAAAAATTAAAAGTATTTATCATTTGAATAAATAAATTAGATCAAAATGTACTGCTGAATGAATTAATAATTATCAAATTATAAAATAAAAATAAAAAAAATAAAAGGCTATCAAGAAATACTTACATGTTTTCGAGGTGGTATGAAAATTAGTAGAGAAAAACAGTAATAAATAAAATTTTATTTTACTATTTATAATATTAAAAATATTCAAACTGAACACTACACAATAATAACATAATACAAAGTATAGTTATGAAAATGATTCACGAAAAATTGTTATAGTATGATTATACATCATGAAAATAGATGTAAATTCTATATTTAACCACGCGCTTGCGCACGCACGTTAATTTTCTCGAAGATGGTATAATTTTGAAAAATAAACACGTCGCCATCTGCCGAATACCTGTGCAACTTAGATGCTAAACCGCCATCTATTAGGAACTTACAGAACTAACTAATAAATAAACACTAAAGTCGTATAATAAATATTGAGATCAATAATTAAGAGATAAAAACTATTCTATCTTTTAAGTTGGACCATATTATAAATGGTTACAAAATTTTATCAAAATCCGTTCAGTAGTTTCGGAGTTTATCGGGAACATACATCGTGACACGAAATTTATATGTATATAGATGTATATGTATATATGTATACATAATATCATGATATTTTTTGAGAAAGAAGATAATTGCATATAAATGATAAATATTTGAACGCAATGGTGTTTAAGAGTCCTATGTGTTACTGATTTTTTTCTTCAATACACAAATCTAAACACATAATTTGAAAAATAACTTTCTATTGTTTTAAAAGCAATTTAGGCTAATGAGTGTACAGATAATATACAACTGAAATTAGGTATTAATCTTAACTCTAAATAATGTAAAAATCCTTTTATTCGAACCACTTGTTTTTGTATTTTTACAATAATATCATTTTTCTGACATTTTTTAACAACTAAATTTTTAAAAAAATGCGAATTACCCGATTACTTATCATAAACCGTAAAAATTACTCAAATATATATACTGCTTATATGTGAATAATAGGATTCTAATTATGACATTTAACATACAATTCTCAATTACAATGCATTTACAGAACATGTGCTCTTGTTTTAAAATAAATTTGTATTGCTATTTAAAAAGAAAAAATTGGTTATATATGCATCAAACGAAACGCACCTGCTACTTTCAACACTAGATACAAGTACTTGAGAGAAATCAGATGGATACGACAGTACATGAAAAGATTATATGAGAAATAAATATATTAATAATTTTAAGCAGTGATTTTTATAAATAAGCTTAGTAAATTTTTAGGCACAAAAATGTAAAATCTATTAATGTGTACATTTTTGTACCTATAATTCTATATGATATTTTTTGTAAAAATATATTCGAACAACATTTGAAAAAAAAATTGATAAAATAATGTACTATTCTACTGCATTTATATTGCCATTATTTTTATTAAATTTTCAAAACTTTGGTGAAACCAGTAACATCATTAGAAATATTTAGTTTTCAAAAATTTTAAAATATCTATAATGCTTCTTTGTCACTATACAATAATTTGAGCTTTTTGATTATTAGAATCTATTGTAATCCGTAATTCCCGGTTGAATTATACTTGTGATGTAACCTTACAGTTAAAAAAAACCAACTAATCCAATACCTCACGTTGTACATCATCTTTTCCACAACGCACTCATTTCGCTAGAGTGAAGTAGTATGGAAAAAAAAAATGTTCGATTTGGTGTCGACTTCTTTACTTAAAGGTGGTTCAATGTTACAAAGTATCTGGTTGGGTTAACTGATTTAGTTGATGAAATATTTTACACTAATAGCTTATTTTAATATTTTTCCTTGCTTATTTTAAATTAAAATATATTTCACATTTTAACACGTTTAATTCAGATCGTTTTAAGAAAAATGTTTCTTTATTTTCTTACTAAAATCATAAAAAAATCGCATCTGCTTATCTAGGTGATCTTTTCAGTTTTACCGAGCGCTTACTCACCTCGGATTGCAGTTACAGTTTGTTTGCTCACGCATTAGATTGGCAGGTAGGAATTTCCACCCGTATCAAACATTCTCGCTGTATTTGCTTATCCAAACAAAAACGGGATGAAGTATATATATGCTGCTCTATGCAGAAACGACCGTTGTGAGATTTATTCACCATAGAAACCACTTTCCTTGCCAGAATAGGCTTATCTCGGCTTCACTGGAACTTCCAATAAAGGATTCATTCGACCCGGCATCGAAGCCTGTTTCTTCAAAGAATCGCTCCAGACATGAAGAATGTTTATTGTTTGTGAGAAATTTCTATGGTTATACGCTTTGGAAATGTATTCAATGTTTTTCATCTCTCGCTTTCATATATTCAATGCTGAGTTTCATAGAAGATTTTGCATGTAGAGGTATCTAAATTAAAACTAGAAGGGAAGGATTTGGATCTATGGATTTTTAAAACTTACAAATTCCATAAAACTTTCAACGCTAGAAAACTGTATTCTTTTTTCCTTGTTGAATTGGTGCACTATAAGAAATTTTTAATCCTTTAAATCAAACTTTTATCAGGAAATGTTATACAATGATTTAATATATAAAATTGTTTGTGAAATATAGCTTACGTGGCAAGTAATTTACGATATAAATTTACTGTACATTGTGCATCGTGTATTCTTTGTTGTTTTCATATAAATATGACAAAAATGTTAAATAAAAGTTTTACGCTTTTTAAAATAATGCAATTTTATCATTGTTTTATCTAAGAAATTATAATATTTAAAAAAGAAGATGGATAAAATGTCATTAGAAGAAATATTTAAGAATAAACTTAAGATGGTTAAAATTACTAATATATTTCCAGAATAAAATGGTCACTAAATTGCTAGAACTATATATTTTAGGATTATGAATATAAGCTGTTTTAATTTGATTTGATGCTTTAACACTGTGATTCTTTTTCACAGTTAATTTTTGGTTTTGTAATTTAACTGACGCTAACAACTTTAAATGGATACCAAACTATTACAAATATTCCCACCCTGTTTCAGAGTTGAAACTATGAACTGCAGACTAGAAAGTTGACAATTGAACTGTCATGACAGCCTGAGATTGTTTACATACTTTTCTTCACGTCATCAGTCTTTAATGGTTTGTCGCTGGGTGCAGTATCATCTCACTCAAATTTGCCTAACATGATGCTAACTTGACATTTCACAATAGAAAAGATAGTGTATCAAAGGGGACTCAGTATAATCAAGTCAAATGACGATTTTAATTGTTCGTGGACCTTAGTTATGGATAAAGAACAATATATTACCATGAAATCTCCATTACAGTGTTATATTACACATACATGCACAGAAAACTTTCCAAGCCCCTTGATATAGATCCAAAAGTTGTAAATATATTAAAACATTTAACTTAATTTAAGAAAGCTCAGCTAAATTCTCCTTTCTAAAAAGAAACAGTTCAAAAGAAAATTGGTGCAAAAATTCTAAACTTGATATAATGTCTTATCTATAAATTTGTAATTAACTAATTTTCATAATTAAGCAGGGAAGCATGAATGGCAAAAGGTTTAGAGAGAAATTGTCAAGAGAGCCTTGTTTAATGGCGAAAATTAAGTTGAAAAATCTCTAATATTGAATACATTAAATGAGATCACAAAAATGAAAAGAAATATATAAATTCTTAGCCTGCTAATTGAATTATAATTCATTCATCTACTATTAGGTGTATAAATTAAGGTATATATATATTATTATTATTATTATTATTATTATTATTATTATTATTAGTTTTACAAATTAAAATACAATTTATAAAATTCTGTTTCTAGTTAATTTGTAAAGATTAAAATTAATTCCATGAAATTTTAAAAACTATTTGCAAATAAGTTATATTATTTTGTCCAAAAGTTCCTAAATAGTTTCCAATGACAGAAGATTTTCATTAATTTTTAATAAATTAACATATTATTATAAAGAGAAATAATATAATGTTGTCATTGTTTAAATATAGATTTTTGAATAAAAATAAAAACATAAAATTGTAATTATATCACGAGTTGTAAAATGATTATTAAAATAAATGAAAACTATAGAGAGAGAAAGAATGTGAAAAATTATAAGAAAAGGTTTGTTTTAAGAAGAGTTTAAGAAATTAGGATATAATAATTTGTCACTGTTATTGTAGCACTTGAAATGTAATTTTCCAAAATAATTTTCGCTCTATTGCTTGAAATACAAATATTTCCTTTTAAATGTTGATATTATAGGTGAAAATAAAGTTATATAAACTTTAAACTTAGTGTAACTTATTTAAGCGAATGAAATGGCATTAAATTTGTATGGGGTAAAATATTTTAAAGAATTTAATTTGCAAAAATATTAGAATTTTGAAAACAGCCAAAAATTCAAAGTAATTCAGAAATCATTTCCCGTATAGTTACTCATTAGAAAGTTACTATAAACTATTTGACAATTCATTCTATGATGTCTTCCGGCAATTTCCTAAAACGATTTAGTTAATCGAAAAAAAGAACGCATCTCAAAAAGGCAATTCGGAAAATTTATATCTGTATATCATCTCAAGTATATGTACAAGAATCTAGAATACAACACCCATGGCTTATTATTCAAGGAACTTCGACTTCCATAACAACAGATATAATTCTACTCACCACAGATTAATTTTATAATCATTAGAATAAAATATTACACTTGATCTCTAGGCAAAATGGTATTTAACATTCAAATACATATTTTACAACGTTGAATGAACAGCCTAATCTACAGAAGTTGTAGAAAAGCTTTTAATTTTCATTGCATACTATTGAAGTCTCAGAAGAACATAGATATTAGATATGATATGATGGATAGCAGACTCATAGATTACGTGAACATTGACGCCAAAAAAAACGTTCAAGCTGAAGCAGAAACAATTATACATCCTCCATTGTTCAATAATGACTTTGATTGATAGTCGCTCCTACTACTTCAAAGAGCATAGTCCCACCATAATTTAAAAGGGAAATTAAACGTGTTCTATACACAAAACCGATTGAATCCAAGTAGATTATGATACACTATCCACTACGGTGTAAAAGAATATTACTTCATTGATTTTTAAATGACGTAGCAATGTACTTATATTCATATTTTTCTAGAAAATAAATTAATTCCTGGTCACATATTGACTGAATGTAAAACGACTTAAGCAATACTAATTATCTATCGTGATGACTAACTTTAACTACAATTTTCACCTTGCAGCCCGTAATGTTTTTAAAACTTAAATTCTTAATATATATTTATATATATTCCTTAAATATATATATATATATATATATATATATATATATATGTGTGTGTATGTGTGTGTGTGTGTGTGTGTGTGTGTGTGTGTGTGTGTGTGTGTGTGTGTGTGTGTGTGTGTGTGTGTGTGTGTGTGTGTGTGTGTGTGTGTGTGTGTCGAAACTTTTATGTACAAAAAGTGACCGTCGAGTAACATACAAATTTTATCAAATATAACAAATATAAAGCAATCTAAGTACATAAAATAAATACTATTTTGTGGAAATATTTGTGTGTGTGTGTTTGTTATCAATATGTATCGAATTAATGTTTCTTGTGACACTTTGTTTTGTACGAAAATCTTGATTTGGTAACAGTGATAGAGGGATTCATTCTCTCCCATGCCTTTTGCTCAATTTTACTTCTCATATTTTTTTTTATTTTGTAACATGTCATTTTATAGCAAAAAATATAATATTGAAAATTCTGCTTAAACACTAATCCTCTATACGTAGTATACATTTTAATATTATATATTCTGAATATTGAATATCTGTAAATTTTAATATCGAATTTTTTTATTTTATCTTATAGATAGTTGTTTAATATTTTTCTTCGCTTTCAATTTCAGGTAAGATACAATTTCACGTGTTATTTGATAAACTGATTGGGTATGAAAAATTGAAGCTGTAAGAAAAGAGTATAGGTAGTATTATATGTTTCAATTTTCAATTTCTGCATGAAATATTTTTAATATTTTAACATATATCCTTATAAATTAACAAATGTAAGTTCATTTTAAATATCAATAGAAAATGCATTAAAAAAGCTATAACTCGATTTTTCTAAATTGTTAATTTTATTCAAATACATTTGCCAAATTGAACTGTTGACAAGATATATTACGCAATTATAAAATTAAAATATACTAAAAATGTGAGTAGCATATAAACATGGTATCAATTAAAGAGTAATGAATTATATTACATAGGTTACCAATATAACAAAATGTGTATAACGTCAATTGTAATATTTTAAAATGTTATTTCCTTATCTTGAGACTGGATTTTAACGTAACAGTAGTGCATGATTGAATCTGAGACATGAACAATGTTTCACGGTGTAAATTGAAAACTTAATCTTCGTAAAAATGTTTAATAGATTCTTTAGCAACCTTCAAAAATTTAAGTTTTCCCTCAGACTGCTGTCATTGCTTCATAAATTATATCTGATTTCTTCAAGTGATTAGTAACACTTGTTACAATAAAGATACAATGATATTAGTGACTGAACTTAAGATTACATTGACTTATTATGAGAATGATATTATTATTGTAACCGATTAATTGCAGAGACTTATAAGTATTGTGATTTGTACGATTGATACCTGTCATTGTAATGACTTCTGATCGCAATAATATTTAACATAAAACTACTTAGAGTAACATTTTACCATTGAATACCACATAAAAGACTAACTGATAATATTTGCATTCTTACAAATTTAAAGATGACCTATTAATTTTAGTAATAAATAATATAGCTTTCGAGCATGATTATTGAATATCAGAAAATAAGTTTTTTGTTCAATTACAGTTTGCAAGTAACTAGTAAGATAGTAAGAGCATTTCCTGCCGATTATTTCTCATCATGGTAGTGTATATTATATGCCGACAAGAGTAGAATAGAATTAGTCAATCTGTTTGAATGTGTAAAATGAGTAGAATTATTAGCTTTTATGAGGTTTATGGAAATGTGTGGTATTATAATGTACTCAATATACGCATAATCTTATAACACATCCTCATGGCTAAAACTTTCTTTTATATAAATCTGAATAACAATTCAAACACTTCTTCCAATCATCTTAATGCTTTCGAGATATATGTGGACAAAAATTCTCAATATTTATTGTTATTTATGACAATGTCACTAATTTCTAGTTTGGAAAAATACAAAATTGTGAGACCTTATTTTTATAGAGCTTAAAAAGCTGTATTTATCTGTACGAAACGTTTTTCATACGAATTTATGTATTCTTAATTTGGGCCCAGTCATGCAGAAATGCTTAGAATATTTAGGAAAACATTAACATTAAGATTAACTAATGTATGTAGAATGATGGGAACTAGATATTTCTTACTTATTTGTGACTTTAAGCCGTTGGTCTCGGTCTAATTAGCCCTCGTGCGCAAAAAATGACCGTTGAGCGACAAACAAACCAAACCAACCTTACTTAATTGTGACAGATACCTGAAATGATGTACGTTTTATATTTTATTTTAACTGTTTTACAATTATATGTTCGAACAAAAGAGGAGATTTTCCATGGATTTTGATAACTATAAAGTTCGTATTTATTGTCTGATATCTATGAAATTTTACAAAATGATTCTATTTTCGTATTATCTATCAAATTGGTTTATTTTATCTATTTGTTACTTTTGAAGCTTTGATTGATTAAATCATTGACATATAATTGCTATTTTAAGACGACGAGTTACATATAACATATACATAATAGTATATATGAAAAGAAGAGAAAATACTTTGCATTTTTTGCGAAAGGTAAATTTAATTGTTAATTATTTTTATCACCCAGTTATAAATTTTATAAAAAGATTCAAATTAATTTTATCAAAATTTTTATTATAAATTATTTCAAAATACTTTTGTTATATTACTAACTTAATAACATTATTTCCCATTTTTATTGAAACAGCCTTTTGGTATCAAAAACTGTTTCTTATAATTTTAAAATTATTTTATGATGTCCAGTTATAAATTAAGATTATACACTCCCAATACTCAGAATATATTCAACAAAATAAGAATGATTTTTCATGGATAAATACATTTCACTCAAAGAAAAAATAGGGATTTAAAAAATCGAATTGTTCAAAATAAGAATTCTAAAGCCATCCCAAATATGTAGCAAAGAGAATATCTGATGCAATCTATTAATAGCTTCAAAAACATAATCTGAAGAAAAGATTATTTTGGAAATATTTTCATTTAATATCAAAAACTCATCTTTTTATAACATATAAATTTTAGGTATTATTTCCAAATACAATAATACATAATACACACATAAATTTTAAAACAGATCAAAATGTCCTTAAAAATTTAACATAAAATAAAATTGCTATATCATTTAACGATTTTTTAAACATTAAAAAATTTATATATATATATATATATATATATATATATATATATATATATATATATATATATATATATATATATATATATTTATATATATATACCGGGTGGCCATAATTAAACTAACAGTGCTTACAGTGTTCTGTAGCGCGATCTATTTGCGCGAATGACGCCACATTTTGTAGGAAGATTAAAGAAGACGGGAGACAAAGGATTCCGCATAAAAACAAATTAGTTCCAAAATTTACCGCTAGGGGAATATTTGGCGCTGTGTAATAGAGAATAGAGTGTTAACAAATGCAGATTAATGCGGAATAAAATTACCTTTTTTTATACACATTTTCTGATGTAGTTCAAGTGCAATATGGCAACACTTTTTAAAAATGTGTAAAATCTACATAAGCACTGATAAAGTCTCATGACCTGCAATATCACGTACGCTGAGCAGAAGAAGTTCTTTATTCAAATTTCACGTTACACCCATTGGCACAGTGCCGGCCGCTTGGGTTTTAAAAGGCGATGTGTTACGTTTCGAATCAATCGGATTGAAAGTTTTTTGCAATGTCTCCTTCTTTTGTCGAGCGTGCGTTACTGATCAAATTCTTTTACCTCAACCAGTGCAACGAGTCACCCGCTCTTCGTGTTTTTAGAACGCAGAAAAAATGCGTAAAGGTAACGGTCCTGTGTCAGTTAATGGGCTAAAATCAATGGTTGCCACGTTAGAGAAAACAGGTTCTCTGAAGGTTCAGTCAGGCAGAGGACGAAAACCTGTACCACAGGATACAAGCGAAGCAGTTGCCATGGTGATTGTCGAAAGAGGACCAGACAATATTGCTGCCACTTCTAGCGCTCGTGGAGTAGCTCGGAATATGGATATGCCTTACAGTTCGGTATGGAAAATCTTACGAAAGATTTTTAACTTTCATCCGAACAAGATCAGCCGTGTACAGGAGTTACTGTACCCCGACCATGATAAGCGATTGACTTTTGCTCTCACCTTTCTTGCCAGAATGGAGGTGGATGATGCTTGGCTGTGGAAAATCTTATGGGGAGACGAGGTCCACTTTTACCTGAATGGAACTGTGAATAGCCAGAACTGCTGAATTTGGCATGACAAATCACCACATGCAATCTCAGCAGTTCCCTTACATTCACCAAAGGTAACTTTTCTGGTGTGGGTTCACAGCGGATATTTATCGTAGGTCCATTCTTCTATGATAATATTAACCGACAGGACCGGAAACCTGATCTGTTACCGGAGAGAAATATCGCCAAATGTTGAACAGATTTGCCATTCCAGCACTTCATCAAAGACAATGCCTGGGGGAAATCATTTTCATGCAAGATGGAGCCAATCCACACGTTACTGTACGGGTGCAACAAATGCTACGACAGAAATTCACAACAGAAAGAGTCATTAGCCGCTACTTTCCAACTGCACGGTCACCTCGGTCGCCTGACCTTACACCATGCGACTTCTGGCTATGGAGTTACCTTAAGTCCAAGGTCAAACAAGGAGTGGTCCAGGACCTGGCTACGTTGAAGGATAAAATATCACGGACTGTACATGAGATTCCTGCAAACATGTTACTTTCTGCTGTTGTGCATACTGTGCACAGAATGCAATATGTGGTCCACAACAACAGCAGCCACATGGAACCTCATTTGAATGCAAAATAAAAGGTAATTTCCGTATTGATTTGCATTTGTTAACACTCTATATTCTATTACACTGCGCCAAATATTCCCTAGCGGTGACTTTTGGAACTAATTTGTTTTTTCGCGGAATTTTTCGTCCCCTGTTTTGTTTCATCTTCCTCAAAAATGTGGCGTCATTCTCGCAAATAGATCGCGCTACAGAACACAGTGAGCACTGTCAGTTTAATTATGGCCACATGAAATGTATATATATATATATATATATATATATATATATTATGTATGAATATGTATATATATATGTGTGTATGTGTGAGTATGTAGGTATGCACTACTGGCAACCATGAATGGTACTATACTTTACTGACATGCAGTTGCCAGTAGATAATAATGATTTCAATTTTATAGTTAAATGTCAAGATTGCGTAAATTCATGCAGTGAAATTCTATAAAAAGTAACGTGCAGAAATTGTAAACTATTTAAATGACATTTTTTATATTTAGGATTACCAATAAACACTGCTGCCTCCGTGTATGCAATACCCTGAAGGCAGCATGGAAATAACATGAAATTTACAAAATGCATTAGCGGAGGCTAGTTATGCAAATGATTAGAATATCAGCGCAGACGCACATCACGTGCCCGTAGCACCTTTTCAAAGCGCTATATAAGGCTTGGAGATTTCGACGGTTTCAAGTTCTCCAATTTTGTTTTTCTTGTAGTTATATATATATATATATATATATATATATATATATATATATATATATATATATATATATATATATATATATATATATATATATATATATATATATATATATATATATATATATATATATATAAATGATCAACCTCAGTGCACCACTTCACGGGATAATGGACAAATTGTACGCATGACAATTGAATCACTCATCCACATCATGAAAGACAGCAGATTCAATATTTTACTTATCATCCATTGTCTGCGCGTACCATTCGAGGCCGCTTACAGCAGGGTGATCAGTCCACAAGACGTCCATTGCTTTGTCTACTCTTGACGCAGAACCACAGACGTCTCCGCCACCAATGGTGCAATGAAAGAAGGATGTGGACGGCAAAATGGAATGAAATGGGGAAAATGTCTTTAATGACGAGTCACACTTCTGTCTGCAACACCACGATGGTCGCATTCGGGTTTAGAGTCAAAGTGGAGAGAGGATGCTGAACAGCTGCATTATGCACCACTATGCAAGTTCTGCATCGGGTATTATGGTATGCGTTTGTATTCGATATCAAACTCGCACTCCTCTAGTTTGCATTGCCGGTACTTTAAACAGTCAGCCCAACATCTCCGATGTGTTGGAGTTTGTTAGTTTTCCTGCATTACCTCCAAGTCTTGCCCACAGCCATATTTCAAAAAGATGATGCGCAACCACACGTGGCATGCATTATCCAAGGGGTGTTCGTCAGACACCAGAATGAATTGCTTGCCTGTCAATCTCGCTGACCGGATCTTTCGCCGATAGAAAACATGTGGTCCATGGTTGCTCAACGATTGATCCAGATTACATCCACTGCTGCCACACCAGGCAACGTGTGGAAGCTGCTTGGTCTGCTGTAGCCCAAGGACACATATAAAATCTCTTTGAATCAATGCCGAGGGGAACAGCAGCGGTGATATCCAACAATGGCGGCTACTCTGGCTACTGATTTTGGCGGAACCACACTTCAGAGAAATCTATAAATTTTATCATTTGATACTTGGTCAACATGTTATCTACAAAATAAAGATTGTGATACCTCTTGTTTTTCTTGGTATTACAATTTGGGTGACCAGCAGTGTTTATATGTGTATTAGCTCCTGATTATCATATTTATCGGTATTCTATAAAATGAACGCTACCGTATATTTTAGAACATCATCAAAACTTACTTTCGTTTTTATTGTTTACTCTTTTTTTCAACAAAGATCTTAAGCATATTTATTTTTCTAAAATTTTTTAAGCACTAGAAGCCGGAAGTTTATTTATAGATTCATTTATGAAGAAAAATTTCAAACAACTTTTACCTTATCAAAATAAAATTTCACTTTGTTATACATTCAATTATACAAATATTTTTATGAAATAAATTTTATAGACAGTAAATTAAAAAGTTCATTAGCTTTAAAATGTAATAATGTTAAATATTGTGATGTCTTCGTTCATATAAAGATATAAAATTTAAAACTGAAGAACTATAATCTATTTTTTCTATATTCTATAAGAATGTTCTTTGTCGTAAGTTATATTATTAAGTTAATACGTGGAAAAAAAGTTTTTTTAGTTGAAATATTTATGCTTTATATTATACAATTATATTCAAAAAAGCTTTAGGTAAATGAAAATTTAGTTGCAATGAGTTTGCTTTTAGAAGTAAAATTATTTTTACTTTTCTTCTATTTCATGAAATTAATGTTGCATGATGATATCAAAATAAAGTTTTATAAACTTTATTTATAAACAATTTAAAAATAAAATGTGACTTAAAATGTTAAAAAATCTTTAAATAAATTTCATTGTAAATTTGTTTTATTTATATTAAATATTCTTGTACTTTATTTTTCAGTTATAAATAATCAGTTATAAGTAATTACTAATAAAGAAAACATTTTATTTTCAATGAGATGCAACAGCATTTAAGTTTCCATTTGTATACCATGTTTATCGCTGAAGCTTTATATTTAGATATAATTCATCGTATATTCTATAAGTTTATTAATAGCTAAACAAAATTATCTGTATAAATATTCTTTTCTCACTTTCTGTGTTACATCTATTGTACACCATTTGGCATATTTTTCATGAAATTAGATCAAAGGTTAGCCTATTCTTTTACCAAGTTATATTTTAGACTAATATTACTAATTAATATTTTACTATGTTTTTGCAACGTTTGGTCTACATAAATTTAGCTTTCTTTTACTTCAGGAACAGGAATTCCTCTTACACTTTATTATTTTTTTATTTATATTTAATTCATTGTATGTTGCATTAGTAATGTGAATGAGATTTCTAGTAATTAATGATTCTTTTGAAATATTCCATCAAGTTTCAATCTAGCTTCTGACATAACAATCTTACGACCAAAGCATTTTTGCTACATTTTTCTTATGAACATACTTGATTGGTTCTTTAATATTTTTATAGTGATAAAAAAGTTTGTTTTATAGCTATATTTTAACACCATACATATTAAAATAACACCTGTTGAACAATTATATAATGAACAAAACCCTTAAATGAAAATAACACTCCTTGATAGTATTTCCCCTGTGAAATTATATCGCAAATGAAATACTGGAGATAATATTTCGTTAGACAATTTTTAATTCTCAATTCCTTCTTAATTTTTCGTTTTAAATGATTCTTAATTTACTGAAAATATATTATATTAGTTTCATCGATGTATTTTATCCCATTATTTTTATCCATTTTGAGGAAATTTATCAAGTTATGTCTGGACCATTTTATTTTTGGAAGATAATAGTGTTTTTGTTATGTCTATGTATACCACTATACAAAATAACATAGATCAAGTTTATTTATAAATTGTTAATTTAGTCATGTCTATAGCATTTGAGTTATTACTTTATTCAGATTTGCACACTTTTTAAAATATAAAACGCAAAATCATGTCTAAATTTAATATTTATAGAATCAATAAAATTAATTGCATGCTTGAAATCTTATTTATTTTGGAGAAGACAAGCAAAACTTTTCTGCTTTTACGATTTAAAAGTGCTTAAATTCACTTTATATTTCCATCGGATTAATGAAATTTTCTAATTTTCTGAAAGAATGGTAGGATTTTACGAAACTGTTTATGCTCATCTGTCATAAAATCCTTTTGACACAATTTTGAATTCAATAAATCTTTTGGCGGTTTCCTCCTTCTCCTGGCAACCATGAATTCAAACAACCTCAGAATAACCAAAAAAAAATCATTTCCAAAGAAATATTATAGAACTATGCAATATTATTAATTGACTATAGTGAAAATATTAAATATGAAACACCTTTTTATCTTATTAGTTATTGGAAAATGTGATTTATGTTTTTAAGTTTGTGATTACATTTATTTATTTTCACGTGCTCATTAGAATTTAAATTTATTATATTAATCTTCTTCTTAAACAAATCATAATAATTTGCGCTTTTACTTTTATTTTTATCATTAATCTGAATCAATTTGCTTATTTATACATTTGGATTCTTTTTTGAAAAAGATGTTTATTATTTATCACAACGTAAATGATATGTTTACAATAATTTGTTTTATGAGCTTCACAGTTGCATTTAATATTTCCCCAGATTATTTTTTACTTAAATAGCCTTATATATTTTGTTGTGTAACTTAAATACTTATTATTAACCAATGTTAGTTAAGTTTTGCAACATTTACAGGCTCTTTTAATTGCATTCCTTCCGTACGATTAAATAAACCTAACAGTATTTTTGGTCACTATTAAAATTATATTAAAATAATTATGTCACTGCTACGCCATTTTTGTGTGTTACATGAAATAAATAAAATGGTTTTGTGAAATATTATTATTTTTGTACTAATTTAGATGCATATTTTTAATTTTACGCAAATAAAACTTTCGTTCGGGAAATTATCTTTTGAGTAGTATTACTGTTAAATGTTTTATTTAACTTTAATAAAAATTTCATTTTTATATAGTTATTTTAAAACATAACAATTTTAAATAGTATGAAATATTTAAGTAATATCAAACATTTTTAAGATAAGTCCCCAAATCAATCTTGTTTTATTATGGATTTTACAATAGTAAGGTAAATCAAGGAGAATTTATAAATGAATTATCATACTGATCACAGTTAAACACATTTATTATTAAACCTTACAATGGAATCAAAAATGCCTAAATAAAACTGCTAAATCCAACACATTAACTTTAAATTAGAATATCAATAAACTGAAATCAATATTCCTTTTAAATCAATATCATTATTATCGGAAGCATTGTTCTGCACCGTTGTGGGAGAGTTATCCTTCAAAGGTATATATAATGAAAGTGAATAAAATGTGATTACTCCATAAATTGAAATAGGAAATGACTACATTCGTAGCCAATGAAATCGTACCCACTGGGAATATTGCGTTTGCATAGATATTCTGTCAAGATAAATTTATTGAGATTATTCAAATTACGGGATTCTAGTGGCAACAGTTTAAATGGTGGTATTATTTAACTGTGGACTCAATAAAACCGTTGTGAGTGGTGGCATTTCAATTGTTACAGTTTTGAATTAGATTGAAATGATATTTCTCTGATTAAAGATTGCCTAACGGCTTGCAATTAATCCCATTGTATTTTTCTATTCAAATTTAAATTTGAAGTTTTTATCAATCAGAAAATTAGAAAAATAAAAATACTTTGCGGTATAACTACCAAGCAGTTTCTTAACACTATGTAGAATCATAACAATTTTATTAAGCAAGTTAATTTTCAAAAAATTTAGTAACTATGAAATTTTAAGAAAATTATTATGATCATGTTATTCTAACAGTATTTATTTGTTACTCAATATTCATATTATCGAGGACACTTTCAATACAAATTTTTAATATAATTAAAAACATTGTGAGAAAATTTAGATATTCTTTAATTTATTTAAAAGAAAACATTGACTTTTTAAGAGAGCATTTTTAAACATGGGTGATTAAAATTAGTGATTATTTTATACAATGGCGTGTAAAATGTTAAATATAAACCAAATAAAAGTAATGAGTAAAAGACACGAAGTAAGCTTTGTTTTGGATCACATATTTTTATCAATCCTCAGTTATTCAAATAATATTTTCCAAGTAGAAATTTATTATTTAAATGCTATTAATCTTAAGAAACTGAATCACTAATGATTAGTTTCTTTATTTAGAAATAAAATACATTTCTTATTCGTGAAACCTTACCACGAATAACTGTAATTATGTAAACCATTTGATCTTTATGGAAATATATTTTGCATTTGACTAATTTCTTACTTTTTGAGCTATAAAAAATTCAATATGAGCTATATTGTAAAGTAAATATAAAAATGAAAATAATTTAAGTTATACATTGGAATCAAGAGTGAAAAAAGTAGACTATGATTTTTAAAAACTGTAAACATCATTTAAATTGTATCTGGTAAAAAGTGACTTGTTTGTTCAATTATGTATCAAGGAAAATAGTGTTAGTATAATTTAATTGTTGAACCTCTCTCTCTCTCTGAATACACCAAATCCTACAATATGTGTTCTACACATTTAAGCTGTCATCAAACTGCCTTGCATAAAATTTAAAAACTAATTTAACTTCTACAATTGCTGAAACATTGCATAAACCAGTTAAAAATAGTTTAACTGTAACTATGTAATACGTAAGGAGGTTAATAATCAAGCTTGTAACAATAGTATAAGAAATAATTTATCAAGAATATTTGTTTTATTGCTTCTCAAAATGTTCTTCTGAAGTATCGATATAGTTTAACATTCGAATATCATCTAAGCAACTTTGTCACGCTAAAAACTTTCTTTCAATGCCGTTTTGCATAAAATTACGGCTTCCAAATAAATTGAACGGGATAAATTTCCAAAATTATTTTTAATTAATCATGTAAAATTTAATGCATTCAAGTCCTTAAAATGTTCAAATGTGTTATTATTTTATCATATGTCACCGTATAATCGGCTGAGATTAGTTTTCACACTATATCACTCTGTATTTAAGAGTCCCTATTATTTCTTAGTGAACCATCATTACTGAGATCTATATTACCAAAGTAGAGTTTCTAGAACAAGTTGTAAATAATGATACAATAAATAGTGCTTTAAAGCCAAATGTCCATTTCATTCGCTTGCTCCACTTTTTATGTATTAATCCTTATCGAATGTCATAAAAAATTGAGCTTTATAATTCCTCCGATACGGCTCTGTAATGAACATTTTTAAGTTTTCGAAAATATCAAAGCGAAAAAAAAATATTTTTAATATTTTAAGCGTAAAAATAGTATAACGGTTTGAATTTAAATGAAAATTTTCTTTTCTGATATTAGCTTTTTCTTCTTTGTCAGATTCTAAAAACTAGAGCACTATTTGCGTAGCTATCAAGGGGAAAAGATTTATGTTTTTCTAAAATTTCCTACCTATAGTTTTTTAAGACATATTTTCTTAAACTTCACATTTATTTTTTATTAATAATACATTTAAAAATTTATATTATGAATTATAAATCATAAGGTTTTATTGAATTAAAATAATGAAACTCTTAATTTTTTTATATTATGTATGATATGTCTCCTACAAAAAATACTATTTTATGTATAACTTAGATAAAAAAATTATCGAATACATATGTATTTTAAAAATTCTTGAATGTTTATTAAAATAGCATATATAAAATGATATTAAGATGAAAAAGTTAATAAAAGTACTCAAAACTATAACGGCATTGTTTTTGGAAAAAAAATAGTTTGTTTGTCTTGATAAATTTTTTCTATATATTTACTCCAAAAATACATTGTTACATTTACTCTTTACTAAACACTAAGGAAAGGATTAAAATTCACTGAGTGTAATTAAAAAGAAAAAGTTAAGCTAAGGGAAAAGCTAATCTATAGTATCCTTCAACTTTCACCTTTTCAAACTTAGTCAATCGAAGGCGGATTAAAAAGTTTTCCAGTCTATTCAAGCAAATTATTGGAGCGTTTTCTGTAAATATCCAATTGAAAAAAAAATAAGTCAGAAAAAAAGGAACAATCCTTCTCTATAGAATCCGATTGCGCAAGCACGAACGAAACGGTCGAAATCAACGATCGCAGTTCTTTCTTGTGGAACGGACGACAATGAGAGCAGATGAAAAGTTCTTTGCCGACGAGAAGTTCTTTTTTTCAGATTTCCTGCCTTTTCGTGAATAGTTTCCCAATTTTTTTATACTTTTACGCTCATTTCTTACTCCTATCGATAAATCTTTGCTAGATTTGGAATTGATATGTATTCGAATTTGAAAAATTCGTAAGAAATTATTTAGTTTCCTGAAATTTTGATTCGTTATCTGTAAAAGAATTGTAAAGTATTTGTATAACAGTTGTGTATATAGAAAAGGGTATACTCAGCAGATGGAATAACCACGTCATTCATTAAAATAAATCTATATTATTTGTATCATATTTTATTGAAAAACAATACAGTAAAGTTTAACTTGTTACAATGTTTAGGGATATAATTGAATAATAATAGTTTAGCTTTTATGTAAATCCAACATAACATAAAAAATTAAATATGGCCAACTGTAATACATATGGATAATCCTAAATAGTATATAAATGAAACAAAAACTAAATGATAAAATAATTTTACTATTAGTGATTAATAAATTACCAGTTTGTTAATTAAATATAAAACTTATTCCTTGCAAATTCTCGGTTAAAAACAATGCATCACGTAATTAGTTGGAGCACTTTGAAAGGAGAAATGGAATGATAAACGTAGTAACTATGGAATATTTATTAGGAATAACAATTGTTCATTTAAATAAGCTTATGAATTTCTAGGAATTAAATTGTAAGGAAATTTTAAATTGAAATAGTAAATGCATATTTTGTAAAATGAATGCAGCCTTAGTTGGGACAAACATAGTTCTTACATCCGGAAGATTGCAAGTTTGATACCAACCCAGCCAAAGGTACACGCTGTTAACGGGGAAGTGTAAAATTGATCATGGTCGCAATATCTTCCAAGTGATATGATACCTCTGGGATTGGCAAGTACACCTGTAAAGATCATTTGCTTGATTTATACTTATAATATAAGAGACCCCAAACACTTTCGGGGTTAAGATAATACACTCAGTGATTGTTAAATATGTAAAATGTCATTGGTTCCTCTTTTGTAATGGCAAAAATGTGAAAAAAACCAATTTCTCTGAGGTAAAAAAATATTTTTGTGAAACGTAATCAAACATGAAACTCATAATATACTATATTAGTAAGGGGAATATTTCGATATTCAAAATGCTATACTTTAGAAATCGCTTTTGAATACAAATTTTTCCCTTAGCAATACATTTACACAAGATTTTTTTTTGAGACAGTACAAATATATTCAGACTTACTACGTAAAAACAATATTTTCTCATAATTTAAGAAAAACAAGTATATTTTTATCAAGTTCAATAAATAAAATCAATATGATTATAATAAAATACACTCTTTCGCTTAATTTATGTTAAAAATTTGATATCAATAAAGAAATCTTATAGCATTTTAATTTTTAATTTAAAGCATCAAATATGTTTGAAAGCAATGTCTCAATATCGAATCACATGATGCATCTGGTTTGATATAAAATTTAAAAGTATAAAAATTTTTATGTGAAATAAAGTTTTTTACCTATTATTTAAGTAACAGTTTCTTGTAACGTGTATTAAGTAACGTGCTTGAAAACTTGGCATTTGTAGCAACATACATAAGCTAAAGACTAATTATTGAGTATGGATTCTTACTGAAAAAATGTTCTTCAGAATGGAAATAATTATAGTATGCCATGGATACAAACATAAATTCTTTATGTCCTGTAAGAATTTTATAAAGTAAAAGAAATTAACAAATCTATAATTATTAATCATTTACTTATTATATATATGGTGAAATCTAACATTACTTTAATTCATTAAATAAAATAAGTAATGAATGTCTGCGTGATTTCAGTTATTAACAGTATTTTAATTTATTATTTTTAGACTCAAGTATGTAAATTTATCACATCACTTTATATTCAAGAGAATCAATAAATATTTCTTGAAGACTAAATAGTTTGGAATATTGTAACCATAAATTTGTGCCGAATATAAATTTTCCCTTGTTTTTCTTTTCTCTGAAGGACGATTCGAAGTAATATAAAACCAAGATAGATATTCTTTTTTAATAGATTGAAGTCTTAATCGTTACAGATAAAATTAGATTTAAGAAGTGTTTCAACTTTATTTCTTTTCCAATTTGCTGTAATGATTTTTTTCGTCTTTATGTAAAAATTAAGCTGGTCCCTTATTTTTTACATATATTAAGCTGGTGCCTTATTTTTTACGTATGAAAGTACATATAAACTTTTAAACAATGTTTATTTATTGTACGCGAAAGATACTTTTAGGTATGCCAAAGCTGTTTTTAAGCAGCATTAATTGTTCTGCAAAAGAATTGATGAATTTCATATTATCTCTCTTTAAAGTATAAAATGGCTTTAGTATTAATTGATTGGTCTTTCATAGAAATGTAGAAATTTTCATAGAAAATTTTAAAGTATAACAAATATTAATTATAAAATGAAACATTGTTTGCGTTTATTTTAAACATTTCATGTTAAGTCTAACATAGCGATCTACCCAAAGACATCTTTTTCTTTTCGATATATTTAAGTTGATGCGTTAAATACAAAATATGACTTGTTATTCTGAGCTAGAATATAACTGTGCAATATATTAATAATTTTATTTGAGTTATTTATTACGGAAGAAAAATTTGGAATTTATTTTAAAAAAAACTTGAAAAAGTAATTTTTTAATATGAAAATTTGTTATAAAATAGTTATTTACAAGAAATAGTTCAATATGATAATAAAGATTCTACTAATTTCACATATCATTATAAATAAAAGTACTACTTTATATAATTTTAAACATAATTAACAATATATATTAATAAATATTTTTAGAATATGTGATAATAAGCATCCTTTTCCAGAGTTTCAGTGTTTTTAATATGGCAAAATAATTATTTCTATATATTGGCCAATATAAAGACTTTTATGATAATTATTCAAGGGATATTCAAAAGAAATCGAACCATAAAGCGAATTATTTTATTATTTCTTTTTTGATAAAAGATACTGAAAAGTATTTTCTACTGCTTATTATAGATTTATGTCATGGTAAATTCTCAGAATGTTATTTACGGTAGTTTTCCTGCACAAATAGCTTTTATTTAAGATAATGGAAAATAAGGAATGAAATAACCATTGTGTGAAATACAAAACTATTCAAAAATACCAAATGATTGTTTGTTATTTATTAAAGCTAAAATAAATATTTTATATGTGTTTTTAATAGTATTAATTTCACTAAGACAACATCCGCAATGTGTTTTATAATATTTTGCAATAATATGCATATGTTTAACTCCATTTCTAAAAGCATTGGGAATCAAACAGTGAATTTAACGTAAACAATAAATAAAAAATATTTAATTATGCTTAAAATTCAATTAAAAATATTTTAATTGTGATTTATTTGAATAAATCAGTTTCCAAAGTATTTCCTAAGCCTTCCCAAGCATTGAAAATTAATTCCTTGCTACTGATTTGATGAATATGGATGTAAAAAAGTCTGTAATTCTCTGTACATTTCTCTTCAAACGTAAGCCATACCAGGCATTTTAAAAGCTTATCCATTGTATTCTGCTTAATAGATTTGTGTTGAAAGAGGTCTTCAGTCCTTTTCACTACCCTGTTGATACATAAGTACAAACATATTGCATGCAATATTTAAATTAATCAGGATAAAATTAATACAGGAGACATCAATTACAAAAAATTATCCTAAATATGGAAAAATCATTTTTGCCAACTGATGAAGTAAAGTAAAATAACTTCCATGTTGAAATTTTTGTTTAATTAATTTGAGAACATCTTTAAGAAAGTTTCTCTCAAATTAATTAAAAATAGATTTAATACATATATAATTTAATAGAAAACATTAGGGTTTAATAAAAAAAGATAAATTACTGATATTTTTTGCAGAATTTTAGGATTTGGGTTGAAATGTAACAATTGGTATTATTTAGATTTCTAATTGTTTATTTAAGTTGTGTTACATAAACAATAGAATGTAATATTAATTTAAATGCTTTTTCTATAAATTGAATAACAAAATAAAATTAAGTAATTTTAACTTTACATAAATTATATGCATTTAATAGGTATTGGAATACTTTTAATTTTTTAAATATGTATAAAACTTTGTTTATCGTTTTTTTAACAAAAACAAATCACATTTAATTGAAAATTCAAATTGGAGTAACATTCAAAGAGTAAATAGGATAAGTAAGAATCAATAATGACCCTATTTCACCATACTAAATTTGTTCAATGGCTGATTTTAAACAATTTTATTAGCAGTATTTTTAAATGTTTCAAAGGCATTAAACTGTTCCATTTAAGACAGAAATTTGCTCGCATACGTATTTAAGCAATTTACAAGATTCAAAGCAAAGTTAACGTATGGATTAAAGTAAGAATATTTTTTTCTGTTTTGATATGCAATACTTATAAAAACTGAACGTCTTTTAATTAATATTAGATATGAACGCGAACATAGTTATATAAAAAATATTATATTTAATGTAATATTAATAAGTAAAGTGTTTTCAATATTGCGGAATCAAAAGTAAAAGAAACATGAAGAACGTGTATATTATATTCAATGACTAATTAAAGCAATCAAGAATGTGTGCTTCAATACAAAGATAGTTATCAAAATAATGGGAACACTTTATATTAAGTATTTGTTAGAATAGAGTGTAAGGCTGACCTTAGCATGTTATACCAGTTGGAATCTCCTAGGTATCAATTTATACAAGGGCTGTGAATAGTCTTGAAATAAATATTGTGTAATTTTTATGAAGATACTTTTAAAGCTAAGAGCTGGATGCCAGAGAATGATATCAATTCCATTCTGAACGCTCTAAAATAGATTAACGTGGCTCAGCTCTGAGCTTGATTGATTGTATCCTAAGGTTTATATTCATCCTCGGGTTCATCAAATCATGGTTGTACAAGTCCCACTTCATATATAAGTGAACTATCATTCTGGAAAATTCTGTCCACTGCAGGAACAAAGTTTACATTCTAGGATGGACCTGATCAACTAAAATGTTTCTATACTTCACCCCGGGGATTTTTTCTTTCACTTTTATGATTGGTCCAGCAGAGAACCACATCATAGTTGCTTATATCATGACACATCTACCTCCATGCCTAATATTTGAAAGGAGGCAATCTCGATAATACATTTATTATGGTAACCTCCAAATGTGCACCCATTCTTTTATAAAGAAAAGTGGAAGGCATAATTTCTAAGACTATATTACTTTCTTACACTTATGAATCAATCAGGTTATGTGAATATGACCTTATTGTAAATGACATTTGGTATTAATATATGTTGCAAATGGCTAGGGAATCACAGCTCTGTCGTATATGTTTTGCTTATGAAGGTGCTTACTAACTGTTATTATTGAGACACGAATCCAGATGCTCTTTGAACTTGGCGATCTTTTTTACTGCAGTTATTCTCCTTTAAACATTACAATTCGTTTCAAAGCTCGTTGGTCTTTTTACTGACCTTCTCTTTTTGTTTACCATTTCGCTTTCCGTAGCTTATCTTGCCACGCTTTCATGATTTTGAAAACCATAACTCAAACAACGCTTTAAAAAATTCAGATGTTTTTGTCACACTGCCTGAGGTTCTTATAGTTTGACCTATTTTGAAATATGAGAAGGTCCAACATTTTAAGCTTTCTAAAAAATCCAAGACTTACAAAATTTCTATTACCTTTCCACATACTACTAGAGTCTATACATTACAATTCATAAAAAGAACTGGTAGCTATAATTGTATTTTAATGCTTACTAAGAACATTCAAATATGTCACTTTTATTTACAATTGTTTCTTTATTTTAACAACCACCTGCATAAAATTATTCAAATTAGCTAATTCATAATATGGAAATAATATTATTTTAACTGTTTTGAATTTTTAAAAAATTATGTATTCCGTTTATCTGAGAAAAATAATGCCTGCAAAATTATATTCTTTTAAGAAGGAGAATTATTTCTTATTACTGTAATAAAATGAATTTAGATATTTCGATATCTGTGATAAAATTATAACAAAAAATTATAATCTATTACTATAACTATAATCATTTGTCATTTACAGAATGGAAACTCTTCCTATACGAAAAAAAGGATCTACAGTAAATATTCGAAACGTTTTATGTGAAAATTATCAAAACTGAAAACAAGTATCTTTATATTAATTTTAAAATCACATTTTATATGGATGCCATAAATGAAACTTAAATTTAAAAAAAATAGAATATTTGTGTTAAATGTTTCAACTATCTTCATATTCTTTGAGATAGAGTAAGATCTTTGAAAATATTTTGAAAAATGCTTTCCAAGATTTAAGAAAGCACTTTTTGAGTCCATTTCAGCTTCTGTATGCTCTAGAATAACTTTTACACATATTTAAGACGTAAAAAGCTTATAAAATTCCGATATTCATTAAATATTAAGATATCTTAGGTTTATTTTGCCAGTGAAAAATTTATTCGATTAATGCATAGGATTTGTCTTAACCAAATATGTGTGTCGATGACTTCACGTAATCCGTTAAATAATATCAGAAGTCATAAAAAATTGTTTTAACCGAAATACTGATGTTGTTGAGACTGAAAGTCATCAATGGTAAATATTTTTCTTCTGCTGAAAGCTTTTTTTTTAAAAAAAATATTCTAGAATTCCCTATTATACATGCTTATCAAACTTCGTATTGCTTTTTCAATGAAATGATACACCAATTTTTATTCTACAATTTTAAATCTTGGAAATAGCAAACGATGTAAGCAACTAATTGATGAAATTTTTAACAAACGATTCATTTAAAAAGCAAAAATATAGTTAAATATTTCTTTTTAATTTTAATGCGGGATTTTTCACTAAAATCTTTATAATTTTCCCTTACCAATAAAAATAACAAAATAAATTATAATTTTTCGCTTTTGATACTTAAATTTCAATGAGTAAATTTAATTAATCTATGTAGGAAAACATTTAAAATTTCTTTGATTTGTTGAAAATATTCTAAAAGATTCAATTTAGTATCAACTGATACAAATAATAAACACTTTTGCTAACTCTTCACTAAATCAGTCAAATGCCATTAACCATCAATCTTTATACCCATTACTTTTCCAAAATCCCACCTTTTCGATTAGTGGCCATTTCTTCACATGTTTAATCCTTCCACTAATCGTTAACGGAAACCCGTTCCGATGTTTTTACGGACCTCGTATAAGCTCTGAGTTTCCATCTTCATTAATATCACCTAGTCAATAAGTTCTTATTTCTTTCGCGCTTACAGTCTCCTTAGCACATTTTTGTTACGTTTTCTTAGGTATCGGAAGTTATCTCTCTTCAAGGAGAGGTATTAAGGTAAAAAAAAATAATTCCGAACCACAAGATTTACTTTTAACATCCTCATTTTATCGAAGATAGCCGATTTTTTTGGAAAATGTATAAATAACAAGCTAAACTAGGAGTTGAAAAAAAATCGTGGTAGTGATGTTTTGCTATTTAATGGGAGAAGTTCCCTTGTGTGATAGAAAATTCTTCACTATCTTTGGAATTTTTTTAATGAATTCCTTAACAAGAAAATGGCTTAAGGAGTTACTTATCACCTTAGGACAACGAACAATCAATACTTGTTACCCTACAAAGAAGAAATTTACATTGTTATCAAACGTTTTCATGTATATGCATACATTATATAAATATATATATATATATATATATATATATATATATATATATATATATATATATATATATATATATATATATATATACATATATATATATATATATATATATAATATATATATATATATATATATATATATATATATATATATATATATATATATATATATATATATATATATATATATATATATATATATGTTTAGAGAATGATGAAATTTTTCACTTGTGTTATACATTGTTATGTTACCAAGATACTTATATTTTATATTAGAATCCATTTTAACTTCTAAGTGTAGTAGAAATCACTGGAAACTTTACTACTTTGATCAATAATTTCTTCGTATAATATTATCCTTACGTGTATATATAATTAATGGACGAAAAAATATTTCCATTAAAATGGCATATTATTTGAAAAAAAGTGAGACCACAATAAAAGGGAAAACATTTGAAGTCTCATTCAGATATTGTCAAGCAATGGTAGGTAAAGAGTGTTTTAATATTTTGAAGTACTTCCTTGGGAAATTTTAGGATGTCCAACCTCCATAAGATAAAAGAGTAGGAAAAAACCAAAAGAAATTCATAATGTATTTTAAAGAAACGTTTCACGACCTTAAGCACCTACCCGTTGCTCAATTTTCATTCTGAACATCTTTTTTATCATCAATAATGATTACATTCCTTAAATGCGGGAAATAAAGTGATATTGATTAGTTAACATATAACTGTAATTAATAAATTTTCATTTGAAAGAGCAAAATTTTAATTATTGAACTAAATCCAACGATATTCTGTGAATAAATATTAATTAAAACTTTCTCCTTTTTTACCTTTAAGAAATCTAAATCTTAGCACTAAAAAGGAATATAATGATTTTGAAATAATAGTAATATATATTTTTATGGTACAAGAAATATGTTGTGTGTAAACTTTAATCAAGTAACGTTATTTAAATTTTAATTTTAAAGTGTATATATATATATATATACATATATATATATATATATATATATATATATATATATATCAATATGTTAAATAATATGATTTCTCATTCTATAAAGTTGATGTGAATAGAGAGATTAATTTGTCAACTTTTGCTATTATTTATTTTATTAGTTTTAATTTTAATAACTATTATAATATATTTATTAATTATGCTGAAGCTCTTCTCATAAAATTATACAATCGTAGTCCAAATATGATGCAAATGATTCTGTTATAAACTTTCACATCGATATAAAAATTAGAGTTCAATTTAACGTACTTTTTATGTAATGTCAGAGTTTTTAGATAAATATGCTTAAGAGTAATAGCCGACCAACTTGTCTAGTGGTCAGCGTACCTGACTACGGATAAGGAGGTCCTGGGTTCAAATCCCGGTTCGGGCATGGATGTACTTTCTCTCTCTATCTATCCTGTCTTTGTCCTTTCCTTGTAGGAATGAAATGTGAATGGTTGCCTATCCTATAAACGGGTACCTATGGCATGTGTATAGAGCAAAGTCGTACTTTCACCTTCATGGTGCTCTGATTAAAAGCGAAAGACGCTCCCAATCAACTTAATTCGCATAGCATAGCGAGCTTGGCTTGTCCAAGTGTCATTAGTAAACAACAAGTAATAACATTATTTACTGGGAATTTAACTATATGTATTAAATCATTTTCGCTTCAATTTGTAAGACATGTGGTAATAATAATAGAATCAGATTCTCGATTAAAAAATTACCTTCAATGCATAAAACCTTAAAGGGTAGAATTCCTTTCCATTATCAAACAATTAAAATTTTTATTTCTTTTTATCTTTAACGGAAGAATTTCTTCCTTTGTGATTTGCTGCAAATGCTATTGGTACCAATCGAATAATTTTATTTACTGAACACTGAAATTTTTACTAGAATTCAAACGATTCTTTTTGGTATACAAAGGCGGCTAATTAGCGAAGAAATCATTTCCAAAAATAGAAAGTTCGAAATAACACTCTACTGGGATTAAAATCACAGTTTCATCAAGCAGGAATAGAAAGTGTTTTTTTCTCTTTTTTTTCTAAAATCCTTTCCTTATTGTTTCCTCATTGAAAAGGGTGTGATAGTTATTTTTTTTCTTCCGAATTTTTTCATTCACAGATTCTGGAGACAGTGGCAAACGATACTTAATTAATTTCCCTTGAGGAAAAATGTTTTCAGACGATCTGATAAGTGTTTTCGTCCGCTTGGGGATGAGACCGATAGATTTCTTCTAAAAGGCTAGGTGATTAATATCTTTTAATATGAAATAAAATTCTTCATCTAAGCTGGGTAAGCTTTTGTGTTCCCTGTTAATAAGTGCAAAAGGAACCATTACCTTGATGAAAATGACAAAACTCTTTTTTGACTACTGACAGCAAGAAAGCTGTATTCGTCGCATTTTTATCAGCCTCACTAATTAAAACATTTTGCGTGGATTAGTAAAAAGTACGATTTCCATTAAAAGTAAAGAAATTGCCTAATTTTATGTTACCAGTTAACTAATTCCTACTTAACTCACCTGATCCGGAAAAAATATATTAATTTGCTTAGTATATATTGTTGATGGAAATCAAAATTCAGACTGCTATTCTAAAATGCACCGATATCATTAAAGTGAAATTAATTTTTTCTTTATTATATTTGAAATGAAATTTTTGAAATGAGGATTTTTAAATATTACTTTCTTCTTTTTAAAGTATCATGAACATTTCAAAAATTCTTGCTTCAAAAACACAATTTATCAGGCAATAGAAATAATTTATACTCGTTAAATCTTTTATGAAATCATTAGAAGCGGAATATTTTTTTCAACTTCTATGTGAATATTTGTGCATTGCTTTAAAAAGTTGACTATAAAAATGTGTGTAAACTTGTTTTTTCATAGGATCTGAGGTAATTTGGCTGTTTTTATTTTTGTTCACAAAATTTTTACAAGTACCCCATGTGCCTTTTATATGTATTTTGAGTTATATCAAATGTGACTAATATAAAACTTTAAAGATAAATCTTCTAATGCAATAATCAACCAATACATCTTCCAATTCATCAAATAATAATAATAATAATATATTATTCAGTTAATAATATATTATTCGATATATGCAAGTTACTAGTAATACTTTAGCATCTTTCTTACCTTTATACTGTTGTAAATTTAAGTAATTTATAATAGAACCCTTGAATGTTCCTTTTCATAATTGCATTTATTAATAAGTTCAATCCTAATTAATATAATCATAAGATAATAGTTATTTTTCAAGAAAGTATCACGCTTTCATTTTGATTTGTAGTTTTGCGTAATGTTATTTATGATTAATATGTTGCCATCGTATAATTTGAATATTGTTTTAGATCAGAAACAAAGAGAGAGAACTTTAAATATCCTTTATATTTTATCTTTCTTAGCAAATATTTTTACAGAATTTTAAATTTTTAGTTGATTTTATTCTTATTAGTGACATTATCATAATTATATTTTACATTAATTTCAAAATTTATCGTGAAATACTAATTATTTTAACATTAAAAAGAGATACATTGTTTGCATTTAGCAAAAAGTACATGATTCTTAAGAAACGGTTTCTGTTAATATATTTCTTTAATATATTTTTAACCTTTATTTAGTTTACTACTCAATAAACAATAATCATTTACACATGATGCTTCAGTCTGTACTGTACTTTGCAGTGAATTCCCAATCACCATAAAAGTCATGAAATGTATTTTGAATCAGAGAACTACTGAAATATAGATTAGAGTCAATGCATGCACATGTATGGTAGCAATGAATTTGTTTCTTAAATCTCAATAATCCTGATAATTTCACGTTTCATGCATTTAAATGTAATGAAAACAATAATAAAACATTGAATAGGATATGGTATATACTCTTAATTAAATACGACTAGTAAAAAAGCTCATAAAAAGCAATTTTTAGGTATCTAGAAAATTTAGTTTATTTTATCACTATTTAAAATTTTTTGACTTAATTTTCCATTTCAACTAGAAAAATTATCTCAATGTAATATTAAATATTGTTCTCTGTTATTATAAAACTGATTTATTGTTTTTACGATAAATTGTAAATCGTTGTTAATGAGTTATAAACTTAAAAACAATCTTTTCAGAGTGTAGCTTTCAAACTTTAATTCAAATGCTTGATTATTCGTATATGAATTGTTCTAAGAAATGAAATGTAAATTATAAAATACCATAACTTTGAAAAAACATCATAAATCTATAGTTGGGATATTACTATAAAAATTATGTTTATAATAATTAAAACAGATTATAAATGGTACCTAATGGAAGAAATATTGTCTTTCCCGCTTAGCTTTCTAACACAACAACTATGATCATAAATGAGGACAAATACAAATATAATGCAAATAATAATGATATACTTTAAATAAAGTGTTTATCTGTGACCAGAATTTCAATATTATTAAAAATACCATTAAATTGGTTATACAGATAGATTTCAGAATAAATTATTATGAGTTATCGAAACATGATTCCTTTACTTAAAAATCTGAGAAATCTAAAAAGTATACAGAAGATTATAAAACATTCAAATCAGGAAAATAAATTTATTGTCTGATTCCTAAATAATATTTTAAATAATAATGTATGTTTTACAATCAACTATATACAACTAAACAATAATTTGGTTAAACTTTTTTAACACTTTCCAAAAATAAGTATATCAGGCTAATTTTTATTCTATATGGAGAAAAATTTTTGTGTAAAATAATCTCTATTGGTTTTAATTTCCTGAATTAAGCTTAGTTTTTTGAAAAATAATACCAAAACTGCAAAATCTTGAATTTGATTTTTAATAATATTGTTGTAATTTAAGTGAAACTATATCGTAAGATTTCTCAAATCAGTGAGGCTGAAATTAAACATTCTAGAATATGATTGGTTTTATTAAAAATAAATAAACACAGTAATAACTAATCTAATAATGGTAAATTATTTTCTTAATTTAATATGCTCGGAAGCAACATAAATTAATAAAATAAATCTGTATGGAATTCCAATATATGATATTTTACAATTGATATAATTATAAGGAAAGAATGTTTTTGATTGCAACTGCGATATCCAAAAGGTGAGAAATTGAATGTATTATTTTCAACTTAGAAAATAATAAAAAATACTTACTCTTAAAATTACTAACATTTCCATTCAGTAGTCAAAAGCAAATTCTAAATTCCCAGATAAAAAAATCAAATGATATAAAAAAATGCAATATAATAAAAACTCTTTACAAGCACGTTTAGCATATTATATAAGGGGTGATCAAATGAAAAGGCAAGAAACGACATAAAAACGTAATAGTTAAATAGTTGCATATTCCACCATGGGAGAACGTAGCGAGGCGTCTCGGGATGTGATTGGAGTCTCTGCCTGGGATCGGAGCATGCTCGGGCGCCCCCGCGTGCGTAGGAGAGAGCAGAGGCTCTTATCAAGAGCGGCGTCCAAATGAAGCGGCAGTCCGTATGAGGACAGGATGTCGTTCGCGTTGCAATAGTCGATGATTGAGGAGCAGCGAGGTGTTATCCTATTTCTGATAGTGGAAGGTGATAAACTAGTGGAAGCATGAGCCGTCACTTCCCCCTAAAATGTTCATAACCGTACCGGCAGCAAGAAAAGTGTTTGCTCACCGTCTTTTTCGACGTTTAAGGTCCGATACTTGTGGAATTCCACGAGCACAGAAAAATCACAAATTCCGATGTGTACTCTGAGATACTCCGACGCCTATTCAGGTCAACCAAGAGCAAAAGACTGGGACTGCTCATGAGAGATGTGGTTCTGCTCCATGATAATGCGCGTTCACATGTCTCCAGAGTCTCACATATGGAACTGGCCAAGTTTAAGTGGGAGACGTTGAACTATCCAACCTACAGTCCGGACATGTCGCCCTGTGATTTCCATGTGTTTGGTCCACTGAAGAAACACCTGAAAAGGAAGCGTTCAAATTGGACGACGTACTCAAGGACGCTGAGAAGGACTGGATCTCGGCATGGCCATAGTAATTCTAGGAACAAGGAATCCTGCGGCTTGTTCATCAGTGGGATCGTTGTGCTCAAATCTATATTGTATATTTTGAATAAAGTATACATTTGTACTCACCGTGTCGTTTCGTACCTTTTCATTTGATCTCATCCCTTATATTTAGTATTAAGTTATAATCGAGATATTTTGTCTAAAAAGAAATTGAATATGTATATATAATAAATGTATGCAGCATATGTTTGAACAGTTTGACATATGTTTAGAATCAAATAAACTTTAATGCAAAAATAAATAATGTTTAAGTAATAAAATCATTATAAAATCAAAGTAATTGAAATTTGAATAAAAATTATATTTTCCAATGTATGTATTCTACTAAAGATCTGTGTAAAATTGACTGAAAGATCTCAGCTGTCAAAAATGTTCACATATGTTTTTCTTATTAAACTACATTTATGAATTAAAAATCTGCTTTATGTTTACATACATGCTCTCATATAAATTAAGGAAATTTAGAAGTGATGAAAATATTTGTATACCAAGCAGTTCATTATGTTAAATATTGAATTTTTAATGGACCAAATAAAATTTTTTATTCAATTAGAAACTACCTGATGAAACATATACTTAAAAACTATCATTTAAATTTAAAATATCACATTGAATAAGAAGAAAAAAAGTATTCTATTTTATATTAAAAAAATACCTAAATAAATGGCAAATACGAAACACAAATGAAAGAGTTATACTTTTAATTAAATACTATAGGAAATTTTAGTTTTTACTTTATGAAACTTGATGTATATATTGGGTTGGCAACCAAGTAATTGCGGATATTTTTTAGAAAATCAAAGACAATTTTTTCATGGAACTAAATAGCTTTATTCTGTAATGTATTGCCCATTTTGATCAATGACCTTTTCCCATCTTTTAGGCAGCATCATAATCCCACGTTCATAAAACTTCCGGTTTTTATTAGCAAAAAACTGAATCAGGTACGATTTGACATCATCATCATTATTGAAATTTTTACCATTCAAGGAGTTTTGTTAAGATCGAAACAAAAAGTAATCAGATGGTGCAAGGTCAGGACTATGTGGTGGGTGTGGCAAAACATCCCAACTAAGCTCCAATAACTTTTGCCGAGTGATCAAAGATGTGTGTGACCTTGCATTGTCATGATGGAATACAACATCTTTTCGATTTGTCAATTCGGGCCGCTTTTCTTCAACTGCATTGTTTAATTTCGTTATTTGTTCAATGTAGACATCAGAATTGATTGTTCGGTTGTGTGGTAAGAGTTCAAAGTAGAAAATTCCTTTGCAATCCACCCAAACATAACAAAACCTTCTTTTGATGAATATCAGCTTTTGATGTTGTTTGAGTTGGTTAAACTGGCCAGCTCCACGATCTTTTCCGTTTGATATTGTTGTAAGCAACTCATATTTCATCGCCAGTTGTCAGTCGTTTTAAATATGGATAATTTCCATTACGTTTCTTTAGCAATTCGCAGCTGTTAATGCTTTGCGTTAAATGCGTTTCTTTCAGTTCGTGAGGAACCCATGTATCGATTTTTTGAACATAGCCAAATTGTTTTAAGTGATTTTCAATGCATGTATGTGATACATGAAGCTTCTCTGTAATCTCACGTGTTGTACTGCGATGATCCGAATCGATTATTGCTTTGATTAGGTCTTCATCAACGTCAACTGGACGAACAGAGGGTTTTTCATCTTTGAGTGAAAAATCACCAGAACGAAATTTGACAAACCAATTTGGACACTGCCGTTCTTTTAAGGCTTTGTCACCATAAACAGCACATAACTTTTTATGAGCTTACGATGCGTTTTTCCCTTTGCGGAAATAAAAAAGCAAAATATGATGAAAATGTTTCTTTTGATTTTCTATTTTTCAACGAACGTTAAATGAAAACTACGCAACCGATCAAAAAACTTTTTTTACTGATTGACAGCTGAATTGCCAACTAACAAATAACAAAATGTGTTTCACATTTGTTCTACGTCTGCAAACCTAAAAATTCAACTGAAGCCATCTATGAGTGAAATCCGCAATTACTTAGTTGCCAACCCAATATATATATATATATATATATATATATATATATATATATATATATATATATATATATATATATATATATATATATATATATATATATATATATTTAAAGTATTTAGAATTACCTTTCATTTTATTTCGGATTAGTGATAAAGAGTTTAATGTAGGTTTATATCGTGCATATTGAAATGAAAATAATTTTGTGTAATGATACATTAATTTCGAATAGGTATATAGATAATATCATTTTATAAAATAAAGTAATTAAAATTAAAAAATAATAAAACATATTTTGCAATGTGTGTTCAATATATCCAATTATTCATTCATGCCTAGCATTTATGCTTATTTTAAACTAAGAGATTCATATGTTTTTATGGCTTCATGCAACAATAAACTTTACACGAGGTGCTATTTGTGTTAAAATATATACGAAAATAATCAAATATTGAGCTTATTTATTATAGCATCATTAATTGCAACAGTTACATACCAAAGCTCATTTTTTTATAAAATTTTAATTATCCTTAAATAGGTTTGTAAATCTACAATTTTTCTGACTAGAATTTGAAATCAAAACCTACCGAGCTATTTTTATTGAAAATCTAACTTATTGTAATTTTCTTTTTATTTCTATTTAATTCAATTAGTTACTTTTCAACCAGCTAACTAAGGCTTTCAGCATTCATTAATTTAATGAATCTCTAAAAAAACTTTCTTATGTAAGTAAAAACATAATTAAACAACATTTGGAATTTTAGCAAGGACGACAAAAAAAATACATAGTTAATTCAAAGAGATTTTCTTCTTATAAAAACAAATTTTTATCCAGACAGCATTGTTCAGTTTCTAACTAAGACGTTTTCTCTCTATTCGGTCTACTGATTAAAAATAAGAAAATACTATAAGGAATTAAATACTTTTTTACAAATTGGAAACAGAATCATTTTTATCGAAAAAACAAAAGATTAATTCAATTAAATGCCCAATCAAACACAAATTTAATGTCAAACGAGTTGCAACAATAAAAATAATTGCATAAAAATTTTAAACTGTTTTAATTAAAAAAGTTTATTTTCAAGCAGCTTACACTAATAATTTTTGTTTTCTTATTTCTCGGGTTCATGATAATCTGCCTATTTGTAATTTATTTATTTGCTTTGCTGTCAGAAAATAAATAAGAAAAAAAATTCTGCAATTCAAAATGTATCTTCAAATGGTAAAATAAATGTCACTAAATGTTAAAATAATACTATCAATTAGTTACTAAACAAAAAATCGCAGTAAACATCACTATAACAAAATGGTGATTCTTGGAATTTGATGTTAATGGAATAACTTTACATTCCTTTTTAGAGATTGATGTTAGAAAAGAATGTGTGTGTTGTCTACAAGTCTATAATTTATGTATATAATATATAATTATAGTCTATATATATGGATATATACTGAGTTATTCAAATCATCTTAATGTTTCCTACCGTTTAATAAATTTTATGCTCATTTTGAGATTATGCAAGTATATGTCCCAGCGAAAACAACATATAAATTGTCACTGAGAACGTAAAGCATCATTTCTTTAAATATGTGTATATGATATGAAAAGGCTGATTATCTGTGCAGTAATAACAGAGGACTAATTAAGATGACTCGAGGATTCGAAACGAGTATCACTGAAACCATATGGCTTTGCTGCTATTTGTGAGCCGTCGTAAAGAGTATTTACAGCAAAAAAACAACTGACGGATGAGTATGAGACGTTTGGTGTTAAGCTCAATATTTCACTAATTGCTTGAGATTGCTCTGCTTAGTAAAATAAGATCGGCAGCAGACAATATCGTGGTGTACATTACAATACATTGAATGAGAAAGTATAAATATTTCTAAGCCCACTATGCGGCAATACCTCTCATTGTCTGTCCCCAACTGTATTTTACCTAAAAGTCAAATTCTTACATATTCGTTGTTAATCATGTATGTATATCCAACACCGCTACATCTGCTAATCCTTCTTCCAATTATTTAAGTTGTCATTAAAATCAAAATTCTTGACAAATGTGAATTCGATGAACTATGCCGTTTCCAAGATATCTATTCTGAGTCCTTAGGGCATCATAATCGATTCTTTGGGAAAGTTACAGAAATTAAAATCTTTAACAAAACACAAATCCTTGGTTCCCATACTCCTCGATATAAGTTATATATTGTTCTCTTTCATTCTAGGTCACGTGTCTTTTAAGTTATCATGTAGGTGTTATTGTTAAAAATAGGTATTCATTATTTTTTATCTCTTGAGTGGAAATATAGTGTTTAAAGACTCAGAATCACACAAAAATGAATTGCTTCAAACTTTATATATGTTGTTAAAATATTCATTGGCATTACAGAAGATCTTATTGCATGTACAACTGGAAAATTCTAGACTAGAGTTGCCTGAAATGTATGAGAAGATGTAAGAAACATGTATATATGCCACATAGATAGCTAATATATGAGAGACAAAATGCTTCATCACATTCTGACATTTGATTCAAACATTGCATTGGACATCAGTTTTATTTTTTATTTATTTGGCACAGAGATCCAGGGTGCCAAATTCAACGTTTTGTGATTTTTTGGTGGATTTTCTTATGTATCTGGCAACCTAGTTTTCATTACGTCATAGATATGGAGACCTATAAGTATTATGCAGAAAATTCTAGTTTGGTAACCTTAGTATTTATATCATCACTCGCCAAGATGACTTACATCACCATACATCATCTTGGAAATATTTCTTCATTACCAAAAATATTCAAAATTTGGCATCCTGGATTATACGGCATCTGTGCCATTTGTTTCTTTATTAACGAATGATATTCAAAAGCATACTTACGTGTAACTCGGATAGAGTTAAGATCAGTCAGGTGGGAATCTTCGTAATTTAGAAGCTGGGACCAAACAGAAGACTCAGAATATTCGACCAGTCATTACACCAGCGGTATTGTTTCCCTTGGAGGACATTACAAAGACGGCCTATTTAAAATGCCTCAGCCGCTTTTAAAGAACACGACTGATCTTAGGGCTCTTTGGATGGTTAAGTTGAGATTGGAACTTACTAACTTTCAAGAATGAGAACAACGCCCTAATCATCCAAGCCACTGCGACTATTTATCAAAACGTGTAATAAACACATATCAACCATTTTTTTCTTTTTTTATTTTATACTTACACTACTTCAATATCCTTTACCCCATGTGTTCTTGTAATTTGATATTTTATAATAACTCTGCCTGCTCTTTATGTCTTTCCAACTTTTTCAACCTGGCAATTCTATGTGATTCCGAGTCCCCTGAATGTGCTTTACCTAATTCCCTATATTCCTTTAGGTTTCTTGGAAGGTAATTTCGTTTCTGCCACCTGAAACAGTTTTATGGTAGTAAAAAGCAACCATTTTATAAATGTAGAATCATGCTACTACCAGAGAAATAGTAAAAGGCATTGGAATAGAATTAACAATACACAATTCATTAAAAAATGTATTCTGACTATATTTTTTAATTTACATGGAAAACGAAATTACTTTCTGAACAATCCATTATATATATGATTGTAAGATAATCTGCATAAAATGCATTTAAATAATAAATGATGGTTTACTATTATTTCTTATAACATCACTTATATTTATAATATAATATATTTCCGTGCAAGTATAGTGCTTCAAATCTGTAAAAAAATAATTTGCTTTTAATGCATATTACACGTATTGCTAAAAATTTAATTTATCCAACTGTAAAATTTCTAATAAAATAATATATTGTTAGATATGCGATATAAATAATGCTTTTTTTCATTATTTATTTAAGTAAATGTTTTTTTTTCATTTTTTAGCCTTTTAATTAAATTATACATTACTAAACATTATACATGTTTTAAATATTTATCTTCAATAAATATTTAAAACACTCGTATTTCAGCACTTCCGTTTTCTCATTTGATGGCACTTCCGAATTAGAAAATTTAAATGAATCTTCGATTTATTTTAAATAATATTTGTATTCTTCTATGGTCAATTATTCAATTATTTTCTGTTAGTTAGTAATATCTAATAAGCTTTATAAAAGTGTTTCTCATATTTATCAACTTCAAACAATCATTTAATTAATATTCATTATTCATTCCCATTTCTTTCAATTTTATTAAATAAATTCAATGTTATCAGAACAAATGCTCCGTCACTATCTCTTTACCATTAAAATTAACAAAATATTTCATAAAATAATGTTAAAAAAAGGATTTATAAATAGAAGATTCGTTTGAAGTTCTTAATTTTGGAAGTATGACAGCAAGTTTCAAGATTTATGATCGGAATTATTTATGAAAATAGCATAATTGATTTTTATGAAGGAAGTTGATTTTTATCACGAAACATTTCTCTAAATTAAAAACTGTTTATTTTCTGAACGTAAAGATATTGTTGTAACTAATATTTATCAATAAAAATTCCTAATAAGAGAATTATCATGACCACTTAAAACCTAAAGATTAAAAACTGTAATATGGAATAATTATTCCAAAGCAAAAAAAAAAAAAAAAAACTATTATAATCACTCGTGTGCTCCAAAACGTGTATAACCTTTTACTTAAAAATTTTAAGTTTTGAAACAACTTTATTTAATACTAAATAATATATATATATATATATATATATATATATATATATATATATATATATATATATATATATATATATGTTATTATTATTTTAGAAAAATAGTTCTTAAAATTATTAAATAAAAATTTAATGATAAAAATTCATTCTTCAAAAGTTTCAAAATGTTAATTTGATATTGATAACGCGTGAATTTGTTGAATACCAGAAAAATATTTACTTCAAATATGTTTAAAATAAAATAAATAATCTAATATTGATAAGTATGTCTGAAACTATTTGCAATTTCAGATCTTTTAAAAAAATGGAATAAACACAAAATAATCATTTAGAATAAACACAAAATAATCAAATTGATGATTTATTTAGCTAATAATATTTGAATATCTTAAAAATTTACATTTATAAACATATATATATATGTATATATATATATATATCCATTCAATGTTATAAATAGAGAATATTTTTTTAAATTAAATGCATAATGCTTAAATTGTTTGTTTAATTATCCAAGATAAATTGCAAAGTTTGCAAATAGTATTTTCAAAGGAAGTTAAAAATCGTGAATCAAAAAAAAAATCGAATTGTTACTTACAATCTAAAGAAATATTAAAAAATCTTATATTTATCAAATGAGATGCAATGTGCAGTTAATATTCCAAGTAAGAATTCATTTTTAATGAAAACAATTTTATATTCATAACGTACCAACTTTTATTTTCCTTTTTTTAAATTTAAGATTGGTTTTTATTTCTTAAAAGTGTATTTTAAATAAACAATTATCTAACATAAGATTATTCTGTGTATGTTTCAACAATGTCAAATGTTTCCGAACACATAGCTTTGTGACATTTTTCTTATCTTAACATCTTTGAAAAATGCCCTTATCGTTGCCATTAAAGCAGTTTTTCCCTTGTGATGAGCATCTGAGCGTGCAAGAAAAGGTGCCCTCATCGACGAAAGCATTTAATGAAAATATGCGCCATGGCGGAAAATTAAGTTGCTAAATTTAGATTAACTGTTCCCGCTAATAGGAACATAGCTAATACTAAGTAAATTACTAGGATAAACTGACAAGTAGGGCATAAAAATTACCCACATTTTTTCGATGAATTTATTAATATTCTAATTCTGTCCTTATACTGGAATAATATTGAAGTGCATAAGGATTTGGCGTAAATGATGCTATTTTGGTACTGTTTATAGTACAATAAATTGATTTAGGGAAATAAATTGTAAAAATAATTTTCCTTACATTAAATATTTTTAAATTAAATTATTAAATTTAAAAAATAATTAAATTCCTGTCTCTAATTTTTATATAGTGACCAGTTTTAATAACATGCAGGCAAATTTTAATGAAGTGATATACTAGAAAGAAATGGAAATAACAAAATAAATAATTTTTATGGAGCTATGTTATGCTGGGAATTATAAATTAAATTTCCATTAAATTCGGAAACATAGAAGCTTAGAACATAAAAGGTCAGTCATTGACCAGTTGACATTGTTGTAATGGTCTGGAGAAAAATTCCTCCACCACCAGATCAAAGTCAAAATTAAGGGAGTGGATCTTTTGATGGCGCCTTCTATCGGAGGATTCTTAGAGCAAAGACCAACTTTCACCTTCGTGGCGCTCTGGTTAAACGAAAGGCTCACCTTTCTGACTTAATTTCGCATAGCCGCTGGTTAGCGAGCTTGGCTTGTCTAAGTATCATAAATAACAGCAACAGCAACAGAAATTAATCCTGATTTCAATAACTCCGGTAGCAGCAATAGTACGTAAATGCCTGAGGATTCAATCAAAGAGGGCTTAGGTAGTATGTTCAAGTACAGCTCATTATGCAAGTTCAATCCAATGTCATGGTTCAATGCCTGTAGTTACTATGATATGTAAAGCCAATCACTTACCAACTATAGACTAAATGTCTTTAATCGTGAAAGATCAAGAAAATATGCTCCTCAAGACAGCATAAAATTATCTTTTGTATCAAAGAAAGTTTGCGGAATTTCTGCAACATGTACCGCGCATCATTCATTGAATGAAAAAAGTGTTCAAACTGAACCCATACTATCGCTTCAAGTTATGGTCCGTTGTGGTAATATTTATAGATATTGCCAATATGTTCATTCCATGATACCAAGGAAATCAGATGCTACCATCGTGATGCAGTAAATAGAAAAGGAATTCTTCCCAGCATTATACTGTTCCAGCGCCTGTCGTTGATTTTACCTGAATTCCCTCCTACCTGTTATATAGTGTCAAGGGCATGCAAAGCCTGGGTCACTGAGTAAGAAGTCCATGTTATTACAAAATACATCAAACTATTCATTAAGAAATTTATGGTCTTGCGTTATTTTTATTTCAACCTTATTTTTGAGATGCAGTTTATGATGTGGTCATATTTATTATCCATTACGTTAATGCATGTAATGTTGTCTGATCTGCTATTGGTGGGCTACAAATCAGCATTGCATTCCGCATGACCTTTCCTAACATATTAATTCATTTAACTGAAAGTCTTTTATCTCAACCGACGCGAGGTGGAATACGAATATGCGATATAATTGACTTTCGGTAGTTAAAGTCGAATTCTATGTTCAATGATTTCTCCTTACCTCATGTATTATGCCTAAAATGTTCAAAGAATATCAAGTAAATTTTCTATCAGCATAATAATTTAAAGTAAGTAGCAATATCATGACTGTTTGATTTTGAAAATTTTGACATTTAATTTATTTTTAAATGAAGATTTAAATGATTTATATATATAAACAATGTATGAATACACATTTTTGTAAAAACCAGTTTCCAGTTTACTTCTAACAAACTAGTGTTATTTTGCGCGTAGTTTTTAACTATCAATGTTATCCATGAATAAATAATAGAAAATGGTTTTCAGGGAAATAATTTTTGAAATGCCCTATGTTGTTTAATAGATAAAACTAAAACACATTTTTACTTAATATAGTAATATGATTAGCAAACAATATTTTTAAATATACTACATCAAATTGCACTATTAATGAAACCTTCAAATCTGATTAGTTTCATTTCATCGTCTGAGATTGTTTCAGAAATATTCAACGAATTCACGTTGATAGACCATGTTGGGCGTGTTATATTAAAAAATATTTTATGAACACAAGATAAAGAAAATAATGATAAGATTTATACTTTCATCTACAAAATAATGGCAAAGTTACAAAATTCTGGAGCCTTAAGTTTACCTAATGATTTATTTTACAGATTTCCGATTTGTTTGCTGATTCCCATTTCGAAAGATGAGCTAGCTTGTGACCTATTCAATATTTATTTTATACAAGTTTTACCTTATTTATTAAATTATGTATTCTATAACTTCTCAAAACAAATCAAGTGATATATCCCAATATAAATTCAGTTTTTTTTGGCAACTGTATTGATCATCTTAATCTAATCGATTATCTATACGTTTTAACAGATTGTTATCATTAAAACTAACCTAAAGGTGTACATTCTGAACTCTAGTATTAAATGCCTAGAGATGAAATCTGGTTCTGTTTACTGACATGTTCCCACATTTCTAGAACAATATAATACATCAATTTCACTTGTTTAATATTGCAGTTGTTCAATACGGCACTCATTAATAGCCCGATGTTTCATTCTATTTTGACTTAATATTATACTAAATACAATTGATAACTCGTGCTTTTCATATCTAATAAGAATCAATTTAGATAAATTTAACGCATTTATTTCAATACTAATTGCAGTATAATTTTGAATTACACTCTAATAATGCCGTTAACAAATTTTTATAGAGGCTTAGTACGATATAATATATTAACAGTTATGATTTTATTTTGTTTTCTAAATCATCATCAATAACAAGTTTAATCGAAGGCGATTCTAAACATTATTGAATTTTATTGAATTATATATTAAAAAGTGAAATTTTTATTTATATGCAGTTCTTTTCTATGTATTTTTATAGTGATAGTTTCTTTTATGCTATAATTTGGTTTGATATTTGTATGTAAGTATTATTATTCGTTGCGACACATGCATTCCAACAATATGTTAATAATATTATACAGTCGAAAAGTTAACTTGTCATTTCACACAAAAGCAGCCCTATTGTAAGTGTGAAAACGGCGCGTGCAGAAAAATATTATGTATACTTTTAATGAAAATATGATTTCACTCTTCGTAAAATACATGTAACGTAATATTTCTTTTAAATCTTAATTTAATACACTTTTTAAATATGGTATGGATTGGAAATATTAAAAATCATACATAATATAACTAATGAAAACAAAACATTTGAAAACGGGAAAAACATAAACAAGTATGTTTTACTTTATTTTCTTCCTTATATATTTTTTGCGGGAAAAAAACATTTTTATGGAGTATTTCTAATATTAAATTTCAGTAAAATAAAGAAGGCATGTTATTTTCGGAAAAAGTTTTATATACATTAAAGTTAACTACAAATTTTACATGTCATATTCTTACCATGATTTTTTTTCAAAAAAGTCTCGTATATTGTAGTTTAATATGTTAGTAATAGCTTACATTTTTCTGTGGAACTAGTAAATATTAAAGTTTTTACTTTAAAACATTATCTTGTAAAGTTAAAGGCAATAGAAAACAATAATTTATGTAGTTTTTTAATGATTATTATCTTTAAACTTTCAAAAAGAAATTTGATATTTTGTGAAATTTAGGGTTTAGCTATACATTGTTAGTCTTCATATAAAAATTACTTAATAAAAGAAATAATCAAAGTACTTCACAAGTCTTGGTAAAGTTTAATTTTGTTTTTTAAAAAGTAATTATTTCCAATCACTATAATTTTAATATAAATAATTAATTTAATGAAATGAATTTTGTTTTAATTGCAGTTTATGACATTTAGGGAGGCATGTAAAAATCTTTCTGTGAGAAATACGTATAATACATATTATCAATATTGCCCTTTCGGGAATCAATTTTTTCAATGGAATTCAACTTGGGGTTCCATTGAAAAAACAAAAAAAACACACACAGCTTAGATTTAAAATCAGGATTTTTAATAGCTATATAATTTTATAAATAATTTTTATTAGCAGTTTAAAATCTTGATCTCATCCATCAAAAATTCGATGTCTTTTATTTTCATTTGATAAAGCCGCTTTGTAAACAAGTCATTTTTTGAAGAATATAAGCAAACAACTGAATCTACTAAAAATTAATTATAAAAATTAAAAAATTATTTTTAAATATAATTTTATTGTATATTACTAGTCGAAAGTAAAATTAATTTTTACTTTTACGCCACAAGTAATATTAATTTTTATCAATTTTACTTTTTAAAATTATTACAATTTTACTGAAATAGATAAAATTAATTTTTATCTATTTTACTTGTGGAAAAAGTTCCATAAAACTCTTAAATGCATTGAATTTATACTTTTCTTTAAAGAAAGTTACGCTTCTGACATGCAGTATGATGTTTAATTTATATATTCGAATATAAATTTTTCTGGGGGGATAAAAAAAGAATATTTAACAAATAGTATAAATTTTCTAAACTTTTTCTTCAATCCTAATTTTACAATTGAAGAACCTTTAGCATACATATGCAAGGAGTAATTCTTATTGAGGATATTAAGTATTTTTTATTATTATTATGCAGATTCTTTCTAGATGTGTTTATTTCAATTCCTAATATCTATATGCTAAAATGAACTTTTCTGCTATGTACCTAACTAAAAATTAAGAAGCATCTTATAAAATTCAGAAAATTATGAATTATCTGGAAAAAATGAAAAATAAATCGTACTAGCCCCCATTCTTTGATCACTTTCTTTTCATGTAAAAAATAACTTGATCATGAATTTGGCTTAAGGTGTCTTCCAAACGACATCCATTAATAAAGTGGTATTGTTGACAGAAAACTCTAATATGTGATGAGCCTTCAGCAATTAGTAAATATTCTAGACTATTAGAAATAGTATATGGAGTATCTAAAATGTAAATCAAATCATATTTATATTTTGATAGTTTTAGAAATAACTTAAATTAATGTTTTGAACTGTTTTCATAGCTTTACAAGCATTTTAGAAACTTTAATCAAATTGTTAAAATACTAGTACTAATTTATTGTCTTGGTTGTTGTTGTGTCTTGTGTGTGTGTGTAAATTCCCAATAAGATGTTGACACTTCTTTACAAATTGCATTATATTAAAATCTTAGGTGTATAGAATACCAGTAGTTTCATAATAAAACATTGATGCTGCTTTCTAGATGGCATTATAACATAGAATTATTTCAAGACATTTCCGATTTCATCATATGGTGATCGCTCTTTGTATATTATTGATAAGAGACAGAACTATCATATTACAACTTGAAACGTTTTAAAGAGTTTGATCTGTATCTAAGAGTGAAAATAAGATTTCACAGTCTATTTAATTTCAACTTCCGTCGAATCAAACCTGCAACGCTTTACAGTAAACTGTTGAATTTTTTACTTGAAAGATATGGTGTGTCTCAAAATTTAAACTTATGAACATAATACCACTGGGTCAAAATTGAGATCTTACACAAAAGCTTTTAATGAAAATTTTATTTATTAAAAGTCAAAATAAAAAGCAAATTTACAAGCAAATGTTTAAATATAAAGTAATTATTCTTTAAAAAATAACTCGGCAAAAATGTTCACAAAAATATTTTAAATTACAAATAAAATTATTTATTATTTTTCAAAACTAATGTGCATAAATGTATTTGTTTTGAATTTTATATTTTTTACCTTACATTTCCTCTGTTGAGAAATTTCTTTTCATTTTGCTTAAAAAAATTAATTATGTAGTAAACTATCGCTAGTAAAAATATTTATGGATAGATGTTTTTTAATAATGAAACTAAGGATTTTAATCGGATGAAGATAAAGAATGATTTTATACACATTTTCTTCATAAATAAATACGTGTTATAACTAATTAATTTATTAGTAATAAGAGTATAACTTTATTAATAAATTTATAATAATAATATAAATAATATATGTAATAGTGTAATTAGTAGATAGTTGTGAGAAAATTTTCAAAATGCACTATAGTTTCAAATAACAACGTATCTATTTTCTTGCGTTCCACTCATTCGCGGCTGGAAAAACAAAGAATCCAGCTTAAACAATCAACTTAATTATATCTACTATTTTGAAAGTTAATATTGTTCTTATAATTAAACCTAATTACTTTTTAGCAACAAAGTTTGCTGCTGAATTAAATACTATTTTTTTTTTCGTTAAAAACATTCAAGTGTTGGCAGTATCTTTGAGCATGAAATCTTATGAGCTCTTAGGCCGAGATTAAATGGATCAAAATGGAGACAATGAGAGAGAAATAACACAAAAAATTAATCTCGAAACCACGGGTTGGGGAAAAAAGAAAAATTCAATCTCAGAAAGTTCTTTTCAAAGACTCCTTTGGGGGCTTACTTTTGCGTATTCAAAAACATACATAAGAGGCGCAACATCAATCAAACAAGAATAAAGAACAAAAAAAATCTATTCCACCCTCGTTCTCTCAGTCACAAAGCTCCTGGAAATATTTCGCTATTTATTTTTTGTTCGCGAGATCCATTCGCTTGATGAAAGGTAGTATTTTAGTTTTCTTTAGACGAACATCATACCGAATTGAATTTTAGCAAGTTTTTCAATTCGTCAATGCAGTTTCAGATGAAATTATCAAATTTTCTTTAGTTTTGTAACTTTCATAAAAATCGTTTTCGTCTTTTCATGAAAGTTGTTTTGACGGTCCAATCATTAGATCTTCTCTCCTATGTTTAAACAATTTTAATCAATTTTTCTCTAAAAAAAAACTTATTTACAAGTATATTACTTTTTCAAGCGGTAATAAATTGAGTCCTTTCTTTTTTAAAACGAAGGAATCTTGGTACTTTTACAATGCTTTCCCTTTAATTAACTTTCAACGATGCCGATAAGAGCTTCAGCTTCATGGAACGTAAAGTCTTCATCAAAGACAATGCATTTTTATCAATAAAAACTTTATTATGAGCCTTATGCACGCTATTTTATTAGTAAAAAAATGTTCCTACTTTTCAAGAGCAATTGCGGTGTGTTATAATTTTATTCAAAGAATTGTGTAATTTTTATACCAGTTGAATACGTTCTACTCTAAGATTGTGGGATCGTTAAGGCCTAAATATTATCTTTAATTATAGAACTCATAGGAGTTTTAAAATTGCGCGTATTTTTGCATATTTATTGATATTTTTATTATTATAGAAGAAAAATATGTTTTTACATTGTTTTTTAACTTAAAAATTAATTTCAAAAAATTCTATATGTATAATTATTTTACCGAAACATTAAATTTTTGTGTTTAAATTTTGTCATTAAAATACAAACATGTATCTTTGAACTTTTGATTTTATTTTACTTTTAGAGAAATTTCAACTAAATTATAAAATATGCTTTTATATGTTAAATTTGCATGAGAGAAGTTTTACTCATAATACATTTATTTCTCAAATAATGAGTACAACTTTCATTCTCAATAATTATTTAATTAATTTCAATACTACGGATTTCGCGATTACGACTAATAAAGTCTTTGAATATTAATATCAACCAATAACAACTTTTTTTAAATTGACACTCTTTACTATTATATTTGTAAACATTTTACATTTTGCAGAAATTTTTAACGTTACTCAACTTTTAGAGCCACTACGGTAAATTTTACTACAACTGTCTGTTGCAAGATTTGCATTTCGTGAACTGTAACGAAAAATAACCGTTCTCCGGGAAGTGCAAAATTGTTTAATTGCTTTTAATCTTTTCTAAAAAGACAAGAATATATCATCTCAGAGTAATAAAATTAATTTCGAAAATAATTAATTAATTCAAAAATAAATTTCGGAATATTTTCTGGGTTATAATGGTGATTTATTTGGATAATGTAAGACAAAATTTTATTTATTAATCTATCTCTCTCCGAAAAAATTCAAACTATCTATATTCATATTGGTTAACTGAGTTGTTTCTACATCTTCTGTAACAGTTAATTTTAATTAATAATAATTAAAATCTATAAACTTATCTGTATGATGAAATTTATACAAATGAGGCTTACTGTATTTACAAAATATATTATGAAATTCTAATTGGACAATTGAAGGACATATGGCTTAAATTAAAAACGTAAATGTTTGTTATATTTAATTATAATTTTCTTTCTGTATTTTTTAATATATATATATATATATATATATATATATATATATATATATATATATATATATATATATATATATATATATATATATATATTCCCTGCAAAATAAAAATTATTCCTAAACTTAAATAACAATATTTTGAAATAGGTTTTATAAGATTATAAGATTATTTTTATAAGATTATTTATATTCGTAATTATCTTTTTTGGATCCAAAATAGGTTATATACTTTGCATCTAGTTCCCTATTTTTCGCTTGAAAATCTAGATTTGGTTTATTTATCAGAAAACAATGGTGTAGAAAATTGGGTAAATTGTTTATATTTGTGAGATAGACTTTTTAAGTATAACAAACACAAAAGTTCTGTGGTTAGGAATTTGTGTTCTACAATGTTATTGGGGTGACTTCTTTCAAGACATTAGTCTGTTTCTCATGCCACTAGACAGAATTCCTAAAAGTTACCAAGCACAAACAGCAACAAATGTGAAAGCTGGAAGCAGAACCCCCTCCCCCTTTGAACTCCCGTATACAAAGTATTTGCTTAATTCAAACCAGGAATTTGCATTCCGAAGGCATGATTTTACCATTAAACAACAGTAAACATCTAGTAAATTAAACTGGGTATTCTTTCGTTTTAACATTTAGTAAGAAATCAAAAACATAATACATTTTAGTAATAGAAATTTTTGTGCCAACAATTAAAAAATTATAATTACGAATAAAATTAATAAAAAAATTGGAAAATTTTTTCAAAGGCAAAAAATGTATAACTTTTGAATCTTATTGAATAACTGTATATAAAATTTGATTAAAGTAAATGACTCAATTTGTTTGATTAAAAACATTTTCTACATTCTTAGAAATATTTCCTACATCCTATGATATAAAATTAATGATATTCCTATACGATAATATACTATAATTTACAAAAAAATCTATTTTTATTTTACAAATTTATGGTTTCTGTTGCTAACCCTACACCATGTTATTTATTTGGTAATATAAATTTTGTAATTTTTTTTCATTGACATGCAATGCCAGTAATGATTTCCATTTTAAAGCTATTAAAGAATTAACACTCATATTTAAAATTAAGTTTATTTGAAATTCAAAAGCATATAGAAAAGCTGAAATGGAAAATAATTTTGTATAACTATAAATTTTCATTCATCAAAAATTTAAACTGCCCTTTATAACTAAAATTACACCACAGAGATATATTCAAGCAACATTTTTAAGAATTCAGCTTAAATTTCTGTAGAAGGAAAATATTAGGCTATCTTCTGTAGAATAAAGAAATTTCAAAACATTATTTAATTATTCATAATAAGGAAATCAATTACATGAATAACTTAAATCAGTTATTATAATATACTATTTAAAAACTTTTTTATAATAATGCTGAAAACCATTTATCAATAAAAAAATTTCTAGACATATTTTTAAAAAGTTTCAATATATATATATATATATATATATATATATATATATATATATATATATATATATATATATATATAGTATATATATATATTATTACCCTTCAAGAAAAAGTTGCTTAATTTTAACTAAACATAATATTTGAATATGTAAATATTTGAAAATTTAATCTTTCTTTTTCAAAAATTTATTTCTCTTCTATAAATTGTTTTAAACTTACTGATTTTTTATTTTTTCACCAGTAATTTGATTTTTTTCAATAAAAAAATTAAGAATATCTATAATCGATGCATTTCAAGAATGCTTTCCGAAAATTTATCTTAGATTCTACACATAAATCTATCCGAATATAAATGATCGTATCCATTGTTAAATTTTATACAAGCTTTTTATTATTGAAGTAGATTGAAATTTTTATAAGGTTTATCAGAATTATTTGTTTTAATGTATATATAATATGGATGTGTCTGATAAGATACTTAATAATATATTTTAAATTCAGTTATTGAATTAAATCATGTAAATATTTAATTATGAAGCTGAAAGAGATAAGCATTTAATTATTCCATTTTTAATTTGTACGTGTAACTTCAGAACACTGTTTTCAAAAAAATTTATCATATGACAATGGATATTGAAAAACACTTTGCGAGAAATCTTTCTATGAATGTCATTGCGTATTTAAATATCATACTTTATTGTTTTATTTTTTAAATTTGATTTTAATGATAATAAATGTAATAAAATAGTATGAATCTTTTTATTTTAATACTTGTTAGATCATCATTCTTTATAAAATATGGGTCAAAAAAGCACAGATACTGTATAATCTTTTTGGTATTCAACTGGCGTTTTTTAGAGAATAAAAATATCAAAAGACTTGACGTAACTGCCCCATCTTCTTTTCTTTTCAAATAAACAAATTGAATTTGACTATCAATAAAATTATAAATAAAATTACAATTTTTTTTTTGAATTTTTAAGAAAAGAAAATTTATACTACAAAATTCTATGAAAAAAGGAAAAACGCAGACGTAGTTAAAGAACTTATTTGTAAGTGCAAGTGAGTTCTTTCATAAAATATGGTTAACAAAAAATTACCCATTTACGACTTTACACGTTAATAGTAGCGGAGAGTTTGGAATTAACAAAAATGTCGTTCACGCGCTTGAAAATCCTTCAAAACCATAGGTAAAACAGTTAAAAACGATGGTGGTGTCCTAGGAGAGCAAATACTGTGTATGACCGAATTATTTTGGCCTACCTGCGAAAAGAGCCAAAAACGAGTCAGCAAGTATCATGGCTAAACATCAGTATAAAGTAATGGAATGGTAAATGCTCAGGTTTTCTGAGACCTGGGTCCTTCACAAAGATGCTCGATTCTCCCACCGTCCTAAGCACTGCATCCCTTTAAAGGTTGGCCATCGGTGCCACCACTTTGATTAATAAAAGGAGCCCAAAAACGGGACACCTCATCAATGGAAGCCTTTTCTATTGTATGTGTTTTATGGCGCTTTCAACCCGATGGAGAATAAACATTTCTGTTCCTCAGCTTGTTTCACACTATTCTGTAGAATCAGGTAGAAGAATATCCGCTAGTACGGTGCAAAGTCACTTTTACCTTGCAAAGTGACCAGTTGTGTGTGTGTCCCTCACCCGACGGCTGCGAAGTGCTCGCTTATCTTGGGTAAGAGAACATGTATCCTGAACCAGACCATGATGAGATACAATACTTTATACAGACGAGTCCAAAATTTCATATTAGAGCGATTTCTGACGAGTGCTGATCTGGAGGAAATAAATAACTAGATATCATCAATCCAAGATTATGGAAGGACACATTTACCACTGAATAAACCACTATGGTAGAAAAATGGCTTGAGCAGAGATTTAAATCGGTTGCCACGCTGACTTAAATGTGTTTCAGCGAAGAACTGGGACTGGCGTGAGACATCAAGATGAGATCCTTGATTCATATGTCCCCCATATGCCAGTGTAACTGGTAATAATTCATTCATAATAACGAAATAGCATCATCAAGCCGTGTTTATTGAGGAATATCTTGAGGGTCCTGGTTTGGAATGAATGAAATAGTCAGCTTAATTTTCAGACGTGAATCCCATAGAGCATTTGCGGGATTATATTGGTAGACAGATTGCTACTTTAAGTCCTCCCAAGGTATGTAGGAAAGCTGGGAAACAGCTTACATTGTGTTTAGTCTTCAATTTCCATTTCAGTAACTTAATTGACAGCATGGAAAGCCCATGCCCCAATGCATTCAAGCTAGGGGTGGGCAAATCCCTTATTAAAAATAATTTTAGTTGTGTTTCTATTGTATTTCTCCACATAAAATTGTGATTATTCTTTTCTGCAAGAATGAAATTTTCTAGTGAGTTTGCTTTTTTGTTGTAAATTATTTATGCTTTTTATTATGTAAACTTCTATGTTTCAACTAATTCATACCTGTTTTGTGCACATGTCATCTAAATTTGGTGTTTCTATATTGATTTATTTGAAAATTAGATTCAAAATATCGGTTATTCCTTATGTTTTAGATGACAGTGTATGCATACAAATAATAGTATTTATTAAAATTTTGTTTTTCATATCCATTTAATACTGCCAACAGTATTGTTACTGTGGCATAACATAAAACATGGTATGTTGAGCAAAATGATTTTTTATTATTATTTAGAACTAATTTTAATATATTAATTTTATTTATAAATTTAATTTTTTATTTATAATTAATTTTAAATGTTGATTGAATACGTAAGTTCATAGTACCCCAAATATTCAACGTATGCTTAATAATAATATAAATTAATTTGGAAATTATGTGTAATGTAATTTATATATTTATTTATCAATAAAACAACCAAAATTTTGAATTAAAAATAGTTTGAATGTAATTTAATGCGCAACCTTCCTTGTTAATTCCTATCTTAAATATAGTTGAAAATAGAAACTGAGGCACAACTGTGTAATAAAATCTTTTAATTCAATATAAATCCGATTCGAAAGTATCAAGTTCTTAACAAAATCCTTCGGATAAAGAAAATTACCGTAATATCAGCAGATACTGACAAAAAAGTTAATTGAAAACTTTTCCCTTTCCAAAGCAATTTGGTCATCAACAAACGAACGAAGACGAAAATAACCATTCTAAAACAGTAGAAAAAAAGCAAAAAAGTGCTTCTTTTTACATCTTTTTAACAAAAAAAAATCGTTTAAGGAATTTACTTAGAAAACTACATTTCCGTAAATATATCCTATTGAATCACCTTCGCCTCCGATTGTCAACCCAAACCTTTCAGTGTACAAGAAATTAAGTTCTAGAAATAAAGCAATTTCATTATCCATCTAGCAGCAGCTCTAAGGGAGAAAACGAATTAAATACCGAAAATAAGACAACGTCAGAATTGTTTGAGGGACTCCTCGGCCATATTGTTTTTCTTTTTTTGCTTTTCCACCTTTCAGTGTTTTCCCTTTTGTTTGCAGAGAGCTGATTACACCGTCAGGATTCCCCGCCAAAGAAAGTTCTGGAAGGTTATTAGCGACGGTTAATTTCCTGTTGAAATTCCGCCTACGCGTCATTAGCTGTCCCTTTTCCTGAGTTTTTGATTCGTTCCTCTCTGCGAGCTCTAGGACATGACCTTTTACTTCCGTTCAAGAAGTCCAGGGTCTTGTCACCGTCTTTTCGTCCTATTGTCTTCTTCCAAGAAAATTAAAGCGGAAATGAAGATATGAGCTTCTCGAGAACGTCACTAATGAATGCGTAAATGCTTTCTTGGAGGATGTAATTGTCGAAGTTATGCAAAAGAGAAGGGAAACATTTACCTTACTGAAGCATTCTCTAAATAGGAATTTTTTTTTTTAAAATATGTAACAAGAAATGAAAAAATTATTTTTCTCTCAGGTTTTCAGAGTTATTCCGAAGTACATTTTATCATCCATATAGAGAAATACGACGTTACATTTAGATGGAATAAAAAATGGGCTTAAACAAATACGTATTTTAAATTTGCATTTCCTATAGATGTTAAAAATGAATCTACAAGATAAAGATGAAATATAAAAAGAAGACAGGGAAAAGAGTTTATTATATTTTTAAACAAAATAACGTAGAAGTATTCCTCAAACATAAACAAATATTTTATTAAACGAAATTTTCGAATAAATATCGTAAACGTCAGATTTTTCAGTTTTAAGTTATGTTTTAAAAGTATTTCTATGTACATCGTACATTCTTTATCAGATTTATGTTTTGGAAAAAAATTTTCTTAAATAATATATATTTTGCTGAAACATTTTGTTAATTCCAATGATTTGAAGACTGTAAATGAGAAACATTTAATTCAACCAAAAGAGTAAATTATGAAATGTGCTTATTGTTTCTTATTTGAAATATAACACAGATTTATTGCATTTCTAGTACATTAATATGCGTACGTTAATCAGCACTCTAAATTATTTCTGAAGATAAAACTGATATTTCTTCTTAAAAGTAATTTTTTGCTTTGCTAAATCCCTCCGTTAGCAAAAATTAAATCAATCGCAAAAAAAAATCTCAAATTCATCCATTTATAATTTCATCAATAATTTATTGGTAGAATATCAATATTAGAGTAATATTCAGTTTCTTTATTCAAAGAAATTTTCAAAAATTGTCGCAAACAATGATGAAACCCACCAGTAAATGAATACAGATCGGAAATATAGAATTTTTAAGGCTTTCTCTTTGAAGTTTTAGTCATTGATTTTAGGTAATTTTCACAGTAAAATTCTCAATTCCAGTAAAAAAAATATTATCACTTATTATGAAAAGATGATTCAGAAAACGTGTTTCATTATTCAAAGATTACATTTCAGCCTCATTATTATCACATATCCATCATATTAATATAAAATTTATTTTGAAAAAAAATATTTTATACAAATGATCCAAATATTTTAAATGATATTGTTTACATTTTATAGTCGGGAAACTGAACCACAGAAAATATCATATATATATATATATATATATATATATATATATATATATATATATATATATATATATATATATATATATATATATATATATATATATTTTATAAATCTTTGTATAATTTAATAAATATAGGTATTCACACACACATTGCTTAAAATAATAAATAATTGTGTGATATCTAAAAACCTTGAATAAAAGAAACATGCATTAAATAGTAACAAAAATACAGAAACAAATGTTTCTTAAATTCAAGGTACTTTTATTATATGAAACAATTTGTCAACAACAGTTATCTAAAATGAATCTCAAATTAATGATCTTAAATATTTTTTTCAATGGAAAAATCGCATTAAATTCAAATAAATTAATCACCAGAATATTCTCTACTAAATCAAGATAAATACTTGAATATATTCAATCTAAATTCTTTTAATTTCTATTGTAAAAATAAATTTTAATAATTTTCTTATGAACTTGATATGAATATTTAACCGAACTTAGAAGCCGCAGTGACTTGGCTAGGAGAAGTATTATTTTATTTTCCTCTTTGCTTGAAATCAGTGGTATTCACTACTGGTAACGAAGCCATGTAAAATCCGTTGCAATCACATGTCCTCTAAGTGAAATAATACTTCTGAAGATGGCAGGGTGGATCTGCATGTCTCTACTTTGTCTTTGCTTCGAAATTATGAAAGCTCAAGCCAACTGTCTGAGCGATTACATTTTATGAACAGAAGCCTTTTACATTTTATGAACAGAAGAAAACAGAAGTCTGATTCCTTGACTTCAAAACAGATTCTTTCTCTTCGACCAAGAATAACTACGGTCACAGAGAACTGGGAAGTTCAATAACAAACCATTGAGGATGACCTACAACAAAACAAATTGAATTATTAAGCATATAAATTTCAATACAATGATTAAATTCTTATGATTATCATTCTATTATAACATTATAATAATTTATGTCTTTTATTTTGAGTAATGCTACGGAAAACTTGAAGAAATAAACACATTCAAACCAGTTTTGATTTGAATGTATTTTTTATTCATGCGAATTTCTCAATATATCCTGTTTATTTTTACTGCAAAATATATATTTTAATATTAATAAGTTTTATTTACTTAATAGGTACCATATAAATTTTTCATTTTTTACTTAACATCATCAATTTGGTGGGAAGTATTACACATAAATGTTTTAGAAAATATATTAGGAAAGACAGTTTAGTAATCAGAAATAATATTAAACCGAAGTTGAAAAAAAGCTTTAAATATTTAAAGCTCCAAACGCTGAAACATAATAAGTTATTTAGATTAAAATTTATCTAAGTGCAATCACTGTGAGGGGGGATAAATTGCATTCTTTAAACCAACTTAAAGCTGCTTCTATAAATAATGCGCGGATATTTTACGTTCCATTAATAATTTTAAAAATATTCAAAATAAAGTTAGTATCGAAAGCACATACACTATACTTAATGTAATGTATCGTTTATTTTTGTATCGTCTTCAAAGTTTGCTTTTCCTTCTCGAAGTGGTTTACATTAAAGTATCAATCAATAATGTAAATGAGACTTTCTAACTTTTGAATATTTAATGGCACCAAAGGCAAAATTCTGAGACTCCCCCACAACTTGTGATGGTTATAAGGCACAGTGTGATGATAAACAATATTTAAAAGTATTTTAGATGAGTCATAGTGGTACACATTGTAAAATTCAAATTTTATCTAATATGTGGAATATGTTAAATTTTGCTAGGGAAGAATAATTCATTTCTCATTTAAATTTTAAATGGTACACATAAATCTTATTCCGTTTTATGATACAAAGGAAGAACATTGACCTATTAATATTTAACATAGGTGGCTCTTAGTGAATTTAATATGGTACAAAAGTTAATAAAATATGGAAAATATTTGAAATTATTTAGAAGTGTTTGCTTGATGATGTGTTGATAGAAATTTCAACTAAATGAAGTTTTATTTATATGCATATTTTTGAATTCAAAACAATTCCATAATTTTCTAGAAACTACGAAATAATTCCAAAATTAAATTACAGCTAACTATTTTGAGATGTTTTGCAGGAAGATCATAGAAATTGTGAGGAAAAGAATATATAGAAGAGCTAAGAGCATAAAAAATAAGTTGTGTTTTGCCGTTGAACAGATTTGGAGAATAGTTCACACTTGCATGTCAGCTGTATCGAGTATAAATATTATAATTCACATTTGTAATCACTTAGACAACCTAATTGGTAAAAACTGTTGTCTGTATTTATCTATTGGCCACCATTGTCTTCAGAAAAATATTATAGTCGGTGATGAACCATATGACTCATATTACCATATTATGACCATACCATGAACCATATTACAAACCCTCAAATATCTATCTTGATAAATGAGCATGGACATGGCAAAAAGGTCAAAATATGTTCATACTTTAATGGAGGGTTGAGTACTATTTGACTCAGAATAGCTCAAAGGAAGCTCAAACTCTTCTACACCACTGAACACAGTTTCACCACTAGACCGTGTTTTACCTTATGACAATTTATATTTGACACCATGTAGAGGATAGTCTAACATCCTGAGACCATTATGAAACATCTAAATAACAAAGCCAATTTTCTTCTAAGAGATCTTCCCACCGACAGTGAACAATATTCAGGTATCGTGGCGGGAAAAAAATCGAAAATTCCCAGCCTAACAAACACGAATACCGTTATTCAAAACTCATTTCGGTTTCTTCAACAGTTGCTGTGAGGCAGGACTAGAAATATTTCATTTCGAAGAGATTTATAACATGCATGCTATAACATTTTATATTTTATATCACATAATGCATAAATCTGTTATGTCTTCTTTAAGTATCTAATGCGTATTTGACTACCAGGAAAATGTTTCGCAAAACGTGGACAATGTTCATCTGTCACAAGAAGGAAAACTCAAAATTTCAAGGACAATCTACCCAATAGAAGTGGGTTTAAAAGGCAGGTGCAGAACAATTATCTTCCACGTTTGAAAGCAGCTGGAATCATATCGAGGATCACTAACGTTAAGGAAAAAATTCTTTCAGCTAGACCCTGAGGAAACTTATATCAATTCATATTTGGCACCGCATGTTGGAAACTACTGGAAAGCTTCTACAAGCATTCACAGCATATTTGACTCTCGAAAGATTTTTCATTGTTTCTGAGCCATATTCAAGTATATCTGCAGAAAAACTCAGAAAATTCAAAATGATTCCAGCCCAACAGATAAACTCAAATAATTCAGGAATCCAGTGTCCATTTTCTGATTTTCAATAGTAGTTGAGTTTGAACTGAATATTTTCCAACCTGATAAAACTCTAACATTATGTCATCGGGAGTCCCATCCATTAATATTCAGTTACCACAGTGTAAATCCTGTTATCCCGAGACTGTCTTATCCACCACGTAAGCTGAAACATTTCTGAATTTGTAAAAAATCGAAAACGGTGGGAATTTAAGGAATGATAACATATAGCAGTATAATATTACCACATGCATAATTATGTAAAAGATAGCACACATATATTTTAATTGGTTTTAATAATTTCCAAGATTAACTAATTTATTTTTATTTTGCCGTTCTCTATGATATTTATTCAAATGTAACATTTTTTAAAATTCTTTTACGAATATACATTCTTTTAACGTTGCAATTCTTTATCTCAAAAGATGTCTATCTTATATTTATCGTCCCCAAGAAATAGTATTTAGCAAGGAAAGTTTGTGTGTACTAAACATAACATAGACATTATTTTTTTTTAAATAATTTTACATAAACTGTAACAATATATCAAATGTTTAAAGATTCACCACTCGAAGGTTCAGTTCAGTTCTCCTAGTCCTCATGATTAACTTATATTTTTGATTTAATTAGATTTTAAAATTCGCGGACTCAAATTTAGATGCAAAAATGCTTAAATTTATCAGCATTTTTAAATAAATTATCGATAAATCTCATACTATATATTACCAGTTGGGCTTTAATGTACTTTCAAATTAAGCTAGCAGTTATAATTTTATTCCAATAAAAAATTAAATTTACATTTAATAAAATTTAAAATGTAGATTTCATGCTTTTAAAATAATAGTGCATATAATGTGTTTCACTTACTATTCAATATAAAAAAAATCAACACTTACAATGCAGTAGATCTTAAAAGTTACAGTATAAAATAAGGTTTTTAGTTAAATGTAAAAATAATTTGTACAAAAATTTTCAGATGGATGCGTGATAAAATATATTTTCAATCAGTGAATTTTAGAACATTTTCACTAAGATATAAAGAAAATTGATAAAATCTTAATTTCCACTTGAAATATAACTTAATTATATCACATCAATTTCTTATGTTTCTTTCAACATTTTTATAGTGCAGATATTTTCGCTTCATTCTGTATGTAAAATACCGATTGCTTGTATGATCCACATAAATTACGCTTATATTATTTTGGTAAACACAAAATTGGAAAGATTCTAAGCAAAAAGGCAATTATCGGAGAAAGAACATTTTCCCTCGCCTTCAACAACATAATTTCCACATCGTATGGAAGAGATAAGAACTATATTAAAACAAAACAACTTTTTTCTCTTCTCTTTAACTTTTAAGGCGAAAAATGAATATGCAATGATATATATCTCTAAGAAAGAAAAAGTTCCGTATCATCGTATTAACTTCCGTTATAATCTTTCACTGTTGCTTTTCAATGCATTAAGAAAAAGGGGAAAAAATCCCTAAAAAGTAAATACGATTATTGCAGTGGAGCCTTTATTGCTTGAAGAAAATCTCGTTAGATCTTATCTCTTTCCCATCGTTCCCAATTTTTGAAGTAAAAAGGAGGAGAAAATAAATAAAGAAAGTTGGGAAACGAATTATATTCCTTGACAACTGCAAAGTTTGCAGCATTTGCTGTGAAAGATAAAAAAGATGGGGATTACGGGAGCACAAAAATAACATTTGCTGTTTACCTTTAGGCAAACTGTGTAACGCCAATTCGTTCTGAAATTCTTTGAGAATGGGAGTTTGGTTTAGTTTGGATTACTTTTCTTCTCTCTTTTAAAAGTGACTTTACGGCTAAAGACTTATTGTCAAATGAGTGATTAAATTGATATCTTATGACTAAATTGAATTTATAAGGTAGACATCGAAATAAGATTAAAACTTCTCTTTAAATTTAAAAAAAAAATTGCTCCTCTGGGAAAAAAACTATGAAGAATAAAATTATGAAATCCATTTTTATTTTTCAGTTTTAAAATTTATTTTTTATAAACTTAATAGAGAGTATTTTTGTAACAAGTATACGATTGTGCAATGAAGCATTAGCAATAGTCGGATGTGCAACTAGAAGGAAACTCTAGTAGTCAACTTTCAAAACAAATAAAGTACATAGATTACCAAGCATGATGTGTTTTTCTTCATGCTGAATCAAACTTAGACTGAACAAATTGAATGTCTTAAAATAACATTATACCATTTGAAGATTCTTATTATTTTTACTCTGAATATTAATTTCTATATTATTATTCACATTAGGGGCATTCGTTGTAGCATCAATTTTACATCAAGAAATGTGTAGGAAGAAATTTTGATTCTACGATGAAAGTATTGTGCAAGATAATAGAAACGCACGCAATGCCAGACAGGAAAAATAGTTAAAACAAAGAAGAATGTGAAATGTATTGGATAACTAAAAGAATAGTTAGAGTAATTCTGAAAATTTTTTAAAATAATGAATTTATATTAGTATAGGCACATAAAATTAAAATAAAATCATAGATTATAATGTGGATTAAATATGAAATTCTCATCATAATTTGATTCAACTTATCAATGTAATCCTGAAAATTTTTTACTGTTTTAAATAATGCTGTAAAAGCATTATTTAAAACAATATTGTTAAAACATTATTGTTATATATTATTAAAGTTGTTGTTTATAATAATGCTGTTTTAAATAATGCATAATAATGTTTTAACAATATACAGTATTGTTAAAACATTATGATGCATTATTTAAAACAGTACAGTGAAATAATATTGATGTATATTTTAAATAAATGCAATCATTAGATTTTAAGTATAGCGTTCAGCATTTCATTTCAATTTTGCTATAATTGCTAATTTCTTCTAGAAAATTAAGCTAGCAAATATTCTCAAATGTTGACATAACTCAATTTTTGATAAACTTATTTCTTTAATTAAATAACAACAGAAGAAATTAAACCAATAAGGGATTTTAATTATTTAAGATATTATTTAAATTTATTTCAAATGTTTTATCAAATAATATTGACATTAAATTAGTAAAATTCCGTCGACTGAAAAGTTGGCGTTAATTTCTCTAAAATAATACTAAAACGTTTCATATTATTCCTCCAATTATTTCACATACTGTAACACATATATTTTAATTCGTTATTTTAATGTCAACAGAAAAAACTGTTTAAAAGAAAAACCTAAAGAGTGTAACATTAAACTGGGAACTATTCTTTTCTATAATAAAATAGGTGGCAAGTGTTATTCATTTTGTATTGTAAAAGCGGAGAAATGTTAGAACTAGCTTAAAGATATACGAATGATTCATCAAAGTAACAAAGTTGTGTTTAATATATAATTTTCTTTTGTTGGAAAAAAATCAGATTTTTTTATGCCATTTTTTCCTGGTGTACGACTTTCTATACAAGTTGCAAATTAACATATTCGCAAGTTTGAAAAATAATTTTACATTTAAATTGGTTTAATACTTTTTATATTTTTTTCTGATATGAAGTTTTTGTAAAATTGTTATAGTTAAATATGCAGAACTTTATTATAGTTTAATAGATTGAAAGTAATTTTTTAAGGAAACATACCTGTGAATTCGAAAAGTTTAATATTATCTAGTTATTGTGTAGAAATGAAATCTTGGTTTATATTTTTGTTACATTCTAATGTATAAGAGATTTACTTTTTCTATAAATAATGATGATGTATTCCACCAATTCTTAAATACATTTTGTATTTAAGAATTCACGGAATACATAATTTTAAATAATTGTAGACATAATGTTCATTAAGAATTCAACTTGTGTTATAAATTAACGTGGAAAATAATTTCTCAAGATAATTTAATAAATATTGCAAGAAAAATCAAGCATATTTAATTGACATTTAAACATAAATATAATTCAAAAATGAATATTCTTCTATAAAATGCAGTGTTGACATCTTATTCTTTTTATAATCCATAACCCTGATGTTATTATTTTAGGAAAAGAAAAGAATTAAATGTCATTTAATTAATTTTCTACATCTAACTAATAATTTCAATGGCATAAGTTATAGAAAAAATTAAGACGCATTTTATAGATAATATAATAAAATAAAATATGATATACTTTCTAAATTACAGAATAAAAAATTACGAAACACGTTTCTTTCTAATAAACATTGTCTGTAATATCGATTTATAAAAATTACTTTACGAAGAAACAATAATGTGAATAACTGATCTCTATAATGCTCTTAATTTATTTTGACGCATAATAAAATTACACCTTTATTCAAATAATTTAATATTAGTTACACAATTTTATTTAAAAATATTAATCTTAGTATTTATTACTGAAAATATATTTTTAAATTTTTTATTAATCATAATAACTAAGAATAGTTTTAGCATCGCTTTCTATTTAAATTATAAAATATAATTATTTTAAATGCTTCTCTGAGTAATTCTCATCATTGACATGCAACACTGTCTTATTAATTCTAATAAAGGCTGTACGTTTATTCAAAAACTAATGCAAATGCAGGTTTTTGATTAAAAAATTTTTGGGGAAAACTAATTACATGTTTACTTTTCATCACATTTCTTTTTATCATGAAATTTATTCCGTTAGAAATATTTTTTGCAGCTTAAATTGAAGATTACTTATTAATTTGTATTCATTTACCAAATCGTGTTCTCATTTCTGCATTTATTCGAAATACTGAAGATTCTTATACGAGTGAAGTTTTAAAATTCCTTAATTAAAAACATGCCATAATTAATTAATAGTGTGCTGACTTTCGTAATAACTTTTTTAATTAAAAGTTATTTGTCAGCATCTTTCTTGTCAAAGCAAATATAATCTTTCTCATATTATAATCTTTCTGTATTCCTTATTATTAAAAGTAGAAAATTGTGTTTAAAGTTCTGTTTGAAATAAAGAAATGTAATGGTAATAGAAGAACTTTAAAGAAATTATTGAAACTCGAACTTAAGATATGACTTAACTGCCAAGAATTCTGAAGTTAAATGTTAGATGTTAATGTTGACTCACAAGGAGAGAGAATAATTTTATTTATCTTTGCAAATTATAAGCGATATCAGGGTTATAATAGGTGCAATTATGCGCAATTATTACATACAGTTATACGTACGTCATAATATGCGAATTAATAATTAGTACTAACTTAACTAGATTATTTTTTGGAAATGATATTTTTATCTTGATTTTTAAATTAATTTCACTTTAATGAATAAATATCAAATTAATCAATTTTTTTTCCTAGGCAATTGGTTAAATTTTCCACTCTAATTTAACTTATTGTTTTGTGCCAACTAGGCTGGCATCATGGGGAGCGCTGCTCCACTTTTCCAACTGTACCATATTTTGTGTGGAGTCCGACTTCTTCAGTACACACATGCCATAGATACCCGTTTATAGGGTTGGCAAACACTCATATCTCATTCACACAAGGAAAGGACAGTGATTGGATAGATAGGGAGAGAAAGTATATCCATGCCCGAACCGGAATTCGATCCCAGGCCCTTCTTATCCGCAGTCAGGCACACTGATCACTATTATCTTATTTCACTAGAACTAAGTTGTCAGTTATAGGGAATTCCATTTCTAAACAGTTTTTATGTAGTTTTTATTAGATTTATGGCTAACAAACATGTTACATTTTAAAAATAATAAATAAATTATTTTTTTATTTGAAATCAAAAAGTATTTATATATATCAACTCTTCCCAAGCATGAATTAACCCATGATGTTTCTTACAGTTAAAGACGTTATGCCATCATGTAAAAAATATTTTGGAATGATCCTGTAAAAGAAACAATGAGTATCAAGTATTTGGAATCAATGAGTATCAAGTATTTGGAATCAATGAGTATCAAGTATTTGGAATCAATGAGTATCAAGTATTTGGAATCAATGAGTATCAAGTATTTAGAATCAATGAGTATCAAGTATTTGGAATCAATGAGTATCAAGTATTTGACATCAATGAGTATCAAGTATTTGGAATGTTGGCTTAATCGAATATTACCCAAAAATCAGTAAACAATGAACCATATCACAATACGTTGCATCCATATTTATCTCCAGAGAGTTTCACATTATTTGTATATACTTTCAGATTTATACTTGATCTATATAAACTTTTTTCTTAAATAAAGAACAGTTATAGTGAAAATAAATCATAAATGAACTTCTTATAAACTTTAAAGTTGGATGGAATTACCAGCAGCTGATAATAGTTCTGATAAACTAGTCACACAGGTTTGAATATAATTTTCAGAATAAAACTACTACTTAAGAACATAAATTTTTTATTTTTAATAATGCTACACTAATTTTTTGACAATCAGTATAACGGTGTAATTATTGCATGCACAGGGTGCCACAAGGTAACATCCTTATTTTGTTTTTGCAACACAAAAAATATTAAGGACATATTCTTATTTATTTTTGAATACAAAAGCTATGTATTTAAAGCTTTAGTTTACATAATTTTAAATACCGTATTGAATAAGTGTCACCTGCCATTGGCGATGCACTAGGTGAATGAATTTCGCTGTTCTTATCACTCTGTCCATCACATTGGCAGGTATTTTCGCCGTTTCTCTTCGAATGCTTCGTTTCAGATCTTTCAAAGTTTGTGGGCTGTTAGTGTAGATTCGGGACTTTAAATACACAAACTAAAAGAAATTACATAGAACCAAATCGGAAAAATGTGCTGGCCACTCTAGATCGTTCCTGACTGAAATGAGGCTATTAGAAAAAATAGGTCTCTTCGAGAAATGCACGGTGTTCATTACTCCAATGCATGATGGCGACAAAACCAAACTTTACCATGACTTTATGATCTGCTCTCTGAAGCAAGACAACGTCAACCTACTTACTTTTACTACATTTTGTGTTGTTGCTATTTGAAATAAGGAAGTTATGTTGCTGCCTTTCGTAATATAATATTTAAATTGTATAATGCATACCATGATCAATAAAAAAGATCAGGTTAAATAAAAATTATGCGATATTTTATATTCTTATATATAATGTTTAACTTATTGAAAGAGTTTAAAATAGAATTTGCTTATTAATTTACTTAATTTCATAAAAACATTCCTACATTTATTATATGATTTCAAATTGACACCATGTAAATATATGCTTTATAAATTATGTGATAAGTATTTAAATATTTATGTTTAGAAAACAACACTACATAATTTGTAATATACCATAAGACCTTTGTTTGAGAATAACCAAATATTTATTTAGAAAGTACACTAATTGTATATTAAATAAGGTACACTAATTATATATTAAATAAGGTACACTAAATATATAAAAATTGAATTTATCATATCATATTACTCTATTTCTGCAGATATCCTGATATTTTGATACTAAAAACAATTCTTTTGATTCAAAAAGACAAAATTTAACCAATTTTATAAATTTTCATTTCATGTAAATATACGTTTGTCCTGAAATTCTTACTTTGGATTTTGAATGTTCGTACATCTTCTACAAAAATTATAAATCATACCAGAAAAATTTAATTAACATTAAAAATTAAAAGTATTAAATTTGTAATGCATAAACAAAAAAGCATTTGCAAATCAAAATGCCCATTCTTTATTACACACTTTCCTGTTAACAAAAATGAACGGTATTAAAAATTTAAGACTTAATGAAATATATTAACAAAAAGTATGAGCAAATATATAAAAATGTATTTTTATATATGGCTTTTGTCGATATTTTACAAACTTTGTGATTAATTTAAAAAAATCACTTTTACAGATAATGTTGATATTTTACAAACTTTGTCATTAATTTTAAAAAATCACTTTTACAGATAATAATATATAATATTAATAAAATACGTTTAGAGAGAAGACATTTATATAAATATTCATTCTAACTAATGTTATTATCTAAAGCAAAATCATCAGATATATTCTATGGACTGGATTTTAACTATGCTTGATTTACCAAAATCAATTTTCAAGTTTTCTAAGTTTTCTTCATCAATTAATTAATCATATAAACGCTTCATTGTATTATCTCTGATATATTGAGATATCATCCTTGAAATGCGTGGGTTGAAGAATTCCTTCTCAAAGGAATACGTAATTCTCAAGAGATATCCCGAAGAAGATAAATAGTCACAAGAAAATTTAATTCACCAGACTGGATATTAACCACTGATCCAATGCATTTACCAAGCGGATTTGTATTTCTTACCTGATTATTCTAAAAATAATAGTTAAATGAAAATATCTCATCATATAGCAATATATTTTATCAAAATTTGGTTCTCCTATTTTAAATGAGTTTATTGTACGAAAGTAAAGATACAATTTTTTAGGTATCTCCTAAAAAAATATGTTATATAATCTTAGGAATTCTTCCTAGAATTAAAAGTATTTATTACAAAAATACAACTATTTAAAAATGTAAAAGAGAAGTATAGGGTACTTGAGTACTTTGAAGTGCAAAAGCCTAATATATCTGAAATTTACAAAAGCTTATTTAATATCTATTACGAAGATTTTTTTGACTTTTTCTAAATTAGAAATAACTCTCTAGTGTATTGAAATACTCATACTACTCATAAACTCGTTTCGTAAAATTTGGAAAAATACAGGAAATAGAAGAAAAAAGATCTTCTCCCAAACCATGTTGCCGTAAAATGTTTTATAACTTATTTTTAACTGTGAAAAAAATAAAGCTCATTTATTATTTAAATTAAAAATTTTAGATATATTTGGTTATGAAATATAATATAATAAATAAACTGTTTACAAAAGATAAAACAAAAAAACTCATAGTTTGAATTTATTTTCAAATACCCAGTGCATTGCTACTACGCTGTTTTCTTGAAAACGCTGTAATCTATAAAAAAAATCTCATATCTTCTACGAAATAATACTTAAACTTTAACTAAAAATCTGTTTTATTCATTTGCATTTTCAAAACACCATTCTTCAATTTGACTGAATTATTCTGTTGAGAAATATTTTTTAATTAATTTTTGTTTTCAAGCAATCAAAATAGTATTTTTTAAGTCAATACATAACTTTATATATAAAGAAATATAAAAGAAATTCAATGAAACAAGTTTTCTATATGTGTTCAATATTTTAAAGCACTATTTAATTTCTAAAAGGGAACTAAAGTATTTATTAGCTAAGCTTTATATGGTGACATTTTTATTCATAGTTCATTGAACTCATTTGAGAGATGTTGACTTTGTGCTTTGAAATAAATGACTTCATCACTCTATCGAATCCTTTCTTCTTCTTTATTTTAATTTAACGATTGCACAAAAAAAAAAACGATTTTTTTAATTTTAAATTGTGGATCACTTTAATTTTTCATGGGAATCATAAAGGATAATGAATTATTGATTTTGACATTATATTCTGTATTTGTGGATAAATAAGTTATAAAACAAACATATCCAAATTATTGTTTTTGAAGGAAAAAGAAAGAAATAGTTTTCTGTTTGTTTTCAATACTGAATAGCTCAATTTATGACCTTCTGAATGATTTATAAAACGACACACATATATAGTTTAAATTTATATTGTAAAATCTATACTAGAATGATAAAAATAAAATCTGGTCTGAGATTTTTAGATATATTGTATAGTATGTGTCACAAAATTCCAGGACTTTTCCAATGAAGATTCTAGAAATATCAAATATGGTAATGTAACGTTAAAATTAAAAATTATGAATTAGAGTATAAACAAGTCTTTTTCCCCAAAACATGTTTATTTTTTATTTAACCTGAAATTTTATTTTTAAAATATATTATCAAATATTTGAATAAAAAATACGATAGTTGAAGACTCCATAATAGTTATTAAAATCACAATAGATAAAAGCGATGAATTTTTTAAAAGTAAATTCTGCAATTAATAATCTTATGAAAATATATTAAGTTTACATCAATTAAGTTGAGTTAATTCTGTAATTTTTCTTGAAATAAAAAATTTTCTACTTCTTGTAAACCTAAAAATTGTCTTTTTTCATCACATAAAAAGCTTAAATTTAACATTATATGATTTGGCATGATTTTCATTTTCATGTTATATGGTTTAGACATTTTTCTAAGTCTCCAAAATTGAAGAAAAATAAAGTTAAAGATAGATATAATTATAAAAATTAAGTTTAGATTTATATTTGATAAGGTGTGCTTTAGAAAAATATTGTTAATGTAAAAAGTAATATTTTAAAAAAGTGTTATTATGTGGAAAACATCTAAATGCATAAAAAACACATTAAAAATGCAATTGTCAGGGTACATTGATACAATAAATTCTTAAAAATGGCTGTAAGCAACATATTTAAATATGCAGGTTGACCCAAGAAGGGCTTACTTACTTTGAAAAAAAATTATTTATACCAAGATGATTCACAATCATTTAAAATGATTGTTAGAAATGGCTATCTATGATGATATTGATCATTAACATATTCGAACAGCACCAAATATCTTATTGATAATATATACTGTAGAAATCCAAGTTGTCCTATCGAGATGTTTGATAATGCCCAAACTTCCATAATACGATGATATTAACCCTGTATTTTATCTTAAGATAAATTTGAACACTTCTGCTGATATCACTCGCGATTTATTTTTGTTGGGTATGTGTATAAACGGCCGCCTACCTTTTCTAGTTGTAATCTTGCCTGATTGCTGATAGGGAGCTCCTAGGTTCATACCCCGGTCCGGCCATAGATTACTTTCTCTCTCCTGTCTTTGTTCTTTCCTTGTATGAATGGGTTGTAAATGGTTGCCTACCCTATAACCGGTACCTATGGATGTATGTACGAGAAAGTCGAAGTCTACACCAAATTATGGTTAAGTTAGAAAAGTGGAGCAGCGCAACCCATATTGCTAGCCTATCTGGTACAAGACAACAACAACAAAATATGTATAAATGTATGTAATGAACAAGTTTTCTCACCTGTTTTGTACCACTTTAATCTTTCGTTTGATGTTTATGAAAACAAAGCTTCTGTTTTCGATTTTTATATAATCTGCCAGCTTATACTCACTTTGCTCATTTGCAATATGAAGTTGCGAAGGTGACCACTCGAAATAGTTAGGTTTTTTCGGAGTCATGCACCGTATCATGAAAATTTTTTCTACTCGAGATTCTGCTTTGATATCGAGTCATCTAATTGTACTTCACTTCTAAAGAAAGTTTGCAAGCATTTAGATGGGACATTAAATATTTATTGATATGATTGTTTTTGAAAGATAATGATATAAAATATCAATAATTGCTTATTTAAGTATAAATATAAACATTTACTTACCGTTTGATTGAAAAAATACTTTAAACTTGAAATAAATTTAAACGAAAACTTTACAGTTATTTTCTTATCTTATACTTTATTTTAAAAACAATTGATTTCTTATTTAATTAGAATATTTAAAATAGCTGAGCTCTTTCTAATATTACTCACAACACATCATGAAAACTTGCCATAAAAATGTACAATAAATAAATAAAGATTTTGATCTCAAGCAAGATTACTCTTGTGTATTTAACAGTTTATCTGTTTTAAATATTTGCAGTATATGTATATAAATAAAAGTTGGGTTTAGTTTTTAACTTAAAACATTTTTCGAATTTTAGCTTATGAATTTACAATTTAAAATTTACAGTAAAGCAAACATTCTTTAAACTAGTTGCCAATTTTTTTATGGAATGTTTTCTGCATTACACCTTTATGTTGAACAATATAGTTTTATTCTCATAGTCATTGTAATAACTACATTACTTAATATGAAATTCTTTATGAAATATATGCATGGTTGTTTTAATTAGTTCATAAAACAATAAATTTATAAATTTAAAGATAAAAATAAATATATGAATTTAATAATAACTTAAGAAAATTATGTATTTTTGGAAAGATTTCTCACTTTCAGTTATACACAGTTTTCTCACATACTTGCTCAAATTTATAACGAACGCTATTCTACCTTTTTGTTTTTTGTATCCCCGAATGTCTTCCTCTTTTTTTTCCTCTTTTTAATTACAATTTCCTCTTTTTTAATTACAATTTTATCATTTTTTTAAACTGTGAAATAAAGTATTTTCATAAATATCAAACACATGTTACAAATATTGTATTATCATGTATGAAAACTCCTTTTCATGATTATTTATTCCAATCCTTATCAGGACTGACACCAATATATTTTCAATACAAATGAGTTGAACAGCTATAAGGCCACAGCTGAAAATATTTATAATATTTAAAAATATAACAAGCATACTAAATGACATCAAAATTGAGATCCATTTAGGTATCCATGCAACATTGAATAAACTCATAATCAATATTAAAAATACCATTCCTGACATAATAAACATAAATTACTTAGCTGTCAAATCAAATAATATACTAGATTTATTCAGTTAAAGATTATCTTGTAAATGGTATAAAATATTTGGCTTTATATTTTGTTTCATTCGCATTAGCTATTTCATTGAACGGATCTGTTTAATGTTCTTTTTACCAGAGCATTACCGATCGAAAAATCAATCAATCAATTCACAATACTTACTTGAAATCATAAAACATTTTGACGACTTAATGGAAATAAAATAGATATTTAATGGGAAGTATAATTTATTTCCATTTAATAGTTTAATAGAAACGCTTTATGATAAATGACGATCTTTACCGTAGCAAAAATGCTTAATGCTTCAAGAGAGAGAGAGAATGTGTATTAAAATATAAATGATCACCTAGAAAATATTTGCATACGAAATTAAAGAAAGAATTAAAATAATTTGGAAAACGATATTTATCTATAAATGAATAGATGCGCAATTAAAATCGTTAATGAACAATTAATTAATATTGTTCAATTTATTTGAATACCAAAGAAATAGTATGTAACATTAGAAATCCCTTATAATTTTTAATACGAATACAAACTGAAGACATTAACTATCTTCAAATCTTCCCTATGCATCAAGTTTCGATTCTTCAAAGTAATTTGAGTAATATTTTTGAATATAAAGCAAGATTCCATTCAAACAGACTTAATATTTAAACTCTTACAGAAAAGTGAAAACAGTATAAAACAAAAACAAATAAAAAAAATTAAAAGTACTATATCTGCTTATTTAACAGCAAATGAGATTTTCATTTGAATCTTAATACAGTTTTAAGAAACTTAATTTGTATTTCATTTAATCGAGAAGTGACTTTCACAATAGAAATTTTCCTCTTAGTTATATTGAAATAATTTGGAACATGGACACTAGAAGCTAATAAATGTCACCAAAAACATAAAGAAATAGCGTAAGGTCAATATTGTCCACTGAACACACTTCAATGAATATTTCAAAATACAACGCTGAGATCATTCTTTGCAAATGGTTTCATTCGATATCTGTTTTGGCTATGACCGAATTAGGTGCAACAAATTTTAGAGATCAATGTGGCTGTGACATTGAAATTTATCTCTTGGAATAATCCTGTCGCGGATAAAATATATCGTGTTTATATCGGGTACATTTGAAGGCAATCTTTACAGAATATTTCATTGGATTTTCGGTTTGAGGCCGTATCTTAAAGAACAAAAGTTGTGTTTTTCGCGTTGTCTCTTGGTATAATCCTGCCACTGTTAATAAGGACCATACTTACTGAATGGATTTGAGGGTTGTTGTTTTTTTTTAATGACATGACTTCGTCATTGTTAATGTGTATCTTCACTTTCTGTGGGTTTCATTCGATCTCATTATATCTGAATTGCATTTAACAAGAACATTAATATAAATCAATTTCCCATCTATAAAATACCAATTAAAATATGTCATTTTAGAAATTGGCAGAACATAAGTAAATCTATATTTTTGTATATGAAAAAATGTAACTTGCTTTAAAAGGAAAATTCACTTGAAATTGACATTATTTTGTAAACGAAAATTTTTGTCGAGCAATAGTTTATTTTGCCAGTAAATTGGGTACAAGTTATATCCTACATTTAATATATTTGAAGGATTCTATTTATATAATATAAAAGTCTGCACTTATGTAAAATGGAATGGAAATATTTTATTTCTGAATTTACACTAATTTCAAAACGTGTTTTATTGCATGATATATATAATAATCTTTTTCTTTTACTATAAAACACCCAACAAATCCAAATATTGTATATTTGTTACTAGAAAGATTTTCTTATTAAAAGTATGTATTATCTGATATTTTAAAACATTTTTCATTTTTTCTTGGAATGTTCAATAGCTATCTTAAATTTTCATAGCTATTTAAGGTTTTCTTAATAGAATCGAGAGTGTTATCTTTCAATTGATAGCAATATTAGGACATTATTAAAATATTATGTTGAGTCTTACAATTTTAATCTTCTAAAGTATTTTTGTTATTTAATTTATCTGTGATATTTTTTAATAAAATATTTCCGCTAAATTTATAAAATCAAATTATCTATCTCATTGAGAAAACGAATAAAATATTTCAGTTTTAATTTACATATTCTTATGTATAGATAATAATTCCTTTATTGAAAAATATTATTATTCCTTAATGACTATTCATTATTTGATTATAGAATATTTTAACTTTTTAATGAAATCTAACATTATTCTTGTTTATTTATTTATTTTATAAATATTTATATTCATTGAACATCATGTTTATTTCTAATGGTGCCCTAATTAGAAAAAAAACAGTGATAAAAAAGAAAACAGTGATCAAACACTATGAATTAATGGGCCTAGAATTCATGAAAAGTTTCAAATATGCTATATTTTGATCAAGAAAATGATACAAAAAAGAAAAAAGAATATTTAAGTCAAAGGATTTTTTCCTGGGATGAGAGAAAACTTGGTTTCCGTCTTGAACAATTAGAAGTGATGGTTAACTTAACTTATCAGCACTCCTTGTTAAGGATGAAAATTCTAAGGAATGTTTAAGGAATGTGTGAACTTTTTCTTTCTCATATGGATAATAGAAAGGGGACAAAGTTATATAACCACTGACATGTTTTTCTGGTAAAGCAGTTGATTATCTCAACATACATTTGTTGTTTCTTTTTTTTATTTTTATGATAGTGCCATCTCAACCTTTAGTATCAACAATCAGTTAAACAATATTGAGAAACGCTGTAAAAGGGAATATCTGTTGAATTTGAAATTTTCATGTCCTTCTTTTGGAATATATTTTTACTTACTAGTTGGGAAAAATATTGTTATCTTTAAAAAAAGCCAATTTGAACTGTTTGCAATTTTTTCAAAACTTAAAATTGTTTTCTAATTTTTTCCGCTTGTTCATGCATTTTCATCTCAATATTTATTTGATGTAACAAGAAAAAAAATAAATAAAATATTGGAAAATAGTGATGTCAAAAACATTGTAAAATGATATTAAAAACTTATGTAATTCTCTCTAATAATAAGCTTATATTAACTTACAATGTTTCAAAACATTCTTCATGATATCAACATCAATAAAAATGTCATTTTCCAAATAACGGATAAAAATCTATGTTATAGATTAAATTAAACTCGTAAGAAAATATTTGTACATTAAAGTAAATTGCTAAATATGTATTTTATGTAGTACGTTTAAGTAGATTGGTATATATTATAAAGTTATTATATTCAAGTATTTAATTATTTACTTCTATAAAATTTTTATATAAATGTTACATATTTTGTTCTTATTCGAACATTTCCTTTTACAATTTATTAACAATATTATTTAAACTTCTCATAAATATAAACCAATACAAGATACATTTTCTAATTAAAATTTATATATTTTTTTTAAAAAAGATTACTAATAAGACCCATTTTATTAAAAAGGTTTATTTATTTTTTCGAATAAAAATTTTCAGTTTCTATGTAAGAAAACTTAAAAAAATAAGTAAAACTATGTTGAGTATTCATAACAAAGTACATTCAAAAAGAACTATGATTAAATATTTTCATTAAAATACATTTCAATAAATAAAATGTGTTGGTTTAATGAAATTTCAATTGTTCAATATAATGTCGAACCTCTTATGTTTAAATTTTAAAGTTAAGTGTATTTAAATATGGAAAAAATTTGACAGCTTTGTTTTTCAAAAAAATGCTTTATTTTAAATAAAATGATTGTGAGAATACATAGTTTTAAAAGGAAATACATTTCACACACGTGTAATTTGTCTAAATATTTTTTTAAGAAATATATCACATTTCTATTATACTTCTCTCATAATAAGTTTAAAAGTGCATTCACTTAGACACTTATTTTAAATACGTAACATTTTTCAACATGAATTTTTTGAGAATTAAAGTAATTGTGAAGTTCTACCTGTAAAAATTAAATATTATCATATTAGTTGAAATTAATTTTTCTGATGTATTACGATATGATAATGAGAGTTTCAATTAAATAAGTGTTACAAACTAATTAAGCCTATTTACAACGTTTTCATATTCCAAAGAAAAACTCTTTTTTTTTTCTTTTTTATTTAATCTCAAATAAAAATTCTACTGCTTACATTTATATTTCATTAACTGGAATTAATATTTATTTCTTTGGTTGTTATTGAAGCTATTCTACATTTAGTGTCTTACTTTTATTTGAAAACAAAATACACTTTCATTTCCTGCTGAATGTTTCATGAAAATTTAATTTATTCTTATTTATATATTTATTTTTAATTTCGTAAACAAATTTTAAAAGACTCTTTCAAATATATAATTTTAGAAATTTCTAAAATATAATAATCATTTGATAATAATTTTAGTTATTAATATATCACTATATTTTCATGAATTTACTAGTTTTTGCTTTAATTTCTGTTTTCTTAATAGGAATAAGATTCTTATAATCATGTACGTTTGGGGAAAATTTAGTTTTTGGAGATACAGACTCACACACAAAGATTGATGTATAACATCTTTTTGCTGACAAATAATGGCTTGACTCAGTTAATGTGTCTACTGAAGTAGTGTGCGTAAAATTTATTTTATATGAAATATTTAATCATCATTTTTACAAAATTACTAATTTTGATTCAATACAAATTTAATAAATTTTACCTAGTCATGTAAAGAGGACAATTTTGACAGAGTTTCAAAGGTCAATTAGTAACTGATTGGCATTGCCATATGCCTAAGAACCTGGTAAATAATCGATGGATAAGCACCTAAATACACCCTCGCAATCTTCTCAATATGTCGACCATCCCTTTATCCTCTATTTATTTATCGCTACCGAGGGAATCATTTGCAACAGATGCCACAATCTGATCTCCCAGTGTTCCCCTTTCTTCCCTTAAAAGCTGAATAAAAGCACAATGGCTGGACAAATAGATTGATATCGCCCACAATGCGCGAAGAGTTCTCAATCAATGAATTCTTCACTGGAAATCGATGGTTTCCTTCTTCGGAGATTTTATGCGATTACAAGACCGCTATGTTGTCAATTGCATTTTACCACCAAGTAGAAGCTGTGAATGAGAACTACAATGAAATTCAGAGTTATAATCCTTGTGGATTTCAAAGAGAATTTCTTGGTAGAATTTCAAAAGCACATTAATTATAAATAATTCTTCATTTAACTAACACTTTCGTATTTCAAAGTAAATTAATCTGTAAAGCATTTAGCATTTGTAATCTAGCAAAAATCTAATTAAAGGATTAATTTCGATTCAAACAAAGTGTTAATTTTAGAACTAGAATGCTTATAACTCTCGTATAAAATCTACATCTGATGGCCAATCTAATTATTTTTGTGATCTTAAACTTATTCAGAATACAAAACAAATGTGATGATTATAAAAAAGTATTTATTTTCCCTTGAAAATATATATATACAAGTTCTCAGCTCTATATTAGTAACATATCGTCTTTTTTCTGATAGAGAAGCTGTAATTAAATCGTAACAATTGCAAAACAATGGGTGCCGAACATTAAGTTCTGCTTTCATCGCTAGTTTCAATCTAAGTAATGCTTACGCGAGCTTAAGGTATTTCTCTTTACAAAACTTGAATATAGCTCTCAGTCTGTAAAAATGCAGACTAGAAAGAAAATTCTGTGGTAATTAAAAAAAATACATTATTTAACTATTCGACTACCTATTAAACAATGTCAAGGCAAATGTGAACGTACATATAATTTAAGAATAAAATTCTTTGGGGAATTAATTGTACTGTTGTTTAGTAATAACTCAGTGTCTTGAAATTTTGTCTGCTATAACTGATACCAAATTTAATTTAGTACGGTTTCCTTATGTGTGTTTCTCATATTTCTAGGTCTTATAGTACTACCCCAACTAGGGCTCTTATACTATACTATTTTACCACAAGCTTTATTTTCCGAAAAATAAATATAATTCTGTGTCAAAAAGTGACAAAGTTAACAAAAAGTGACAAAGTCTGTTTAGTTACCGAATTAATTACTTTTATTTTACAGTTTTTTTTTCAATATTGTTGTAAACGTATCTTCTAACATTAATACAATTTGGTAGACGTGAATTTCATTGTTCATAAGCGTATGGCATAGGTGCTCAAATAACCAACTGTAGATACATCTCATCATACTAAATAAAAATTTAATTTTAAGTTTTTAATGGAAAATACTGAATAACAATTTAATAAGTTATCAAATATTTTTAAAATTTCAAAGCTGAAATAAATCATCTTTGGTTAAAGTGGAAAGTATTTTTATTAGATTAATTATTAATATTTTTAAATAATAAGCAAGCTAACTTTTAAATTTTATTTAAAATTAAATGAAATTCCATTTATTTAGTTTACCATATTCAATGTATCCTTAAGAACATATTTGAGAATGCGCCCAAAAATCAATGCCTACTTATCACAAGCGAGTGTTATCATAACGAGCATGATACAGTAGAATTTGTGGTCACAGAGACTGAATACAAATCAGGCGTCCCATTATTCGGATTCAAGATCTTTTTCCTGAACAACAGCTGTTGGAATGAAAGTGATGAATGATTCTCTTAGAAAATCGCGAAACATAAACAGCGTTATGAATTCTAAATGCCCAAATAATACTTACTGGAATGTTCTTTACAAAATGTTGAGAATATTCCAGTATTAAAATAATAAAAACAAAAGTAGTTTTTCTCATGATGTCACATGTGGAAATATGGATGTATATTAATATATTTGGATATAATAGTTATGTCTTTGCTAAGTCTATTTTGGCATTGAATTCTTCGCTCTTGCTCTAGAATTATTGAATATAACATATAAAAAACATAAAAGGACTTAAAGATTTAAATTATTATATAATTAAATGTGTAAGAAACATTTTAATTAATTGTAGCTTAAACAAATCGGAATTTTAATGTAACTTAATCCTAAGTTTACAAATAGATATGAATTTACTAAAAACGTTTTTATTATAAACATTAGTAATAAAATTTTAAATAACTTATATTTTATCTCATTTATTATCATGATATTGGTTTTTAATATGTGAAAACTTTGTTTATAATATTTTCCTTTTATTGATTTTAAGCTATTTTTCAATTAAAAGAATTTTGTTTTGAAAAAAGTACGAAATTAAAAATATTTTGTAAACCAATTTGTTTTAGAGTAATTTTGAATATTCTATTCAGCTGTCAGATATAAAAAACACAGAATATTTTGCAGTTTCACAAAAATTTAATTCATTTTTTAAAAGTTTTGATATTATTCATAAATATTAGTAAGAATAAATGAAACCCTTAATAATCGATAGTAGTTCGATACAAAGTATAGCTCGAATTTATTTGATCAACTGAATTATCAGAATTCACTTTGTTAATTACCTTCTAAAATTTTAATTTTACACCTCATTTGGGCTACACTATAGGATATTGACTGTGCTCCAAAATATAATTGTAAAATATCAGAAAACTCCTTAAGATGTTAAAAAAAATATTACCATTGAATTTTTCTGATTGAAATTGGTTATTATTCTGTATAGTAGTAATTTTAATTAAGAAAAAGAGTCAAAGTTTTTAAATATCAATAACTTTTACAGGAGAAAAAGCTTGTTATGAAGAATTCTTTATAGAAAAAGTAGGATTTGATGATGAAAGCTCAGCTTTGAATTATGTAAAACTTATTGCTTTACAATATTTGTCATAGATACATGATTCATTTCACTTGTGTAATTGTTTAATCCTGGTCTTCACCACTATTCTAGGTATATCAAAGTTAAATTGTAATCATATCAAGTATGTAATAGTTTAATTACTAAGAAGCATATTAAAAACTCGAAATATAAGCACTTATAAGCAATAAAATTCTTTTAAATATGAAAGCTGTCTCACGAGGATAAAAACAAATTTATCACCCTCTTTCATATGTTTCTAAATAAACATATAAAAATATGTTTATTTTTTTCTGTGACGTAAGAAATATTATATATACACATAGTAAAAAATAAGCAAAGGAATATGTTTTGGAATTAATAAAAAATGACACTCATATAAAGGATGTCAACTATTTTTCATGTAGATAAGTCAATAATATTATACTTTAGAATAATATAAGGATGATTTATTAAATATCCTTCTCAAATTTATATTATTAATGCCAACACTTAAGCAATTTACTGTAACAAAGATTTTATAAAATGACTGTAAAAACAAATGAGTTTAAATTAATTTTAATAAAATAAAATTGTATGATGAATAATATTGCTCTTTCTCACAAAGTATAAAAAACCGTTAATTCTAAATAAGTAAGCAGTAGCGGAGTTAATTTTTCATCACGTATTCTTCCTATTAAGTATTAAAACTGTTTTAGTCATCTGTGCTATCTAATTCGTTAGCTGAAAACCTAGAATCATAGAAATGACTGATCACCTTTTGATAAAAGATTTAGCATTTTTCACTTTTCTTATTGCCAAGTAAATTAATTAATAATCATTCTTACGTGCTGAATAGTAATTCGCGTAATAAAACACAATTATCGATAAACATTACAGTATCACAAAATGGTATTATTATCTTACATGCAATTAACCAAAAAAGGAAGAAGCCTAATTGTTCATTAAGACCTAATTTCCTCAAAATATTTTTTCCATTTTTCTCCCTCCCCCAAATATGGTGGATTATTTATTAGAAAATCCATAAAGTCTCTATATTAATTTCAACGACAATCTCTTTAATGAGATTTTGGTAGGGAGGTAAAATATGTCGTGAATTAGAAGTGGAGAGGATGGCAAACAACCTGATTTTCGAGACTGTTTACCTAATGCGCCATTAATTAACCCGAATTTCAGAAGGTCTGATGTGTTTTTAGTTTTGTATGCTCATATATATATATATATATATATATATATATATATATATATATATATATATATATATATATATATAGCTCCGTGTACCTTGTGCAAGGGCCTCCCCTGTTAATGGACTGCAATAATTGCGCTCGTGGCGCGGAAAGTGACGTTATGGATGTTTTAATTTTCCTGGTGACACATCCACCCCTTTCGTTGTAACCGTATTTTCCAGTCGTTTTAAAGCGGTAGTAGCGCAAATGGTGGTTCTGGAAATGGTGAGATAAGCGTCTAGTCGTTAGTCATATGGCTTTTGGGCGTGCCAAGACCTCTTCGTCTTTTACGTAGCTCTCTCTTCCACCCTCACTACTTATAATCCTTAAGACCCTTAAAGTAATCTATAAATCCTTAGATCCATGCACAGAGCTGATAATCTTTCGTATTATATTTATTCTAATTGAATACTCGAATAGTAATAAAGATTTAAAAAATGCTAGTGCTATCTTCTATACAAATGTTATTCAGACAATAGATTTCTGTATGACTTACCACTTGAGAACTTCAAATTTTGAACATTTGCTAAATTAAAACAATGTAAATATATTTTTTTTAAAATTTACTTACAATAGTTTCCAGTTTTAATATCATAAAATTAAATTGTGAACTTCCTAATTATGCGTTTACTAATGCTGAAGTAATTATTAATTACAGATTCTATGTTAAAAAAGAAAATTAAAAATAAAAACAATATCGAAGTAAAAATAAGAGTTCATAAAGATGCTTGTGAAATGCTAATTTCTACGGATTATGAGTACATTTATGTCGAGTGGAAAAAGTTGAAAAAATTCCACCAAATTGGTAACAAGTTATTTCATATTGTCACAAAAACGTACACCAAATTCATTGTTCTGGAAACAAAAAAAGAAAGTATTTAAATGGCAAATATATAAAGAATAACATTATTTCGTGGACTAAAACAATTACATTCGTTGTATAGTATTTATGTCCCAAATATTTACCATTTTGTGTTGTGAGGGCAAAGAAAATTTAATTAGAACTGTGAGCTGTTATTTAAGGAAACACGAATGATTTATTTATAACAACCGTAAATTTCATACTTACTCACTATCTCGTTAATCGTAATGAAATACTTTTAAATATTAGATTATATGAAAATAGAATAATATTCAATATTCTTTATTGAAGCTGTTTTTCATAAAAAATCATTGTACATATCTAGATTAATTTTGTAAACAATAACATGTGAAATTAAAATAAATAATAAAATCGTTATAAATATAAGATACGCATTACAAAGCATTGTGTTTAATTATTTTGATTGAATTCATGAATCAATACAAAGATTATAGGTTAAAATATTGTATGTTGTTTCATTCAGGGTAGTGTATTTCGCTACAGTGTACCTGTGCACATAATTTTCGTCTTTGAAACTTGACTCTTTTAGCGACAACATAAAAACGACGGAATATTCTTTTAGTCTGAAATCAATTTGCATAGATATTACGCAGTTTGCGAGGGAGGGACTCATTTTTTACTTCTGGCGGGAACTGAATTACCATAAAATGATTATTGTCCTGCTATTCTTACGTAGGTCTTAGGATAAATCTTTTCTTCTACAAAGTACATAACGAAGGTAAGTCTCTAGAATTATGATGAAGAAAAAGACATTCTATTTATTATTATCATTTAACATAAGAATTGTGTTTGTAAGATTTACATGGCAAAATCGTTAAGAGATATTCTTAAAATGCTTGAATTAGTTTAAGGAAAACATTTTTAACATTTCTGATTAAAATTTAATTCAAAATTTTCCTTCTTGCTGGTAATTGTAACATTATAAAGATTTTTAGAACAAGAAGAACAGAAGATTTTACTGTGGTTATTAATATTGTTATCAGAGTTATATATATATATATATATATATATATATATATATATATATATATATATATATATATATATATATATATATATATATATATATATATATATATATAATGAAATAAATCCTCTTGTGTGTTTGATTTGAAAATGTTACAAACTTTTTAACGTAAAATAATCAGTATTTATAAGTTAATCCTATTAACTTATAAACACTGAAATTCATATACTTTTTATGAATTTTTTAAATTGGACAATTAAATATTATAACATTAGTAAAATAGTTAATTCTTAAAAAAATCTATTATTACATCTCATAAACTTAAACGAAATACAGCAACAAACATTCTAAAAACTCATTGAAGTCAATTGTATTAAATTCACTCTTAACAAAATAATTTTAGTGAAAATTCACAAATATTACCTAGCTTTTTACAATACAATTAATCTTTACTGTTAGTGTATGAATGTTAATTTTGATTTGATCAACAGTTTTAGTTGTAATTCCCAATATTTTTATTCGTAATAATTACAGTATTTTATAACTATAGATTATATATATATATATATATATACTATATAGACATAAAATACTGCAATATACATATATATATATATATATATATATATATATATATATATATATATATATATATATATATATATATATATATATATATATACAAATATCAAATATATATAATTTTTGTGTAAAATTATTATTTGCTTAAATTTATTTTGTGTACAGTAATTTTCCTGCCATTTTCCTCTCTATATTAATATTAAATCATATGTTTAAGCATGAATATTATCCGTTATGTTGTATCTGATAGAGTTTTGAATACGTTCAACTTAATTTTGATTATTGATTGCTTCGATACAGAAAAAAATCAATTATATGAAGCCGATTTTGCTTCATACAATTTTTAGTTACATCAAATGCAAAGAATATATTTATTTTTTCCTGATTATTATACTTTATATACTAAGTAAAGCCTAAAAATTAAGACAGTTTACAACGTGAAATCAGCATAGTAGTGCAAAGCTTAAGTAGAAATTGTGGAAAATGAATTCATGCAATAGTATTGCATAACAATAAGACTACAAATTCAGTTATCTGATTAGTTACATTTTATTCAATGAATGATGGAATATTAAGTATGTTTTACTATTGAGTTATCCATAAATGTTTTTTTTTTTAACTTAATGCATATATAAGAATTTTTATAGTGGTTTATTTTTCTTAGTAGAAATAAAAAGCAAGCCAATACTATATTCATAAATTATTAATCAATTTATTTAAAATTCGAGTTAAGCAGGCAAACCCGTTACTTAAACATATTCGTACATCTTTAAGACAATAATGTATGTATAAGTGAAATGGACGAGAAGACTATATAAAATTATCTGTCAGAGATTTAAAAATTTTTACAAAATGCAAACCAACTCCATAGAATTTTTTTCATTTCCTTTTGCCTAAAAATTCAATGACAAATGTCAACAGCTAAACAACGCATATAAAAAATTTAGCTTGGAGGGTTATTCTTAGAAAATCAATTCTATTTAGATCGACCGAATTCTTTGTATTAGTGCGAAAGCGGTAGTAAGCATTGCGTTTAAAATAAAATAAGGATATAAAATGACAAGTAGAAGTCAAAAATTAATTAATTATAAACATTAATAAATGTTTATAATTAATGAATAAAAATTATTTTTTAGCGTTTCAGAGAAAAATATTTCCAAAGTGGCTAGTATTTAATCAACAAATTCAAACATGTTCATTTTTGTTTTATTGATTTTAAAATTTAACATTAATTATATTAAATATTGTTTATGTATCTTTAATTTTATGCTGTAACGAATAAAATTATTTTTGAAAATGTAAAACTTCAGTTCAATTCAAAACAAAGTATTTAATAAAAACCACTTTGCCTGGCAAAGTGATTTCTATTTCAAGAATCATCTCATTTGAGATAATTCTATTAATACATAAAACTCAGTAACGAAATCCGAATATGCATTTGTCAAAAATGCAAGTTACTCGTTTTTTGCTTATAGTTTCACTATTTCAAAGATGTGATTTCCTAAAATCTTTTGATGTTTATTTTTAAGGAGAAATAATAATAGACACATAAAATGTTTGTCATTTTTCAACATAAATAACACAATTTATTGTACATAGTTGCCAATAAATTCGCAGAGTAAGAACATGTCTTCCAATGGCAAAACTGAATCTCGAACAGTTTTCCTTACATCTCATTAGCATCTTTAACACAAGTACCTTTAATGATTTTCGAAGGAAGTTTGTGGGCACATAAGACGGATAAATAGTTGGATACATGTATCGGAAAGTAATGACTTCCAATAGTAAAAGCTTCTTATAACTAAGCTTCTTCTGATACCATCTTATCTTAGCACAAGTAATGCAACTAAAAGAACCATATGACACCGTATTCGAGGATTACTCATTAAATTCTCATTAGGTTTAATGCGTGAAAATATCTATCAATATCTTATCGCGTATACTCTTTTTTTCCATTTGGAGGCCATTAATTTCGTTTCACTTCATTCTTAGAAGGTTATGAACTTTTAATCAACAATTTGGATGATAAGTAATTGATTTTTTTATGTTGTATCCTCATTTGGTTCTTTACTGGATATTTTAACCACGTTAAGAACATTATAATTTTAATATTTCATGCAAGTATTATTTTTATCAATAAGGAATGATAACAATTTCGCTTGAAGATTTTTCTTCAATTCGTGCTTATGATTTTGGATAATAATGCTCTAGTGTAGTCAAAATCACGCTGTGAAAAAGAACTACAGAGTATTTCCAAATTAATAAAAGAATCACCTTCATCGAATATCATCGAGTTAAATGTAGTCGAAATAACTAATTTTAAATATTGAATTTAAGGTAACTATGCAATAAATTTAAGTTCAATATTCTTTGGATTATTTTTTAGAACACACCCTGACCATCAAAAAGCAACAACATAAACGATATTATTGCTAGATGAAAAATATTTTACTTCATGGTCGCATATCAAAATAATGATAGCAATAAACAACAAATATGCTATTTAAACTTTGATTTCTTTTCCTTAAAATTATCTATTTATCGATATGAAATATATTTAGCTATTTATAATAAATTTAATGTACATTATTTTTATGAGCATTATTTTTATTTCCTTTAAAGAAATTTTTCAAAAGTATTTAATGAATTATAATTTTAGAAAATAATTCCTTTTCTGAAATACTTTTTTGTAAAATATTTTACTTGGAATACATATTTATTATAATTTTACTATCCCGAATTGAAATTATGCATCATTGAGATTTTTTCTCTGTTTTCTAAATAAAATCTCTGATTTAAATTTTGCAGAAATTCCATGAAATGCCATATAAAATTTTTATATAAGTTAAGAAAGTAATTTCATAAAATTTTTATGAATTTAATTTTTTTAAATGATTTTTGACACTTTCATCATATTTTCATATCTTAAATAAATACACGTAAACCAATATTGAAATAAATAATGTTAGAATTAAAAAAGGAAAGTGTTAAAATTTGTTTTCTTAAAAAACTTATGATAATATAAATTTATACTTTAGATAATACAAAAATATACTTTTATTATTAACTTTAACTGATATTTTATCAGACAGCACATAATTTTGAAATAGTTTAAAACAACAGTTTTCCTTTTTTTTTCTGCGTTAAAGGGTTAAAATTTTCTAAGATCTTTTAAGTATTTAATAAAAATGTTTGAAAAACAATGTAAGACAAAATTAATCTTAAGGATAAAAAATACACAAATTAAAACTTGAATTTTTCAATACTTTCAAGATAGAGTGTTATTAAGGACTTTGCGAATAACTGAGTATTAAAATAAAAGAATATTATGTAAATGTTTTGTGTTATAGTGTAATTGATTGGATTAAAAATAATGAAAATTATAAAAATAAGCTGATATATATGATTTTTCAGTAAAAACTAAAATTATTTCATTAAATAAATTGTTATATAATGCACGGTTACAACGATTTTAACTGTTCAGAATTAAATGGGGCAGAAGTGATCGCACTTCATATAGCTAGTTGGTGTTCCATCCTAGCCCGAAAAGATTGCCTTAATAATTTAGAAGCAGAGATCAATCAAAATACTCCAAATCTACCAACCCCTGAGGTATCAATTCACATAGAAGATATTGCAACTAGGAAATATTTTACGTGTCCATCCATCATTAGTAAATAGGACAATTTTTGATTGGGCTGGGATTCGAAATAATTATTTTCTAATGAAAACGAATGGTCTAATCAATTAGGCCACCACTAACTCTTAGTAAATTTGTTCATTTCATTTAATTTTACACAAAATTGCAACTTTTCAAAAATAAAATATCCCCATTTAATTATTAATTTGTTTACGTTGATTAAGTAATTAAATTGTTCACGTTATAATATATGTTTATAACATTTATATACATCCAAAGTATTTTACTAATTATTATTATAATATTAATATTTTTTTTATAAATACAGTCGATTGTATTACTATTTTAACGATAGAATTAGAAGTTGAAATTAAGAACTATTTTCTAAAATACAATATTTTAATTTTCAGTAATATTATCTTTAGAATATTAAAATCTATTATAATGAGATTGGTATTTTTAATATTTTGAAATTTAATAAAACTTGAGATTTAAAATTTATTTTACAGTATCTATAGTGTGATCACACTATAAACATATCATTTGGTGTATTTGTTTTTATTTCAAAGTACTGCAGAAATTATCTGGATGCTAGATATTTTTCTTAAGGATTAAAAGCTGTATACAGAAAAAGAAATTACTTATGATGTATCAAACGAATAATTTATGGCGCAATTTTAATTTCCGAGAAATTTTTCATGATGAATGATTTTTATTCATTGGTATTCTTATCAAACTGATCATTAAAATTGAAAAATTCATATACTAAAAAGATTTGTTTAATTTCTTACTTAAATGATTATAAATTAATAAATTTATGTTCTCAAAAATTATCGCTTTCATTTTTATAATTGTGGTATGAAAAATTGCAAACATTGTAAAACTTTTTAACATGATCTATTAGGATATCAATAAGTAATAATACCATAAATGAGGCAAACAGCACTGCATTATCACATATTTCTAATCACATTATCACATATGTAAAATTTAAAACAATTACTTGAACGTTTCTTCAAAGCAGAATTAAGGATAAAAATTAAATATTTTAATTAAGATGTTTTGCTTTTCATTTACACATCATTTTATATTGTTCTAGAATAACATAGTTGCTTATGCCGTAGAAAATCATAATATGTCAATTAACTGCTGTATTAAATTATAAATATACAATCCGAAATAAGTATATTTAAATTCAAAGGACATAAAACATTTTAAAGTTGGTAAGCAACCTATCTAATGAAATTAATTCATATATTAATTCTAAATTTTCAAAAACTAAGTTAATTTGCAAAATAAACATTTCTTAAAAGCTTTGAAATGAATTTCTTATTAATTGATATTATTTATTTTCTTTCTTTATTATATAAATTTTAATGCAAAATTTTAAGATATAGTTTATATAAAAACTAGCTATTTACTTACACACATATCAAAGAAAAAATTTGAACAGTTCTGTCTTAAACAATTGAAAAATTGTTTCATTTTATATAACTTATGGAAATGTTGTTTAGAGTTTTATAATTTTAATGAAATTATTTTTTCTTATTTTCTGAATCACGTGGAATATTTTTTATTTATGATCATGAATTGAGCTCAAATGTGCTATTAATTTACTCTATTTGGTAATTTTACCCAATAAAAATATTAAGAATACACGAATCAAAAGGTACCATTGCATTTCTTAAGTATTTTTTTTTCAACGAATGCTGATTTCAAACTTGAAAAGCAAAACTTTTAAGTTTCTGCTGAGCTAGGAAACTGATATGATCCATTATATGTCACACGAAAGTTATTGTATTGGATATGTTTTTGGTACATACTTGACATTGTTTTGAAAGAAGGGTATTTCTGAGGTTAGTAATTAATTTTTTTGTCATAATTTAACATTGTACGTCGTCAACATTAGAATACCAGTATCCCTTGTAATTAAATCAAAATTTATTAGTGAAACTTTTTCAACCGAAAAGATTATTTCTCTTCAAGTATAAACTTATTTCTATTAAAATATGTACAGTTTTAAATGTTTGTTTTTAAATTGTTACATTTTACTTTTTTCGTTATAACTCTGAAATAATTAGAGATAGAGTTGTTTTTTTTGTACTTTCTATAATTGTTTTATTTTCTATAGCTTCTAGCTATAATATATATGAGCTACTGCATCACATGTACATGCAGTGAGACGATAATAATATAGAATAATGTAATTAGATGTGTTATGTAAAACACGTACTCTGTCATCGGCTTGAACCAAAAAGAATCTCCATCCATTACTCCAAACCTTATTGCTCCACATCTCTATAATTGCTTGACAATATTTCTTAGCCAATGCTTATCAGTGCCCTATAGTTCATTTAGCAGAAGAAACTCTATAAGAACGATGACTATAGCACCATATTGAGAAGAGATGGTTTTATATGGTTTATACTTTGATGTGCGGTAAATTGAAAGGTGAGCTGTTACACTGTTGTTGTTGTGGCTTAACCTCAAAATGTTTGATAAAGTCAGACAAGGTCCATCAGACCGATGACCCTAAGGAAACTGAAGACCAGAAAGGAGGATGAGTATATATCCTCTCTGGAAAGAGCTACCTTCAGATATATGAGCTACCTTCACATATCTTTGATCATTCTTATACTGCTTTTTGCAGCGATTGATCTTGAAAGGGATGGTTTTTCCGGGATGGATTTTAGGAGGGCACTGATGGCTACGCACAACTATTCAAAGGATGTACTGTGAGTAACCACGTACTCACAATACATCCTTTAAATAGTTGTATGAGAAATTCAAAGTGTCTTTCCTACATCTTGAAAGAAGTGAGTCATTCGCTGGGCACCGAAAATTGGGTTACTATCAAATACATTTAGATCCACCCTCTTATCCTTTTTTCGTTTGGATGCTGTCATACCGTGGGCAGCACTTTTATCTTATCAAACAGCTGATATTGCCATTTTAAATTTTGATACAACAGCTGATTTCTAGACTTCCGTACACCTAAAATTTGCATAACGCTTCTTTTGCTAAGTTTAATTGCTGTTCAGTATATTCAAAGTTCTTTCAATATAACACTGAAGCCTGATTTTAAGAATGCACTTAAGGGTTTGCTAAACTAAAATATTAATCAAATTACATTTACTCGCAAATCTTTTTATTATCAACAGAAATATGCTTTTATTTCTTACTCATGTGTCATGTTATGATCAGTATTTAAGCATGAGTATCCAAATATATCAGGGTATCAAATATATCAGAGTATCAAATGTAAGAGTAAGAAAATAAGTCTTTGATGTTAGATTTTATGTTATAATTCCAATTCATTTTCATTCCTAAAAATTATTTAAAAGAAATAATTTTAATAATCTTCTTAAAGTATACTTTGTTAAGGCGTTTTAACCATACCTGCTTTATCACTTTCAAATTTTGGTATTGAATCTCAATGAGAGAATTTTGGCTATACAAAAGTTCTTCAATTTCTTTAAAAAGCAGTTTTCAATTCAATTAAAGATTTACATTGTTTTTAACCGTTATGTATGTTTTAAAAGAATTGCTTAAAGCTTTTCCAATACCACAATTCTGGTTTCTCCTTGGCTATGATAATATTTGTATCATGCTGATAATTCTGTGAATCTATCCAAGTAGAAATCATAATATCGGTCTACATGACATGTTTTGTTATTCAGCTAAATTTTTTTTATAAAAGTGACGTTATTGGTTAACAAATTATCGCCGAATATAAGCATCTTATACAAGAAACAATAACAATCCTCATTTCATATAAAATCTAGAGATTAATCCGCAGTTCCTTGTTTTGTCGTTGTCTTGTGCCAACTAGGCTGGCAAAATGGGGTGCGCTGCTCCACTTTTCTAACTAAACCGTAATTCGTTGTGGAGTCCGAATTCCTCAGTGCAAACATGCCATAGGTACACGTTGATAGGGTAGGCAACCATTCGCAACCCATTCATACAAGGAAAAGACAAAAACTGGAGAGAGAGATAGTACATTCATGCCTGAACCTGGATTTAAACCTAGGACCTCCCTATCTGTAGTTAGGTGGGTAAGGAGTGGCACAGTGTGGGTGGCTGCTCTTTGTTCTTTGTTTTAGACAGAAGAAATAATTATTTTTTTATATTTGAATCTAGGAAAATGCTATTTTTAAAAGTCCTGTTGAATAATACAGGATTAGCATATATGAACCATTCATTTCGAAAATGGTATATTTTTAAAAATATTACTTTTATGCACATGAAAGATTATTAAAAGAACAAAAAAACTATCAGGCTTATACTTCCTTTACAAATACTCTTTATGTGCCACTTTGGCACATTCGAAACGATAATGAACTTTTTCCATGCATCTTTGTAGCAAACAACAAGTGCCCTTGAAAAGCTGATGCCACCACAAAATGCTCTATTTATGCAACAGTATTTTTTCGATTCTTTCTTTTGAAAGCCATTTCTTGGTATAGCATACAAGCAAATAGCATATTTAAGGCTACAATTTTTTTTCTTTTTCACCATTGTCAGCCTGTACTAACTCTTCGTACAATCTCACCTGATCGGAAAGATAATAAACTTATTTTCTGCTTCTAGTAATATGCAATACAAATTTAGTGGGTTTGTATTTCTCTTTATACAGCTCTCATATGCGTACGAGTAAATGTTTTAGAAAATATAGCCTCTTCAAAATGAGTAATTCATGTTATATATATATATATATATATATATATATATATATATATATATATATATATATATATATATATATATATATATATATATACAGGGATTCAGGAGATAAATATATGCAGATAAAAGTTTAAATTTGGGAAATAGCTTTCACACACAAACACAATCTTCATATTGATTATGACATGCAAAATCAAGAAATATGTTACCGATGCATTTTCCTAAATATTAGTAACACCTCATTAGCTATCCGAAATTTTAATCGAATTTGTGTTGTAAAATTCCTCCTATTGCTCCCCCTACGCACACACGCTCCGAAATCGAACGTTAAAAGAAGGGAAAAAATTTCTTGGAAGAGATAATTCACGAGCAAAATGCCGTTCTCGAGTGTTATAAATGAGTTCACTATTGGTACGTCAACCGCATACCCTTTCGATAACAAAAACATATCCCACCACTGTCTTTTCCATCAATCACCCACACTGCTGATGATGATCATCATCGTCTCAGTCATTTTCCATTTTCCCATCTTCCATCCACCCACTCATAGATACCTGTTCATTGGGGAAAAATGCGCTGAAAAGTGATATGTGGGATTAAAACGTGTCGTACGTTACAAATCCTCGGAAATTCGTTAGAATATACTTTGTTCCATTTTTACCAATGATTAATGATTTGAATGTCGCCATTTATTTTTCAACGACCATTAAAGATTTTAGCATCCATATCGCTTTCCTTGAAAATATGAAACGAAATTTGAGTTGTTACGAATTTCGCTTAGGAATAAACAAGCTTGAAACGCAATAAAAATTTACAGCGTAATGGAATTTTATTTAACACCAAAATGTTCTAATTTTCTGCTTTTTTTAAAGGGGTATTAAAATGTCTATTTAGCAATTAATTTTATAGTATTTTAAAATTAAATATTAACTTTTACTAATTAATATAAACAATTAATATGTATATTATGCTACTACTATTCTTAATTCTTTCACTAATGTTTTCCTTAAACAATCAGTAATCAAAACGTACTACAATTTCTCTTATTTTTCTTTTATAAAAATCTATCTCTGCATTTATAAAAAAAGTAATTTTCTTACAAATACAAAGATATTTCCATTTTAATAAATTTGGATGAGACATGGCGGGGTTATGTAAGCTGCTTTCTACAAGAGCTGATCAACAATTTAACTTTCCATAATATGAAATACTAGTTTTAACAACAAATTCATTATCACGAGCCGGTAAAATTATTTAATCAGCAAAAATTGTATTCAAAATTTTTATGTTTATGTATTTTTTAACTAAAACAATAGTTTTTATTGCCACCATGGTTTACGATGTGGCTGTATTTTCATCTTGTATGGTCTTTAATTCGATTGCAATTAATGTTAAATAATGGAGATGGAGATTTTTCTTTGTTTTCTGCCTGTGTATATCTGTTATGATGGATCCTTTAAGATTTTCTAGGTTTTCTTAATAGTGACACGAGACAAAACTCATCATCTATAAAATCAGAAGAAACAATATATGAATGCTATAGAACTTTACAAGCATTTTCAAAATTATGTTCTTCAACTACTGTCTGTTAAATTTATGTTAAATGTATCTCCATTTGTCCTTAATAATTATATTTTTAACTTTTAAAAATAAATTTATCAGAAATTTTGAACTTTAATACTCTATTACAAGGAAAATGATTTTAAAACATATTTCTGGGGGAAAAAACTTCAATGATGGCTTAATTTACATCATTAAAATAATTTTTTATATGATTATTATTTTAAAAAAATTGATGTATTTACCTAAATTTGTATTATGCAAACTAAAAAATATTCACAGAAAGGTTTTAAGTTTATCTTTCTTGGGTTGCAAAATAGCATTACTTCCTCGGCTGCTTGTATCATCCAGAAAATTTAGGAACACAAGTTACTTATAAATTTCAAAAGCTTATAAGAAATACATCTTGTATTTGTAAAAAATTCGATCAAAAAAATTTTTGTATTTATTTTTCAAAATTGTAAAAAATTTTTATTACATGAAATTTTATGTTTTTCTTTTCAACAAACGTTTAAAAAGCTAAGGAAATATTTTATACTAATATTTTATAAAAAATTATTTTATAAGATAAAATATCAATATTTATAAGCATAGATTTTAAGAAAAGTAATTAAAAATTAAAAAAATCATAAATTTCATTTAATATTAAGAAATTAGGATAATAAACTACAGTCAAAAATCATAGAGGAAATTAATTTCAACTATAAAATAATACGTATGTTGATTTAATGGTAAATACATTAAATTACATCAGGTATATTTGAAGTTTCTGGAATTTCCTTTGTATAATATTAACTATGCATTTCTTTAATTAAGATGACATTTCAATGCATAATGGACAATTTGGATTAATTGCAATGAAAACTATGAGAATTTTGTTAACATTTTGTTTAACTTTATTATTAAAATTTAAATTATTGATTTTACTATATTAACTTAATAATGCGTAATGTAAAACCTTCGTGAAATTATTGAACTTTATATGCACTGAAGTGTTACTTTTTATTCAAAAAAGTTTAACGTGTTGCATTTTATATGTCAATTTGTTAATTTTCAGTTAATTCTGACTCATTATCACTGTCCATATTTTCCTTTTTAGAAAATATACTTTATTACAATCTCATTGTACGACCATTTTTAAATACGTTACTGATATGAGTATATATATATATATATATATATATATATATATATATATATATATATATATATATATATATATATATATATATATATATATATATATATATATATATATATATATATATATATATAATCATTAAAATAAAAGCGGTAATTATTGCTTTTATGTTAAAACTTTCAATTCTTGACGAATTCTTACAAGCACAACGAATGCTATTAGTTAAATAAGCTCATTCAGTAGATCACCCAACTTTATTACCTGATATATTTATTTGAATATTTATAAAACATCTTCTAAATATACATAAATCTAGAAATTTTCCTACATACATAAAAGATTCCGAGATTATGCTTTATACGCATGAAATAATCCAAGCTGAATTTGTAATAACATGTATGATGGGGTCGCATCATTAAAGTTTTCAGCGATGAAAATTTACACACCTTTGATCAGTATATCTAAATTTCTGCAGAGTGATAAGTGTCTAAATAAATCGATTGACTCACGTCCAAGTTTTGGCAAAGTTAGAATTTATTACCCTCGAACCGGAGCCATTCCCATAAGGGCGAGGTCACGGTTGACGGACACTTCAAGTTTCAGCTCATCAGTTATTATTACTGAATCTCTTCGTCCTCATCAATTGATGATGGATACCGACAACCAGGCAACTATCGGCGGAGAAACGTCTCAACAACTTTGCTGCATCGTTTCAGAAACATCAGATTTCCAATTCCTCCTTCAATAAAAGGAAATGGTGATTGGATGACTCATCCACCGCATCAAATGGTGACTGTCTCTCGACGACCATTATAATGATAAGGACACAATGGTAATACTTACGTATTAGAGACTATGTGGTCTTATAGTTTACTAAGAATTAACTATAAAAAGTCTGTATATTATTTGCCAGTTCTGCAGTGCGATTTCAATGAATACTTTAAATAGTATCTCAAGTTGGGCAATATACATTATTTTAGGAACTTTTTCATATGATATGTATATTTATATATATATATCGATTCTCTGCATGAAACTCTACATTTGACTACTATGTTACGTAAAAATGATTAAAATATATTGGTTGTTACATAAACATACTGAAATTTTTTACCCTAAATTTCCTGTAGTTTTTTTAATTTTAAATTAATATACATGTTGGCAATTTATATTAGAATTATATAGAAATTAAAAATAAAAAATATAAATAAATCTTTTTATTTTCTAAATTAATTAATATTAATTATTATTTATTAATATCAATTAATAAGTAATTAAATTATTAATTAATAAATTAATTAAACTAAACAAATTAAAAATAAAGGTATAATTATAAATAAAAAATATATGAAAATATATAGATTGAAAAAATTAAAAAAACTAAAAATATAAATAAAAAAATTATATAAAAATAATTAAAAAAACATGTAAAGGTAAAAAAAACATAAAATAAGTATTATGTGATAAATTTTAAGGAATAAGTAAATTTTATAAACTGAGTTTCGTTAAAAATCATTCGATTTAATCTCTAAATTGTTTCGCATGAATTTTTTTAAATATGCTGAAGAAAAATCTTTTAAAATTGCAAAAAAATAAGAAATTTCCTCTGAAAGAAAAATCATAAAAAACTGCTTAATACAAGAATGCGAGAAGATTATTTGTTCTAAAAAAACTGAATAAAATGTCAAATAATGGCAAAAAATATCGAATAAAATATTTATGTTTCACATTTGATTTAAGAAAAAGTAAGTTTGACTATTGACAATTTTTGTGAAATTTATTAATCATTGATTAATTGTTGTTAAATTGTAAACAATGCAGAGTATTTCAAAACAATTTTTTTATTTTCTGTTAAAAGATTGCAAATGACTCTGAAATGAAGAACTTATGAAAATTTTTAATGTAACAGTTTGAAAAATAACTGAATGACGTTTAGTGGTTGTACTATATACTAAATACACACAATAAAACTTAAAGAACTCTAAAAATTATTCTCAAACACAAGAGCTCAATTACTATTAGCACTAAGATGGGTTTTGTATATTCTCAAGAAATGCATTATTTTCCTTTACAGTATACGAAAATTAATATACTTAATTTATGGAAAATGCCATATTGTGCTAGTAAATCAAAATTTGTATTTCAAATAAAATTAAGTACTTGTTTTATATTTTATTAGTTTAGTCATTGAAAACACAGATTCATAATTATATTTATGCATAAATGTAAATTCAATTACTTATTTAAAAGCATGGTAAATGAAAAATAATCATATCTAAGTTGTTTTATTAAATATAATACGCGAAAAGCTTCTTGCTAGGAGAAATATATGGTCTTAAAATTTGAACTCAGTCTTGAAGAATAAAGAAAAATAAAAATAAATAAAAAATGCGAGGAATAATTTCCATCAATGATGGATGTCTTGATGATTTTGTGGTAATATTCTTTCAGACTGAATGGAAAATACTGATTATTTGTGATTTAAAAGCTTGTGTTAACCGTGATTATTTATTCTTTCCCTTCAAGACTCAATGAGAAATAGAACGGTGTAACAGATTCGGATAATAAATTAAATCGCGTTATTTTTGTATCCATCTCACTAGGTTGGAATTTATTTTTGCTATTTTGGTAACGATAAATCTTTCACCTACGCCACGACATGAAATTGGAATATATATCAAACACATTTTTCACTGAGAACTCACTACTACGCATCAGGGGCTGATCACAAAATGCCATAAGATCTGCGAGTTTTAATGAAAAATTAATATTAATCAATGTTTTCTTAAATAGTTATTATAAAGCAAAAAGAAATAATTAAAATTCATTTTGTTTACTGAGAGTTTCTTCAATTACCTTATTATAGCAAGTTGTTGCCTGGAAAATTACTTAAGAATGTTTTTATAATAGTTTACAATTGCATATTACTTTCTTATTACGAATAAAATTCAAACATTCATTTTTCAGTTTATTTAAAATTTACCTTAATTATTACTGTTAAGGTAATCATACCTTATATTAGACATCAGTATGTTGAGGAATTTAATTTAGAATGTTGGCGGTATTTTCTTCATCGAATTAAAAATCTTCATATTCACATAGATTAAGTGAGTTTAATGACTTGTGTGTGGAAAATTTCAAGAAATGTGGAAAACTGAAGATGAGCAAGTTAGTTCAGATATTGTGTCTTCTACTTTATCGTATTTAGAACTACATCGTATGATACTGATTGACACCTCAGGATGGATAACACTGCATTTGGATGTTGCTGTTAGGCATATCCTACTGACAGTATTTTGCTTTCCGAGGAGATTTCTGTGTTGCTACATGACATATTCATATTTTACAAATTAGGAAATATGAAAGCTATCAAGTACTACTCTTAAATCAAGAAAAATAAACACTTTGTCGCAAAGAAAACTATATGCACTTAAAAGAAAATGAGCTACTATCATGAAATTGGGTAGGCAAGTAATCTGGTACGAGATTTGCAAATGATTAAAATTTTAAAACTAATGCGACGAGAGAAAGTACACTATGCACACATGAGGTGCACAAATGGGAGAGTTTAAAAGAATGATTGTTCTCGCCATAGGGTTATTTCAACAAATCAATAGAATTAGACGGATAACTGTCTCCGATTAGGTCTCCAAGGTGATCGAGATAACTTGGTGACGTAATAAGCGACAGCGCAAACAATTGTCGGACTTACAGAGTTGGAGGTATAGTAAGCCTCAAAGATGCAGGACAATTAAACAGGTTTATCGACCACTATATCATATGGTTATGGACAATAGCACACCAGGGAAGAACAACTAACAAAATAATTCCAAAAGTCTCCGAGGCACACCTACTGGATAACCCGTATGTAAATTACTTCGTAACAGATCATGGTCCATTCAGAACTTACTTTAAAAAAATAAATGGAACATCTTCATCTCTCTGTCTCTGTGGCAAAGAAGGTAATACTTTCCACTACATTACAGAATGCAGCTACACCGCACAGTATCATCTCAAATGCCCTCAAAACCTTTATTACACCGATTTTCTTTGATTCTGTCTTCGTTCAGCTCACCACAAGAAAAAATTAACACTAATCGCTAAGCTCCTCACAGAAAAAGGTTTTGATCTGTGCAAGGACAGGAATCCTCCTTCTATCAGCTCGCCAGACGATTCATCAGACTCAGACTTTTAACTTCCTAAGTTTAAGCAAACTTGAACTTTTAGTTAGAGACTTCAAAATTGAAATGTCTGTTTTTTCCCTACCAATCACAGAATCAAGGACTTTGCAGCCACACAATAGTTTCATTCTTCATTTGTATATAACTTTTCATTGTCTCATTTACTTATACTTTTTAAAAAATTCCTATCTTTAAATATTTTTTTTTAATTTCAATCATTCATCCTTATGTTGTCATCCCTGCCTGATATAGAACTGTAATGTTTTGGATACTGCGAGACCCAATATAAGGCTTCAAGGCACCACCATTGTAAATCCTTCATTTTCAACAGCATACTAGGTGACGGCACAGTTTGGGGACAACCTTTTAACCCCTGGAAGGTGCTGCTTGCTCACGATGGTGATGAGTGGACTAAACCTGATAACCGATTGGTACAGAACGGGGTTCACTCCCATCTCTTATGTATGTACATCATATGGTTGTCGCTCGGTGCTGGCAACAATGGATCATGAAAGGGATAATATACAACCGCGGAAGTCCCTGAAACACAAATGCGTGCCAGAATCACGAAATCATAAAAGTGGCTACATTCTTATCTATAACGTCACTGGAATCGGTTGATGGCATTTACCACCTTTCAAACACCCTTAATTAAAAGCTGCTGTAATTCATTATACTTTTCACAGAATTTTGATTTCTTATAGAATTTTTTCATTGATAATAGGTTCTATTTTCATGCTAGAAGGTAAGAAACCTAGGAATATCTCAAATACCTATCCCAATTAAAATGCGTGTCTAAAACAGAAATGCAACATACACCTTCTACTATATATCAGTAATTGCAGAATTATCTGAAACTTTTTATTCCTAAAAGAAAAAGCTCAACCACTGAGCTACAGAGAAAAAACAGCTTTTTATACTAATGTATATTTCTTTCAGATAATCATAAATGAATCCACCAGAAATTAATTACTTCTCTCCAAATTATCGTTTAATGTTAAGTGCTTAAAACTCTTCCATGTGATCAGTAAAAAATTTTGAGAAAAGTGATCAAGTCAGAGGTTGGCTAGATTACATCTTCATAGATTAGGAATGGCTGAATCAGTGGATGCGCACAATGATCGAACAATCATCTCTAATACAGAAAGTTTTAATATAAATGATGCATTTTTATTTCCATAATGAACTTTACACTCAGTTAGTGAAATAATTTATAAAAAAGTAAGCAACCTTTACAACAGTTGAATTTTGTTATTAGCTAATAATGAAATTCCACTGCGACTGGAAATGGGTTCCCTCAGTTATACAACAGTCCAAACCTGTAAATTCTAAAACTGATAATTTAAAATTTGATTCCTATTTGTTATTTAAAAATAAAAGAAAATCTCTCTCTTTCTCAATTAAAAAATAAATAATGTTGTTGCACCAAATATTACCTAAAAATAATACAGGAATTAAGATTGTTAGTTCATGGATTTATTGTGAAATTTAAAATGCATTATTTAGTTCACTATGGTCATTTTCCAAATATTAGTTTTATGATGATTCATTGCATGAAGTCGAATTTCACATAAAGTTTCCACATGACTCAATGAAAAATTTTCTAGAAATAAATTAGCACATGTTTTAAAAGCTTACCCAAACCAGTCCAAATCAAATTGAATTTAAAATATTTGCGAAGATCTTGATTTTTCTTCTGCAGAAGCACAGTGTGGTTTCTTTGTGTAATTTCCTTGAAGTTTCTGTGATCTGTGGGAGAAAACATCATTTGGATTAAAAATACTAGCTTGTTTTTTTAACATTTAAACTTAGTATGGTTTATATATGAAATCTATTTGAATAGTTTGTGAAAAAACATGCAAATTAAATTTCATTAAATTAACAGTTGTGCTAGTTCTGGCACATTCTTTCTCGAGTACATTATGCTTTCTTCATAAAAACTCCTTAAGAGTTTAGTAGTTTTTCAAGTAGTTCTGATATACGTACTAATGAAAATGATTTAAATTTATAAAATTGTGATATCTTTAAGCATATTTTTATCCATAAAATAAAAATGTTTATTCAATAATAAATTATTTATAAGTTTATGTTTAATTTGTATCTTTAAATTAATTTATGCAGAATCATTAAAAATGCTTTAAAATTTATTTATTCCCTAAGAAAATATTTATTACGTTTTATTTATTTAAGATAGTTTTTTGAATTGTTAATATAATTTTTAATGAAAAAGGAAAAAAAAATCGTATATCATTCAGAGATTTAAAATATCAAAATTCAATAAGCATTTAGCAATTCAGTAAGAATAGAAGAAATTTGAAATTCTGTATAAATGGCCTTATAAGCGATATTCAAGAAAATGTTTTGACTGATGACAAATATTTTTCTTATAAGGATTTCAAATACTCAAAAATACGGATACAGCTTTAGAGAAGAATAACTGGCAATATTTTAAAAGCTAAGATTCCAGCAAATTCCCAGATGTCCTTCTTAATGATTGAGTGCTGCAAAAAAAGAAAAACGGGAAAGGAAATAACTCCAAAATGGACTCCGGGTTTTCCTTTTCCCGACATCTCAAAGAGTTCTTCACCTCATATGTCGGGAAAAAAGTACCCCGGCAAACAAAGTTGGGTACTATCTTATCTCCTCAAGCTTTAACTTCTCCCCAGCCGAAGTGTCATTTCCAAAGTTATTTGGAAAGCATTTCACGAACCGATGGGTGAACAGGTTTAGGACTCCAACCAGATATCGCTTCTATTTTTATTTTATTCCCTTTTTCCCGATTTTAAAGTCCCCTACTTCATATACTCAGTATTTCGATATAAAAACGCTTGTGCTGGTAACAAAAAAAAAAAAAAGATTATAATTGAAAAGAACCAATACCAGATGTTTGGCGAATTCGATTTATTAGAGTTAGCTCCCATTTTAGAGTTTTTTTCGCTTTCTTCTTTCCAAAAGAGTTAGTTTTATTGGAATGAAATATGACATTTCAGCTCAGGTGTGTTGGCTAAATTTTATCTTCTCATTTACGTATACACACAGCAAGCCTTATTTTATTATTGTCGAAACCAATAATGAAGAAAACACTGTGTTTTCAATTAATTCCATTTTCATTATCTATTTGTATTTAAAAACATAAGAATCAGGAATGTGTAACATTTGTAAATTTTGATGATATTATTTATATGATAAGAAATGCAAATGTGTTAAAAATTTTTGAAAACGCATATAGGAAAGGAAAATGTCATTCTCACAGCCTTCATAATTATTTTGTTTATTTACTGCAATTCTGTACAAATTTTATTATTGCCATATGTATATATAAACCAATACACAAACACACACACACACACATATATATATATATATATATATATATATATATATATATATATATATAAGTTCATAGCGTTTCTTCCAAAGACTTTAATTTAAGCAAAAAACAACAATTATATCAATAAGTTAATCAATTATATATTAGCCGATGCTGTTTACAATCGCTTCCCACCTCTCGACCAATTTGTTTTGATGCCGTTCCTCCAAAAATTCACCTGGTCTAGTGTCAAAGAAGTTGTTAAGCCAGTTTTTAAGGATCTCTTGGTGCACTGGGAAATGCTCGGGAAAAAATGCCACTGTCAGCAAGGAGTTCTATATTGCCCAGCTACACCGCGTGAATGAGGCTATTCAACTGAAAAGAACTGATCGACATGGTCAAACCATACTCCTTCACGACAACACCAGGCACCATGTTGCAGAAGTCGTCAAAGCCGCACTCCAAGAGCTCGAATGGGAGGTCCCTTAGCATCCGCCTTATTCTCCGGATCTTGCACCGACCGATTACCATCTTTTTCGCTCCTTGTCAACCATATGAAGAGTGTTACCTTCGATAACAAAGAGGTCCTTAAAAACTGGCTCAACAACCTTTTTGACACTAGATGAAGCGAATTTTGGCAGAACGGCATCAACAAATTAGTCGAGAGGTGGGATGAGGTTGTAAGCAGCAACAGAGAATATATAATTGATTATGTTGATATAAATATTGTTTTTTGCTTAAATAAAATATATATATATATATATATATATATATATATATATATATATATATATATATATATATATATATATATAAAATAGATAGATAGGTACAGGATGAGTAAAATTTTTTTGCAGAAAAAATTTGATGATAGTACCCCTATTTTCAGACAAGTAAGAATTACTATATTAATCGCAAAGTCTCAGTTCATTTTGAAAGCATTTTAAAGTAAAATCGTGAAGATTTAGACGTAGACAAGTCATTGCTATTGATGTCACTTTATATTTACGTATCTCATATCTTAACTAGTTTATCAAGCAGTTACCCTATTCAAATTTCTAGTGAGAAAAAGTAGCTGTTCGTTGGTGTAAGTTCCAGTCAAATCATGTGATATCTTTTAAAAATATGCATCAATGAATCAAAGTATTACCTAGATTTCTTTAATTTAGTTCCATACCGTATCCTAAGCATTTCCTTTAAATTACCGATGATGAACATTAGAGATCTTCATTAGTATCCTCTTAAAAAGGTTTTAAAGCAATGTACTTCAAAAATATTTACACAATACTATTAACATGAATACATTAAAATTATGAAATGCGTGAATATAGTATGCTTATTTCTATTTTATAATATTGTTATAGGTAAGTTTTTCAAAACTTATACCTGTAAGTCTAAGCGTATGCGAATGTATTTTAAAAGTTAAAAATTGAATATGGTAGCTTTATTACAATAAGTCTTTTTTAATGGTTTCTTTTCTTTTTTCGATTGTGATTAGAGATTTCATCAACAATTTTTTAATAACATCTTAGAAAGTTGCGTTTTCCATGATTGATAATATAGACAGTTGTGTCTCTTGTTGATGATGTCCTTGATACGCATATCAACATATTGCTAATCTTATCAGAAGAAACTGTTGCCAATGGCATTAATTTCTTCATTAATACAGTTAGCTCGTTCAACGTTATCTTCCCTACACATTATTTAAGTACAAGTCTTTTAGCCTGTAGTGCAACAATTCGTAATGTAAATATGCTCTTATTTGTCATACGATGTAATTCCACGATTGTGCAGTGTATACTTGAATATGCTAAATATATGCGGTATAATTTGGAATTGCATTAATGTGGTGGTACGTTTCAAATTCTCCAAATGTTAAGAATATTGTTTAACTCTCTTTTCCCAATGTTCTTTCTGACATGAATTTCAGGGGAATAATGTGCATAAAATGTTCCTAAGCTTCAGGATTTAATTAAAATAGCAATGTTAACATTTTATAATTTTATCATATTTAAAATATTCGTCATTGCGCAGTCGACAGGATTAAAACGTAAAACAACTGAAAGGCTCTTTTGTCTCTTTAACTAAAATTACCAGTGGTTCATTTTTCACAAGGAAATAAACCTGGAACTTTTCCAAACACTCATCCCGACAGTCATGTGTGAAGAAGGTAAAAGCCCTACTTATATATGTCACTGCTCAAGAGAGTCTGGAAAAAGAATCCTTGATCATTCTTTGTGAAGAACACTGTTTCATCACTAATTCATGGTGAGTCTTATGCATAAAAAATTAAAATATATTCTGAATTTTATCATTTCCATATTTCTGCTGGTGATGAGAAATAAAAATTCATATCACTCTGTTTACAAGTATAAGTATCTCTCTGTTCAATCAGCTTCCTTAAGTTCATTAAATTTTTCTGTATTTTCCCAACAACGCGTGTGTCTTATCAGCTGTTTCTGACAATAGCAACCTTTAATTTTCTCTCTTTTTTTCAATGATTTTAGAATTTACAACCCTTTTAAAGCTCTGTCAACCAAGACACTGCTCCGACATTAATCTGCAGTAAAGGATACTCCATGACGAAGTATTTGATGACGGTACTACAGCCTATAAGTCGTCTCTAGTACTTATGTATAGTTATTTTTATCGCTTGTTTAGGACGTCACCACAGGAGCTGAAGCGAAAACAGTTATGAAGCTGATGGGGTGACTAAAAACGAAAAAGAAGACGCACAAAGGTGTTTAACGGAGATAAGAAGTTTATGTGATCGTCTTTCCTTTTAAGAGAGAAGATTTTCAATCATAACTCTTTTAGCGTGAATTTACGACGTTAGTTTATGCATTTTGAATATTTTTAACTGAAAAATAGTTGTTTCTAATAAAATCCAGTGCTGCCTACATTTGATAAATGCATATTCTACATAACAGAAACACAGTTATTTTAACAAGCATTTCTGCAATTTCCGTTTAAATATCTGATTTAGTTAATTTGTCTTACTACTAAGGCAGCTTATAATAAATGTATTTTGAAAAATTTAGATAATAGTTTAAAGCTTTGATTTTTCATTTCAAAAACTGTTTCAGGAATTTTCTTTTTAATATTAACTATAGCTTTAAATATTTAAGACAAGTCAGAGATAAAAATGGTTTAAGGATTAAAATTATTAACACGCTCGTTATGGCTAATCCCTGTTATAATACCTAATCAGATACGTCAACTGTAATATTGATTTATGTTAAAAAGTAAAAATCTTGTAGGAAGAAGATATTATTTCAAATTTCTAACATACAGAAATGAGGGTTTTAATCATTAATTAAATCATATAGAAAAATAAATCGATTTTTTTAACTTGTTTTACAAAATATTTATATCTGTTTGGGAGGATGATACATGGAAGTATGTAGTCCTGAAATCTGTAAAAAGCATAACCGATCCCCATACAGTTAAAATTATTTAAAGTTATTAAATTAAACTTTTCAATTTTTTAGATAAAGCTGATGATTTCAATTTTACTAATTAAAAAAATTAATAAATATAATAGAACTAGAAAAGGCAACTAGGCAGCTGTTTTGATAGTATAATAAAAGGAAGTAAATATAATTTTGAAAATTTATTTTCGAAAGCATTGTTTTGAAATCAATATTTCTATATATCTATATATATATATTCAAAAGATGTCTAAAATTAGTAAATATCATGTGCTAGAAAAATAAGGATCATACCATCGGCAGGATGAATAAATAAACTATATAAATTTTGGAATATTTTCCATGACAAAATGTATTACCTTTTTTAATTTTTACGATATAATGCAGACTTTGATTTTCCTATTAATTTTATATGGTCGCAGACAGAAGAATCGATCTGGAATATTATATTTGAATATTTAATAAGAATTTTTAAATACTTAATATTTATCGATATCAGTAAACTATGCTGATCACAATTTAATTACAAAATATTTTTTTTTAACTCTGCTATTCCTATCATGAAAATTTACACACATTTTAATAAAAGGAATATTTTTTATTTAAAAATAAGCTATGAAAATGTTGTAGTTTCTTTATACTTTTAAAATTAATTTTAATAATGAATTATTCACTGTCATATTTCTTAAACATTAGAATGAAAATAATTTAATATTTGCAAATTCTATTCACAAGAGTATCATTACTAAGAATAAAAACAAAATAAAAACAGCTGACTTGTATTTATTTCATTTATAAAATATTAAAATGATTTTTTTAAAAAAAGTTTAATATTTTCGTCATTATTTTTTTATTAGTCAAGTATTTTTACAATATTTTTACGTCTGACAGCATATAACTAATAATTATGGTATTCATATATTTTGTTATGTAATTCCTACTTTAAAGAAACATGTCCTATCAATAAGAACTGATTTTCTGCAAAAAAAATTTTTTTATACAATCATTTAAGAAAAATTTCATTGGAAGAAGATTAAGTAGCATCGAGGAAATACTGTCTTTCAAGAGACATTTCACAGTTATAAGAACGATGCTTAGGTATATGATAACTTCTTGACTGGCAAAATTGAAAAATGCATGAGAATAAAACATAATATTTAGTAGAAACTAACTGCTTCCGTTAGTAATTAGGCAGATAAGTATGGTAATAATTATATAAATAAGTGGGGTGGGGCTATAGTTTATGTGCAAACGACTTAAGTATCGACAATTTAACAAAAACCTCGTACTTGGATTCATCATAACCTAGTGATGGATCACATTTTTCAAAATAGGTTCTGAGTTTAATCTCAACCTCTGTTGAACAAAGTGAGATAGGGAAGGGGGCGTTTCTTTTTTCTGCAAGCATACGATCAAGGGTAACTGCTTAGCAGCTGTCAGGGTTTCAGACATATTACAAATGAATACCTTCCACTGTCTGTAAAAATTCTGCCAAAATGCTGTAATTCGCGTTGAATATTAGAATGCCTTACAACATGATTTAATTATTAGATTATATACTACATGATATCTAAGAACTTGTACCTAACACAAATTGTGGTAATTGCTGTTAGATCACAAATATAGACATGAATTGTACATTACTGAAGTATATTGTAGTTGTTCTGAGTTTGTGTAACAGTTATATATGGTTTAAAGAATTACTATAGAACATCGTTTTGTTACATTTTTTGCAATTTAGGGGCATTTTTAGTCTCTATAATGGCTATCTCTCACTTTTTATTGAAAATATTAACACCCTTTGTTTTAAATAACTCTAGCTTTGCTAAATTATTTTTTCTTTTTTAATTGCATTCAAAAAAAGCATTCTGCATTACTCATATTATACAATTTTTAGAATGCATACATAATAAAAATGTCAATCTTATTCATGCTTAACATTTCCTAGTGGCTATAAAAATGTAAAAATTATGTAGTTTTCCGACATTAAGAAAACAAGTTGCATTTTTTTAATTACAAATAAACCTTGAATTTTTTTTCTGATTCTTAAATGTTTCCTTGTATTGAAAGTAAAAATTTTAAGAAAATGTTAAGAGAGAAAATACTTTACTTAAGTAATTTTTTTTCTCATTTTCAGTTTTGCTACAATTTTCTTTATTTTCTTAAAAATAATTATCTTTATTCTGCTAGATAATTTCGTTTTTTATTAATTCAAAACCCATAATAAAATGCTAAACTACCAAAATGAATCTATAGCTTTTATATATTTATTAGCAGTCCATCTTTAAAATTGCCAAGAGAATTTCTGAACTTCTGCTAAAAACTATTTTTTTTATCATTATAAGAAAAACATTTCAAAATTTCTAAAAAAAATCATTTTTTAGTTCTATAATAAAAATTTAGATTTATTATATTTTCTTTTATTATTTAATGACAGTGTGATGAAATGAACTCACTATGTCTTTTTGCTGATATTCATTAAGTGATAAACGCGATTTCAATAATTTAGAAATTTCTAGTCAATCATTTTTCAGTATGAAATTATCATAAATATATACAATAACCAATGTGATTCCGGAAAAAAGTTTATTTTATTTTACTTAATTTCACTTGAGAATATTATTACTGAAAAATTATACAGCATATGAAAAATAATTACATCAATTTAATCATTGTGAAACACCCTTGCGTAAAACTTTGTAAGACATAGGAAAAGAAATAAGAATTGTAATACATTTTTACTACTAATGTATAGGCAATATTTTCCTCTTATAATAATGATAATTAAGATTTTAAATAGAACATAAATATGATTTACTATATGTGCTTACAATTATTTCAAAGATTAATAATTGCAGAAAAAATAATTTACAGGAGTAAAAAAGGTAATTTAAAAAAAAATTGCACCATTGAAGAATTTTACAAAAGATTATGAAAAATTTGCTTTCGAATATTCATATTCTGCATTTGAAATAAGTTAATTTAAAATGGGGGAAACTTTTTTTATTTATTAGTAATATGGCAATCATCTTTAGCAGCTCAACCCACGTAAATGTAACTTCATGTGAAAGCTAAACGTAATTTTATCTAAAAGCTGTTGAGCAGTGGGTGATTGTCTGAGGAACTTTTATGCCAATTATCCAAGCATTTTTCTTATCCTTAATCTTAGTTTTTACAAAGGATGTACTCTATCAATGGATTTCTTCTAAGAGAAATTGTTGCTATCACTCTTTACACAGCCATGTCCATATTCTGTTGGTGTTTACCTGTATAAGCGCTATATGAAAGTGAGCTACGTTAATTTGAAAATTATAACATACAATTTTGTATTATTATTGAATTTACTATTTTACTTTGGTCAAGTTTAAATTGCATCATTGTTGCATAAAAAATTAGCAGAAAAGATATTTTTGCACTGGTTTAACTTTGTACAAATCTATCCTATCCAATAATATTTACAGAAATTAATTTTGGGTAAATAAGCCTTTATCAGTAAGTACTTTCTTTTCAAATGAAATTCTAATCATTATGACAATTGGCAATTATTTAAATAATTCTAAGATGTTAAATATTTGATTGTACTGAATCGGTTGAAATTTATGAGGTTCATGAGAAATGTTATTTTCCATGAGCAAATTCATGTTCATCGATTAACATTATTTTTTTACCTCTTAAATAGCGTATGAGTCAGCTTTTAATACTACTTTGCCATAATGTTAACAATTAGTATTCATTCCTAATTAATTAAAATTAAAATCCTAATTGATGTGAATCATTCAATTTATTTTTTATTCTTAAAAGCATGATCAATTTTTAAATAAATTACACAATATTTTCTACCTGAAAGTTATATTTCCTAAAATAAAAGTAACTAAAATGTATAATAATGTGATCTATTAACTTCATAAATACATTTATAACTTTTTTGAAACTCTAGTTAACACTTGCGTGAAAAATTACTTTTCTCTCTTTTTTTGATTTACACATTCTCTTCCATATCTGTCATGAGAATATACGTAAAGAGGATATTAATCAAGATGAATCCAACAGAGAATGTAAAACACAAAGATGATATAATTTAGGTAAAGGAAGTTATCGCTAGGATTAATTAATTTAATGCTAATGCATTCGTTTGCTTTTACTTTTTGAAGTAAAATTTGATATATTGTAGAACGTATTCAAATATCAGGAGCAAAAAGCAATAAATGTCCAAACATCAATTCTAAGAAATCTGCATCTAAAAAAACTGAAAATACATCTTCTACCTCCCATTATTTAACAGTAAAAAGAATTAAATTTAGAATCTTCCAATTTCAAGAACTCAATCCTTATAATAAGCCATAGGAAATCATTGATAAATTATTTTCGCACACATTTTAACAGTTCAAAGCATTATTTTTCATTTTGAAACCCTTTAAGGGATTTAGAATTAAAATATACTCATAATACACTTAGTTTCATTTCATAAATAACTATTCATTAAAATATGGCTAAGAAAATGTCTATTGCATTACATTGATTGAAGTCAAAAGACTATTTGTATACATTATAATCCCTAAGCGTACCATACAAAGGTTATTTCCTGAACAATTAAGACAAATGGGTGGTCTTAATGTTTTCACTTATTAGCGTGTCATTGAATAGAGTGTTCTAATTGGCCCAAATGGGACTGTCAGGAATGTTTGCTTAACGTGTTCAAGAGAATGAATGATCACTTCCCTTAGTGTTTAGTTGAACTGGTGCCCATAGTCAACTAACACTGATTTCCCTTTTGAACATTTGATCACAAAGTATGATGCAATAGGAATTTTAAACTAAAACTGGATAACCTGAATAACTGTTGTGAATAAACAATAAACTGAATAAAAATGAGCAATACTTTTCAATATTGGTACTATTGCAGAATTTTTAAAACAGTTTGAAGTAGCAGTTTATGTATGAAAACTAATTATTTGCTTCTTTTTATTAATCTCAAAGTATCTCCTGTTCATAATCAGCCACAGTTCACATAATTTGAATTATTGGTGGAGAATAGCAAATGACTACTTAATTTAATTGGACCTTTAAAAGAATACTATTTCTAGAGTGAATCAAAAATGATTAATCATTCTCAAATTGCCTGCATAAATATTACAAGTTATTTTATTTCTTCCAAGATAAATCCCCAATAGATAAGAAAAGAATTTGAAAGAAATTTAGAAGTGAGGATTTTTTTCATTTGGTTTCCTTACTAATTTTTTTTAAATAAATGATATCATCAATCAGAAAAAAATGATATTTTTTTCGCAATTTACTAATCTAGAAAGGAAACTCTTTGAATAACGTATTATTTTCGATTTTAAAAATGGTGATATTTGTTAAATTTTCTTTTACATCGTTTTTGAATATTATGGAAGAAAATTAAGGTTAAAATTTTTGAAAAGCTTCGTAAACTGGAATAAGACATCATAAAAGAAACAAGTTAAAAAAAGTTATGAAAACGTATCTTCAATTTAAAAGTCTAATTATTCATCCAAATTTTATTTATATTATGAGCAGTAAATTTTAATAGTATTTTTTAGAAATTTCTTTCTTATTTTAAATTAGCGCAAGTTTTGAATCTTAAGAACTTCATATTAACTGCATATCGCTTCTTTTATGTGTGTTTGTTTTATTGATGTAAATAAAGATTACAATTTCAAATCAAATTGAATAAAATATGATTTACTGCCAAATAATCCGCATATTAATAGAGATTCAAGATTTTAATATGTATTGTGTAATAGAGGAGTATATAATGCCTATATGAAATATGTGTGTAATGTATATTGAAATATTTCTAACAGAAAAATCTATTAATGTTACTTTAGATGAATTAAATTTGTAAGCTATGCAGTTTGGTGCAGATCTGAAAGAATTACTTGAGTTTGACTCAAGTTATTCTTTCAGATCTACGATTAAGGCAACACTTATTAACTATTGTGGTCAAATAAAAATTATTACAGGATTTCTCAGAATTTCTGACGAAGAGCAGTGGTTCTTTGTCCTGTTGAAAAAACTCCAGATTAGTGCATCATGAAAGACAATATAAATCGCCACAACTTATTCTTATCATATCACTCTACATTCGCATACAATTTTTTTATCGCTCAACATTCGATCCGACTGCGTATATCAGGGGTGGCCAAGCTCGTTGATAGTCCGAACCATTTTTCAAAATTTGAAATTTTTCACGAGCCGCAATTATATTCATATTTAAAAGGTAGGCAAAAAAGGTATTAAAAAAATTTTTTTTACGGAAACTATATTTATTGGAAACATGTAAATAAAAGTACAAAATATGTGTAATGCATCTAAATATTAAAAATTTAATACATTTATTTTACTTTTCTTGATAATGCTTTAAAACTTGGTGAATAATTGATGACAGCACTTCTCAGTAATTTTTTGAGATACTAGCTGATTAATACTAATTGGTGTTCGGATTTCATGAATTTTAAAGTGGAATAAAATGATTCACATAAGTACGTTGTTCTAAATATTGAAATAATTCGACAAGCAGCCTTTTTAATTTAGAAATCTTCGAGTCTGGCACAAATTTCCAAAATTCAGTAATCGACCTCGAATCATATTTTAATTGTAGAATTGATCTTGCATTTCTATTAATTCTAATTCTCCAGATGCTTTTTGAGTCATATAATTACATTGGAAATATAAAACTTACTTTAAATTAAGTTAATTTTGAATGTATTCAGAAAAAAATCAAGAGACGATTTAAAATATTTCAAGTCTTACTAAAGGTCATCAAAATTGACTTTGTTTATTTAACTTTGATTTTACAGAAGCAAGTTTATCTGATTTTAATTTGGAATTTTTTGGGTATTGATTAGAATATTGAGCATGATTGGTTTCATAATGCCTACATAAATTACTAGCTTAATAATTTTTCACAGAAGAATTATAATTAAAACATTGTTTTCTGTTATCGTCAAAAAAAATTCTCCTTCCTCTCATTATTAAAACTTCTATTTTCTATTTTGTATTTTGAATCAATGTCTTTTAATCAATTTTCTATCAATGTTTTTAAATAAACTGGAAATAAATAAAGAAATTTAGAAAAAAACAAATTTTGTGTTATTAAAATAATAACAACTCGTGTTATATACTGCGAAACAAATTATAGTTAACTTACAAAAAATTCCAGATTACAAATTATATCTGTAGCAAGAGTGTGTTTCAAATTGTTTCCTCCAGAGAATAATGTTAACTATTCATTGTAATAAAAGTTTACAAATTCAAAATCAGTCTGGAGTCGGTTCTTATTACGAGCGATTACATCACTGAATATGTTCGTCCGCACATTTTTCGATGAGTCATATCACTTTTAACTTGGACGGAAATGAAATTTGTTACAACATTGCACTTAGTGTTTCTATTTGTTGTCAATAATTTAAACGACATTTTGAAACACATACCGAACGATGATAAATTTTTAAAATATAATAACACAAAAATGAAAAAGGAACTCAGTTACATTTACCGAGAGCCACAATTATCCTTCAAAGACCCTCATGTGGCTCACTAGCCGCAGGCTGCCCCCCCCCCCTTTGCCTATATAATCACAAAATTAATAATTAAAATATTCTGAGACAAACATTTAATATTAATTGATTACTATTCAGTATTTTGCAAAGAGAGAATCTGGATTTATACTATATTAAAATCCATCAGCTATATGTTCTCTGTCTCAACTATCATTCTTATATCTAATTTTTTTCTTAAAGATAATAAATATCCTTTCTTATTTAATGTCATAATTTATAAATGATTAGTATTTTTCTGGTATTTCTATATTACATTCATAGCTAGATTATTTTTATTATTCTAAAATGTTGCTCATTGGGAAAGGAAATTTTTGTGCTAATTTAAAATGAATTTATTCCTTAAATTAGCATTAAGACATTTTTCTATGGTATTTACATACTTATCTTTGTCCTTTCTTTCTTATGTATTAATTTGTAAATTTAATTTACCATTGCTTCTAAGCCTTCATTTAAGTAATACGCGATATTATTTTAGAATAGTTCTTTTGTATTGCAAAGTTTTTATTTTAATATAATATTAATACGAAAATAATTGGCCCCCATTTTTCAAAATTACGCAAAATATTTATAAAAATGAACTTTTATAATGTTTTGTAAAAAATATTAATAATCATCATTTTAATTTTAGATGTGATTTAAATTAACAACCACTGACTAATGCAGACGATCAAATGTTCTGATCCACATAATATTATTTTTGTCGATACGGATATTTAAATAAATTCCAGCGATTGCTCTTCACGTTCAGAAATAGTATAAAAAATATTGTAACTTTCATTAGATTTTTATGGATTTTGAAGTAGTAAATAAGATAACACCAATAAAGAGGACATTTCTCTGAATGAAACAAAACAATTAAGATTAGAAGTATTGAAATCAATTCACTTCATTCTTTTACGTATAAAATGTTTATTAATATACTGAAAAAAGTCTTTAATTTTTAATAGTATCAAAACTCCACTCTTAATCGAATGTAAAGGACACAGTTTTCGCAAATGCCTTATATGGAAATTACAAATCCTTGAGGAGACGATATATAATTATTTGAAAACGACTGATCAGGATGTCTTCAGTTTTATTATTATTTTTTTTTATTTTTTTATTTTTTTTATTTATTTTTTTATATGTATTTTTGAATTGTGAAAATTAAAGCACATTATCAATCATAAGATAAAAAAAATTTTTGTGTCACTGCATTTAATGAATCCATTCTTATCAGACGATGAATTGTATCATTATCAAGATGATGAATTCATGAATGAAAATTTTTATCATCATCAAGATGATAAATTCATGGATGAGGAATTTTATCATTATCAAGATGATAGATTTGTAGATTATCAATTTTATCCTCCTTCATTGTCGAGCCAGTAGATGCTTAATCATGATTTTTGTAATCCATTTATTGCTCTTTCATTCTAATTCGTAAGTTCAGAAACCATACACTGATAAATTCTTTATTTTTTCTCAAAATTCTATAAAAACTAAGACTTTCTTTGTGAGCAAAAAGGACCATAGTACACAAAACTAATTTTAAGGAAAACTGTACTGTACAGTATTAGAAGTTTCAGAAGATTTTTATTAGAAATCTAAGCGAATTATTAACTAAATCAATAAAACAATATTATATTTACAACGTAATATGTTAAAGTACTTAAAAAGAAGGATTTTTTTATATGGAAAACACAAGAATACAGCTTAAAAATTATTTAACTGAGTTCTCCATTTTATTATCTTTCAGATTTTTTTTTATATTTGTTATCCTAAAACATTACTTCAATTTATTAATGAAAATAAATTTCAATTCAAAATTATAGCTACACAAACGTTATGAATTTTGACAAAAAAATTACTTTAAAATTTGAAAAAAATGTTATTAAATCTTTTAAGTAATGATTAAAATTTTCGATGTAGAGAGCACATTTTAATAGACATATTATTTATTATTTTAATATGTTTTATTAGTCTGTTCAATGTACCAATGTGTGAAGTGTAAATGTGCAAGATTTTACATAAGCTAACATAAGTTAAGATAGGGAAAAATCAAGATAGGATACGCATTCTTTTATAAATTCATTCCAGATCATGCACTGGCAAACATTTAATTCTAATACCATTTTTTCTGCTTCAGTTGCTTGTTTTCCTCCAACAAAGTTAAAACTTATGTAATTAAAGTATGTACTCTTTCACGACTTAAAATTCTGCTTCTTTAAAGAAAACTTTTCTAATTTTCGCGTAATTTAGTCTTAAAAGGGGCTAGCATCTCTCTTTCAAAATAAATATTTCTTGTAAAACATTTTTTTCTTATTATTTTACACGAAATAATATTATTTTTAGGAAATGCTGGAAGAAAAGAAACGACTTACATGTCGAAAAAAAGCATTCGAGCATTTTAATACTTCGCTTTTTTTTTTACAATTTCTTTGAGAAAAAAATTTAAATTCCATCAAAGAATTTTCTAACACATCGTGTCAAAAGAGCAAATTCAAAGGTAATTAAAATAGTTCATGCATGTGAGGCGAGAGAACCGTAAAGTTTTATCGAAACTAGCAGAGTGTGTGCTAATTTCTTTTTTTAAAAGTGAAGAATACGTTTTCTTAACACTTGGAACGCGTCGGAATTAAATCTTAATATTCTACTCAAACGCGTGAGATTGCAGTTCATGGCTTTCAGCTTCAACTTGACGCAAAGCTGTCACGTGTTCTCACAATCTGTTACCACAAATTCTTTTTTCGTTCCTTTCGAAGTGCAGTTTTCATTGAAGTTCTAAGGCATCGATACATCACATCGGAGAAAAGAGTTTATTAATTATATGTTTTAGCTTTATCAGCATAAATTTGCGAAGAGCTTAGTTGTTTTCTGCTTGACTGTGTGTGTGTGAAGCAGATCGGTTACGATAGTGAATTGATGATCGAAAAATAATGACAGAATTCCATCTTGTTCTCGAAAATTAAACTAAATTTAAAATACCCAGTTTGTGAATATTTTATCATTGTAACGTATTCAAAACATAAACTTTAAAATAAAATTATACAATATTAGCTCCGATAAGTTTTAATTAACTGAAAATTTTTAGAAATAGAAATTTTCATTTAAAATAAAATGCATGGAATGATTGATGAAAGTACATAAATTAAACTTCAATATATTATAAAATAAGTTCCAGTTCATACATATATAAATGATTAAAAATTGCATATCATGTTAAAAAGGATTTCAGTTTCTATTAAAAATCTATACTAGTATATAAAATGTAATCTATATAAATTAAATCTTATTCTGCTTGTCCAGACCGAACCATTGTCATGGGTATAATTGGGAACAATTCATGGAATGGAATGATTCTTATACCAGAATGATGATCTCTTGCTAATTAAAAGTAAAGCCTATGTTTCATTTAGAGATTCTGAATACAGCATTTATAATTAATTCAAAACATTGTTGACTTTCATTATAATTCATTGTAAAGTTGCTTACGTAACTAAACATAATTCCAGAAATCTGCTTGTAAAAGAATAAAGGTATTTACATCTTTTTCCCTCTTTTAAAATGTTATTCTTATGTAATTGCTATGGATATAGAAAATAATTCAATGCGGCATTGGATTCCTCTTTATTTTAGAGTCTAATAATGATATTTATTTTTAAAATAAAAAGTATCTACTATCTTTTATTTCTGATTTTTAAAATGTATTACTTTTGACCAAATAACGAACATGTTTCCAATTATTCTAAAATTCTAACGATGTTATTTAAATTATTATTATTTATTAATAACCCTCATTCTGGATGAATTTGGGCATTTATTTAATATGTAATTTATATGTTTTTTTTAATATTTTATGTATATATTTTGAATTAACTCCCAGTGTTAGCTCTATATAGACACTTAAATAATAACGTCATGAAAAGTAAAATTTTTCGGATTTGTTAAGCCTAAAAGTTTTTTTAAGGCACTTCTTTCCTCCTACTCTCTAGAAAGAGGTATTTGTGCCAATTTTATTACAAAATTTTCTTCTTTCGAAAAATGTTTTTTGTCAATCTAAACTAAATCCACAAATGATTTTCGTTATATCAAATAAGTTAATAACTTCAAAAAACAAATTTGTAACAGAGAATCAATGACGTATGTTTAGTAATTAATCAAAAAAAATCCCCTCATGTGCAACAATGGTTTATAAATGACCATAATTAAGTGTTATGTTCATTTATAAAATGTTGTACACGAAGATTATTATTGATTGCTATATTCTTTACTCTCTCTATTTCATTTATATATTTTCTTTAAATTTTCTAAATTACAATGACTTTTCTGGGTAATATTAAAGTTTGCATGATGCTAATTTCAGAATTTTTTTTTTGTTTTTGAAAAGTCATAAGAATAAACACACATTTCTCTTATAATCTCTCTTTTAGGTCAACAAATACAAAAGACATCCAAGGAAAAGTGTACGAAAAATATTTTCTAAAACTTAAATTCTCAGCGGATTTCGCATAATTTGTCTTAACATTGATATTTGAACTTCTTTATCATTGTTTTTTTTTAAATAAATATGTAAATATTTATAATTCTTTGATGGTCTGAACTTCAAGTTGAGTTCAAAGATGAATGCTTAACTTACTGGCTTGAAATTCTATCATTTGTTTCCCCTCCCACCAAGAGCGGGAATGTTTCTAGTGATTCAACTTTAAACAGGACGTTTCGATCTAATCTGTACTCCTGTTCTTAAATTGAATGCAAAGAGATGAAAAATCATAAATATTTAAAATGAAATATAAAAACTAGTTGTAAGTAACAATTGTATTGTGAATATCTATTTTATTTACAAAACACAATGTGAATTCAATAAACATTCGCAAAGACAGGAAACGTAGTAAGGTTTTTATTTGCATATTTATATTACAGACTTACGTGCAAAGAAACAAAGAAGTAGCTATTTAGCATTACCAAATAATAATAATTGTAAGATCACCATTTTAACAATATCAAACACCATATCTGTAGTTTTTAGAATCTTTAAAAAAAGTCCAATATCGTATTATTGTAACAGGAGTATTCAAATTATATATATATATATATATATATATATATATATATATATATATATATATATATATATATATATATATATATATATATATATATATATATATATATATATATATATATATATATATATATATATATATATATATATATATATATATATATATATATATATATATATATATATATATATATATATATATATATATATATATATATATATATATATATATATATATATATATATATATATATATATATATATATATATATATATATATATATATATATATATATATATATATATATATATATATATATATATATATATATATATATATATATATATATATATATATATATATATATATATATATATATATATATATATATATATATATATATATATATATATATATATATATATATATATATATATATATATATATATATATATATATATATATATATATATATATATATATATATATATATATATATATATATATATATATATATATATATATATATATATATATATATATATATATATATATATAATATATATATACATATATATATATATATATATATATATATATATATAATATATATATATATATATATATATATATATATATATATATATATATATATATATATATATATATATATATATATATATATATATATATATATATATATATATATATACATATATATGTATATATATATATATATATATATATATATACATATATGTATATATATATATATATATATATATATATATATATATATATATATATATATATACATATATATATATATATATATATATATATATATATATATATATATATATATATATATATATATATATATATATATATATATATATATATATATATATATATATATATATATATATATATATATATATATATATATATATATATATATATATATATATATATATATATATATATATAACTTTTAGCATGGTATCATCGCATGAACAGTACGGTTTTAAAAACCATATTAATAAAAACATACACTTTTATTAGAAAAAAGTGACAAAATCTTGCATTTTATTTATTATTGTCTATTTACCAAGAATTTTATTCCTTTAAATCCTCCTGATTCTTTAAATTTTAAAAGAGAGAGTATAAGTATAGAGTTTTAATATTTATTAATCGATTAAAACCTTTTCGAATATTGATGAATTTAAGAATAATATATAATTTTGTATTTGTTAAAATAAGTTAATATTCAAATTTTTATGTTGTCAGAATAATGTAAGATGATAAAGAAAATGCTTACGCAGTGTAAGAAAACAAGAAAATATTATATATGCCATGTACATAAGAAATTAATTTAATATCATTTCGAGATTAACGTTCTAACAATTAGGAATATATTATAAATTATATAGCTCTATTAACTAAAAGAAATTGTTTTTCAAACGAAATGGAAACTAGGGTAAAAAAATACCTATGATTAAGTTGAACTAATTTGTTAACGTAACAGAGTATCAAACCCAATTACATGAAACTAGTAAATAAGATCTCAGTCATTTCCACTATTCTCTTCTTTTTATCCGCGTAGATCTGCTCAAAATTCAAATGTTATACACTGAGCCAATGGAAAGATCAGAGCTTGAACACAAGATAGATGAACGAAAATTAAAAAAAACTTCGTCAACCTCTTCCTCATCAATCCTCATAATTAGGTTCCAAATTACCCTTTCCTTTAGTTCACTTCTCAGCTTTGTTATCGATGTAACTTTGCATCTGCATAATGAAATCCGCCGTAATTAAGATCCCACAGTAAGTATGTCGGCCCCAGCATTACTTACGCTTCTGAACACACAAAGGAAAATTCCTTGCATCTGCCAGCCCACTTGAATGTGCAAGTTTTTCTACTTGATTAAATAGGGGATTCTTTTTTTCCCTGCGAATGTGCTTCTGGGTTTGGTTTTTATTTACTTTGTTTCCATCATTACATTACTTTGTTGTGTAATGGTGGCAGTGTTTGACGAAGTCATGGACTTGTTTATTTCGGTGATACTATCACACTTTTAGATTTTTCTATGTAATTGCAAAAATCTTTATTAAAAAGAATAATGAAAAATCTAATATTTTTAAGGAAGTATTTTTCTATTTTGTTTCTAAACAGGATGATAAAGCAGTATTTATGATGAAAGAAATTACTAGAGGTTTTTCAATCTATGATGTTGGTTTTATATTCCTATATAATAATATGCATTCTTTTATTGATATGCATGCATAATTTTCGTCAAAAATGTTGCTGAATGAATATGATACTTATAGAGTTAATTCTGAATTTGCCAGCCCTTCAAATGATAATAAATCATAAGAGATATTTAAATTGTAATGTATATTGGAATTTGTACGTCGGAATCAAATTTGAACTAACTTCCAATAGAGAAATGTTTTCATAAAAATTTAAAATTAATAATATTAATTCTACAATAAAGGGAGTATTATATGAAATAAATCTAATTAAAAATTGTCTGTTAGCAAAAAATATGTGATGTACTATTAAGAATAAAATGAAATTAAATTTTGTAATTATGGTATTTTCACATTAATTTTTTACAAAGATACATTAATATAGGGGAAGAAAATTGTGTCTATGTAATATTTGTGCTTGTTAAACAGGAACATTGTGATATCAGTTCCTTTGCATTATTGCAGTCATCTCCTTATTTTTCTTATTGACGTTCTAATTGACTTAACATGAAAGAGTTCATTAGGATAGAATTTTTTCTGTCCTTTCTGGAAGTTATCGCAGGACAGAGCATCCATTCAAATCACCTTGCAGGCAAACACACAGACAGACCAATCTCAGTCTCGATATATTATTAATATAATATTAACGGAATTTCCCCTTTTATCAACAATAATCAGTGAAAAATATTGTCAAAACAAATGAATAAATATTAATAATTTTATAACAAAAGTAGAGAATATGTATAATGATAGACCTTAAATAACTTTTATACTGACCTCAAAATAACATTAAAAGTAAATTTTCCTCAAAAATTGAATTTTACATGGAATTAGCTCCATAAGAAGTTATAAATTTCAACATTAGATGATTTCTTTCGTGTTGACTTGTATTTCATTTTCTGCTGTGATTGAGCTACAAAGTTTGCTTATATCAAAAGGTGTATCTTCCTACACAACAACTCATGAATAGTCTAAATCTAGTTTTAACTGAATAATGTTGCAAGAAGTATTTTAGAAATTTTTAAATTTAAATATTTTATGCACTTATCTAGCAAACTGATTACCCATTGCTTTATAAAAGTTTATTGCAGATATATTTACGCCTGCACTTGATTCCATAAAACAAATTTTTCCCCCAAAATAAACACATAGTTATAATTTATTAAATAATTATTTTAATATTTTATTACTAGAATTAGTATCTAATTGTACTATCTTTATCACCCAAATTTAATCTTAACTTTTATTTTAAATTACCATCCACCAATAGCACATGGTTTATCACCTTCCCAGTAAAATATAAAAAAAAATAATTTAACAAGTTAGAAAAGTCTGATATAAATAATCTATGCATGAATTCAATGTGTGTGTGGGATAATAATATGTTACTGTTAAATTATGAAAAACTTAAAAATAAGAAGGTCAATATTACCACAAAATGCTTTGTAAATCGCGTTCTTTCGATAAAAATCTAAAAAAACACATATAAAAATGTGATGTTGATTTACACAAAAAATCCTATAAAACTCAAGGGACATATTTGGCAGTATGATTTATTATTTTTGCTGCATAATATAAAAAATATAATTGCGAAAGCTTCTTACTAAAGAGTGCCATTTTATGCTTTTATAACTCATTAGTTTCTAAATTCAATGGATATTAAATTCGGGAAAGAAAAACAAAAGTGAAAAGGATTGTTATGTAAAACCAAACTAACTTTTAACTCTGATAGAAACATGTAAAAAATAATACCGATATTTTTACTAGCCATATAATTTTTAATTGATTGGGGAAAACATCGTAAATCAAAATATGTAATTAATATACATAATTTTCTGATAAAATGAAAACTTGAATTTTTTTTTAGATTCCTCCTTATAATTCATTTTCATCAAAGTCATTAAAACACATATGAGTAAAATAAAATATATTACGGTACGGTATTTTGAACGCTTAAAAGGGTTTTCAAGTATTTTACATTCTGCATACAAACACTAAATTGTATAAAAATATTCGTAAGACGGTTAAATGGGTCACTTTGGAATTTTCAAGATCTATCCAGTGAGAAGTGGTAGAAAAATATTAATATGTTTAAGTTTAAAAATGCAAAATATTTTTTCATAGAAGATGATTTTTACTGCTATACTGCAATTAGCTTAGAGTTAAAATATTTCATGCAGAAATTTTTACTTTCTGTCTGAATTTTTTTCAGACAGTCAATAAAATTCATGGACTAAGAAAAATAGATTAGAAAAATTAATGAAGTAAAAATTCTTGAATTTCAAAATAAAAGGTCTTTTAACATAATAATGAAAAGACAAAATATATTGAATAAAATAAATTATGTCTTCATGTTCTTCAAAAATGCAAGGCTGATATAAGTCATCCAACTTGAAGGACAGAAGGCAGTCACAATTAATTGGTACACTACTAAATGTCTTCAAGGATTCTTCAAGAAGTAAATGTTAACGTTCTGTTTTTGCACTATGAGATCATTCAGCAAGATTGATATTTAAGTTCCTGGAAGAAAACATTTCAGAATGATAAAAGTCCACTCTTCTAACCTGATTCATTTATATGTTGACCATTTTGTAATCTGAGAAGGAATTTATGTAGCTATCATTTTCAGTCTAAGATAGATTGATATTGCTAAAAATAAATTTTTCCATTGATTCCAAAGTGGATAACTCGAGGTAGATAATTTGAATAATTCGCATTTGAAAGCATATTAATGATGGAGAAGACTACTTTATACACTCCTAAAATTCCTATTGTATCTAAATTTAAAAACCTTTTGTCAAACTATTCAAAGGGACTCTTACATTAGGCCTTTATATAAATATATAGAAATAGTTCCCGTTAATAAATATAAAAAAATTGGTTATGCATTAATTTTAAGGGTAAAAGATTTAATAAAAAAAGAAATTTTTGGTGCAGTAACTTTAACTCACATAGATAGAAAATAATTGGGATCAGAGATATATTTAAAATAGCGGAAAATATTGAAATATTTGTAAACTTTTTATCTAGACTGTTATATTGATATTTAATTTAAATAAAATTTGGCAACTGTATCAAATTAAAAAAGGAAGAAAATGTTATAAAAAATAGATTATTCAATAACTTCAATAGTTACCTGTAGAATAATTTCAGAAAGTTGATAATATTAAATGAAAATCCTAATGAATATAAATAGAATTTGCTTTGAGAGTTATGTTTACTTAAGCAAGAAACAATTTTAATGATGTTATAAGTGTGGCTTTATTAAAATAATTTAATAAAATATATTTATATTAAAATAATTTAATGTAAAAATCAAATTAATGATAATTAAAAATTTATTTAATACAAATAATTTCATAGTAAAACTAAGAAAAAACAATAAATGGATTTAAAAAATTTAGATAATAAGGATATTTTGTCTTATATTTATGTGTTATGTGTGAATTAATTGCGCAAGAGAAAACTAAATTGGGCCTGATTTCTTCGGAAACTACATTGTGAAATTAATTGCACCTATTAAGTAAAATCCTAAAAAATTCACTAATAACTTTTTTATTTAAATGTAATTTATAAGATCTAATCAACCATCCTATAATAATCAAGAAAATAAACAATTTTAAGTGTTGCATTAGAATTATATTCATCATGTTTGTGAACAAGTAACTCAACAAAACTCTTGGTTGCTTAACTACCACTTAAAGTAACTTACAATTAATTTCAAAAAGCTTAACAACTTTGTTGTGCCATCTATTTCCTGACAGAGCACTTTCACTAAAATGCACTGTTGGATCAATAATTAACGACACAGAGTCCAAGTAATATCCACTAGTATCAAAATGTGTATATATAATACATCGAATAATTTGAACGAGTTTCACGAAAGAAAATGTTATAGGTACAACTTTGTTAGTTACCATAGTACGAGTTTGAAGTTTAAAGTTCATAGGAATTTCAAAGCTGGTTTTAACACTTTCTAAGGAGAAGACAGTAAGCACTTAAATATATTTTGTGTGATTAGCATTTTATAAGTGCTTATTAGCATTTTATAAATGCTTAACATCTTTCTAACGGAATATATTTACATAAAATAATTCTTGTCTTATAATGAATGTTGTCTTTTAAATTAGCCACGTTTGTTCAATAACGGTTATATGTAAATGATTATTTTTAAACATTATGTAACTAAACAGTAATAAATTATTTTGATATTGTTTAGGATGATTACTAACAAGTGAATCGGTCAGATTGACTAAAAATTCAACTAAATTTTATACAATAATTTTATATAATATAATTATATATTCTATATATAATATAATTATAATTATATAAATTTTAAATACTTCTGTTTAAAAATAAACATATTTTGGTGATAATAATCATATTTTGGTGATAATTAAAATTTATTGTATTTTTAGCTCTTAAAAATCAGAATTGTATATAAAATAGTAATATAATGATATTAGTATTACATAAGACCAATTCACAAATATTTTAAAATGTCTCAAAAAGTAAAAAAAAAAAAATCGAACTTATTTTCTCTTGAGTCTAGTTATAAAACATTTTAAATCATATCAAATTTGACTAAATTAGCACTGTCACATTAAATCATAATTTTGCAGAATGGCATAACTGTTAAATTATGTTATAATCTGTAACAATTTAAAAGTCAACCAAGCCAGAATTTTAGTTATTTCAACGATAATGTGCCATACTCAATATTCAGATTTTGAAGCCGAAACATATACACTGTAGATCTATATACAAATCACCAAGCTTTAATTCTTGTCGGCTATCTGGAAATATAATTTCAGGATGAATCTTGGCCAGAGGCAACAAGCGTCATCATCTTAAATCCTATTTCATTCCGAAACTTTTCTGTGAATACCATCTTGATACCACACAACCTATTTATCTAGAATAACTCTGTTACATATAAAATTCAATAACTCTTATCTCGATTCTTCCTTCATAATAAATCGATGAATTGTGAACATTCCTGAGGCGATAGGCAATCATCGATTTTCACTTTAAAAGGTTCTTTTGACTCTCATGGAGGGCGACGGTTAAACTTCAAGTATCTTTACAATACGTTTGTACTCTTTTCTTTTCCCAATTATACAGAGACTCCGAATTTGCGGTGATACATATATTTTTCATTGAGGATACTTATTTATATTTATTTGTTAATGTTGTTAAATTAATATTTTTGAATGATTAATTATTTTTTATATTCTAAGGTTACCATTATTGTATGTATTATTCGCGCTGTATGAAAATAATAATTTTACCCTTGAATTATAACAAGTCAAAATAAATGTTAGATTTCAAGTAAATTTTAACAGTAAAATCTTTATTTTATTACGATATAAATAGCATTATATTAAATTTCAGACAATATTTTGAATTTTTGAGAAACCAATGCAGTATTTAATGTGACACTATAAATATTATTATTAATAATATTATGAAACCAAGTAAACAAGATACCTTATTTAAAATTTGTAACTTAAAATATTACAAAAGATCTAAGGTTTCCTTAACATTTTAAAAAGAATAGAATTTAAACATTTTATAGCTAAAAAATTTTTATCACTGAAAAAAACGATTATTTTTCCTTCTTTATTTATATGCTTATTTAATTTAGATTTCCAGCATAAAATTAAATTTAATTAAGAAAATGAAAAGGTTCCCAAAATATTTTTTAATATTTAGTTAAATCTGTCGGAAATATTTTATAAACAATAATTTTTAAAACAAAAGTTGTAGTAAGATATTTGTGATGTGTTTTTCAATAAGGATTAAATGGGAATTATTCAAAAACTATGCACATTTCTATTTCTTATAAAATTGAAGATTCCAAAAATAAACATCTATATTGTTAATATGACAAATCTGTTTTCCTTGTGAAAATAGATGTCTTTTCTTTTATGTAATTAAACGGTAGATAAATTCGAGGTTTTAATTTACTACCCTATATAGAAATATGGATAATAATATTCAGTTAAGCCTTAGCTAAGAGACATATTAATTTTCTTCTATGCTAATGCTTAGTAAATATGTACTAATACAGTTTTCAGATATGTTTTTCGCAAACTCATTTTGTAGAAATATTTGTTTTAAAAATGCTATATCAGATATACTTATCTCAGCTATGTATAAATGGAGCAGATAAAAAATATAATTGCTTCTAATGATACGAATTTAGAATACTGAAATGGTAACATCTGCTTTTCTCATTGAAAATGTAATAATATTTTTGGAAAATCATGAAAAATTTGAATTAGTGATTTTTGCATGGAATAAAATCAAAACAAAACTATCCACTGAGTACAATTGTATCTAAGTTTACTGAGTTTTAATTAAAATAATTTGGAAAAATATACTAATTATATTCTACTATTTATACAATAACGAAACAAGAAATCATTGATAAATATTTTACCAACTTTTTTACATTTGAAAAGCATTTACAATTCAAGATTACAAATTAATTATGTACCAAAATGAATAATAAAAAATAGCCATATATCTTCTGTTTTTCAGATTTTAACTTAAAACATTTTGTTTGAAATTTACATTAAATTCAACTTAAGAATTGTACATCTTAAAAAATAACGCATGGTTTCATTTAAATATAATTGAAGAAAATCAGTACATGTTTTAAATTTAAATAAATTTTATGTCATTGTTCTTCATTTCATAACTTGCTACTGAATAGAGAAGAAGATGTAGATTCGGATCAAGATTAATTTAAATTTTCACAAACAGAAATTGAATTTGAAGAATTTTTAAAATAAAGTTGAAATACCTATCAGCATTGTATCATTACTACAGTATTAATTTAATCAAACTATCAACACAAAAGAAAACTATATATATGATGTGACTTCAGCTGTATCAGTATTTTTATATTTTTATATATTTTAACTTACTTTTATTACAAAGTATTCATAAGCGAATATATAATTTTCAATGCATTACAGAATGCACAATATATTTCTTTTTAAGTAAGAATTTGATGTAAATGAATTTGAAATGAGAGAGAGATTGATACTGAACATAAATTGATTGAAATCTATAAAGCTAAAAACATATCATTTATCATTTATCATATTTTATATTTTTATTAGCATTATAAAAAACCAATGTTTTATTTAATTTGTAAGTTTCATAAATAAAAAAGAAATAAAACAAATATTTTACTTATAAATTATTAGAAAAATATTTTATTTATAAATTATTAGATAACTCTAGCATGTTTGTTAATCATATATTTAATGAAATATAATATCAGATTTATCTAAAATCTCGTGTAAAAACGAAGCTAAGTTACTTGTAGAAAAAGGAATAACAATTACCTATCTTGATTAAATAAGTCAGAAATTACCCTAGACAACTATTTTAATTGATAAAAATCAGTAAAAAAAATTGCTTTAATTCCAAGAGAAAAATATTTTTATTTTTTAATCGACTGCTTTCCCTCTTTATCGAAATCCTTATTAGTATAGTTTATTTTTAATATTAGAAATTTTATTATTCCAATACTAAATAGTTCATTCAAATATTTTCAACTAAAAAGCTGAAAAAAATATTTTTACTGTAATATGATTAACGAAAACTTGTGTTTCTGTGTTTACTATCAATTAATATTTACAGTAATATTTTCTTCATAAATTGTAAAAATATAATGCAATTTATATTTCTTATCTTTAGAACATTCTAATGTGTACATTAAAACCAACAGTATTTAAGATTATATCCTAAGACTGATTTTTACTTCTTATATATACTAAATTATCTGCTTGCATAAATTACAATTAAGCTTTTCTTAACTTGATTTATCCTTCTACTAAAAATTCTTTTTTAAAGCACCTAATCTCATTTTATATGTATATAACATTTTATTTCTTAATAATAAAAAGATTTATATTTGCAGCACGCCATTTACGTTTCAATAAACAGTTTTCATTTTGAGACATTCTATTAAAATGTGCAGCTATTAATCTACATATCCAATTTCAAGTGCCAACTTTTAGCCATCCGTAACAAGAAACGAAAGGAACATTTCCCTGCGCTTAAAATCTCGTATCCAGTTTCTTGGGAAGGGAAAAAGTTTCCCTTTCCTTTTCATTTTTCCCTTTTCTCTGTGTTTCGATGCACGTGAGTCGTCATTATTTCTCACTTAGAAGTACGTATCGTATGCAAATTTTTAAATCACGGTGTCAAGTTTCAAAATCTGACTAGAAAGTTATTGAAAAGTGGAAAATAAATTATTGGTTTGCCTTCATATGAGATCTCGAGAAATAGATGCAAAGTTCAAGAGTAATTCATCATTGCATTTTCCAACTAGTTTGAGCCCGGTAAAATAAATGGTTTTGTTTTTCATTTCTGCCAACAACATTATTGTCACCACGAAATGAAAATTGTGATTTATAAGTCATATTAGAGCAATTTACAAATAAGTTGTCTTAGTTTACAGCTTGTGGTTCTAACATTTTACGAGATGTTCTACTGGTAAAGGAGAGAGAGAATTGCAATAATAATCACGCTATCATTAAAAAGAAAATAATTTGATGAAATATAGATGAGATTTTATAAATTATATTTATTAGTTTAATGTTTGTTAAAAGAAAATTACTTTCAACAAAAATCAAATCAATAAAACATATTAAAAATATATTGCAAATAATTTATTCTCTTGTAATATAGATGAATAAATTCAAAACAATTTCTAAATTGTAATTGATTAGCTGAAGATCTTTGAAATTAAAAATATAAACTCGAGGAACCTTGAAAATATTTTTTGATAAAAATGCTATGTGCTTCTGAGAAACTTATAAATCATTTGTATTCATTCAATAAATAAATTTTAAATAAATAAACGAAACATCTCGTAATTTTCCTAAGATTTTTAAAGTTGCAACTTTTATTTTTGAAAGTTTTTTGGAGATAGAAAATACGTCAACATTTGCTTGTATTCTGCTTAGAAAGGAACTTTAAACTACGACATATGTTTTCTTATAACAAAAGTATCTTATATTGAGTTAAATGATGATCAAAAATATGTTCAAAAAATAATTTTAATTTTTGCCTTAAACTCCTTTTCTAATTGGTAACTTCTTTTCATATTATGTCATAAGAGTGATGTGTTATTATGTGTCCTTTATTACTGATAAAATTAACTTCTTAGAGGAGGAACTTCACATATCTGGAATCTTAGCAACTGTTTCAGATTTAAGAACTACAATTCTAGAAGGTTTTTTATTTCAAAATTTGGGAATCATAATCCAAATAACTATCAAATAGATAAAAAGTCTAAAGCTGTTATGCGGGAAACATTTTCAAAATTAAAGAAACTTTCAGGATTCAAGAGCAGATTCAAAAAAACATAAAATTTAGTCCATCTCTATATTATTTTTTGCTATACCTTCTTATTAACATCGTATTAATATTTCTATGGGTAAATCAGTATAATTTATTGTTCATATGAGTAAATCAGTATTATTAAATCAGTAAGATAATTAATCTGTGGATTAATCAAATTATTACATAAGGTATAATTCAGAAGTAGCAATCCATATTATTGAAAATAATTGCACGATTCCAATTGTTTAAGGATTCAAATACAGATATGAAAAAAATATATAATTCCGTATTATCCAATGTATATATATATATATATATATATATATATATATATATATATATATATATATATATGGTAATATTATATATGTATATATTTATGTATATATATAAATGTATATATATATTATGGTAATTATACATAACAAACACTTACAGATACATATATTTCCAATAAAAATCTCATGTAACGATATACTTTTCCCGACCTATTCAAGACAGTTAAGCTATAAGTTATAGTTTGTCAAAGGTCAACATTTTTTTTTAATTTTCAGTGGTACTTAAAAGCTTTTCATCCAGTTTCCTTTTCCTACGCTACCTTTCAAGTAGTTTAATTAATCACTGCAAATCGTGGGCCCGAGCGTCGTTTTCAGGGGAACAGGGGGCTTAGCCAGACACTTGACAGACTATCGGGAAGTGCAGCCCACGCCTTTTGGGATCTCATCTCGAACGAAAGAGCACAAATGGCTGCTTCACTCATTCGACAAACAGCTTCCTGACAAATACTTCCTTCACTAACAGACGACTTTAATTATGACGGAGCACTCCGGGGGTTAATTACTCTTTTGACATGTTCTCATACGGCAGTCTCCTCCACCCACCATGCTTACGTGGGACAGTTTTGATACGAAGAGTAAGGGACAGGTGGGATATCTAAATTGGCGACCATTCTTTCGCTTTCTTTGCATCGCCAACAAAAGCTTTCCTTCGATTCTTTGTTGGCGGCTGCGATATTCTCTGGGGTTGCACTGGTTTCTGCTTGCCTACTTCAGTAGGCGTTTATCGTAGATTTGATAAATAGTTTCCGGGTTAATTTGGCGTTATTTCCTCTTGATAAATGATTTTTCCAGAGTCCGGGAATGCATTCTAAAATGTAATACTCAATAAAAACATTGTATAAGGGATTTGTAATAATTATTACCTTAATTCGATTCTCCACAGCAGTCATTATTAATGAAGTAATTGGATGTACATCTCGGGTTCTTCCAAAATCAAATATTAAAATGTTTTTACCTCATTTCACTTATCTTCTGCTTTGCAAATAAAATAAACACGCGATTTCTTTTATAATATCCTACATTTAAAAGAAATATCCTGAAATTTCAGTTGGCAGTCACCTTTGTTAAATAAATTTCTGTTTTTCATCAATACTTACAAACATGTTTATTCATGTTTTAGTTACCATTGTCTAAAAATCAATGGTATTTAAAATTATTGTTACCAAAATATTAATTTTTAATTTTTTCTGCAAGATTCTCTAACTTAGTATTTAATTGCTATTAAATGCGATAAAATATGTAAAAGATCTCATAAATGTGTATACATTTAATGATAAATAAAAATTTATTAAACGTTAAACAGTTGTTTTGATTGAGTAATTATGAGTCCATGGAAAAATGTTCAGATATCAATTATTTAATCAATTAACTCATGATTTCCAGCATGAACAGAATCCCCTAATACTCAACTCTTATGAGAACCTAGACCTTTATTAAAATAATTAAGATTTGCCTAATTAGAGAAAATAATTATCAAACAGATTCTTGATACTCGAAAGCATAAATTAAAACCTAGAGTGATTTTGATGACTCGAGAATGTTGAAAAAAGACTATAGATTTACCTAATCATATTACAGGAACAAAAATAAGCATTTTGGTGAAATTTCTGAGCTTAATCCCCACACTAGATATCATTGTCATTCAGAATAAACAGTGGAGTAGTTGAAATTACATTTTGATTGATAAAAATCTAGGCACATTGTGTATAAATGAATGATTCCAGTTAAAAACACTAATGAAATTTTAAATAACAGAACAAAATAATTGAAGAATTTTTTTACAACAAGTGGGTGAAATAAAATTTAAAGAAAAGGTTTTCAAACTTATATTTTATCCAGTGATTTACAGGAAATAAGAAACTTATATTTTGTTTCTAAGTTTTATAATATTCACAGTAACGATTGGAAACATTAAACAATGGTTGTAAAGAGTTTATATTAGCAGTTGATTTAGAAAAACTCTCATTAAAGGGATATTTGTAGCGAATACCAGCTAATATTCCTAAATGAGAGATGGATACGCCGTTATGTATGCTAATTTACCTAGTTATAAGCACTCAGAAATTCTCTTTACCGATAAATAAATATAGATCTATACATATAACGGAAGAAAATAAATGGTTATTATTAATGTCTTTTACAACTTTAAACTAATGGATTATACTTTAAACTAATTTGGTGCACAGTAACTATGTACTTTGTTCGTATAGCATACTTTTTCAAAATAGAAACCGTATAATTTTCCCTAATAATAATTTTAAAATATTTTATAAAATTTAAAATTTTATAAAAAATATAAGAAATAGTATTAAAGTCTAAAAATACTTGCTAGGTTTATTTACGAATTTAATTTTCAAACTAACTGTGTGTGTGGGAAAGCCATTAAAACAATTCCACTTATTTCTAACAGCTAAACCAGAATTTTACTGTTATTTATTTAGTAAATAAAAAAAATAATACAAATAATTTTGCTTCTGAAACGTTTCCTAAAGTAAAATGTGCTTCAAATGCCTGATAAAATAGAAAATAAGTTACAGGGGAGAAGAAATACTTTTTTTTTGTAGATTGAATTTATTATTGAGTTAAAAATTAGCATTAAGATATGAAAATTCACCAATTCTGAAAAAAAAGGAAAATTTTTATATACATCTTAAGAATTCTTTTATCAAGTATCAGCCTTTTATTTCCCGAACCCTTTTTCTTACCAAACTATTTCATCTCATTATGATTTTGTATTGCTTCATTTATTTATAAACCAATGTATGTAAAAGATTTATTTTCATTTTCATTCAGCAACTTATGGGTTCGATTCTTTCCTTGAGTTAGGACGTTTTAGTTCTTCGAAATCCATTTTAAACTGTTGTTCCATGTCTAATTAACACTCATGTGCTTTTAATGAACATATGTTTTAATCGTTTGTTTAATATATGTTTAATTTGTTATTTATTACTGAAAATTTTATTAAATATTTTGCTTTATTCTAATTCAACAAGCAGTGCTAGCAATAAAAAATGTTTCTTTTCATTTATAAATCTTAATTATATTCAATAACATTATTAAAAATTCATTGCTTAATGTAAATTGTAATTCACGATGATATTTTCTTTTTATTTTCTCTTGGTATTCTCACAATTTGTTTAATTTATCTTATAAAATTGCTATCGGAAAATGTTCCCTTTTTACTTTAACTTTATATGAAATATATTTAATTATAATTAGAAATGATATTTTTGCGCGAAAAGAATTCTCATTTTCTGCTAGATATTGTTTTTAATAGAAATATTTTATTATAAATTTTAATATTTAATTCTGAAGTTTATTTAAAATTTACATTAATTTTCTCATCATTGATCACAAAATTCAATTTTCCATTCAATTAAGATGAAACTCTCTTTCACTGTTGCTTGCTTGAAATTTGTTATTATTAAATTCCTCCTAAATTCAATTTTCTTATTAATGAATTTATGTATCTAGACATATCTTATTTCATTTAATGTACTGTTAAGAATGCTTTTTTAATTAGTTTTTTATATTTCGCGTTACTTGACATTTTAGCATTGTTTGCGATATTTTGTGTGTATTTATATTTAATAAAAACATTATATTTTAACCTTATGCTTATATATTCTATAGTAATATGAATGAATCATTTTAAAATAATACATAAAAATTATATAATTTTTATCAGATTTATATAATATAAATTTATATAATTAACATATTTATATATGAAGTATTTGTCAACTGTATTATGTAATTATAGGATATTTATTTAAGTAAAACCAAAATAAGTAAAAATGTCGTGACAGATAAAATTCATATTTGTATACTAGAATGTGTTGATAAAATTGTGTGATGACTAATTGCATAAATTATTTTTGACAGCAATCAGATGAGTTGGAACATGTGATACATTGAATTAAATAAGCTGCATGTTTTCATTACTAAGGTCACCAACAATAAACATCATATAGTTCAAATAGATATACATCTAGAAAAGAGAAAATGTTAATAGTTTAAGTGTTTTGGTTCTTACGTTAAAATTTTAAGAAAATTATCTAAATAAAAGGAATAGTTTTTTCCAGGAAATATCTGAGTAATTACCATTTTATAAAAGTATAGTTATAAAAAAGGATATAAAATCCTTAAATTATGGGTGATGAAAATATTTAAATTTATAAAATTTTTTTAGCAGAAATCTATTTATAATGACTATGTTGAATTGTTGCTTCGTTTATCTTTTTATTTATATTTTACACAATAATTATAACTGATTTTCATTTAACCCTACGTCTACCTCTATTTCTAAATGAGAACTGTATAAAACTCTACTTATTCTACTTAGGAATTTTTGAACACTTTAGAGCACATTTTTAAGGTGTTATTTTATCTCATATAAAAAAAAATAAGAGATTTCTCTTTTCAAACTAAAAATTAGTTTCTAATCAATATTGGACACATTTTTAACATTACATTTGTCCAAATTCCAATAAAAAATTTTCAAGGATTATAAAATATTAAAGTAAAATTAATGGCAAATTAGTTAATTAGTTAATGTAATAGAAATAATTATAATCACTAATAATTTATTATTCGATCTAGTCAATTCAGCTAATCAATATAGTTAATTAATCTATACTAATGAATAGATATTAATGATAAACTGTACTTTTACTATATTCAGTGCATTTTGCATATTATAATAGGTTTTTCAATTATCAGTTGGGTGGTTCAAGGAAAAATTAATTATTCCCTGAACTCCTCAATTATGAACATCTAATTTTAATATAAGAAAATTATGAATCTATATGCTAATTTTGTGGCAGATAATATATGATTTGTGAAAATGAGTTGCATTCTTACCTTAAAATGCGATTTAATTATAAATTTCTCATTCTCCTTAATATTTTATAGAATTTTCTTACATAAAAAACATCATTTATTATAAATTATATATTTGTAGGATATATTTTTTTCAACTAAATGAGACAAGTTGATTTTTATTTCTTCTCAATGATGAGAAATATAAATGTCTTGCTATTTGTCAAATTTTAAAATTGATATTCCTACTACTAAAATTCTCTACTGTATTACTTTATGAAAGTTATGAATATCAATATGTGTGTTTCAATGAGATCTTTTATGGTATATTCATAAGAACTTACAAAATATAAAGTTTTTAAAATGTTTTAAATAGCACATAATAAAACAGTAAGCATGAATTGAAACTTTCATAAAACTTGTAAGATGAAAGAAAAGGCTTTTGATTATTAAAAAGGTTAATTCTGCTTAGAATTTTCATGACAAAATATTGCAATCATTATTCAAATTATTGATGTTTATAAATTTTATGATTAATAAAGATATATAGAGATTCGTTATGACTTTTAAGTAAGGCAAAGCGAAATATTTCGTTTTCTTTTCCAGCAACTTTTGAACAATAAGAGATAGCAGTTATTTTTCTGTTTTCTACTAGCACATTTTTGGTGAGTTCATCGTGTCTCAGTGATACAACAGAGATAAAGGTGAAGAACGCAATCACACTCACTATGGAACAATAAAAAATGGATCCTTTGCATACATCTTTTGGGTTAGGTTGCATGGTACACGGGTTTGGTACATCTTTAGGGTTAGGCGCATTTCGAATTAGATGCAGGTTAGGTACATCCGGATTTCTTTCTTATGAACGGGAATATGGTCCACTAACTAAAGTTTTGCTTTAGTTAGTGGTTTTGTTAGTTAGTCTCCACTAAAGTTTTGCTTTTTACAATTTACCTGAGGAACAATAAAATTCCTTACAATGACTTAAGTCACTTTGCTGTCCACTGCTCGATGTCAAAGCACATCTTTCTGATGCATGGAAGTTTTTTAAACATTGTTTAAACAGGAAAGTATAAAAATTAATATTAAATTTAATACAAGTTACAAAATTTTTATTCTGTAAAAATTAAAAGTAACTCGTGGAATTATTGACAATATTAAGTCTTCTTTCTCTCATAAATATAAGTGTACCAATTTATAATAAAAAATTAGAATTCTGTTTTGGATGAATATTATTTTATATGTATATAGATAAAATTTATAGATAAAATTCATTATAGATTTATGTTTGGTGTTAAAAGTATTTTAATGATAATAAAAGGAATTAAAAAATCTTAAACTCATCAGCGCAACTGGTTTATAACAATTTTCAAATTTCTAACATTTTTATCACAATAAGGTCAGCTTCAATTAAATAAAGTTTCTTTAACATAAAACTTGCTTTACCAATTATTTTTACTAAAGCTTCGTCTCATTATTTATGAAAAACTTATAAAACAACAATGGATGTGATTCTTTAATTTTCAACCCTGATGTAGTTTACCGTTAAATATTAAAATTGCTATTTCATATTTTACTAACTCAGAAAAAACTCCATCTCATTTTCTTTCCTTCAGGATGTACTCGAAGAAAATTCCATTATTTAACATTTTGAAAAAAAAAAATTCTATCTTAATAAGTCATGCAAGTAAATTGAATTTTCCACATCCGCCATAACAATAAATGATGCACTTTTACCGTTAAAACATTCTATGCAATTGTATTTTGACTTTGTCATTTTTTTACTAACATTAAACATCTTTCTTTTATTTTTACCTCTTCTTTTAAAACATTTTTTCATTAATTAAGATATGAATAAGTATTTTATGTAGCTTTTAATAGGAAAATACAAAGTATTCGTGATATAAATTTTCTACAAAATGTAAGACATTGCTCTGAGAATAACTAAGCAATAGCAATCTACATTATAGATACTGAATTATATTAATTTAAAATTCAAATGGGGAAAAATTGATGTTTACGTCCATAAGGTTTATTAATATCATTCGAATTTCTTAAAAATATTCCTTATTAGTATTTATAAAACTTCCGATACATGTTTAGGTGGCAAAAGTCGATATATCTTGTCGCTTTTTAATATTGTGTCTTTGGTTTTTTTCTGAATACCATTTCTTTGCAGATGTCGACGATTTGGATGTAGATGATGGACCAGACTACTGCCCAAGACACAAAGAAGAAGCAGAATCAAAGGGTAGAGAATGTCTCAGGAAGTGCAAGAATGATGCCGATTGCATCAGTACCAAAAAACGTTGCCTTTGCGATGGCCTTTGCGGTTGGAGTTGCGTCAGACCTGGTAAGAGGTTCTTTTAGAGCTCTTTTTCTGAAGAAGATTTCTTAGAGTAGAAACAAACTCAAAGTACTTTTTTCATGTACAAGATGCTTTGAAATGTATGGTAATTTAGAAAACATTTTCATGTGTTTTCTCTGGCGGGGAAGCTTGGAGTACAGTCAAAATTCTTGGTGCAATAAGTTTTAGAGCGCAAAAAGGATAATATCTTGACAACCAACCAAAAACTATGTACTTTTATTTATGAAATTGCTATTTGGAAGAACCTTTTTTTTTTTGATCAATTATCTTTTACCGTCTTCTCCTTCAAGTAAAATTAAAATGCTAAAAATGTACCATATTGTTCACACACACACACATTTCAGACTAACTTTCATTCATATTTAAAAAATAACTTTAATAGGGTTTGTTTGCAAAAACTTAAAGTTATTTTTCTGAACAAGCTTAAAGCAATTTTATCACCGATGTTTCTTTAAATTCACTGTTAACTCGAACAAAATATTTTCTTTAAGTAATGATTGAATGTAAGTGGTTGTATAAATTCATATAACACAAAAATTTAGTAAAAAGCAATTTTTCTTTCATTCAAAATCAAAAATTCCTTTCAAAGCCACAAAAATTTGAAACAAAATTAGGTCATTTGAACATACTGTTACATTTAAGTTTCCTATAAGTTCAAGAGGGTTTGAACACTTTTAAGAGTTTATGAGGATTTTCTCAAATAATATATATTTCAACCACTAATTAGATCCAACAGCTAAGATCATTTGGAAAAATATTCGGAAAAAAGAAATCAAAAATATTTAGCAATGTATTTAAAAATGAGTGCGAAATATCAATTTGATTTGAATTCTGATAGATTTGTTAAGTTTTTTCAATTATCGTTTGTTAAACATGTTTTTTATATACTGCTGGAAAAATGTAAAAAGACAATCATATTTTTAAATTATGCTTTAAATTTTAGAGCACTTAATATAATTTTTCTTTTTTAATTTATTAAACTAATTTTTCTCCAATTTTTAGTGAATGAGTTTTATTTACCACTAAGAAATTATTATAAAATAGTACTAACAAATTTTTGGTCTGTGAAAAAAGTAGAAGGACACCTGCAAAGCATTTTGGAATCCGTAGCAATTTAATATGTTTAAAATATTGTTCTTTTAAACTGTCTTTCTTTCAAAAGACATATTTTGTTGAAAAAATCCTCAATTTTTGTAGAGTTAAAATGCCTTGGGAGAAACCTTTAAGTGAATTTCAAAAAGGCCAAACTGTGGCATGTAAAGATGTGGACAAAAGTATAAGAGAAATTGCAAAGCACCTACACACTAGTTCAAACACTGTTTCTAACTTTTTCCAAAATCTAAAGAGTCACAGGAAAGCAAAGACAAAACTTAAAAAATTGACCCTACGTAATCAAAGAAAAATCTTTAAAGAACTTTAAAAAACGCGTAGAAGCATTCGAAAAGCACAAGAACCATCTGAAATCATACATGAAATCAAAAGAACAATTTACAGCTACATAAAGAGATCGGATACGTTCATATTCAAGAAAAAAGCACCATCTTAAATGGAACCAAAGGCACATTGACATCAAGTTACAGTGAGTCCAGGAACGGATGTCTTAGAACTCCGAATAGACTTAAGCTATTTTTCTGATGGAAAAAATGAATTTAGATGGACCAGATGGTTGACAATATTATTGGCATTGTCTGGGTGCACAAGAAGAAACTAATTTTATTTGAGAGATAGGAGGGTGCTGTTTAATGGTTTGGGTAGCTGTTGAGTACGGTGGAAAGACCAATCTAATACTTCTGGATGAAAGACAAAAACATACAGATTCTATTCAAATTTTAAATTCAGAGCTTTATGCCAATGGTACTGAACTAGACGGAGAAAATTGGATATTTCATCAATATGGAGCATCAATTCACACAACTAATGGCGTTAAAAATTGGTTTGAAACAAATAATGTTTGGGTTTTGCCATAACATGCTAAAAGTACAGACCTCAATATTGTTTAAAATATTTGGTCAGTAACTGTTCATCATGTTTAAGCCAAAAACAAACAATATGAATCTTTTATCGAACTTCGAGAAGCTTTGATTTGTGTTTCAGACAATTTTTGTCGAACCAATATTTAAGATTTATATGATTCAATGGCAAATATAGTCTTTAAAGTAGTTAAAACAAATGACATAAGAATTCTTAATTAATAAGACTTTTACTTTCATTATTTAGAATTATCCTTATACATTTCTTACACAGTATGATGTGAATGAAATAAATTTTTAATTACAATAAGCAAGTAGTTTCTTACTTCATGTTAGATATATAGTTGTCTGATTGTAAATAAGTGTCTAAAAGTGCTGTAATGAAATTATTTTGTAAAAATTCAAAATTCTTCTCTTATTTGAAAAAACGCAGTATCCTACTTTTTTCCAGCAGTGTATTCAACATAAACATTAATTGTTTTAAGTTTTGATAATTTAGCTTAAAAAAAGTTCAGGAATGGTTTATATTTGCTCTTTTTGGACATCAAACAATATTAGAATGTATAATATTAATGTATGAGATTTTCTAAATTCAACTTTAACAAGCTATGTCGCATTAAAATGCAAAGTCTACTTTTTATAAAATAATGCATTATGTTAAAAATCTATTATTTAAATTTCGTGATAAGATATATACAAGAATAAGTTATGAAAACTGAAGATTAAATACTTAATTCCTCATTTAGTCAGAAAGAAAGTTTTCAAAATACATTATTCCTTTTTATATTTAGATGGTTCAATATTAATTTATATTAGTTTCTATTATACAAAATGAAACAAATTTCTCACACGTGATGACTTTTTTATATAAAGGATTCGCTTTACTCTTTTCTTCGTTCTTCCTGAGAATTCTTACGCATGATAAATAAAAATGTAAATTTAAGCATAAATTAATGGATATTGGTAAGATAACAAGAATGTTTCTAAATTATATTTACTATAGAATAGCATTTAAATAATGATAATGAAATATACTTACACAGAAAAATAATAAAATTCACTTATAATGACAATCAACATTAACGCGCAGAAATTAATAGTTATTCTAAAAATAATTTGCAGCTAAGCCCCGGGTATGCATAGTATGACTTCAAATTTAAAATAAACAGTATATTAACTTCTATCTTATCTAGAAAAGAATGTAATAACGGTTATAAATTTGCATATATTTTGTAATAAATCGTTCACTTACAACAGGCTATATTTTAAAACTTTTACAAGAGATTAATACATGAATCAATTTAAATTTATACAAATACATATCGTAAAATCAGTTTTCATTTAATATAGTAACGGTTATAAATTTGGGTAGATTTTGTAATAAAAAATTTACTTACAATAGTTCATATAATCATTAATAATTATATACTTTTTTCATTTATAATTTAGCCAATTTTGACGTTACGTTATTTATTTATTAACAATGTTTATTTAAATTATCATTTAATTATGTATACTTTATAGATGTTAAATTTTTTATCTGTCACTGTTCTTAAAAATGCTTCTTGTCGAAGAAGTGACTCTGTCACTGTGAGAAGAAGAATGTCGAGTGAAGTTGTATGAAGTGATTTCTTATAAAGCTTGCTCGTAAAATTTGTAAAACTCGTTGGTATGCTGAATTGTGATCAAATCATATAGAATATAAAAATGACTACTTTCAAATATTAACAAAGACTAGAAATTGCTATTAAATCTAAATACAAAGTAATTTAATTTTGTTGGTGATAAAGGGTAAAATTAATTAGATTTTTAATTATTCATTCTAAAGAATTACAATCATGAGAAATTACTATCATGTGAAAAAATTGGGCATTTTTTGAGAAAAATGTTCAATAAAATAATAACTTATGCATATAGGAAAGAAGTTTTATCAGATAAGCAGACAATGATGTTGTAAAGATTAAAAGATTATAATTTTCTTCCTGTGTTTGTTATTCTAGTCATAATTTTATTAAAACTTTTTTGATGAGATTTGGTTGTTTTTTCTCAATAGACTCTGAATACTTCATTTCAATTATAAAAAGTAGGATGTTCTATATTAGTTATAAAACGCATAATGATAAAGCAATGAATATTAATATTTATCCAATATAATTAAATATTTATAAAGTGGACTTTTAAGTTAAACTTTTTGATGATATAAGGGCGTTTAATTTTATACTACCAGACGATTCGTAGGAAACAATTTTGGAAATTGCGTACGATTTATTTGAAACTTTTCTATCTGTACAAAACAACAAATTAATATATTTTACGTGAAACTTTTCCTCAACAGTTATGCTACCTTGTTATGTGTTATGTTTCCTTATTTTTTCTTCTTTATTTTTGTATAACTCTAATCCTTCTAAAAGTTTCTCGAGGTTGAAACTAGGATTTCTTCTTAACTTTATCTTTCAAACAATTCTTCGTACTTTATTTTTTTTCATAAAGCGGAGTATTTTCAGTACATTTTTTTAAACATTCTAAAGTTTCATATAACTTTTTAGTTATTTTTAATCCAGTAGTATATTTTTTTATTTCCTTATAAAAAATGTGGGATTCGTCCAAATGAAATCAAAAATAAATAGCAGACCTTGCAGCTCCTGCACTGACAAGTTAGGATATTAAAAAGCAGTGATTTGTCTAGAAATATTTTTTTCCTTTGGAAGTTACAAAAAGTAAGTAATATATATTTTTTGAGAATATTAACAGACTAAATTTTTTCATATTTTTTTTATAAATGTATAAATAATACATTCGTATTTTTGATATTAATAAATTCCTTTTTCAATTTCTAAGAACAATATGAAGGTATATTCCTCATATTTTTTGTTTCATCAAGGAAATTCTAAATCCTTAGCTTTAAAATAAATAAAATTGTTCATTATGTTTCAAACTTATTTTGAGTTTTGAAGCTTAAGAACTTTTCTTTTTTATTTCTAATAATTTAAGAAAGTAAAAAAAATAATTAAATTTAGATGAAATTTTCAAAATTTTGTTAAATTTTATATTTTTATATTTTAATTATTTTGAGAAATTACTTTAAAATAATCACTTACAACAAAAATATTTATATAGGTTTTTGAACTTTAGTAATACACAATCATAAATTGAAAATATATGATGTGTTTCAAAAAGAATATTAAAATTTAAATTCAGATTCAGCTATATTACATATATCATTTGCAATATTGCAAAATTAAAAAATAGATCAAAATAACATAATTTTAAAAAGAATTATTGCAATTTATTAAAAAGTTAATCAAACAATATGAATATTCATAAATAAAAGTTACCAAAAGGATGAACAAATTTCAAATGAAATCACTAGAGTCTAAAAATAATAATTTGCTTCAGCCACCCACCCACCAACCCACACACACACACAATCGGTAAGTATTATTACATTCATATTTAACACGACTATTTAAATTAAACTTAAGGAATACTGAGCGATGAAACATACATAAGCTCCCTGTTGCGAATTTGCTCCAGGAAAGTTTACAGAAATTTACTACGGAAAATAAATAAATTTAATAAAAAATGAGACAATATATTAATGTTTATAAAAGAAAGTAATTGTAAGAAAAATTTTCCATCCTAAAATTCGTGAGCAACAAACTAAAAAATTAGAAATATATTATAATTTTTAATTTAAGAAATGGATAAAGATTTCACAATTAAAAATAGTATGTGAAAAGTCTTGAACTGTGTGAGCTGACAAACAGACAAAAATTATTGCATAATAAAAGTGATTTTTCGCTTCAAGGAAATAGTTTGTAAGAGTATAGTATTGTGACAAATTAAGACAATAATTAAGACAAATTTCTCTTTTTATAGAATTTTTAGAGATTTCATTTCTGAAATCGGTTTCATTTTAATATTTTTTTCGTAAGAAGGTTTATCAGGTTAGTTTAACTAACTAACTAACTAACACCCACACACACACACATATGATTGACTTACATAAGTATTACCTTTACAGTGATGCTTAAGTTGCTAAAAAGAAGTCAATTGTACAATTGTATGAGTTTTTTGCTTGTTACATGTTTAAACGAATGGCTATATGTCTCAAAATATGGAATAGAATTGTTGCCCATAGTTAGCTTATGTTCCTATTTGTAAAGGATATTTCTGTAACAGTAGATGAAAGTAAATCCAATTCATCCGGAATTATATTAAAATCAAAATTTTTTTGCAATAATTTCTTCAAAACCGTAGAATAAATGTGGAAAGAAATGTGAGACAGTATTGAAGACAAACATATTTCTTGAATGGAAGAGTGAAATATATCCTCGAGAACCAATTTTTAAAGAGAATTTTTTCAACAAGTTCATCGGTAATTTAGTATAAGATTATTGAAATAGTGAGAGGAGCAAATGCATCATTCCAAAAATATCTAACGGCACTTCCAATGAAAGGATAATATTTGTCTTTGGGCCAAGAAATATCAACTCTGGATGGCACAAATTTAGACTAAAGTTGTATTCTGCGACGAAACACATTTTTTTATCAAAGGTGTTGGATCATCATTTATCAGACGATACACTGGAAAACTTATCAAGAAACAATATATTATTCAAGCAGTTAAGCATTTTTAAAACAAATATTTTGTTATTATTTTACGCATGCAAGGACAGTAAGCTATTGTCAGATGTAAATTTATGCAGAAAGAAAAATTATGCCTTTCATGTGAACTTTTACTAATGATATTCGTGCATTTCCACAAGATCTAGGATCAGCTGGTAAAGCTGATATCGGAATGGTTAGTTACCTTCGTTTCAACAGTTCAGGAGCTCAAATTTGTGTTCGTAATCAGAGGAATTTTCGTAGGGTTTCAGAATCCACTTTAAAACGCAAGTCCTGGTCTGAATACCATTTGTGTGCAAAAGATGACCGTTGAGCGGAAAGTATACGAATCAACAATATTTGACTTCTGTCATAGTTCTTAGCCAGTAAAAGTATTTTTTCAAGAAAATAAATTAAAAATTTTAAACTGCTTTCATAATTATCCAGCTTGAAACCTTATCGAAAGTTTCTGGGGTATTGAAAAGGAAAATGTGTGTAAGCTGGATTGTTATATAAACCAAGAAAAAATAGATGAATATGCTAATAAAGTTTGTTTCTGTGATGACGAACGCTCACATTTATCTTCTAAATTATCCAAAACTTGCAAAGTATGTGATTAAAGCTAAAAGAAAATATATTTTCTATTTCCAGATTACTAGATTACAAACTAAGCACTATATGTGAAGGTTTTTTTATTAGTCCCAATTTGCACAACCTTAAGTTGAAATTGTGAAATGAAAGGAGAAAAAATTGCCTTGGAGAGGCAAATTTTTTAAAAGACCGATGCTTTAGTACAAGATCGTAAGTCTTTCAATTTTCAAATTTTTTTTATAATGTCATCTATTCATATTCATAAAAGCATCTTAAATTACAAATATACACACAAACTGGTAACCATAAAAAACTTATAATACTGTCTCAGAGTGTCCCTATCAATTTTAAATGTCGCGTCTTAAATTTTGAAACATCGTATTAGAAACATTAATTTACTATTTTTACAGTTTGAAATCATCATTTTTGATCATTTTCTTTTTCTATTTTTTGATTAAATTATATATCATAATGATAAAATGGGCATATTTATTCACGTGTATCTAAATATAGTAAATCTTAAAAAACAATCGATGCACTAATAAGGGAATCGAAATTTTTATCCCTCTGTTTAAAGTTTTCAAATTGTTTCTTCAAAATATTCATTAACTCTTTACTCAGTATATTCACAAACCATTCATTTGATAGAAAGACAGTTCTATCAATATTTTTTAAGCACTTCATAGTTGAAATCCTTTTGAATAGGTAAAAAAATGCACTGAAAACTTCACCTCTACGACACATGGTTTCCAAGAGAAATCATTTAAGAAAAGATATTTTCCTTAGTTTATATAGAAAGATGTTTTACATGTATATAATGACAAATTTAGAACAACTATTGAATTACTATCGCTTAAAATAAGATATAATTAATTAATTAATAATATTTTTTCCATCTCTACGTTTTAATCAAAGTTTGTGGTCAAAATGATAAAATTTTATGCAATAAATCGGAATAAATTTTTAATGTCAGTTTCATCATTTTAATAATCATTACTAATAACCTTCCTCAAATAAATTATTGAATTTTCCTCTGAAAAATTCTTTCTTTCTTATCAAAATATATCATACATTTCTGTGTGAAGAAGAACGAAATTAAAATTCGCTTCTCTCACATCCTTATTTTCTTTGGGGAATGCTTCAGATTTTCGGATCATTCTCGAGAAAACCGAAGGGATATTTTTTTCAGGGATATCGTTTAAATGCGAAAATAACTTTGCGAAAAACTAAAAGAAGAGATACTATATATTGATTTCTCCCAAACCATTCCGAGATGCAAAATCGGAAGCAATTCTCCTCCTTTTCCGATCTTAGATCTTTCGAAAAGAGAGAGAGAGAAGAGATTACTTGGTGTTTTGGTAAAGATCAGGTAAAAGCTTGGAGGAATAAATAGCTGCCATTAAAATCGAAAATTTTCCTGAATCCGGGAAACTCTCATCACCCATCCTCCTCCCCATGCCTGAATTATTTGACACTCCAGTGGTTCTTAATATGCTGCAACATTTGCATGTCTTAGCCAAATGGATTCCGTAAATGAAAAGCCACGCTTCTAGATGCAGGGGTGGTCGGTATTTGCATTAGTGCTGTATATGATGATTTGAAAATGATTGCTGTGATACCCGGATGACGTTACATAATCACAGGCTGCATTCAGTGTTACTTTTAGAGGATGGTAATTCAAGCGCCTTTGCCATCTTATGTCATGTTCATCTGTTATTTTTAGTGAGATATCAAAAGGAGTGTTGATAAGTACTATATTGAAACTGTAATTAAATAAGAAACTGTCGTTAACATAATGTATGTTTTTGAATAGTTTTTGAATTTATGCCTCCTATAATTTAAAACACAAAAATATTAAATTTCAGATTAAATTACTTTTAATAGCACGTATTTACTGTATAAAAATGGTGTTATCAGTAATTAGTAGAAATTTCAAGGATTTATAGATTATTTACTTTTTCTATTCACAATATTTTTATTTATTTAAAAACTTATTCCACGATATTTTGACTTTAAATGAATTGTTTATATAGTGGATGGATTCATTTGTTTTCTTGAATATCTTTGGAATACTAAAATGCTATATTAGAATTGAAACCATTTTCTTGAATTCCAGAATTTTTTTTAGAAATTTGGATCTAGAGATAAGAAAGAAAATATAAGAAATCTGTTTTTTCAAATATAAAGGCTATTATCTTAGAAAAATTCATAGTTCAATAGTTCAAGATAAACGTGTAAAATTTTATTGATTTATTCATTTTGTGCTCTCTTTTTCAACCTATTTGGACTTGTATTCCTTGGTGTTGATGCGATAGTCGTTTAGAGTTCCCCTATAGATCGTTAGGCGACGCAACGATCGATTGTCAATACTTAGTATTCTGCACTTGCTGATCAGCAACTGCAAGCTCTTTTTGTCGTTACGCTTTATCAATTGGTGTTTACATCTTGATTTTCATCGATAGTTAAGAATTACATCGTTAATTTCTTTGGCTATATTGCAAAAAATTAGTAATTTGATAAATTCAAGACGTCGGATGAAGTTTGCATAAATTATTGTAGCTTAAACAAACATGTTGTTGTTGAAATTTTGTAGTAAATTATCTTCACTAACGTACAGTATCGACTGCATTGTCAGCTGATGATAAAATAGTGGAATAATTTTTTTTACTTTTTCAGGAAAAACTAAAAATAACAGTAATATCTAGAACAATAACATCTTTTTAAAAATGTTCAAAATTATATTCAAAAGTTTCAGTTAATATTCTTTTATTTATGCTAGATTTACCAATTAGTTGTATTTTTGGTAACGTTTCATTACTGTATTAACAATCTTAACATAATTTAATAAAATAATAACAGGAAACAAAAATAATTTTTTTCATTTTACAAAATAAACATATCTTATTTTAACACATAACTACTTTTACGTTTTTTAATTTTAGGTTAATATTAGGAAAATTTTTACACCAAATATACTCCTTTTAATACTTAAAATAATTTATATTTTTGACATTCCTCAGCTTAATAATCACACATAATTAAACTTATTGAAAGCAAATAATGAAAAATGTTCTACTATATATATATATATGTATATATATATAGATATATATATATATATTTTATTTACAGTTTTTAAGTTTTAGAATGATATGAACACAATGTCTCAAAGTTAGTTTAAAAACAAATAATTATATTCATATTTAAGTAAAATTTTCATATATATGATAAGTTTCTATATAAAAAAATTTATATTTAAAAATGAAAATTAATTATTCTGCAGCATATTTATATACACAATTAAACACTAACTGAACCTTTTTGTCTAGTTGAAATATCATAAAATAATGGAATGATAGACCTATTTCAATAGAATTGTAAAAATGACATAATTTTACCTTTTTTATTATTAAATAAATTTATAAAATTAGGTGTTAATAATAAAGAGGAAATTAGATTACATTTATATAACATAATATAAAATATTCGGTCAATAATTTTTAACATGTATATTCCTAAATTTTTGAACAATCATTTTTTGGTTAAGTATTTTCTGACTAAGCCTGCTTTTCAATGCAAAATTATTTTGAAATAGAAATTATTAGATATTCCACACACACAATTTAGTAAATTTGTAATTAAAAACATCATACATTCTTTAAAGTAAGCATGTAATAGAATTCGACTTTAGAATGCCTCGTTATCTTTCTGATACAAATAAACATTCGTAAAAATTGCAAATTCTTGAGGCATTATAAAATGCAATGAAGACAAAACAACTAACTTTATTAATAAAAATTTAGCATAGTTTAATTGTATTTTGAACGTGCCAAACTAAATTAATCTATAAACTTAATTAGTCGAGGGATTAAGTCTCGAGTAACATATTCACAAGTTTACAATTAAAAAATATTTACTTGTCTTAACATACATAAATTAAGATTTCAAAGTTAATCTATGAATTCATTTTATATTTATCGAAATAAATTTTGCGGAACATAAGACAGCAAAATTAGTTTAAGAAAAAATTATATATCCAATATACAGGGTGTCCCCGAATGCCGTGTACAAATTTTAAGAAGAGGTAAAGAACATCGTGAGGAGCCATATTTACATAGGAAATCATGGGCGTAAACATAACCCTAACGAGATAAAGAGACACAAAGACAGTAACGCTACAACACAGAATGTGGTGTAAAAATCATTATTAAACAAAAAACAATAAATAAAAAATATGATAATCAGAGTAGTTCGAAATTGCAGCCATTGGCATGTATGCACGAACGACACCGACGCAACATGGATTGACGGACATTTTCTAAAACACCGGGCATTTCACGAATAGTAGCATCAGCGATGGATATCCGTGCGACCAGGTTCATTTCATAAATGATAGCTGTGTCGTACACGGGGCTTTTCATTGCCCCCCAGAAAAAAAATCCAGAGGCAATAAATATGGGTATCTGGGTGACCAAGCGACGGGACCACCATGCCCAATCCACTGTTTGGAAATGCCCGGTCTAAATACTCACGTACACATCTTTCATAATGACATGGCGCCCCGTCCTGTTGAAACCACAAAAGGTGCGGGGACATCGGTAAGCAGTTCTAGAAGTACCTCCTGTAGAAGGACGAGATAGTTGTCAGAGTCCAGTTGAGGCGGTAAGATGTATGGGTCGAGTTAACTGTCACCCACAATAACTGAACACACATTAACACTAAAGCATTGCTGCATTTCTCGTGGTCGGGTGCTATGTGTGTTATTTAGGACCCACATGTTGTTGAACACACCTTCGCGTGAATAGGTTGCTTCGTCACAAAACAACACTGATCTGGCAAAGTGCATGTCTGCCGCACTTTGTTTAACAAACCACTGTGCAAACGTATGACGTCGTGGGTGATAATCTGGCTGTAACAACAGCACTCTCTACACATGAAGAGGATGCAAGTCTTCGCCCTGCAGACGGACAGTTGTTCAAGATCTTTCGGTTGCAGCTGCAAGTATCCGTACACTGGTGCAGGGATTTCGGTCCATAGCATGCAGCACACCTTCTTCGAATATGGGTGTTTGTGCTATTCGCGGCCGTCCAGTACCTTCAACCTTAGCTCTGTAGGATCCATGTTCTGCCAGGTTTTGATGCTCCCGAGCGAACGTTTGAGGATTCGGTTGCCACCTCGTTGGATACCTTTCCTTATAAAACCGAACAGCAGCACGTCCATTTCCGTCAGCTAGGCCGTCGATAGTCGATAAAAAACGTTTTACAACTCTGCGTTCGTAAAACGATGCATGTACACTGAACGCTGCCCGTGTCTGAAATGAAGAAACCACTTTTCGAACTTTCGAGCTCGCGTACAGCGCCACCTATCGCTTTCGCGCATGCTTTTCTATGTAATTATGATTCCTCGCGATGTTCTCTACCTCCCCTCTAAGTTTTTACATGGCATTCGAAAACACCCTGTATATATACAAAATCAATTAGGACTGCTAATTATTTCAAAATGCAATTTAAGTAGAGAAAAACTCACAATAACTTACTCTAATTCATTTTTCTGTACTTTTTGGATAGGATCGTTTAGTATTTAATCTTGTGGTTAGTTCACTCCATACCTTTTCGCATATGAATTAGAGAACTTTTCTGTGAATTTGTTCTGAACTATCTGAGGGTTTTCCCCTGAAAAACTGATTAAAATTTCAATTTGATTTTTAGATTCAATGTTGCGTTGGGACCTTTTAAAATAAGGCGTCTGGAAGACCTAAGACAAATTTTAGCACAAATGATTTAAATTTCCACCTTCCACTGAGTTTGTTGAGTTGTAGGTGGAAGTATTCTTTAAAATGCAGCTCTCAGATTGGTCGAAATCTTTAGCACACTATAAATTCCTTATACCCATCTTAATTTTCGGAAATGGTACAACTCTTCTTCCGATGGCCGAAAAACGAGAGAGCAGACTACTATTAGTTGACTGATTCTGTCACGGTTGTCAGATTCACCGGATATCGTTTCTCTATCGATGTTGAGGAGCAGAATACGCATTTTGGTCAGTTACAGTCAATCGTCTAACATATAAGAGAGAAATCTTAAAATTATTATATTTCTTTAGTCATTTAAATTACAAGTAGAATTCAATTTTCATAATTATAAAACCTAAAATTATCTATCTTTAATGATAGATTTTAGTTTTTCTTTAAAAAAATTTGCTTAAAACAATTAAAATTAATATTCTTCACTGAATTATTTGGTTTTCGCAAATATAAATTATTGTATTTGCTTATGAAATAAATTTATCACATTTTCGTTCAGAATGTTCAAAATAGTTAATTTCACGTGTAGACTAAACATTTACCTAATATTACATTTTAATTTATCAAAATTTAATAAACTGTATCGATAATTACAGAATGTAAGATAGAAAAAGTTTGAGAGAAATAATTGGCTAAGGAAAAATTTAACTAAATAGAAAATATTCAAAAGAAAATGTTTGGATTAATTTAAAATATCGTATTATTATTTATTCTACAGAACCTCTAAACGTCAACAAATCATGGTATAATGTTTTTATGGCATAGAATGTGAAAACGTAAAATTAAAAGAAGAGTTGAAATAAAAAAATAGTCAATTATTAGAATCTCATTTAGTTTCATGTACGTCATTATTATTTCCCTTTGGTTAAAATTCTAAAGCAATTTATTTTAACCAATATAGTGTACAATTTCGTTTTACATTCTGCAGCTTTCATTTACTATATGCATATATATAATATAAATATATGCATATACAGGAATATATGTACGCTTTTCCCTCATATTAAAAAGTGTGATATTTATATACGTAAAAACTAGTTATTGGGTATTTCTCAAGAAACCTTTTTTGAACTGTATTACTAAAATCCAGAATTAAAGCGGATTATTATCATTTCAAATGTATCTATGTATGTCCAGTAATATCGCAATAAATACATTTTAGGAATTTTCAAGCAATTTCAAATTGAAGTAGAGGTTACTTTGAAATACATAAAGTAGCAGTGGAATGTACTCAGGAATAATTCAATTATTCCAATGTCATTTAAATCTGTTCTAGTTTATAAAATAATACATTTTCTCAAATTCAGAAAATTAAGAATATAAACTATTTAAAAAACTCAGAAATCATCGCATCAGAATTCATCTAATTTATAACTAGTATCTATAATTAGTGTGAACTGTTACACAAATCAGTTCTACATTTGTCAAATGTAATATATGGATTCATTGATTTATTTCATTATATATTTTTCAAGTTTTTCATTTAAAAGATTAGAAATTTTAAAAATATTTTCAGTTAAATGAAGTATGTAATTGAATGTTTAAACTATGAAAAGTCATGGGTCACAACTGACATATTTCATTGTTATCGTATTTTTTACAGTTTCAACATATGATTTTTGCTTAAACTTATAAAAATCTTAATTGACAATATGAAAAAATGCTTACCTCTTAAAGTCTGCCAGGTTCAGGAACAAAGAATTACATGCATTTCCCTACAACGAATTCATTGTTCCTGAACCAATGTTTCGACCAAAAAGGAGCTTTTTGAATAAAAATTATTAACTTTAACACATAAAGTAGTTTTGATATCAAATAGACAAAAACTTTTCAAATACACGTTAAAAAGACTCGCAGAATACATAAAAGAAGAAAACCACTGCTCTAATTTTGTCGTGTCACTACTTCACGGCTACGTGTTAACTTCTAAACTTTCTATAGGTTTCGGCTTTCTTATCACGGTATTCTTAACAATAACTCTGTGTTAAAAAAAAGAAACAAATATAAATTTCCAAGAAAATTCTACGCAGCGCTTAAAAGCATTGAAAGGTCTCCCCTTTCAGTTTTCTTGTTAAACTGAAACTTCAGACTCTTTGAAAAAAGACGATCACTTAATAGCTATTCCGTGAGTGTAAGTATGCTTCTGACTTCTCACAGAAAGTGGATAATACAAGTCGAAAATTGAAATTTTTACTTCACTTTTTTGGAAAATATTTTTTAAATAAAATGCTGAGAGTAAACTATAATCACATTCCTGAGATGCATTAGGAAGCTCTTTTTCGTGTTCTTTGCTTTTGTATGAAGCTTAATAGCTACAAGTTTTATATTTCAGTTTCAGACAAGAATTTATGAAGTGATATAAAGTTCAAATACAAGAAGCGTTTTTGCTGTTTTTAAAATCTTTATTATAATATATATATATATATATATATATATATATATATATATATATATATATATATATATATATATATATATATATATATGTGTGTGTGTGTGTGTGCAAACTAATAAAAATATAAATAAGTCATATAATTTTATTTTAAAATTCATATTCATAAGGGATTTGTAATGGAGTGCTAAAATAAAACTTTAATAAAGACATTAAAAAATCATAAAACATAAATAAATATTTCTTAGCGTTACTGTGAGTGTGTGAAAATCACACAAGATTTATTTTTACTTTTTCAAAATATATTAAAAGATTATCGGAGGTAAATAATTTTTATACTATTGTTTACAATTCACATTCAAGAAATTTTCTTTTGCTTTAAATTTTACTTATGCATTTTTGTTAACATTACTTTAAAAAACACTTTTTCTAGCAAAATATTTTAACTTTTTTAATATGCCCATTAATAATAACTATTTAATTTGAGGAAATGACTGGAAACAAATGGAAATCAAACAAATTAAAATTAACCTTAAAAAATGCCTCTTTTTCATCTAAGTTATTTAGCATTAGTTAGAAAATAACACCCTCACACGTGTTGCCACCACACACTCACTTCTAAAAAATTCAAATTTAAATTCATTAAGCGAAATTTATTTTTTAAAATAAATATCCTTGTTTTTTAGGGCTACCATTCACCATTTCTCATACTTTCTCCAACTTTCTTAATAAAATGATAGGTGTTCCATTCACTGTATTTCCAAGAATAGTACTCTTGTTGTATTGTACTGCTCAAACTATGTATCATGTACTAAACCATTTCTACTTAACACACACACAAAATTTTTTATGATCCTCTTGTAATTCTTTAAAAATTATAATAATTACATATTATGATAAACATTAGTATATTATAGTACACAATTAGTATATCATCCAATGAAACAAATTTTGTCAAATTGTTGGAAAATTATTAGCGCGTGTAATTAATTAGAATCATTGAAATAAATTGTACACAATATTAACATTAACAGCTCTTTTACAAAGTGACAGTAAAAAAATGCAGTATATTGGTTTCGATTTTGTGAAAGTAGAAGAAATATAATTACTCTCTCTAGAAGTCTTTATAATATTATAGACTCTTAGTTTCTAATGAGTTTTTGTTGTTACTTATCTCAGGTTGTCTAGCTAGGCTAGACAACCCCCATAAAACCAAAAATATCTAAAATGTCTGGAAATTTTCTTTTGCCTTAAATTATACTTATGAGTAATAATTTATATGAGTAATAATTATATATTACTTATATAAAACTAGAAGTTTATATAAGTAATGATTCTTCTAATAAGTGAATAAGGAAAAATATTTTCTTACATTATGATTCTCTCATAAATATTTTGGTTTAAAATTGTAGATATATTTGAAATATATACTTAAGAATAGTTAACGGTAACTGTATAACGTGATTAACGTGCTTATATATATTGACAATTCAAATAATATATTGAACCAACTTTAATTTTTATTAAATTAAATATTTTGGCTGCTTAATTATGGGTAGTATATGTAAATGGTCATCTAATTTTAACAATTTGAGAATATTTTGGGATCCATTGACGATAGGTTGCGAACCATTCATTTAGTATGCTTCATATTGCTTATATGATTGGCATAGTGGTTTAAACGTATGAAAGTGATCATGAAAGTTAACTGTGGCCTAATAGTAAGAATGTGGTTTTTCAAAATTGGTTCTTAGGTTCACTTCAAGCGGCTGTTGAATATGGGAAAACGGAGGTTTTCTTTCGAACTTCTGTATGTGTATCTATCGGAGTAAGTGCTTAAAAGTTTTCTTAACTGTGTTAGAAAGATACAGTGGCTAGAATCAAACCTAAGATCCCCTTTAGTTGACAGATATACCGCAAGGATTTCATTGAAAAAGCGTTAGTTATATTTCAACAATTAAAATAAATTTCTTATGCAATATCAAATATAGTAGAAGCTTGTTTCTACCAATTCGTAAGCACCTTTGAAATAGTTCTTAAAATTGAAAATTTGTGAAATAGAAAAAAAAAGGATTATATTTTAAAATTAATTTTTTTTCCAATCTACTCTTTCTTTATAAATAAAATACTCTCAGAAAAAAAGTATGCGCTATTTTAGAAATGCATGTACAGTAAATTTATATATGAAAATAATTTTATTTTCATTTTATTGATGAAAGTCGTTCAATGTAACATTTATATTTTCTTTTGGTTCAAAGTTGCATTTTTAAAAATACATTTTCCGATTTTTTTTTTGTTGTTAACTTTTTTATTGTAATTTTTTTCAAAAATATACCTCAATTTTATTAGCCATTCATCTGCTTGGCATGTAGATGGTAGCATCGCATCTCTACTTCACTCTTTTTTATGTATTTTATTAATATGTAGAACTTCTTTATTATGATTTCAATCGTTTAACCATTCAATAGTTCTTTCTTACAAATTATATATTTGATTCCACATTCAGAAACATACCTGAGCTAACAATAGATTTCGCTATCGGAATTCCTGTTCAAATATATTATCTTTACTCAAATCCTCAGGTAAATTATCTCAGCTTTCTGCAGCTAATGTGATTCCTTCAATAAAGCTTAAATATCAAAATAACCTAGATATCCTTTTTTCTGCAAAATAATTTCAAACAAATTGAATGAGAAGGAATCGCTTTCAGAATTTCGGTGTCAAGGAAATCCCAAGACATATTCATTCCTTATAAAAGTACCTTGTAATATTTGAACTTGAATGTACGAAGGCTATAAGAGGGAAGATAAATTAGAGGCGGGGAAAAATTCATTCAAATTAGTCGCAAAAAAATCTAGTATATCAACATTAGCTGTGAATTTAGTTTTTCACAATTCGAGGTGTTTATGAAATATCCTATAAAAATATATCACAAATTTTACGAACAATAAGGTAAAATAAAAAATAAGATAAATAAATAAAAGCCTTAAGATAAAAAATATTTGCCTTCAGATACTAACGTTAAGCTGGTAGCCTATGGCGCTTTTGCTTCCAGTTCAACATTTTATGAGTTCGAATCCCACGTTGGACTTGGATATTTGTGGTAGTTTTGAGTGAAAATAAAACCATAGAGGTTCCACTATAATTAGCTCTCGAATTCTAAAAATTATAGCTGAATGAGAAACTAAACCAAATATTACTTTTATTCTCTTCAATTATGGTAAATTGAAAATTATGTGAAGTGCAATAGCTAATAATAAAAATCTTAAATTTTCTAATAGCACAAAATACTTAAGCCACCATTTTTAACTATTATATTTTAACAACTTTTTTGATTTTTTAAAATAAATTTTAGCGTTAAAAAATTTGCAAATTATTTAAAATGTATATTTGAATATGCTATACAAATTCATTCCTCATTTTTGGTATTTTTTATTTTTAATCAACAGTTTATAATTTTATACAAACTATAAATTTAATTTTCTCAAAATTATTAAGTTTTAAAAGAGTTTTCAATTCCCAATTTCTAATAAATGTTTCAAACACTTAATTTTAAAGGAGACTAAATTGGGAAAAATGTCTAAATATACTCCGTCATTTATTGCAAAATCCCTACACTTATCCTCCCACTTGCAATTAACAAATTTTAACCATCAACGTTCTGCATATTTATTTTTATATTTTAAAGGAATTCCTTTAACTATTTCTACCTATGAAACTTCTGAAATATTTAAAATCAGATTAAAATTACTCTAATCAGTGATACTTTTCTTCTGAATACACTCATTTCATTGTGAAGTGCTCATTAGTTTCAATTAATATTTACTTAAAAATATAACGAGTTCAAATCACATTCAATATTTTACATGCATTGAAATTTTAAAAGGACTATGATGTGTGTAGGTTGTGATTTAATTATAAGGCTTTAATAAATTTTCATTAATTTATATCTTGTATATCCCTACTTTCACGATATCAGCTTAAATCTGGCTGTCAACTCATAATAGCATTTTTGACAGGAGCTGTTTTAATTAAATCCTTTGCTAAACTTTCTAGAAAGAGTTTTCTCCACTTTTCTCTCTATCAAATTTAAAGTTAATTTCTTAAAGACAGAATTAGTTATCGTTACATTTATCTCTACGTTCTATTTTTTAAATGTTTGAGCAATTTGAAAGACACCGATAGTAAATGGCAAATTGCAAGAAATTGAAACAACGTTAAACATTTTGACCTTATTTCAATTTTAATTCTAATTTTGGAAATTAATTTAATATTTAGATTAGTATAACATTCTAGTATCGTAAATTTTCCTATTTTAGTAGCTTGCTTATTGCAGAAAAGATTATTGCTTATCCATACCCATTTATTTAGAATTCTATTTGAACTAAATTTTAAAAAATGAAATTAACGATGAATAAAGATTCATCATTGAAAATATTTGAAAAATAAGAAATTTTGAAGATATTTTTGTTGATGATTGGAAATGACCGGAGACATTAAGCTGTTTTAGCTTTGTTTCTCTAGTAATCTAGTAAAAGGAGATTTATTTAAATTCTTTTGAAATTTAAAAGAAAATAAATGTATTCAATTTTTGTTTGAGCTAGACGTGACGATTTTGATTAACTGTTTGTAATTGATTATTTGCTGATGTATGTTCATATTTTGTTAAAATTGTTTCCAAATTGCTGCGACAATATGAAATTATATGTTCAACAGTATCAACTACATATATACACGGAATCTATCTGAATCATCGAGATTGAAATGAAAAAGAAGAGCAGAAGTCAGTAACATTTTGAATAAAAATCTGGCCATTAATGCATCTTTCTTACGTGACGCGAGAGATTTACTCATTGAACTCAATTCTGGGAAGTCTTCAATTGGATGATAACATTTACTATTTCTAAACATTTGGTTTTGAGAATTTTCAATTTTACATTTGGTGAATGAATACAAATCTTCTGTGTTAAGCCATCTAGATCAATATTAGTATTTGTGACCAATTTTGCGAGTTTATCTTCTTTTTCATTTATTATAATGTTTTTAGCTGGAACCCAAATAATATGAAGTACTTTAAAGGCGTTTGATGCCTGCAATATTTTGTGTTTTAAACGTAGAAGTGTGGTTGAGGATCTTTGATTACATTCCACAAGGTCCATAACGACAGATTTGCTATATATATTTATATTTCTTTTATCGACATTGCGAACAGATCATTAATTGATTGACAGATTGCAAGAGCTTTGGCAGAAAGAAACTAAATTTGTTATTTACTAAGTATCTCCAACTGATCCATCTGTAGACTATCCAGCTAAGGATGTGATATCATCTTTTTTGGATGCATCAATTACGATTCTTTAACAATGGCGTGACAATCTCTTGTAGAAGTCATTAAAATATTGTGCAGTTTCTTGAGTGGTGAGAGATTTATTCGCAAAACCATATAAATATTTAGAGAAGTTGGTTGGAAAATAAAATTGAATACAAAGAACTAAGGCTGGGAGCAAACGAACGCTATGATCGGATACACGATGCTGTCTAGGCAGTCGGAAGATTGTCGTTCTAATGTTGCCAAACGGTGTGAATATGACTTAGATTAAACGTTTATCTGACGTCATAGATATTTTAAACCAATGATAATTTGCTTGTATTCTGGTTCCATTTCTGATCGATTCCTAAATCTTGTTTATATTATTTTCCATTGTTACAAATATTTGAATTTCTCTGTAATTCTCTGAATTTTTCTATACAACACATATTATTTAAGTAATTGTATCACCAACCCCAACAATATAAACAAGAATTAATATTAATTTTCTTCAATTAATAGAATTTATTACATTAATAGTAAATACAATTCATAATATTCCAACTATTTATAATATCAAATATTTGTAATTAAACAATTAAAATTGTTAATTATTTCAATGCGACAGCAATATGTTTTTAAAGCAAATATTTTATACGAAAACCTGACTTTATTTATTAGTCAATATAAATTTAATATTTCCTGTAACAGTCTTATGAAAAATTTCAGTAAACATGTGAAATTTCTTTAATTATTTGATTTCTTTTGTACATATCGAAATAAAAACTATCTTTAGAATTTAAAAGCATTGGTGGTCTATATAAATTAAATAAAATAAGCGAATAACTGAAAAGCACAAAAATTTAAATTACAAATAACTGTTTTTAAAAAATTAAAGTTACCTCTATAAAAAGATTTATAATAAATTCCTCCTCTTCAGTTGAAAATTTGTAATTTATTTCTATTTCAAATTTCTAGCACCAGATATAAGGCCTAAAACACGTGGTCGGAAACTAGCTTTTGCGCTCAACGTTGCCAGATATTTCAAGCCTGCTTGAAATTCAAAATCATCGTGCACTCCACCCATTTTCTGACGTAACTACGACATAAATGACGTCATTTCGTCAGATGAGTTTTACGCGTGACGCTTAGTTCATTGCGCACGACATATCGCGCGCGATGATCGTAGCATTTGCTCCCAGCCTAATAAAGTGTGAGATTTTAATGCTTTTCTCATCTTATATACAAAAGAGATATTTTATACTCCTCAAACAAACCATTGAAAATATGAATAATGTTTTAGAGTGGAGAATGTTGTCCCATAGAGATGTGTTTTAACCAGAATCTCATTGACAATTGACAAATAGAAATTCAATAGTACAAGCTTTACAATTTTTAGAAGGAGAATGTTAGGAGTTCAACTATGTTGATCTAAAACGATTCTAAAAGAAGATGTTTGCATTATTTTCAAAGACTTTATAATTGAAGAATTTATTCGGCAAAAAATATTGCTAGAATAAGGGAGAAGTCTACAGACAGAAGATTGAACTAAATCTTGCACCATAATTTTCATTAGAAAGAATTTTCAAAATATTTATTTCTTATTTGCTTTATTTTTTAATTTGTGATGGAAGCACAAAAATTTATAGTTTTTGTAAAAATAACAACTAAGAATTTCAGTTTATCTTTTCATTTAATTGTTCCATTATTAATATGCGAGGAACCAATCATGATTGGCTCTATGTACAGATAAATTGACTGCTGAACACTTCTGATAGGATATTTGTAATTTTCAATAATTACACCAGATTTTTATTTTATATAGAGTTTCTTTTTTTTTAATTTCTTCTTGACGATTTCTATACTTTTATAGTCACAATATATAAGAATGCTATCTACGTATGATGCATATTTAATTTCATGCGGGGTGTTAAAAAATAGGTCATAAAAATTGAAAATAGAATGGGAAATAACACTATTCTGTAGTACATTCTTTGATCGACGAACTGAGTTTGAATACGAATTTCTCCATCTTACTTTTAACTTTCATTCTTGCAAGAAATTGTGTATCCATTTAGTAGTTTTACCTGTTATGCCCAACTATAGGCATTTGTATCAATTCATCAATAAAAACAAAGTCATAAGTCGATTGAATATCCAGTGAAACTGCAATAACAAATTTTTTTCAGTAACAAATAACAAATGTAGATCATAATGAGAAAATTGAATTGTGGTTTGACTGTCTCTGAAAGGCAGTAAACTGAGACGACGTTCTTCAACCTTCTAACAACAAATTAGAAAGTTTTTTATTCTATATAACAAGATTTAAAATATTTTACCAGAGGCAGAAGTTAAAACGTTAGGTCTATATATTAATTTATTGAGGACTATAAGGTTTGTTTGGTTTGTGAATTGTTATAATGATAGATGAATTCCAGCTGCTAGGAATAAAACAGGTTAAAAAATATGGTTTAAAATTTAAAGTACCTGGTGAGATATAGCTTCGTTTAAAGATGTGAGCATTTTAGCGGATATATTTTATTCACTTGGCCTGGATATTCTGATGTTCTTGATAGCTAATTTAATCACTGTGATTGTAAATTTGTTGTCCAGATTCAAATCTCCTGGACCATGATAATCAGTAGGAACTGGATTATGGTATACTGTGTTACAGGAAATGTACTGTAAAGGCATTTTGGGATTTTGGTAAATATATAACTTGATTATATCGAAATTAATTACAAGGCTGAAATTCTGTATATCTCTGTATCTACGCTTCATAGAGTTGAACATATGGAATAAGAGGATGGATCTTACTGCATCTTGCAGCTTCATTCCAGTATTTGGCCTTAGAAGATTTCCTAATATTTCTTAATTTTGCTCAGAATTTTTTGTACATAATGCAAAACTTAGTTTCTAAAATATACTTTTCTTTCTTCAGATAGACTTTTTTTCAGAAATGAAAATTTACTACATTGGTTATTCCACTACGGTGGGTACTGCTTTTCAGTTACTTTTCCATCGAAACTATTATCATCTATAGCTTGGGCTGCTATATAATGAAAGCTGTCATAAGAACTATTTATTTCAATATTAAACTCTTTATTAATTTGATCAGTAAGTTCATTCCATCTATGAACTCTATGTACTCTTGGAATTTGAACAAAACGATAAAAATCGGTAGCACTAGGTAAATGATAACTGAAAAAGAATTATTTTTCAACTGTGATGTAATATTCGGGAAAAATAAACTAGACGAACAAAAAGAGAGTTCTATAAGGGAAAATTTTCCAGTAAGAGAAATATGTAAAGGAGTATATATGAATTGAAAATGCAAAGATTGTGCTCGTTGATCCAGTTGGTCAATTTTTGGCACTGAGGAATGCTTTTTTCACTGTCCTGTAAATCATGTTTGATATTAAAATCTAAAATTAAGCATTTACGAGATATATAATTTTGCATATCATGAAAGTCGTTATATTTATTCTTTCCTGTAGGACAATAGATATTTAAATTATCACTCCTATTGAAGATTTTCATAATCAAAACTTCTGTACCACTGCTGTAATAATTATTCTTACGGATTATTTGAGACGATAATTAGTTTGATATCACGATCACCTGACCCCTACTATTTTTATCTGCTCTGTCTCTCCTATAGAAGGTCTTTTTTCGTTAAATGAAATATATCATTTGGTCTGAGAAAGGTTTCTTAAATAACTAAAATATCTGCATAAATTAATTATTCCAAATTAAATTTGTTCATCTTATTGTAAACGCTCCTAGCATTCCATTGAAGGATTTTCATGTCTAAAATTATATTAAGAAAATAAAGGCATAGAACACTTATGCGAGAAAGATAAAAGATAAATATCTATTTATTCGGAAACCCTTGAAATATGAAAAGAAAGTTTAGAGAAATAAACAAGTAAATAAATCAAATTATCCAACAGAGAAATCTGAGAGATCAATCTCTTTTTCTATTCCTAATCGTTCAGAGTCCATTTGATCCGTTTTCAATTTATTGTTTTTTTTTACATTTTAGATTTTTTCATCCACTTTTAAGAGAGGTTGATAAAATCAGGTCGGAGATTGGTTAACTGATTTTGGTAAAGACTAATTCATTAATTTGATGTATGGCAGAGTCTAAAGCCTTTTGAAAGATATCACAGATTTTAACTAATTGCTGTTTGAAGAAATTTTCAAATAAAGTTTTATCAATTTAAAGGCTAATTTTTTCATATAGACCTTAAATAATTTTTGTTTTAAACCTTAGTATATTTGTTTTTCTAAAATTCTAGTTAGACATTCATTATAGTTTGCTTTATATGTGAGCCCAAACAGCTTGAAGATTTAATCGGATCAATCACTTTTTGACGTCAGGAGAAAAATTGTGTTGTAATTATCGTCTATCACTATACATTTTAAGTTCTGTATTGCTCAGGTCTACATTTTGAGAGTTTTCCAATACTTTGATTACAGTCAGAGTTACAGTTTTCATATTCAATTTATAAAAATATTAAAATCACTAGCACAAACAACCTTAAACTTAACACTCAATTAGAGCGGAACTAAAAAATTTAATTAATTTTCTTATAAAGAATGATGAAAAATAATAAGGAAGTATAAGTAGAAGATTACATACATATAAACAACCTAAACAAAAAGAAAAAAGTCGAAATATTAGATTTCCAACCAACCAGTGAATTTTTAAAACGCCAAGCTGCTTTGCGAACTCTGCTGCCCAATTCAGTTACACAAATCTCCTTGGAGATATTTTTTGAAATACTTATTACTATAATATCTAATATTTATTTAATTTTTCATTACATGAAAATTAAATGTTTCTATAATTAAAGTTGAAAAATAAAAATAAAAAATGCACTTGAATACACAGTGTGAAAAGAATGAACTAATATGCAGTTCAAAACAAAATATCTCGTATCTACATGTTCTATGAATCAGAGATATTTTGTTTTAAGAAAGATTTTTAAGAATACACAAATATTGTCCCTCTGTATTCTTAAAAACTTTTTTATTTATTTTAATTATAATGTATCATCTGATATAAACATTTGATTAATAATAATTAATAAAAATTAATAAACATTAAAACTTTATCATAATTTTTCAAATTAATTATTTAAATTTATTTTGATTATAAAAAGAAGAATACATAATAATATTAATATTTATATAATTGTTAATTTTATATCTTCGTTTTTTAACAAATTAATATATTTATCGAAATTGAATACACATAAATTCTCTTGTGGGTCTTTTTTTAAGGCTTGCTTACTCAAAAATACTTAATCTCGATAAATTTCTTTATTTTTTATTATTAGTTTGAAACAGAGTTAAGATCTAGGCAAAAATCAGAGTTCGTGTGAAATCCAAAAAATTGCAGGAATTGTTGGACAAGACTTTCTTTTTATTGTCGAACATAAAATTACAAAAGAATTAATTTTATAAGCAAAGTAAAAATTTTAATAATAACAATTTTAATAATAAACATTATTAATTTGTGGTCCCATTTATTTATTATAACCATTATAATATAAATTTTTGAGTATACAACCAATCATTTTTTAATTAGCAAAATTCTGTAATGTTTATTTTCTTTTTCTTGCAAAAACGTAATATTATCCATCAATCAATTTCTTGCATAATTCGTTATTTTTTTCTTCAAAATATAAATGAAAGCTTCAAATTAGCAGACTATAACACAAAACTGTTTAAATAAAAAATCTTAAAGAAAATAAACATTTTTACAAAATATGTCAGAAAAATTTACACATCAGCATTTTGATCTCACTGAATAATTAGATAATATAAGGGAACAAAAAATGAAAAAAATACCCTTTATTATTCATAAATCTTTCAAATAAAAAATATCTTAAGCTTTTTGTCTCAACTTTTTAATATGCATTAGTAGGAAGAAAACATAATTAAGTTACTTAAAATGCCCTATTGAGTATCGAAAATGCAAAAGAGCTTTTTGTTCATAATTAATGAAGAAAACTGTGGACAGTTTCATCTTTAAGTAACTAAATTCTAGTCGTTTTCTTTGGCGGCTGCTTATTTCTTCATGTCACGGAAAAACAGCTAATTTGTCAAGTTAATAAGGATAAATAGTCATTAATGTCCTACTTATTGATTTGATATTCTAGTAACCTAAGTACTGTATGCCAATAAACACAGCCATTTCATTTAATAAGACAGTTAATTATTAGATTTTTTTGTAGTTTCTGAATTTCGAACACTGTTCTAAAATTTTGTAATTTTCTATTTTTCGTCAAAATTTTCACTTTTTTTATTTTAATAATTGTGTCTTATTATTGGTTATGATCGATTTAATAATCGCGTGTCTTACAATATTTTGGTTTTTATTTTGTTCCTCCACTCTCTTGTTTAAAATTTTTTTTCACTGCTAAGTTTATAACTGTAACGTATTATTATTAATATTTACAACTACAACCGTACTTTTTATATTAAATCACAACAGTGTGGGTAAAAAGTATGTAATTTTTGTGGAATAATTTTCAAATAGAATTAAAGTAGGATGCTAAGTTTGATTAAATTACTGTTTCACTCTCTTTCCTTTTCTCTCTGAAATATGTTCTTATCTAGATTCAAAATCAGTCCAAAGAAAACTCTGAGAATGAAGCATTAACTATTTTATTATGATAATTATATGAATTATTTTAAAGAGTCAAACACTATTTATTCTTATTTATAATTAGTGCGAAATGCACTTAAACGATTTTAATTATTCGATCCACCTACACTATTTAAAGTATCAATTGCCTACTTATATAATCCACCACTAATATTGATGACCACCTACTATGATACATAGTTTTGACGATTCCACAACATATTCACGGTCGGTCTCGCGTAAATACATTATGTGACATAGTGTTATTTTGACAAACACATGACATTACGTAGGTGAAATTGCATCCTAGTAGCCAATAAAGTTCTACCGCAATATGAAATGCATCTTACTAACTTTATTCGTAATTATATGTTAGATTTATCGACTAAAATTGATGGTGAGTAACGATTATTAAGACATGTACAGTTAGAGCTAGTTATAAAATGATGTGGTTTTGAGTATCATCAAATTTTTAAAAGAAATAAGTTGGTTTCTGAACAAAAACCTTTTATTCTGGAGAACACATTATCCATCCATCCTCACATGAAAGACAGAGAATTGTTCTATAAAAGCTGAAGTATGTTTCATCATAATTTGGAAGTGAAAACTTAAGTAGAAGAGCTCAAGATTTATAGTTTGTAATTCCCAGAGGCATTATTTTACTTTGAAGTCTGAGCAACCACAACATATTTTGTGTTCCTCTCCTGACATTAATAAACACAATGGATTTGCGATTGGTTTGGATACGGAACTGGCTATTTTCTTGTAAGGAAAGTATTACTTTTTCTATCCAATGTGGTAATTAACGAAAACGCTGTCTTATTTACTTCTATACAATTTCTGTCGCTTTCTTTAAACAGAAATTTATCCAAATTGGCATTTATTTAACTATGGCACATGTTCATTTATTTACATAAAATATACTCTTGATAAAAAAGTGTTTACATATGGATATACTACCAAAATTATTACAATTATAATCATATTTTATTATAATTATAACTTATTTATAATTAAAATTTTGCAATCAGAGTTAACTTCTAGAAAATTAATTCCAACCTTATTAGGAAAAATAACCTTTTTGTACACGAAGTTAAAAAAGTGGAGTATTTACCTATAGAAAATCGATAAAATCTATACAAATGTTTATAGGAATATATTTGCAGGACTCCATATTTCGAGGTCAAATGGCAAAGTTTCGACCATAGTTACTTTTGAATAATGGAAGACGAATCATACGTTCTATATGATGATGTAGTTTGAGTAAACTCTTTTTTCTTGCTTTCACTTACATGCTACATCAAAATAAGACACTGTATAATTATATAAACCCTTTTGAAATAAAATGCTGCACAATTTTTGGTTTACTTATAAGTTTAAATTTGCTATAGCAGTATTTAGTGCCAAATATGGTGTATAAAAGTTTAAAGAAATAAGTCAAGTTGTTTAAGATAACTAGTCACTATTTTCCGACATGGATTAAAAAAGAAATGTCTTTCAATGAATATTTCATTTGATAATAAAATAATATTTACCCTTATACGTTTTCGATGAATTACTATTATGTTAATGACTTTTATTAAGATCATACTTCTGTGTCAAATTAACTTTTTAAACTGAGCGTTACTGGATATTTTTTTATAATCATTGTAAGTATAATTCTAGTGGAATTATTTGACCATCAGAATTTTCTAAAGATAAATATTCTACCTTATTAAAAATATTTAAAAAGATAGAACAGAATTTTTTTTAAATTTTATGACTCACAACAGATTTATTTTTCATTACCTCACTCTGTATATTTAAAGCAATACAAGGTAGAAACATCATTCAAATGTTGATATACATTACTTCCTTTTAACCTGACACTTCATTTGTCATCATTACAAAGTTTATTATTAAAGTGCCAGGAACATGGGTCTGGTTTGTACCTGCCCACATCATAACTGCATTGGTACCAACAATGGAATCATAACTACGTCATGGAGCACCAGAGCGCAATCGACTCTCCTTGCCTCAATGAACAATTACCTCATTGACATTATACAGTGGGAAGTTCCGCTGACTGATGGTGGAGAGTGGGGCTCAAATTGCAGCCCAGCTTCTAAATGAATTGAATACAAACTCTGAATTACAGTTATTCAAGGACTGAGAAGAATGTATGAGTTACCTGTCGGTATTAGACTGATATGATCCTCTCCAAGCACAATTTATCTGTTTGGGTTGGTTGCCTTAACGATAAAAATTAAAACTCCAAAGGATCTTTTTGTGCAACTTCATTGAATTAATACAGCTTAAAAATAATTATTTAATTCATTTATTCATTTTTAATTTACATTATTTATTTCACTTATTATTATCTAATATTAACTGTTTCATTTAATTTCAATGCATTGTCTCTCATCCTCTTACTTAATTTAAAATTAAATTTCAGCAATGATATTTCTAACATCATAATGAATAGCTATATTAGGTGTTCAGAAGTATTTCGAGTCCCATTAGTTAAAAGTTGCATTTTCTTAATTAAAAATATAGAATTAACTATGTTTATATTTAGTTTAGCTTAGGTGCTGACCAAAGGCTGAGTGGTTATCGCCCCTATCTTCGAAGCAATAGGCCCCGGGTTCGAATCCTGGTTCGGGTATGGATGTTCCTTCCTCTTTGTGTATGTTTCTTTTGGGGAAAAGTCAGGATGCCCACCGGGGCATATATATATATATATATATATATATATATATATATATATATATATATATATATATATATATATATATATATATATATATATATATATATATATATATAACGCCGAGAATAATTTCTAAGAAGCAGAACAATTTTCGTGATCGTTATATAATAGCACATAATACTTATATTTAATATATAAACAATATCATAAAATCCAGTGCAACTCTTTATAATCGTGAAAAAAACATGATATACTTACGACGATTTTTTTAATTAAAAAGGTTCGAAAAATTTAATCATGAGTCGTGTTTTTTTAAATAATCACATTTATTATTATTCTTCCTAGATTTTTAATTAAATACTTTTTGACATATTAAAATCAAAGCACAATTTTATTTTATATTTATTGAAATTTAGCATAAAATTATGTAAAAAAGGGAAAAAATAAGCATTAAAAAAGACCTTACAACATGATTTTAATAAGTTTGATTTTTTACGTTGCTAATATCGCAGTTTATTAATTTCTCAAAGTAATTAATTTAATATTTTTTCTATAATCAATTCAAAACTCGTTAGCTAGAAAATATAAGTTTTATAAAAAGCCAATTAATGTTAATATAAGAAAATAGCTCAAATAAAGAAATGTTTCTGTCACTGATCGTTCGAATAACAAAATATGTTCAATTTTTCAGATAATAAAAGAAGGGGGAAAAATCGATATTTTTCTCGCGTATAACGTTATCACTTCCATTTTCGTTCAAAGAATATTTTGCCTTAGGCAACTTCGAAAAATGAAAACTCTTTTTGTTCTACTTAACTATATTCTTTCTTATTTCTCATGAAATTTTTACCTTCATGAAAAACCAATATTATAAAGATTGTATTTTTTCCTTCTTAAAAAAGTTATAATTAGAATCGATTTTAAGCAAAAATTATTTATGATTTCGCTTTAAATGATAAGAATAAAAATAAATGCATGCAAAAATGGGTATTTTATGCTAGTTTTTTGGTTTTATTTAAAATGTTAATAAATAAAGGAGATTAAGAATTGATATACTTTATTAATCCTTTATAATGGGAATATTAAGAAAAATATAACAATTTAGATTAGGGAATAAAAGAATACATTAATGTAAAATTAACAAATTATCTTTTTCTCATTAATAAAAGTTAATATTTAATTGTTTATTTTTTTAAATTTTATTCAGATATGCATAGTTCTTTGCTCATCGGCATTCGATAACATCCGTTAGATTGTTTTATTTTTCCGAAATAGAGTTAAAACACACTTTTACCATGTGACCATCAAATTCTATTTGAAATTCAAATCTAACTAGAAATGAAATGAAGTGTGAAACATTAATCATCTGTTAATATTTTTATGGTTTCATTTTCATACTCAAAAAATATATATGAATTTGAATGAATATGAATTAATAATAAGTTCTGAATAAAAAGTTCCAATAAAATAAAAAATTCTTAATAATAAGTTCTAGATTAACTTAATATCAAACTTATTATTAATATATTTTATTTTATACAAATAGATTTCAGTTGCTTTTGTTTGAATTAATTATATCGTTAAGACTTTTTAACTTTCAAATTATTTTCCTATAACAACCTTATCTCCTATCAAAGAAAAGAATTTAAGTGACAAAATCATTATTATTAATTTTAAACAAATCATTTGACCAATTTAGCACTGAGGATTTAGACGTGACTTGCTTATTTAATATACATGCAAACATTATTTCGTGCTCGTAATGAAATTAGAACCGAATTCAAATGAATAATTTAAAGGTTTTATTTACAATAATGTTTATCAAATATGCTTAGTTAAAAAAAACAAGAATTCGTCTTCAATAATATGTTAAAATGAACAAATCCTTATATTTTAGTGTACAGTATAATATTTTTCAATTGCTAACCTATTATGACTGAATCTTAGTTTTAATAAAAAGTTAATCACAGTTGTGAAGCTAGTTAAAAAGCTAATTTCTTTCCTTGAAGCTCAATCAATATTTATCCAAACATTCACTATACTAGACATCTTTCAATTCAGTAAAAAATTTTAAAATGTCCAACAACTGCCTATGATGTCATTTGGTTGTATCATGTGGCAAAATGACGAATTCATAGCATCTTAAATAGTGAGACATCCGGTGGATATGCTTTCGTGTGACCCTGAGAGTAGATCAGTACTAATACTTTAGAAGCAGCGATGAAGCTTGAGATTTCTACTAGATAGAGAGGAGAGGAAAGAGGAGAAAGGAGACCCATAAGTACCATTTCACTTGGAAGACATTGCAACCACGGTCTTTTTTTCAAGCGCTAGCAACCGTTAACAAAAACGATGGATCTTCAGCTGTATCGTTTTAGAACTCACCACTTTCCGACTGTGAGAACCGCTTCTTTCCCAACTAAGCCAAATTACCTTCATTCTAATGTAATTACATTTAATTTTCGATACATTCCAAATTAATGTCTATTTTTATTTTACTTCACAAACATAGCTTGATTCAATAGCCCTTTTATACAAATGAAACAAAATAATGTATTTATAAGATAAAAAGTCATAACTTTAATCATGTTTCAGATTCATTCTGGCTTAAGTTTCTAAGTTCTCACAGTGGACGCTTTTAGTATTAGAAATTATTTCCCCAAGCATTTAAATTATTATGAGGAAAGTGTTGGTAATTCTATTTAAAACATTACTTCTGTATTATTTATAACTGTAGTATTGTTTTTAATATTTGTACTACTTTTAAAAAGTGCTTTCATTTATCACTTTAGTCTTAAGATGTTTTGATTCCATTTTTTCCACCTGTTTTAAGAAATTGATGATTTAATATTTTTTCTCTATACTTCTGAAGAACAGCTTTATTTACTATTTTAAATAAATCATTTTTTAAAAATTTAACATTTTAAATTTTCTTAAAACAAATACACACGTTTTTGTTTTCATCTCTCTCATTTATATTAAAAATCCACACACACACACAATTCAGAATTTTTCAGTCATTAAAGCAACAATAATAGAAATTGTATAGTGAGAGAGAGAGATCAAATAAGAACATAATACTTGTAACAGGATCATTTAAACAAAACATAAAAGATTTATAAATAGAATTTATTAATAAACATACCCAAATTTCCTACCTTCTAAGCAAATTGTTTAAAAATGAAATAGTATATCGTATCTTTAAATCAATAGCCTTAAAATAAACTTGTTAACTATTGCGGGATGAAATTAAAAATTAATTTTACAGCATTTTCTGTTAAATTCTTCCTATTTACATATTTACGACAAATATATTCAGACTTATTCTAATTTTATACCATTCTAGGTGTTCAAACTGTACCGAAATTACTGGTGAATACTAATATAAGGGTCGTCAAGTTTAATAGTAAAGTAAACGCCAGCAGAAGTCCCTGTACCTAACCCTGCAAAGGTTTTACCATCAAGTTTAATAGTCTGAGCCATTTTTCAAAATTTGAAATTTTTCGCGAGCCACAATTAAATACGTATTTAAAAGGTATACAAAATAGGTGTTAAAATTTTTTGTAGAAATTATATTTATTGAAAACATATAAATAAAAATACAACATATGTGAATTGAATTCAAATATTAAGAATTAAACTCTTATAATATTTACTTCTCTTGATAATTCGTTGACATTTGGTGTATAATTGGGGATAGCACGTTCAGTAATTCTTTGAAATGCTGATTAGTTACTACTGATCGCTGTTTGGATTTCACGAATTTTAAAATGGACTAAAAGGATTTACTAAGTACGTTGTTGCAAATAATGAAATAGTGCGACAAGCAGCCTTTTTTAATTCAGGATACTTCGGTTCTTGAGATGTTCTTGGGGAATTATGCAATGAATCTGTATGAATTGTAGAATTTGAGAATCGTCTCTTAAAAGCCCAATAAGGCAGATTTTTTTACTCAGCATTATCCATCATTTGAAATGCTTACAAGTTTATTTAGAAGCACATCAAACGTTTTCATCATGGAATTTAATGTATTTTTTATATCGACAACATGATTTGACTCTTGAAGTGCTATTAAATCTAATAATTCGTCTTTAACAACGAAGTCAGATGACACAAAATGTATGAAAACTGCCAATTGCGGAAGATCTATGATATCTATCGATTTCTCTAGGGTTAAGCTGAATGCAATACCGTTATTTAAATCATTTTTTAAGTTATATTCAAGAGATGCATTAATTGCAGCTATGCGTCATTCGGTTGTGTGTCTCAAGATGGTAAATTGCGGAACAAATTTGAGCAATGCTGCATTATTTGGATCTAAAACCTTAAGTACATCTTTAAGTTTTTTTTAATGCAATCTCCCTCTCCATATCGGCACTTTGCACTAGCAATATTCCAAGCAATAACAAAACTCGCTTCAGTCGCATTATTAGTTTGATTGCCAAGATTCATCAAAATTGACTTTGTTTATTTAAATTTAATTTTAATGACGCAGGTTTATCTGGTTTTAATTTAGAAATTGGTAAATGCAGATTAGAAAACTGAGGATGATTGGTTTCATAATGTCGACGTAAAGACTTTATAATTTTTGTGTTATTAAAGCACACAATAACAGCGCGTTTTACCTACTACGAAACAAATTACAGTTAAGATATCATAAATTCCAGATTACAAATTATATTCATAGCAAGAGTGATACAAATTGTTTCCTCCAAAGCACAATGTCAATTGTCGTGGCAATGAAAGTTTACAAACTCAAAATCAGTCTGCAGTTGGTTGATTACGGACGATTACGTCCTTTTTATGTTCGCTTGTGTAGTTTTCGATGAGTCATATTATTCTTAACTTGGACGGAATTGAAATTAGCTATAACATTGCACATAGTGTTTCATAACTGTTGTCAGTAAATTAAAAGACATTTTGAAACACAATGTAAATAATAATTATTTTTTAAAATATAATAACACAAAAATGAAAAGGGAACTCCGGTACATTTATCGAGAGCCATAAATAATCCTTCAAAGAGATGCTTGTGGCAAGCGAGCCACAGGTTGTCCACTCTCCTGTACTAATAATTTTAAAACTTCTCGGTAATCTCAGTATTATATATTCAGTTGTTGCACCAACACACATCCCTCTATCTAGACCGCAGCTGGATAACATGTGGAAAGAAACGTCTTGAAATACTTAAAACTAGTACTAAAAGTATTATATTTAAGTAAATTTATTGAGACATAATTATATTATGTATAAAAATGTATATATGTTTGATTTGAAAATTAACTTATAAAACATTTTCTGATAGTTTGCAATTGTAATTAGTGTATTTAGTAAAACAATTAATGGAAACGTATGAAAAATGACAAAATTTGTTTTTTTCTTTGTATATAAAATTTACCTTGTTACAATGAAATTTTTTATAAATAATTTATTGTTTTTTATGAAAAACACAATTGAATGTATCATTTAACCAAAACATGTTATAAATTTTTTATCTATATGTATTTTCATGAAATAAGCAGTCAGTATAAGCACTCTTTTATTGTGAATTTGTCAGTTCATTTAATAGGTGATTATTTTTATAATTAAAAAATTTTTTTTTATTTTTAATTTTTTATGATTAAAACAACAAACAAACAACAAAAATTAAATTAATTTGTAGTCAGTTTATTTGAGTTAGCAAAGATTGTTCAGTTTAATACGCTTATGCTGCTTAAAAATACCAGTAAGCCTAAAGTTAGATTCCTTTGCTTTTCCTAATTATTATTCCTTCTTAAATGTTAAGTATAAGAACAAGTATTTATACCTGAAATCTCTTTAAAACTTAATTGTAAGTTTTGTTGCAGGTTTTCTGACATGTGACTAGTAAAATTAAATATTTTTCGAAAATAAATATAACTACGGTAAGCAATATTTATGACTAGCCGAAGGATATTTTTAAATGAACTCCAAACAACACTTTAACAAAAGTTTTTTTTGTATTATATATATATATATATATATATATATATATATATATATATATATATATCTAAGTTCATAATGTAAAATATATACAGTATATAGTTATTTTATACTATATACTTTTTATAAGAAATTATTGGAGATATTCATACATTTATAAGCATTTAATGTAAATATCGATGATTTTCATAAATTTTGATGTTCCATTTACAATAACAAATTTCAATTAATGTATGGCATTTTAGCATAAAAATCAGTCGATTTAAAAATATTTTGTAATGAAAATATTTTAAGTGAATTTGCATTTATTCAAATTTTTGAGTGATAATACAGGTATTCACATAAAAATAAATACAAATTTTTAAGTTTATTTTACTATTACTTTTTTAGCAGTTCTATTATGTTTATTTTATAAATTAAAACATAAAATGGCACTTTAAACTTGCTGCATATTAATTTCAAAATCAAATTAATATTATCCTAAAAATTCAGTTTTTAATTTATATTTCTTGACAATAAACATTATGGAAGATTGATGTTAAATTCATAATACTGATTTTTTAAAAATGCTTCATCTTTGTTGTCATTGCTTATTCCCCTTGATTTAGGTGAACTAAACAAAATCCAACAGCTTCATCAAGCAAGTCTTTCATCTTTAACTCAGTTTAATAGGTACAGCAAAATAAATTAAGTTATGGTCATTTGCATATTAAGCTTGTTTTAATTTTAGCCAGTTTCTGTCATTTATTTTTATCTACAGCTATTAAGTCATTTCAATTGATTGTAAATACTGAATATTTTCAAAGGAAAAAAACAATTATTTTGTAAATTTATCCACATGAAGCTTGAAATTCTTATTATATAAGAGTAATTACGAAACAAACTTAACTAGATTAAAGAACTTTAACCAATATTGGTCATTCTTTATTATTCATAGCAATTCAATATTTTTCATTTATTGCAAAATGCGTAGAATTTCTTTTAATCCAATTTTCTTATCTTGAATGCGGACTATATAAGTGGAATTATAAAAATATTCCTCTATTGGAAAAAGCACAATCTTCCTATCGCCTTTAAAAGTAATGCGGTGTCTTTTAAAAGCGAAATTGATTTTTCTCCCCATATCTTACCTTCTTCAGTATATTTCCAAGATAAAAATACTCCCCGCAAAGAGAAATGCTCGCATCAAATTTCAGAAAAGGGTTTAAATAATAGAAGGAATATTTCTTAAATAAAATTAATTTGTTCAAGAAAGATCATAATTTAAATGTTCAAGAAAGATCATTGTAAAATATGAGTGTTAAACTTTGAAAAATATCCGGTCTTATGATAAATAATACTTGGTTTCTGAACAGTTTCAATTTCGCATATCTATGTTATAATACATTCGTTGACATTCATTAGATTGGAACTTGTAATACTAGAAACTGTGATTTAAAGAGAAACCTAATCTGAATTTGCACAGTCACATAAAATTATCTTAAATTTTCTTTTTTCTCACTTTTAAATAAATTGCAATTATATTTATTATATTAGCATTTCTCTTCATTATACAGATTGTAAAAACATCACACTTTCAATAATCTTATTCCTACAAATCAAAAGATTATGTTCTTTGTTATGTTATTATGTTATTTTCCTAGATTAGTGGACTTTTCCTGAATGGTTGATTCCAAATTACAGCCGATATCAATATTATATTTCTTCCACTTTTATTTAAAAAATCACAATGTATATATGTTTTATCATTAACTTTAATGTATTTTTCTAAGACATTTTTATAAAAAGTTAAATTGGACATTAAAATTTTACTCATTAATAAATTTAGTATTGTTTATTAACATCAAATTTTTATTCAAGCACATTAATTGGTATGTTTCCGAATAATTTCATTTCATCTTTCTCTTTCAACTACCAGAATTGTTCAAATAGTTCAAAAAATTTTAAACATCCTTCCCCATCTTGCTTTGTTAACTCCATAATTAACCGTTGTATTATCATCCACTCTAATTAAGAGGCATTATTTCATTTTGCAGCTTGAAAACACACAGCAAAGCACTCTCCGGAGAAACAGATTTTTAGCTTTGCATACCTCTTAAATGTAAAGCTGAAAATCTCCTTAATTAGAAAGATTACTCTCTCACGGTTCTATTAGTGCATCGGAAAAGACATTCCCACTGATCAAAACTTTCTCCAATTTTAGAAAATCTCAGTCCCTCTCGTAACTTAGGATGGGGGAAGTAAAGACTCGCGCGAGGGATTTACGAAATAGTTTTGGGACAGTGCACCTTAAAGTCGTTTACGCCATTCTATATTTACTGCTTCCACTTCGAGCAACTGGTGTCGTTTCCGTCTTTTCCGTAAGTTGGAATTAATTCCCCTAACGTCTCCCGTTACAGTTTCATGGCTGCCACCCATCGCTTTTACAACTTCTTCCCGGACTGCCAAATAAAATCTTTCGAAGATGGGGGTGGTTGAAGGGAGGACTGTGTGCAGGCACCCCTCACCAACCCCATCCTTCCCTTAACAGACAGAAATTCATTTTATGAAAATAACTTCTCCTTTCGTTGCGATCTTATGTGGAAAAAAAGTATTCTAATTATGCAAACATACAGAAAGGGAAATAAAAAAGAGGAACTTTCCCTGTTTTTCCTGCGGGAAATGGGCTTTCAAAAATATTACTGACGAGAAGTCGTCTCCTCCTTGTAATGTGGTTTCTGATTGCGACTTTGAAGTTTTATGTTTATCGCTGCTTTATGGTTTCACGCTTGAAAGCTATTGTTTCGGAATATTATTTTTGATGACCTCCTTTAAAATGCGATAAAATAAAATCTGCTACTATGAGGATTATACTGTTTGGACTAGCTTATAAATAGAGTCAACTTTCTCACCATTTTAAGAGATAATAGAAAAAAACACAAAAAACTCTCATAAATATGCATTTCTCCATTTCTCCTTTTTCCTCTTATGTATATATAATACATTATTAATGCAACTCTCTTTTTCTAACTTAATTATCAAAATCCTTAATTTTCTTCTTTTATTAAAGTTCCATAATTTTATGTAACACTTTAAAAATTAGTTTTTATAAGAACAACTCGAATACTATTTTCTGTTGGTGTCTTCTAGTCACTAGAATCTTAAACTATAATAAATATCCATAAAAAGTTTATTCAACGTAACATAAATCTAAACAAATAGATTTCGTATCGTAACTTATGTGGGTGGAAAAGTAAACAAATGCAAGCCCTTATCGGTTGTCTCTAAGAGCATTGAATAATAATAGAGAAAACAAAGATTTAACAAAAATGGTTGTTAATTCCCTCAAAATAAGTAATTTTCTTTCAGTATGGTTTGCGTTTCTGACACATTTTTATAAAAATCTATTTACTCTTATTCTATGTTCTGAAATAAATTATTATAAAGAAATAAGGAATTACATAATAAAGATCTATACAGTATTTTTTCAAATCTATGTTTTATATTAATGCGTAATTTAGAACATAGTTGAACAAAAAATTAGAAAATTAAATATCTTTAAAAGTTTTAGAAAAATTAAAAACTTACGTTTTCTTAAAGTAAATCTGTACTGATAATTAAATATTATATCAAAGGCATTTATTATTAAGTTATTAATATAAATATTAATGTTTTTATAATAAGGTTTATAACAGGATTTTATTTTATTTTTAATTGGATTAAAATATTATTTATAATAGGATTTGGTACTATTTTAAGTAGCTATGATATTTTTGTATGATGAAAATTACATTCTCAATTGCTTTAGTTATGGGCTAAAACTAAAACTAAAATGTGGATTTTAGCTTATCTTATAACACTTAGAAACACGCAAATCAATATCTTTGACTGTATTGTGCCCATTGTTCCTAGGACCTCATTATTTAAAGCTTTCATTATATTGATATTTTTCAGTAATGAATATGTTGAACTGAGAGATCCGCAAAACTATCGTAATAATTAGTTTTTTAGAGGATACTAATGAAATTAATGCAGTAACATGCACATGGATTAGTCCTTTTATAGTATCTTACTTTTATTCTTTTAGCGCATGCACGCAAATACACGTGTATACAAACACAGACACACACAAATGTTTTATTAATTTATTTTATGTTCATATACACACATTCCTAAAATAATTTATAGTCACTTGTTTTCAAACATCTCATATTAATTTATCGTGAAAATATATCATTTATCCCATCAATTCCCCAAATATGAGAATAAAGTATTCATGTATATTAAGTACCAATGAAACATTAATTTGATTTGAAATGATAATAATTAGAAATTAATTTGCAGAGCTCAATTAGAGAGTATTAGTTACATTATATTTATGCGAGTTGAAGTAATCAATATTAAAATCAAATATTTTAGAAAAGTGCATTTAATAAGGATGAAGTGAATGACTAAAATCAATAACATGGAGACACAAATTATAATTACAGGATCTCTAATTATGCCATGATGACGTTCTCTTTCATGTGCAGTATTTGATACTCATATGCAATATAAAAACAAAATTTACGAAGATGCTCCTTCTCAATTTACTTGCATTTCAATAAATCTTTTGCTGGTCTTTGTAGAACCTTAAGAATGTAAATTATTATGTATTCAGGCACGTGGAAAATATATTGAATTTAAATATTTAACCAAACCTATATTTATAACAAGAGAAACAAACGTGAAACTCGTATTTTAAATAATAATATCAAAGCGTTGAAGATGGTAACGCAGAAAAATAACAGAAGCTTCGCTTGATTATGAACTTCTTGATGTTATTTAATCTTGTCTCTGAGTTCCCCAAGATATCATAAAGAAAAGGTGTGATTTTTTTTTTATTTTCTTGTGACTCTGAAGATTATCTTATATATTAATTTTTTTTTCTTTGCTAATAATTTTATAGTAATATAGTTAAATATTTTGTCTCAAATTTTGTTTTCTAGAAAATAATCTGCTCGTTTTCTCAAAAAATTTTCCAGCTAATGAAAGAACACTGCATCTAATTTTGCAATGCAGTTACATAACGATGCTGACATAATTTTAGGCAATATTTATTTTTGAGGTATTTCTGAATATAAGATGCCTCTAATATTAAATCACAAAATGTGTCTAAGTACTTTTTAATGTTAATGTCACATTTTCAATCACAACTGCCTCTAATTTGGTGGCCACAACTCATTTGAAATTTAAATTTTGAGAAGGGCATTTAAATATTTACAGTTTTCCTATATTTTACTCACTCTATATAAATAAAATTTTTCTGCTTCAACACTTCTATAATCATATTTTATATTCCTTCTACGTCATTAAAAAATCGTCGATGTTACAAATCAGAAAATAACAACTCAATAAAAAAATTCAAACAACTAAGTATCTTTTATTGTATATAGACAATAATTGGATAAAAAATGTATATATTTTTTAATTCAGTGAACAGAAATGCTATCTGTGGTTGCAAAAATATTTCATCAACATATAAAGCTAAGTTAAGCTTATAAAATATGAGAATTGTTGTTATGGCTCTCTCTACAATTCTGAATTGAATCCCTTAAACATATTAACAAAAGAATTGTTGCAATGGTAGGTAATTCTATTAAAAAGTTTTTAATAGTTGATAGATGTTAAGAATACATTGGCCAGAATAATTGTTGAAAATATTTTCTATTAAATGTTAGTTGTATGCAATAAGTGATACTGTCATGTGATTGAATCTTATAGAAAGATATCATGACACAAGCTACAAAAATAGAGCTCGAATGGAAAAGTCTTATATGATGTTTAACAACTGTTTGGTCTCTTTATTAACTATGGGATTAAACAATAATCAAAATATTTAAGCAAATGCAATATATATCATCATGTTTGATGCTGAATTCGGAGGACAATAAATATTACAATGGAACAAGTAGCAATGAGTTTCATCCCTATACATTCTTACAAGAATATTTTCAACATGTGAATTTATCACTTTTGTAAAAAACATGCACAATTTTGTTCACTTATCTCATGTAATAATTTATGCTAGAGAGCTATTTATAAAAGACTGTCAAAATAAGTATTGCATTCAGGACCACATTATATGTGTATATAGTTTGTGGATATGCATAAAAAGTAATTCTAATTGTAAATAATATATGAAAATTAAAATGCCACCGTAATTCCAACATGTGTGGAAAAGAATTTCCTTATACAAGGCTTAGCGAAAAATGCATACTAACAGTCAATAATAAAATAGGATTTTAGAATATGAAACCCATTGTGACCGGAATGATATATGTATGCTGGCAGCCCTGTTCAAAACTGTTATAAAATATCTTTCACACTTATACTGAGTTTGTTTCATGTCACGTTCATCATATAAGAATCTTCGTAGCTAGTAATATATGACAATCAAGATAATTTTGCAATATTTTTTTGGCACAGGTGCCGTATAATCCATGATGCCAAATTGGCGATTTTTTGGTGGATTTCCTTATATATCTGGCAACTTCGTTTTTATTTCGTCATACATATGGAGACCTATAAGAATTAAGCAAAAAATTCTATTTTGGTAACCCTAGTATTTACGTCATCGCGCACGTCAAGATCGGCAACATTTCTTCATCACCAAAAAAATTCAGAATTTGGAAACCTGGATTATATGACACCTGTGCCATTTTTTTCTTCAGTTATTCGCTTTTGATAAAATTTTATACATAATTAATAAAAAATGCTTAAAGCTTACTTAAACGTCTTAATTTTTTTTCTTTTCAAAATTTAGCACCTATTCATGTGTGTGTGCATATATATATATATATATATATATATATATATATATATATATATATATATATATATATATATATATATATATATATATATATATACATTTCTTTAAATTAGAAATATAATATTGATTCCTAATTTAATAAAATTAGATATTTAAAATAATCGTTTGACTTAACATTCAATTTAATCTGTCTAATTTTAAATTTCTCTGTGTCTTCGGGGTGAAAAAGTGACAGCTTGTGTGACATTTACAGTAAGCTCATAACTTCAAGAAACCGTCAGAGCGAAAGAATGAAAATGTTACCGCATTTTTCCACGTTGTCATTTCAATTCTCCCTGCCTCACTTATCTACTTCTATCTTTATAATTTGCATTTCATCGTCTCGGAATTTGCATTTACCTTACTGAAGAATGTGCTCGAAAGAAGAAAAACTGGAGCCAACATACATTTTTTGTTGCCATTTTCTGAATGGCAAAGTGCCTCTTTGCGGCATTTTTACGGAAACATTTATATGGAATTGTATAAATTGATATTCCAGGAATGTCTACCCTAACTCTGAGAAAACGCCCAACGGCACTAACTATGATTTTACTGAGGCAGTTATTTTTTCTATTTGAATGTTGATTGTGCTGCTGTCGCTCTGAATTTTTCTATTTTATTTATTCGCTTACAGTCGGAAATTTTACATCAAAGTTCGTTTTCTGAATTTTTATATTATTCATGCTACTTGTTAAATTTTTATCCTTACTGCATCTTAAACTCGAGTTTATTTCATGCATTAACTAGCAGAACATGCTGAGTAAATATAAGATGCGACAACTAATTTAGAATACTATTTTTATATTAGTTTACTAGATAATATTAATTGCGTGTAATGGAAATTTAAGTTGACGTAGTTTGGAAAATGTTGACATTTTCGACAGTTAAATAGTGCTTTTCGGATGTTTATAAAAATCACATTTACAATTTATTTGTTATTTCTTTTCATGTCATTATTTTAAGCATTATTTATATATTTTTCTTGTATTATCTATGAATGTAACTCTTAATATGCCTAAGTACGTAGAATAGTGATGTGTTTATTTTTTATAGTTGCTACATTTTATGTAGAATCGATAAAAAATTTTTATTAAATATATTTATGCACAATTCAGAATTTTATAATATTTCTTGGAACGATTTTGATTTTCATATACTGCAATTTAAAATTTATGTGCAATGTAGGGCTACAAAATTTGAGTATTAAATTGAATAAGTTAAATAATACTAGAAAATATAACATTGAATAAGTTAAATTATACTATTAAAGTAATTTCTGCCCATTTTTCGTCTAAATTTCTCATCTTTAATGTGGTTACAATTTTATTTAAAATGTATATAGTTCAGATTATCTACAATGATATCATTGTTTTTGGCATCATTGTCCTGTTAAAATTGACGTCAATTATCAGAGTTTATATAAAATATATTCCTTAATATATAAAGAATTTTATTTGCTCCTATATATTTTGACTCGGTCTGATGCTAGATATGGTTTTAAAATATGAATAAATTATTGTATGTTTAAACTGTGTAACATTAAATTTAAATCTCTTGTTTAGTATTTAATTGTCTAAATAAATTTTATCTACATCCAAATAGATGTTTTGCCGTGAACTTTTCAGAGAAGAAATTGGAAAAGAAAAGAATAAATGATCAATTTTTTTTGGATTCTCTCACAGAATTATATTTATATCAAGTAATATAGTAATTTTATAAAATTTATATACATATATATGTATATACATTCAAGCACACACACGCTTATACATTTCCATTTGTTTCTTTTCACTCATATCTTTATTATCTTTTGAAATTGCATTACCAATATAATTTTTTACACTAATTACTCTACTAGACGTTACTATTTGTTTGCCTAATTTTTATTAAAAGCATTCTTCTCTTAATGTTATAATTAAAGTTATGATCATTAAAAATCTGTTCTCCACTTTATTTTATTATGCGTAATAAAAGACCTTTTATTTATTATTTTGTCACAAAATGCAGAATAAAAATTACTACCTTCAAATATTTATTCGACCGGAAATTTAATTAATGATCCATAATTTTTTTCAGTCGTTGTTTGTAAAATCACATGTTTTTTAACAGTAATTTTAGGATATCATTTTAAATGAAATGTTTCGATTAAACTAATCATAATTATAAAATCTATTTCCGAAAGTGGCTTTGTTCATTTATATGATTACTTATAATAAAAATACATATCGTCATTATTTCCTAAATATCGTACTTTTTATTATTAATTTAAAAATAAGGCATCAGAGCAAAAAAAAATCTCAGTAATTTTTTATCTCACTTAAATAAATGATTTGCCCAGCTGAAAGCAGCTACTTGATTTCTGATGTAAATATCTTATTTTGTCTTTGTTTTTATTTGTATATTAATTATTTTTGAATAAATCTGTATTTTTAATAAGTTAATTCAATTGCTTCTACTAAATCTATGATTAATCAATTTAAGGTTCGGGAAAATCACATATTTACTTTTTGTTTTTTATTGATACTTAAATAAGTTATTTTTCCCATAACGTTTATAGTAATTACAAAATTCATTTATTGGAAATAATGTATCATTGCAGACAACGTATTCCTTGCATTAATTTTTCTGAATTTTATTTATTCTCAGCAGTTTCTTATTTAATATCCAAAAAAATCTTATGTTTTTTATTTGTTTACAATGAAATTACAGAAATTACTTTGAAAAGGACTTTTAGTTTACAAGTGGAATAAAGTTTTCCATGTATATCTTGTTTGATTAAATTACTTCATAAAAATTTATTTTATTCATATAAACATTTTTACATTAAAAGCTGGATTTATACAGCAATCATATGTTTATGAAGCACCCTAAAATATAAAATAAAAGCCAAAACTTTAATTCAACTTTCACTTCACGCTATAAATTACTATTTACTATTAATAGAATTTTAAAATAGTAATATTTAATCTATATAGATAACAATAACACTGCTTGATCTAAAAATAAAAATCAATTTAATTTTTTCTCTAAGAATTCAAAAAAACATTATTCAAAATTTAAAAATGTATTCTTTACTAAATCTATTATTTGAATTTGATAGTATTTATAATTAAATTAATTTACAAAAACTACTATTGAAAACTATAAATTTGAAATTCGTTTTGCATCATAGTTCTTATGTCATAGGACTCAACTAACAAATTAAATTCCTGGGATAAATAAATATATATAATGTAATGAAAATGTTAATTGCATGTTTACATATATATATATATATATATATATATATATATATATATATATATATATATATATATATATATATATATATATATATATATATATATATATATATATATCTGTGTGTGTGTGTGTGTGTGTGTGTGTGTGTGTTTGTTTGTTTGTTTGTTTCGAATGCAAGTGAAGAGATCAAAACTTAATTTTCCATTCTTTTATCCGTAACAACCAATCTACTAAAACATTTAGAATAACATCATTTTCATTAGGTATGGCAAATTATTTTTGTTTACGAGAAAAATAAATTACAGTGTAACAAGCTAAAGCATATTAAAATAAATAGCGATATTTATAGAATATTTTTTACGGAGATTTATTTTAGAATATACAGTAAGAGAACTTAAATGTGATCAAAATAAATGTTTCAGTTAATAATATAGTAAACACATATAAAAATTTCCATTGCAACTTGGAGACATTTTATTAATCACAAATACACTTATATTTTTCAACTTTTATGCTGCTAGTATTTTTCCAATCCTTATACATTTTAGAAATTATTTTACTCATAAAGAATTTTGGTAAATTTAAAAATTATTGCTATTCTATAAACCAAACATAATTCAAAACAGAATTTTAACATAATTCAAAACATTTATAACTTTTTTAGCAGCTTGCTTATTAAAATTTTGTGAATACTGTGCACAATGATTTCATTATGAAACAAAATTCAAATTCTTACATTCAATCTGTCATAATTATTTTAAGAAAATTCTCAAAATTATACACATTTTGTTGTTTGCAATTACTTGAAAGCAATGGAACAAACTATAGCTTGCAATTAACATATTTAAAAAATTTTTTATTGGAACAAAGAAATAGAACTTTTTATTGTAAAATCACTTAAATTTGCTTGTGAATAAGATACCACACTGTTTTCCATCGTTATGGTTGCAATATAATGTTTGTTTGTCGCTCAACGGTCATTTTTCGCACACGAGGGCTAATTAGACCGGGACCTACGGTTTAAAGTGGATTCCAAACCACTACAAACATCCATGCCCAAGGTGGGATTCGAACCCATGAACTGTCGAACCGAAGGCAAGAGCGCTAACCATTCGGCTGCCAGCTCGGCTGCAATATAATGAAAACATTAATCAGAAATTTTTATATTATAACTGCAGTGTAAGATTAAATATCATGTCAATTCAACTGCTTAACTTTAGAAAATAATCCACAGTATAATTTGGTTATAGTTCATGAGAGTGGGTAAAGGATTTGAAATTATTTTCACATCTTTCCTTTTATAATGAAGGAAAATATTTTGAGTGGTTGTTTAAAATTAAAATCTATTTCTTTCATTTATCTTATGAAGTTTTAAATACAGTTTCTTAAATGATAATTTTTCTGAAGATATATCGAAAAAATATTATATAGTACATTTACTTTAAATTATTTTGCGCATGATTAATTATTTTTAAATATAGACATATACTTACATATGGTATCTAAGTATGATTTATGAAACAACGTATAAAGTAAATTCACATTCTAGATAATAGTCTCTCTCTCTCTCTCTCTTCTATGCTATTATAATCTTCTATTCATCTCTTAACTTTATAAAACTTTTGTGCATGCGAAAACTGAAAATTAATTGTTGCATCAATTTGAAAATGATTGTAAGAATATCATTTATCAAATGTTTGTTATATCAACTGTAAATATTATTCAATAGTGATCAAATAAAATAAATCAACTCGAAATTCGATGTAGCAGTTTTTAAGTTTTGTAAATATAAGTTGATAGAATATACAGCTCTGGTGATTTTCCCTTTTGAATGGTTTGCTTGTAAGATTAGATATTTGAACACTTTGTTTCTAACAAGTAGTAGAAGAATCTGATTGTCTCAAATTGCATGTGACATTATTATTGTATTTGAAATTGGAAGAATTATATTTCATTGTTAGTACAACTCTTATTTAAAATTTCAATATATAATGAAATGCTAAGAAAAGACAGCTATTTTAATGAAATACAAGAATAACAAAGATTGAAACATATTCGATGCAATAAAATTGGTTATAAACTTTAAAGTTTAATAAAACTATAACAGCGTACTGAAAGTAATCACCTAAAAAAATCTAGATATGTATATACTTTTATTCACATTTTTTATCATATATTGGTAATGTTAGAATGAAAAGCATGTGAAAATATTCAAGTTACTTAATACAAATAAGAAATTGTGTAATAGTCAAAACTTTAAATAAAAAATCTTAAATTTCAATAATTTAAAATGCAATTCAAAACAGTTTTTAACTGTTGCAAGGCACTGAACAGTTTCGAAGTTTCCATATCCTTAGGAGAAAAAATCAATTTGATTTGGTTACATTTTGATTTATGGAGTGTTTTTAAAATCCTCGATTTTCACTGACACGCATTTACATTAATAGTGTAAAGAATATAATTTTCGAAACTGCAAAGCAAATAATTCATAGCAGACAGTTAGAAAAATTAATAGTGGCTTAAAAAAGTAAATTGTAAAACGAAAAAAAATCCACCAAAAATTTCTTTCAGTTTTGAATTTTCAAAATGAAAGGTGTTAATTTAATTATCTCCTGATCTTTATTTTAATCTTATTGAAATATTATTTTGAAAATAATTTTTTGAATTAACTGAACCAAATTTATGAATATGAAATGAGTTTATGAACTTGTATTTTATTAGGCTAGTTTTTGCGGTACAAAATTATCGCATTATGGAAAAATATTTGTATTCATCATATTAACTAAATAGATATTCGTCATACCTTTGAAAGCAGTTTCTTTTAGTGGACTTTTAAACTCTGCATAATTTGTAACTTTCAAAATCATTACAATATGAGCAGAATGAGCTAATAATTCATTGCAGGTTAAAAAAATGGGCCTTGAAATGCATGTTTTAATAATTTCAGTATTATCACTCGATGGTTGATGATTTATTAATTTTGTTTCATATCCAACAAAAAAATTTTTCACCTAGCCAAACTACAAATGGACCATTAGAATATTTTCTTTAAATTTTCAGTTCCACACACAATTTCAAAAATTTAATTTTGTGAGCAATGATTTTTCTTCATACATTTGTAAAAAACAATTGCAACACTAAAATCATTTAAATCAAAACATAAATTGCATACCTTAATAAAATAAAGTGTAGAAAATGTGGGTGCACTGCATCAGTTAAGGGGTAATATTATCAATTCTTACATTTTATGAACGAACTGTAATTTTTATACATTTATTTTAGTCCCAACCGAATAAATCTCCTGATTTATTGAAAAAGGAAAAAAATTCTAAAATGGAAAAAAAAAAAAAACTTGCCGTCTACGAATAATTTTTTTCCCATTTTAGATTTTAGTGGATTTTAAATTTTTCTAATATTCTTAGAAATGATTTAATTTTGAAAATTAAATTTTTTTCATGGAATATGCCAAGAATCTAATTAATAACTTAAATTAGTGACACTCAGAACATATTCTAATTTTAAGTAATTTCCTCTCGCTAATAATGTAAAGATATTAGAGAAGCAGGTGGTCTACAATGCTTAATTAATCCAGCTTTTAAAACGTCCATTACTTTTTTTTATTATCCATATGGGAAACTCTATAAAGTTGCATTTAGAAATAAGAAAATCAAATATTTAAGCAACTCTTTCAGAATCAAAATTGCTTACCAATATTTAAAGAAAATATATAATTTTAATCTAGTTGTAAATTTTCTAAATTGGCATTTACAAATTCATATTTGCATATTTAAAACTATTATCTCGTTAAGACACCATAATAATATATTAGTCTCATTGATAAAGATGTTTTAAAGTAAAATTTTTCATAATTTTTAAAATTTTGATTGTGATCAACAGGTTATTTATAAAATAAAAAAAGGATTTTTTTTCAAACTAAAATGATAGCAAACTTTTTAAGTTTCCGTTATTAATAAGGGGTAGGATATTTGTAGTAAGGTTTCTTATAACATCCGAACCTTTGTCTACTATGGATTTTTATAGATAGTAAACCATTTTCACGTATCACAACGGAGAATATCATTTCAAATAAAAATGTATCATAAAATTCCTATTAAGGCTCACCCTGGTTTAGTGGTAAAGCTATGCTTAAGAGGATGAAATGTTAAAGATCCATTCGCAGTCATAGTTAGTTAGTGAAAGTTAATTGTTAAGCTTCTGCATGTTTGTCTCTCCGAGTGGGTACAAGGGAATTGTCGTATTTCTTCTCATTTGAGACATGTGCAATACCGTCCATTATATAAGAAATGTCCTCCTAAAAGGCAATATGCATTAGAGGTTCAGATTACTTACGACAGCTTCTTGCTCTTTGGCTCTTCATTACGAGCTACCAAAGATTCATGTCGAAAACTTAAAGTTCTCTGTTGGTATTGGCACGACGGCAGATCTATTGAAGATTAGAAAATGATTATGAGGTATGTAATTTAATGTCCGAAGTGTATTTCAGACTTCTAGTTTCGTAGTTATTCCCAAATTTTCAAATCTGTATCAAAGAAAAGAAATTTTATTATGACTAGTTAAATTTTATTTATTTTTCGTATCTGTGATTGATCACTTGATTATGCATTATCACAGTTAACTTTATTCGTAAGTGCCCGAAGATTGATGTCCATTGAAATTATTCGACGTACTGACGCAATCTTTGATATAAATAATTCCTCTGTAAGCCAATTGCTTAATTTATGAAAATTTTGACTCTAAATATATGGTGTATAATTACTCTTATTTCGAATAAAATTTCCTGAAAAAGATCTCTCCACCATGAAGTTGCGTAAAGTACATTCAAGCTATAATATAAAACGATACTTTTATTCCCAAATTTCTTAAGCAAATCAATCAGTTTTTTTATATACAGGAAAATACGCTTAGTAAAAAATATATCAGTTTTGTTACATTTTCCGTGCCGAAACAAGCAGTGACGTAGTATAAAAATATGTTCGGAAAAGAATGCTTCCCCTATTGATAGTATGTAACCTATGGCACGCGCTTGTGATTTATCATAAGGCCATGAATAGAGGTTCTGATTTCTTTCCCGAACACAAAAGATCTTCGCTCTAGCTCTGCTTCTTTTTTTATCTCTCTGAAATACTTTCTTTCCTGCCCCCTAAAAACTCTGGTGTAATTGATCCAAGAAGGGCTATTTATTCCCAACTAACTGCACAAATAAGTAGCACCTAACGGAAGAGATCAATAAATTAACCATAAAGTATTCGGTTTGAAAGTTTTCCCTCTATATTGAATGCATACCTACAAATATTTTATCAAATTATTACATTCTTATCCTTTATTAATTTTCAATGAAAATTTCATTTATACATATTTATGATTATCTTTGTAGCATTTCAATGTAAGTTTTGATATGTGCTTGCATAAATAGTTTAGTTTTTATAGTGATATTAAATGCTTACAAACTATTATGAAAAAATTTATGCCTACTAACTATGTTAAATCAATACATTAGAAAAAGTAATTTTTAAATCTTTTGATTGCTTTTCACTGGGACCTTAAAATCCTGTATCTATAAACTGTCTTAAAGTGCAGCACTACATATATATAAATTATAAATATTTAATTCAATTATTCTAGACTTACTGTTTCGTAGTTTATTCATCAAAAAGATAGTTTTTTTGACTTAACAAAATATAATTATTTGTAAATGATTGTAATATTAATTATTTGTAATTGAGTCTCATTTAAAATTCAGTAGTAAGAATACCTTTCGCCTATAAATGAAGTGGATGGATTGTGCTGATGGGAATATGTATTTCTCTATTCACTTCTTAAATACAACTCAATCAAATAGTTTCATAGTAGTATCTGTATCAAAGCGTAAATTAAATTAAAGACAAAATAAAGAACCATATTTACGTAATAATACATACATTAAGTAAGAAAAGTAAAAATACATGTTTGTAACAACAACTTACTTTCATAGCTTTTTTCCATAAAAACATTCCTAAATATTAATGTGCGAAGCTATCAAGCAATTAAAAAACGTAAAATTATGTAAAAATGCATATAGAATAACATTTTTAAATTAATTAACCCCAACCTTTATTGAAATGTTAACATGCTTTATGGGATTTTTCTGCGTTTCAATTTATTGTGAAGGAAATAATTATTCATTTACATTATTGCTTATAAAGTGATATTTTATATTATCTCTTGAAAGATTAGATGGGATATAGAAATTTGAGATGATATTGCTCAACTATGATCTTTATGACAAAGCTTCATCCGAATGAAAGCAAGATATTCAATTTAACATTTAATAGTAAGATAACAATTTAACAGTACAAAGCGATTTAACATATTATAGTGTGGAAATACTTTCAACATGTAGCAAAGCAGTATTATGCTACGACAAAGCAATCATACATTGCGTTTTTATTGGTATTAATTTTTTTATGATATTCAATTAGAAAAAATCTTTAAAATTCAATATCGTATTCTGAAATAAATTAATTAATAATTGGTGATCCACATTATTATGCAATTGTTAAATTGTAAGCTTTTGCTAGTTTTATGTTAATAAATTTAAAGTACACAAATTCAAATGTTCAACAAAATGTTTGAGCAACATGCTCTTTTTATCATTAGAGTTCTGTTATGTCATTACCACAGTAATGTGATAGAATATGTGGAGACCAAATTTAAAATTAAATATAAAACAAAGAAACAGAAAAAAATAACAGTTTCATATTTGCTATAGATCATAAAAGCATTTACGTAGTATTTCACTATAAAATCAAAGATCTCTCACAAACATGCAGCTAATTAAGAAATCTACCTCTTATTTTGAATATTTCTCTAATTAAAGTTCCTAATTTATATGAGTAGAAAATATGTCTATATTTAATTTGAAGTTATTGAAAATTTAATTTTTTAATGTGAGCAATATTATTCGATATTTTATTTAGATAAAAATAAAGATGAAATTTATAAGTAAAGTGCATCAATTTGAGACAGTAAATTATATGCAAAAATAATGTTAATTTATTTGCTTATAAATTTCGTACTAATTTTATCAAGTTATTCAAAATACTATAAATATATACCTGAAAATATCCTTTCATTAGTTTTGTTTTACACGAAATTATGTACTTAATTGTACGAATATATATATATATATATATATATATATATATATATATATATATATATATATATATATCCTGTTTATAGAATATTAACGCTTAGGTTTAAAATTAATTCAGATTTGTATCTATAAGATTGTTGAAAATTCTTTGATCCTAATATTAAATTCTTTCTTGAAATTATATAAATTTCTTCCAGTTTCTGAGTATCATTAATTTATAATCCTTTTTAGTAATTCAAAGTCCATGTTTCCTTCTTTCGTATTAAATCTATATACACTAATACTGTGCAAGTATGATAACATTTTTATTGGTTTTGAAGAGCTGCTTCAATAATTCACTTAAACTCACGAAGAATTATAATAATGAATAATACAAAAGATAAATTCTTAGATGTGTGTATCTATCTTGAATTTAGGAACTTTTTTCTTGATTCAGAGAAGTGAGATACTATCCTTTGAATATGTTTGTGTAAAATTATTTCTACGTACTAAGAATGTTGTAAAAAAAGAATATATTTGGATTTGAAGATTTTTTGAAAGTTAATATAATTTCTTTGTTTTTATATTACAAATCAAAAAAAAATCAAAGTAAATTGAGAGCATAAATGCTGATTTAAAAATATCATCAATACATTAAAATCAAAATAGTAATTCAAACTGAGCTTTCATCGTCAGTAATATTTATCCTGAGTTTATCGGAACGCTCAACATGATAAAAATGGCAAAATATACTTCAATAATTATTCTTACTTTATTATAGTTTAATTTTTATAATTATTTTCATTGAAATTCAAAGTGAAGAAACAACATATTTTTCCAAGCTCACTTTAAAAAATATTAATAATAAAATTTACAGTTTATAGTAATGATAAAACGAAGTCATGTAAATTTATGAAAAAATGTTAGCTACCACCTTTTTTTCTTTTTTGATAAAAAAGAACAGGTAAATGTGTGTGAAAGAAAAATAGGCAAACATCAAGCATTCGTAATCACACGTTTAACTTTTTTTGAGTTTCAACTTTTTCCCGCAGATTATTTGACAGTAGCAAATGGGGTTCCATAACGTCTGAGAGAAGCCATTTGCCTGATTGTTTAAGATGGCAGGTGAATGGATAAATGAAAATGGGGATGTCACAGGCTAATGCTGCTAGGCATCTTAATCTGTGCCACAGTGTGGTACACCGTCTCTGGAATTGGTATCAAGCCGAAGCTTCTGTGTCCAGTAGACATATTCCAGGTTAATCATGAACTACAAAACCTACAGAAGACCATTTTATTACTCTTTCTACTTGAAGAAGAGAATTTCTGGACTCCAACTTGTTGCAAACCACACTGTAGCATTAGGTTGAAAAATATCTACTAGTATGGTACGGAGGAGTCTTCACCGTGTGTGTGTGCAGGTCTCTTTGCAAGGATACCAATTATGTGTGCATCCCTCTCACTGGACGAGAGTGAAGAGTTCACTTCCCTTGGGCATGAGAAAGTGCGATGAGCTTCTGTACTTTTTACAGACGTGGCCAGATTCACACGGAAGAATGATTCAGGACGTGTTCTGATCTGGAGGGAACAAAGCACCAAATCCATCAATCGGACACTGTGGAAAATTGGTCTTGGACAGGTATCGCTCTCGGTGGTCGCACTGACCTGCGTGTGTTCCTGAGAAATTGTAACTAGTGTGAGGTATCAGGATGAAATCCTTAATATACATATGCCCGCACATATGCCAGTGCAATTGATAATGATTTCATTCTGCTGAATAATAACGCACGATCTCATCGAGTTGTAGTTGTTGAGGAATATATTGAGGGTCTTGGTATGGTGCGAATGTAAGTGCTAGCTCACTCTCCAGATCTGAATCCCATAGAGCATCTGTGGCAATATATGGGCAGACAGACTGCTGTTTTAAGTCCTCCTCCAAGATCTAAGGAGAGATGAAAAAGAGCTTACTCCGTGTCTAATCTTTTCGGTAATTGACAACTTAATTGACAGCATGGAAAATCGTTGCTGTCAATTCATCCAAGCTAAGGATGGGCTCATCCCTAATTAAAATTTCTTTTTGTTATGTTTCTATTGCATTTTATAACATAAAACTGTCAAAATTGTTTTTCAAAGAATGGACTTTTCCAGCGAGATAGCTTTTTTTGTTATAAATCATTTATGCGTTTTTCATATAAAAATTCCTATGTTGCAATTTATATATATTAGTTTTGTGCACATGTTATCCAAATTTAGTGTTTCTGCATTCATTCATTAGGTGCAAAAAAAATCCGTTGTTCCTTAATCTTTGGAGACCAGTGGAGTTCATAAAAGGCATAAATATATAAATTTATGCAATAAATAATTTAGCTGTTTCCAGATTTAATAAAGACCCTTAGAATTTAAATACTGACTCCTTAACTATTTTATTTCTCTAAAAATTACAGACATAAAATAAAAGTCCCAATTTTACTGCTGTGTTTAATTAAATTAGTGTAAAATCTCACTGTGTATATACTGGGATTAAAACAGATTTTATTAGAAATGATTAGAGATATTTATCAAAATAAGCAAGATGTGTGGTCATATCGCAAACATTTTTTTACGTTTTAAATGAATAAGCTTTATTTTATTTAGAAAAACGTTTTTGTTGTCACTCTCAAAAAATAAATAAATAAACAAAAATAAAAAAAAAAAACATTCAATTATTCTAAATACGAAAAGAGATTTTGTAATGTGAAAAATTATCATATCCTTACTTACTTGCAAGTGCGTGCTTTAAAAAAGGATAAAAAAATATTATAGTTTTAATTAATATATTATATATATATATATATATATATATATATATATATATATATATATATATATATATATGTATGTATGTATATATATATACAGGGTGATTCAAAACAACGTGGACAAACTTACATGGTAGATCAGTCATACAACAAGGATCAAAAATCGCATATGAACCGTGGGTCGCAAACGCCTGTAGAGCGCGCTAGAGTCACGAGAGGGCGTACTAAACAAACACGACTTGAGCAAACGGAGATTGTCTTCATTCGAGCCGTGGATGCGTTGGGTGTATTATGGCTACTTACACACACCGCGAAATGGCTGACATGCACTTAATTTACGGGATGGCCAAATGTAATGGACTAGAAGCCTTGCGAATGTATGGTGCGAAATATCCTGGTAGACAGTTGCCTAGCCGCTCATTCTTTGCCACTCTGCATCGACGATTGTGTGAAACCGGCTCGTTCGACGTGCACAAGCTGGATACTGGTCGCCAACGAACAACTCGGACGGTTGATGCTGAAGAAAGGGTTGTCCAAGAACTGGAGCGTAATCCTTCAACAAGTACACGAGTTGTATCCCGAGTGACCCATATCCCCCAATCTACCGTCTGGCGCATTGCACATGACGAAGGACTACATCCTTATCATTTACAACGCGTCCAGGTACTGGATCTGGGAGACTACAGCAAACGTATGGATTTTGCGCGGTGGTTTTTGCACGAAAATGATGCAGACCGAAACTTCGCAGCAAGTGTTCTCTTCACTGATGAGGCTGCCTTCTCATTAGAGGGTGTGATGAACTTTCACAACCTCCATACGTGGGCGGATGAAAACCCCCATGCCATACGAAAATGTTCCATTAACGTGTGGGGTGGCATTGTAGGAGACTGTTTACTCGGTTCGTACATTCTCCCAGAAAGACTTACCGGCTCCATTTATCTAACATTCTTGCAAGAGGTTCTACCAGAAATGCTGAATGATGTTCCGATGCCTATTCGTCGACGCATTCGTTTTCAACACGACGGAGCTCCTGCACATTTCAGCACAGCCGTCAGAGCACATCTGCAGGCTACTTTTCCTGGTGGCTGGATTGGTCGCGGTGGACCGATCGCATGGCCACCACGATCACCAGATCTGTCTCCCTTGGATTTTTTTTCTTATGGGGATTTTTAAAAGGCCTTGTCTATGAAACACCTGTTGCAACGCCGGAGGACTTGGTAGGAAGGATTGTTGAGGCAGCAGGATGTGTTCGAGATACACCTGGTATTTTTGAGAAGGTGCGCTGTTCCATGCAACGTAGATGCCAGGCGTGTCTCGATGCATCTGGAAGAAACTTTGAGCATTTCCTGTAAGCTCGACATTAGTTGCATGTGAGTGAGTCATTAACAATAACGATTTCGTTTCTTCTCTTTGTGTTATGTATCTTTTTAGTTGCCCTGTAGCGGCTCCGGATCGCAGTTGCGACCCGCTGTTCATATGTGATTTTTGATCCTTGTTGTATGACTGATCTATCATGTAAGTTTGTCCACGTTGTTTTGAATCACCTGTATATATATATATATATATATATATATATATATATATATATATATATATATATATATATATATATACTCCAGTACAACACTTCGCTTTGCTTTTATTTTCTGCATGAATTATGTACATGTATGTTCTTCAAATTTATTTAAGTTTTATATAAATTCTATATTTTTATTGGAATGTCAACTAAGAATGTCAAACTAATTTTTGTTTGTACTTATTAGATAAAAGGAATAGCTTCTACAATAGAAACGAAAGATACATCATTATGTTTCATGAATAATATTTATAATAAGCGAAAAAATTCATTATTTAAAAACTGTCTCCCAAAAAGCATATGATACAGTCATCTTAATAGACTAACAAAATTCGTAGTCTTTTATATTATCCATTACATAGCATTAAAAAGCTCTTGTATAGGTTCTCTTCACTGTAAGTATGTATCTAAGTAAGAAAAAAATTAATTCACTTATTTTCATATTTCTGTAAACAGGGTATAAAGGAAATTATAAACAACATATGTACAAAAGATCACGAACAAAACACATTCGAAAATAAAACTTAACAATTTCAAAACAGTAAAAAACATGTAAGACTTTAGTTTTTCAGAAAAACTATTCACGAAAATACGAAACAATAGAACTTAAAAATTTAAAACCACATGTCACTTAATTTCCTCGTTTTATTTTGACTCACAAAATAATATAAATAAGATAGCGAAAATATTTCTTCTATATATAAAATAATTGCATCTCATTTTAATACAAAATTTTACCATCTTCAAATTTTAAAAATATACCATTGATGTTCTTTTTATTTTTATTAGCATAGAAAAATAGATTACACAGTTTAAAAAGCAGTATCTTAAGCTCGATGGCATTCTTTTTTAAAATGATAAATCACGGTTGAGCTATCTTTTTCTTTAAAGTAACTCATTAACTTGTCGTTCAAGTAGAATTACTCGAAATCTTTCGATTAATGAGGCTTCTATGAGTGAATAACCATCGTCTCATTTCTCAGTAGCTTCCTTTTAATCAGATTACTTTTAGTTCAATATTTTTTTTTCATACATTTTCTAGATTTTTACTCCTGATAATTGTAGAAGACAGTGTGATTTATGTTGTTCTTAATTTCATGCTTTTGAGTAATTAGCATTTAAAGCGGAGAATAATTGAAAGTGGATATTAATTATTGTTGAACATAAAATAATAAATAATAAAGTTATATGTTTTGACTTTTCTTTGATAAAATATTATATTTTCTAGATCAATCTTTTGAAATATGTGTATAAATGCAGATATTTTGAAAAGATTATGATAGGAAAAGGGAAATTTTTTTTCCCTTTCTCACCGTAATTGAATGTTCAGTGTCTCGCAATACTATAGGCATTAATTTATTTGTTTACCAAATAACTTCAATTAAATTATTATTTAATGTATTTGTAAAAATCCTTATATTGTGTCATACAATAGATTGTAGATATAGTACATTTTAGGAAAGGCTAATTCATTAAATATTTAATATTGATACAATTTACAAGACATAATTTCCAAGCACTCACCCTGACTGATGAATGAATAAAAAATAGAAATAACACCCAACTTCAACTACTCAGTACCAAGAGCGTTTGAAATTGAATAAGAAAACATCCATTCCAAAGAACACAATACAACCAAAAGGCCTTTCTGTACCTCAGATGTTCTGTGCTCCGATAGGCAATACCTATGTACTGAACAGGTGCCTTCCTTAGTATCTCCTTGTCCTTGTATTTCAGATGTAATTTATAAAATTTTCGCTTATCATATATACGGGATATGTGTATAGAACGTGAGATATTTTACTCGGAAGAATGAAATGCTATGAATACGAGTCCTAGTTTTGTTAGATAAAATAATAATCTAGTACTTATACGTATAATAAGTATACGTAGAATCTTTTTTTTTACGAACATAAATACGCATTTCATCATTACCTCAACTTCAGAATGATATGTGAGTTATATTTAATTTTTTGTCGGTTGTACTAATGATTTACTAAATAACAGATTTATTGCGTAGTCTCCTAGTTATGTTTATTTCTATCAAAGCATTTCATTTCGTAAAATTCTATAGAAGAAATAATTGCGAAAATTTATTTTTCAGAAATAAAAACTTCAGTATTGTTAAGAAAGGAAGATTATACTTAAACAATTCTTTAATCCAGTCGAATCTGCTATAAGTAAAAAACAAAACATGTTAAGCACATAAAAATATACATTCCCTTAATATGTAACAGACTGTCTGGAAAATTGAATCTGCGTGCAAGGAGAACGAAGGCTTTAAGCATCTTCTAATTAACGCTTGTTTGATATTAGCAAATTAATTTAAAGCAGAACAATTCGTTATTTATTCAAGTGAATATTTTTCCCTAACGTAAGAATTTTACAAGATCTACATATGAAAGGTAAAAATTCAATTTATTAAGTATAAAAATATGTACATTAATTTATCAAATTAAAGACTTTAAAATCTCTAAGAGATATTTCTAAACATAGTATTTTTCAATGCTCACTCTTCAAAGAGACTATTAAATATATTTACAATACTTGTGTTATAAATGCAGGTGACTCTATTTAATAATAAAGTTTTCTTCTTCTCTGTATTTAATGTAATATATTCTAAAATCCAAAATGTTTAAAAATATGTAATTAAGTAAATAGTAAAATGTTGAACAAAAAATGTAGAAGGATATCATCAAATTCATATTCATTTAAATATATAATTAAAGACTTAAATTCATGTAAACCATAAAAATAAATAGGCAAAACTACAACAAACAATTTAATTTATAAAAAAGCAGTATACACAGTTAATTATAAGTCTAATTACTTGATATAAGTATGCATCTTAAAAATATTAATTGAAAGAATGTCAATAATAGAATGTTGCTTTTTTTACAAAAAAGAAAAAAAAATTTATAAGAAAGAGAAATGCTGAATAGATTTATCATGTATTAAACTTACATAAAAGAGAAGTTGATTGTTAACGTCAACATTATCACAATTTAAAGCATAAAATTTTATACTGTCTATGACAAATCTGTATCCGTAACAGAGAATTTTGTAAAGTATTTTTAAAAAAATGTCTGAAATAATTAATAAAATGTATTTTTAAATCAGTAATATTATTGATTCGAAAAATTGTAGATTATAACTATTATTATATCAATGACAAATTTAGTAATTTTTTTAAAAAAAAGATATTAGCACTGTTTCTTTAAAAATAATAAATTCCATATTCATTTCAAAAGTCAAATAAATTAAAATCTTCCTTAAGAAATAAGAGAAAATTGAATTGTAAATCGTTGCGTTTGTATGCAAAAAAATAATAATAATACAAAAGTGTAATTTTAATGGTGTTATTCGAAATTCCTTGGATGTTATTTAAAAAGAAAATTTTCGGGAATTCTCATTTCGGTAATTTGGACCTGGACTTTTTTTTAAAAAAATACAAGTATAAGTATGTCAAAATAAGTTATGCTGAATTCTAAAAAAATTAATAATTGTTTTACATGAGAGTTATAATAAAAGAAATCAGGAAAACTCCTGGAAATGTTTATCAATAAAAACAAATAAATGTCGACTATAGTTGCGTCCCCTGCACTGTCACATTTTTGCTCTGATTGAAACGAATAATTCCATGGCTATAAAATTACTATATATCGGGCCAAAAGTATACAAAATTAGTTAACTTAATACCAGTACGACTTCTAATGTTTTCTGTAGCCACATGCCAGGCCGTGAATCTTAACCCCGTAGAAAATATGAGGGATTTGATGGAGAAATAGACGTAATACTCTTCCATCTAATTTACAGACCTAAAAAGCTACATAGCATAGGCAGATAAGCTATGTATAAGCAGATATGATATAGGATGTTGTATGTCCACCCAACATGAAACTTTTCCATACAAGTTATGATAATACCACAAAAGTGATTGATTCCTCTGATGTTCACAGGGTGATATCGTCTTCTCAGTTTTCCCCAAATGAATACATGTCACAACCTCTTTGTGCACAGAATCTTAACTAATTATTGAAGAAGATACAGCATAAAGCTTGATATATTCAATTGCTGTGTTTACGGTTCTCTTACAGAAAGATTTTTGCACAAAACTACTCGAGATCATTCGCCATTAATCTCCAAGACTGATTGTCAATTTCAGCTGGCCTCTAAGCAAGGATTGTATGGATAGCATTATTCCAGACATAACAACTAGGCCTTGAGGCAGCTGCCCAGTAGTCATATCTGTATCACATTGAGCCTTTATAGTCACTTAGTTATCTTCCGAGGATATTCGAATTCTTTCTTCATTATTTCAGAAAGTTCTAGTGTATTTTCATTTGTCAGTATAATTTTTTCCTAACAGTTTAAATCGTTATTCTCATTTTTTTTGATGACATACAGATACTCTATCTCAGTGAAAAAAAAATATGTATTCTTAAATTTTATTTTTAATAAAAGTTTAAATATGTCATGGCTTTGAAAGTATATTCTATTTCATCCTAGGAGATTATTTTTTGTTCGAAATGGTTACAACTTTTATAATACCCATTATTTCTATCTTATCATGAAATGTGTTCAACATTCTTTTATATCTGCGAAGTAAAAATAAAGTTGAAATGCCTTATATCTGAATAAATTTTACTTTAACTAGTGTTACGTCAGAACTAGTAAGACTTGTTACAATCAATGAAACTGGAAAAAAAAATAAGTCATCGTTTATGATTATAGAAGTAATCAATTAAATACTATCAAAATAATTACTGTTTGCTTTATTTAGGTGAAATATTTCTGTTTTAATAACATATTTTTGAAAACAAAATTATACCTCACATAAGACAAATTAATACTATAATACTTATGTAATTTATAAGAAAGTATTTTACTTATGAAATAAAAGCTTCCATTCTGTTTTGATTCTTATAATATACAAATTATAAAAAATGAGGCAAATATCATACCTACTTCATAACATCAAAATTCTTATAAATTTGACTACAGTTTGGACAAGAAATTAAAAGGTCAGCTTATTATAATAGCATTTCAGAAAATTCCCATAATGATAATAAATTAATTAGTATAAAATAATTTTTAAAAATTGTTTAACATTATTTATGATAAACTCTTTTGAGTGAAGAACTAAAGTGTTTTATTTTGCCTTCAATCACAATCGTATTATATTAATTTACTGTGTAAGAAAATATTTCTAAGATTTTTGACATAAAATTATCAAAAGGAGTTTTGTTGCATTATGTTATATTCTAATTGTATAATAATGAAAAACAAAATGCTACGTCTGAACTTGATTGTTTTAAATTCCCCACTTATTATTAACTTAATCTTATCTAGTTTGTAATTTTTTATTACTAATTTTTCTTCGTATATTAAATAAGTCAGAAAAATTACACAATGTAGGATTTTTCTTTTTTAAATGGAAGTATTAACTTCCAATGTGTGTAATTTTTATAAATTTTCATATTTAGCAGCTTTATAATTTTTATGTAATATAAAATGCAGCATTATGCATAAAATGATATTTGAATGCTTCTAAATTAATCATTCTTTGCAATTACTTGAGTTTTAACATTCCTTTTAAGCGAAGTTTCCAGAGATCAATACCTTAATCTTGCACTATGTACCTTAGAAATTCTTGCAATTTCTCCATGATTTTCCCAATGCGTTTCTTTTTCCCTGCAACATAAATGTTGCAACAAAATTTTGATTGCCTGTTTCTTTCTTCACAAGTTCTAAGGTGAAAAGGGATGATAAATACGCGGATTCTGACGTCCGAACTTCGCAATGACAAATTACCAATGCACTCACGAACACTCGCCAAGACGCCGTACACACTCTCATCGCATTCCATCCAACATATTTGAAGGTAAATCTCAGTTTTCAGTTGGATGAATGGGACGTGCAGAAAGGTGGGAGCCATAAGCACGTAGAAGGCAGAAAATTTATTGCTGAACAATCTCAAACAACACTTCCTATAAAGACCGACGAGGGTGCAATCCTTTTTTAAAAGAAACTCACCCCGCTGCGGACACGTGACCACTTCTGGAGATTATTTTCCTTGGCGATGCTTTTACCATTGCTCTGCCGCCACTGACAGTGTTTGTTCCCTAGTATTTCCCTGGAGCACAATCGCTGCTCTGACAAACATCAGGCGTGGAAGAAATACAGCCTTTAAAAGATGCAAAAGTTTCCAACATAGGTGGAATGTCACGGAGCTTGAACCTTTCTCTATTTTTCTACCTTAAAAATTTAGAATGTTTTTAGAATAGTCTGATGGCAGAAAATTTTGAAAAAAAATTCTAAGCAATTACTTAGGTTTCGGACTAAGAATTTGAAAGAAGTTCGAGTAAACAAAGCAATTCTGCTGCAGCAAAACTTACTTTTATTGCTAAAGTTTCCAAGAAAAAAATAGTTTGATTTATTGCTTTTACGCAATAAAAGATTGATTGGAGTGTTTTGTTCAAAGATTTTTGTTGTTTAATAAATGAATCAGAAAAACTTAGAAATAACAAACTACTGAAAAAAGTTAACTATATAGATAACAGTTAAGAAAATATCACAAAATTTAACTATATAGTTTATTTAATTATTAATTTAATATACATTCTATTTTATATAAACTTTTAGAATTGATAAAAAACTTCTTTCATATGAATATTATTAAAAATCCTGTTCTGTAATGTTGAAATAATATTTCATTCCAGGTATTTTATAAAACATTTGTAACAAAAAAATACATGATAAGAAATAGTTTAGTAAGAAACTTTTATTTTTCAGTAGAAATATAACCTATTATGGAATATTTTTTATTAAAATTTTGTTTTTCTTAAGTTTAAAAACGTCATTTAAATTATTTATTTACAATACTGCAACGGAGTATTTTGAAATTTAATGGCCATTTCAGAATAAAATTTGTTTCTGTGAGAGAAAAATTAAATTTTTCCATTTTATGCCATTCTTTATATGTATGAATGCAAATACATTTTAGGAACTGTGTAGTATGTGTGTTTTTTAATTTAAAAATTTCTATCCAACATTTCTCAATGTATGTAAAATTTTCTAAAACTTTGAATGGATGGTGATATCATTGTAAGAATACAAATACAATTCTATTTTGTTATTTTTAACGTCTTACTCCTCTTTTTCTTCATTATTAACATTAGTCCAGACATAACGGCATTTTTGCTCTTATGTTTTAGATGTCACTTTATAAAATATTTGTGGAATTGAATAAATAAACGATTTCTAAGTGATTGTTCATTATTCTCTATATGATGAAAAAAGATATAATTTTTTCCAAAAACCAAATTATAGACTAATTACTTTTCAATAGTAATATTCAAACTCTAATTTCAACTAATTTTCACTCCTTAAATGCAGTTACAGTGTTGTTTTGGGAAAAATCTATGTATCTATCTATGTTGATTGACTCTAAATTATATCTAAAATATTGCTATTATAGAAAAGTAGTCAAATCTGGTATTTTTTACTGATGGGGATTCGATTATTAAGCGTGCACTTGGCTTTCAAAGAAAAATTGTGATTTTGAAATGTTACGAAATATTGAAATCAAAACTCCTTTCATTCTTTTTTCAATACATTTACGATAGTTAATATATTAGAAAAACAGAAAACACGCTCACACTACAATGGACAAAAATTGCTTTAAAAACAAAAATTTTGATATTTTGCATATTTTTCTTCTTCCAACAGCACATAGATGACAATTTTAAAAGAAAAACAAGAACGATACGCCTCCACTGAAATAGAGTTCATCGCTGCATCAGCAAATTTGCACTAAGTTCAAATCAATGTTAAATATGTTTAAATTAGTGACAAAAAATCAAAATTTCAACATGAAATATAGAGTATGTTTTAAATTATTCAAAGACAGACACCTTGATACACATTTTATTCCTTTTAGTGCTGTGGTGTTAAACTCAACACCGTATAAAAATTCAATGAATACGCACAATAATGATTTTATAAATATAAGTAATCATGCTAATATTTTTTAATCAGTTATCAATCAAAATATTTAAATCTTTGTAAAAATTTTAATTTAAAATAATATTAAAATGTATTTTAATTCTAAAGTGGAAAATTAGTTTGATAAATGTCTTTCCCATATTCGCAGCAATTAATTTGTACATTCTCATACTATGCAAAAAGATTGGTAGATTATGCATTCAACTTTATTGAATTTCACCTAAAACTATTAAAATTTTTGCAAAGCAAGATAATTTTGAGAACTTTTGCGCAACAAAACTTTGCTTTTCTGAAGAAATACTTCTTTTTTTATCTGAGTTACTCCATAATGTAAGTTACGTCCAGAAGTTGCTGTAATATATATGTTCTAAGAACCCAATTACTGACCTTAACGACTTACACGCTATCACACAATGGCACGTGACTACCTTTGTTCTTGTTCAAAGATAAGCAGCCAATCGAACAATCCATCGTCTTGGTTTTTTTTTTTCACTCTTCTTGTTTGGTCTACTTTTTTCTCCTCCGTAATTGTTGCAAATACCAACTTTCCTCTGAGACATACCACCAATTGCCTTCCATTCTCTGATAGGGGAGGGGAAAAAGAGGAAATAAGAAATATAAGAAAGAATTCTATTGTTTTATTGTCGAACATTTCTGTGCTGGGTAAAATGGTGAAGGGTTAAGATGGTTCCAAGACCCAGGAGACTTCCGAATCGGCGGCGTTCAAAGAAAGTCCATCCCCTTTAAATGTTTCCCCTACTTTCCCCAAGAGAAATGCCGAAAAATAAATAAAAAGCGTGAAATGTTCGGAAAAAATCGGCAGATTGATCTTAAGACAGATATACCAGACGCTACTGTTTTCTTATCAAATTGGATTCTGAGCTACATTGTGTAAGTTTTCTTGAAAGAAATTAAGCTAAAAAATAACGATTTTGTTTCATCAATCCAATTCTACCGAAGAGTCAACAGGTCCAAGAGTTTATCCACATTTTTTTCTTGTATTTTTTTAATACTATTTAAGCTTTGGAAAAATTTTATTTGACTGAGAGTAAATATCTTTAGTTCTTTATTGCGAGTGAAATAATATGTGTTTGTCTGATTATGAAGTCCCAACACCTAATTCGATTGTGTTTTTTTTAACAACAAACATTAAATAAATGATATAATTTTTTAATTGAATTGAGCTGCATTATAAACTAAAAGTTTACAAAACGATATCATTTAGGATTTTAATTTCATGTAATTTAGGGTGAAACAATTTTAATGGATGCACATATGAAATAAATACCATAATTGATGTCAATTTTTATTTCAGTTTATGAGTAATACAACGAATTCAATTCATTATTTCAACTAGAAGTCTCAGCTAAGCATTTATAATACTTTTTTTAATTTTTTAAAATTTCAAAAATTTCTGATTTAATACTTACCGATTGTATGATTATTTCAGAAAACATTTTTCATAAATTTTCATGTAGAAAATATGCATGAAATGCATGGTTAGAAGAACCTTAATTGCTTAAGCTCTTATGCTTTTTGCTAATTTAAATAGTAAACCCATTTGAAATGGAAATTGACCCAACCAATAAAAATTATTAAAATGCTTACATAAGCACGCGAATGTTCATTCTGTTCATTTTTCTTAAAGCAAAACTTAGGCAAATAATTACACTGCATGTACGCAATCCAGTCACTTTAATGTGACCACCAAGTACTTTCGATATCGACATTAGATAAACAACCACAGATGGCAGTACAGTGCAGTTGAGCGTATATAAAGGGTATGTGAGAGCTTCGTAAAACATTGCAATCGTTGGCATAATGCAGAAACAGAGTGATTTATCTGACGTCCAAAAGGGTATGTAACTGGCTGTCGAACCGAAGTTAAAGCATTTTCGAAACAGCTAAGTTTGTGAGCTGCTTACATACTGCCGTGGTAAAAGCATACCGCTCATAGCAAAATAGGACAGTCCAAAATCGATGACGGGGAAAACGTAGTTCACCACGTTCGGAAGAATAGACGTGCTAACTTTGAGCAACTCACCGCCCAAAAGAACCAAGGGGCTACAAATAGTATCTCTACTGTCTAACTACTATTCAGCGAATGTTGCTGTGCCTAGGACTCCGAAGCAGACGCATGTTTCGTGTACCTAAGCTGATTCATGTTCATCGGTCGCGAAGGATAGAATTTACATGTGAGTACCACAGCTGGAAGTCCACTGAGTATCGACAAATGGCGTTTTCTGATGAACCACAATTTAGCTACATCGGACAGATGGACATTGGCGTATACCAAGAGAAACCTCCGTAATCAGATACCTTGAAACCAGTACCAATTATTACCCGAACTGTCAAGACTGGAGGCGGAAACATTATGGTCCGGGGAATGTTTTCTTGGCATTCTCTGTGTTCATTCATCGTTGTAGAAAGAAGGATGGATGAATACAAGTAAGCATTTGCTCTTGCGGACGATGTTCACCCTTATATCAGAATTGTTTTACTCAGGATGATGACATTTACTGGCAAGACATTTGAGATGTCATACAGTTGGCAGTGTACGTGCGTGGTTTGAAAAGCACCAGGATGATCTTATCTTTCTTCTCTGGCCAATAAACTCACCTGACATAAGCCCAATTGAACATCTGAATTAGCATCTCGATCAAGTTTTTCTGGCATGAATTTTCACCCGCATTATTTAGCGTAGCTGGCTACGGCACTTTAGTCAACATGTCTCAGCATACCAATGAACACCTTCTCTTCTAATTGACTCTATCCCTGTAAGTTTTGCAGCAGTCAGTTCTGCTTCTGAAAAGTGGTCACATTAATGTGAATGAATATGTATAATTCACTTTAATTATAAAAATATATAAATAATCTTGAAAAGTTGGGAAACATATCGAATCTATCTCCCATGGCTTTGAATTTTCCAAAATTCCACTATTTGTCTAGAAATGTCATTTTAATGGCAAATGTAATTTATTTAACGTATTCACAATACATACTATTTTAGAATGCATCGTTTAGAATATGCATCCCAAAATTATGTATAAATTTAATTCCTAAAGAAAGCACACAAACATTTTATGGATTCTCGAAAGCTGCAAAATGACAGTACAATTAATGCTTAAGACTTCCTTTACAGAATTGGACAAGTTGTTCATCATACTATCGTCAATTTACGAAATGACAAAAGGGATCTTACAAATTTATGTGAAGTATTCGAATAGCAGTTTCAAGAACACTCTACTTATTCAATTATGCATGAGAGAGTGAAAAGGATTAATATCAGCATTTCCTCTTACAGCAATATCGAGTAGCAATTTCCGCGAATGATTTTAAGTCCTGTTGCTCGCGTATCAATATCAATTCAGTAATTAGACTTGTTGGAGATGTATGTGCAAGGAAAATTATAACTGCAGTATTTGACTTATTCTAAAAGTAGGCAATTTTCGAATAAATATTAGATTTATATCATTTATTCAGATGCAGATAATATCTATAATTATCTATAATTATTGTTCATTAATTTAAATGAATTCATGGTATTTTACACCATTAAGTAATGTCTTTGATTTATATTACAAAAATCAGAAATTGTTGTAAAAATTATGAAAACCAAAAAATCAAAAAAGAAATTTAAATAATAGATTTCTCTGTCAGACTATAATTATAGCGCTTGCTTATGGTTCATATATGTATTTAAATTTAAAATAATAATGAAAACAGAATAAGAAGTTGTCTTTTATTACTATTTGTTGAAGAATTAAATTTTTTAGATGTCAAATTCTTGTGAAAAATCATCACTAAATTTTCTTACACGTACATAGTATATATATTAATCATTAAATTTCATTCACCAGACTTAATGCAAATAACAAAAGGACATGTATTGGACAAATTTTAAATGTTGGAAATAATAAATGATTTCCTAGAAATTAAGATGCATAGTTTCTGAGAAATTAGCACACAGTACAACCATATATGGTAGACATAACAGCATTTATGCACTTGAGCATTGAGTCAAACAAATATTAGGTGTAAAATGCAAATACTGGTGCGTCTTCAACAGTTACCACAATACATTGACCGTAATAGCTAATGTATAATGACTAGCCATTTGATCAGCAACCATTAATCAAAAATATTTTATTGGTAAGAGGTTCAGAATTATGAAATCGCGTTGGCCACTGTATTATCAGAATATTTTCTTTGTCTACATAGGCTAATATATTACCAAGAACATGCGATTGTGCAGAATCCTGCAAAATTTTAGCATTTCCCAAAGTTTGAACAATGGCTAGAGCCACGAAACCTTAATTCAATCAAAATATATTGTCCAAATTACCTTCAATCCGAATGAGATAAACAACATGTGTATCCAAGTAACCTTATACTATCTGTCTAGATGACAATCAGTATTTCGATATCTATATAATACACGATAGCAATGTGAATTCTCCACAGTGCCGGCAAATATAGATGCAACCCTCGAGATGTTGTAAACAAAATCGGTATTTATCTAAAAACAAATCCCTCCCCAACATTCCTGCATTAAGACTCGCCATTGAAGTCATTTTTCTCTGTTTTTAAGATTAAAAGATAGCCAAAAAAAGGGTGTTTGAACAGGTAGTTCATACTGCTGCAAATATTTTCAAACCATTATGAGAATTCTTTTTACCTTACAAACGACAACATTTCTTGAATTAGTACTCGTGGCTTAGCTGTATCATCTATCAAAGTCATAAGAATACATGTGTGTTTTTTAGATTGTTATTAATATATGGGTAGCTGAAATCTAGAAGATCATTCCGTAAATTTATTTATTCCGTATTCTACAGAATAACATGGAATTTCAACCTATACGATCAGTAATATTGTGATACGCGATAAACTATAATAACAATTAAATAAAATTTAACAGTTCGCAAAGTTATGCTAGTAACATTCCTCTTCTTTACTTGAACTACAGTAACAACTTTTTACCAGGCAATGATGTTCAAATTCAATTTATGTATGAGAAACTTGCAGTTTGGTTGTTTTGTATTTCTACACATTTTAGGTATTGCTTCTGTCGTTTATTTTCCAAGAATGTGTTGAAAAGCTAATCACTGACACATTACAGTGCAACTTCCTGACACGTAAATTTCACAGATAAAAGGCTTGCAGATATAAATGACTACTTTAATGTAAGAATTTCTTTTCAACGAGGGATTTATGAAAATATATCATGAATCTTTATTTTTTATTTAATTTTATATTGCAAAAATAAAAATGATATAATTACAAAATTTAAAAAAAAATAAACAAAATTTGTTTCCAAGAGAAAATTTCATATATTTCTGATTTGCTAAATATACGAAAGGGCACATGTTTTTAAACTAGGAACTCCTTATTAAATTTAGATTGCGTAAGAATAGATGGATTTATGTTAACACAGAGAGTGTTTACACATTTTTGTAATAATTTTGTAAAGAGATGTATAGTTAAATAAAAATAATTGTTTCTAATTTCTAATTTGTTCAATCTTACACCCCTTTCTCTGAACTATCATATTATATCTTGATTTCCAAGATAGAAGTCTTTTTAAATCATGAAGACTGATATTTTCCCCCTCCTTCTTCTCAATCTTTTAGAGTCCATCCAGTGATTTGGGATTCCGCTAATAAGGACCTTGTTTTAAAAGTCCATATGTAAAATATATATAAATTCCCCAGATGAAACTTCAGGTGACTTGAGTGCGATGCATTTAAAAAGAATAGCTTGAATTCTGATTTCCTTTTTCATTTTTTCAAAAAATAGAGCAGTAGATTTAGAGATATAGCTTGGAGTCGCATTCTGAGAGAACTTAACATAGTAATGTTAGTTCTGATAAAGGAATGAAATTTTTCTTTGAAAATATGTTTTAAAACATATTTCTGATAGCATTCCGAGTTAGTTTTGATATTTCTTCTACTTTCATTATTTTAAGTTTTCTGTTCTAAGAGAATCCAGTAATAACCATAAAACCTTTAGAATAATTTTCCTTGTTTTATCTAAGCCAACTTGTTAAGCTTTTTTTTCTTTTTTACCTATAGTAAAACGATTTTTATGCCGCAGTCCGATAAATGTATCCAAGCTTCATCAATTACAGCCACATATTTCCATTTTTCACACGCCAAATAGTCTTTACACAACAATCTGCACATTGTCTGACAATGATGAGTAACATATTTCGGTATTAAACGATGAACATCTTAATTTTGCTCTTCTTTTTAGCTTAATTTTGTTCACAGTTCCAATAGATACATTTGAAAATTTTGCAATAGTTCTTTGGATAGTAGGATTTTCCTTTAAAACATGAGATGTGACATTAAATTTAATTAGAGGTATATGTACCTTTGTTGGGTATATATTTTTTCTTTTTTCCCTATCAAATGTAACATTCAAGTTTCTTTCCTTTCATATATATTAATTATATCACTTATTGTACGTGTACATATATTAAAACCAGGATTTTCTCATAATTTTTTAATAAATTTATTGGAGTATTTCTCTTCGGATAGCGCAAAAATATAGCTTTTGATCAATTGCTTATTTTTCAGCTACATTTTACAGCAAAGAATATTTTTGTTGCTGCCGACGATAATTAATGCCTATAAAAATTTGACGCCAAGTACATTTTTATTTTTAAATTAATTTTTAGTTTCATGGAAAAAATTAAAACCATTACAAACATGTGTGAACCGGCTCTAAATCTGCTTGAATTAAATGATTTCCATCCTAAAATATGCTATAAATTACTATTAACAATTTTGAATATCATAATGATTGCCTCACAGAAATCATTGAAAACTATTTTAGCTACCCTAAATATTACATCTAAAATATTTCTTGATAAAACAATTGAATTTCTAAATGAAATTCAAAGTAAAAAATATATATATTCCGCTACAGTAGAAATTCTTTGCAAAATATTTTCAAAATGTACGAATTTATAGTCATATAACAACATACTTCAATAACAACTCCAATAACAACAAACGAAAATATTTTAAACAAGTTGATTAAATTACTCTGTCAACGTCTTCTTTAATACTGTGATAACATTTTTTGTCAAACATAGTTAGATGATAAAATACTCTCAAGGTAATTTATTTAAAGTCACCAAAGGTTATTTTTGTATGTAAATACGAATTTGAAATCCTAAGTAGCCCTGAACATACATAAATTACATTAGATTAAGGAAAAATACCGCTTTCCCTATTGCTTAAAAATATTTTTTACTTATTCAAAAGGCAGTTGAAAAATCATTTTAATTGATAAAATTCAATATTTAGTAAATTAATTGATTTTAAGTTCCTAAATTTATTTGAAAGTGTAATATTTCAATAAAAATTATCAATTATTAATCTATGAACTATTAAAATATTAGAAAGGTCTCTTCATTTCTGTATAGACATCAGAGAACAAGATTTTGAAGGGAAACCTAAACAAAAAAACAAAGTATATTTCTTGTTAAACTTGTAGGAGAAACATTATATTCTTTAAAACCAGAACTATATCATAGAATTACATATAAATTCTTTAAATTGGACAAATAACAAGGCCATTTGGAAATGCTCCATATTTTTTACATGCATGTAAATATATTCTTTTGAAATCTTGCATTTAAATCTTATTTTAAAAAATTCCTAAAGAAGAAAGCAGCTCGAGCATTTTAAAAATATTTTTAGGAATTTGAAAGGATTTATATTGTGATAGTTTGTATTAAATTGGTGTAGTTTGTGGATCCCTTTATAGCTTTCCATGAATTTATTTATGGTTTTTAGTTTTTACTTGTGCCAATAAATACATTAGACGTGGTATCTCAGTTGTTTGCTTAAATTGTGGTACAATTTGTAGATCCATGTTGTTTTCCACACACTATGTTCATTTCATTATATTGATAATTATTAATAACATAAATGTTTCTTGTTATTTAACCAATATTATTTCTCATTGAACATTTCATCAAAATACCAGATGAGTGATGTTTGCAAAGATTAAAACAGTTCTGTATATACGCTTCTAACCATCATACCTGCTCCATCAAGATGCCCTATTCATGTGAAAGTTACCTCAGAGGAAGAGGACGTAATATGCAAATGAATTTCTTTGTAGGGTAGTCAGGTGAAATAGACAGTGTTAGTGACGCCTACAATGTGTTTAAATAACGAATCGATTCGGTATTAGGTTTCTCTAACATTGTATTTTAAGTCTCATTATGAGTCGATTTTACTTATGTTGATTGAGACCTTATGATTGTCTGCAGGATTTTTTTTATCCAATGGCGGGCACACAAAGGTGACTGAACCCTATGCCACAACAAGGCCAGAAATTGCTTCGCATTTATCGTTACCCAGAGGGCACCTGTGAACCAAGTCACGGAGGTGAGTAGCGTTACCCGCGCCATACCACCACAAACCCGTTTATAGGGCGGGCCACATTCATACAACATCACATAAGAAAGGACAGAGATAACAGAGAAGGAAAGAAACATCCATGCCCCAACCGGGATTTGAACCCGGGACCAACAGCTCAGGAGTCAGGAATGCTAACCACTCAGCCAATCGGTCGGCTTCTGCAGGAAATAGAAACTATAGATTCTGGAACTATCATATGGATACCGTGCTAGATCTTAATGATCTGCTATATTTATAGAAAGTACGACCGATATGATACTAGCATAGTCAAAATTAGTCAAATCGTTTTCACTTTCGTCAAAGAATAAGTCATATTCTAGTAGGGTATTTAACTTGTTTTTATACATGTTTGGGGAGTTTAAATATACTAATAAATAACATAAAAGTTGGATATTTCAATTTTAATAATTTAAACATAAATCATTCAATTTGCAGCAAAATTTAATTTAAATATAATATATGTTGAAATGAGAGTAGGATTGGACTCGGAAATAACATTTTTTACATTTCAGCCATTTTGAACCCAAATGTATTTCGAAAGACCCATCATTGTATTTTGAAACATCCATGTATTTTGAACGCATTTGAAGTGTATTTTGTATAGAACATTTCAAAAATGCCTAATGTATTTTGAAACACCCATATAATTTAAATGATGTAGAAATACTTTTGTCGAATAAGAAAAGAATATTTTTTATTATATAGGATATAGTGGGTATTTATATATAACTATATTAACACAATATAACTCATAGAAATATTATAGTTTCTCATCATTTACATTTCACATCTTAGTTTTAAGTATTCAAATGTTTTTAATAAAAAAAATTTAATTTCATTAAAAATTATTCAAACGGGAGAGTCTCAATCATTATTATTTTTAGAAATAAAACATAATTTATTTAAATGCAAGGCTCCAATGGGTGATGTTCTTTCTTTGAAGAATCTAAAATGATTGATGCTTTCTTTGATTATTTATAACAAATTTTATGTAGTAATTTAAATGCTTGAAAATACAAAAATTGTTTATGCTCCTGAAATTTGAGTAGTCTATGTTCTTAACCAAACTTTTCAAATCCCCCTTTAAATCATTTAAAAATAGCTTTCTTAGTTCTTATTCAAAGAATAAATTCAACTATTGTCAACGCATGCAATAAATTATACTTTTAAATTTACTATGAATTTAGAGAAACGCAGATATTTATAAATTTTAATTAAGATGGGATTTCTAAGCAAGCAGAGTTTCAATAAATTTAGAATTATATTTTCTGCTATACTGAATGACTAGTATTGGAATATATTCATATAGGATGATTAGAGAGAGAAAGTTTTCTACTGATGTTTATTTTAAGATCGCAAAAATAATTTTCAAAAAGCAATGTAATAGAGAAAAAAAAAAACGTTTTCCGATTCTTCTGTGCAATATGAAAGTTTTAATGGAGTAAAATATGCATTTATCAGGGAAATTAAATTATAATTCAGTACAGCTTTCCCTTTCTCCATGCTTTTCATTTGTTTAGATTTATTATGTACGCTCTTTTCCCCTAAAATACAATAAGAAACTAAAAAGGAATTTTTCAAAATGTCCAAATCTCTGTATTATTTCAAAATATGAGGCCTAGAAATTAAATTACATTACATTATGATCTGCTTACTGATCCATGCAGCCTATTGTTTTCAGTTCAGTTTGTTCCAGATACTAAAAATCTTAAAAATATATTTTAGTACATAAATAAATATTTATTAACTGGAAACATTAAAATCTTGAAAAGTTTTGTTTCTATGTTTGTTTTCCAAATATAAATCATTCAAATGAAGCATGAACAATGCTCCCTAATTTTACTAATGTCATTATGAACAGTGTGAAATGTATAATTGAATTTCCTTCTAAATTATCTTAAGAAAAGGAATATTAAAGTTTGTTCTTAAGATAAATAATGATGCGGATATAAACTCAGAGCGCAGTCAGAAAGAAAGTAAATTTTGTTCAGATTAATGAAAACTAATTGATATTGGACGAAAATTGAATCAATGACAAAAAAAATTTCTCTATATACTATTAATTTTATTAATATTTATCATACTTTTTGATCCCTCTTTTTTCTTTAATCATTTCTTTAACATCTTTTTTATTTATTATGCGTTTTTGAACACTAACTTTTCATCTGTATAAACGGTGTTCAAAATACTGCAATGATTTTTAAGGAAAGTACACCTAACAATTTGAATTATTAACTAAACATGATTTGCACTGCAGAATTTCCTTCCTTCTTGCCTTCACTTCAACCATTCGTACGTTTGTGATTCTAATCACTGTCATAGAAATTTGTAACTATTCGGAATACATCTCAAACTGTAAGTCTCAATGTTAATTAGCCTGAGAGTGTTAATTTGTCTGGGATATGAGTAGTGTAAAAGTGGGTCCTAAGCAATGTAATTATTTATAATAGAAATAGGAAATGAACCCTGACTGAAAAACAAATGCATGGATTTTATGAAAAGTCTGTTAAAAAATAACAATGAATTATATATTTTGATAGCATAAACATGATCTCTAAAAACTTCCAATGGGATGGCAGACATTCTCTCTTTCACTAGGTTGCTGTAGCTACGTGGGTTGGGGACTAGTCTACGTTAGTATGTGATGTCCAAAGTCTTACTGTTGGTGTGGCGTGGATGTGAAGATTATACCAGCACAGATGTGACCTCGTCACCTGATTGTAGTTCAAAATTACGTGGTACTTAGTGATTTGCAAGTTTTCCAAACCCGTTGACCTTAAGGTACAGTCTAGGACCAACCTACACAGCTATTTATGGTATGGCAGGAATAATCCAGGCTATGGAAAGTCTCTTTACACAATAAATAAGAGTATTAAGTATTCATATTCACTTACTAAGATGCTTTGAAAGAAAACAATATTAAGTTTCATTAATGTTGAACTACAATGTAAACAAATTCTCTATTATAAGTAACAAATGTCCACATACCGAAGAAATTACAAAATAAATAAATTTTATGGGAAACACTTTAGTTTAACCACATTCAGTTCTTTTTTATTTTCATAAATTCCTTTAATGAAATGTTCTTGGAATATAATACTCAAAAACAGAATTATTACTTTTTTTAGGTAAAAATTGTTAAATTTATAAAATGTTTAATTACGAAAATTTATAATTCGAAAGGTAAAACAAAAAAGGGAAAATATAAATAAATTCATGAATATTTATTTTTAAATTATTTCTGAGGACTTTCCCTATTGTATTAAAAATTAAATCTATTCATAGAATAATTTTTAGGAAATATGTACCTTTTTAATAAAAAAAATATTCTTTCCAAATATCCAATAAAATTTACACAAATATCTTTCACATGTTTTGGTGAGTAAAAATTCTTTTCAACCAATTTTTTTAAATATAAAATGAAATACCTTAAGTGAATTTGCCGATTTGAACATGATAAATTTTGATATTATATTCATGAGCACGACTTTAACTTCTATTAAAAGAAGTAAATTATTCAAATATCGGAGATATTATACGAGAATTAGGAATTCGAAAATGTATTTGTTCAATACATTAAATTCAGTTTCAAATTAACAAATAAGAAAACGTATATTTAATAGACTGACATAATGTAATCGAAGTTTAGTACGTGACATATGGAAAGTTGGGAGCATATTAGCGGTTTCAATTCTATTTAAATTTAAAATAAAATTACAATTTTGATATATAAATTACGCATTTAATATTATAAATAGTTAACATCACAACAAATTTTTAATTCTTTAAAGTGTTTCTTGCATTTAGATATTTTAAAAGAGCTCCAGTGGCTCAGTAGCTTCACGCCGCTTCTCGTAAGCTCAGCAAAGTGAAGGATCATTTGCCGCGGGCAGTGGTTGGGAGGGTGACCACGGTGTACTCTCCTTCACTGGGTTACTGGAACTCCGTGGGTTGGGGACGTGTCCACGTTAATCTGTGACGTTCAAAGTCCTTCCGCTGGTGTGGCGTGGATGTGGAGAGGAGGATGCCAGCTCAGGTGTGGCTTCGTCACCTGACCGGGGTTCAAAATTACGAGGCACCTTAATAGAGCAAAGTCGTACTTTCACCTTCGTGATGCTCTGGTTAAACGAAAGACGCTCCTCACTGACTTAAATTCGCATAGCCAACGGCATAGCGAGCTTGGCTTGTCCAGTGTCATAAGCAACAACAACACAACAACAGATATTTTAAAAACAACTTCGTTATTTGCACAAATTTCTTTCAAATAATTTGATTTATTTTGAATTTATTCTAATCTATTGATTGCTCAGTTAATTAAATATTCATTTGAGTAAATGCGGTATGTTTATTATTTTAATTCTCTCTCTCTCTCAGAATTTAAGAATTTACTCTTTATTTTTTTATGCTAAATTTTGATTTTATATTCAAGAGAACATTCATTTACAGATGTTAAATCTCAGGTTTTTATTTATTTTAGGAGATTAGAATGTAAGGAGATCGCACTTAAGGAGATAACAAAATAACAAAATATATTTCCAATTTCCATAAGCATCAAATATTTATTTGCTTTCAATGAAATGAAGCTTCCAGCAATTAATGATTTTTCTTTTTGAAACTACAACTTAAATCAGATTTTTAAAGGTAATTTTAAAAAAGGAAAATGTATAAATCTCCATTTTTTTATCATTTTATTTTCCTAAATTAAAAGTACATACAGATTAATCAATTAATTTATAGCGGGTCCTCAATCATGCATCTAATAGCTTTATAATAATCTTTAACTTGTTGTCGTTTGCTAACAATTTAATTTATATTAAACAAATAAATGACTGTTTCAAAGTTTATAATTAAATATTAGTAATGTTTGATGATTTTTGACAAATGTATATTACTACGAAGAACCCCAGAATCTGAAAAATTCATCCTGAAGAAATGCTTCATTGAATAGGCCTGAGATTTTCTTCTCCGTATTTCAAAAGCGATAAAACATTACAAGGATTCACTGTGACCGACTCAGAGTAAAAGATCCTGCATTCGATTCCAGACATTGTTGGGCAAGGGCGCTCCGTGGCTGAGTGGTCTAACGCATCACCGCTAATCGCTTGAGAGCGTAGGAGTGTGGGTTCGATTCCCACCATGGCCCTGGGTGTTTTCTTCGTTATTCTTCTGTGTTTGTACATCTGTCATTGTGCTATTTGTCCTATTATCGACGAAGACTTACAAGCGGATCTCAAGAATCAAGCAGACAAGTCTGAATATTTTGTAATGTAATAAAATAATGTTGGGCAACGTGAAATGCATGTTGAGCTTCTGCTTCCTACATGCACATCTGTAGGGGTGGGTGCTTGGGGGTGTTCCAGACTTCTCCCCTTGCATATAATAAATATGACACACCATATAAGAAAATTTCTCCCAGAAAACACTTTGAATGTTGGATATTAAACTTCCTTACAACAACTCAATGACATTAAAATGCCCACAACCTTCGTGAGAAGAAGAATTCGTTACTTAGCAGAAAAGTTTTCTCTGTAAGACTAACTATAGCAAATTTAAACAAGTAGTAGGATTTAAGATAATCCACGATATATTGGTTTTTTAGACACTTTGCTTTCGATTCTAGAGAAACGGTACTATCAATATTATTTGCCTTTTTCATAATGGTATCTGTGCTATTTGGATTAAGCATTAAGGTTTTAGTTATAAATTTAGCAAATTAAGAACTTATAAGATAATCTTATACTATAGTAAGTTTTTCTTTTTATACCATGTAACTATTATTTTACTGAAGATCAAATCTATTTTTCTTTTACGAGAATGACTTTTTTACGGTGTTAGAATGCCAAATGACAGCAAGACAAAATATATAAATTAAAAAAGTAAGACAAAACTGTGGAAGTACACATTCCAAACTACTTCCAATATATTTCCACAGAATGAATAAAAAGAAATAATTTGAAAATTCAACTAATATAAAATACTTATAATTAAATAATGTTATTTATCCATTATATTATGTTAGGGCTGTATAATGGATTATTAAATGTAGTTTTGAATGGTACCTTCGTAAAACAAGATGATTAAGAATTGAAAAGTTATACGAATCTAAATCTTTACTATTTCAATGGAATTAGATATCGGCAACTGGGAAATTGAGATTTTGAGTCTTAAGCACACACACACGTGTTCAACTGACAAACGCTAAATAAGGACTGACACAAAGCATTAAGTAAGATTTTCTGATAATGTGATAAAGTTAACAAAAAATCTATGCTAAATTATCTAAATATATCCAATCATTTATGCTTATTATTACTTTTCCTTCTTTTAAAATATATTTTCTAAAATTCTATTAAGAAAATTTTGTATGCGAAGATATATAGCGGGCATAATACATTTCTTATGATTAAGTTTCTTGTTGTTTAAAATAAATTTGCGTTCTAATCAAATTATGCGGATAATTATTTAGCATTCTAGAGAATTTAATCATAACTTTATTATTAATACCAAATTAATTTGAATTATTTTTATATTTCAAACTTTCTCTGCATATAGCAATTACGTAAAATCTCTTCACAACTTAACTGTTCTTAAATAATTTGTAGCGCATCTTATACTTCAGATAAAATTCCCTAGTTTGTGCATATTAATTTAAATAATTTATTTTACGATAATGATTTTCTTCAATTTGTATTTTAAGCCTTTATATGATAAAAAATAGACTTTACAACAAATTTGCTATATCTGCCAAGCATCTAATTACTTTTGTGCTGGCTTCATTTTATTTTCGTTGCAAATATTCTAATCATTTTTCATTCGGAGTGCTTAAATGCGCCGACGTGAAATATTTCTGCAGATGACACTGGATTGTCAGCTCTCCAAAAAGCAGACTTCCGTGACTAACGATGTCACGATGTCCGCCCCAGTGAATATCTTCTACTAATTGATATAGATGACAACTCTTCCACCACAATCATTAATAAAAAGGAGTAGACCATCTGTTGAGAGAGAAGGCTGCACAAGAACCATACAGGATCCTGTAACTGCACCGTGTTGTAAGCCTTTCCCCGATTTATCTGTTCCATCTGGAACTCATCCATTTTGATGCCACGCCGTTATTCACTGCTGAAATGGAAATATGCAGTCAATGTTGACTATAAATTTAAGCTACTTTTACTACGCGAGTCTGAAGTATGTGTATTACATCCATAGAATACAATACTTTAATTTCAAATTCAAAATATGTATTAGGGAAATAAGATAAAAATCAAGCGGTACTGTGGATAAAGTTTCAAGATACGAATCGATTCAGTCATGGAACTCTACATTGAAACATCACAGGCATTTTGATCAGTTATAAAATCTCCCATAATTTATTAAAACTGTTTAAGCTTTTGATTGTCTTATAATCACTGGGATAAAATTAATATAACTCATAAGTAAACAAGCTTATATGTGTGTCAAGACATTATCCATCAGTTATGTCTATCTATTCTAGATTTAAGTTTGGTTAGGATTCCAAGAATTTTTTCAAGCAACCAGCGAAAACTTGTTGTCTCTGGCATGTCATTTATTCACTATTTCTTATCAAAATATGACTAGTTTAGGTCTTATAATTAACTTGTAAATTATATCGTATTATAAATTTAATGTTGAAATCTTTACACCTTAATATTCATAAAACATTTACAAAACTTTGAATGAACAAATGATAATTATGAGGTATGTGATATTTTAATGTTTATAACAGTAAGTATGTAGCTATTAAAAACAGTTACACAGCTAGCTGTAAGCATAAAGAAAAGAATTTAATGCTTTATTTTTAAACATTCGCGATTACAAATCATTTACAAACTCGTATTTTACGAGAAAAAATATTTAAAATGCCTTCGTTTATTCTCGAGATTTAAATAAATTTACATTCGTAAGATTTGTATATAATACAGTTTCTTATAACTTACATAAGTATTAAGAAATAAACTATATATGAGTAGGTTCGACTCCCTTTTCTAAGTGAGTATGTTTGTAGTTCACTGTAATTTATAACTATCAGTCGAGAACAATGTTTTCACTTCCCGACATGGGAATATTTACAAAAAAATTACAAATGGAAATAATTTTAGAAAAGTCATTTACTGATAAAGTTTTCACGTTATCATAGATTATACATAATTTATAAGCTGCAAAGTCTTTATAATTGTTAAATTTAAAGCTTACTATTGAATTAGAATTTTTATCATTGAAAATTCATTCTTTAAAGAATAAAATTAGATCAAAATTTGCACAAGACATGGGAAAAATTCGTAATTTAGTAAGAATTTAAGTCCAAGTAACAATAGAAACATTTTAATAACAATTTTGATAAAAACACTTTATTATCATTTATACTAAACTATGCATTTATGATGTAGGTGTAATAAGTTTTAGCGAATCTTAAAATTAAGGTAGCATTTTTTAATATTTTAAGATAATGTTTGGAGAAATATATCCACTATTTCAAGTTCAACAGCAATCATTTCAGTTAAAATTGTTAAAATTTAAATAATTGCCATGTAAATTTGTAAAAATAATTATATATAAAGATAATAGCTAAAAAGCGATACTCACTTTATAATAATGCATTGATTAAGCCTTTCATTTTCACAAAATTTCCGATATAATTTTAAATAGCCAGTTTTAATCAAAGTATAAAGAAAAACATTCCACTATTACAGTTGTATAGTAATAGGTTTTTAAAAAATTAAAATTTCAAGTAGCCAATGAGAATTATTCATACAAATTTTATTAGCGTCAAAAGATATACTAAATTTATAAAATACAACAAATGTGGTAAAATCTAAATTTAATACAAAATTTAGATTAAAAAGCAACAAGTATGCTTACTTTTTAAAATAACAATCCAATTTTATGTTAACTGAACAAACTCTTTAAAGTTAGTTGGAGAGCTCTTTGTGGCGTTTTAAATAAGTGTTAATCAAGTGATGAACTGTTTAATGTAATACAATTAAGATTGAATTTAATATTAAATTTTTTGCATTTATAGTTGCAGAACAGTGTTCAATAACTCTAAAAATTCATTTTCACATAATTAAATACTGTGATTTAACTAAAGTTACATACAATAGTCTCTCTCTCTCTCTCTCTAGAAACATTTTATTGTATAATTTTTAAATTGGATTTTCTACACTTCTTTAAATCCATTAAACTTACGAAATTCGGTCATGATAAATTCTTAAAAATTAAAAATAGCTCATTAAACTGCTAAAAACTTTTACTGAAGCAGTTTTTCTGCTAATGGTCAGTTTTTCAAATCTAATAAAACCAATTTAAGGTCTAAGACTTTCGTAAGCAGCAGCAACAAATTCTGCATAATCGATAAAACCATCGTAATTCTTATCAAAACGTAACAGAATTGTATCAATCCCTGATGAGAGTTCATCGTCGCTAAAAATTTTAATTTTACCATCAGAAGACTCTTCTTGCATCACGTTGGTTTCTTTCGTATGCCAATGGAGATGAGATTGGATTAGCTCACATCCGTCCAGCTTATTGTCATTATCACTATCGTGGATTTTAAAATATAGAAACAACAATTCATTCTGTTCCATACTGTTGAGTGCCTGTTTATCAATCACACCTTTCATATGATGCTGGATATGGCTTTTGTCTTGAACACTGGAGACATATGTTTTAAGTAAAGGATTGCGAAAGTCCGTTTTCAAATATAATAGAGAAGCAACAAGGGGTAATGTTAAAACGAGAATTATATACCGTAGTAAGGCCCGCATATTCAGATTAAAAATTCTTGCTAAAAGTTGGCACATACATAAGCGACAAGGCTTTCTTTTGCTTTACTATGTTTTCCAGGCTGTACTTATATAGCTTACAAAATCATGATTGTTTTGACATGGATAAAAAAATATCATGCTTATTGAAAACATAAAAACAGTTTTGTAATGTCCTTAAGTCTAATTTCGATGTTTCGAAAAAATTACGTAAGATACTTTTTGAAGCAATTTAAGTAAATAAGAAAAAAATTCAGTAATTTTTAAAAGTACTCATTGAAACGATTTTAAGTCTTACTAACGTTTTCCAATGCAGCTGATCTGGCTTAGCCGATATCGTTTCGCTTCTTATTTGAAAGTTCTTCTTAGAAGCTCTTCTAAGTATGTTTAAAAACTGTTTTCTAATGTTTTTATGACCTCATCTCATAAAATATCATTACCGCTTTTCATTTTTACAGTAAAACAAATAAAATATGTAGATTGAAAATTTAGAATGAAAACTTTTATTTTATACTAGTTGTAGCTCGATCTATAATAACTATAAAATTTCGTGAAAAAACAGAAAATAGGGATCATGCATTAAAAAAGTATCATTTTTATATTTTTTTAATCATATTTCAGATGATAATCATGGTAAGACTAATACTGATATTGAAATTATATATTTAATTGAAATAACTTGAAATTTACTACATGAAGGTAAATCCTGATTATACAATCAAATTGCAGCTTACCGTGACTTGTATGGAAACAATTGTTGCATTTAGGGCGCTCCGTGGCTGAGTGGTCAAAGGCATCACTGCTAATCGCTTGAGAGCGTAGGAGTGTGGGTTCGATTCCCACCGTGGCCCTGGGTGTTTTCTTCGTTATTCTTCTGCGGTTGCACATCTGCCATTGTGCTATTTGTCCTAATATCGACGAAGACTTACAAGCGGATCTCAAGAATCAAGCATACAAGTCTGAATATATGTAATGTAATAAACAAATTGTTGCATTTAGAAGGTCTGGTCGTTTTAAAAGCTCTGTAGGCTTAATGTCTTTTCTTAGATGATACAGCGCAGCTTAAAGAAAAGGGTTCAAAATTATATCACAACATAAGCTGCGTATTCGGTCAAAATGTATTTTAAAATATTGACTTTTTATTAATCAGTTAAGTTATTTTTATTCATTAAACAAATAGTCAAGAACTATAAATAATTAGCAAATGAATGATATTGCTATATATCATTCATATCAATTATCGATCCCCAATGTAATATTTAAACTGAGTTTTTCATGTAATAGGTCTAGCTTCAGATTTTAGGGAAATGATAGGTAATAATTGGTAACATAAAGTTGAAATAAAATTGAAAAATACAGTCTGTGTGCTTTTTGGGGATTTTTTTCCGGACTGTTACTGACAATTACATGTGCAGTTTCATAATAGGACATTAATACAAAAACGAAAATATTACAAATCTCTATGATTATGATAGATTGATGAAATTAGTTATGATAGAAATTTGCAGATATCAGCTATTTTATGTAAAATATCCTACAAGTCGAAAGTTTCCCATACATCTCACTACGTGAACTGGTAGGTTTCAAATATAGAAAATCAGTGATTTTTTGTTTCAAATCTCCTCTCAGTGGTTGATATTTTTCGCTATTGTGGCGGCAAAGGGAATATTTCCGAATATCATCTAGGCTTTTGTAATGGATGAGAGGTATTTTCTTTCGCTATTGGATTTTATTCGCTTCATCAAGTTTTTCCCTTCCTGTGAGTCATTTCAACGTCATGTAAGACACAAAAAATCCCCGAAACGCATGAGAAGGGGGAAAAAGTTCCTATAAGAAAAATATATTCCCCTATTCCATTTTTTCCACTCCCGCGGTGAAAGTGAAACGTTCTAAGCGAAAAGTCAATAAAGTTGTTTCTTACTTTTTTTGAAGACGTAGACTTGTATCCAATATCTGGAAAATTGAGGCATGATACCGGAATTTTCAAGTTTTGTATCTTATAAATATTATTTTGACATAGACCAAAAATTTAATTAGATTTTTGGAATTTATGTTTTTACCAACTTTGGAAATCAGTATTGCCCGATTTAATGATTCTATGTTAGAATATAAATGTAAAAAAATGTGATATTTTAACAAAAATTTTATATTATAAAAACAAATTTTGAATGAGAAATAAGGGATTTGAATGGGCTTTATATCCCAATGAAATGAAATGAACTGGGAAAATAAAAACATAACTTATTAAGTAATTACAGTTGTTCTAGTTTTAATTATTTGATATTTAGTTTTATTAAAATGCCCTAGAGAAGTTTTGGGTCTTTTATCTCTTTTATATTGGGTTGTTCGGAAAGTCATTTCGTTTTTCATGAAAATGAAAAACATATAACGAATAAATATCGTATTGCATTGCATATTCTCCATTCTAGTCCAATAGCTTTTACCATCTTTCTGGTAGTAGCACGATTTCATACTCATAAAGTGGTTGGTTCTTACTAGCAAAAAGTTGATCCAGATGGGAAAAACGAAATGACTTTCCGAACAACCCAATAGTTAAAATAAAGTTAATTAGTTTTATATGTTGCTAAAAACGTCATTGTGTATAATTCTTACTACTTTTTCTACTTCAAGGAAAATCTTAAATAACGTGATGAACACTTTAGCCAATCAACTATTATTATGTTAAATTTCGTCGATCGTTTCTAAAATCTTCATGAAAAATATTTAGATCATAAAACAGACTAAAATGGTTTTAAGTGTCTCATCAAACTCTAGCATCTTCAAAACGTTTTAAATATTTTGCTACATACTTTCCTAATTATTCTTGTTATCAATTATTTATGGATAATCAGATATAATATTTATAGACTTCATAAATGATCAGTGCTCCATCTTCAACTCAAAAATTATATTCATCCTCTATTACAGATGTGTATATCTGTAGTGGTTCAGAATTAGTTTAAATTAAAAATATTGGTCTAAATATCCCTTATGAACAAGAAGCGTTCATTGAAAAACAGATCAAATCAAACTAAACTTCCGGTAGTTTGCACTTTGTAAATTTTATGATATTTAACCCAACATGTTAAGAAAATAGTCTAATGTAGAGACTTTTATTTTGTTGGCTATTAATCACTCTCTTTAAATCTGATTTCTTAAACATCATTTTTATTGTTAAGTTATTTGCCAATGAGAACCTACATTGCGATAATTGTTTCCTGGGAAGAATGCTCTCATTTAAAACAAAGTATTTAATTCTAGGAATTTACTATAATAAAGAAATATTTCTCTTTCAGTACTTGAAAAATCTCAGTAATAGCATTATTCTCTACAAATATATGAAATAACACGAATCTTACTTCAACTAGATTATAAACTCTTCAAGGTATTACAAGTTCATACTTTTTGTGTTCAGCTATTTCACGCTAGAAACTAATTAACACAGCTTTTGCCGTTGAATATAACGGGAATCTTCCTAAAGAATGAAGTTCTAAACTATAGATTGTTCAGTTTGTACCCTTAAGTCCATCACTATGGATAAAAGTCATTGACGATCTCCGGTTACAAAAGCAGAATATACTTGCGTTTCTATTCTCTTAACTTCTACATGAACTAAAACAAATTATGAGAATCTTAGTTGTTTGATACTTATAAAAATATCAATATATTCCAGTTGTTTATTATTTTTATTATTTTCACATACCTGCTACAGAATTCTCCTTTGTCAAGGTTAAAAAGAGTATCTGTAAAAAAATACGATAAATTCTTACAATATACGTAAACAACGAAAATTAAAATGTCCTCTTATATCTATTTTCCACTTATAAAATAATTTCTTTATGTATATTTATTATTTAATCACATCAATTGTTCTAGATTTATTTTTGCGTAAAAAAGAAGCAATGTCAATTTTGGGTGATACAAAATATACAATATATGTTATACAAAACAATAACAGATATTATTTTAAATTGAATATAGTGTGTCATGTGCTGAAGTACTGACCAAATAGTTATCAAAATAGTTATAAAATAATTTTTAATATTATTTATTTCCTATAATAATAAGTATATACGTATATTCAAGATTTGGTATTAAAATCATGCTTCAGAATTGTAACAATGGTTACAGTGTTACGAAAAAAGTGTCTTAATGTAAATTGCATGTAAGCTTTTAAAGAAGTATTCTACGCTACCAAAATTATTAGAAAAGAAAAATTTGAATGACAGTTTTAATAGAACATTCATTATTGTGGGCACTTAATTTATGCATTTCTCTAATTTACTTTACTATTAATAAATAAAGTAAACTAATAAATAAGCTAAATTAATTTATTAAAGAAATTAACAAAGCCTTTCATGTGACGTATTAATTTTTTAAAATTTTATTTATTTCTTAATATTAGCTACACGTTAAAAATAATAAGTGAAATCCACGCTTAAATTAAAATTATTTTGATTTCCAAAATCATCGAAATGTAAAAAGGAATAAATATTTTTACAGTTAATTGCATCTTTATAATATTATCAAAAGAATGCCTTTCAATAATGGGCATTTAAGAGTTGTTTATAAAATGTACAATCCACACAATGCGTTACCAAGAAAATTATTTCTATCAAATAAAAAATTATTCAAATGATTTGAAAATCAAGGAAATATATTGTTTACTGTCACTGTAAAAATAACTGCGAAAAATATAATTCTGGGGATTAAATATAAGATTCTTAATAGGGTTTTAAATTTTGTGAAGTTTTTAAGTAACTACCATTGTTTAATAAATAAGTACTTAAGTTAATATGTTATTTAATGCAATTTTTCCATAATTTAAAATAAAATATTACAAATGAAAATTCATGGAATGTATTATGTATTTCCCATAGTAAATTTTGTAAATATTTTACATTAAAATATGTGTTAAAATGTACATCTTTATTAGAATTTACATAAATAACGAAAGAAATTAAAGATAAAATAACATTATAAAATTAAAAAAGAATAAAATCGCGTAGGATTTTATAATCATTCCCCACATAAATTAGAATTGCTTATGAATAAAAAAATATTTGTATACTAAATTCATAGAAAGTCTGCCCATCTAAGTTAGATTAAATATGTAATGATTGCCTCTTAAATTAATAAATTTTCAGAAAATGAATAGTTTATAAATATTCGATTGAACTAAATATTACTTGCGTAAATATCACTTTTTACTTAAGCGCAATAATTAATGTATGGCTGTTTCATAAATTAATGAAAACAATCTAGCATCATTTATATTTACAATAATTTTTTTACGCACTACATATAAGCTTTCAAATTGTATAGATTACTTGTCTTTGCTACATCAAGAAGGAAAGTAAATAACAAGATGACTTTTATTTGATGAATAAACTGCACATAAAACAAAAAAATAATTCAATTTTAAAGAAAATTAGATTAATGAACCTAGAAAAATCCGTAACCAGAACAACTACCTATGGCTGCAATAGCAACACTTTCTATGAAGATGAGATTAAATCAAACATTAGATGAAATGTATAAGCATAGCTGAAACTTCTACACAATGCCACATAACAGGTATAGCAATGATTAGTGTTTCTCGAAAATCCTTGATCATTTTATATTTACTATAAGTAATAGATTTAAAGATATTAGATAGGGACAGAGCAGCAAGTGAATGAATTTTGTATCAAGTAATGTCCGTACAATGCCAGCAATATCCAGCTGTGTATTACGCCTTATTTCTCCCAGTAATTGCTAGTAAATTTAATTATTTTCTCTTGACACCAATTTATTTACATATAAAGGCCTTCTTTCATTTTTCTTCTTTCCAAGTGTTGCAGTTTGAATGGTGAACAATGTATCATAATTTAATACCAATTATAATTTAAATTTACGAAATAGAAATGACTTTCGATTAACTTTCAATGAACTTAATACTTGTTAATTTCCGTAGAAGAATTAACGAGTAAACTAAAAATGATTGCATTTTTGGTAATGCATTTTTAGTTAAAAGTGTGTCTCATTTATTAATCTTGTAATACCTTAGAAAGTTTAAGTTATTTCTGATTAAGTTATGAAATCTATTATGATTTCATAAACTGACTTTTTTTAATGTTTAGGTTATGATTCTATATAACTGCTATGTACTAAAATACTTCATTAGTTCGAATCAATAGTAATCAATTGGGTACAACATAATAGATAAAAAGCTTGATGTATGGCATTTGAACATACATTGTTTTCTGGAGAAATTTCTCCATAAATAATGGATTGTTTTCCCACTTCTGAAAGGTAAAAACTTAAACTTCTTAAGTATTTCTTCATAATTATGTGTATGAAAAAAAATTTCACTGTCAAACCATTATGATAGTATTAGGTTCAATCATAATGTGAAGTCTGATGACACATTGTCACTAAATTACAGAAAGTTTCAACACATTGATAATGTTTTCTATATTATTAAATAAAAAATAATGTTTCATTTGATGCATAAAACCATAACGAAGCAAAATAACATATTTTACAATAATTCATATTTATGATCTATTTAATTCAAACCCTTCCATTTTACATCATCAAAGGAAAATATTGGCTGTTAATTAGAGAATCAAATTTTCTCTATTATTTCAGAAAAGAACTACCTAAAAGTGAAGTATTTTGTTGTTGTAGAAATTTAGTCGTAATAAAATAAATTCTCAACTTTATTTTCTTGTATATATATTCAGCCCGATTTAATCTTAGCTCTCCGAATCTTTCCTATTTATATCTGTATTTTCCAATCCTCTTTTCACTCACAAACGGATGCACATTCTTTGGGAAGAAATCCACACGTATTCTTTATTTTTTTCAATGCTACACTATTTTTGGAAAAGTATTCATTCTCCCAATTCCTCTATTGTACGGTACATCTACTTAATTTTTTATATAGGCTTTGCTCTTTACTTTCTCTCTCTCTCTCTCTCTCTCTCTCTCTCTCTCTATATATATATATATATATATATATATATATATATATATATATACGCCTGTGAAATTATTTCTTTGACATTCCTTTATCAAATAAATAAATCTATAACAAATACTATGATGTATTTCTTAAAATTATTCCAACTATTTTTTATCCTTTTTTTTATCTTAATTATTCTAACTAACATTTTTATATCATATAATTAAAAAATAACAGTTCCTTTGATAAACATCTGAGCTGATAACCGAATACTTTGCCCTCTGGTTTCCAGTTCAACAACTCGTGGCTTCGATTCCCACCTTAGGTTTTGATGCTTGCAATGGTTCATAATACAGTTTAAATTGTAAATACCATTATAATTAAGCCTCTTGTACAAAATGAATCCATCGAGTGGAAAAACATACATGATTTATATTTCAATATATAGATATATATATGTGTGTGTGTGTGTGTGTGTGTGTGTGTGTGTGTGTGTGTGTGTGTGTGTGTGTGTGTGTGTGTGTGTGTGTTTGTGTGTGTGTGTGTGTGTGTGTGTGTGTGTGTGTGTGTGTGTGTGTGTGTGTGTGTGTGTGTGTGTGTGTGTGTGTGTGTGTGTGTGTGTGTGTGTGTGTGTGTGTGTGTGTGTGTGTGTGTGTGTGTGTGTGTGTGTGTGTGTAATTCATAGCGCTCCTGACTCCTGAACTGTGGATCCCGGGTTCGAATTCCGGTTCGGGCATGGATGTTACTTTCTTTCTCGTTCTCTCTGTGTTTCTCTGTCCTTTCTTCTGTGATGATGTATGAATGTGGCCCACCCTATAAACGGGTTTGTGATAGTATGGCATGGGTAACGCTACTCGCCGCCGTGACTTGGTCCAGAGGTGTCCGCTGGGTAACGACAAATGCGTAGTAGTTTCTGCCCTTGTTGTGGCATAGGGTTCATCATGCAAGTGCCCGCCGTTGGGAAAATATACAAATATGTATAATTCATAATGTACAAAACAGAAATATTTTTTATCTTTATTATTGTTGACCTTTACCAGTGCAAAATTTTATTAACATTATTTTAGTTTAGAAATATGTATTACTTAAATCATATCTGAATAGAAATAACACAAGGTGTGTTTATGCCGTGATTCAAAATTAACTATTTCTGCGCACACACAATATAATACTTTAGCCAATATCATATGATAATATCATTTTAGTATTTCAATTCGCCCCTGCTATCTTTTTAATTGTATCATAATATTGTTTGAAAATAACTTTATTGGCATATTATTTCCTGGACGTCACTGGTAGTTACGCTTTAGCAAGAAATAGAACGCTATGATGAATCGCATTAAGCTTAATTCAAGCTTACAATGTAATTAATATTTAAAATATATCTGAATTAGGACTAAAAATTTGAATGTAAAATGCAGAATCAGTTTTGAATTAATTCACGTAAATATTTAGAAAGTGATACGAATAATCTTAAAAAAGTGCGCCAAAATCCTAGAAAAATTACTATAACTATTTTAATTTACATTAATATATGTGATATTAACTATATTTATTTGTGCTGTGATACAATGTTTTGTTGTACTCCATTCAGATCACAATAAAACATGTTATCACGAAAATAAAATACATAATTCTTAAGAGACTTTATGTTGATATTTTAAGTCATAAGTTTGACAGCTTATGTCATAAGTTTGACAGAATAAATAGTTTAAATAATTTCTCAATTTGTGGTGAAAATTGTACAGACGTTTAGTTATTTTAGTGTAAGAGCAATAAAGTTATTTTCAAGAAAATAATTATAACATTTAGAGCTATTTTGAATAAAATTTTACTTATAATCCCTTTAATTAAAATTCAAACATATTTCCTTACAACATAGATTAATAAAATTATCAATGAGTATATATATATATATATATATATATATATATATATATATATATATATATATATATATATATATATATATATATATATATATATATATATATATATATATATATATATATATATATATATATATATACAGTAAAAACCCGCTTAACGCGGGGGATACGTTCCATCAAAGTAGAGCGTAAAGCGAAACAGCGCTAAACGAGGCTATCTTTACATGTAAATATTGGGGTTAGGGGAAGATGGCTAGGAAATTTGTTAGGTATTAAATTTAAAAAGTATGTTTCTTTAATAAAAATAAAACCAAACATTTATTTCTTAAAGCCCAAATTAATACCACATTATTATTTCTTGCAAAACTAAAAACAAAATATGAATAATAAAACGAATATTCTTAAAAAAAAAAAAAATTCTAAGTCAGTCATATTTAGTTAGCCTTCTGCGTTTTCAGTGTTCTGCCTTTTTGTGACAAAAACATCTAATGTTGTTTGCCTTTTTCTTTTGCGTTGTTCTCTTAAAAGTTCTTCATAAACGGATAGAGCATCTCTAACACCACGCCTTACTTTTGAGCTCCTGTCAAAATTCGGATCATTTTCAATGAATTGATCCATTATTTCAGTTATGGTAGACAAACTCCTTTTTACAAACGCTATCGAAAGTTCTTTTTGCTCTTCTTCTGAATCACTGCTGTCAACATTTTTGTTTTCTTCTTGTTCATTTATTCCTTGAGCTCATCATTAGAAAGACTAGCCGCTGCTTCTTGAATTATTTCTTCGACAAGTTCCACATTTACCCCTTCAAATCCGATTTGCTTCGTTAATTTCACTATCTCTTCCACTATTTCATCCACATCGACAGAGTGTCCAATGTCATCGCTCTTACTTAAATCCGGCCAAATATTCTTTCATACTCCTTTCAAAGATCTTTCTGTTACCTCATTCCAAGAAAGGCCTATGTTTTCTACAGCATCCATGATGTTGTAGTTTTTCCAAAATTCTCTTATGGACTGGTTCTCTTCTCCTTCTGTTTTTTCAAACATTTGCTTAAAGGTTCGCCGCAAGTAATAAGCCTTAAAATTTGATATAACGCCTTGGTCCATTGGTTGAATTAAGGCAGTTGTGTTAGGCGGCAAGAAAACCACTTCGACTGGAATGCATGTTGTTAAGTCTGATAAATTTGTTGGGTGGCTTGGAGCATTATCAATTAACAGAGGTGCTTTTTGTTCAAGTTTTTTAATTTCGCAATAACGTTTAACAGACGGGCAGAAATGTTCAGTGAACCAATCCTGGAAAATTTTCGCAGTTATATATGATTTTTTATTAGATTCCCAAATTACAGGTAAAGTTGATTTAGATATGCCTTTGTTGCTCTTGGGTTTTAGGAATGGTAAATTAGTAATGGTTTTAATTTAAAATCTCCGCTTGCGTTAACACCTAGTAGAAGGGTTAAGCGATCTTTTGCAGCCTTAAATCCTGGTGCCCGTTTCTCTTCACGGGATAGAAATGTTCGTTTCGGCATTCTTTTCCAAGACAAGCCTGTTTCCTCAACATTAAAAACCAATTCTGGAGGATAGTTTCCTTCTTCAATTTTTTTTAATATCGCTGGAAATTCAGCCGCCGCTTTTGCATCACCATTTGCTGCTTCTCCTGTAATCTTTATTTTGTGAAGGTTATTTCGATGTTTAAATCTATTAAACCATCCTCGACTAGCAACGAAAGTTTCCCTTGTGTCAATTGTCTCAGCCTGAATGTAATTAAAAATTCTTCTAGCTTTTTCCATTATGATAGATTGGCTTAATGGCATACTGCGGTCAATTTCGTCGTCAATCCATATAGACAGTCGTTTTTTCATTACATCTATGATATTATTTCTAGAACGGGTAATTCTAGTTGCAGAGTTTGACGTAGTTGTAGTTGCCGATGACAGTGTTTTTCTTTATTCTTCATGATGGTCCTTATTGTTGAAGTTGGCAAATTCAATGAAGCACTAATTAGAGTTTGACTTTCACAAGAATCAAATCTTCTAATTACTTCCATTTTAGTTTTGAGTGAAATGCTTTTTCTGGTTGCTTTCTTTTCTTTTTCATTATCACCCATAGTAAAAACTAAAGATCAAAATATTTGACACTGTAATATAGTATTAAATATGTAAATTAATACCTACTTACAATAATGTCAACAAATGTTTCCAATAATAAAAATATGTCTGTACAATACCGCATCAAACAAGAAAAACAAGTACACTCTTTCGGATATGTATTTGAAACCTATCGCTGCATAATATTTCGGGGAATCCCCGTATGCTGCGCTATTTCGTGGAATCCCCGGGTTGAAATAAAAGAGCGCTAAGCCGAAACAGCGCTAAACGAAACAGCGTTAAGTGGGGTCTTACTGTATATATATATATATATATATATATATATATATATATATATATATATATATATATATATATATATATATATATATATATATATATATATATTTAATAGAAGAGATTATTTATGAGTGTAGTCAATGGTATATACCATACCATGAGTGGAGTCAATATATATTTTCCTTATTTTCACGGCATATACAATTGTCGTTATTATTATTAACTTGTTACTTATATTTATATATAAAATAGATTAAAAATTATAGAGTGCAATATATATGGAAATTATAAGCTAATTTTTTTATTAGTTAAAAAATTAAATTTTAAAGGGTATATTTTTATTAGCAAATTTTGTTAATTAGGAACTTTTAAGTTAATTTCTCTACGCTCAATTTTTTTTCAATAAGCAAAAAATTTAAAAAATTAGATATTCTAAATAAATTTAAAATTTTGCCCTACGATAAATTTTAATTTAAATACATAACATAATTTATAGAAAATTTTTGAGGCAAATATTTCAGATTGTGGCTAATTTTTATTATTATTTTGCATACTTTATTGAATTGCTTATGAAAAACGTATTAATTTAAAAAATATTTTATCATTAGATAGAGCAAATTCAAATTAAAATGCAAACTAATTTTCAATAAAATAATAAACATAAGTGATACTACACTTTAAAATTTGTATAAAAGAAAAATCTGAAATCATAAAATTAATGGGCCTTTCTGAAATATTAAGTGATGAATTTTAATAACAAATATTTTAATCATAAATTTCGGTGACTCTTTTAAAGTAATAAAATATTTCTAAAATATTTCTTTCACAATCTTAAGGAATTTTTCAAATATTCAACACTGATCTATAAAAAATGTATTTTTTTCTCCTCCTTCTATTTTTTTCAATTATTTATTCCCAACGCATTCAATATTTCATAAATTTTCAAAGTTCTAATCTGTAACGCAAAGGGAAATGAAAATCCGTGTTTTAGGAAGCGGTAAATTTTTCTTGTTATTCATTCTCGACGTTTCTAAACAGATACAAACACAGAAAAAAATGGATTTTCTGTGTAAGAAAATATATATATGCACTATATATCTGGCAAATGTCTTACAGGGAATTCACAAAAAGAATCAAAGAATTTTTTTAAATTCCTATTATTATTAATTTTGTCGTTATATGTATTAAAATAAAATGTAATAAAATGAAATTCGTATGATACATGATACCAAATGCATTATAAATACAGTTATCCCTCCCCCCAGCAACAGGGTAATTTTGTGTGTTCCGTGTTATAAGAAAACGCGTTGTTCTAGCATTCTTGTAAACTGCGCTCAGATGACATCGTATAACACGTTATGAACAAATAATTAAAGTTTAATTTTTCTCATTTAAAAAGGATTTAAACTGAATATTAAGTAAAAACTATGTTCTGAATTAAATATGTGCGTTTTATTAAAATCAAATTAAGAACATTTTAAATAAAAAAAACTTATACAAATGTTACAAAAAACCGGTTAATTTCAAATAAATCAAGTAATTCCATAAACAGTTTTACTACATGTTTATTCCCTGTAGGGGTTATCTGAAATTATGTTCCACCGCGACATCCTTTTTTAGCAGAATGTTGAATGGTCAATAACATAATTTAATTAAATTTTTTATAAAAGCAATATTGACGCAGTGTGCAAATGTACGCTAAATTGGTTGTGAACTGCACAAATCTGTTATAAATTTCGTAGTACAGAATTATAACAATTATAACGTGAGGAATCAACGCGTTAAAAGAGTACTTTGTTATAGGAGGGATTATTATATGTATATATATACATATATATGTGTGTATATATATTTATATATATATATATATATATATATATATATATATATATATATATATATATATATATATATATATATATGAGAACTGAAGTCACTAAACACTAACAAATAATTTTAATTTTCGGTCCAGTGAAGAAGTCGACGCCTAAGATGGCATTTACTTCTCCTTCTAACTCATCAGTGAAGGGCATTAGACCTTACGGAACTATTAATGTATCTCAGTCTTTTCAATACATATTGGTCTGTAGCCGAGGTATCTTTCAAACCTGCGATTTTCCTGTTATGAAAATTATGGATTTATTTCTAGCTATATGAACCTTCGTAGAGTAATTTTGCAAGTTGATAGAACACATTAAAGTTGCAGGAGGAATTATTAATAACGTATATCACATTTAAAGAAATTATTAGAAAATTATGTAGACGCAGAAGAATTGTATGAAATATTTATGCAATACTTCATACAATGTACTTTTCCTAAGATTCAAGATCTCTGTGGATCTGTGGATCTCTGTGATCTTCAAGATCTGAAAAGGGAGTCAGTTGTTGGAAAGATCATTGTTTAAATAATGATTTCTAAATCCTCATATTTAACCTTCATTATATCTTTTGTAGAAAAATTAAGTCGTTTACTAATTCATGAACATACATGTAAGTAATTTATTTTATCCAATTAATCTGATATTCCAGTAAATGTATATAAACAATCAAAATTCACATATGTATTATTTAAAGATATGTATTTCCTTTGAAAGTACCGCGATAACTTCAATATAAGAACGAATTTTTTTTTCATTTTTTGAATCACATTTTAATATAGTTTAAATTAAAAAAAATATTTACCAATTTTCCCTGAACTACTTTTACAATATACACTACAAATAGAATTTTGTTTATACAGCAATAAAAAAATGGTGTATTTTCTGAATAATTTAGAATCTTCAAACATTGAAAATCTAAATTAATGAAGAAATCACGCGAAGCAGATTTAAATATAAACCCCCATTACTGGAAAGTTAAATTAAGTACATGAATTATTGATAGTAAAGAACTTAAAGATTTGAGAACAAAGCTTCCTTTTCAATTTTTTTTTGCAACTTTTTGAGCTATCAAATTAATTTATTCGATTCAGTAATGCATTTGCCATTTTTTAGGATTTTGTGCGCTTTGTTGGAAGGAAGAAAAAATTTTAGCATATATTTTTACCGATGACAATAAACTTTGCGGAAAGCATTGAAAAATTGATTTTGTCCAAGATTTGATTTCACAATCTATTAACACAATCTATATTAGTTGATATGCTGAACTTATGACTTAATAACTATGTGTGTGAGTTACTTGTTTAATTAATTTACATAACATAAAACAATTGTTTCAAACTAAAATATATTTAGATTTTACAAAACGGGAATTGTTTTTAATCATTAATGATATTTTCATATCATTTTTATATACACAACACTATTAGGATTAAAAGGGACGAAAAATACAAGAAAATCACAATTTTATCGTAGAGCTTTGAAAACTAGAAATACGTTGCATCAATTGTTATAAAATATTTTTCACACGCATTCCTGGGTTCGGTGTAGAATCGGCTATCGCTTAATTTGGCGATACATTTTGGTGAAAAACTATAATTTCTGATAATCCTGATAACCCTATTTTTGTACAGATTTTATGTAGAGGCCATCTTGTTAGTCACACCTTGGCGTCAAAATAATTACCAAAGAATCAAGAGTTACCCGTTTATAATCTGTGTGCGTGCGTGTGTGTGTGTGTGTGTGTGTGTGTGTAGTAGTGTGTGTGAATGTGTGTGTGTGTGTGTGTGTGTGTGTGTGCATGTGCGTGTGCGTGTGCGTGTGTGTGTGTATATGTGTGTGTGTACAGTGAAATACTATTCAATGATTATATTGACACCATATTGGGTAAAGCATGATCGAGTTTCGTAAATGAGATGGAGAAATCTTGTTTAGCTATATCATTATCATTTTACAAACAGAATACGGAAAAATATACTTTAAATTTTCTATATTGAGTCATTTCAGGTGTATTTCTATAACTAATGTAAAGATTAAAAATTCCTTTCCCCCATTGAATCGGACTGTGCTCGAGTCCAAGTGAGATTATATGGACATTGATTCATGTGAAATTTGTCCTATCTTAATTAATCCTTAAGGATTCATAAAAATAATCTCTATTCCTCTCTCACTTTGCAACTCTAGAGTTTGGTATATAGACAAAATCTTATGTCAGTCGTAAATATGACATTAGTGGCTTTTGCATCTTGAAACACAATAGTTAGTTTGTTAACATTTCAGTATTGTTTCTGGTATTCCTAACTAATTTTCAATGATTTTATAATTACCCTTTAGTCTCCTTATTTTATTACTTTCAACACATTTTTATTGTTACTATGAAATGTTGAATAAGGCTGAAATAGAATAAATAAGTACGAGGAATATTTTAAACAAAAATTAATAGCAGCTCGGAATGCTTAAGTAAGAAATAAAAGAAGAAATTCTTTAGTATCTAAATAAGGGTATCTGAGATCAAATTACTGTGCAGTTGTCATGGCGGTCAGTTTTGTGACATCATGGAGAGATTACTGACAATATAATTAACTACGTTATATTCGCTCAAACTAAATTGGCAATTCTATATTTGACATCATTTTCGACTTACTGTCATCGAAGATAGAAGATAGGGCTTTTCGAAACACTCTGTCTTACAAAGGAAATTATTGCTCTTAATAGCAATTAATAAAGAAAATCAAATTTCAAGCATAAAATTTTAAACAATTAAAGCAGAAATAATTTTATGAAAAGTCAGGTTTCAAGCACAAATTTAAGCAATGACTTTTTCCAAAATATTAAACTCAAGCAAAAACTCCACAGGTAAAAGATATTACTTAATTCGTATTTTTATTCTCAAATATCCCCTTTAATTACATAACATGGCTTAAGAAAACCCTATTTCAATCAAATCATTTATGAAAGGATCATTAAAAATGTAATATTTTTTATCTTATGAGACTATTTCCATCCAAGAAAATTTCTTGAAAACACAATATATTTCTTCTATATCTTTTTCACTTTCACTCGTGGAATTTTTATAAAGTTCGTGCCTAATGATGCCTTTTTAAAGAAATATAATATACACTTCCATGTTTGTTTATGTATTTTGTGATGATTTGTTTGCTATTTATACTCAAATTTGAAATATTATTTAAAAGTTTAAAAGTAATACTAAGTACTTGAAAGAAATATTTTAGCATTTAAAATAAAATATAAAGGTTTTATCTTAGCAGAACCCACACCCTTGGAGCGAATGATTTTGGTTGGCGATAACTGTGGCTTGCGCCAATTTCGGTAACTCTATTTTGATATACTAGATATGGTAAACCTAAATATTTTTGGAATTTCGTTCTAGCTTGGCGATTTTCTTTAGTTTGTAGCCAAACATGTGGGCTCTCCTAGGATTTTACCAAATATAAAACTTAAATATAGCAGTTGTTCATTTTAAATAGGCTTAATTCTCGTATATGCAACGTGGTAGATTTGGTGACGTTATCAACGCTTAGTGACATTTGGGATGTCGATAAAGATTGCACTTTCTTTTGTATATTTGTTAATCGGAATAATGATTTGTATAATCAATAAAACTGAATTTTATAAATGTTTTCCTTTTATGTTATATATGTTTATTCATTTGCAATTCATATACTTTTTCATGGTATGTTAATGTATTTGGTATTTTGAAACTATAAATTTCTTTGTTTTTGCTTATGTCACTTCTTGGCGGCAATGGTAAAAGTATCACTTTGTTGTTGGCAACAGTTTAGTGATAAGTGACAAAGCTTCATTTCACCATTGGCGACATTTGTGAAATTCGTCCCAAGCATCTTACGAATGATAAGATTTTACTTTTAGCTAAATGAATGAGAAAATATTTGGCAGAAATAATATTATAGATATACGGAATTGAAAAGAATACAAAGCAATTAGAATTACTATAAAAATATATTAGAACAGCATACATTTACAATTAATTTCTTTCTAAGTTACATTTTATTATAATTATGCAGTATCAGTAGTATTAACTACTATTATATTAGCCAACTTTAAAATAACTTTAAAAGTTAGAGAAATTATAGACTTATTATTATCTAAGAAATCCGTAAAAAGTGAAAGATGAATTAAATTGAATTAAAAAGGCAATAATTAAAAAAATAACTATCCCACAGACGCTGAAATTGAATATTTCTTAAAAGACAGAAATAAAAATAAGCCTATGAATTATTTTTGTAGCTTTAAATTTAAATCTTCTTTTCATAGATAAAACTTGCACAGTCAAATCAATTCCTAATTATCCTATAGAACAGTTCAGTGTAAAAATTTTCGTTGAAATGTAAAATGTTAGGTTACTTCTTAACATTTCCACCAATCTACTTCGGCAAACTGAATTTGTTAAAGAAACAACTGCGTTTATTATAATTCTGAATCACGAGTAAGTTATAAAAATATCACCTGATTTAACATCCTTTTTTCCACACTATATCATACCAGTGAAAGGTTGATTTAATTTGCTTATCTCTCAATTGTTGCTTCTTATACATGAATGAGACTTATATAATTTAATGTGTATTTTCAGTCACCAACAAAAGCCCTCCTCTAGATGAGGAGTGAACCTAAGAGCTGTTTCCATGAAAGCAAAAAACTAACCATTAAATATAAGCTCAGCGCATCAGTGAATGAACTGTCAAATCTATAGAATTTTACTGTATATAGGTTCTTTCAGCATGACTGTCTACGGCTTGATCAAATATTCAGTCAGATAGTTTTCGAAATTAAGAACGGTTCTTTTCCGAACTGGGCTATTATTGCTCTAATTTATAATCACAGTAACAAAATTACTATTCTTGACAATTTGCAATTCGCTATGTCCGTTTCTATTGATATTTCCAGGCTTGGTTGCAGTAATTGCTGCTAAGTGGTCGTTGACGTTTTCAAGTGATAGCTTGATATTGTTAGCCACATTTACATTAGAACATTTTTGCCATTTTTGCTTGATTTGTGTTATTTACAACTGTTGTTTACTGTGTTATTTACATTAAAAAAATCCAATTGGACAAAAAATAATAATAAAAGCGGCATGTGAACATTTTGGTGCAAGGATCTTTTATGATTTTCAAAGTGGATTTATCAAGACAAAATTTCTTCAATGAGCTAAATTCTTTATAAAACAATAAAACTCTGTTCTACAGTTAAAAATCTAGTAAAAAAAATTAAATCGTACTCGAAGTTCGTTTCAGGACGAATTCCGTCAAGGTCATCCAAAATATATTCTTGTATCAGAAAATATAGATGCTGTACTTTAATTGATAAAGCTAGATTGACATTAGACATATCATATGATTAATTTATGACATGACAAGCATGACTAGCGTCAAAAAGATATTACATGAAAATTTAGCCATAAAAAAGATTTTTCTCTTTGCATTCTACTTAATCTGGAAAATATTCCAAATTGGAACAAGCAAATGTGGAAAAATATGTTCAAGGTGCATCACTGGCAGGATGTAATATATACACTATAAATAATGATGATAAATTACGGTCTTATGCATATGAGCTCAAAACAAAACAGGAATTGGCTGTATGAGTCTTCCAAGACAAGACAAATCCATTGAAAGTTATTAATGAAAAATGCACATCGAAGCCAATGACTGATTATTTCTACAGGATTACAGGTCATGCAGTCACGCTGACATTAGAGTAATGCAGAATATTCAATTCTGAATGCCATATAACTATTTTCTTGCCAAATGTCATCGGAGAAATTCATTGGTTCAAAAAAAATTATTTTTGACCGGCCGAAATATCGAATTGATGGAGCATCTGCTATAAAGCCTTGATTTGGGTCTCATGATTTTTTTATCTCCACTCATCAAAAATAAATTACGTGGTCAACGATTTTCAACACCCGAAGAAATGATTAATGCATTCAAAATGCATGTTTTAGAGACACCTCAAACGGCGTGGAAAATGTGCTTTCAAAAATAGCATTCTACCCATGATTAAAAGTGTATTATCCTTCCTTCTTTTCAGTATTTAAAAGATTACAGTTTTGATTATTGAGTGTGAAATAACAGATAGATAAAAAAAAATCTTTTAATACATTCCGCGTAACATTTTTATAAAATATATTATTCTAAAACAGTAATTTAATTTTTAACACAAAATAATGTTTGAATGTATTATATATGTCAGCTAAAAAAAACAATTAAATGTTAATTAGAATTAAATTATAATCGCATTAAGGACCGCGGGGTATCAGAATCTTGAAATTATTTCATCATTGTGTAAATACTTAAGATCTCTTACGATTTACATACGGAGATTTCTTTTTCGTTATCTTCATTACTGAATAATCAGCTCTGTTCACTATGCATTTATTCAAATTGAATAATGTAGTATTTAATTATTAATGCATATAAGGGATAGTTTGTGAAACACATAAATCCTTTATATTAAGTAATCAATCTATAAGACATTCAGACTATTATTATTTTCAAGAATAATTAAAATTGATGTATCAAATTAAACTTTTAAGTACATACATTTTAAATTAAATATTCCGAAACATTTTTTGAATTTGCTTCATTCCATTTTTCTATGAATGTGTAAATTTATTATTATTATTTCAAGCGTAGAAAATATTTAAATTTTATTTCTTCATACCTACAATATTACAGATATTACTAATATTGTAAAAATTTTAATTTATGGGATTAAAAATGGCAAAACTTAATTCAGACATAAAATATTCATTAAACTTTATGTAGAATAGGATATGTAGCGTTTTCATGTACTCCAATATACTAATTTTGTATACATAATGGCATATAAACTTATAAAAAACCTAACTTGTACTATAGCTATGAAAACAAAGTTGGTCATAGAAATTAGTTCTAAAGCATTTAGAGAAAACGTCAACAAAAGAAGGAAAAATCGTTGTATTTTTATAAAAAAAAATAACGAATGCACTAACAACTTATTCTTTTTAATTTCATATGAAATAAAAATGGTACAACTGTGGAAACTCATAATTTATATTAAAACTACCTTGAATGTACAATTTTTTTACATGGCATACTATTTTTATGTAATAGAATAATAGATATTGTATGTAAGTTAAGTAATTTATATTATTAATATTGCTATAAAACTACAAGTTATAGATAATTCTTCATAATTTATTTAATATTTAGTTTCCAAAATACTATGCTTGATTTTGTAAATATGGTATCTTGAATTCTTAGAGTATGTATGAATATGAATATTTTGCATATAGAAACAATATAAGAATTGCATTTCTAAAAATGCATGCAAAATCTAATTTATAATAAACATTGCACAATTTATGTTTCCATAGTTTTAGACATATCTTAAAACACTCAGATTTGCATAAAAATGTTGAATGCTAGTAGAATTTGTTGTAAGTACTTTTACTAATGAAATTTAAAAAATCAACTCTTACTTTGAATGACTACTCTTGCACTAATGATGCCGAAGAGCTTATGATTTTTAAGAACAGAAATTGCAGCCCATTATTAAGAAGAAAAGATTAATTACAACTGTAATTAATGTGGAAGTCCATTAGTTAATATGGAATATTCTATGATTGAGAAGGTAGAATTAGATGATCCCCACTACCATAAAATTAACGAATACATTCAATTGAAGAAAATTGAAACCTGGGGTAAATTCAGAATTTATCCATAATGTACTTTCTAAACTATTATTAAAAACTTATTATTAAATTGACAACTGATTGTACTTTATAGCAAATACACTCAATGGAGTAAAACTTGTAGTTCTTCAATGAGCATAGTATAATTAATTTCATAATTTCTTACATAGATAAAATTGATACAACACATATTTGTGAGTACAATATGAGCTATTTTTTTATTTCAGACCTACACTGCGAGGAGCTGTCACCACCAGAGAACGGCATGGTCAAGGTGACGGGGGAATTCTTCGGCCAAAGAGCCACCTACAGTTGCAATGAAGGACACTGGCTGGCAGGAAATAAGGAAAGAGTTTGCCAGGGTGATGCCACCTGGAGTGGCAAGAAACCAGAGTGCAAGCTCAAAGTAGGCAGTGAGTACTTTTGAACTAATTGCCACTAAGGATAGCTCATTATTATTTGGGAAAATGATTTTGATTTATTTTTAAATCACTTCAATCAATCAGTCTAAGTAGAAATGTATTTTAATCACTTCAATCAATCAGTCTGAGGAGAAATATATTTTAATCACTTCAATCAATCAGTCTGAGGAGGAATATATTTTAATCACTTCAATCAATCAGTCTGAGGAGAAATATATTTTAATCACTTCAATCAATCAGTCTGAGGAGAAATATATTTTAATCACTTCAATCAATCAGTGGAATACATTTTAATCACTTCAATCAATCAGTCTAAGGAGGAATATATTTTAATTCAAATCAACGTTGTACAAAGTAGGAACTTGAAATTGCTGCTAATATGTAACCATTCGATAAATAAATTTCATTTTTCCAATATATTTATATTATTCAAGTCAGTAACTTTGAGAAATGTAAATTCAAATTTCTGTTAATGTTTTCATAATCATATGTTAACTATACTGAAAAATATTGAAAACCTACACAACATATTCAGTGACTTTAGAAACATAAACTGAAGTTTCTATTTATATTTTTGCCGCACATTAGTATACAAGTTTCCACTATGATTTCATTTAAATAAAGGTTTTACTTTATATGGGAGAAAAAATTTTCGAAACTATTTATTGCTATGAAATAAGTTTTTAGAATTATTTTCAATTAAACTTTATTCTAGGTACAAAATATGAAGACTTTTACTTATCACCGAACGATTTCATCAAAAACGTTTCCAGATTTTCGTAGGTACATATTTTGTATTTAACATAATATAAGAATTGGAAAAGGTTTTGAACTAAATTTAACAAGCACATTAAGTAATTGAAAATAAATTTTTCTACTGTTATGGTCCTATGCTGAACATATGAATTTAAAAGAATTTCTCAAGTAGATATTTATGCAGAGCTAGAGGTTACTGACTTACACAATGATTTTACTATGGAATTTTTTCAATGAATTCTTTCCTAAATGTAATTTTGCCCCAGGTATAGAATTTTCTATTATTTTAAACCTCATTTTAAAACTAAAATTTTGATCAAGCTAGTCATCTCTTGAAAAAAAACTGCAAAAAAATATTTACCAGATCATTCGTTTTATACCAATGACGGAACTTGTTTACATTCAAAACACGTATATACCATTTTTGTACATATATTCAAAACCATTCTGCATTTTTATGTGAATTATCATATTATAGTTCATAGCAAGAAACAAACTTATCTAATAACCTAGTAGTAATTCAACACTGGGGTGGTGATTGGGTTAACAACATTAACCGATGGCTAACTCAGTGGCCCCTGTGCGGCAATAGTGCATGTAACAGTGCACTATTTGTCACCTCGGCTGGAGAGCGGCTGTGGTATCCCCGCCCGTTCAGTTGAAATGCACGATGTGATGAGTTTATGGTATATGGTCCGGTGAGTTTTTTAAGATTCGATGAGAAGGGAGTGATTGCAGCTGTGATATTATGCCATGCAATTTTGTATTCTACTCGTATACCAATGCTATTTTTTGGCTTAAATTTCAAAAATACACTATCGTTATATATAATTTAATGATAGTGTATTTTTGATAATAAACCAGACAATATTGAGGAAAACATATTTTAAATATCCATATAAGTTTTTTATTGATAAAAATACTTGTGGTGGAAGACGTTTTTTTATAATACTTATAAATTCAAAGTATAATAAAAAATTCATATAGTATACTTATGTATGTGAAATCAATATGAAATGTATTTTATCGATCATCTTTCAGTATTTTCAAGATTTTATTGAAGAACAAAAAATTAACATTTAATAATTTCAGTTTTAGAGATCTGCTTTTATTTTTTTTACTAACAGAAAAATTCCCATAAATTTATTTTTTATATAATTTTCAATTTTAGAAAAAGTAAATTAGCAGATTGTTACTTATGATTTTCCACACGTTTTCTCAAATTTTACAATGGAAATTTAATAGCAAAAATGTTAATATGGCTTTTATAAGATATATATTTTAAAAATTCCTCATAAATTCAGTTTTAAAAATTAAAATCACACACAATTCATTTAGTTCCAATATATTTGTAACAATAGGTATACATAACCAGATCATTTCTAAACTAGATACTTTGATAGATTTAAAATAAACCATTGATTCTATTTTAATATAGAACACAGACAACTTTGATTTTATGGTCTTAGTTTAATTAATTTTTAATATTGTTTTTTAGAGTAATTTTATATTAGTAGCAGAAAAATTGACCTAAATAAGAATATTCTAGAAATTTTTCAAAAGCAATATTTGGAGAGCTAAGGGTGATAAAAAGTTACAAATTTTTTGTAACAAATATATTATTGTAATAAGATTTAATATTCAGTTTCATTCAGATAAAATGTTCTTATTTCACTGAATATTTTATTTTAATATTTGTTAAACTATTTACTTCAATATTTATGAACTTAATCACAGAAACAAAATTAAAGTTAATTATTAGTATAAACAAAATAAGTTACAAAAGACAAAGCTTTATTATTTTTATAACATATTATAAACATTAGATTGGGCTTTTTCCAAAGTTCTTTTTTTAAGGGCTTCCTATCTCTGTCAAAAGCATGCATCAACCATTTCTTTATATATTGCTGTACATCAATATCTGTGATATGGCTGTCATGGTGACGAGTAGAAGCTACAAATAAACAAATTTTGCTCATATAAATGTAAAATAAAGTAACATCAGAAACAAAGTAAGGTCAACATTTCAAACATTTTTATAATTGATATTATTAACATTATATTGTTTCCGCTATAAAACAATTTTAAACATTACATGGAGATGTCACAAAAATTAAATTTTAAGTTGTTAAATATTAAAATTAAAGTTTAAATTTAAAGAAAATATACATAAGCAATCCATAAATGAAAAATAGAAAATAACAATTTTTCCTATTAACGTATTAATTTTGCCAAAATTCGTACATGTGTAAGGCATTGATTAATAATTTCACAACAAATTTACGTAACTTATATGAAAATAACTAATATGATGATTAATACCATTAGTGACTATATGACTGTTGTGATTTTTTATGACATATCAAAATGTATAATAAAAATGTTTTATTTTTATTTTGTTATTATTTTAATATAGTTTCTGTTACATACCTTCAACAGTTACGGAATTATTCATGAGATTTCTATTTCAGATGCATAATGAATAATAATTTAAAGATTCCTTTTTTTAAAAAATGAATCAAAAAAATATTGATTGGTTCACCTAAGCAATTCTTTGGTAGTAGTTAGTCAAACTATGTACACTATTGATTGACTTCCTAAAATACACTCTTAGGGTAATTTTGGCAAGAAAATTAAATTTTAGCTAAAATCTTTAAACTGCAAAGACTTAAGTGCTTTTAAGAAACAGCACTTTAAGGTAAAATTTCACTAGCATTATAAATTCCTCTGAAGTGTATTAGCTCCATCATTTTTTTTTTTGTAAGTTTTAGAATCACTTTCTAAGAACTATGATTTTTCATTACTTACGAAACTTTAAGAAATCCATTAAATTCCACTACGATTTTAAAGTAAATAATTAAAAACTGTTTCGAACCTTAGAATTTTTATCATAATCAATATTAAGGATATTTCTGAAGCTTGTGAGTTAATTCATTGTCGGATAATAGTAATAATGAGTTAACTACAATTGTAAACAATGAGGTCACACTTGTTATGGATATGGTAAACAACAATGTAGTTTATTTCAGACAAAAATATCTGGTTTTTACTTAAGTTTTAATTAATTTATAACATTTTCTATTTCATCATATACGTCCATGAATCTTGGCGTAATTTAGGCCGTATAAAGCATCTCACTCCGTGTACCACAAGGACATTTTATAGGTCTGAAGCATAAGTGGCTAATTATAAGGTACCAACAAATTCTAATCTTATTCTTTGAACTGGATATCTAATCGGCTTATAATATTTTAGATTATTCATTGGCATCCTATTCTCTCATACTGATTATCAAAAATTATGCACTTATTGAACCAGATGGTGTGCTTCTAGGTAAAACACAGAAAAAATTTAATAATCCTGGTAAATATCTTCGAATACCAAGCTACGAAAAAGCTACTATGCTTCATGATACAGTTTCTTTTTAAAAGTAAGGATTTGTGTGCTAGATGATAGCATACTATCATGTTTTTGGTACATCGTGTGGTATATTGTTCCTGTTATCCCCTTATTGTTTAAAAATATATCAATAAGAAAATAAATGCAATATTATTAGAAGTTAAAAAAAAAACAAATCAAAATTCAAATTCGTAATACTCTTATTTATTATAGTGTTAATTTTTTTAAGAAAAAGTTTCCTTGTTAATGTTTATATAAAATGAAAATAAGTTCAAAAGTTTATGGTAAGTATTCTTTATGAAAAGAATCATTTTATAATGTGCCACACACACAAAACCCAACTATAAATCTTCGAATATATTATACATCATCGTAAATTCTAATGCACACTTAAGAGATCCTGGAATATTGATTTCTGCTTAAGCTATTTTGTTATTGTTGCATAGCGTCTTCTTCTTGCCATATGTCATAGTCTATATATATATCAGTCTTGCGAAACCTCTGAAAAAATAGGAAAGAAAAACAAAATTTACTTACATTTAACTCAATCTTACTTTGTTCGATGTTTTTTCTTCGGTCATATCTTACTTCAGTATTAAAATGATTTATTTATCAAAGATCAAAATCAATATACATTTCTTTCTGAAAAATATAAATTTATATCTAAAAACCATTTTTTGCAATGCTTGATCTTTTTCTAAAAATTTTGTATGTACGTAGTTTTTCGTCTACTATGCTAGTCATAAAATTATTTATTAAGGATAGAGTAAATTATCAGGGGTTCGCTTGACAGTGAGTAGTTGTATGTTGTCACATTTAAGCTGATGCTCCATCCACTTCAATCCAGTTTCAAATGCCGCCCCCAAATACTACACTAGCTGATGTTCTTGTGCCTGCTTCAACTCCAACATTAAGGTCATCTTCTTCCATGACATTTTCTTCTTTTACTCTTTCAATAAATTTATCGTCATTTGAAATATTAAAATCAGAGTCTGCTGAATCACACATCAGCCATGTTTTCAACAGTAATTTCTGAACATCCAGGAATTTTTCAAAAATATGTTTCTTTCCTCTCTGTCATATTCATTACTCTCTTCTCCATTCTCTTCCGTTTCCTTTTCTCGGGCTTTTTCTAATTTTCCTTCTCTTCTTCAGTTGATATGAATTTTAATTTGTTTTCTGGCGTTTTAATGTGACTGCCTTTACCAACTAAGCTTTATAATCACAATCAGCACTATGTAAGACAATCTTCCAAATTTACTTTTTCTGTCATTAATCAACAACCTTCTTCATCTTCGCTCTCTACTAAAAGTTTCCTTAAATAATTGTCTTCAGAAGTGGTGATTCATGATTTCGATCGCAGACTGGTCCATGCATTACAACAGACTTGTGACGTTTGCTGGTAAGGAGATTGTTTTAAACCGGCCATCCCTTTTTTTCAGCAATTTTCTGCGGCATACGTTGGTGCGTAATGAACAATCAAAAGCACATTATTGCTTTATTTTCCGAGTAATTTTTCATGCTTTTTTCACTTAAAGAAGAAAAATTACATCACACCACTCAGTAAACAATACCTTGGGTTTAATTTTATAAAAGTGGGGAAACTTTTTTTACATTTTTTAATGCTTTCGGACTTTACCCTCGTTTTAGGCAGAGCTTTCTAAACAAGATCGAAGTTACACAAAAACTCAAGATTGTAAGAGTTTGTAACAATTTTAAATATTTCAATAAAATCTTCTGCAGCTTTGGAATTTGATGATAACTTCTTGCCACACTTAAATCTAGTTCAAGGACACTATTCTTAGATTTATTAGCCACCGTTTATTGCTTGAAAGGAGGAATAACTAAATTTCTGTTTTAAGATTTTAGCTTTTTTACTAATAAATGGTCCTGAAAATGAGTTTTCCTTATACAGTTGCTGCAAAAGCTACTTGAAGAGGCATCTTCGGAATATTTATTTGTTGTTGCCTTCATTGATTTTCTTGAAGAGCTTCGATCTTCATTTTCAAGCACCGACATAAAAAGAGACATCCTCTTAATGACTGAAATCGTTGATTGTCCAACGCCATATATCTCAGTCAACTGTATTCCCATAATTCTTTTATCTAGTTGCTCTATGACTTTTAGTTTTATCCATTAACGATAACACTTCACGTTTACATTAGAAGCCACGAGGAATGATGAAAAGCACTCATTCAAAACAACGGGTTGATTACACAGAGTACATACATAACTATGTGGAGAGACCCCGGATTGTACCTTAAAGTTAACGGGTGCCGTCTCCCCAACACCTAATGCAAGTCAACAACACACTGGCTGATTAATCAAAACGAACAGTAACAAGTATATTGGGCCTGCCACCTGGTGGCGGACGACTGCCACTGTTAACATATTCATAAAATGAAATAATATACTGATGCTGCTGCCTCCATGAGGTAACTTATCATAATAATGTTCACTTGTTCAATGTTTCTCCAATACTGACTTTGCTGTGGAGGGAAGGGCAATTGTGAATTTAGACAGAATCATTATTTTGCGCATCGTTGTACATTTCCGTCTAATTTATTTTTTTCTCAATTCTGAAAGAAATTCGGATAAATTGCGATTCGAATAGTTGGAGCTCGGATTATTAGAAACCACTGCAATTGTTTTTTAAGTACTTGCTGATTCTGAGTAAAAGAAGCACAAAACAAATTAGATAAAAAATTTATTATTTTTTATCTAAATTATACAATATAAATAATTGGAGATTTCATAGCTCACTTTTTTATATGAATAATATCAATAATTTTCTTTCTTCAAGTCCATTTTATTGGAAAAAATGTGATGTTCTCTAATCAACTTCTGTATGATTATTGAAATAAATATTCATATTTATATTCTCTCTGTAATATAAATTTCCAAACATTAACACGTTTATTAAGTTTAAAGAATTTTAAAGCATTCTTAAAAACATAACTTGTAACAAAATATATTTTAATATTTACTCACACACACACACAAGCACATGCATATTCTATTTATCAAATAAAGTATTAGTATGAAAATTATTTCCATCCTTATTTTACTACATTGAAATATTTAATCATTGAAACAAATTTCTTCTGGCAATTATTATAATAATTGGATTTAAATTTAATTATTTCAACCTTTTAAAAGTAAACCTAATGAAGCATTTCGAATTTAAGTTTCAGATTCTTATTGTATGTATAATTTTATATTATCAAGTATATTTAGTCATGAATTCATGTATGTATGTATATATATATATATATATATATATATATATATATATATATATATATATATATATATATATATATAGCTCATTTATTATAACAGAGTTCCTTTATTTTTTTACTTAACTGTTCACAATTATTAATATATATGTCACAAGTATTTTCTGAAATTATATATTTTTAATCATCTCTGTCGAAAATAAATTATGTACATATAATAGTTAAAATGCAATCGCCAAAATTCGCATGATGCATCGACTTTCTTATAAGTAAAATAATGTTCTCTAGAAGTATTTAAAATTTACTAAGAATATCCTTTTTGAAAAATAAAAATTAAAAATCACTTAGTTGTTGCACTAGCATGCTACCCTGTATCTATCCCTGAGTTGGGCTGTATTAGTTAAATTGAAGCCACCGGTTAGAGTCTTCGTGATTTTGAAGCACGGACCGAGCAGAATAACCCAATACCTGGCCAGTCATCCCGAGAGGTATCATCTCACTTTGAGAACATTGCGACCACGTCCAGTTTTAATGCGTCTCAGCCGCCATAAGTGAATCTCTGATTAAGCTGGATTTTGAACTCACTAACTTTCCGATAATAAGAACAACCTCCTAACCAACCTGGCCACCACAGCCAACTTTAGCTTTATGTTCATGGTAATACCACTTGCAATTAATTCAGTGCAGCAAGATTTCCATGTAGAGTAACTAACTTCAATGATTTTTTTTAATATCAGCGCTTTTTATGGCACGTGGTAGACAGCCTCAGGGGCAGTGGTTATTGTAAGATATTTTAATCTTCAACTCTTGCCTTCCTAAAGAACTTTTCATAGATAGTGAGACGTACACTTGTTGCAAAGAAAGAAACCCGGAAAAAAATCAATTCCATTCCGACAAACGTACATGCAAAAGGAAGAAATGCAATATCCATCTCCCATTATTCAATAATGGAAGGGATTGAACCCAGAATCTTTTGCTCTGAGATGGTGTTACAACTAGGACATGGTGAGCTTTTGCGTTGCGCTTAACGGTATAAGATTATATGCTTAGACTTGCATTTGTTAGACATTATTGGTTAACGTAATAAAAAATTTTAATTAAAGCTATATTTTATTAAATTATACATTAGCCAAGTTACATTAATTATGAAAGGAACTACTTTCACTATATCCTGTCTTTAATCAAATTAGCTTGTAGTAATGTACTTTTCGTGCATATAAATACATTTTAACTCCATAACCAGCTTAATTGATCTCAATACACAATTTTAAATAAACTAATTTTATTTATTTTCACGGCATAACACACAAGGATATTTTACCATTAATTATATGATACTAACAATGTTTAAAATCCGATATTTTATAGAATGGCAAGGTATTTTACAGAATAACAAAAACTCTTCACCAATGTATGGGATGATAAACATTTCATACATATCCTAGGTATTCTATAAAATACCAAATATAAAATCGGCAAATTGTTGAATTCATTTATTCGTTTCGAATATCACATAGGAAAAGATAGGCAAATCTTAACCTTTCATTCAAATTAAGAACTTCTCAAAATTAAAATATTTTTGATACAAATTGTTGAACCTCAGTTTATGTTGCTTCCTGAATAAAATTCAAATTTTGTTTCATATTATTTTTTTTGTGTGTATTTTGAATAAAAATTATTTTGTGACACACTGCCATTATTTTTTTTAAATAACATTTGTATTTTGAATAATGAATTCTTTGAAAAAATGGATTTTCTCTTGATGGTTTAAATATCCTTTGCCTTTCCACAGAATAAATGTGAATTACATACAAATGCCTAAAGAAAGTCTATAATGATTTTCATATTTCATACATTGCCTAAAATTACTAATCATTTTGTAAAATACTTAGATGTTGTACAGAGCATCAGCGTTTCAAACATTATTGGATGTATGCATAATATTGTATTACTCATTTTCATAAATGTGATGCAATCCTTGTAATTGCTGCAATTCTATTAATTCGTCCATTGTTTGCCTTCCTCGCAGCGATGTGTGTCTCTCCTCCACAAGTGGCTTATGCGAGACACAGTGCTCCTCTCGACAAAGACGACTTCCCCACGGATTCCACGGTGCAGTACACTTGCTTCCCTGGATACGACCCCAAGGGATTCCCCAAGGCCAAGTGCCTCAACTACAACGGGACTGCTCAGTGGTTCGGACCTGACCTCCGCTGCTTACGTAAGCCTTCATTCCTTAGGACTGTCAATGTGTTGTTTTCATATTTTTGTCTTTTTATATTGTAGTAATTCTTATATCTAAAAATTTACTGCCTAAATTAAAGATGATATGAAGATCCTCATACCATTAAGAATTTTTTTTTTAAAAAATATTTTTGCTAACAAAAGATTTTTTTCTACAATGCACTTATTATTAATCTCCAGAAATCTTTATGTTGATATCTATGGTACTTGACTCTTAAGAAACACGTTTAAAACCGATCTTTATCTGCTTCTAAGAATAGATGCTCCAATTATTTTTATGTTTTTGTTGTCCGAGAAACACACGATCAATCAAATTTTTAACTATAAATAAGCTTATCTAAATCTTTAGATTCTTAAATAAAATCTCTAATTAAGTAACCTTTAAACTTTCCAACATTTACATGTTATTTTCTTCTTTGTGACACATTCCCTCTTTTTCTTATCAACTGCTAAATCAATCGTTTTTCATTTTTCCCCATAAACACAGCATGAACATTTTTTAAAGTAAAAGTTATAGAAATTCTATTAGGCAATTTTTGAAAATATTAATAAATAATGGATAATATTTTGTTTTTGATACTTTAGAAATTACTCAAATAAATATGTAGATTAAAATGTCCATAAAAATTTAATTAATATCGTGCAGTGAGATTGAGCTTAATTTTTTTTATAAATTTATTTTTGTTTATCATAAAATCAAAACATTATACTAAGAAATTGGGAAGATTTCGAATAAATTCACAATACCTTATTTTTCTTGTTTTTTCTACAATCTATGTTAATAGCCTAATTATTTTTCTTAGATTAATATTTTCATTATTTAATTAATGTTTCAAAAATCCTTACTATAACATCTCTACTTTTTTTTATTTGGTGCAAACAATAAGTTCCGATGAATCTCCTGTTAATTTAAGGAGTAAAAATGTTTCACACGAAACTAAATTAGATTTCCCTCTGACAGTCTTCTCAGCTTAAAGACGCAGAACATATTCCTTTCACCAATATCTACCGAGAATTAGTAACAGTAACGGTTCCTTGTTCCTTCTAAATTGGCATCGATCCGGTGAAACATTTCATTAACCGTGAACGTCAAAGTGGCATAGTGCGGTTACTTAAACTGTTTCAAGAGATTTGGCACTTTCGATGAATGCTAATCTAATTTACTGAGTCGGTTTTCTTTACGTCAACCGCCTCAGGATTCCATGATGGTGGAACCCACGAAAAGATTTCAACCCCTCGTAAAGCTTGTCATTTGAGCTCGAATTCGTCAGTCACTGTTACTAATTGCGAGAAAGAGTTGAGAAGTTTGATGCTTTCTGCCATTTTGCAGGGAAACATAATTTTAATCAACTGACTTTGAATATGTATGTGCATTATAAGGATTTGTTGAATGCTTCTGCTGAAATGTTAACAAATGTAATGCTTCGATATTTACTTTGACAAACTGCTATTGACCAAATTACAGAATTTCATTCAAAAAGTGTTATTAATTATTGAATAATCACGAAAATATGAAATAAATATAAATATTTTTGAAAGGAAAAAACCTCATTTCGATTTATTGAGAAAATAATGAAATGTATTTATCTAATTTAGATATTCAAGGGATAGCATTTCGTGAATTAATGTTTGTAAGTAATGAAACAAAATGAAGTTATTAAAAATAATAGTTTCATCGCATATTTGATTAGTTTATTTCCAGAATTTGATATATAATGGGGTTCTTTTGTCAAATTGTAGAACATGAGATATAAAATATCCAATTTAACTGTTAATTATTATTTTCTTCGCTATTTATTACATATTTTCAGTTTCAAATACACTTAAAAAATAAGTCCTTTTACATTTTTACTAAGCATTTTAAAAGTATTTCTGGAAAGATATTCATATGCTTTTAATTCCAAATTTCCTTTCGATCTATAATTTAGGATTTCTTTTTTTCCACTATTATTATATACTTAGTATATTACTGAATAGAATTATTTGGTGCTCCAAGGGTATTTCTATTAAATTTTAAATGATTATGACAAATATTTCACATTCTATTCATTTTTGAACTCTTTAACTTCCATAATTATCCTTCATAAAGCAAGATTATATCCTTGTTAATTTGACATTGTGTAGAAAATAGAAAAAAATTGCAATTGACATACTAATAACTTATAAGCAATTGAATCATTACATTGGTGTATCATATTCAAGAAACATTTCACATTAATGCAAACAATGACGTGAAATTTATTTCTGTTATAAAATTCCTTCACTGAAATAGTAAGTTTAAAATAATTCTAAAATAATGCATTTTTTGAGAATAAAAAACAGAATAATGTAATTGACAACATTTCTTGAAAAAAATGTTATAATTGTTTTATATCGAAATCATTATAGGACATTATTTCGATGAAACAAATTTATAAACATGAATTTTTCAAATAATTTGAAAATTAAAATGTTTTTCTGTCACTTTTAATTGATTAATTAACTTTAAACAATGTAATTCCTTAAAAAGAATTTATTATCTTTGTAAATTTAGATAATATTTTTGCTTTTAAATATAAATCTTTTCAATATGCAGGAATACAAACATAGATTACAAGCATGTATGTTTCTTTTTTGAATACCATAGAAAATAACAATTTCTTCCGCTATAAGCATTTTAATAGCTGGTTAAATATTTTTTTCTACAACAGCCAGGAGTTGTGGTCCACCAGGAGAGATTGAAAATGGTCGCAGAGAAGGGAATACATTCACCTTTACCAGTCGAGTTACCTATTACTGCAATGTTGGGTACGAACTGGTCGGTAGGGCACCTCGTTACTGCCAATCTAATGGCCAATGGAGTGGTGTGGTTCCATCTTGTAGAGGTGAGTTTGCCAATCAAACTTGTATCAAAATTTTTCCGATATTCGATGTCTTTTATAACTGTAATCATTTAACCTAAAATATTCATGGATATAATCATTTCAAACCTACAACATAAGAGGAAACAATTCTGCATTGTGAGTTTAGCCTAATAAATTTGCTGATATATTGCCAGATGCTTTTCAAATTTATAAAGCAAAAATTAATTGATTTAGGTGTGTTTATATTACTAAATATCTCTTAATTGTAAAAATTATACAAATTACTTTGTTTCTAATAAGGATTCATCTAATAAATGCAAACAATTCATCATCCTTGCATCGAAGTTACCTTTATTTATTGTATTAGTGGGAAAAGATGAAATAATCTTCATAAGCTTGTTTATAATGAAAAAGTATCTGATAAGTATTTTTATGTATTTTCAGAATTCAAATAAGTTAAATAACGTTAGCCTCATATTCTTCTTTCGGTTTTTTCACGAAAATAAAAACGATAAATTTTGATTATAAATAATAACTTCAATTATAAACTATAATTATATAAAGCTATTAAGATAAGCAAAAACCTGCATTTTTTTCCATCTATGGTACAAATAAACTTTTATATCATGTTTCAAATAATTAAAACTCTTAACGTTTTATCATTGTAGGAAAATTACGTATTTTAAATTTATATAACTATTTATTGCAAATAAATTAGGTTATTTAAGAAAAATATTAGTTCTAATTTAATATAATAGATTCTTTTGCATGACAAAAAACTTGAAGGTTATATCATTTAAACTACTAATGCTACTAGTTAATATCGAGGTAAATTAAATTTTACCTCTTTTTTAGTGCAATATTTCTTTCAATTTATTTTGACTGAAATATTATATAATCCTAAAAATGAGGCTTTCTTATATAATACAAGTTCTCAGTCAATTGAAAATGTATATATACATCAAATTTTTCTGTGCAATTTCTAAATTTTAAATATAATTTTTTTCAATGTCATGTATAAAGATATGATGTTATATGCAGCATCATTTATTATAAACATTCACTATAAAATACTACCTAAATACATAAAAATGACACAGAACTTAATTATGAAGGGATATTTAAATTCATCTGTCTTTATACACTATTATGAAAGGAAAACACCAATCTATTTCTAAAAGAGTTACTTAATAACCTCGGAAACCTTGCAATAAATTTCAGTATATACCACCAAGTATGATAATGATTATATTTTCAAACCTAATGAACACTCATTTCTATTGTGCAACTCGCATACTATAAGACCGTTAATATTTGCAGATTTTTCATGTGTTCTTATTCCCTCAGAGCTACAACGAATAATGTCCTTATAACATTTTCGAGAAACACATTGCCAACTAAATGATTTTGAATGTGGTCGTATAGTGGTAGTGCGTGATATTGGATGGATAAATTAAATAATCGTTCGACATCTGCAACTGACAAAAATGGTTATGTGTGGACGCAGAAAACAATAGTTGCTGCGAGGTATGATATTAGTAAAATGAAGACTCTAGAAAGTATTGCACAAATCTGGCAGAAGATTAAATGAATGTGTAGCAGGATGAAACTATGTCTAGGTTAACAACTTTAGCTATGCAGGAAGCTGCAACTTCTTCCATGTAACTTGTGGATCTTTCTACCATCGTCAAGTACTGAATTAGGTAGGCTATACCACGTCTGACTTTAAGACATCCGTTTTTAATTTTTCAACATCAGCATCCTCTATAATGGTATCTATCCTCTGTAATGGTATCTCTATCCATAATGGTACCTCTATCCTCTGTAATGGTATCTCTATCCATAATGGTACCTCTATCCTCTGTAATGGTATCTCTATCCATAATGGTACCTCTATCCTCTATAACCTGTATAATGGTATCGTATTGGGAAAATAGACTGGCAGGGAATAGTATTCGGTGATAAATAACATTTCTTTGTTGGAATAGATTAGTATCGTGCCCACGCATGGAAGATTCAGAATAGTGGTCTCATTTAATCTTTGTTTTACTGAGCCATACAACAGATTTCCTCAGTGTGATAATGTGTAGGTCTATTTTGTACAACAGCAAGTGACCTTCAGTCAACTTGTGTACAATTTTAATAGATCAATATCGACTTTATCCTGCAACCGTTGGAATTGTACTTTTTGACACCGTAGTAGGTTTTGACATGTTAAGGCTAAGCACTAGACGGGTCGTACATCTGTACCTTCATGCGGTAAATACTCTTTCTTGAACAGCAAGATCACATAGACTTAAACTTATGTCCAATGTCAGGAATAAAGTAGAGTACGTATTAAAAGGCCACGAATACAGAGCACAGACTAATGCATGCTTGGCAGAATGTATCGTAGAATAATACTAAAATCCATCTTTGCTTACCTAGAAGTTAAGAAGCATCCATCAATGAGAAAAGTGATTTCTCTAGCTAAAGATTGAGCATTCAATGTGCAAAAGTAAATCATTAGTTGGTTCCATGCGTTTGAAAATTTAATTATTTCATTGACTGTATAAGAATATACGCACATTTAGTTTTAAAAAAAACAATTACTTCTGAGATTCTTGATTATTTTTATCAGACTGAGAATAATGAAGTGAAATATTAACATAATAAATTATCTGAAAACACATTTGATTGAAATGTGACTCCTTTTGCTTAAGGAATTAAAAATAACAGCATTTTATGAGCATTTAAACAATGAAGTTTTGTAAAAAGTATTTTAAAACATATACGGATTTTACAGTTTACTTTTCATTTTAGACTTAAAATAATTCTCAAATAATTTAAATTTCATCCACCACTATCATATTGCAAAATTCAAAGAACTAATTTTTAGGAAATATTACTTTTGATGTTAATGAATAACATTTTATCTTAACTAAAAGTACACTCATGCCCATAAATTAAGGATAATTCAGAATTACACAAAAATTGAACTCTAAAATAAAAATTTCACATATAGAATTATCACACACATCTTGAAGAATAATGTGAAAATTAAGGCACAAAAGAAGCATTTGGAGGATGTCCAGTCTTTGGCAATGGTTCCAAGATGATGGTAATGTGAATAGACGTTACAGCACAGGTCGCCCCGAGTTACAACGCCGAATGAGAACCGGAATTTAGCAGTTACTGTCAAAAGAAACAGACGTAGCACAGCATCAAACCTGTCTCGTCAGATCTCTTCAGCTACCAGTATGACAGTTTCAAGACAGACCATATAAGACACTTAGGGCACATTGGTCTATATGCTCATAGGCCTGTCAGATATGTACCACTTACCGCAACTCACTGTCACCTGCGGTCAGCCTGGAATAGAGAGCATGCATTGTGGACACCGCAACAGTTGTTTTGTGTGACATTTTCCGACGAATCGAGGTATATCTTTCAATCTGATTCTCTCCGGACTTTCATGTGGGGAGAGCTAGGTACCCGTTACCACCAAGAGAACACCATTGAACGACGCCGTTTTGGTGATGCAGGATTGCTCGTTTGGGGAGGAATTATTCTTGGTTCCAGAACTAACCTGCATGTTCAGAATGTAATCATGACTGGCCACATCTATCGTATTGTCATTCTGGAACAACATATACGTTTGTTTCGGGGTACCAAGGGTAGAGAATTTCTGTTTATGGATAACAAAATCTGTCCTCACCGTGAAAACATTGTAGACAAATGCCTTCAATTGGAGAATATCACTCGTATGAACTGGCTAGCATACTCACCGGAACATGAACCAATAGAACATGTGTAGGACATGCCTGGCCGATGAATCACAGCCCGTCAACCCCTCATACATGTCTACCGGAACTTCGGAGAGTATAGCTTGATGTAAATGGTATAATATTCCCCAAGATAATATCGATAATTTGATACTCAGCATGCCTAGGCGTTGTACGGCCTGTTTTGCATCATGAAAGGGGTACTATGTATTCGCCATCATACCAACCATGTTATATTGGTTTTTGTAAAGGGGCTCTTTTTTGAAATTTGCTCCAGGGTGAAAAAATCGCAATTTTTATTAATGATGTCAAACATATAGCATCTTTTTTGCTCTTCACCTTTTGTTTAGTAAATAGACTTTACAAAAAAGTCACATTTGTTTTGCTTCTGTTTCTTTCCTTGCCTGAATTTGCATTATTTTTAATTTATGAACACGAGTGTATTTAATAAAAATTTTTAATTAAATGCTGAAACTTAACTTTCTGTTAAAATATTTGCTATTGTTTAATCCAATTATAACGTTTCTCACATTTCATGCTTACCTTGGTTTCCAATTTTAGATTAAGTTAAAGTTACTATTAAATAAATATTTTAAGAAACAGATATGTTTGGGAGTTTTTTAACCGTAAAATATTAATTAAATATAAAATAAAACATACATATATCAATTCTTTTTGTGCTTTTAAACAATGCTTGCCATATAGTTTTACAAAACTATTTAAGTAAAATACTTTAATTATTTATATTATTATGTAAATCAATAATAATTTTATTATTAACAAATTAAAGGAAAAGCTTTACATAATGCATTATAAATTTAATTTAACATGTTTGAAATTACTATAGAATAAACTTCTGCTATTATAGATATAATAATACCAGTCTTTCGTAACAATATCGAATCGTTACATAGATAAGTATCTATTGAACGAGAACCGAAAATCTAGAGTCCATACGGAAGTGGTTATTTGAAGTGATTGGACAATTGTTTCCGTTCGCATCTCTTCATGCCAGCCAATTTGTCTTCGTTTGTTTCAGTATAGACCTCAAAAAGTAATGCAAGACCTGTTTATCGGATCTAACTCCCTTTCAGTGATTATCTTAGTACTTAAATGATTACTTTCTTTTAGTCGTTAAATAGACAATAAATTAATTTGTTTCAGAAAATAATTAATAAGGATAAAAGCATTTATATTTTCACTGAAAAATACCTTAATTGACGCTTTTGATGAATAGTTTTCTTAAAATTTACGTTTATTAGTTCAAAGATATCTTTAGTATAAACATTCTATGACTAGTGAGATATCGAAAAAAACGGGAAAAAAGTAAGTGGAAAAAATATGTGTGCTTTTTTTTTCTTAGTGGAATCTATTAGTCTTGCATCTTTTTTTATCCTTTGAAATACTATGCAAGTTGTGCCTAAAATTCCGATCAAATCAGTTCATAGATATATAATTTCATAATAATAACTTGATTTCACCATTTTCAGCTCTTTTTGTGCGGTATTTAGTAATTTCTTATATTTCGAGCTAGTGACGAACAGAATTTACAGAGTATACAGAATTTCATTTAAATCTAAATTTCCTTCACTATGTAATTGCAAAATATTTCTCATTTTTACTAACTCTTATACTATTTCAAACAATATATGGTTTTTATAATTTTTTAATCCTCAAAAATTAAATTAAAGAGCTTCCAGTTATATGAAATATCGATAGAAAACTCATTGTAAATTAATGTCAACAATATGAAAAATAAAATATTTATATTTCATAGGGACATTTATTTAGAGTTTTAATGTTTCTTAGATATATCTAAATAGTCTTAGTAAGTGGAAGATTTTTCTTCCAGTTAGATTTCATTTAAGCAATGCAATATTCAATAAGTTATTCTTGATTATATCATCTAAATACATTTAATTTTTAATCTTCTTAATATTAAAAACATGCGTAAATAAAATAGATTCTTTGTATTCTGTATTTTGTATAGTATAGCATGACTCTTCTGTGAATAAGTTTTACAAAAAATGTGAACCCATTATTTGTTTTATAGGTATAAGAACTTTTTCTAAGGTATGAGGATTGAATAACTGGAAACAGATACAACAAAAAATATCATTAAAATATTAAACAAATCACAATGCAAGTTTATGAAATTACTATGATAATATTTTAATTTAAATTTTTTATCAATTGTTATTCTCAATTTTACCATTTACATGAATTATAATTTATAAGCCGACCAACTTGTCTAGTGATCAGCGTGCCTGACTACGAATAAGGAGGTCCTGGGTTCGAATCCCGGTTCGGGCATGGATGTACTTTCTCTATCTATCCCGTCTTTGTCCTTTCTTTGTATGAATGAAGTGTGAATGGTTGCCAACCCTATAAACGGGTACCTATGGCAAGTGTGTAGAGCAAAGTCGTACTTTCACCTACATGGTGTACATGGTTTGGTATTAAAACGAAAGACGCTCCCAATCGACTTAATTCGCATAGCATAGCGAGCTTGGCTTGTCCAAATGTCATTAGTAAACAACAACAACAATAATTTATATTTCATATAACTTAAAATAACTATCACTGATCTATTAAATAGAAATTAAAATGAAAATTCCTTGCACTGAAACCAATATGATACGAAATTGTAATACTCATTTGGTCTGGTGTTTTTTTTTCAAATTTAATAGCCTTCATTAGTTAAATAAAACAACTTTGGCGTCACTAGATTTGCTAAGCAAAATTGGCTAGAGGCGCATAGGAATTGATGAATTAGAGTGAGAACTATCGAACCTAGACTGAGATTATTTTTGAAAAATTAATTCCAAGATTTCAAATGCCAAGCGAGATTTCCATTCCTTTAAGATCCGCAAGCCAGTAAATTGAAAGTAGCTCAAATAAATTGGGCAAATAAATAAATAAAAAAAATTTAACTTCGTATGTTTGCCGTTCTCATTACTACATTCGAAGTAAATAAGTGAAATTAGAAAAAAATTTTATTTGAGGGGGGGACAGAAAAATTTCTTATTGCTTCAGCTCCCCCTTCTTTTTAAGATTAAAAAAAATATTTGCTTATGTTAAATGAGTTGGAAAATAAACAGAAACTAGAAATAAGATTTTGCGTACTATAAAAGCAAATGAAATCTTCTGAGTTCATTATTTACAAAGCCTTACGGGTATTTTTCATTCAAAATATTTTTAAAAAATAATATCATTCGATATGGAATGAATATTTGATGTTTTAATTTGTATAATATGAGGATTTATGCAACTATCGCATAAAATGTACATTCGTTAAAGTTTTATCCGCGTTTAAGAAATTAAAATATATGCTGTGTTGCTATATTTATAGATAATAACTTCGGCAGTCAATTTTGTTTTTCTTTGGCATCATTAATATAAATTTTTAGATTCCTAAAACTTATCAAATGTATACTATCTCTTTCATATTATGTATTTTTACCCTGAATTTCTTTCTATATAGTTATAAATTATTTTTGCAACTATGCAGAATATTTTCTCTACCATTAGTTTTATGTTTTTTACAACGTATTATTATATATTTAAACGTTAAGACTTTCTTACTGTCTTTCATTTATAAGTTATAAGTCTTTTGTTATTTTTAACAAAATCACATTTTTTCCTGAATTTTGTCCCATGATACCATTTTTTACTTTCGAATTTTTTTAAAATCTTGCTGTAAAATGCTTTGAAATTGTATTATTAATATATTATTTTCTTCATACTTTTCTTTGATACATAATCAACTTCATGATACAAATAAAATCATAAATACAAAATTTTCATTTTATGTACTGAAATTCTGATTGTAATGTGTTTTATCAATAAGTAAGATTGTTGCTTATATCTGTATAAATTAAATTCTTGTTTACAATTTTTAACTTTTAATGCATTTGTCTTCATTCGTTACAGTTAAAGTTTGTGATTTATGTGAAAACCATTTATTCCAGTTAATATTACATTTTCTTTTCAAGTCTCAATCTCTTGGGTTTTTTTCTTGAGAATAGAAGTATTTTTACAGTTAAATTTAATTGCTAAAAAAAGTGAATGTTTTTTTCGTATATTGATTGAGATATTTACATTGAAGTATTTTATTTCAAAATCGGATGTCAATTTTATCTGTTAGAAAATTTCTTACGTAATATAAGTGAAATAAATATAATAATAATAGAACTTTTATTTTTTGAAAAGTTAAAGATTTGTCCTCAGTTTACGAATGTTTTCCATATCTAGTGTTTTCTACAGGTTTGAATTCTTCTCAATCAAAACAATTTCTGATTTAAAAATTGCGAAATTACATTTTTCAATGATTTGTGTATTTATACAAGAAATGAAAATATTTACTGTAATTTCCTTAGTATTATTCACACTTTCCTATAAGAGCGAAAAAATTGAATGAATACATATTTTATTGCTAACTGATAGCATTGAAAGTCATCAATAAACAAAACAATAAATTATTAATTCCAATTGTTTCTTATGTTGCACAAAATACACTGATATGCACATGTCTTTTTATATGAAAAGGAATCAAAAGAATAATTTACTGGATGAATAAATACATTATTTTCAGTGAAGGTTACAATTCTTATCTGAGACAATTGGTCTAGGAAAATATTAAATTTTATGAGTAAAATTGTTTTGAAAGAATATTAAGGAAAAAAACACTATTTCTATTCAATAACAAATGAATAATATAAATTTATATTTATATTTCAAGCACTGTAGCTTATTTATTAATAATTAAACTTTATGTATTATTAATACTAAGTATGCTAATACAAAAAAAAATTAAAAATTTTAAAATTGTTTGCCTTATTTATTTTAAAAAATGCAAAAATTTCAACAGAGGTTTTATCTTATATGATACTGAGTTAAATGAAAAAAATGAAAATTAATTTCTCGATGACTGTGCTTAGGTAACTAAATTTTTCATGGATTGAAATGATCTATCCCATATGTAAGTTTTTGATATTGGTTCATTACCTTGCATAAAATAACATTTTTATGAGAATTCTCTCACATGTATCCTCATGCTTAATCCATATGAAAACAAATAATATTTTTTGTTTTCATAAAACATATTTTTTATTTTTTCGCAAAATAGAATTTATCGGACAAAAATAAAAAATATATATTAATTTAAAATTAGTTTTTTTTTTGAGTATTTTCTTCATTTTGCAACCAAGTAAAAAACAAATTCTCTCTATATGCAACCAGGTAAAAAACAAATTCTCTTTATATATAACCAGATAAAAAACAAACTCTCTATATATGCAAAGAGATAAAAAAAAACTCTCTCTATATGCAATCAAATAAAAATACTCCCTATATATGCGATGAAATAAAAAAAACTCTATGCAACCAGATAAAGAACATACTATGTATATATGCAAATAGATAAAGACTATACTTACTCCTAATATAAGCTCCAAATAGTTATATTTAAGAGAATCACTCTTTTAAGTATTCCTCATAATATCTTTTCACAATTTGCACTATGCAGCATAAATCCCTTTAAAAACTAGTATTCAAATATAGTTAAATCTTGAATCGCATGATATGAGTACTATTAACTAAACTCAATCAAGGTTTCTTAAAATACAAATCACACCGACTTTTGCCGAGCTGGCAGCCGAATGGTTAGCGCTCTTGCCTTCGGTTCAACAGTTCGTGGGTTCGAATCCCACCTTGGGTATGGATGTTTGTAGTGGTTCGGAATCCACTTTAAGCCGTAAGTCCCGGTCTAATTAGCCCTCGTGTGCAAAATATGACCGTTGAGCGACAAACAAACCAACCAACCAAACCAACCAACCACACCGACTTTTTCCCACTACATTCTCAATACATAGAAATTTATTACTTAAAAAGCTATTTAGATTTCCATTTATTCTGCCATTATTTTCCTCTTCTCTGTATAAAAATTATCTGATTTGAATCTTCATCATCATTCTCTAAGCCCTTGATGGCTAACCCACTGCAGTCAGTGAAAGGATAACATGCTGTAATTTTAACAGTGGTGCGCGAAAACATCAAAACATTTTGAAAAACTAAATAAATCATTTTCATGATTTTTTTTCAAAATCCATAAATATTTCTCGTAATCTATTAAATACAGCCGTGCTGAGAGAAAAAAAAAGAAGATTCGTATCAGTGAAAGGATACAGTAAGTTGGCACGGTCATAGAACAAGCCCACTCACTGGCTTAACTTGCTTTTCTTTGGCACTAGTGGGTCTTGCAACAATTATCACTTCTCAACCGATTGAGATCAAGGCATCTGGCTCAGATGATTTTAAACTGTTGAACTAGCTTTTAGCTTTCTCTTTTTAAGATTTTTGTATTAACATATAGTAAAATCAAAATAACATTCAAAATTAATTTATATGCTTTTAAGCATTTATTTTTAGAAAGTAATCCTAATATTGATAGCTTGGAAAAAAAAACTACAAGTTCAAAAATTACATTAATTAAGTACTGACTATTTCATAATTATTCAAACTTAAATGTTTTGAAGTATGCATTTTTAGATAGTATAACTGATTTAAAATACGAAAATACTTATTAATTATTAAACTTATTCAGACTGATAGAGAAAAATTATGGTATTTGTGTAAAAAGCACATATTAGTCTATTTTCTTATTTTTTAATATGTTGGCGAAAGAGGAGCATGAATAATTGTTTTTCTAATAAAGGCATTCTTCCTTAAAAAGGTTAGATACTCCTGCCCTAAATTAATATGATAAATCATTCTAAAAATTGTATCCAAGCAGAGAGAAAAGTTGCTGAACAATAAGAACTTAATCACACACAAGTTGCCTTCTCTCCTTATTCATTAATATATCTTCGTAGAGCGCTGGTATTAATTCAGTTCCCTGCATTAACATATCTATTTTCCTCGTTTTCCTATTATTTCCACTTTCCATTGCCTGATATAAACAGTGCTAGCGAAAGTGGGCAGGTGTAGAACAGGAATTCGTTACATTTCGAAAGCTCGCATTACTATATTAGACTTGCAATTATAATCTACTGGAGCAGAATTTCTCACATAATGAGGTTTACCGGTAGAATTGTAGAGCATTACCTTCCCTTATAACATCTGACATTCTCAATATTTCATCAAGTAATTCGTAAATTTGTTTTGTGTAGTCTTCTTTGTATTTTATAATTTAAACAATACACATTGACTACAATTTGTCGATATTTTTATTATAATCGATTTTTAACGATAATCGAACTTTTATTAATATCGATAATCGATATTAATAAAAGTTCACATATTTTTATTTTCGTGCTCTCAAATTTTCTTTTTGAGGTTTATTTCTAGATAAAACTATCTAATTTCATTTATATATTGAAAAAAACGTAAATTTTTAAATGATTGTGAACAGATAAACTATTTATAGCAAATCCATCTAAGACTTGTTATACGTGATTTTTCGTATAAGAGTTATACTACTTGCTTTTATTATATTTATGATATTCATTTGCATTATTCATTTACCGTACTATGGGAATCAAAAAATATATTGTTAAAGTAATATTCTCTAAGGTATCATATGGTTTAAAAATGCATTTTAAAAAGAATTTATTTTAAAAATCTTCGTAAAAGAAGACAAGTGTTAAATATAAAATTTGTTAACTTAAATATTAAAATTTGTGTTTTCCCAATTTTTAAATTTTCTGAATTTGAATTACAAAAGCTTAAATAAGTTTTCTATGTAAAACTATATTTCCTGAATATGATTTGGCCGGTTTGAAAGTAACATATACTTCATTTTTTTCATAAACATTTTCAGTATTGGTCATATATTCAGTATTGGTCACATATCTGGTGCACTTGATATTATAAGACCAAATAATACATGTTACAGTTATAATACATATGTCTAACCTTTTAATAAAAGAAAATTATATCTGTCATTTTAACGTTTATATAAACGAATCATATATTATTATTATTATTATTATTTACAGAAACGTTAAATAAAATGATATGAAATAAATTTCTTTTATTCATTCTATAATTCTATTCTATACCTCCCATAATAATTGGCAGAATTACAGTTAAAAAACTTGGGCAACTTTTAAAATGTATTAACAATATATATGATATGCAAAATTAAACATGAAATTTATTGTAAACTAAACGATTTCTATAATTCAATTAATTATTTATTATCAAGCAATCAAATTGCTTTATATCCGATCATTAGGAAATATGATCTCAGAAAACTACTTAAACCAGTTTCTTTTAATGCTTGAATTAAAGATATGACTGTGGTCTTTGAACATAAAAAGTATATTTGGCAATAAACATTTACATTTTACTGGTAAATATTTTTAATTACTTCCATGGAGTTACATAATGTGCCAATTATTATCACAAACATGACTTGTTCTGAATTATTATACGGAAGGGCTTAATTTTACCAAATTACAATAATTGTGATTTGTCACAATTATTCAATCAAATGTGCAATATATAGGCTTTTGGGCCTATATATTGCACATTTGTTTTCCAAAATCATAAAAAATGTCTTATGTAAAGCTGCAGGTGAGAAATGTTAATATTCCAATTTACATGATAACAATTTCATCACAACGCTTTAAAATTGATTAATCTTAATATTTCTTACGAAATGGTCCGATTCTGTTACACTAACTTTCCAAACAAGCAGCTTAGAAAATCATTTACTGTTAATGTTACAACCATATGCTCATTTTATGTGTTTGCAACATTCCTGATTCCTCTTCCTAGCCGTGCAGTGCTCAACCCCAGAGAATCCTGCCAATGGGCGTGCCTTTTATACTTCCCTCTCTTACAATTCTGTGGTGAAGTACGAGTGCAGGTACGGTTTCAAACTGGTAGGACAAGCTACACGAACCTGCAACACTAGCAAGCAATGGGAAGGCAGCGATCCTGTTTGTGAAGGTAATTTTCCTCCTTCAGTCACTTAATGTGTGAGCTAGACATCTTTCATTGGACTTGAATCATCGTCAAACTACTGAACTAGACACAAGTTAAGACTGATTACTTATACATACATCTCTTAGATTTTCAATTAAAAGCATTCAGTTACGAAATTTTCCAATAACTGTTTTTAAAATAATATATAAGAAATAAATTTACGTCAAAGTATAATATTAATAATTAATAATATATATTACGCTGTAATGTATTGAAAGTATTTAATATTTCTATTTTTTAAAATTTGAGCATCATTAAGTAAATAGACCAAAAATCATCCAAATGTGTTTTTCCCCCATTTCTTTTATTTATTAAAGGAATAAGTAATTTTGATTTAATTCTCGCTTTAATTGTAATTATTTTGTCTGTTAAAATAAAGTTAACGAAACATTACTTCATTTAACAATTCTGGAAACAATTTTTTATAGTTTGTGCCCTTATCAATTTATTTATACTATAAAAGCAAGTGAATGCATTAAATTTTTTAACTAATTGTTAGATAGTAACTAAACAAACAAGCAGCATTTTTTTTAAAAATTAATGTTTCTTAAAATAATATTTGTATTTATTAATCTTTAATATTATTTTATTTCAAAATTCAATTATTTCCAATTCAACTTTAATTGCTGTTAATTTTAGTTATGCCTCTTTAAAAAATTTAACTTATGCCAATGTAATGATTATCTGTATGAAATAATCATGTCTTTTTAATTTATATCACGAATAAAATAATGATTTACAATCCTAATCACATTGAGCAAAATTCACTATTAAAGCAACATGTAAATATGCAATATATAATTGTATGCATAACTATTTTCTATCATACCCAATTTTCTATAGTTGTCTGGATGAAAATATTAAATATTAAGTGCTTGATAAATAATATTTATTGTTCCTATTATATAATATTTTCGATTAGTGATACACTTACATTGATTTTAAATTTTTTGCAGTGCTATTATTTAAGAGATATCAAAACATAAAATCGGTTTTTATATCCTCAAAATTTAAATTTTCGAAATACCTATTAATTGGCTGTTTTCTTATTATTCAAAGAAGTCATACAATAAGAATTTTCAATTTCCAGTCCAATAAATACTAAAGAAAAATATTCAATATTGTTTAAAGTCATATCAACTATGAAATGATAAAAAACAGTGCTTTTCCAAATTTATTAATTTTTTTAAGGCATTGCAAATATTTCTCTTTGGAAATAAGTTTAGAGAATATCACCTCAATGAAATATTTTTACCATAAAAAGAAAAGTAGTTACCTTATTCCAAGCTCATTGTTTCATGTACAAAACGTTATGGCAATAAAGTTTATCGTCTTCCAGGTTTGAAAAAACATTACATTTCCGAGAGCCCACACACATTCTGTTTTTTATTTTTATTTATTTTTTTTTATTTATTCGAAGCAAAACAGCTAGTACTCTTTCCTTCCATTATATCTTGACCTTTTAAGTTAAGAAAATGTTTCTAGGAGTAATTTAGCTTGGAAAATGTTAACATATAATATTTTAAAGAAAAAAGATGCATGGAATTTTGTTGAGCACCATCTTTTCATGTAACTTGAATTTTGAAAAAATAACAAGCTAAAATAATTTTCATGAAAGCTATTTAGAAGTAAATTATAACAAATGAATAAAATAATAGGAATTTTAAATGAATTTCACACCCAAAAAATTTTAATTCTCGTTTCATTCTAAAATATTTTAATTTTCGTAATAAACTTTACTTGATATTAAATTATAAAAAATTCAGTTAACTTTATATAGTAGGTAAGTTTAGATATTTATTAATATTTTGTAAAAAATAATAATAGATTGTATGTTTATAGTTTTAAAATTATGTAATATGATAATGTTATTCGTTTGTTAAAAAATTATAGCATTTATTTTGGAAATCTTCAACAATGACTTCAAAATAATATGATATATATATATATATATATATATATATATATATATATATATATATATATATATATATATATATATATATATATATATATATATATATATATATATATCCATTTAAAATTCCTCATTAACCACATACTAATACAATTTTTGCTTAAAAGTTTTATCATTTTAAAGCTTAAATATTTTTGTTGAAACGAATCTAATTATTGATGTTAATGAATAAGTATTAAATAAAAGTGTACAATAAAAATGTACAAAATAGGAATATGTTATGGTACGTATAAATTATGAAATAAAAATTAGAAAAAACTTGCCTAATTTATTTACTTTCCAAAAAACTACTTAAAATTAGAAATTTTATGGAATTCCTAATTAAAATATTGAAATTTTAAAATAAATATGAAAGTAAGTTTTTGTTTTTGTGTTGGTATAAAAATGACTTTTAAAAGAATTGATGTATGATTTTTGAAAGAGTAGGATATGAAAATAATTTTTCTATTGTAAAATAACTCCCGTCTTAATCTAAAAATATTTTAGAATCAGAGAGTAAAAGTAATATACTGAAACCATTTATGATTTTACTATAACTTTAAAAGGAAATTTGTTTTCATTTAATATTTACAGTTTAACTTAATATCTCTAAACAACAATTACAAACATTCAAATTTTTAAATGAATTCTAGATTTCGATTTCAAATATTCTGAAATATTAAAACTATTAATACTGTCAAAACATAAATAATCTCAATTTTTTTCTTTTTATCAAATCATAAAGAAAATATTTTATCATGCTTCAGATTCGAAACCACTAAAATAATTATGATATTAAATATGATTTATTCTCTCTTAAACAAGTAAACGTATTTATATGCATGCATAATAAAGTTATGTAATCTTTCAGATAAATCCGCAAGTAAAATTTTCTATTGAAGTGTGAAATGCAAGTGAAATTTTATTTATGGTAACTTTCTCTTTACTTTTACTATAGAAATCAAATGCGAAGATCCCGGCCCATTCTTTAATGGCTACTTCGAAGGTCGCAGCTACAGCCTGAGCACGACGCTTATTTTCCACTGCTACGCTGACATGAAAATGGAAGGATCCAAATCCATCACCTGTATGAAGGATGGGCGGTGGTCTAAGCCTTATCCGAAATGCATGGGTAGGTCACATGATATATTAGACATGCAAGGTTCATCTTTGTTATAAAAATCTCATATATAGAACCAATTATTTTTAAACTTTGAATTGCATGCAGATAATATTTTTTACGAAGCATTAAATTGGTGACATGTTAAACTTTTAGAGTATTAAGTAATTTTATAACTAATTTCTTTTAAACAAAGCATCTTTGAGATTAGAGTTTTGTGCTGTTTTTATGTATTTCTCTTGCATCAGAAGGACACATAAATTATTGCTCGAAGTCTAAGATTAAATATCAAAGCCCAAGAAAATTATTGCTGACAACTGATAGAGCTAACGAAAGAACAATGTAAATTAGCACCCAAAATTTTGCCGATCTGTATCAAAAACAATTTGAAACTTGTACATAGATGCTATTCAGTATATCAAATTAATTAGATTTAAATTTAACTAATATTTCAAAGATATTTCCTTTGTCAAACAGAGAAAAACTTTCTAAAATTTTTTCCTCAATATTAACTAAAGTCATAATATGTAAATATAACATAAACAAGCACAAAAATCAGAAAAGATAGTTGTTTTTCATACAAATTTCCAATTCTTTATTTTCAAATACTTTATAACTAATACATTTTTAAAAAAATTAAATGACTATCCATTTCTTTTCAGCGCCTTGTATAGTACCAGAAATGGAGCACGGAAATTTCACTGACTTTCCACCAGGTGCCAAAGTTCAGCATGGTCAAGAAGTGAACATAACATGCGAACCACGGTATGATGTTATCCACAATTCAACCCCAGTGGTCTGCAGTAATGGTACATGGACCCACGTTCCTTCATGTGTTCCCGGTGAGAATAATTCATTTTCAGATTTGCATTTTTAACTGGTTTTCTCTAAAAATAATATTTTCAAGACATTAAAATAATTACATATTCAAAGAAAGATTTGATCGTCATTGTATTGATATATTCTGATTCTGTGTGACTTGCCATTAATTTTTCATTAAAAACAACACATGAATAACTCTCATCTGCTTAAAACTTGATATTTTTACAACACTGAGAAAACATTAATTTTAATATGTATATAGTTAATGTTTCTTTGACATAATAACAATAAGTAATGAATTCCTGACGTAATTATGATACAGATTTAGGCTGAAAGTCTCCATATCTATACTCATGATGATATTATACTTTGCATAAACTAAATTATTCAGTTAGGATGATCATACATTTACATGATTAAAGATAGAAGACATTTTTTGAATAAGTTTTATTCAAGTAAAATAATTGCTTCCAAGATTAGAGTTAGTTTTACAGAGAATTTTTCATTCACCATTGAGAATTTTAAAAAAAAAATTGCGATAATAATGATTTTTCTCCACTTATTTAACATTGTGAGCTTTGTCTTACTGCACAGAAAACTTTATACATTTAAGTAAAATAAATTATTTCCAGAAATATCCTATCTGATTGTCATTTTATTGAATTAGCATAACTTTGCTTGGCTGCACCTGATTTTTCGAGGTACCTAGGTCCGAAGGACCTCACCCTCGACTGGAACTGCTGCTGGATGGTAAGCTATAGCTGAAACTATCTGGCATATTATTGGTTGAAAAAATTTAGGAGGAGGAGCTAAGGAAATAAGTTCTTCAATTAACGATGAAAAGAAAAAGACTTTAATTTTACATTAAATTTAAGTTTAAATATTCAAGTTAAATATTAAAGCAATTTAAGTTAAATTTATGATAATTAAGGAAAAATATTTAAAATAGTTAAGTGACATTTATTTTTCAATATCCTGAAAGTAGGATGTTAATTTAAATAGCTTGTCCATAGGGAACTTAATATCCTTGAGTTCGTTTAATAGTTTTTTAGTAGGAATTCCTCTAAAAATATCTTTAATTTCATTAACTAACAGTATGAGATCTGAAAATTCACCAGTATTCACTGAAGAAGCGATCACGGGAGTTTGCTGGATGGAGGGGGTAGGGGTGGGGGAAGTAGCTCATGCATATGAGTCTCCAGGTTTTAACTGGGGTTTAATACCCGTAATGTCAGTAGATTTCTTTGCTACTTTTGGTTTGGGGAATTTTGGGCAACCTTTATAGTTAGCCGGGTAGTACCCTGACAGTTGGTGCATATCGGGTTTTCTACTTTATCATAAGGGCAGTTTTTAGTGTTATGTGCTCCAGCACACTGAACGCATTTGGAAGCCATATGGCACATATCGGCCGTTGAGATGAATTTTTGACAGTTGAAGCACTGCATCAAATATTTGGATCCTTTGTAGTACTCAGCTGTCACTCCTGAAACATGGCATAACGATTTAACGTCGTACATAGTGGCGCCATCTGGTGCCGCGAAAATATTCGCTAAGAACAGGGGCATTGCTTTGCGGTTTTTAGGATCTGACTCAACCCAAGCCACTTATTTTCTTCCATGTATTGGGGTTTAATAGTGATGGGAGACCCCTAATCACGTACTTTTTTGGCTTCTCGTTATTGAATTAATGTAATACATTTGTTTTCTGAAACAATAAGAATATTAAATCATTTCTTTAAGCATCTAGATAGGACTAGATGCATAAAGAAGTTGTTATTTTAAAGTTGAAAATAGCAATGATTCATCTGTCTTTTATCTTGCGATATATTAAGGATATGAACAAATTATATAGACCTGATATTAGTTTTTTTCTTCATATTTCCTAAAAATATAAAGTTATCAAGTTATCTGCGAAAATAGGCTTCTTTTACAAACTGGCATTTTGTTTTAAATTTCAAGGGAAAATATTTGGAATATCTTCCTTAAAAACAGATAGAACTGTGCTTTTTTTGTTTTGATTTTTATTTTCCATTGTAAGATACACTGGTGAAAATCATAGGCTCTGTTCTGAATTTTGTTTCATTTCTTAAACCAAATTCTTACGACTTTCCAATCTCTCATTCAGTAATAAATCACTTTTTTGGCAACCATTTAAATATGTATATGTATCATCAATAGCAACAACATATTCCTTCCAATATCTTGAGGAAAAGTTTTCATATGAGAAAAAAACTTAATCCTGATTGCTTGTGTAAAAAACACATATAGGCAACATGTCAAGAAATATAATGAACAGAACATTTTGCTTGATTTTTTAAATATTTACTTATTAATAAAAATATATAAAATGTATCCTAAAATAATTAATTTCGTATAGTAAGATAGAAGAGTTTAAAAAATTGCAATAGTTTATTGAGGATTTGAATTACTTTCTTTAAAAGCAATAAGCCTAACTTTTAAAATATTAGTAAAGTACTTACATTTTTCGATGATAACTTGGATGCTAATCTCAGCTATATTAAATTATAGCACTTATTTTTCCTTTTACATTAATTTTGTAATTTGTTTTATAAGTTAAACTTTTAAACAGTGTTTCCTTTAATCTGTTGTAATTATTGAAGAATTTTATTTGGAAAGAGAAATTAACGTATCGATATCAAGAAGTAATTAATTTTCATATATAATTTTACAGTAGAAAATATTGTAATAATTCGCAGACAATTTTACGATATTCTAATACAGTAATGTGATACAAAGAAAATTTTTCATTTATTTTAAAAATTAAATTTTTTTAAATAATATAAAAATGCAATCCGTATAACAGTTACTTGAAATATTTCTGACCATTGAAAGAAGGTTTACATGAATGAAAAAATATTTAATTTAACAAGACATAGAAAGACAAAATTCTGGCCCTTATCATAATTAATGATGACAACTCTTCACTAAGTATATTTTCACTTTAAATTGTTGTTGAATTTTGCTTTTGTCTCATTCATATTAATTTAAGACATTCAAAATATAGCAAAGAAATTGAATACAATATTTACATCAAGATTTATCAGACAATTTGAAAATAATATTTACGTATATTTATAGAAATTAATTACAAACAATTTTGTTAATTGTAAATAATTTTTAATTGAAAATTGTTTCAATTTGCCTCAATTTTATAAATGTAAAAGTCTTATGACTATGATTATAAGTCAAGATGCGGATCAGTATAATTATTTTAATGGGAAATATTTCATATTTTTAAATAAATTTTTATAAAATTTGTGGAATATTATTGAATATTATTCTTTATAATTTGAATATAATTTGAATATTATATTTTATAATTTGAATTATTGAATATTATTCTTTATAATTAAAAATATTTTACAAAAGATATTAAAAATATAATAATATCAAATAGAAAATAAGAATATAGTATTTTTTCTCATATACTTAAATCAAATAAAAACAGAAATAGGATTTTTTATAATATTTTTAATAATTTATTCTTCAATACATGAGAAATTATATTTCATTTATTTAAACTCATATTATATGTAAACTTAAAATAATTAATTAATAAAATAAATATAAAATTCAAACGATTTTTTGTTATATTTGTTTTGTATAAAATAATTATTTTATAGTATAAAAAAAGGAGCATATTATACATAAGTCAAATATTTATGATTTTTCATTGGCCAAAATTAATATAAAAATATGATTATTGCCGCAAATAGTTCTGAATATTTCCTGAATAGGAATGGGAATTTCAGACGGAAATGCCACCGGCATTAATAAAGGAAAGAAATGCACAAATATGTTTTGCTGTTAATCCCCTTTCATGTCATGCAAATACCCGACAGGAAAATTTAAATTAAAATTCCGCTCTAAAACCTGTCTTTGTACGGCACATTCATAAAGGGACCAACACAGAATGTCAATTTTCTCATACTCGGCATTTTGAGGTCCAAAAAATACTTCCGCTTGCTTAAAATACAACTCAAACTTTAATACAATTTGAAAAAAATTTATTTATTTTATAAGTTTATAAAAAAACAATCCAGATTTTTTTTCTTGTCTCATTTTGTGCGATTTTTTGCTAAATTCAAGAGTTAGCATGTCGATTATGTTTATTCTTAAGAAATTATTTTGCAGATATCCATTCATTTTTTTTCACATTAAAGGTCAGAAAAAAATTTACATGGATTTAATAATCCTCAGAATGTTTGTAATTTTGCAGGAAGGCAATAGTTTTTTAAAAAAATTCGTACCGGCTGTTTGTAATTTTTTTAATATAAAATCATCAACGCATTATTGAACTTATTTTAATCTTAATTATTGAAAATAGATTCTCATAGTAGTAAATGCAAACTGAACATAAATTTAAAATAAATATTCTAAGTATTCGTGCTTTTCTGATTGGAGAAATTTCACATCTGTCATAGTTTAAGAAATACTTCTCAAGTTGCTGGAATGAGCTCCATCTTCTCAGACATTATTATCAGATCATCTATTGTTTATATTATTTTCATAAACTGCGAAAGAAAAGTCTCAAGATGCTCACAATTTTAGAATTCTAAAAAATTGTCAGGAAAACTTGGGATCTTTGGGAAATGTAATGATTTTTTCAAGAATGAATAAAGTAAGCCATCATCTAAACACATCAGCAATCATTAAAAAAATGAAGCTTTATCTTAAGAAATTTGTGATCTAAAATAGTGATCTCAGTTTGAGTAAGATTCAAATATCATCAGTAACAAAATTGTCATTTCAAGTTTCTTCAAAATTAAACTTCAAGTAAATTGTTCTCTTAGTGGGAATATAAATTGTTCTGTGATTATGAAATAAAAGACCGACTTTCCATATATTACATAATTCAGGTTTCAAAAGTCATCAATATTAAATAAAATTCATATAAGTCATCAATATATATTTCTTTTTAATCAAGAGGTTGTGAAATGTGAAAATTTATTTAGCGGTATGTATATATATATATATATATATATATATATATATATATATATATATATATATATATATATATATATATATATATATATATATATATATATATATATATATATATATATATATATATATATATATATATATATATATAATTATCTCTGTTTAGTTGCTAGTAGATATAATTAATATGATTACATCAACAATTAAATAGTCAAAAATTAATATCTGTGCTTCCTTTTATATTTCCACTTCTAATAAAATTATTTTATTTTTGATAATTTTAACATGCATTTGTACTTAGAGCAGCATTTAAATCATGCAGTAAATATTACAGAAAATTATCCAAGTATAAGAGATTTCAATAACATATGATAAAGTTATAAAGTTTTCTAATTCCTTCAAATGGAAAGATCTGCTCATCAGAATCTTAATGGAAAAATAACTTAATATCTGCTTCAATCCTTCAAAGATATTTAAGATTTGTTCAGAGAAAGTAAATTTTCCCTTTAAATTAAGAGATATTAAAGCTATTTTAAAAATTGATTAATTAAATGATGTTTCTAGACTTTTAAGCAGAATCATTTCATTGGATAACACGATACTGAAACAACAACAGTATGTTGCATCCAATGACTTAAAAGCCATACAAATGCAATAAAGCAATTTTCGGTGGCAAAAAATTTTAGAATATTATAAAAAGAAAAAAATCAAATATTTGCTGCAGTTCCTAATTATAATATAAATTTTATATTTTTTCATTTATATATGCGTAAAGTTTATTTATTTTTCACATTTTATTACAAACACATATTTTAGTAAAAAAAATATTTTAACCATTGCTAAAACCGTAATTACGAGTAATCTCATTTTTGTAGCATTTTAACAACAATACTTTTAACAAAATAATTCGATTTTGTATTTTTATTGCTTTCTATTACAAGTTATGATGAATTACAATGCGTGTTCAAATGTTTAGTGTCAAGCTCCTAGATGAGATAGTAAAAACTACCTTATAAAACAATTATTTGTGCATTAAAATTATAATAATGTTTATAATGTGAGTGCACATTTATTTGCACAATTATATCCGAAATATCAAATGATACCGAGCTCTCGGAAATATGAAGAAGAAAATGCGCAAAATGCCTGTTGTTTTTTGTGCAAATTTCGTCAGTAAATCAGAAAACATGCCAAAAAGAAAAAATTTCTTCAGATGCATTTACTGAGGAAAGAATCTTACTCTCCACTACTATATGGAACATTGTTTAATGTAACAACACTCTGGAAATACACTGTAGGCCACCGTAAATGCAACATCCTGAAGGAAGCATGCAAATAACATGAAATTTACAACATGCCATGCGGAGGTGAAATATGCAAATAATTAGAATTTCAGCTCAGGCGTACATCACACGTGCCTGAGGCGCCACTTCAAAGCGCTATTTAAAGCTTGGAGATTTCGATGATTTCAAGTTCGGCAATTCTGTTTTTCTCATGTTATTTTTTTTTAATGATCAATAATAGTTCGTAGAAAACAGAGATCATTTTTTGATCAAGTATCTGAGTTCGAGAGAGGAAGGATAGTGGCCTACCGAGATTGTGATCTATCTTTCAGGGAAATTGGTATTCCTGTTGGACTAAACCAAACAACTATAATGCAGATATGTGATCGTTGGACGCAGGTACATATGACGGGCCGATGTGTTCGATCGCATCCCTCTCAGTGCACCACTTCACGTGACGACAGACAAATTTAGTGCATGGCAGTGACGGATCGCTCAGTCACATCACGAACCATAGCACAGCACATTCAGTCGGTCAGGCATCATCCAGTGTCTGTGCGTACCATTCGACGCAGTTTACAGCAAAGTGCTCTGTCCGCAAAACGGCCAATGCTTCGTCTACCTTTGACGCAGAACCATAGACATCTCCACCACCAATGGTGCCATGAAAGAAGGTCTTTGAAAGGTAAAAGAAGTTAATTCGAGTGAGGAGACACCTTGTAGAGAGGATTCTGAACAGAGAACAGCGTTATACTGGACCTTCACCGGGTAGGTATAATGATATGGGACGATATAGGATATCACTCTCCTCCAGTTCATATTGCCGGTACTTTAAATAAAAAGCGTTCTTCTTCTTCTTCTTCTTCTTAGAATTCGGTTTGTATGTCATTGGGCACCTCTGCTTTTATCAGAATTTTGTACCATTAACTCCAAACCCAATGTTTCCTAGTTCCAGTTGCTCGGTTCACCCACTTTATTAATAAAGTCCGATAACCCTTTAATGGAGTCTAGGTGTAACTCTCTAGTATGGATGATGCCTAAAGAAGTTAATCTAGGGAGAGCAAGGCCTCGCATTTGTAAATGATATGCTCTGCCGTTTCCTCTTCCGTATGACATTTCCAGCAGATAGGGTCTTGCTGAAACAGTCCCATTTGGTCAGAAAGTCAGTCATGCTAGGGATAGCTTCCTGACTTTCACCAGAAGAAGATGGTTTGGAGGTCATTTCTACCTCAAATAAAGGATTCATTGCTGCCCCTTTACAAGATTGCCTCTGAGTTCCCTTGTCTTTTTCAGCAAGGTCAACATTAGAGGCTTCACGCTGCAAATGCAGAAAGGTTTGTTATTTTTTGTGTCCTTTCAGCCACAAGATAGCAATTAGAAAGCTTAGGTAATATAAGTCCACCCAGCATTACCTGAGTTTCTGGGCAAGGCAAATTACTCTAGAAGTTCGCCAGGCAACTAGAGGCTCCGTTAAGACACCAATACCGCGGTGCCAATTAGCCCAAGGCACGGATCGCATAACACCAGGGTTTACGGGAGCTGGTTCGCGGCCTCTGATTCTATATTCAAGGCTATCCTGTCATTCCTACAGGACATTTGGTGATCCACCACCTGCCGATGCGCCTGGTGGCTGCTCAAGCCCCAGGAAGGTACACGTACCCCCTGGTTCCAGGAATAAAAAGCGTTACACTCCGAGTTGTTTTGGCCAGTATTCTTTCCTTATCTTTAGGTCTTGCCCACAGCCATATTTCAACAGGATAATGCGCGACCACACATGGAATGCATTGTCCAAGAGTTCTTCGACAATCGCCAGATTGAATTGCTTGCCTGACCAGTTTTCCCTCCTGATCTTTCGCCAATAAAAAGGATGTGGTCCATGGTTACTAAGCGATTGACCCAGATTACATTTCCACCTGCCACACCAGATCAACTTCAGCAAACTGTGGCAACGGTAATCTCCAACAATGGTGGTTACTATGGCTACTGATTTTGGCAGGAGCCACACTTTACAGAAGTCTATAAATTTAATCATTTGATACTTTGGTATATATATATATATATATATATATATATATATATATATATATATATATATATATATATATATATATATATATATATATATATATATATATATATATATATATATATATATGTTATCTAGAAAATCATTTTTGTTATAATTTCACTTGTCTTTCTTGGTGTTGTAATTTGGGTGGCCAGCGGTTTATTTATAGAATGAATATTTCCAACCACACACACAAATTAACGCTTTTTATCTGAAAATTTATTTTATTTATCATAAAAATTCGTATTGAATGAATACTTTTCTAAAATATTAAAATATTTAAAAAAATACATATATATATATATATATATATATATATATATATATATATATATATATATATATATATATATATATATATATATATATATATATATATATATGTATATTATTCCGAAAATTACAAAGAGTGGGTATAAAATATGTAATATTCACTATAAGTTTGATTTAAACCTGCAAGTGTTTTATAAATGTCTTTACAAAACAAAGAAGAAACATTTGCAATTTGAACATTTTGTAAAAATATAACGTTAGAAAAATTGCATGTGCGATGAAGATCAGGTGATAAGAGAAATAAACGTAAGCGATATCAGCAGAAAATATGATTTTTTATGCATTTTTAGAATTTATTCCCCTTTTTATTTTTATATCTAATGTATAATAACATTAGATCCTGTTCTTAACTTGTAATAGACATATTAAATTTTTTTTCTAAAAAAATTCCTCTCGTTTAGTTTTTCATAAGTTATTCTAAATTCCTGTATTTTACATTACTGTTAACTACAACTCTTCTACTAATATTGATATATAAGAAAGTCAACATCTTTTGCAGTTTTTTGACTCGATTTTTAATATTCCGTTTAATTGGGATTCAAGAAAATCTGAAATTCTTCTCGCACCTTAAAATAATTTTAAACGAAGATAACAAATTTAGTGTTTTCATATATTATAATAATCAAAAATTTAGTTAAAGCATTACACTTTATATATCAACAATCTTAATATACAGACTGTTATAAAAATAAAAGCATCTATATGTGAAAAATCTAAAAGTTACATTTTTGAAGGTGAATAATAAACATTATAATATAATAATAGCTAACAGTTTTCTTATAAATAAAAATGCATATCGTTTAGCAGTATGTGGTAGCTTTATTGAAAGTCTGTAAGTTTTTGATTTTCTTCATCAGTGTAAAATGTCGGACATCTCTAAATTTTCAAAGATGCTAAATTGTGGAAAACCGTCTAGATCAAACATGTGTTACTGAAACATCAAAACTTTTAGCCGTTTTCTAGAGATTCGGTGTCTAAAGCCACTATAGTATCCCCACAGAGCAACAAAACAATTTCGACAAAGGAAAAACAATAGACAGAAAATGAAACTGAAAGAAAAAGACCAATAGGTATTGAAACGGAAAGTAATGCCTAAAATGCGAAATACTGCAGCAAGAACGACCCCAAAGGTCAATCAGCATCTAAAAGCATTAAATAATGATTTCGTGTCAATGATTACAGTCATAAAGTACCTTCATAAGCAAATCATTGACGGCACAGGAGCATTTACCAATCCGATTGTTACAGAGGCTTATACCAAACTTTGTCTACGGTGATGCCACACTTTTAAAACCTTTTTCCTACAACACAACTGGTGGACGTTTGTAGGAAACTTGCACAAACGTATGATCAGGACTTTCTCCTTTTAGCTTACAAAATACGAGCAGTTGAGTCCTGATTTTCTACTAGTCCAATCGTAATCCTAAAAGTAAGAATTCCTTGGGAGAAGTATAGAGGAATTTTAGCTCACCACAGGTCTATCCTATGATGCAAACTTCGTTTCCCACAGGCAATGATATTTTTCAAGATGATAATACACATATATTGCAGCGGAACTTGACCTATCATGCTATGTTACTGAGCACGAGGAGGAAGTTAAATATTATCTTGGCCTACATAATTAACCGACCAAAATATAAGTCAAACATTATGGTATATTTTAGAGTGTTCATTTCGGAATTCCCTTCCTCCACTGGCATCTCTTTCAGAAGTTTTAGAATATCATAGTGAAAAGGAGTACATATTCCTTTAAGCACCATTCAGCACTTATATGAATCAATTCCTAGATAAATATAAGCTGTATTATATGTCATACTAATAAACATAATAATCGACATGATACTAATAAAGGATCTTTATAAATTGAAGGTGTTTCCATTATTTTGATAAAACTCGGTATAAGCAACTTTCTAAGTATCTTGAAATACACACTGCAGGCCACACAATTTCCAACACCAAGAAGCACAAGAGATATAACAATAAAATTTATTTTGTAGATAACATGTTGAGCAAGTATCAAATGATTAAATTTAACATGCACTTTCACAAGGCATGTTACTTGGAGTCACGCATTATCCTGTTGAAATATGGCTGTGAGCAAGCCCTGAAGGTAAGGAAGGACAACTGGCTCCAACACCTTGGAGATGTAACGCTCGCCATTTAAAGTACCGGCAATGCGTACTAGAGGAGTGTAAGAGTGATATCCAATACCACCCCCATACCATAACAATCGGTGCTGGACCAGTGTGGCAGTGCATAACTCATCTGTTCAGCATGTTCTCTCCACGGCATCTCCAGACTTGAATGAAACTATTGTGGTGTTGTGCAAATAGAAGCATGACTCGTCTGTAAAAACAATTTCATTCCATCCTGCCGTCCACATCCTTCTTTAATCTCACCATTGGTGGCGGAGTCGTTTGTGGTTCTACGTCAAGCGTAGACGAAGCAATGGACGTCTTGCAGACAGAACACTCTGCTGTAAGCGGCGTCGAATGGTACGCGTGGACACTAGATGATGCGTTACAGACTGGATGTGCTGTGCTATGGTTCTTGATGTGGCTGGGTGATCAGTCACTGCCATGAGCACAATTTGCGTGTCAACATGGGATGTGGTGCTCTGAGGTGGATGTGATCGAACACGTCAGTTCATCGGATCCTCCTGCATCCAACGATCACATATCCGCATTGCAGTTGTTTGGTTTCATCCAACACGACTACCGATTTCTCTGAAAGATAATCCATAATCTCGGTAGGCCACTATTCTTTCTCTGTCGAACTCGGATACATAATCAAAAAATGATCACTGTTTTCAACGAGGTGTTATTGATCGTTTTTTAAAAAAAATTACAAGAAAAACACACTTGCCAAATTTGAAATCGTCAAAATCTCCAAGCCTTAAATAGTGTTTTCAAGGGAAGCCAAGACTCGCGTGATGTGCATCTGTGCTCAAATTCTAATCATTTGCATATCTTACCTCCACTAATGCCGACCAACTTGTCTAGTGGTCAGAGTCCCTGACTACGGATAGGGAGGTCCTGGGTTCGAATCCCGGTTCGGGCATGGGTGTACTATCTCTCTCTATCTATCCTGTCTTTGCCCCTTCCTTGTATGAATGAGGTGTGAATGGTTGCCTACCCTATAAACGGGTCCCTATGGCATGTATGTACTGAAGAAGTCGGACTCCACACCAAAATATGGTTCAGTTGGAAATGTGGAGCAGCGCACCCCATATTGGCAGCCTAGCTGGCACACGACAACAACAATAACTTCCACTAATACATGCTGTAAATTTCATGTTATTTGCATGCATCCTACAGGGTGTTGCATTTACTGTGTGATCAGCAGTGTACAAAAGACATTAAAGGTATAAATCACAACTACTTCCTATAAGGCAATTGCGTTGATGATTTCTTAAACAATGTTTCTTTTATTCTTTTAGAGCTAGTGTTTCTTTTTTCTATAAGCAATATATGCCATAATCTAAAAGCGGTGATTTACATAAGATCAGAATAAACCTTTTATTTTTATACAATGCAGCAAGTAGCATTATGAATAGTACATTTAAAAACTAATTCTTCAAATATATAAATTACCTCTTAAATAATAAGCAAAACGGAAAATTTACCATCCACCAATCTTTATCATGTAATTTTTCTTAAACAAACATAGAATCAGGATAAAGGCTTGTTTATACCGTGAAGTGTGGTTCCTACAAAAATCAGTAGCCAGAGTAGCCGCCACAATTAGAGATCACCGCTGTTACACACCTCGGTATTAATTCAAAGAGACTTTGGATATGTTCTTGGGGTACAGTAGACCAAGCAACTGCCACACGTTGTCAAAGTTGATCTGGTGTTGCAGCTGGGGATGTAATCTGGGTCAATCATTGAGCAATCATAGACCACATGTTTTCTATCGGTGAAAGCTCCGGAGCACAAGCCGGCCAGGGAAGCAATTCAATCTGGGGATTGACGAAGAACCTTTGGACAATGCGTGCCACGTGTGGGTGTGCAGTTTCCTGTTGAAATATAGCAGTTGCCAAGCCCTGAAAGTAAGGAAAGATAACTGGTTCCAACACCTCGGAGATGTAACGCTAGCTGTTTAAAGCACCGGCAATGTGTACTAGAGGAGCGTGAGAGTGATATTTAATACCGCCTCATACCATAATACCTGATGGAGAACCAATATGGCGGTGCATAACGCAGCTGTTCAGCATCCTCTCTCCAAGGTATCTCCAGGCTCGAATGCGATCATCGTGGTGTGGCAGCCAGAAACGTGACTTGTCAATAAAGACAATTTCATTCCATTCTGCCTTCCACATCTTTCATTCTTCCCATCATTGGAGGCGAAGTCGTCTGTGGTTCTGTGTCAAGGGTAGAAGAAGCAATGGAAGTTTTGTGGACAGACCACTCTGCTGTAAACGGCGTCGAATGGTACGTACAGACAATGGATGATGCGTTACCTACTGAATGTGCTGTGCTATGGTTCGTGATGTGGCTGAGCGATCCGTCACTGCCATGCGCACAATTTGCCTGTTGTCACGTGAAGTGGTGCATTGGGTGGATGCGATCGAACATATCGGCCCGTCGTATCCACCTGCGTCCACGATCATATATCCGCATTACAGTTTTGTCCAACAGGACTACCAATTTTCCTTAAATATGGTCCACAATCTCGGTAGGCCAATATCCTTTCTCTGTCGAACTCGGATATTTGATTAAAAAATGATCACTGTTTTCTACTAGGCATAATTGATCGTTTTTTAAAAGAAAAAAAACACAATTGCTAAACTTAAAATTGTCGAAATCTCCAAGCTTCAAATAGCGCTTTGAAGTGATGTAACAGCTGCATGTAATGTACGCTTGAGCTGAAATTCTAATCATTTGCATATCTCACCTACGCTAATCCACGTTGTAAATTTCATGTTATTTTCATGCTTCTTTCAGGGTGTAGCAATTATATTGCCCAACTGTGTATCTTAAAATATAAAAAGTAAATTCACTTTATTATAATATTCAACAATATATACATCTAGTTACACAGTCATACAACATAGTTACATCTTCAAACATTTTTATGTTATTATTGCCATTTATTTTAATTTATAAGTAATTTATTTACATTATATTTAAAAATTTATTTATATTCTTTAACTTACCAAACTCATCCGTAACATATTCTTATAAAATCCAGAGCTAAGTAAAATAAACCTCATATATATTTAACATTCTCCGTAAAGTCAAATCATTTGTCTTAATTAGTACAAATTTATAAAGTAAAATACAAGTATGTTGATTTTTTGTAAGATAAATTTAAAGTAATGCTTAAAAGAAATTTCTACTTTCGCGAATGCCTAACATAAAGGCTTTGAAGAACCTGCTCCTAACAAGAGAAAAGCTTAAATTTCTTCTCTAATTTAAATACTTAGTGTCATTTCTCAGTTAAAATTCGTAATTACTAGAAACCAAATAAATTTTTTGAAGTTGTAAAACAAATTTAACCAAACGTTGTGAAAATCAAAAAAATATTTAGAAACACTACTTCTCGTCTAATAATATTAGACAACATTACTTGAGAAAGAAGACAGCTTAAAATTTGGTAGAGACTACACATGCATTTTAAAATGACTTAATACAGGTATAGTTTCAGTGTTGAATTTTCGTTAAATGTTATTTGCTTTTTAAAAGGCATTTTATAATGTCAGAGAAAATAATATTCTTCACATACACAAAAGAATGTGTAGAATATAATTTTCTGTGACATCTATCTTAAAAATTCCTACTACTTTTAATCTTAACATTTAGGAAATATATTTTTCTATGCTAATGTGAAATATTTTGTTTTATAAAGCGTGTCAACGAAATAACATTCAATGACAGCAAAGTTTAATTAAAAAATATATAATAAATATAGTATAAGCAGCTTTAAAATAATCAGTATTTTCATCAAGTTCATTTAAATATGGTGTGTTTATAAAAGCTTATTTTTAATAAAAGAGAATTTTGTAAATAGTGACTTCAAAATTTTATAATCATATTTCATAATATTAATATGATCATAATATTATATATATATATATATATATATATATATATATATATATATATATATATATATATATATATATATATATATATATATATATATATATATATATATATATATATATATATATATATATATATATATATATATATATATATATATATATATCAAGCAATCAAAGTTCCCATTAAAAGTTTTATTTGAATTTTTACCTTTTTTTAGATAGCACCAGAATGAAGTAAAAACTGCTTAAAACTCAAAAACATAATAGGTATTCTATTCATTTTTATACTTTTATGTTCTAAATGTACACATTATTCATCAGTGTTATGTGGTATGCACAATATATTATGAATGATTTCCCGCAACAAACGGTGGGGAAAACAGAGACATCTCAAGCGAGACCGTTTTAAATCCGCTGCATTAGTGATTTATAAATTTTTACGTCTTGCCGTATGAGCTGTTGCTCCATCATGCTGTAATGCTGTGGTGATAATACAACTGATTTACTTTAATTCTGAAGCAACATGATATTTTACAATTTTTTAACTCATAATACAGTTAGATCACTCTTTTGTGATCATGCATTGTAAAACCCCAGTCGCTGTGAGCTCCTTGAAGATGAAAAAGCCAAAATGATATTCTAGATGAAATACATACCAAATTATGATGTATGAAGAAAGCAGCTATTGCTGCATGGCAAGAACTGGCTTAGTTTTATATACAGCTCATTTTGGCACCATTTAATTGAATATATCCCTCGTACATCCATACTATATCCGTTATTCAGTATTCATAAGTTAATCTCTTTGCCAGAAACTGCTAGAACTAATCAAGACACGCAGAGAAATATTTCGGTTTCTGTCATTGCATAAAATGTCTTTGCAAATATAAAATTTCAGACTTTTTCATAAAATCATGAGCATAATTTTCCACAAAATATCGACCTCGAAATGGCCATTTAATAAAGAGTTTGAGTATGCTACAGTTACTTCAGCTATCGCAATTGTAATTATCTCAATAATAAATGGCTTACTTATAAGTTGTTCTCTTCTCATCACAACGTTCAGGAAATCAATTCATTCAAATTTTTGCTCTATGGTTTTATCAGCATTTGTGTGCATAAGTTCAATCCTTAAATTTTTCATTCTGAAAACAGATTGCTGCCTACCCATTGCTTTTAATTCAGAAAAAAGTTATACGATCTATATGCATTTCTTCTTGTTCAAAGGCATTTCCATTGCAGGCAAATTATTTATCACTTTTGTTACCAATGTACTTTCACATGAGAAATTATTCCACAGCGACTTACACTGCTAGCCACTGAAAATGCAACATGCTGAAGTAACCATGCAAATCATGTGAAATTTACATTATATGTTTATGGTGATGAGATATACAAATCCTTAGCACTGTACCGTATACTCACTTCACGGACAATTACAGAGCAATCTGTCAGCACAATATAAAAAAGAAGATATGCTGTCAATTTGAAGTATAGCATTTGTTTTTACGTGTGTTTTGTGTAGGCTGTTTTGTGAGAATTATCTATACTTCGTAGAAAGTCTTTCAAGTAAGTTTCTGAGTTCGAGGGAAAAAAGTAACCTATAAGGTTTACGAATTATCCTCACTAAAAATTGGTGATCGTGATGGACGGAACCAAGCCACAGTGATACAGACTTGAAATCAGTGGATGAAGGAGGGAACGGTGAACTAACAAACGGGCCATATTGCACTATCTGGTTGCACCACAGCACCTAATGACAAGTATATTGTGCGCATGACAGTGATGGATCACTCCAGTCACATTATGTACCATAGTATAACACATTCAGTCTGTTACGCATCATTTGGTATCTGCTCGTAACTTTCAACATCGTTTTCAGCTGAGTGGAATGCCTGTAAAGCATTCATTGTTTCGCTTACATTTCACTCAAAATTACAGAGATTGCGCAGCCAAGAGTGTGATGAATGAATGACATGACAATGGAATAGAATGGCATTTTTTTTATCAATGAATCTTGTTTCTGTCTGCAGCTCCACAATGTATGGATACAAATTTGGTAACATTATGGTAAGAAATCAATAAGTTGTTTCTATTTTATGGAATTAATCAATTTGGCAAACGTGAAGGCTTCATTTGCCAAATTGAATTATTCCATAAAACAAGAAATTGAGAAAGACGATAAAAAATAGTGTATTATGTTTATTAAAAAGTAGTATTATTAACTTTATTATCTATGGTTTCTGTGCTGTCAATTTTTATTCTAAAAGGAACTTGTTTCAATGTATAAAATATATGCACCTTTTGGTCTTAACTTTTAATAAAATTCAGAAAATGGAGTTAACCAATTTCACAAGTGAATCATCCGTGTATCGTCACATAGGTGCTTTACTCACTATCGTGGTTTGTTGTGACATTAGTTTTAACTCCCATATCTTTCTAGTATGTATTATCAGCTGAACAACTTTCGTTACTTCTTTGAAATGTAGAAACCTGTGAAACTTTAATTCCTTCAGTGATGGTATAAGAGGATCACGATCTTCAAAACATCAGGCTGTATCTGCCATATTCTAACAGAATGATGAGTGTTCGTACGTAGAATGCAATATTCAAGAAGTTTTCTTTAACCATCAAATGAAGTGCTTACTTTCCCTGTTGTTCTCTATGTATCGTCAATCCAGAACGTGTGTTTTATGCTTGCACAATTTACTCGAGGTACACCACTCATTGCTATACTAAATCAACTTTAACAGAACGTTGTAGACTGCCTAAGGCACTAGGCCTGCAGTGATGCCCTCCACGAAATAGCCTTTCTGGTGGATTTTTCATAGGTAGCGGCTCGTATTCATTTGCCACAAAGGAGGAAACCTGGAAAATACTCAAGCATCCATTTTGATAGATATTCATGTAGAAGGCAGAAACGCAACATCCATTTTACATTGTTTAACAATGGCTGAAATTGAACCCGAGATCTTTTCTCCTTGACAACGAGTATCTTACCCCTTGGCCAAAGTGAGTTCGAACCAGATTAATTTTAAGAGTATAAATGGAAGCCGCAACCTAGTGCTATTTTTAAGGTTAAGTAAGACTCTCTTTGCTGTTAACAAATCTTTTTGATTATACGCTGAGGAAGCCGCTTACAGACAACAGACGACAATGGAGCTGCACTAATTACTGATTTTTTTACTATCCACACTTCACAAGATTATTAATTAAACTATTTGTATAAGGCATTTCTTCCAAATAAGTTTTACTGTGATATATCTGGTCTTTTTGATAGTTGCATTTTGGATAGCCAGCAATATCACTTTAAAAATCGGAAAATACTTTTAATATTTACCCATTTTCTTAATGACATTAGAGAATAAAAAGACGATCGTCTGACTCAATTAATGTATAATAAACCCTAATTGTAAACTGCAACACTCGTTAACACAGCTTAACATGCATTATTGGAAATCAGATCACATGGTCCAAATTATTGTTATTTACGCCTGTGAAATTTCTTAAAATATTATATATTTCACAGATATGTAACTAAATATGTTGCGCTATACAAAGCAGCACCACTTGTTGGGTGTAACTCTTGTTAAGCAATATGTTACGCGGGATCGAATATGATATTATTTTCCAGCAATGTTTTGATTATTAGCTGATAATGCACATTTAACATACACAATAAAAGAAATAAATTATATACATAATTTTTTTTACAATTTCTTTTTCCTCGACTTCATAGAGCACTATATGAAATTGAAATTTTCGAGTATAGGTTTGATTGATATCCCCACCGAATAAATACCATGTTTTTCATGCCAATTATTCGGTAGGGATATCGATGTAATATTTTCTATGTTTTACATAGGAAATTAAAAGTTGCACTCACATTCTCAAATCCACTCAGGTAAAAACAAATCAATGTCAACTGAGTGTGATGACTTTAATTTCTCTCTTCTACATTTACTGTACAGCTCTTTTAAAAAACAGTTCGAAAATATTAGGTGTCTGACTTTTTGAACTCTTCTTATAATTAAAGAGGAAAAAACATCATTTTAAAGTAAAATATACTCATCTAAAACAGCAAAAAAATTTAACTCTAAAATTATAAAGCAAATTAAATCATAAAATATTATTTTAGTTGTCTTATGAAAAATATCACCGAAAAATCAGTGAAATAGTAATTTCTACAGTTATTAAAATATTAGAAAAATATTAAAAGATTATTTGGATATGATAAATTAAATATTATTAAAAACAATTGATTCTTTTCAATTTTAAAACAAATATTAATTATTTATTTGAAGAAAAATGCTGCACAACATAATTTCTCTCTATTACGAACAAACCATTTTATTATTATAAAATAATTGCTTGATCTCAGTAAGAAATATATGTGCTGTGTTAATATTTCTTTAAATAAATTAACTACTAATATTAGTTTTAAGACATTAGATAATATTTTTCTTAAAATACATAAAATTGCATGCATTAAATAAACTACGAAATTAAATATTATTTATCAATCCCAACTTGGTTTAAATTTTGCTACATTATTTTTGAAGATAATCTTTCAAAAAGATCATTCAATGAATCTTCAATCGATTAAAATAAATAGCAAATCATATATAAATTTTAATATCTCAGGGGGCTACAATTTATAGCCAATTTTAGAACAAGATTAAAATAGGAGTGCAAAGCTCCGAGAGAGAATACTTCGCTCGTTAACTACGTGACGTCTTAACGCAGAAGGCAATCTCATTCCCCATCTAAAAGTGCTCTATCTTCTCCTCTCCTGCACGAACTGTTTTCTTTCTGTAGACGCTTATCCCTCATTACAATTCCGAGGGCCGCACGTTGTAAATTATAAAGCCTCGGCTTTGCGCATTAATTCTCTGTCCAGAGTTTTATCGATACGATACTCCATAACCTTCGAGATTAGCTCTCAGCATGTCAGTTGGGCAGAGTAAGATTTACACAACCCTCCGCCAAAATATGGCAACAATTTAATGGGGGAGTGCTTAAAAATTGATGAATATAATGAAATACATCCTAAAGCCTGTGATGTAAATATTTTTTACATGTCGAGATAGTATATTTTAAACAATGTTAAAGACAAATTTTTTGAAAGTAAATTTTATCTAATTATTGTTAAATACTCGTAAATATAATCCCAAGAAAAGTTTCTTTTTAGAAACTAATTATAAATTATTTAATAAATTTTGTCCAGAAAATAATTCTAAATTATTTTGTATAATGTTTTTTAATGTTATTTTTTCTTTAAAAATTTACCAAATCCTTATAATTTTAAATTCAATTTAAATACTATTTATAAATGTGTGACCTCCAAAAATTAAATTTCTTACTCTCTTTCTGAAGAAATTGAAAAATTGCCGTTGTGGTACAAACAAACCAAATATTTTGGTTTCTTTATCATATAACGGTCATTCTACTTTCTAGGGCTAATTAGTAAGGAAACTGTAGTTTAAGCTGAATTTTGAACCAGTATGAATAACTACTAATTGTTAACCCACAAATGGGAAAAGGATTTTTAGTTACTTTAGTTACTTTCTTTAGTACTGTTTTCTACTAAGAAAATTTTTATTTAAATGTAATACTTACGATAATAATCAGTAAAATCAAACAAAGCCAAATACATTAAGAGAAATGTGTCTCACTTTTATATTCTGCAACTTTATTTCATTGAGAGATTGATTGTAAAGAGAATTTTTTTTTTCTTTTGCAAAGATAATATTTGTATATAAATCTTTTAGAAATTGCTGGCTTTATCATTGAGAAAGTTTATTTGGTTCTTTAAATAGCATTTTAATTGGTTTATTAGCTGTAAATGAACTCATAGTAAAGAGAATTCTCTGATTTGACTATCACATAATGGGTAATCTAAGAACTGAACAATGCCACAAGCACATTTGAGCATTCAGTTACATAGCAGATTTTAAAAAATCCAAATCGAAAAGCTCTCAAACACTATATCCATCTACAAATATTCAAAATTGTTCAACAATAGTTTGAATCAAACCTGGAACTTTTCCCTCCAAAAGTCACAATTTAACCATTAGGACATTTAAAGCCAAAATTAGCAGATTTATAGATGCTTTTTGTAGCATAATTTCAAATAATTATGTTAAAAAGATAAAAACTAAAAACAATAATATCATACTCAGATTTACCACACATCATAAGAGCATCTGTGGAAAATTATGTGATAATTATTAATGTTTTCATTTGCAAAAATTGAAAATCTATTGAGCTCCCTATATTCTATATCGCATTCTTTAGAATCTAGAACATAAATCTACAACTAAGGGGATTATTGCTTACATAACATAAAGTTCAAGTAATATGATCCTCTTTGAATAACCTTCTTACGAATTGCATACGAGTAATCTATTACTTTTAAAAAGAAATCACGTTACATTAAATTACTGATGAATCATTCCTTTTTAAATAGATGAATGTTTGAATGTTGATGCGCATCATATTTGGTTTGGAGGAAAGGATACATTACATACGATCATTCTGATGTTCCTGGTTAGTTATACGAATAAGTTTCCGTATGCATTTTTTTCTTCCGGCTGAAGCCGATAAACCTAAGCAAAGTTTTTGTAATTTTATACCATAATCAAAAGCAAAGTCATTATATGAGTGCTGACATAATGTCTTTTCGTCACACCTAAAGAGGTTAACTGAATTTTTTTAACGAGCACAGGCATAGTGTGTTTATCTTCGGCTAGGCTGATTATTAAACAAGATTATTCCATTCATGGACAGAGTGCTTTTCCTAACCAGGCTATCGAGGCCTCTAATGTTTTAATGCGAGAGATATAGTGGCGACTGAATTATATTTTTGTCTAGTTTCTCTCCTTGTATATGATCAGAGTTATCTCTTTATTTTTCATATAAAAGCACTAGTGCTGGGACAAAAAATTAAATCAGTGCGCGCATATGATCAATACATGAAATCTTAAGCTATGGCGAAATGTTTGATTTACACTGCTTATTTCAACGATATTGTTTAATTAATGCGTGTTAAACTCAATGTCATCATGTTTAATCTTGTTGAAAAGTCACTGAATAATCATGATTTTTCACGAGTTTAATGGCTTCCTTGGATTTTGAATATCCAATCTAATCGAGCTTCTTTAATACGATCTAGTGAGATTTGTGCTGCTTTTGATTCTTCAATAACTCTTAAGTATGTTAAATCAAAACTTGTTTTAAATTAAAATATTTGTCAACTTTATTACAAATACCAATTGATAACATAAAACATCCTTAAATGGCAGATGAAGACGAAAGAAATATTTGTAATTTTTTAAAAAAAATGTATTTGTGCTTCCTTGTAAAATAAGTGCATTAAGAAAGAGCTCTTGAAATATTTTTGCAACAAACGAAATACATTTAAGTTAATGATTATGAAGAAGAATAACTATATTACTTTCGGTTTGTTTGCTTTTTTTATTTAATCTTTTTCTCTCAATGAAAATAAATGTAACTTAACTTTTAGAACTCCATAGTTTTAGAAATTATTTTTTATTAAAAATAACTTTCAATTTTTTCCTTTTCCTTTAAGTTTTGTGACATATTTCAAGTTCCAAACATATTAAAATGCTTCAACAATTTAAATTTACAACAGTTTTCTAATAAAAAATTTTCTATAATATCACAAAACTATGATCCATAATATTTAGTTAGTTGATATGAATATTAACATAAAAAAACTAGACATAATTAATTTATTCCAAAGAAATCAAAATTAAAAAAGACTTATTAAGTGCTCTTCATTTTAAACTTAATTTTCTTGATTCCATTAATTTTAAGCAAATTTCAAATTTTTAAATAAAATGTGTTATTTTTTATAAACATGCGAAATATTTGAGTTTTGTGAAGTTTCTTAAAATCAATTCAAATTTCAAAAAGCTTTATAATTTCCCTTTAAATCAAATATAAAATGTTCCTTTATATAAATAATTATTTTTAATAGAATTATATCAAAAAAACATCATATTTAAATAAGTATAATAGACTAAAGAAATTAAGTATAGAAGCCATTTTCCATTATTACCCCAAATAAAAATACTATTTCATTAATGATTTGAAAAATGGATTCATGTTTTTTGTGTTGAATGCAATTTTAAATTTTTATCACTTGCAGCCTTATTTTGTTCTATAAATTAATTTTAAATTTCCTGAATTTTTTATCTTATGTACAGAACAAGTGAAAAGTATTATTTAATATTGCTGTTTAACATGATCAAAAAATATTCTATACTTAAAGCTTCGTTTTTTAATTTATTGCGTGTTTCAATACTCTTTGGCATCCTATTATCACTATTTTCGTAGAAAGATATGATTCTTTCATTAAGACTCACAAATTCAATTTGTATTACATTTTCTACAAATAGTTCTAAATATCAGTCAGTTTAATTTTTATTTTAATTGTTAATAGTCAGTATTAAATTGATAATTTATTTTTCAAAACAGATATATTTATTTAAATTGGAAAAATATAAGAATTTGAACTAAATATTAATATATTCTTTTCATTTATATAAAAAATATAATGCAGTATATGATTAATTCTGATGCCTATTTTGTAGTTTCTTATTTATTCTTTTATTTTACAATTAACTAATTTAACATGAAGCAATAAAGTCCGCATTTAATTTCATTTTGTTCTTAAATTTAAACTCACGCTCAGCTAACGAGATAATTCGCTGAAAGCATCCGAAACCATCATCATTAGGAAATTTTATCAGAATATATTTTCCTTAGAAAAAGTTTTATTGAAAAGGAACAAAATAATTCCGTTTTGTTCTAAGACTGAGCCTGCGAAGAACAATGGCCTTTCAAATTTTAAGTTGGGGAAGTTGATCACTAAACATTGCGTCAACTTTAAACCTCTTTAAACCTTTCAAACAATGTTTGTGCCATAATTAAATTTCATTCAAGATGCACCCAGGGATATTTGCGACTCACTAAACGACTCCCGAAGCAAGCCATTCTGAAAAGGCTTTTCTAGGTCGCTTATTTTTAATTAGGCTTAATTAGAATAATTATCTTAAGTCTTGGTGAGTTGGAGTAATTTTGTTACCACCAAAGAAAACCTGAATAGAGAAATGTAAAAAATAATTGACCATCAAGAAGCTAACGTTTCTTTCGAGGAACTTTTTTTTTCTTCTACTTTTCGCCAACATTAAGATTATTTTCTTTGTAACTGGAAATGATTTGCCTCGACTTCGCTAACTTGAGATAATTGGGGAAGCAAAATAATTACTTTTATTAATTTTTTTCCTAAACCATCCAAATACAACCTGATAAAAGTGTATTCTATAAGAAATTGTTGACAGAATATTCTTTGTTCAAAAGCGTAGCTTTTTATTTATGTTCTTAAATAATATTATTATAAACATTATATAACTTTTTAAATATATTCTTACTGTTAGAAACAAAGTTTTACAGTTTTTTTTTTTTACTCCATCATTCTTTGAAAAAAGTATCTTGAAATGTGTTGCTTAAAAATCGTTGCTATAAATAACCTAACTGTATTTTTTCTGGAAATGAAGCAAAAACACATTTCCAATAAACTTAAAATGCTTTACTTATGAATTTAATGTCTGATTAATTTAAAATTGCACTTCGTTTTGTATTTTCATAAAAAGATATTTGTTTTAATACTTTACAATCCTTATACTGAAAAATTAAAAATTTTTATAAATAATCTAAGTAAAAAAGATACATTAAATTTTCATTTAAAATTTAATAAGTTAATGTAGGGCAACAGTTTTCAATAAAGATGTAAATCATATTATCATTTTAAAAATACTGTAATGTAAGAGTGTACATAAAAATTACGATTGAAATATCTTTATTAGAACATACAGTATCTATTATTTTATTATGCTAAACTAACAAAGCTTAGTTAACAAAATGAAAAATTTTGTAAATTTTTATTTCTTAAGGGATGGTTTCTTAGTATTTCAAAATTTCATCTAACTGTTTATGACATACACATTCCAATATGAAGAAATTTAATTTGAATTTTACATATTTTTATTACGCTGTTAAAAATCAATTATTTATTTTTTAGTGAAAGTAAATACGAATCTATTTTAATATATATTTATACTATGCAATTAGTGTTAGATTATTTAAATTTTACTGCTCATTTACCAAATTCAGTTATTTTGCATAATTTAAATGAAGTATATAATTTTTTTACTCCTTATTCTCCGTAATATTTTAAAGGATTGATAAACTACAAAAATCTACATTTATTCATGAAGTTTAAGCATATCTATAAAGCATATGTTGTAACTTTAAATATGCTTAAAATGCCAAACTCACAAATTTAATGACTGAAACGTATTAGGTTTTGTTTTTGAATTAACAACGGAAAAAAATAATTTTGGGCATTTCTTCAATTATTTTATGCAATAAATATTTTCTCACACACATATATAAAATTAAATTTATACAATATGCTACATTATTTTGCATTTTATGCATATTATAATATTAAAAAACTGTTAACTTTTTAATTATTTCTATCTAGGAATTTATTAAAATCATTTTACTCATAGATAGTTTTACAAGAAATAAATATCAGATTGTGTACAAGTAATTGATAATTAGCATAAACAATGAAATATGCAGAATTCTATCATCATGTACAGAATCTTCACCAATGAAAATTAATTTATAATATATATATATATATATATATATATATATATATATATATATATATATATATATATATATATATATATATATATATATATATATATATATATATATATATATATATATATATATATATATATATATATATATATATATATATATATATATATATATATATATATACTGGAAGATAAAATGAATCAATATCGAAAAATATGCGTTTTTTATGGCATTTTAATGCCAAATTTTTGTCTATTTGACATGGATTTAATTCTCCCCCATTCCCTTTTGTCATTATGCAGCCAGATGTCGAGTGCTGCCTGAAAAACCCAAGCACGGACTCGTGATAGCTCCCAAGACAGACCACGGCATGAAAGCTTTATTCTTGTGCAAGGACGGATATCAACTCGTTGGTCCTAACGTCACAGAGTGTCACTACGGAGAATGGATTCATCCCACACCTGTTTGCAAAGAGAGTAAGTGAGGAAGAAGCCTACTTTCCCTTGTAAAGTACACATAGTTATTAATATTTTGTGCAATACATGATAGTTTTTCCTCATGTTTCGTGAATTTTGCTAATCATCTGAGTCATAAATGATTTTATTTTTTTAAAGTTAATATGGATTACCACTACTATGAAATCATGCATCAGATATTTTGCTCAATTTAAACACTTCAATCCTTGCAATGGTTTTATACCCATTAAAAATGTTTTTCCAAGTAAACAGCTGTTCATAAATTAAATTAAGTAATATTTGTTTATCTTCGTTTATAACAATTTAAATTTAACATTAATATTTGCTTTTCAAAGCGGAGAGTTCTTGCATATGTTTGACTTTTGTCACAGATATCATCAAGAAGAAAATAAATAACCAGATAGTCTTTTGCAGATAAACATTGGGGTATGCTGAAAGATATGATTAAGATTATTTATTATTTGCGTTCCACAACAAACGAACCTTTGGACACATAATTGCTATTCCTGAACTGCCTGTCTTACTAAACAGCAGATCCGTTAATATTTGATGGTTAGATACTGATGTTTCATTCTGTCTGACTTTATGACAGTATATACATTCATAGTCTTAGGTATTAATACCGTTGTCTGTTTCTAATTCATACAAAGTTGTTAAATCTCTAGAACGTGCTAATCCAGGTAGTTGCTTACATTTCCATGTGAGCAAAAAGTATTTAGGATATTTCACATATGAATTTGATAATGTGAAGTTAATTCCTGACCCCGTGTATGATGATAAATGCAATGTTTGGAAATGTTTGTTCTCCTTTGTTCTTCCATTGAACCAACATACATTGTAAACGAGACAAGTTACTTTAAATCTATAAAATTTACATATACCTATGAGTTCCATATTCAGTTACCAATCTAGAAATTTCAACGAATCTCAAAAGCTAAATATCAGCGAGATAAAGTGCATTTCTCGCCCTGTATTACTAATAATAAACTATCAAATACTACACCTTTGCAGAATATTTTGTATGAATAGTCAACGTTGATATAGGACTATCGAGAGCGGTAATCATTTGCAAATTTCATAAAACAGTGCTTTTCATTGTAGATTTGAAGTCTGTTATATATTACTTTTACAGTGAAGAAGTTTTTATGCTCAGCATTATTTTCTTATCGAAAAAAATTTTTCCTATGAAAAAAAAACTGGTTTCTTATTTAAAATATTTGTTTTTTTTCTTTTTTTTAATCATGATAGTGCTATCATTTTAATCATATTGGTAAATCAAATTACATTTTGAGTTTACTATTTACAAAAATTTACTACTTCAATAATAAACTTTTCAGCCCTATATGGAATTTTAATTTTAAAAGTATCTGTAAATCCCTATAATAGAAAAACTGTTAAAAATTTAATGAATTTAGTTTCTTTACTTATAATTTATGGAGATGATTCCTCTGTTTCAATTAAATTATTCGTGTTTATTTTCACAAATATAGTTCGATATTGTTAAGTAGTTATGAAATAATATATTCACACTGCATGATACAGTTGGTAATATAGCATAGCTTTTTGTTTTTATTTGAATTTTCTTTCCACGAAATATATTTTGACACAAATGTCATATATTTGGTAAGAAGACAAAATTTTCTTTAATTTTTTATGATTTATGTGCATATTTCTGTTTTCCTTAAATCTTCAGACAAACCGTAAATATTTTGATTGATTTGCAAAGAAAGAGAAATATATATTTATCATACAAAATAAAAAATGTAAAATGCTGTCAAAATATGGAAACTTACAGATAAAACTTAAATGCATATAACATTATCTTTTGACATTACAGAATAAAAAATAATAAGTTTTGAAAAAAATAATTAAGAAGCTGCTTTTGAATGTGGACTTTTTAGACTTGGTTAAAATCTCAAAAATGAACTCTCTCTACATAAATATTAGATTTTTTGGTTGATATACTGCTCAAAAAATATATTTTGCAAATTTTTCACTATGAACAGTTAATTTTCTAAAAACCTAAATTAAATAAAATTTAAATTTCCGTTGATCATAAATCAAACCTGTCAAAAAGATAAAAGAATAATTGTGAATAGTTCTCAAATCGGTATTTTGTAATTAAGTTCCTTACGCACTTATAAGCAAATAATTTGAGTATCGTTACGTAATATTATATTTTCAACGAATTTGAACATTCTATTTTTAAACAAACGACATTATACGTGTTTTCAGATGTCAATTTATATTTTTAAGCAGTTTTTTCTTTCCATTTAATCCTGCTCTTGTAAGCTTGTCTTCTATCAATTTAAATTGCGTTTAAATCTTAATTTTATTGTATTTTAATACTTAAAATAAATATTTCCACTGTGCACACACTTATTTATTTTTTATTTACTGCATTTTAAAAATATTTTACATAACAAATAAAATAAAAGATTTTATCTGCAAAAAGGGCTTGTTATAAGTGTTACAAAATTATAAATAGTAAACAGATAATAATAAAGAACTAGAAGTTTGTAAAAATAAAATTACCTACAATAAAAATAAACATAAATATGTGTCATTCATTTCAGTGCAAATCATTTTAGCAACAAACTAATTAGCTCTCATTTTTTAAGTTGCGGTTTCAGAAGAACGTATTATTTCATATATTATTATATTTATAACTTTGCGAATAGTTTACCATAACAGCTATATTTCTGAATATTTTAAATAACATTATTTTTATATAGCAATCTGAATATAAGAAATATTAAATTCAAGATATTTAGAGTCAGATATTTTTTATCATGACAAAAATAAAATCACATTTAATACATATTATCGAATATTAATATGTGCTTATGAAAACCTTATATTTTCTCGAATGTTATCATTTTTAGCAGTACAACAAAACTATTCGAAATACATATGTAGCACTTACGTATTTCAGTAATATTGAGGAATATTTATATGTATCCAACCAGAATATCTTTTTTCTTTAAACTTTTTTTTTTGACCGGAAATGATGTGCTATGACCGGAAATGATGTACTTGGCATTGAATTAAAATTACTATTGAAGCTTTTAAATGGTATTTTAATTAAAAGGAAAACTTATCTTGCATGGTTTAATGGAGAACTATTTGGAGACTTTGTTTCAATAACATATTATCTGAATCAAATCTTCATTCAAATCTTAAAAATATTAAAAAAAATTTAACTTATGAAAGCCATTATCATTTTTACATTTTTATTCAATAATAGTTTTAAATACAAAATGATAATTGCTGTGATATATAGTCAATTTAAAATTATTACAACTTAGAAGTGAATTATCATTCTTAAATATATAAAAAATTAACATAAAGTTATGCCAAAGTTTATAAAGATTTTCAAACATATATAAAACAAAACTTATTATTAATATCAAATATATAATAATAATAACAAGTCACACTTAAACTTATTAAACTCTTAAATAAGCGTAGTGTTTTCCAAAAAGTAAACAAAACAAGAACACCTCAAACTCTATATGAATAACAAATAATAAAATGAAAATTATATATATATATATATATATATATATATATATATATATATATATATATATATATATATATATATATATATATATATATATATATATATATATATACACATTTATATACATTAATAAATATAAAGAAAACATTTCATATGTATCAAACTTTGTAAATATCGAAAGAAATATTTTCAGTTCACTTACCTGTTATTTTTGATGCTTTAAGTCTTAATAAATACAGTTTTATAAGTTTTGTATTACAAATTTTTCGATATGCTTTTTGTATATCTTATGATGCAGAAAGTTTCAATTTACTCTATTTATAATATGTGGTATTAAAGTATTCAAAGTTTACCCCGAGCAATGATAAAAATCTATTTTTAAGAACGAAAATTCTCTTTAAACGGATGAAAATGTTTTCCTTGCTTTTTATAAAGGTAAATATACGCTCCGTTATCAAAATTGAATACGTTTTGTTAGCATTGAAAACATAAATTATTTGTTTTGTTTAATGTTTGCGTAAAAATTTGGTAACCATTCAATTGTGAATCATTCGTTTTGTTACTATTTTTTCTTGACTTATTACTTTTTATATTTTGATATTGGCTAACATGATTTATTATTTTGTTTTTCAAATGCTAACATGTTTTTTCATCATCTTAGAAACACTTAAAAATATTCGTACTTACTTTAAAAACAACTTTTTATATACACATTAATAATGTTTACAAGTTACATAACAAAGTAGTTTCGATAATATTATGCAACATCCATTTTGATTTGAATTCTATAGTGAAGTCTGAATCTGATTTCAAAACAGTTTTTTCAGATAAAAATATAGCAGATGAAAAAAAGTGAAATTGCAGTCTTATTGCAAGGGATAGAATGAGAATATTGAATTTGCTCGGTTTTTCGATCAAATAAATATTAATGTGTTTCAAAAAAAAATGAAAGTAATACAAAGAATAACAGATGATCATTAAAATTAATGAAAAGGTATTTTTATTTTATACAAATAAAATAAGAGTTTTGATGTCATATCTTTCATGAATTGATATAATATTTTTAAAGAAATTATCTTAAATGACATAAATAAAAAACATGCCTGTAAGTGTATAGTTAAAATATTTTAACGAGTCCTCAGAGCTTTTATTTATTAAATAATAAAATGAAGAAAAATAAAAAATAACAAAGAAAATTAAAGGAAAAGTTACTAAAATACTTTTTTTATTATTTTATGTAACATTAAAACAAAAAACTCCAGTAAAAATATATTTTACCTTTTGTCTCCTTATTCACAAAAGCAAATTGCAAATATATTGCAAACTTCAATTAGAGAATAACACATTATTTATTTGAAATTTACGTTGTTTTAAAACATTTTTGTCTCTCTTCATTCAAAAAATGCATAAATAATTCATAAATAGCATTTTATTTATTCAAACAATTTATTTTCTCATATCAGGAAAAGTTACTTTCTCATATAAGGAGAGTATACAAAATGAATAAATTTTAAATAAATAATAAAAAAGTAGAAAAAAATAATGAAAGCCCCGTGTATTCTGAAATCTCAGAAAGTAATATATTTCACTTCATTATACATTATTTTATATATAATCAGTAAATAACCAAATGAATAACTAAGTTACGTATAAAAGCAATTTTATACGTAAACTCTATAATTAAGTATACATAAACTCTACATCTACATAACAGATAAACTGTATATTTTAAGAAAAATATTTCCATCTAAATACTGTAATGAAAACGAGTTAAATATTTTATTCAATGCCTCTTTCTACTGTGTCAAATAAGACATTCTCTAAAGCATTTTACCAGTAGTTACCACTTTTTTTGTTTGATATCTTGCTGGCACGTGTAACCTCATTTTACTGTACTATTTGTGCATGCATATATATATATATATATATATATATATATATATATATATATATATATATATATAATAGTATTTTAATATATATATATATATAATAGTATTTTAAATGAAGTAAATTTTCTGTAATAATTGTGTATGAAAAAAATAATTACACAGTTTAATTTCCAAAAATTCTGCAGTACTCAAAATATTCATTACTAAAGTGAAGCAATATATTTAATACATTTTATTTTAATTTTAAATAAGGAAATTTATTAATTTACAAAAATTGATTTATATTGTGTTTATACATTTTACACTATACTACCATATATAATTTATTTATTATAGAAGCTAAAGGATATATATTAAATGAATAAAATTTAGTATTTTCTAAAATATAAGTTGCATGCCGTTCTTTTCAATAAATTAGTTTATATTTTTTTTAAATATTTTTGGTGAAGAAACTTATTTACTTTCATTTACTTGTCAAAAATGCTCAAATGAAGTTCAAGTATATGTTCGGTTCAAAATAATTTACCTTTTACTGTTTGCAAGCACATATTATTGACTATAACTATTCTAATATTGAGCTTCGTCTTAATTTGAGACTCAAAAACAGTTGAAAAATTTTTTATGAGTAAAACTACAATAATCTCCTAATCTACATCAAACTGTTTTTTACATTAAAATTTGTGTGATTATCTAGTATATAAAATAAGATGAAAAGTTACTTATTTTATTTTATATATTGCATTAAGATCAGTTCTTTAATAAATCTAAGCAAGCATTTAATATATCAAATATTCTATTAATTATAATATATGTTGATGAACAAAAGTAAATTGTAAGATTTTATTTCCTTTGATTACTAGTATTTTATATTAAATAATAGTTTAAAATACAATATTTAAAAGATATGAAGTAAAAACATACACTGTACTTTAATTTCGTCCAATAACATGTTTTAAATAAAAATGAAATATAAAATTGCTAATAAAAGTATGCGTTCAATATTGGCTTTAAATATATAATATTCCCTAGTGGAAATAATTCTGAACCTAAAAGGCTATTTTTACATACTATTGAACCATCAATTGATTGACACTTTTTATAGACATGCCACTACTTCAACTTATATTCAGAAATATCCTGAATGATAAAAGAATTTTATCTAGTTTAGTTGCTGTATAACTATTGAGTACAGGTTTGCTATGCAATAAAAATGCAAAAATATTTATTGTAATTATTCTTCTTATTTATCAAATAATAAGTTTTCACTGAAATTGTCATTTCTGATTACGCCAAAATATTTAATAAAATTTACTTTTGCATTCTGAAATGGAAAAAAAAAAGTCGGCAAGAAATTCTTTTTTCACAACAAATAAAATAATAATTTTGATTAAAAATGAAAAAGAATATCTAAGAATGCCGCATATGCTTATAACTGTTTTAATCATTTAGCAGTGAAAAGTATGCAATAAAATTTAAAATTACAAAACTCAGAAAAAATGCTTAGCTCGGTTTGGAATATATCATCATTCTTAAAATGTCTTTATATCAAGCGTATCATTTACACTTTTCCAAGAAACGTAATTAACTCAGTAACGGGCTTTATTTAAAAATTATGAAATAAGTCTGTAGAAATATGGCATTAGAAAAAATGTCATGTAATTAGGGGAGAAATCTTTCCATTTCAGAAAGATTGCAAAAGTATTTCTCATAATAATAATAGCAATTCAAATAAGTGGCATTCCGGTTTTTCCACTTCATGCAAATTCCTGCATGCCATTAAATTCAAATATAAAGTACTCAAGTATTTATGAAGAAAGTAAGATTTAACTTAACGCTGAATTTTAATAAAACTCTAAGAGTTATTTAGAAAAGAATTTCGAGCACTTTAATCATTTCGTCACACAATTTAAATAATGATTCTTTTGACGAATTTATTACCAACTAATTAAAGAATAAACATGCGGTGGAACCAGGAATAACACAACTCATACAAGCAAAACAAATTATCTTTAATTATGAAATAAATGTAATTATCGATAATGGATGTTATCCTGTGTTTACCTGATGCCGTTTCTTGGAAAAAGAGAAAAAAAGATTATGAAATTATCAGATGTGATTATTCCATTAATGACATTTGAACAATTGCTCATATTATCACTGTGTAAATAAATGTTATTTCTAAGGAAATAGGAGCAATGAAATCTTTTCTTGGTTAATTTGCTAATTTCCTGCTTCTGGTATTGCAAGTGGTTTTTTTTTCTTCCACTTTCTTTTGAGATATATAAACTGAAATATTTGATAATAAGCAAATACTACATATAGATAAAATTTCAAAAAGGGAATACAATTATAATCATCAGGTTTAAAGTATTATATATATACTCTGATTACAATTTATTACTGAAATTAGATTCAAATAAAACATTTTAATAATATGTAGCAAATGAATTAAAAATAAATCAAACATGTGGTTTGACAAAAAATGTATGTGTATTTCTCTGAGTATTTCATAATATCGTAACACATAATTCATAATGGGTTGGTCATGTGACACAACACTTGGAGAACACGTGAAATTTTGTCTTGTAACAATTCTGAGAAATTTTTATGATATATTTAAAACTTTAAAAAAATATAGGGTATTATGTATTATTTTTAAGTTTATCCAGCGTATTGGTAAGCTCTAATAAGGATTCTTTGTGTGTTTTCATTAACAAATAATTTGGTAATATTTTTTTTGTTCTTTATACTTTCTAGGATACATATAGATTGACCTTAACTTGCTAAATAAGAGTAGCCTCCTTTTAATTTTTTACTGACATCAAATAACAAGGTCAAATGAGGGCGTATTCTCAAAGAAAAATTAAATAACTAATTTACGTTTTTAGTGGCAATCAAAACAAAATTCTTCTGCTATGTAAAAATTTAATTCTTTTCTTTCGGATATAGAGCAATAACACTGCAAACCAAGTAACTATGTGGATAGGAGTTTTCAAAACTCAAAAAAAAATTCTAAATACAATAAATAAAGTGCTTAGATAAAAGCATTGAAACACTTTTAAGTAAAATTTATTAAAGTTTCAATTTAAAACTATGTAATCTAGATTGTGTTTCATCTATATAATTATTAACAATAAATAAAACGTTTGTTTTAACTATTAACAATAAAACTATATAATCTAGTGTTAAAATTTAAGTAACATAACTGGTATCTCATGACAGCGTATATAAATCTTTTAAAATATTTCTTTAATATAATGCGACATAACTTAATGTCACTATAAATTTCTTGATCTCAACAAATTAATTAGTAAAGATGCTTAATTAAAGAAACATTAAGGGTAAATTGAAATGGTTATTATATAAAAAAAATATGATTATTTGTTAAGATTCATCTAATCTATCAAATGAGCTTTGAGGTATGCAAAACTTGGAGAGATTGATTCTTAAATTATAATAGAGTGCTGCTTCCAAAAGTAACGTGATAAATGGGATAAACATTTCAAATTATTCATCATTTTTCAGAAAAATCTGCTCATTTATCAAACGAAACGTCATGAGTCATTCTGCATCTGATGTTAAGAAAACAACCAATGAAAATTTTCTATTTATCAAATTTTGTTCTATTCGTCTGTATGGTACAAGAAAAAGTAAAATAAACAAAATTATAAAATGCCTCCATCAAAAAAATGATACGCAAGATTATTTTAATTATATTTTTTAAATTCATAATCATATTTCATCTGAATATAAAAGGTATGGAAACTGCATGAAAATAGAATATATAACTATTAGTAATTATTTACCTGAACTCATAAAATATTTTAATGATTTATAAAAAAATTTAAATATTTTCATACGAAATATTTTTTTCAAAAAATTTAAAATAGATTTGTGTTTAAAATAATGATTCATTCATATGGCAGTTTAAAGAATAAAATTCTTTGATCACATTTCGCACTTGATTTTGATATCTCTTTTGGGAAATTCTAACAGTCAGAGTAATAACTCACACTTTGTGAAATTACAATTACCATGAAATGTGATTTTTATCCACTTCTGATTAGATGCAATCAAATTTTTAAGCATTCACTTTTATATTAATTTGACTTTAGCTCAAAAAATAATTTTTAGTAAGATAAGTCTTTGTTGCCGATTTATAGACAGGGAATTAGCAAATTCCCATCATGAAGTGATTTAGAACATCTTCGGTGTATTGCCTAATCGAAAAGTTACTAATAGATAGTGGATAGACTTCTCGTGATTCAATAGTAGTACTACATTCTTCGAAATGGAAAATCCTAAGTTCGATTCCAGTCACTATTAAACAATAAACTATTTTCATTCTTAATCTTTATAAATATCTAATGAATGTGTGTGTGTGTGTGTGTGTGTGTGTGTGTGTGTGTGTGTGTGTGTGTGTGTGTGTGTGTGTGTGTGTGTGTGTGTGTGTGTGTGTGTGTGTGTGTGTGTGTGTGTGTGTGTGTGTGTGTGTGTGTGTGTGTGTGTTTGTTATTGGTCAGTAATGACTAATGGAGCCGTGGACTTTTTCTGCATCCAAAGAAGATAGTATTATTATTGTGTTTATTATTAGAAAGCTTTGGAAAAATGTATAAACTAATTTAAAATAATTTTAAATTTGACAACACTTTATCTTTTTCAATAAATTTAGGATATAATTCTAAAATGTAGGATTTTCTTTCGTAACCTAAGCAATAATTGGTTTTCTATTTAAAATTAAAGCATTTATCACGCTCTCGATAACGAGATCTCGAAATTTATTTAACAGATAGTTATAAAAAAGCAAATACATATTTAGAAAAATGTAATTGCATTCACAGAAATGCAATTTTATTAAATAAAATTTGCTGAAGTTTATATTGGTTTCTTTTCATTTTTTAATATAAATTTTTATTACTCCAATTTCAAAAAATGTTATTTTAAATGGACTTAAACTTGTCTTATGAAAAATTTCGTTTTGTTATAATCTATAATAAAAGCAAAAAAATATTATTAAATATTATAAATAATTCTAAATATAATTTTAAGATCATTATATTACAAATAAAATATATATCTAAAAATGATTTAGTGTGATTCATAAAAAAATTTAAAAAATGCATGATTTATTTATTAAACAGTGTGATTTACAAGTAATTTTGCAATCAGGTTTTTAAAAAATAGAAGTTTTATTGTTTACTTAAATGATAAAAGAATTTCTCGATTTCTTCCAAAATGGGATAAATAGAATTTTTTCATATTATTTAATTTTTAACTTATCATTACTTATATTTGTTTTTACTTTTTGTTTTACCATCTGAAATCTTTCCCAAAATTTAAAAAAAGATTTTTAATAAAGTTGATTTCTATATTATTTATTACTTTTAAGCAATATAATTTCACTATGTAAATTTAAAACCCCGGTAGTTTTTTAAGAACCAAATTACTTAATTTACATTCGGTGCTGTATTTATGTACAAATGTAACGAATAATGCTAATTAGGTAAATTATAGAAATCGCATTAACTTAAATTCTACTTTAGTGTGATGTATCTTAAGTTAACGGTAGATATTAATGTACAAAATTCTAACAAAATGAATAATACAAATGTAAAATTTCGAGAAAGTCAGGCAGGGTATTTTGATAAGATGTTAAGAATTTATTAAAACTTAAACTAAAATAAGTTACCAATCCAATAGTATTTTCATCATGATAAGTACAACATTAAATTAAAATTAATATCGACGACGCTTCAAAGTGCCATGAAAAAAAATTTTAATAACGTTATTTCCAAAAAGATCTGAAATTTTCTAAGCTCTAAATTTCTTAATATCATAAAAGGATATAAAAATAAGATTTAAGGTGAATAATTTTAAAAAAGAAAAGGGATCTTTGTAATTGATTACATAATGAAGAGAGCGAAAAAAAAAACTACTCGCGTTCTTAAAATGCGAAAAATCAGCAACCAAAATTTGTTCACTTCATTAAAATAGAAACTTTGGGATCAATAACATTGCTTAAAGTATAAAAAAAATATTTTTAAAATAAATAGATGCACAGTCGGCTTATAAGGCACGCTGGCAGGTAATTTATAGATAGCTTAAAAAAGTGTTTTTCCCTACAGTGTTTGGAATAAGTTTCATTAAAAGATCATATTTTTCAAAAATAAAAAATGTTCAACAATTTGAAAGAATTTTCTGTTTCACAATGTTTCTTTTTCTCATTAAAATTAATTGTTTCATTTTATTTTTACATAGCGTTCAACAATTAGGAAGTTATATTGTAGTTGGGAGATTCTGAGTCAGGCTTGATGTAGTAATGAGATTCATAAGATTTCGTTGTATTCTTTCTTCATATGAATGTGAAACCTTAGTAAAATAATTTATGATTAAGTAAATTAAGTAACTTTATTAAATTATTTTCGTGCGCTCTTGTAAAATTATTCTCTATTTTTATTTGTTACCTCATTACATATACATCAGCTTTGAAAACATTTTTTACTAAAAAATATTTGAATATCATCTTATCACCACAAGAAAAGTAATTATTTCTGGAGACATTTTTCAAACCCCTAAGAAATTCCAATCTATTCACGCCAAAATGTTTATCCAGTTAATTATGTGTTAATTGAATTAGAAATTAATATAAGTTTAGATATAGATAATTTTACATTTGTATTAAATTAGTAAGCACTTCTTCATTAATTACTTTTATATATATTTTATTATATTTTTTGTTAAATTTTTATTAATTTCGTTATACTGAAATTATAAAAAGAAATGTATTTTATGTATGTATATATATATATATATGTATATATATATATATATATATATATATATATATATATATATATATATATATATATATATATATATATATATATATATATATGCATATTTATCTTACTAATTTCATTTTGCAATTAACTTTTCCTTTGGAAAAGTTAACCTAAAAGATGAATATAAGCAATAAGATTTTTTAGCATTTCATTTTGAAATTAGATTGATATATGTGACATCAGGCACTTTTGTTGAAACGTCTGTTTGAAAAATATTCTGAACTTAATTTAATCTTACATTTCATGCAAATGACCTTTATTTAAAATCACTTGACTCTGAAATCTTCACTGGTATTTTGTAGTAAGTAAATCATTATAGTTTCATCGAAAGTAAATCCATTAAAACCGTTGAAATATCAAAAAACATTTTAATTAAAAAATTATTGTTTGAAGATAGTGCCTGTCATTTTTTACTTTATTGAAAAAGAAAAGACAAAGTAGAGCATCAAAAATCTTTTTACGTTTCATATATACATCAAATATTATAACCACAAAATATTATTTAATACTTAATATAAAATCTTTCTCTGATATTATTCATACATGCTTAGTTTATTAAAATTATTAGTTCATCAAATCAATGTAAATAGAGGGCATTATTTATTATGTATTTCCTATGGCTGTCAAATAAAAGTTAGTTAATAAAATGACACTCCTAAAATAATCATTTTCATTATTTTATTTGAAGCCATGACAAAACCTGAAATAGGAAAAAAAAAAAGGATTCAAAACTTTCTAGGCCGTTATTAATTCCTGAAACAATTCTCAGTTAAATTGAATTTTTTCAGCGATATGTCATTGTTGTTAAGACAAAATGTCACCAAAAACGAAAAATAGATTTATGACAAATAACCTAAATAATTCAAAAGAAACTGTTAAATTGTTTCGCCAGTTTCTCGCGGATGTTTCTAGAAATTTACGATATCAAATCACATATTTTCCTCCGTGCTATTTTCAAGGATATTTTATGGTGATTACTATCGATTTTCTCAAGAAGCAGTGAATGTCACTTAAAATATAGCGAAGATGAGATTTTCTTTCCAAAAAACATGAAATATACACGTGGAGAAGACAAGAAATAAAAGAAATGCGAAAAGAAATTTCCCCAGTTATTGTAAAATTTAAATTGCTTCGCTGATTTATGATCAATTTGCAAGTTACGGCTTCATTTCTCTTAGTGTGCTTTTATATTCGAAATGCTGGAATATTTCTGATTGTTAGACACGTGACACTGTGATTCATTGTGGGTATTGTGGTTATTCTTAATTCATCTTGTGTTTGAGGGCTTTTTACCACCAAATATAAAAGAACGGCAAAGAGAGATTAGAACTTGTATCAATGTAACATTCTAATGAATTTTGTAGAGAATGCTTTTTAATCAAGCAACTGGCGAGATTTTGAAAAATTCTAAGACGACTGCTTAATCATGGAAGAAAGAAAATATTTTTGTGCTATAAATAATCAGTTGAAGATTGGTACAATTTCTAGAGTTTCATTCCATACAAAATTATCTGGAAAAGTTAGAAAGACAAAATATCTTTTTATGTCTTTTTTTATAATTCGTATAATTGCGCAAAATGAAACAGGAAAAGCTTTTAAGAAAGGAAAGTTTTTGGAAAGCATATTGTATTAATTTGTAAATAATGCATATTCCATATTTGCTTCAATTTTGATTTCTTTCCAGCTTTCAAATTTGTTTCGTACATCATTCTTAACTCATAATTTTTTCAATCGATAAAAAACATTATACAATGTTAAATTAAACAAGACAATTTTGTAGTAGTGAAACATTACCTTTCTTAACGTAAATAATTATTATTTAAGCTTCATATCATTTTAATTGTTTTATAGGAGGATTGTATTTTCTTTTATTACTGAATTCAATATTGTGTCATAGATTGTTATTATTTTAATAGCAACAATCAATGTAATTTTAATCTATTGATGTCACTATTTTAAAACCAGGCATTCAAACAAAACATTTGCATAATGATCGTGCATTATTATATTTCAAAACAGAATCATATATTAAAAAATTACCATTTTCGAGCTAAGAAACACTCAATGTATCATCAAAAGTAACGTTAAGTAATAACAATCAAAACGTTTAGGTATTAATTTATAATTAAATGTAGGTTTTTCACATGAAATAGTTTTAAAAAAATATCAGATATATTCATATCTCTTTCTCTTACATTTTTCTTTTATGTACATTTTCAGAAATAATTTACTTATTTTTTTCCATTTCCTTATATTCTGTAAGAATAGCATGACTCAGTAACTTCCACTTCAGTTTCTCTGTTATGCACATTATGTTTTTTATATTAATATCAAAAACATTTCTCCTTTACTCTTATAGTTGTATAAAATTAACGATAATATACAATCAATTTTAATCCTATTTTCATTATTTCCTTACATTTTTCATTTTTTCCTTAATATATAATAGTTATGAACATAATTTATTTTTTTTAACATACTTACTTTTATTACCTATACACTTGTATTTTAACCAATTCTTTCACATGTCAGATAATATTTTATGTATAAATTCTAGTATAATTGGAAAAAAAGTGTTCAGTGTCTCTCCAATAACAATCATCATATTCCTTTTTTAATTAATTTTATCAATCAAAAATATATGTGCTTTGTAGAGGAAGAAAAATCAAGTTTTTGACAAAAATTTTAATTTGTTTTAAATGCATAAAAAATTAAAGACATCAATCCTCATTATCTTTAGCAAACTGTCAATCATGGGGCATATATTTTATTTCAAATTTAATGGAAATCAAATGATTAAGCAATGCAGAATATGCCTAAATGCTTAATTATTCCATCTAGAAATTCCACCTATGAAATAAAGAAAAATGTTTTGTTGTAATAAAAGCAATTGCCATAAATTTTCCCCGCTAAAATTAAAAGTTAATTTGAATTTATTGGTTTAGCAAAATATATTGTGTATGCGAAGCAGAGAAATTTTGTCACTATGAAATCTATTTAAAATTTTTTATAATATATAATTTATGAAATCATTCAATTAATATACATATATCAGGTAATGTAAGAAACTTTGGGTTCTATATAAAATGATTTGGCATTTTTTGCTAAAGTGTGAAATATGCGAATTATTATTTACTTTTTGTAGGCATTGTTTACCATATCTAGACACTTAAGAGTGTCAAATGTTATTTATTTAGAATACTGGAAAAGGACATGATAAGATTATTATTTAAAAGCTGCTCATTTTTTCAAATACTGATATGATATTATGAATGTTTATTTATTTTATTGAAAAAAACGAAATGACATGAATCTAGTAGTTGAAACAAGAAAAGAAAAACAAGTTATTTTAAATTCTACTTTATTCTACTGCTATGAAAAATAAAATTGTGTCATAGAAAAGGCATTTTCTATTTTCCCAATTTTTTTATTAGCATTTCATTCATACAATGTCTAGAAAATATATGAAATATTAAACGTTTCATGTAGTACCAGCAAATTTTGGTATTATATAAAATGGATGAGTGTTCTACAGAATAGTAAATTTCAAACTTTGACGGTAACATATATATTTATATTACAAAGCTGAAAAAAAATCATAAACTTTATTTTTTGTTTTAAAACACTCAAAAACTGGTTAATTTTTATTCACACTAAGATAGTGCATTATTTATTTACAAGAGAAAAAAACATCTGTGAATAAAAAAGTATATTTGAAATCACTAATTTGAAAACTAGTAATAAAAACAAATTATTTAAAGAAATAGAATTCATTGTTTGGATAAAACGAAATTTGAACTGAAAATAAACATGATCAAAATACTTCATTAATAAAATTTGAATATTCTGTTAAACTTTTTAGTATAGAAACAATACTCTACAATACACAAAATAGCACAGAATTATAATACACTATTTAAAAAAATCATTAAAATTAATTGAAAACATTAATAAAATAAATTTTAGAATTTAGATATCATCACTGCAATTTTTATTTATTTTAATTAAATTTGCTCAGAACAATCTGTGATATATATTTTAATAATTAAAAATTATAGAATAATAAGTAACAATAGATTTACGTGTTTTAATCTTTTTCAGTATTCCCAAACTTTTTTTTTCAAAAGAGAATTTATTTTTAGAGCTAAAAATAAATCAGAAAAGTAAACTATAAATTAATTTTAGATAATTTATATGGAATATTTGAAATTCGTAGTGAAAATTGAAGTCAGCAAATAAATCTTTGCCATTACCAAACAAGTTCACTAATAAATGTGACGAAATTATTTTAAGAGAAATTAAGTTTGCTTGTCCTGTATTTAATTAAAGAGTTACTGGATCTACATTACACCTAATAATTAATTTAAGAGCTGTTTGATCAGTAACTAAACATCCAAGCTTTAACTGAGCACATTATTCTAGGGAAATAAATTTTAGTAATTTAAATTTGAAGTCAATATAGTTTTTTTATTCAATTTGGTTGCTTAAAATAATACAGTTCAATTTGATTCACAGTGATGCGCTAGCATAATGACAATTGCAATTGTTTTAGTTATTATATTGTGCATAAAATTTGATTTTCAGTGTTGCAAAAGTTCTTTACAGACGAGTATGAAAATGAGGTTGTAATATTCGAAATCTCTTTAAAGTAGAGTTAAATTCTAAATTTAAAAAATCTTTTTATAATTTTATGTTAACGAAATTTTAAATTTTTAAGCAAATAAAAGCAATCATAATTCAATCCGTTGAAAAAAAATACTTATATTTTAAAAAATATCAAGGCATTAACCCTTTCACTCTTTTGGAATGCCAACATTCCCTAATTATCAGGAATTAAATTCTACATCTCATTTTCAAACTTCAAACCTCTATTAAAATTACTCATAGAATACATATACCTTTAATTAAATGAGAATCATTTGCTCTTCGTGTATTAGATGAAAAATTTAAGAATTCCTAACTACGCACAGTTCATTTTGCAGTCATGAATGTATTATATGAAGCCTATTATAGCGCTTACAAAAGCAGGATTGGTAATATTAAGTGTGGAGAACTATATATACACGGTAATGTGTTATGTATGGCTAAAAAAAGCAACTAAAATCTAAACTTATCAGCAGGAAAACAAAAATGAGAATTTACAATACACTCATACTACCCGTGCTGCTATATGCAAGCGAAACCTGGACATTAAATGTCGATATACAGCGAACCCTGGAAACCTTTGAAAGGAAAGTATTAAGAACTGTCTATGGGCCTGTACAGATACATTGTTGCTGGCGAACCAGATATAATTTTGAATTGTATAGGCTGTATAATCAGCCCCAGATTACAGAGGTTATCAGAAGCAACAGGCTAAGATCGCTTGGCCATGTCTGGAGAAGACGGGGAAAAAACCCCACCTGTAATAGGTTGTTACGCTATTAAAGAAGAAGAAGAATATTATTTATGTAAACTTTTTAAAGCTTCTTATCATTTTCTCCAGAAAAACGCATTTTTCTAGCAGTGATATATTCAGAAGTATTTTGTATTTTCAGCCTCAGGAATTCAAATACTTCTTTTAGCTACTTAAATGTTTTGCTTTGAGACTGAGTAATGCAGATATTTTCTCCTTTCAACTTCCTTTATTTCCAAACCACGTTCACAATAATTTTCCATCACCTTCAACGTCAATATTTGACAATATGATATTCAAACAATATTTTAACAGTTGGTATGTTAGAATGAATATTTGAGCTGTCTCCATAACATTGCTGCAGTTTATTAAGTAAAGCAGTTGTATGAGAAAACATGAGGAGGCCTTTTATTTTGCTAAATATTATATCAATAAAATTGCTCTCTTTGATTTTCCTTTATAAATACATGATAAACTACAACTAATTTAGTGGATTTAAAATACTAAGAGATACTCCCGCGTCGAAATGAAATTTATTATTCTACAACTGCTACTTATACAATCTCATTTCACTTTAATGAAAATCTATAAATAATCATTTTTGAAAGTAAAGTTCATTTCAAAAATATTAAGACAAAAGTTTTGACAAAAAAATGAAATTTCAAACGCTTACAATTTTTCTCAACTCTCAATGGCTAATAATAAATTGGTAAAATTAAATTATTTTAGTAACTAAACAAACAATATCAAAAGCATTGTTTTCCACAGCCTGGCTACAAGGATTTTTCATTTTCAGAATTACAAGGGACTTTAATAAGATAGCCCTTTTATATAGTGGGGTACTTTGCGGGGGTGCTATTGTGACTCCAAAAATGGGTGGATCTTCGTAATTTACAAGCAGTGATCAAGCAGAAGACTTCCAGACTTGGCCTGTAATCACAATGGCATCTTTTTTACATGGGTGATATTGTGGTTAAGGCATATTTTACGTGTTCTAGCCACCAACAGTGAATATGACGGATTTTTGTTTAAGTCGGAATTTCTACAAGCAACCGAACTATCATGGCCTACAATACCAAATATTTATAACTTAGAAACGGAACGATATCTATGCTTAAAATATTTAATAAAATATCGCATTATACTGTGTGCAAATTTCAAATGATATTCCAATAGATGAAGGAGAAATAAATTAAATTCAAGAATGAACATTGGTACAACATGATTGATATTCAAACAAATTTTTAATATAGCTACCGAAAAATATATATGTACTGGTGGCCAAGTATAAACTTGCATTATATTGCAATAAATAGAATGGAAACATCTATTATTATTCTTTAAAAAACTGATGTTTGTTATATAATGTAATTTAAGATAAGACTTTAGTTTTTGTGTCTTTTATTTGTTTGTTGATGGAAAGAGCCTTCAAATAAATAACAAAACTGAAATTTAATGTTAAAAAGTGAAAACTCTCTAAAATACGAAAATTCTAGTTGGCTTTAAGTGTAACATATGGTTTACTTAAAATATGGCAATCATATTAAATCAGGAATTAATATTACAATCAGCATTTGAAGAACAAAAATTACTAAAGTAATTAGACAAGAGCCTCATGAATAGTATGAAAGCTCATTATGATACTTGCATAGCTGTAAAAGGTAAAAACAACTTTTGATGCTGTGAAAGGTTATCATCCTATTTTAATCAAAATTTTACTCATTTACATATCAGCCCACATTAAACTCGTAGTTTTAAAATAATTTTTTTTTATTTGAGATTTTTATTTAAATGCTTGCTAAGAATGAAATAGGCAATTTTTTTTATGATGTAGGTTACACATCGTTAGAATAGTATCATAATTATGGTGTGATGATAAATTTCTGAATGAATGAAATAAAATGGAAAAACTTTAAGTTGCCTTTGACGACTTAAACTAACCATAAATTGAATGTTTTGTCTTGTCTTTTTTCCTTTTGCTTTTTCTTCTGTTCTATTTTAAATATGATCAATTTTGAAAGCAATATTGCTAAACATTTAAAAATTTGAAAACTAATTATCTATTACAGCGGGTAATTTTCCTGATTTTTAAAACTCTTACAAACGGAAAAAATTATAATAAAGATGCTTTATTACTGGGGTAAAAAAATCATGAATAGATTTTTTCTCATCACCGACGACACGCAGACATTCGATGGTAAACTTCGCCTTGTTTGCTGTCCCTCGAAGAATGCCATTTGAAGGTAGGCAGCAAATACGTCGACATGTCGACGCCATCTCAGTACTATGTGACGTAGATGAAATGTTATCTGATGTCATGGATATTTTAAATCAATGAGAATTGTAATAAAGAAGACGACCTCAACTGGAACGAAAGAAACGACAACTTTATGGTTAAGAACTACAGATCTCTTACGGTTTGAGGAAAGGATTATTACTGGTGCCATTGGTGGGATACTTGATTTTGAAGACAGCAAGCTTCTTTGGTTCTCGAAAGATGCAGTAACAAACTCTTTCGAAAGTTGGAAGTAATACTAGATAATTTAAAGTCTTTATCCGCAAGACGTAACTGTGTTTTGAATATTTTTCCAAGAGCGTGATCGGTGTCCTCTCCAACGAATTGTATGGTAGAACAGCGACCTTACTGTGCTTCAAATGACAAATTCCCAACCATGCTTCTTTTCAGAAAATTTTATTTCTAACTATAAAATGAGTATTGCAGAGGATATGCATGCATAAGCGCATTCCAATGAGAAAAAACGCTAATTTCCTCCGATATGCAAAAATTCCTTTGCAGTGGGTTTGGAGGAAAAGCCACAGGACATTAAAAGATTCAAACTGGATTATGTGATAGGATAAATTACAGTGCATTTTATTTCACACTGATGGATTTTGTTGAATTAAGTGAGAATCCCACAAAACCCCATGTATATGTTTAGCTTACTCGCATTGTGCAAGGTTCTAGTGGTAGTATCATGATATGGGGTATATTTCGCTAGCATGGAAGTGATCCATTAGTGTAAGCAAACAACCCTGATATATTTAGACATACTGACACACTGACCCTCCAGTTGTAAATCCTTAGTGACATTAAATATTTTTGCTTATTTATTTTTGAAAATGAATGGTTTTGTGGAAAAATATTATAAATGTACACATATCAATGATGGTTTAGCAATTTGATGGTCATTAATCATATGATGTTAAGGATTTTACTCATATAGCTGGGAGTTGAATAATTAGCCTTCTAAATTTTATAAATAACACATGCGCTTGACTTTATTTACTTTACGATGTTTACTTAAATCTAAAATCAACCAAAAAGCTTAAAAAATATGTCATCTTTTATGAAACTTCTTACTATGGTTTTACAGAAAATCTGCAAGCGAAGATTAATTTTAATTTCATCCATTTATTGAAATTGAAAATTGTGGGAAGATTTCAATAATTAATATCAAACCCTAATATTGGAAGTTATAGAATTGCAATAAAATGACAATTCATTGATTTTCAAAATTGTAATAATATAACAATCTGTTTTAAATTTGAAACATAGCTTGAGATCACGTATGTAAATCTATCACATGAGTGAAATCTTTTGGTAGTTTTGGCAGTTTACAAATAACTTATCTTTTCAGAATTTAAAGAATTTTTTAATTAATTTTTTTTGAAAATGTTTATTAAGGAAATAATATATAATTTATTTTCAAATGAGTTTTCACAGAAGATTTTTATTATTTTATCAAAAGAAATCAACTTTTCATATATGATTTGATCTAAAGAAGACTTGTTATATTGTTTTGATATAGTTGTAAGACATCAAGCGCACAAAACCAATCTCAATTTCTTAATCTTCTACAATAAAGCTGCTGAATCCAGAAATAAACGAGACCATGGAAATGTTTCATTTTCGACTTAAGCCTTTCAACACATTATTTCCCGGAATCAGGGATGACTCTCGCACATCACTCGAAGTAAAAGAAAAGAAATAAGTATAAAAAACTATAAATATAGGGCAAATGCACAGCATTGATTGCTGGAACATTTATGGCACCATTTGGAGTTATTGTCCTTCCTATGATGGGATCATTGCAGAAAAATAATTTTTTTCCTTAAATTTGGAACATAAATACTGAAAAACACCTGAAAGCGAGAAGTCTGTCGACCGCAGTGGGAAATGTCTCGTGGGAGAAAGAATTTGAAGACATAAAATAAAACTTCCTGTAAAAATGGAAAAGAGGAGGATTCTTGAAGAGGTCGCAATGGAAAATGCCACCCGCAATCAACTTCTCACAGAAGTACTTGAATGAGGGACTATCTCCAAATTAAGGCCTTCTCAACGTTGTATTTTTTATTATTTGAAATACAAATTTATTAATTTCATTGTACTAAACGAAACCAATTTGGGAAATGGAATCAAATAATAATGACATATATATATATATATATATATATATATATATATATATATATATATATATATATATATATATATATATATATATATATATATATATATATATATATATATATATATATATATATATATATATATGTATATATATATATATATATATATATATATATATATATATATATATATATATATATATATATATATATATATATGTATATATATATATATATATATATATATATATATATATATATATATATATATATATATATATATATATATATATATATATATATATATATATATATATATATATATATATATATATATATATTGATAAGTAAGAATTATATCCTTATATCCTCCTATTTTAAATTTACTGTATAAATTTGATTTATATTTGCTAATTCTTTTATAACCGAAAAATGGAATAAATAATTTTTTTCAGGTTTGTTAATATTTTTTCTTTAAGTGAATTATGTTTGTTTTGTATTGATTGTAAGATACATATTTCACTCAAAAAAGGAAATATGGTTCCAATTTCTTTGAATTTCAATTACTTCTTGCAAATGCTATATATTTGTATATTACATTTATTCAGTTCTTCTAATGCTGATATATAAATTTCATATATATATATATATATATATATATATATATAACCAACAAAAAGTTGCAGAAACATTAATATATGAAGCAATATAATTTTTTTTGTGTTTTGAAGTTCTTTTTAGGATTTTTCTTCTTAGAAACTAATTTTACAATATACTCAAAATCTTAGAAAATAATATATGAGACGATATATCTTATGGACTTCTCTGTAATTTGAATATTTAGTTTTGTTAATGATAAGCTTATGCTGAAATATACAAGAACATCATATCTTATAAATGAAACTTTAAAATCATTTAAAATCCTTTAATAAGGTTTTAAAAATTACATTTCCAATCTTCATTAAATTTTTTCAAAAACTGCACATTTCAAATAGGCAATCGAGATATAAATTTTCGAAAAGATTGCGAATTATCTATCTGAAATATTAATTCATCCTTGTTCTCTGTTTATAAGCTTTTAACGTATTTTTTAAATCAGTTTTGAAAGATTGTATAAGCTAATTATTAGGATTAAAATGATTACACTTATGGTGCATAATGATAGCACCATAGATGCAATCACCACTTTGTGAAGTGTCTAATAAGACTGAATATCTTCAGCTATTATATTTAAAAATGTTGATATATTTCATTCCTTAACTAATCTGCTATTTGTTGAAGTAGATTATTTTTTATAATGTTGCTTCAAAGGATAAAAACATAGATGAATAATTTCATTTCATTTTTTTAATCTCGATTCAATTATGTCCTTTATATTTAATTCAGAATCTCTATGACAAACATTTCTCGTGATATTCGCCCATCATAAGTTTTCGGTTTTAATGATTTTTACTTTATACTGTAATTGCTTTTTAAATGGAAATACATCTACAAATATTTAAGAAAGCATTGATATAGTATTTTTATATTTAAATCTCAGTTAAAGAAAGTTCATTTTAAAATAAGAAGATAAATATTCAGTTGTATCTGAATCAACTACTGATTTATTTTTCTGCGTTATAAACAGACCTTCTTGACTTAGATATGACTACGGTGAACAACATTAAGATAGATTTACACCTGATAAAATGTTTATATATATATATATATATATATATATATATATATATATATATATATATATATATATATATATATATATATATATATATATATATATATATATATATATATACTTAGTATTCAGTTTGCAGTTATTATTCTCAAAAGAAATTGATAATTGATGATGTCAACTCATCTTATCAAAGTAACTAATTTTAGTATAGATAATTTAATCATATATTTTTTTATTATCTTCAATTAAAATTGCAGATTCTTATCTTTATATTTTTCACTTTGATTCCTAAATTGCCATTCAAACAAGTCAACTCAAAAAAATTACAAATTCTATCAAGTTTGATAGCTCTGAAGATTGTATTAATGAACAAAGTTTGGAAAATATAATTTCTAAAAAGATTTCAGAAATATTAATTGTCTATTTTATTTCTCTATAAATACTATTCTGTGAATGTAATTTAAAAAAATAATTTTATCTTTAACATCTGGTAACCAAAGACTGTTTTCCAAAAGCTAATTTCCGTGATATCCATTTTTAAAATTATGTCTTATATGAAATTACAAATTTGTGCTGTCGTGTTGCTTTCTTGAATGGAATAAAACTCCGGCTTTGGAATCTATTTTTAGAGAGGGAGTGAGAAACATTTGATATCATTTTTGAAACGGTCATATACTTTGAATTCCACTTGCAATACTATCCAACGAATTTGTTTTGACATGTGTCATGTTCACTTGTCACATCTATGCATAGGGGCTTCAATATATCTCGAGAACTTCAAGTTTCTGTTATATGCCGCGTGACAGCGAATTGAAAGTGTAAGAATGGATTTAGTATTTCCAAAAGAAAAAAAGTATCAGAAAAATATTGATAGAAAATATCTCACATAAAAATAATAATTTATTTTACAAAAATATTCCAAACTTCTTAAATATTCTATTTAAAACATTATGTGTCAACATTATAAAAAACTATTTACTATAACATTACTAAAACATTATAAAAAACTCATTATGTGTCAAGTAACAAACCAACAACACTTGATTTATTTGTTTGTACGTTTATAAATTCTTCTTAAAACCTAACTTATTACCTTGCGTTTCCCACATTTTAATAATTTTTAACATTATATCACGTTTTTGGTTATTTCCAAAATTCAGTATTTACTGTTATTTTATGTAATATAAAGAACCATATCAGATTTTTATACTTTAAAATTAGTCATCAAGTACTCAATATTTGAAGTATGAAACAGTAAATAAAAATAGCATTTATAAGGGTTTATTGTACATTCAATATTTTTTTGGAGTTTTTTCATTTACAGACTTTCTAATATTACACATTTTCCATCAAATTTAAAGTTGAATAATCAAACTTATATTACTTCTTATAAGTCGTTGATACAATGATTTTTAAACTATTGAAAGTCTAAACTTATCATTCATAAGTGAAAAATTCTACGTTATTGATTCCCACACTGACTTATGGTCATAGTAATTTCTACAAAATATAGATACATTAATTATTTATCTGCACACAATAAGATTTCGATTATTATTTTTTTTGAATGTTTATATATCTACCAGTAAAAAATTACACATGTACCATCATAAAAAATTGAGTGTGTATAAAAAAGTTATAATAAAGATGGTTTTGTAATAATTTTTGCCCTGTAGTTTTTATTTATTAGATTATTATTAAATTCATTTTCTATAAAATTTATTTTAAAAAATGTTTTTTTTTAGATTAGGATATTTTGTACAATCAGTCTTTTAAAAATAGACATATTTTACAAGCAAGAAGTCAATTTTCACTACTTTCAAAAACTAGATTCAATATCGCTTCAAGACTTTATTTCCGTAAAAGCTTTTTCCAAAAATAGCGTTATAAATTCCCATATTCTCGAAGAACTGAAGAATATTTTTTCATTTGCTTTTCCGACATCATAAACATTCATCTAGTTGAAGAGCATGTATATTTAGCTTTTTCCTATAGTAATCATAAATAACAGTACTTGTAATAGATTTTCAAAGAACATTACTATAGATTATTTTTGCTGTTTAAAAAATATGTAATTTATTGCATTATCTAGACATGGTAAAAAATGACACAAATCATAATGATCTTACTCGACTATTTTTCACTTGGGTAAATTTACTATTTTTAAAAGAAATGAAATATGAATATTTTACTTCAGTGTCCACTAAAGCCTAAATTCAAATATAAAAAAATCGCATTATCATTGACAATTTACTATATTATGTAATTCTATAAACTCAATAAATTACCAACACATAGCATACTTAACCAGTGGCAGTAAAATATCCATAATTCCGATACAAAACCTTTTGATTATACATATATATATATATATATATATATATATATATATATATATATATATATATATATATATATATATATATATATATATATATATATATATCCACTCCATCACTTTTACGTACTCATTTTCGCTCTTTGACTACCATTAAAAAGCTATATATTTTTCTTTTCTAGAAGAAATTTGTTGATTTTATCACGCACACATTTCATACGCTTAATAAAGTTGAAAAAAAAACTCTGTTTACTATTCTTGATTCTCATAACAGCTGTAAACTGTTTATAATTTCGGTATAATCTTCCAAGGATTGCATAGGAATGTAAAAGTGATAGTTAATAATAAATTATACGTTTGAAGAGAAATGTATAAATAATACCTAACGAAAATCATAAACAAAAATTTTTTTCTAGATGACAGTTCGCATGCAGGAACATTCCTAAATCTATGTTTCCATATTAACACTGCGATGGATCAACATCAAAAAATGGTACTAAATTATTTTCATGGGCTGACTAGTCTCCAAACAAGTTCTATTTCATATATTTACAAATATTTAATAGAATTCTCCATATTTTCACGTAGTTATAAGACAAAAAAGCATTGTAATATATAAGATGAGTTTTAATTTATTTAACAGTGACAATTATTTAGTACTTAATACTAATAAATTTTACAGATATAGAAAATGGTATGAAAACGTTCTCTGTACATAACTTATTACTAGTGTTTGTTAGTAAAAACATTAAAGTTAATTTTTCAATAATACATCTTTTTTAATTTCACATTTTAAATTTTCCATTTATTAAAATTTATAACTGGAAAAACTAGGAAAATAAAACCATGAAGTTTAGCATACTCAAGTTTTAAATTTAATATAATCAATTATTTAAAATTATTAAAATGGTAAATTCCACTAGTTATCATTTTTAATCATAAATAAGCATTGTGATATATCTTTTCAATTATTTAATTTAATTTTTTTAGCGTATTTATATTTTTAAGGGAAATAAAAGAAGTGAAATTAAGATTAAAGAATCTACAAAGCATTTAATTTACCTAATTTACTGTACTTTTATTCTTAATAATAAAGTTGAATTGATCTTTTTACTATTACTTATTTCTAATTACATTTTTAATTTCTTAAATGAATTTAAATTTATAAATTTAAAAAATCTGTATTTGAAAAAAACTGTGAAATTAAAAAAATCAAAGAATTTACATTTTAATTTATTTATTTACTTAATATTAATTAAATCCAGTGTTTAAAATTTATCAAATAGTATATGAGCAATTTTTACTTAAAACCTAATTTAATTAATTGGTTATTAGAAGTAATCTTGAGAGTGTTCATGAAAATTAAAGAATTTTATTTTTAATGAATATTTATAATTTGTTTAAAAATCATTAATTTTTAATCCATTTTTGAGAAGTTACACATCGTAAATTTAAAAATAGGTTATTTAAGGCAAAAAATGTGTAATTACTTTTATCTTTTAAAGATCTCTCTAATTATATAATAATAACCCGTTCTTTTAAGAGCAGTCAATTTCAGAAATGGTGTTTGTGCTCTAGTCAAAAAGCTGTTGTTAATAGCTCCATAAAATTTATCGAAGCTAATACTTATTTTATGAAATCCTTTGTAACTAAAAAATTTATGTGCTAATTTTATAGAAATCATCAGAAAATTTAAAAAATAATATTTAGAGTCATTTTTATTTCTGTTAGGCTCACAAGAAAAAGTAATGTCAATTTGCACAAATAGATAGAATGCTCTTAAAACTAAAATTACTTATTTACTAACTTAATAAGTTGTAAATTCATAAATATGTTTGATTTTAATGATAAAATATTAAAACAATATTCATTTAAGATAATGTGAATTCAATAACTGTATTACTTAAAAAATATTTTAAAGTTAAAAAATTAAATAATATGGAAATGTCTGAAAAATAAGAAAAAGAAATTGCTTAATATTATTTTACTTTCTTAATTTGGAAAAAATATGATTTTGGTTTTCCCAAATAAATAGTGAATTAAAAATAAACTAATGTTGTCTATCTAACGATTGCCAAAGATAATTTATTTATAGTTTTAATATTTTTTAAAATAATTTGCACTTAAATAATGAATAAATCACAGCACTGTTTGAAAATATTCATTAAATAATCATGAAAAGTTGTGAATTTAAAATACCAGAAATTATTTTGAGGGATATTCACACGAGTTACTTTTTGAAGAAAAATAAGAACAAAATAAACGACACAGTATTGATTTCATGGAAGAAACTTCCTTTTTATTTGCTCATTACTTCATTATAAGTGATTTAGAAAAAACACTCTTAAGTGTAATGACTTTTCCGAAGTTTATATTCAGCAATAGCGCAATATTCGTTCACTGAAAGCTCTTAATCCTCGTTAATTTATACTTAGATAAGGGCTGTCTCTCAAATTTTTAATGATTTAATAACACTTAATACTCCTACATTTTTTATGAGGGCTCTTAATTCCTTTTGAAACTTTGATAGAATTTTTGAACTGCATTTTAATCAACCAAAGTATCAAACTTAAGTTTTCCGACATAAAATAACAGAAATTGTTTTCGGAGCGTAAAGTGCTCCGAAAAAAGTAGCTTATTAAATTTAATTCGAATTTGTCCTCATTTTTGCTTCAGATCATTAATTCCCAGCTTTAGTATCTAGTGCTTATTAATGTTTTAATATATATCTACCTTTGAATTAATAACAATTCCCACTTTTCGCTTACATTTGATGACTTATCGTTCGAAAGGTAAACAATGACAGTTTTACTTTTGGTTTTAAATATTTCTCTGATGAATTTTTGCTACTTTGATAAGTTTTTAAAGAATGTTTTTAATGATGATGATATTCATGATGTTCTTGGTTAATATGCATTAATTCTTTTGTCCAGATCAGCAACTCCCTAAGAATCACTATTTGACAAAATCTTGTCAAACTTTCTCTCTATTTGAAAACATCAAACAATATCCCATTACTATTCTATTACTAACTAATAATATTAATTACTAATTATTACTAATAATTATAAATACATAGAATATCATTAAAACGACCTATTAGAGCGTGAAAAATTTTATTCTAAAGATTTTGCTACAGAATGAAAATTTTATTTCCTTTAAGTGCATACATATATATGTGTGTTTGTGTCCTCAAGAGAGAGAGAGAGCGAAGCATGGTCACATTTGTGTTTAAGTAGGAGAAGCGCACTTTCGTTTGATAAAATAGTTATTCTGTCTAATATTATGTAGAACAGTTTTGACTAATCAATTCTGAAATTTAATTTTAATGAAATTAATTTTCTAAGTTAGACCTCAAGTTAACGATAAGTAAGCCGTAAGTGAACAAAGCTCCAACCATAGACAGTAACTGTGACCGAGTGAAGTAGATGACACTGCAAGCTGACATCTGGATGCACTCTTTTCTCATTTCTAATTTTAAGATTCGCAAGGTCTGCTTATGAAGAATAGAGTACTTCACAGCTCTTTCGAACACTTTTCCTAGAGTTCCTTTAGCTTTCTTCGAGTTCAGATGAACTTCTGAAGCCGTTACAATGAGCAAAATAAGTGAAATTGATGAGACAGTAAATATAAAAGTATTTTGAATTCCGAAGTAAATAAATGACTGCTCACTCCTTATTAAGGTCCACCCTACTGTGGTAAACATATTCAAGAAGAATATAGCGGTGCACAGCAAAGCTGGAACAGATTGGGTGTCATTTATTTCTTCGAAAACATCCAGTAACTGAGAGTGTAAGAAAACAAGTTTCTGTACTGAATCATTGTTGATTTCAGCCAGCTTTAGATGCCTTGTATACTTAGCAAGAAGTATGCTGCAGTTGTAGTAAACGGAACATAATGCGATTGCTACCACAGCTGGAAAAGCACTATACATGTTAAACTTTAACACATTTGCCAAAAATATTAATGTAACAGAAATTATTTTATTTTCAAACATGAATTCGTATGCCCAGAATCTTTCATTCAGATTGCTTAATGAACACACCATGAAAGTTGAGAATAAACTGCAGATAAACAAGAAAACACCAAGTAAAAAATGAGAGGCATTCAAGAAGCAACTATTGTTGAGTTCTTTGGATTCAATATTTAAATTTAAAACGCGTAATTTCGCCAACATGACGCCAATTTCAAAAGAAGATTTATGCACGACATATCCAAGGGCTAATGTAAGTGCACTTGAACTGTATCTGCATATATTTATTTTGTAAAATTTGGAACTTGGATCTTTTCTTGCCATCTCAAGTAAAACAATTTGTAGGAAAGGAATTATTAAAATGATAAAAGTGATAAGCGGCTTCAATTTCCTGACGAAGAATTCAGATCGAACCTTGCTTTTCGCTTGATGAATGTCAAAACCCATCCAGGTGAGCAATGCCCAAGAAGATTCAATATCCAAAAACTTGCAAAACTTTGAATGGCAATATTGAAGTTTATTTTCACAATTTTTTTGCTTTCCTTTTTTAATTATGTCCATTCTTCTGTAACAAAAAATTGGTTTTTAGTTTTGAAAATATAAAATAACACAGTGAAAGAAGTATATCGATTTGCTGCACTACAATTGCTTATTGCATTCGAAAGCTATTTCTGATTTCAAAATAGATTCTGAGAACTTCCATTACCTAGTTGTGACTCCAACTTATAAGCAGTTGATTCGGAAAAAAAGGTATGGTTTATTCAGCTGCTCATTACATAGATTTCATTAATATAAGATATTTATAGATTCATTTTAAATTAACATGCACTGAGTTTTAAAGTGTCACTTTTAATGTTTAGTTTTCTATATTTTTGTGGAAATTACTCTAACCACAGCAAATATAATCAGGAGAAACATTAAGGTACCACTTGTCTTTCTTATCAGACTTTTATTCCGGTACTCGACTTCTTAAGAATACATATTACGCATTATAAGTTTTTCTGAAATCGATTAATTTTATTGCTTTTTTTCCAACATAAAATTAATTTTAATTCAAGTTGCAAATGCTCCACTGTTATAATGATATAAACATCCTCAGTATACATTTGGTTAATTTATTCAAACAATAATGAAGTAAGCATTTTATCTGATTAAAAACAGAACTTTATATTGATCGGACCTTCTATATTGTTAGTTGTTCTACAATTTGAAATGAATTACTTTCCTACATATTTTAGATGATTAAGAAAAATATTTGTAAGAAATAATAATAATCATAAACGCACGTGAATTTTCTTGTGGGAAAAATAAATCAGTATAATATACAACAATAGTGATATACAATAATGTATATTAAAATTTTGAAGATTTTTAATGCTGAGATTAATTTGTCCATTGAGTCAAATAAATGCATAGAATATATAAAAGATATTTACTCTTTTAAATTAGTTTTCTTTATCTCAATTTTTATTTATTAAAAAGGGTAAAATCTTTAATAATTTAAAAATCAATAGAATTATTTTCGAAAATAAGTATCTTCAGAGGCCAATGGGTCGTAAAAAAGTGAAGAAAGTTTTTAATTTTACAATAATTTTCTAAGACTACGTACTGAAGAAAACCCTTATGTTCCGTCATATATTTTACAATTTACTGTATGCTAATAATATTTTTTATAAAAATTTCCAACATAAAGAAAAAGAAAACAGTTTTCTATCTCTATAAATAGCACTCCAGTGGCTCAACAGCTTCATGCCTCTTCACGTTAATTTTAGAAAAATTAAGCAACATTTACCACTGGCCGTGATTAGGAGGGTGACCACATTCTCCCTCCTTAGGTTGCTGTGGTTTCTAGATTAGGAACGTGTCTTGATTCATACAGGATTTTCAATATCCTTCCATGGTGTAGTGCGATGTGGGTGTGGTTACGAAGGTGCACACTCATGGGTCACCATATCGGAGCTCAAAATTGTGAGGCGCTTGCTGATTGACTAAGTCGTTAGTGTCTAAGTATAGTTAGTGGCTCGTTACCACCACAATGTATGTTTCTATAAAAATTAAATTTTATTCTGTTTAACATCAATCTTTTGTCCAGTGGGAATTAAGAACGGCTGTGAGGATTGGAATGAAACTTGTATCTGAAAATTAATAGTTGGTTAATTTAAAACCTAGTTAATGATTCATTTAGAAATGAAATTTTGGTTAAAGCGTTTATAAATTAAATCATATATTACACAAAACTGAATTCTACAAAAAATTTATTATGTAGCAATGTAATTGATTTAAGCCTTGTACCATTTTGCTTCTGAGCAATTCCCGCTTCAAGAACGGAAACATCGGGTTTTTTAATGCTTTCTAAAATTCCAAACTATGCGTAACTGCTAAGAATAAGGAAAATATTTGAGAAACGTTTTATAAAAAATTAACTATTTTCACTGTTTATTTTCGTTTTTTAAAGAATTTTGCCTACTAAAGCGAAGCTGTTGAAACATTTTCTTGAATTTGCTGGATCGGAAATACATTGGAACCACCATGAAAAAAGTCCTGACATTAATATTATTTTCTAACTATATAAAAGAAATTTCCATGATTTTAGAATTTATTTAGTTTCTTTTTAACTGATATTTAAGAATATATATATATATATATATATATATATATATATATATATATATATATATATATATATATATATATATATATATATATATATATATATATATATATATATATATATATATATATATATATATATATATACGAGATCACTCTGAAATTTTTGAGCTACAGCTAGGTTTTTAAAGTTATACTTACAAAATTTTAGGTGTGTTCAAAGTAATCTCCTCCAGCATCAATGCACTTTTGTAGACGAATTTTCCACAGATTAAATGCCTCAAGCCATTCATTTCTTCGAATAGATGAAAAAAATGCATTTATAGCCACATCAATCTCTTCTTCTGAATGAAAACGACGTCCACGTAAGTTCTTTTTTAGATTAAAGAATAACCAAAAGTCGCTCATAGCTAGATCAGGTGTATACGGCGGATGTTCGATCACTTTAATTTGTTTTTGTTTAAGAAACTCAACTGTTCATCCGGCTGTATGTGAAGATGCATTGTCATGGTGAAGAATTAGTCCCCTACATTCAGTCCTTGTAGAATTTCTGGAAGACATTTAGTGGTATACCAGTTTGCTGTTACTGTCTTCTGTCCTTCCAATTTGATGGTTTTGACCAATCCCGTACTTCTGAAGAAAATGGCATACATCACTTTTTTCAGTGCGCGTTGTTTTTTCACCATTGTCGGCGTGGGATCATCTTCAAAGACCAATACTTTGCTTTCTTGATGTGTTGGAACGTCAAAAAACGGTATGTACGTTTCATCACCTGTTACAATTTTAGAAATGATGCTGTGGCCACCATCATTCAGCATATTAAGAGCTTCTTTACTGATTCTGACACTCTCCTCTTTTGATGCTCTGTTAGATTATGGGGAACCCAACGGCAAACTACTTTTTTCATATGTAATTCTTCATGAATGATTTTGTGTATGGCTGCGGGTCCAATGTTAAGTTCCTTCTGTATCATTTGATAGGTACAGCGATTATCCTCCATTAACATTTTTCGTATGGCAGACACATTATCCGGGATGACTGCCGACGACGACCTTCCTGTGTGTTCTTCATCCTGAAGAAAATTGCGACCTCTTCTCAATTCTCTAAGTCATCTGAATACAGTAGCACAAGCTGGAGATTCATCACCAAATGCTAATTGCAACCGATGAACGCATTCTTTTTGATTTAATCCTGCTTTGATATCGTAGAAAATCATAGCGCGAATGTTCTGGCGTCAACTCCATTTTCTCTTGTTTAAAATTTATTCCACGCTAAGCAAGTTGAAGTAAGTCATTAAAAAATCGTCTTCTGTGTTAAAATACTTTGTACTTTAAAATTAAACCGTTATTTTTATTTTGTAAATTCTCGTCTACGCGTATCTCAAAATTTTCAGAGTAACCCTCGTGTATATATATATATATATATATATATATATATATATATATATATATATATATATATATAAGAAACAGTATCTTCAGTTATTTTGCTTTTAATTGCTATAGCTTTTAACAAACTTTGAGAGTTAATGTGCTTGAAATTATAGCTCATTTTAATAATAATGAAAACAGTTAGGCCATATTTAAATAACAAGATTAATAATCTTCAGTAATTGCATCGGAAAGTAATCATATGAATTTATATTAATGAATTCTGTTCTACATAAAAGGTGATTTTGAATGATTGGTAGACTAATGATTTAAGATAACTTTATGTATATTATTCCCAAGTGTGTGTGTGTGTTTTCTTACAAGACTTTAATTTTTCTGATCAAAGGGTAAAAAGGAGGAGAGAGGTTTAGTGTTTATTCATTCTATGATGACAGTATTCCAGACTTCATTCTAGAAAGTGATTATTTATAATTTGGAAACAAGATTCAGGATTTTGGTCACCAGTTTTGACTGAAGGTATCATTTCGCTTGGAAGATATAAAAACTACTATCCATTTTTTGCTCAAAGTCAACGTTGATGAATGCAACAGATCTTTGGCTGATGAGGAATAGAAGAATATAAAAAACAGCAGGCAACTGAGAAAGGAGTTTGATTTCTGCTCCTGTTATGACCTGTTTTTAAAATGATCACCATTTGCAATTTTTGCTTCAGGAATTGGATACAAAACTTTCGAAACAAAGATGAAACTTGTATTTTCACACAAGCATTTTATAATGTATCATGAAAAAAATGAACCCTTGTAAATTTTGCTGATTCCTCAGATGTGGCGACGGGAATAAATCTCGAAGAAACCCAGTCTTCCGTATCTCAGCATTTCTTTTGCTTTGAAAATATATTCATTCTTTATTTAAAAAAAAAACATGTATACGGTATTGATTCGATTCTGATGAAATAAAGGAATTGCATATCTTACCTACATTTTTTAGCTTTCCTTCAACCTTTGGGAACTGAAGTGTTTTTCAACTTATTTACTCTTTCCAAATGTCAAAAACCGAATAAATCAAATTTAAATAAAATTTAGTAATTTATTAAAGTGTATGAAAATATATGAAATTCCATGTTTTTGGTTGGCAGGTTATTACAAGTGTTGTTAAACTTTCGATTTTTTTAAGGTATATACATGCAAATTTCATTTAATTATATTAATGGATTTAAATTAAATTAATGGAGTATGGACTACATAATATGTTACACATTTGTTCTAGTTTTACTGCTGTTTACAGAATTAGCAACTTCTTACAATCACAATTATCGAGAAAATTCATGAGAATCGATCGAGTAGTCCCTGAATATATTGAATATCCTTTTATCTATTTCCATTTCATTCTAATTTATATTATAGCTAAAAACTTGATAATAACGTTATTAGTTCGTTTAAGTTATAAAAACACGTGCTATAGAGATTTTATATGTTTATATGTTAGCAATACTTTTTTTTATTATTACAAATTAAGTAATTTTTTCCGTGCCATCTTTTTAATATAAAATGAATAATTTGCTGAATTCCATAAAAAGCCTTTAATTAAATAAAAAGCATTTAATAATTTAAATAAAATTTTTTTCTGGACTTGAATTATTCATTTTTAAAAAGCATTTTATTCTTATGAATTAATTCATAAATTTATAAATGCAATCAATTTTCTAAAACCTCAGACTATATTTTGATGATATTTACGTTGAATTAAGTCCACTGTCCTCTAAATTAGAATATGATACCTCACCCTAAAAGGCTAACATGACATGATCCATATATATATATATATATATATATATATATATATATATATATATATATATATATATATATATATATATATATATATATATATATATATATATATATATATATATATATATATATATATATATATATATATTGTACCGAGCTTCACAGGTTCGTGTCGATTGAGAGTTGAATAAAGCAACCACTTAATGAACACAAGACTTTTATTCGTAAGAACTTCACTAAATAAACGAAATTCCCGCTGTAACAGTCACAATTATACAGCTACAATTCGTCAGATATAATAAAAAAAAACAGCTTCCAATAACAGGTCTCAAATACCTCAGACAGAGAACAACTAGCAGTCACAACTATTCGTCTTCACTCACTGACTGTCTTCACAAAAACTCTCTTCCATGTCGGGCTGCGGTATTTATACCTGACTTGGCGGAGAAATCTACCAATTTCGCCAAGGTTCTGGAAGCTTCTAGGCTATCTCGAAAAATATTGGTCCTAGAGCTTAGGTGATGGATGTTTCCAGAAATATCGATTTCTCGCCAAGTCGCCAAGAATCTCGCCAACCGTCGCCAAGTCGCCAAGAATCTCGCCAACTGTCGCCAAGTCGCCAAATCATTAGGAAATCCGCTTTTAAACTACAACACGTCTAAATACCGCAATTTTTGCCCAAAATGTGAGAATTTCTGATCTGTCTGAGATATTTTACGACAAATATAATCATTATTTACAATTTGTAACATTGCCCCCCTCTCAAGGACTGCACGTCCCGGGCAGTACAATCCCTGATAGGAGGCCAAATTTAATATAAAAGAATTTACATTTCAAGAGGATACAGAGCACATTACATACACAAGCAACTAAAAATACAAGAAAATAGAAAAGATTAAAATTATCTATACTATTTACAAACAGACCATGGTCTACTGATTTTTACTCTACATTACGATAAGGAGCTAATCTATGATAATGTACTACCTTTGGTTTTGAAGCAGATGATTTTCTTATACGAACCACGACGTCGTTCAGTCTTTTTAGGACTGTGTAGGGACCTTCCCAGTTGGCTTGCAACTTTGGAGAAAGTCCTTTACGTCGAATCGGGTTCCACAACCAAACTTTGTCACCTTCTTGGAATTCATGTCCCGTCGCTCTTGTGTCATACCTTGTCTTCATTCTTTCGGTCGTCAGGTTGATTCGGTCTCGAGCGAAGTTATGGACATCTTCAAGACGTGCCTGAAGGTCTCGAAGGTATTCCTCTGGCGATGAAGATGTATCCGGTGGACGACCAAACTGAAGATCACAAGGGAGACGAAGTTCGCGACCAAAGAGCATCTGTGAAGGAGTATATCCGGTAGTCTCATGGACAGCACTGCGATATGCAAGCAGAAACAGCGGTAGCTTCAAATCCCAATCTTGCTGATTTCTGGAAACCATAAGGGAGAGGTTATTCAAGATGGTTCTGTTAAACCTCTCTACCATGCCGTCCGATTGTGGGTGTAGTGGCGTGGTCTGCGTCTTGTCTATTCCGAGAATTTGACACATTCCTTTAAACACAACAGAGGTGAAATTTGTTCCTTGATCAGAATGAATTTGTAAGGGAGTGCCGAATCTGGAAACCCATTGCTGCACTAGAACCTCAGCTACTGTAGTCGCCTCTTGATCGGGGATTGCAAACACTTCAGGCCACTTAGTAAAGTAGTCCATGACAACTAGTATGTATTTGTTGCCATTTGAAGATCGTGGTAAAGGACCCAAAATGTCCAATGCTATCCGCTCAAAAGGTGCTCCTACGTTGTACCGCTGCAACCTTCCTCGGCTACGTTTCTTTGGCCCCTTACGTGCCGCACAGTCATCACAAGGTTGACACCATTTCTCTACATCTTGTCTAGTTTTGCTCCAATAGAAGCGTTCTCGAACCTTTTGTAGAGTTTTCATTACTCCAAAGTGGCCTCCAGTTGAACTACTATGCAATTCTTTCAAAACATCTGAAATTCTTGATTTTGGAAGAACAAGCTGCCATTTGAAATTACGTCCATCATCGGACTCCCATTTCCTGTATAAGACACCATTTCTTATATGGAGTGAGTCCCAAAGAGCCCAATATTGCTTAGTAGCAGGACTGTAGGTGGAGATATCCTGACAACTTGGTCTCATACTAGAAGATTCTTTCAGTTCAAGAATTGGATTTATATCTGGGTCTTCTTTTTGGGCTTCCCTAAGTCCTTCATCACTCCATGGGTCTGGTTTTGATGGAGGTGAAACAGTAACTTGGAGTACCGAAGTATTTATCAGCTGATAGTTCTTCTCTACTCTAGAACAGTATCGGCAGCTTTCATTACACGGCTTCCTTGATAGTGCATCAGCATTTCCATGAAGAGTTCCTTTGCGATGACGTATTTCAAAGTCAAACTCCTGGAGTCGTTGAATCCATCTGGCTACCTGTCCTTCCGGATTTTTAAAATTTAAAAGCCAGGTTAAGGATGCGTGATCTGTCCGGAGCAAGAACTTTCTTCCATAGAGATAATGGTGGAAATGTTCTATGGCTTTAACGATTGCCAGCAATTCCTTCCTGGTTGTACAGTAATTCCGCTCTGGTTTCGATAGACATTTACTCCAATAAGCAATGACATATTCTTTATCATCAATTTCTTGCGACAAAACAGCTCCGATATTTTCGTTGCTGGCATCCGTATCTAAAATGAATAATTATTCGGGCTGGGGATATGCAAGAACGGGCGAAGATGTCAACGCCTCCTTCAGTTGTTTAAAAGCTTTCTCACATTCATCTGTCCATAGAAATCTCTGTTTAACTTCTGTCAACTTGTGAAGAGGTCTGGCAATACTTGAAAAACCCTTAACAAATTTCCTGTAATATGTGCATAGTCCAAGAAAACTTCTTAATTGGTGGACATCTTTTGGACGACTCCAGTCCTTAACTGCGGAGATCTTTTCAGGATCTGTTCTTACACCTTCAGCAGAGATAATGTGTCCCAGATAGCTTACTTCACGTCGGAATAAATTACATTTGCAAGGATTCAGCTTCAGGTTGGCTATTTTTAATTTTTCCAGCACCTTTCGGATGTTTCTTAAATGGTCTTCGAATGTGCGCCCTACAATAATGATATCGTCCAAATATACCAAACAGGCTTCGTAGGAAAGTCCTCGTAATACTGTCTCCATCAGGCGCTCAAACGTTGCAGGTGCATTGCAAAGCCCAAATGGCATAACCTTGAACTGCCAAAGTCCTTGTCCTGTGGTGAATGCAGTCTTTTCTCGATCCTCAGGATGTATCTCTACTTGCCAATAACCACTCTTGAGATCCAAAGTCGAAAACCATTGTTTTCCGGATAAAGCATCAAGTGTATCGTCAATCCTAGGAAGAGGGTAACTATCTTTTTTAGTGATGTTGTTTAACCGACGATAGTCAACGCAGAATCGGGTAGAACCATCTTTCTTCCGAACTAAAACAATAGGCGAAGCCCAAGGACTCTCTGATGGCTCAATAATGTCATTCTGCTGCATTTCCATCAGAAGATTATCCACCTCTTCCTGCTTAGCGAATGGCAATTTTCTCGGATGTTGTTTAATGGGTGGATGATTTCCTGTATTGATTCGGTGCTGCGTCAATTTGGTTCGCCCAACATCATCTGATTTCTTGGAAAAGAGATCTCCGAATTCTAATAATAAATTTCTTGCAGCATTCCTCTGTTTATCATCTAACTCTGCTCTCTGAAGGAGTTCATTAATTAGAGTGTCAGGAGGCTCAGATAGTGTGGCTTGACAATTTCGGTTAATACAGGTCACTGGAGTGCAAGTCGCTAGCACTTCTCCTTCTTTTATAAGTTTTACCTTATTACTTAGATTAGCAACTCTTACCGGGATTGCATTTCGTGAAAGGTCGACGAGTGAAGAAGCCACTAGTACTCCTTTAACGCTATTGTCGGAATCTGGATATTCAGTCAATCCATAATGAAAATTATTATCTTCTGAAAGAGCTCCGCAAACTATTGTCTCAGTTCTTGGTGGTAATGTTGTTTCACTCTTCGCAGTTATATGATGGACTGTTTTAATATCTGAATATTTCGTCTTAAAAATCGCTATGTCTTCAGAACATGAGTGTAGTTCATTATTTTTAAAATCTAACTTGAAATGGTTTTCTTTGAGAAAGTCCAATCCGAGAATAAATTCGTCATTTATATCAGCGACATATGCCATATGATGGTACACGGCATTACCAAATGCAATGTTTAGATTTATTTTTCCATGCACTTTAATCTTGTCACCTGTCACAGTTTGGAGGGTAATGCAGGGCGGCGTCCAGATGAGTTTGTCACCAAGTTTGCTAGCCAATTCTGTCCTAATGATAGTTACGTTGGCTCCAGTATCGATTATCATTCTGCAGGGAACTTCGTTGACATGTCCCATAACGAAAAGTCCGTTGTCGCCGCTACTTACGGAAGAAATATGAAACAATTTGAAATGGGGCTTCTGACGAAGATCATTTCCATCATCTTTTCGTTTTGGGCAGTCTCTCTGAACGTGTCCGACTGCACCGCAAGTCCAACACTGAATTTTCGTGTTTCTGCCACCTTTACTCATTTCTAAGCTACGGAATTTTCGCCGCAGATCTTCGATTTGCTTTCTGAGATCATAGTCCTTATCAGTAGTAGAGACGGCTCTGATTGAGTGCCGGTCTTTACGCGCGGCCTGCTGGGCAGCCTCTATCTTATGTGCGTAGACTAGGGCAGATCCAATATCTTTGACATCGGCGAGTCTAAGTGTTTTCTGTATCTCCGGATCCCTCACACTATCGATGAAGTGATGGAGATCCAGATCTTGACGTGTCTCAGCTGGGCAGTCCGAAAATGCTAGATTGGAAAGTCGCTGAATATCGGCAGCCAATTCTTGAAGACTTTCACCCGCTTTTTGATAGCGGGACTTTAACTGTAGTCTGCTATATTCTTTAGTGCACTTATCTCCAAACCGCAGCTCAAGCGCACTCGATAGGGCTTGGAAATCGTGCCTCTGCTCCTCCGGAAGCGTCTCGAGGATGTCAGCCGCGTCTCCTCTTAAAGAAGCCGCCAGGTGAAAAGCTTGGGCTCGTGGATTCCATCCATTAGCTTCCGCTACCATCATAAACTGGGTCTTGTATACTTGCCAGGATGATTTCCCATCAAATGTTGAGAGTTTAATATTGGCTAGGGAAGGCACAAATGTCACGTTGGGTTCCTCATGTTTGTTTGATATTTGCTTCTCCAAGCTTTCAATCTTCTTATTCATATTGTCTAATGCTTCTTCAACGTTTTCTTCTATCTCCAGAACTTTAGTTTCAACTGAAGTTACCTTATCTTCCATTGCATTCATCTTCTCCTGAATGATATTGGAGAATTCTTCTTTAACACTTACAATGTCCTTCTTAAGTTCCTCCTGTCCAGATTTTATCTCTTTCATCATCTCGGTTTTAATCTCTTCTTGTCCAGCTTTCATCTCTTCTTGTCTAGCTTTCATCTCTTCTTGTCTAGCTTTCATCTCGGTTTTCATATCTTCTTGTCCAGCTTTCATCTCTTCTTGTCCAGCTTTCATCTCGGCCATCTGCTCCGCTAATTTTTCGAGAAGACTTTTCATTAACAATTCGTCAGATATAATAAAAAAAAAACAGCTTCCAATAACAGGTCTCAAATACCTCAGACAGAGAACAACTAGCAGTCACAACTATTCGTCTTCACTCACTGACTGTCTTCACAAAAACTCTCTTCCATGTCGGGCTGCGGTATTTATACCTGACTTGGTGGAGAAATCTACCAATTTCGCCAAGGTTCTGGAAGCTTCTAGGCTATCTCGAAAAATATTGGTCCTAGAGCTTAGGTGATGGATGTTTCCAGAAGTATCGATTTCTCGCCAAGTCGCCAAGAATCTCGCCAACCGTCGCCAAGTCGCCAAGAATCTCGCCAACTGTCGCCAAGTCGCCAAATCATTAGGAAATCCGCTTTTAAACTACAACACGTCTAAATACCGCAATTTTTGCCCAAAATGTGAGAATTTCTGATCTGTCTGAGATATTTTACGACAAATATAATCATTATTTACAAATTTGTAACATTATATATATATATATATATATATATATATATATATATATATATATATATATATATATATATATATATATATATATATATATATATATATATATATATATATAACTACTAATTATGTATTTAAATTTTTGAGTCTTTTCAAAATCATCGCAAAAGCTTACTATGCAGAAGCATCTTATTTAAAAGATTATTATAAATAATATTTACTTTAGTTAGCTCTTAATTTAAACATTGTTAATAATTTTGGACCGGAAATGCCACATTTTAAGAAAATGCATATAATACCATCTATGAGTTAATAAATTAATAAAACCAAATTTTAATATAAGCATCTAAAATTCTCAGAATTATAATCATCAAATAATTGATAAATGCTATGAAAATTGAAATAAATACATAAAATTTGATTTCTAGATACTTTTATATTAATGCAGTAATATTCTTTATTTGTTTAGTTTACATCTTCTAAATAAACAACTTAATTAAATAATCATACAGACTATTAAAAGAACTTGTCAGTAATATTTAATGATTTTTTAGATAATAAGTTTAAAAATGGACTTGTATGTTTTATAACTGCGCACTTTATTTTGAAATATTTATTTAATAATTAACTGTTTCAGAATGACTGTGAGTCAGAAGTAGACGGACCTTTTTTCAAATATTCGGGTTAACTTGTGAACTATTTAACCAAATAATGTATTTTTGTTATGTTAATAAAAGTTCTCATTTTTTCCGCGAAACAGTTGGCAAATAATTGATTGAATTTTAGTAGTACATAATTTTATAAGAAACTTTATTTAGTCATGTGGTAACTTTCATTCTGAACTCATTTAAGAAAATATTACGATTTAATACGAAGTAATAATGATTCCTTCCTATTTTAAATACTTATGTAAAAACTAATATTTTACTGAAGTTAAATTTGATGAACTAATATTAAAAAATGGACGTTTTTTATTAAAGGTAATAGTTTTGCATTTTTTAATGCTAGAATTTCTTATTTAAATAATATTATTAATTATCTTCTTTGTATAATATTTTGCACACATTAGAATTTTTTCTTTTGAAACTTTTTCAAACATTACAAAAATATATAAAGTTATAATATTAATCTAATCTATTGTTACATGTATTTACAGATTGATAATGATAAATAATCTGTAATTTTAGTTGTACTCTAAATAGTTATATGAATTTATGTATTTAATAGTAACTTAAAATATTATTTTCCATTGTTTACCTAACACAGAAAAATTTCTATATGCAATTGCTGATATAAAAAAAACTATTTTAATTGTGTAGTTTTCAAATTTATGTAAACGTAAGTCAATTTATTTTTAATTCAAGCAAACAATTAATTTCTTAAAAATGATTGATTTCATAAAATACATCTTTCTTAAAATAAAAACTTTTAACTTTCCCAAGAAAATTTTAAAATTTTAATATACATAAATACATTATAAAAAATTAACAAATAAAATTTTGTAAATAAATTTAAAAAGCAATAAATTTTTTTAAATAACAAATCTTCTTACACAAATGAATTTTAAAAGTAAAAAAACTCTATTTTAAAATTTAGTAGAGAATCTCTAAAAAGTGATTCTATATTTAAATATTTTTCGGCGCAATATTTCTTGTATTCAGCTTTTAAAGATGAGAAACATACATAATAAATTAAGTTAAAATATTTAAATAGGAAATATAATTATAAAAGATTCTAAAAATTCGAAAATATATAATTCTATGTCCTTCTATTAATAGAATTTTTGGCACAATCTTCTTCTATTTCCAACATTTTCTTAAAAATGCATCTTAATTTTAAAATCTTATATGTCAAGTCATTGGAAATGGGTATTTTAGTAAAGGTTATAGCTATTGAAAGCAACCAAAAGTAAAAAGTAATTAAAGAATTTGGTCTGTCATTTATTAGTAATGTTCCTAAAACTAATATTGGTTCAAAATTATCCTGATCTTTTAGAAGTGAAAAGGTTTTGACAGTGTTTCTTGGAACATGCTTTTTAAGATGGATATTTTAAGGAATTTAATTCTGGAATTCAAGAAATTTTATTTTTAAAATTCTGAAAAGTGATTCTCTTATACCCGAAAATCAGATGATGTTCCATTTCTGAAATTCTCTTTTAAATATGAATTATAGTTTTTAAATATTTTAACTTAAAATCTATATTAAAGTTTGCTCATCATGGCGAAGTTAATAGCAAAATGTTTTTTCGTAAATATTGGTATAAAATGTGTTTTTCACAAATATCAAATCAGACTTAACAAGAAACAAGCTCTAGCGTTTATAATCTAGACATAAATTAAATTTTGAAATTTCCTTGTTTCAATCAAGAAACTATTTTGAAAAATAAAATATAAAAATTTACCACTGTCAATAATGATATATCAACAAGGTTTTAATATCAAACTTAATCAAATTTTGTCGAAAAAGTAAAAACATTATTTCTGCGACAAAGGTAGGAAACTGTATAAAATTAAAATAACATGGTTATTTATTGAATCAACTAATTGATGAATGGGGAGGTCCTGAGTTCGAATCCCAGTTCGGGCATGGATTTACTATCTCTATCTTTCCTGTCTTTGTCCTTTCTGTGTATGAATGTGTTGTAAATGGTTGCCTACTCTATAAACTGGTCTCTATGGTCTGTGTGTACTGAAGAAGTCGGACTTCAGTTGAAAAAGTGGAGCAGCGCACCCCATATTGCCAGCCTAGCTGGCGCACGACAACAACAACAACATTGATGAATGAAAAGAGGAAGCTCAAATCCAATAAGTATTTTGTATTTTATGTACTCAGATGTGCTCTTTTACAATAATATTTTGAAGAGGTCACCCGTGTTAATAAATTATATAATATATTTTAATATAGGACTTTTTAAGCCTGTCATTTTAATAAACCTCTTTTTTTATTCAAATATCATATTGAATGCAACGTTTGAGAAAATCTGAAAATAACATTTACTGTAATAATGTAACTTTAACTTAGAAATCAATATTTCTCTGTAAAAATAAGTGTATATTAAATTTAATACATTTAAACACAGTTTTAAATGGATCATTGTTCATCATGAAAACAAGTATCATTGCTCCTATTTCTTAAAAAAGCTTAGTGAAAAAAAAAACAGGAAATAAAATAAATGTGGCATTGTCAATGCAAATCATTTCGAAATGATCTATCATTCTAAATTTTTTCTAATAAAATAATTATGACTGTAGAACAACCCATCAACAAGTAAGCATTATTTTCTGAAATAGTCATTTATTAATCAACAGTAATTATAGTGAATAAAGTAACTAAAACAATATCATAATTAAATAACATTCCCTTCTAACCAAAAAACTTTTCAAGAAAAAACATTAAATAAGGATTATGAATGTAATAAAAAAAACACTAATTTTGTGTTATCCTTTGCACACGGACTCGTGCACTTACTCGTGTTTCATACAATTTAATGAAAAAAGCTGACAAAACCATCAAAGTTTTATTCTAAATCCACTTTTAATTGTTAATAACTTAACTTAAAATGCGTCGAATAAAAAATAAACTGACGATAAATAATGAAGCAATCTCTTAAGGCTTATGATTTACTTTCACTTTTACTACATTAATCAAATTTGGTAAAGAACTTGAAACAAAATTCCACAACATCTGAAAGAAAAGTAATTTGTCACCCGAAAAGAATAACATAACGGAATTCATTGACAATAATTAATTCTTCAGCTCATCAGACCGTTAAGTTCTCTTTAATATCTTAAGTATTTATAGCATTATGTACATATACGTGTAATTATTTTCTTCTCACCAAATAAATTTTAAAAAAAACTTACTGTAAAGGCGATAATATGTATATTAATTTAATTAAATGATTAATGTTTACCATTAAGTTCACCAGTATTAAGTGTGATAAATCCTCCAATTAACTCTAATTAAATGTTTTATTGCAAACTGTGACACAAGCTATCTTTCTAGTGTTTCTGGTAAACAAGTTTCTTAGAAAAATAAAAGAATTATGTGTAGATAAAGCTAAGAGAGATTTAAGCATTAAATATTGTTACATGATTAACAGGCTTAATATGCATAGATTGTTCATTGCCATATTATTCTTAAATTGTTTATTAAAATCTGTTAAGAGTTATTGGAATTATAAATTGCTAACCACAACAAAAAATGATGAAACGAAAAAATGAATTAAAAGTCTTAAATATTTTACCGAATTATTTTAATCACTCATACAAATTTAATGTTGAATTATGTTTCTACTTCACTTAAAACTGTAATTAAAGTATGGTATAGTCTATATAAATCATTAAAAATTATGAAAAATTATCTAGATTTTGTTTTGATTAACTAAAATATTGTAAAAACTTTTATATCATATGCTATTCAATTCCAAATAGCTTACTTTTCACATTTATATTTGAATATTTTGAATTTTCTCTTTCGCATATAATATAATAATATTTTATCATTGGATTATAATATTTTGTGATAAAAAATTTGAAGTTTATATACGTGGATGTGAAAAGTTTATAAAATACTAAACTTTAGCATTTTTTGTGTTATATAGCATGTATACTCTATTTCCCTTTTAATTTTTGTTAATACAATACGGCTTGAATCGGACAAAATAGTGCTATTTTTTCAATTTTCAATAATAAAAAACGACATGAAATACACGAAATCATAATTAATATTTTATGTTATAAGAAGCTAGGCCAACTTTTTTCTGCTGTCAAATTTTTATAAGCAGTGAAAAATTGTATAAATTGTAAAACTTAAGAAAAAAAAATTTTTTTGGTAGTATTAAGAATTATTCCTATATCCAAAAAGATTGAGGGAAATAATTAATTACTTAATAATTATTTTTATTTTTAAACATTATCCACTAGAATAAGCCAGAATTATCTGAGGGTTATTTTGGATGTTTTTGTATCTTCAGCTTGACTCTCAGTGATGAAAAACTGAATTCTTGTATCCGAATTAATTTTGATTTTTAACACCAGTATCGTAAGAGTATAAAGAAACAAGTTTTCTATAAATTAAAAAAATAATTACTTATGTAAATATGTTGCAATAAACAATAGCAATTACAATGACTGATTTTTACAAAGGAATACTTTTAATTATTTCTCATAAAAATAATCTGATGTCTGAGCATTTCATAATTTTATTTAAAGTCAAAGTCACTTATTAAATAAATTTAATTTTTAAAATTTAGAACTCCTTTTGTTGATCCAGTTTTGCAATCAGAATATTGATTTTTATTCTAATCTAATGAGTTAAAAATAAAGTTAATAAGTTTTAAAAATAGCATATAAACATAGATAGATTACAAAGTTTGATCATTTTAAGTGGCATCAAGGCTAAAATTAGGTTTCTGAAATCACGAAGCAAACATAATGGTGACAGAAGATATAAATTGATCAAATTATTAAGAACGTAATAGCAAAATGGAAAACAGAAATACCATGATACTATTAACTATTATAAATGCCTTTTAATGTTCTCTCTAGCCATTTAACTTTGTAACTCTTAAAAGTCGCTATATGATTAATAAAACAAAATACTATGCAGGGCACTAGCAATGAAATTTGAAAATTAGTTTAAATGTTCCAAATCTGAACAAATTACAGTGAAAAATAAATTATAGAGTTGATGATTATCTGTAATTTAGTAATCTCTGTGAAGAATACTTAATCCAAAGCTGGTATCTCACCGATAAAGAAATTAATAGAAGCCATCGTAGCAACAATCTCCCTTTACTGAATTATAAAACACACACAAATTTGACAAAGATAGGTGATAACTTTTCGTGAATTAATTTTTGTATCTATATTCCTTGAGAAAATAAATTGGGTCCTTAAGTATTAAGTAAAACGCGTGCTTGTTTAAGGATAGTTTTAATGGTATATTTTATCTTTTTTATATGTGTGTTCAAGATTTTTTGTATATTTAAAACAGCTTGTTTAGCTTCATCATCCAAGAGAGGATTCACAGCTTATTAACTTCAGCAACATTTCTATTATTAATACATATGCATGCGATAACATACATTAATACATATTATTTTTCAGCAATTTGACATCAGTCTCAATGATATTAATTAGAAAATGTAGAATGTATTTTTAGGAAAAAGGGAATTCTGAGTGAAACAAATGCAAAAAACATTTTGCTCTAAACATATCATTTTTACAAAAGCATAGCAAATGTATTCCAATTTAATGCGTTAAATACTAGAAATAGTGTATAATTGCTTACTACCCTAACTGCTAGAAACACTGAAAAGACAGCATATTTCTTCTCACGAAAACTTAAAAATAATGCCAAAATATACATTTATTGAGCTATTTTATAACGATAGCACAGTTAGGAATATTTAGCTCTGTTATTGCTTTGACAAGTAGAGATCTTAAGCAAATATTTAGTGATTAAACATAAAATTTCTGAAACCAAAATTTTAAATCGATGACAAACTGAAAAAATAGGAATTTGTAAAGTTGAAAGAAACAGCCATGTAAAATTAAATTTCCTTCTTCTTTTTGAAATATGTCAAAGTTTTAGCTCCAAATAATATATGTCTGGTACAATATATATAAATATATGCTCCAAATATATATATATCTGTTAACTAATTATTTGTCACAGCTTTAAATTTATTTAATTATAAAATTCATTTGATATAACTACTTTTTTAATATATTTGATATAATTCATTTGATATATTATTTTAAGTGATTTTTCTCATCCATGAAATTTAGATATGCTTATATGTAGAACTATCCAAAATTTTAAAACAGCAATTTCATTAAAATATATTACCCATTTGAAATTTCGTAAGGATAAAGATATTTCCTATTTGAAACATAAATGTATATTTCTTGGATATATATATGTATATTCCAACATACTAAGCATCATAATTTAATGAGCTAAACGTATGAAAGTATTGTTTCCAATCAGCACAAAAGTAGTAAATATTCAATATATGATTTTTTTTCTGAACATTAGTATGGTTACTCATTAATATTTTTAACTTTATTTGGAATGCTAATCTTTCACGGATTACAATTGGAAAGTTTGTGTTCATGAATATTTTTAGTAAACCATGATCTATAACTCTTAAGTTAATTACGATCATATAATTTATTTATTTAAGATCCCGAAACAACCCAATAACCTGTTAGCTAAGTTTAGAACCTTAGATTTATAATGAGAACTGTGATTACTAGCTTCAAGATCATAAGGTATTTATGTTAGAGAAAAAAAATTTCTCTTGACCTGCGGCTAGAAAAGATGGAACTTTTCATTCTCGGTGGAAAACTTTTCTCCAAACAAGACGCAAAGTCAGGTTTTCTAGCGTCATTGTTGCCGGACATCATCCGGAAGTTTCCAATATGTGGACAAGGCATCCGGCGCAAGTTCCGTGATTCAATTTCCTTCCAGAGACTCAGCCGCTTTTTCTGCATCTTCTTCTATTTCTCTTTCTTTTATTTCGTCTCTTTACTCTTCGGCAATGGAAAACGATGCTCTATTCTTTTTTTTTCTTTTGGCGATTGTAACCTGTTCCTCAACCCATTTATTACGAAAAAGTGCATAGAAGACTATATTTCTCTTTCAGCTTATATAGGGAGAACACATTTTAAAAAAAAAAAAAGAAAGTTTAGGAGAGGCAGAAGAAGGGTGAACAAAAAAATTCTTCCCTCCCTATCTGTTGAAAGCCTATTCTTGGACCGAATGAGAAAGGTCTGGTTTTCCCTTTTCAACAACTCTACCTCCTCCGTCTTTTCGATCACATGATTTATTTTGGCCATTGATACTATTAAGGTTTTTATTATTTACTTTCTCCATTTGTTCTAACGCGAAGAACATTTCTCTTGCATCATTGCAATTTCAAATCAGTATTGGTACGAAGAACATGCATTACTCTTGTTTGCTCACAGCTATTCTAATACTCAATAGGATCCTATTTAATGAACACATATCGATGATAAAAAGAACTATTGAAACTATTCTAATTTATCCATATTTTAAATGCACAATTATATTTTCTTATTTTTCAAGATAATTCTATTATTATTAAATGTCCTCCATATACTGTTTCACAAATAATTTTTTAGTTTTATTGATATTTTACATATTGAATGGCATGTTGATTACCTAAATTGAAATGTTTTAAATAGAAAACACACTATTAAGTATACTTATCAAACTCATGAATATTTCATTAATAATGATATAAATCTCATGGACATATCCTCTTGGTGCAAAATATAATACTATGCTTTTGAAACTTAATAACTGAAATTTTTTTGATATTCAACATTGTTTCACTTACACTTTGAAAACTCAATGCCTCTTTCTTCTTATTTTCTTTTAAAACGTTTTCTGTTTTTCAAATTTTAACTGATAAAATATTACTATAACTTTCCAACGAATTGAGTATATACCTTAGAATTCAGGCATGACATGAGTCAGTAACATAAGTCATCGAAATTTACCACAAAAAATTATTTTTTATTTTACATTGTTTTTTATTATTTAATATTTCAGGTATAATATGCGGTAATTTTTATGACAGGATAAATTTTTACACAATGTTCATACAATTGTATCATTAACAAAAAAATTCATCCTCAAATTTTTTTCATAGACAAATTATTTGTTATGATACTGTATTAAAATATTGAAGAGCTTTAATTATGCTGGCATGCTCTGCCTGTACTTAGGAATGTAAACAAAGTATTCAAAATTGTTAGTTATCATTTAAGCATACACGATGTATACATTATTTTTGAATTTTTTGTATTTTCCAGTGCATATGAATTCAAAGAAACAGTGATTGATTTATAATATACTTTTTCACTATCTTAATTTCTCAACACTGCCATTTCATTAACGTTAAATTCAAAATTTAGTTAGCTTTAAGCAGTAGTTAATCAAATTACCTAAAAAAAATTTAAATGTCAACAAACCTGCTAAAAACATTTGGGAATACTGAAATAGATATGCCATTTAACAAATGATCTGTTAATATTTTTTAGTTTGTACATTGTAATAGTTCAGTAAATTAAAAAGTAATTATTTTACTTTTTACTTTTTAACTTATTCTGCTTTTTTATCATCGTTGTGGTAATGGAAAATGACATTTTTTAAACCATTTTTAAAATTGCTTTTAAAAACCTACATACTTTTTACTATAGATTTATTCCTTGCTCTTAAATGTCATCTTGTATCAACTTTGTTCGTATATTAAATGAAACATTCTTACTTTTATAAACAAGATATTTATTTTACAGTTTGTTGAAACAATATAATGCTCAAAATTGTACACAATCATATAGAATAGAGTACAAGAATTTTGTCATAGAATGTTGTGAAGGTTTTTGGTTAATTATTTTGATTAAGCATCCTTTGCATATTTGATTATGACTAGTTTTTTACGTTGATTTTTTTAGAAGCTTTTAGTAGTATTTTTAATCCATTAGTTAAAAACTTTCCAGATACTTTCATTTGAAGTCTCAGCTATATAAATATACAAATATAAAGATATTATTAACAATAGCCTCAAATGACAGGGCAGCAATGAGAGAATGGGTCTTCCGGAATAATACACTACATGGACATTGAAAACATCAATGTAGGTATATATTGGAAAATTAGCCCATAAATTATCAAAACCACAGTCAGCCAAAATAATGGTTATTCATCATCACGTGAAGTCCCATTCCATACCATAATGTCTATGCAACCAGCTATTTGAATGACATCACAAATGATTGAAAGATTATCACAGTTTCAACACACTTTGAGAGGCCCACAATCCACTTTAATATTATTACTCACTGAAGTCTACATTCGTATCTGAAAATCTTCACCTTGTAAGCGTAACTTATTAAATCTATTGCCACCAGAAACCAAAATCAATATCGCAGGCTATGGTATTCCTCTAGCCAGAATAATAAAATTATTTCTGTTAACTTGTTCAAATATTGTCCTAAAAGTTAACTTATTTAACTATTGTCAAAATTACTAAAACCAATACATTGTATTTCTAAGAAATGGCAATCAGCATTAAAATTGCATATATGAAGCCAAACTTATAACATGATAAATGTAAAGATTTCACACCATTTCTATGGTCAATTAATTTTTTTTTAATTGCGCAGCCTAAATTATTCAAGTAGAATATTAGCTTTGGTGTGCAACGTACAGTTTCTTTCATCATTATGCATGACTATTCCAAAATTACAATTGAAATAAGAATTGAATTGTGTTTTCAAGTTCATTGATTGCCTGTGTGAATTCACTTTCTTCCTTGTAAAAATACTTTAAAATATTTTAGCTAAGAATATCTAGACATATCGAACAACTGATTGGAATATAAGTAATTTTCAATCTTTTGTAAAACAATATGAACCACTGAAATTTGATATACTACTAAACTAATTTTCAGATTTTAAAATTTTACTGCAGCTGTTCTATTTATTTATTTTTTGTAATAAATTCGATCAGCTTTTTCATAAAATAATATTTTAGAAGATAATCAAATGTACAACTGCAATTTGTTACTGTAATGTCATAATAAAAAATACTTGAAATAGACTATGAGATTATTTGATACAACAGAGAAAATATATTGAGTCAATATAGCTAGTTTAACTAAAAAAATACTAATTCAATCAGAAAACTAAAAGGTTTAGTACTCCCTCGCCACTTCGCGCTTTATGTTTTGTGGTTTCAGTGCTTCGCTGGTTTTTCCAAAATATTCGTTGAAAACTTAAAAGGAAAAAATACATACACACAAAGGAAAAAAGACACATTGCGGAAAGGAGCGCTGTTTCTTGTTGATGCGCGGGAGAGAAGGATCCCTGCATGTCAAACAAAGCGATGAGTTGACTCAGAGAACTTACCACAACTTCTCATAAAAGCGCGTAATTGATTGATTGATTGATTTCCGGTGAGACTTCAACTCATGAAAGTACGGTGAGGCCGGCTCACATCATAAAGAATGAAAGATTTGTTGAAATGACAAAAGAAGACATCTGTGCCCTTATCGATTGCTACTCGGACCACTGACCGATGAAGATCTCATTGAAATGACAAAATCTGCAAGTGTGGAAGAAAATGAAGTGGAAGACGAAGAAGAAACTGAAAAGCGAGGCCTTACCCCGGAGAATCTACAACAAATGCGCAACATGGTAAGTGATGCAACAATTTGTGCAAGACATTGACGACAGTATTTTTCCAGCTGTTGACTTCAGCAATCGCGTTGTCTTTGTACCGAAGAATTTTCAAGGAAAAAAAAAGAGAACAACTGCCCACCACCATGTTTCTCTCCAAGCTAAACCCTACGGCTCTACCGTCAGCGCCTCCAGCAGAAAAGTCTCTGAGTGAGCCTAAAGCTTCTACGAGTCAAGTGGAAATTCTCCTTAGCCACCAACACAAGACTCTTCGCCTCTTTTAGAAAGCAATGTTAATTAATATTTATTACTGTAATAGGTTTTGTAATTAATTTTATTCATTAGCACTAACACGGTTAAGTAAATACGTATAGTGTTGTAATTTTTCTCTTGAATGTGTAAAGTATGAATACTGCTCACATATTTTAACATTTGCTTGCCCGTATACACGAATAATCCTAGGAGCAAAACCTACTTCACCGTTTTTCAGTTTTCACGGAAGGTTTTGATACCCATTAACCTTCGAAAAACGAGGAATCACTGTATAACATCTATGTTTATGTAGAGCAGATAATTTTAATCATTATTACTTTAACTGTCATCAACTGTGTCCTATATGATCGTGTAGCTATATATATTGAGCTGATACAAATGACTCTCCATTTTCTTCCAGTCTACTGCCCATTCCCTGGTGTGTTGCCACACGGCCGTGTGCTGCTAGTGGGCTATATGGGTATGTATGACTACAGACCTTATGTTAGAAAAGTAACCAACAACAGACAGATCATGTACGAGTGTCATCGTCACTACACATTGAAGGATGGACCACCTGGTGCAACATGCGTCGACGGCCAATGGAGTCCGAAGCAAATGCCGAAGTAAATATTTTAAGTCTATTTCTATCATGCTTTTGAACTATTTTCATTATATTATATTGAAAAATAAATAATTAATTCGAAATGCTTAGTGAAAAAGCAATAGTTTGTTGATTACAAAAATAATTTCCATGTGTATATGAAACGTATTGTGAGTGTAAATCATTTGTTTGAAATAAATGTGATAATGTAATATCTTTTAATTATTTCATCACTTGCTTAGATTTAGCAGAAAACTAATGTTAATCATTGCTTTAATTCCTGATTAAATTTTCAAAGAATACATTTTAATTTATTTAAGATAACTTTTAACTGAACTAGATTTACATGATTCATATAATAAATAGTGAAAAAGTTGCAATTAAATTGGAAAGATTTTCCTGCAAATAATGCCAACAATTTTTTTCCACTATCAGAGAACAACGAATGATCAAAATTAATTCCTTTTGATTTTTTTTTCTGTTCATTTTTAAGAGCGTGTTTGAAATTTTCTTTTATATTTACTTTACTATCTTAAATGAAAAAAAACCTTTTTGAAAGAATAATCTCGTATAATTTCTCATTTAGTGTAGTAACAACTGCCTTCAATTTATGCTTTTTTAGTTCTTATAAACAAAAGAATTAAATTTTATAATGTAACAAAGTATATGCATTCATAATTATTATATTTTGAATACGTGTTATTCTACAAATACATATTGTGGTTTGACGAGTGGCTATATCAGAGGCAAGAATTTTTAAATCGTTTGTATAGTTAAGTCAATGTAAAATGACAGAGAATCGTTATTTCTCTTCTCAAATCCTCCATTTAAGTATAAGAGGAACATTGATATGCACCAAACGTATCTAAATCATCTCATCTTCATCAAAACTGAGAAGACAGATTATCAGCAATATTTAAATAAGAGCAGTATTCAAATCCATTAGCTTTTTTTTATAAAAATGTGAGTATTTTAAGAACCGGCATGCTGAGACTGCAATCCATTGATACATATAAAAAAATTTAAATTATTTTAAAGTCATTTTTAGGCTTTAATAATAGAGCAATATTTTAATGTTTTTGATTATCTTTTCTAAAAATATATGAATATAAGCAATATGAATATGAACATAGTTAAAAAATCTAAATAGGAAAATAGGCAGTGTATAAAAAAGAGACTGTACAAAAGAAAATGTACATAAACATTAAAAGTGTAGTTACTATTAAAAAAATCTTGTTGAAATTAAAATCCTTTGATTTGATTTCAAGATTAATCTTAAATTCCAAATCATTTAATATTTAGTGAGAATTTTAACATAATGACATATTTTTAAGGGGTGATACAAACATCTAAATTCAAAGTTAAAGAGAATTTTATCCCTTTTTTGGGTGGTTCAGCCCCTAATAAATTTTATTTATAGTTATATTTTTACATTATGAATGAGCACAATAAAGTTATGGATTGCTGGAAGATCTTTAAACAAATGCATAAATTGAGGGTTTTTCTCGCAACAACATATCAAATTAATCAAAAACAATTTTATGTATCAAATTATGTGATACTGTAGAGACGATTGCGGTTTTAATAATCATAGTGGGAAAAAGGAAGAGAACCATTTCATGTATTCTGTATTTAGCTATTAAAGGATCATTTTTCATGCGCTTCGTTGGAGTGGCTTTTGGCTCTATTACTCGTTCTATTGAAGACCTCAGATGCAGACTGAAGATTTTCAATCTTTCATTTTTATAGCAACATGCATGAGATTCGCATCTATCTCTTTTGGTGAATAAAAATTTCCAATTTCTTCTGAAAAAATTACAATTTGAATGAAAATATTTAAGACACCATAAGAAAAAATAGAGCTTAATGATATTACAATCAACTTCTTTACATAAACATCAAAGAAACACAATAATTGTATACGTATTGATTTTAATCTAAGGAACTAAACGAATTTTACACATCAAAAAAATCTACATTTAATTTTAAAAAATAAATATATTAACATCTGAAATAACTACAGGGTGTCCCAAAACTACCGCATAAGCTCTACAAAGCTAGATTCCTCGTTGGGAGTGCATAAAACTGCCCAAAAAATAGTTCCTGTACGATCCATAGTTTACGAGAAAAATACGAAAAACAAAGTATGACGCCACTGCCGGTGCAAGAAAAAAACACTTTATTGGGCATATCAACAACAGTATTTGCATATCTTTCCAGACGATATTATTTAAAACTTTCGCCGCGCATATCGCGTCATGCATGCGCCCGCCATGGAATGTCGTTAAACCGCCGTTGAACTTGTATTTAAAAGGCTGAATCTTGCAGCTACCTGTAGTCTTCGTATGGTGGTCATGTATTCCGTTCGTGACTACTGTGACATGTACTTGATATACAGTCGATGTAATGAAAACGCCTTCGTTTCCAGCATGATGGTGCTCCGGCGCATTTCTGTGCTCTTGTACGTAATTGCCTGGATATGGAATACCCCGGCCCCTTGATTGGACGTAGGGGTCCGGTTCTATGTCCACGCCAGTCTTACACCGTTGGATTTTTTCCTATGAGGTCATCTTAAGGAACTGGTGTATCGAGACGTAGTGCCAACACCAATGGACTTAGTTGCTCGTCTGCTCGCTGCTTATACTTCGGTGGACCCCACGATGCTACAATGTGAGATGATAACCATTTAACGGCGTTCTAGAGCCTGCCTCAACATTCAAGGCGGAAACTTTGAACATTTTTTTAAATTGTACATATACTGCTGTTGATATGTTCAATAAAGTGTTTTTTCTTGCACTCCGGTAGTGACATCATACTTGGCTTTTCGTACTTTTCTCGTTAGCTATGGATCGTACAGGAACGCTTCTTTGGGCAGTTTTTATGTACTCCCAATGAGGAATCTAGCTGTGCAGAGTTTATGCGGTCGTTTTGGGACACCCTGTATAATTTTGAATGATTCATATTTATCCGTAGTCAAAACATTTTTTTATTTATTTCAAACTTCTAAATATTTCTGATATCAATAAATTAATGTGTTATGACTAAAGGTTTCTTAAAATGTTTTATCCATATTTAATATAAAAGATAAGAATAGTTTTTAAAATATAGTAATTTTTAACACACTTTATTATTTTTAGAGCTCATAAAGAGTAATTTTACCGACAAAATTTTTAATATAATTTATAAAGAATATAATAACAATTCACATTCACACTTTTATCAAAATTTTAATAAAGCATGAATCATTATGTACCAAATAAATCATCAAATGCTTCATTTAGCATCTAATACTTTTAATCTTTCATTTCCCTATTCAATACGTTCTGCTACAAAGTTTATTGCATTTCATTAAAGAAAGCGTGTGGCTTAATAAGTAGTATGTAATTATTCCGTATTATATTCACCAAAAAGGACAAAATGAAACCTATTCAACGCCCTCTATGGAGAGCTGCGAAACTTTCTCACGAACGAGTTTTATATTAGTTGTACCTCTTAATTTGTTTCAAATTTAGAAACTACTTTTATGGATGGAGAAGCACTTTTCCACCATCTTTCCTTTTCGAGAGAAACGCAATATATTTCCATTTCATTCGGCGCTTAAAACGTCAAATGGAATCTTGAACACCACTCATCGAATGGCTTCTCTAAAACTGAGGAAATTAAATTCTCATTAATATCATTACTCTGTGGTATTCGATTCAAATGGTTCGATTTGATTTTTAGGTAATGATCTCTTTTACCGGAAATGAAAAATTTGGTTGCAGGTATTGCGAAATATATTGATTTTTAATTTTTTACGCATCAGACGTTACATTGAGGACATTGCTTAAAACAGCTTTTTGATAAAAACAGAATAGTCAAAAAAACTTGTCATCGGACTTAATACGAAAAGATAGAATATTTCGGATTATTTAATGAACATTTAAAGTAGTGTAGCTATTTTTATAAATTCTTCGGGTTTATTTATTGAAAATGGATATAGTTCTTTATTTGTATAAAAATTAAATAAATCCTTACAGAAATTTTAAATTTGTGTATTATGTGCATATCTAAATGTTTTTTTTTATTTCTATCTATAAATGATACTTTATTTTTAAAAATACTTAATTTACTCCGGCATTTAACTGACTAATTACTTTTAAACATTCACAATTCTGTGATATTTATCTCATATCAAAATTCTGTTTAAATATGATGTGCCAGTTATGCAGGGAAATATATAACATTTAATCCTGTAATATAACATGTACAGAGCAAAGTTCGTAAAAAAATCATGGCTTAATTTTTTTTAACTTAACAAATTAACTAATGAATTTTTCACTATTTTACAATCTAAGTTTTTCAGTTTAAAATGTATATTTTTGTATAATATACAAAAAAATTTCATTCACAGTTATTTTAAATTAAGATTTTTTATATTCAAAGTGATTTCCATAAGTAATATAGAAGATAATAATTTTTGCAAGTAAAAAAAAAATAGCATTTTTACGAATAAATTTCCCTTAAATAATGATAAGCAAATTTTGAAGTAACATGGAATGATAAGTATTTTGTTTCTTGAAAAACTTTTGAATATAAGCATGATAAAAAAATAAGATAAAATTACATAGGAAAAACAAATATAAAGCATTTCTCATCTTTATATGACCATAGAAATATAAAACTATTTTACCGCCTACTAAATCTGTTTTGAAGTCATTTTTCATAATTTTTCTTTCCGTAACAATTTGTTATTATTTTATGAAAACGTGTTTTTTTTTTAAATTGTTGAAGAAATTAAATTAGAATGTTGCTCTTGTTCAATCTATCAGCCAAAAAAGATTAAATGGGCTTAAGTGAGAATTTTCAAATGTAAACAAATCTGTTTTCATTAGCTGGTGTGCATAAAGACAAATTTTCCTTCCGCCAATTATATCGAGAGAAGGAATTTTTAAAATACAGACCTTATCATTATTAGACTTAGTAAATCAAAATTTTCTATATTTTCAGTGCAATATATTATCAATAAGTTTTTGCATTTCTTAATTTAAAAATTCAGCGTATTTCTAATTAAACTTATTCAATTTAAAATGAAAATAAATACAATGCCAATTTTCATTAAGTAAATTTAAATTTCGAAATTAATTTTCTTTTAAACTTAATAACAATGGAAACATTTAACCTTCAAATATTTGCTTAAATATGTGTTAACCTTTGAAATTTTTAATTTATAATATATTATTTGATGCAATTAATCTTCAACTTGCTTATATATTTTTAATAATTTTTATTTCATCCGTATGTATTATTCATATACATAAGTTTCATTTGTATTCATTTGCTTAGTTTCATTTGTTTAGTATTCCTTATCATTTTGTAACTTGTTTTAGATTTTTGTAGAATTTATTCTTATAGTATTGTTGAGTTATGTTTAATATTTTGAGCATTTATTATAGTTACTTTTTGGCTTAAAATAAAAACTACAATCGAAATAAAAATTGTTAGTTGAGTTTTATTATTGCATCTTATAAGAAATAGTGTATCCAAGAAGAAATAAAAAAAAGCAAATGTGTCTATCATTTATTAAAAAAGCAGCTACATTACAAAACAATCTTTCGTTATCAACAATTTAATGAACTTTTAACTGTGACATTTTCTTCAGCTCCAAAACTAAGCATTTATTAACATAGGAAACAAAGGAAATATTAAAATTTTGCAGGGAAACATTTTGAGTGTGTATTTGCTGAGCTTTTTCTGACTCGTTTGGGGTCATAAAAGCATTAAACTCATTTTATAAGGAATTAAATTTTTTGTCATAAAAATCTTGCTTTTTGAAATCGGAGTCATTTGGACAAATTTAAAATTAAAACTTGTTTTACAAAACCGGAATATTTTTATGAAAAATCTCAGTTTTACGAAACATTCTTGGTTAAATTATTGTAAAAAAAACTAGTGTCTGTTTCTTAAATCAATATTTTAATCAGCCAAAATGGTTTGAACACTGAGATCACTTAGTTGAGTGTTCTGAAACTGATTATTTTGTTTTATAATAGATGTTGTATTTTAAATGTTAATTTATATTTCTCTTTGTATAACAACTTTAACAACATTTTAATTTCTTTCGTCAATGTATTACTTCTGCTTCTTATTATCTAAAAACATTTTACAAAGAAATTATAGTCTTATTAATTACAAATTTATCAGAAATTAAATTTTATGGATTTGTCAGCATTAAAAATATCATTTTAGTTCAAATTTTACTGAAAAGGAATGAAGATAATTATTCTAAGAATTAGAAAGGCATACTTACCGTAAAAATTTATGAGGTTCTGTTGAATAAAAAATACTTTTTTTACTTGCACTTTTTTAATCCCGGTTCATTCACATACATTAAGTGCACGATATACGATTAAAAATTTCCCATTTTATCAAGTAAACTTATGATTGAGTTTTTGACGTTATTAGAGTCCAAGCAATCAAAGTATAGTTTAATATGTTGAAATTAGCAACTAAAATTGTATTTATTTTCTGGGCCTAACATTTTCCTTAAGGAATACACATTTCTTTTAAATAGAGCTTTTTAAGTGTTTTATGAATATCTAATTTGAAATTTATAATTAATTTCAAGATTTATATTCAGCTTTTTAATATTCTGAGAAAACATAATAGAAAATTTTATATAGTTCTTCATAATAGAATGATTCTGAAATAAGATGAAATAGCGTATGATTTCTTACCACTGTTAATTTGTCTTAATGTGTAGAGAGTGGAAAGAACACTTCATTTTTATTAGTCATCTGAAAACAATTGACTTTTATTCCTGATGCGGTTCCATGAATTAAATTTATTTCGTGAGGAAGTTTCATTTATTTTGCTCGAGTTCAAAATGCGTATTACAACCCAAACTTCATAAAAAGTAGTTGCTGCCTTCATTAAAGAGAGAGGTCGGGAAATAAAATCGTAAACAATTCGATATTGCTTTCTAAGACTTGTCGACATTAAATTTATAAGCTCTAATATATTTCTTTATAAGACCTTTTTCTTTTGTAATGTTCGGTGAAATGCTACCCTTTTAGATGTGAACTTCATCATATATCTAAAGTTAAAACTTATAAGATACATAACTAAGGTTAAACCGAATAATTTGCATATGTTATACCAAGTCTTTCATCAATTATCAAATAGCAATTATGGGATAAAAATGTAAAAATATAAAAGGCAAATATATATCGAAATTTCCTACTGTAAAATCACTTATGAAAGTAAAAAATACAGAAATCCCTCATATATTACGCTTCAAAAATATTTTCTTGAAGTTCACTATAAGTTCTTAATACCATTTCGGAAAATATATTAATTGATTTTATTGCTTAGCAAAAAATAATGATAAACAAGATGATGCAAAATTTAAACACTCATTTGTATAACCTTTTACGGTTGATAAATTTGAATCTAATAATTATATTATAGTAATGATGATGAAGAAAGTCATAACATATAGATTTTTATCAGGGACTCTAACGTTATACATTTAAAAATGTCCATCATAGTTATATACTTTAAACTTTCAATCGTACAACTGAAGGACATTCAGCAACTTTAAAATGTATTTTGTGATGACAACAGGTGTGTCCGTGGTTCTCACCCAGAGCTGACGACGAATCAACAGCAAAGAAGAAGAAGGGAGTTGGTCAGAGCTCGACTGAGGAGGGGCCGCAGGAGAAGACGGGGCAAAACGATCCGTAGTAAAGACAGGATCCTCAGAGGTATAATCTGGCTCAGGAACAATAAAATAAAAATCAGTATACTAAATTTTGAGAAATTTTAACCTTAAAATAGTGCCAATTATATAGATTAAGGTTTATTAAAATACATAAATTGATAATATGTAGTATAAAAAACTCATAAACTGTAGAGTTCACAAGTATTTTTCTCATATTTTATCTGGCCTTTTATCTCCTTGAGAAACATTTTTGCTACTTCACATTTTTTTTGCTTTGTATTTTTTTCTTCTGTTTCCTATTTTATATAAAGCGATATTTCTTCTATTTCTCTTATTCTAAAAGATGGTATCTTAGAGAATTTCATCTTTGAACTGAAGCTACCCAATAGTTACTTTAAGTTCAGTTTTATCACAACGTTTTCAGAGGTATCATTTATTTTATTTATACTCTTTCTCTGGGTACGCCGTTTTAGCATTGATTTCGTGAAGGAAAAAGAAGGCTTCTTATAATTTAATCATTTAAATAGCAATTATATATTACTCTTTAAAATATTAAACTATCTTTGTAATATTCCCTGAAGAGATATTTAGTGGGATCGTTTTTTTTTCCATATTAATGTATTGCATTGAATTATACATACATATGTGTTAATAACTATTTATAAAAAAATTGTTATGAACATTCTTAATATGGAATGCTATTTTGCACTTAATCATTTCTAAAATTGCAAAACTATTATAATGGTATTTTGTAGCTGTTTTTTCATTTTTAACTTTGTCACATAAAAATGTACATATTTTGTTGGCTCAGTAGTTTTAAGAAAGAAAAGTTCAACAGCGAGTTTGTGTAATTGAATATAAAAATGTTTGCTTATTGGTTGGAATGAAACAAAGTGAGATCAAATGCTATGTTTAGTATATTGACTGCCAAATTGATTTTTCTTTAAGTATGTACGTTTTGTTTTTCCACTTTTTTACTATTTTATCTTTCAGGTTGGAAACGTTTCTAGTCAAAGTTCTTCAATTACATTAATAATAATCACTTTTTACTGAAGGTTACTTTTCCCGGTTAATCTTAAGTAGAATTATTACATTTTTTACTGCTTTTTCCGATTTCATGTAACCATTAATGATCATTTAAAAAATACATGCTCGTCTATAAAAGTGAAAAATTGTCGATATGACAAAGGAAAAGAAAAATACAAAATTAGAAGCTCTTTGGTGTTTCATTAATCATTAATTATGTACATATAAATTTAAAATACCTTACGAAATAAAGTATAGGGAGACATATCTAGCAATACAGTGAAAACGAATTATTTACTCTAGTTTTTTTAGACAGTTAATGAGACCATAACAAGTTGTTCTGTAACTAAGAAAACAATTTGTTATGAAGAAAAAATCTGTTAAAAAAAAAAAAAATTATGACGAGAAATTTCTCTTGAATGTTACAAGAAATGTTCCTTAAAAAAATAAGCTTTTAAATTTTAGATATATTGTAATGAAATAATTATTTTTTCTAATTTTTATAATGTTGGTAAAGTGAATGAAATTAACTATGATGTGTTACACTTTAATAATAATTTATTTTTAACAAACTTTTTGGGTTGCTTTAATTTAAAAGGGCTGAAATAAGTGAAGAAACTTCAACTGTGAAAATATTTTTTTTAATAATAAAATTCTTTTTTTTCTTTAAAAAAAAGTATATATTGGGAGATCTATTTTAAATTTCACTATATGTAATATCTTTCTTTAAAAAAATTAAAGTTATTAAACATTAAATAAGCTTTAAATTTCATAAAACTTAAAATAGTAATATATTTATAAATTATTTCTGAATATTTTGTAATAGGGGCAAAGTTTCAGAACTGTTAAATTGATTCAAAAATATATTATTCTTTAAAAAAATTTCATAATAGGCTTATATTCATAGGTTAATTTTTAATTGAAACGAAATAAATGCAAAAAAAAACATTAAATATCAGAATAATTTCTTCCAAATAATAATAAATGAAGAAACTACTCTGAATTTTATGAAAAGTAATGTTAATAAAAAAATAAGTTATTAAACCATAGATATATTTCGAAAATTATAAAATTTAAAATGGTAATGACTTTATTATTATGCGTAATTATTTTATAATGCAGATCCAGTTAATCGTAATAAATATAAGAAGTTATATTATAATACAAAATTCATTTTAAGTTGATTTTATATAGATGAAAGATCATTTTTTTTATTTTAAATCAACAAAATACATAGAAATTATTTACAATCAAAATGATTTCTTAAAAAATAATTATTCAATGGATATTTTCTTGTAAAACTTGAATTAGTTCATAAGACAAACACATTAATTGTAAAAACACTTAAACTTACTGCATTTTACAACAGCTATAGAATTTACAAAATTTAGTTACTATAACAATTTAAATTATGAGCATATGCTTAAGAAAGAAAGTATTTGATTCGAAAAGTTTAGCTTTATCTTCAAGAAATATGTTTCTTTTTTTCTTTTATTAATAAAAAAATAAATTATTTCAAATCAAAGGAAAGAAAATAAAACAATAAATGTAAGTCAAAAAATGTATTCTTTTAAGTAAGTACTGCAACTCGCTTTCCTTCTGGACATTTTTGTTCTTATAACTGCCTTTTGTTTGTTTTCACTGCAGAACCCTGCTCTCTACGGGAGTCCGACTGGATGGAAGTGGAGATCGTGAGAATGGGGAGAGGGAATGAATCCCTCCCCCACGGTACCATCATCAATGTCACGTGCACTCCCGGATATCACCTGAACATAGGAAACCGGACCGCCAAGTGCGTCCGGGGCAGGTGGAAGCCCAAGGAACCTGAGTGCCAGACCTGTACGTACGTAGTGTTTGTACTCCTTCTTTTATATCTGATACACTTTCCACTCTTTGTTTTTTTCATTATTTCTTTATTTAGTGCACTAAAATTATACTTATAAAGTTGAATATTTTTTTACGATAAGTTATAAAGTCAGAAACTGGGCCTTATAATCCATTCAATTAGTTACAAAGCTTTCTCAAATGCATTTTTTCCCCTTATTAATAGGGATTTTGGTATAAAAAATATCCCAGACATAGACATTCACAAATGTGTTATATATATATATATATATATATATATATATATATATATATATATATATATATATATATATATATATATATATATATATATATATATATATATCAATTACGTATGCATAATCTATATAAAATAAAATATAAACTCGGAATTATCTTTACATTAATATTTCTTAAAATTTATTGTGAAAGCAAATTGTTATTGATTTTAATATCATTTCAATGCTTATTCTTATCATTGAATTTATTTTAAAAAATATTACATTAAAAAAATGTTAATTTATACACGCATTTTTTAAACTTTTATAGCTATTTCTTCGTAAAGTCTTATCAATAAATTAATATCTGACTAGAAATTACACAATTTTATAATCAGTAGCCAAAAATGTATTATTTTTGTAATATTTTATACCAAAAATCTATAATTAGTACCCATTTATTTACATAGTTGATTTTAAAACTATACGCGTTGTATGAAATATTATTAACAATTCCTGACATTGCTTATGATTCTCACAAATTTTATACTGTTCATTTATAAAATTTATTTGAAAAAATGCGTAAATGCATATAAATATAATAAATAACGAAATACTAAAAATTAATTTATCGATTTTCATATTATACTATTTTTAAACAGCAAAAATCTCTCTTTCAAGAAATGACTATTTAATAAAATATATAGATTGATACATATTGGAATACTTTTCTCCCTTAATAATGGGCAATCAAATATCATTTTGTAATATTTTACACTTTAAAAACTAAATATTCAGGAAAATCGCTCGAATTCGCCGTTATTTATAGATCATAACTGACGAAAATGTATCGATTATGGTTTTTCGGAGAATTTGAAATCTTTCACTTTATTGATGCCCCATTCCGACTCCAATACCATTCTCTCACGTTTTACCTTTGATAAGCTTAAATCATTTGAGAAGGTGGTACTTTTGTAACTTTCCGTAAATTCGATTTGCTCCAATCAGCGACTTCGAAAGCCTCGACAGCAAATAAGATCAAACGTTTCTAAGCTATCTAAAACCAATGAAAAGGTAAAAGAAAAATCGAATCCATTTCATTGCCTTATTTGGAAGCAACTAAAGAGATTTTACAAAACAGCGAGCGTCATTGAAGAAAAAAATGGGTTATATTTTTCCAATTTTTTAGAAAATGTGGTTTCTATTTTAACTTACAAGTACTATAGCTATACATTATACATTATTCAAAATACTATATTTATATTACTATGGATAAATACGAAATATATTAATAATTAAGAAATTCTTTTTTTTTTCATGTATGATTAAAAAATGCTTTTATAATTTACAACGCTTTATAAAATCTGTGTTTGCGATAAATAATGTTAATCTTTTTTTCTAATTTTTTCCGATGCATTAATTTTTTTCTGCATCAATTTATTCAAAATCCTTGTTTGTCACATGATGATGAATTCCAAATAATTATTTTTTTATCTGTGTAGGCTAAAAATTGGAGGTTGTAGGTTATTTTTTAATACTCGAACGGCTTTGTGTAGGCTGAAAAGGACAGTAGAGAGAAAACTATTCAGTATCAATAGTAATAAAAATATAGGTATCTTTTACAATTATAAAACCATCGGAATTATTAAATTTAATTGTAATTGTTTAGTTTATTCTTCGGTAAAAATATTTATGTTTGTGAAAATTATATTTAAATAATAAATCTTAATTAATATTATATTTTCCATAAAAAATAATTCCAATTTTAAATGATATTGAAAGATTAACTTTGGATTTTATATAAAACACATGTGCATAAAGCTCCAGAAAATTTATATAATATAACAAACAGAGAAGTCATTATAACACGTTAAATGTTAGAATGCCAAAAATTAACAGTTAATTATAAAGATGAAAAATGATTTTGAATTGCTAGTTGATAATTTGGTATAAAGGTGGCCATTTTATACATAAACACAAATATATTTCAAAGTTTTAGCTAATCAATTTTATCCAATGCCTATTCCATTGTTTTTATTGAATAAAATTATAAATTATGAGGTATTCTGACACAAAAAATTAAAATTCTACCTGAGGAATTCAGAAATGTTTTAAATTTTACAAATTTCAATATTGCTGAGCAAATATCTCCTTTAATAGAGGAGTGTGTCTATTAATCTATATAATTGTAATACCTAAATAGCCAAATTTTTTTCTCAAAAATAGTCTAGATTTACGTTATCCTTAACTTAAATAATATTTGCAATAATTTTGACAGTTAAAATATGTATCAAAAGATATTAATGATTTTTCTTCAGGTTTCTGACATCTTAATAATATTATGATTAAATAAGGTCAGAAACATTTCATCTGTGTCCTCTTCCTAAATATATAAACACTTTAAAATAAATACCACAACACTTGAAACCCGTTGTTACGAATTTTTTTCTATTTACTATCCTTTTGTCAAAGAAATATGTGCTCACGTCTCACAATGATAAAAACATTAACACTATCCAATAATCTTTAAAAAAATGCTTCCTGCAGAAATAAGAGATACCTTTTTCATCTCCCATCATTCATAATCAATGATGCCATGCCCAAAGAGGATATTTAACTCTGCACAAGTAATATTCATAAAAAGCTGTTACTGAAATTTACTCATAGTTAGCTATTTGGTATAAGAAATTTTAAATATAATTGCTTTTTTAAAGTGTTTAAGGATTCTGTAAGCAACTGGACTTCGAGAAAGATTGAGTTGATAGTTTTAACAAGGAGTAATGGGCACTATAACAACCAAAGACTGGCCTTCAATAACCACCTTTTGATTTGCTGTCTAGAGGAACTTTCCATAAATAGTGGGTCGTATTCATGCATCTCTAGGGAGGAAGCCCTTAATACTCGCATTTATTTCAGTAGACGTATATGCAGAAGGAAGCTGTTTAACATCCATCTTCTGCAGTTCAATAGCAGCCTCTATCAATCCCTGGAGCTTCCATATTGAAAATAATCCTTTGTACTAGACTACGATAATAAGGAAAGTAAGTTTGTCACCCTACCTCTAGAAGCAATATGGTAGCTTTCAGAATTGTGAACAAAATATTAAAGAAGAGAGTTAACCGCTTTATCAACTGAGAATGTCATAAAAAAGAAACATACAAGGGATAGAACAAATGGAAAGAGTCCAACTCTCACGAAAATGGTGGTTATCATTTGAATTTTTTTCTTTATTTGCAGGTATAAAACTGTATCAAATATTCAATTACTACTTGTTCAGGTATAATTCAGATTTAACAGCTCATTAAAATGTTTTACTTTCTCGTAGATAATAAATCAATTTCATATATATAAGGGCTTATGAATGTAAAGTCTTAAAAACTCAGATGGTATTTTATGATAAATATGTAATGTTTGGAAAGGAAACATACTTTATTGCCTTTCTTGATAGCTGTTACATATTTTACGAACTTAAGAACAGAAAGAAAGGAAAGAATTGAAAACAAGTAAAGAATTTGGAAAGAGAAAAATACAATTAAAGTGTTGACATCCTATAGTAAGGCCTCAACTAAAAATTATCTTTCATCAAAGCTGTATGGGCCGTTGATGAGATGCCTGAGACGCCTATAAACAAGGATGATATGCAAACTGCCTTATAAATAAAATATGTGAACAAATTATATAATAGTAAATCAATAAATGATTTCTTAAATTAGTTTAGTACAACCATGAAGCATTTTCCACCTTCTACAATACTTTTGAGAAAAGCAAAACATTTTGCTTTTGCAGCAAGAAGTAACATTCCAATATTGCTTAAAAAATGTTTAATAACAATTGAATGTCACATAAGACATCTCATCCCGTATAACAACTACCCACACAGCACTTTAATCTTTGCATCAATCACGAGTCACCAAAACACTAAACTGAACAAATTGCATAAATTTTGATGTTTATTGGTATAAAGCAAAAACAATACAGAATATTTAAGAGATAAATATATTTACTCTCAATAATTTACAAGTAGCTGTAAGCTAATGCTGTTTGCAAAATGTAAAGAAACAAAATTGGTAAAAATACGAGACAATGATCAATCTTCATAGTGAGTTGCTTTTATAGTCAACTCAGAATATTCAGGGCTTATTACTTGTTATTCTCATAACATTTGGTACATTCAAAGTACCTACTTCTTCTATCCATTGTACACTGTGAAATTATGTTAGATATTTATTTATGATCTCAAATTTCTTTTGCGATTATTTAATGTTAATGTCTATTTGATTTTCATTACATTTTAAATTACTATATGAATTAAAGTTTTAATTTAACAAAATCTTTCTTATTTAAGTTTGCATCATTATATACTTAATCTCAAGCATTTCACATTTTTATTTGCTGGATTCCCTCTTCAAAGGTCTTATCGGTTATTTCTATTATTTTTATTGTTTTATTTTACTATTATTTTTATACTTAGCGAGAAATATTGAAATTGCCATTTTTAGTTTAAAAGTATCTTAACATTTCTTAAACATTTTGTGTTACACAATCTCTCTCATCTTCTGTTTATTCGTATCAAATAAATACACCATGTGAATATGCATTGTATTCATAAAGTGCAATGTATACAGGGGGCTCATACAGTGCATTATGAAATAAATACATTTCGTGAAATAATGTTATACTTTAATACAACTTTTATCTTAAAATTGTAAGTCATTTTATCGTAAGATTTAATAACGATTTCTTATTTTTTTAGTTCTATTTTAGCTTTTCTGAAGCCTCACTGCTCACATTTTGAGCAGAAATTCAATTTTTGTCTTTTACTTAAGCACCTTACGTTTTCGAGGTTGCCTCATGCACAGAAATGTTCGAATTTATTTTGCAATAACAGACGCTTTAGTACTTTATTCTTGATTATTAGTTTAAAAAATGTCACGAAATAAGATTTTAACTATGACTTCATATTTTGATTTCGTTTGCTGTTATTCAATGTATATGGGTAGTTACGAAAATAATGATATCTCAAAATAATTTATGTTAAAAACATAAGATGTAAGTAATAACTGTTTTATTTGTTTTTAAGGAATATTTTTTCATCTCCTATCAGTTATAAAGCTGAAATCATTTATGTTTCTATAGTTCAGAATATTATATCATACAATCCTTTTTTATAAAGAGTTGGTATGCTTTGATTGTCTTATGTTAATAATCAGCAATGAGTATGCGTTTCTTTAGTTATAGTATCAAAATTAATAGTTGCAAAGTCAAATGATCATTGCGGAGATCCACAATGGATGAAAAATAAATTTTGGATTGAAAAATCATTGGGTGTTGAAATAAATTATCGCATCTAAAAAATGTCTTTCACAGTCAATGTAGCATTAGAACACAACACATCTGCTGGTTTTGATATCAGTGGTTAATGTTTCAAAAGAAGCTATAAATGTTATAGTTTTATGTTATGATGACAAAATCCAAAGCTATTTAAAAATTTTCATTTATGTTATTCCAAGACTTTTAAGCCTTGGAACGAATATAGGAAAGACGTAGCAATTTAAAATGTTATTACATAGTCATTGTTTTACACAACCGGATGTATGTTATCTGAAGAATGCTTACACAAGTATAACTTTAGATATGAACCATGATAATGTATCCTGATTACTTTGTGAATCATGGTACATATCTGACATCGTCTAAGTAATAATCTTTTGGTTTTGTAAGCTTTTTGTTCTGATGGTAATGCGAAGTAGATGAAACATTTTACCTGAATCAGTTGTAAAACATTATTGCCGATTATGTTGCACTCATTGGTTTCCTTTCCCTATTATTTTAAGTAGTCTAAATCTTAAGTACATACCATCAAAGTTCTTTTTAATCTATGCAAAAATAAGATTCCTCATATCGTAGAAGTGATCCAATTTTTTATGCTTCAATATTATTTAGCATTTGATTCGTTTTGTTTCTAGAACTGGCGATGTCACAAAATGTGTGCTCTTATATGCTTTAGTACATGATTAATACAGAAGAAATCTAAACATCATTCAGGTTATATTCCGACTGAAGAGGGAATATGTCACATTAATACATCCGTTCATGTATTTTTGCGTCTTTTTATCACTCTGCTGACCCCCTATTTAAAAATGAAACCATATTTTTATTTGGTTGTCTTACTTAATAGTAATATTTGCTTTACAAAATTATTTGAGGGAATATTTTAAGTTTTATTTCATTCCTTTAATTTTATAGTCAGAATATTTCAGAAACTTTAGTTGATAAAAATTGTGATAAAGTAAGTTGTCTTGATAAAATAGCTAAAATAAGGATTTTATTGTCTTGCACACAAATTGAAATAATATATCTTAGCTATCTATTTCTTTTTCAACCTTCTTTCACTCTCTGTACTCATTTCTTTATATCCATTCATTCATTAAAATTTTCTAACGATGTAAATAATAAAAATTACACTATTGGCCATTAAAATTGCTACACCAAGAAGGAATGCAAATAACAGAACAATATTTATTGGACATATACATTATAATGGAAAGAACAAGTGATTACATTTACAGGAAATTAGGATGAATAATATATCTTGAGAAATCAGTACCCAGAGCAGCCACCTCTGGCTGCAATAACAGCGTTTATCCGCCTAGGCATGGAGTCAAACAGAGATTGTATGGCATGTACGGGGATCTCAGTCCATGCAGCTTCAACACTATGCCACAGTTCACCAACAGTAGTGGATGGTGAGTGATGGCGTGCCAATCGCTCGGTAACCATTGACCACACGTTTTCAATTGGTGACAGAGCAGAAGAACGTGCAGGCCAGGGTAACAGTCGAACCTGTTCTGTATCAAGGAAGTTCAGAACAGAACAGGCAACATGCGATCATGCATTATCCTGTTGAAACAAAGCATTAGGGAGGCATCGAAGATAGGGCAGAGCCATGAGCCTTAACACATCGGAAATGTAACGGTTGCTGTTCAAAATGCCGGAAATGCGAACAAGAGGTGATCGAGACGTGTATCCAATGGCACTCCATAACATCACTCTAGCTGATGGGCCAGTATGGTGATGTCCAATGCAAGCTGGCAATGCGCGTTCTCCACGATGCCTCCAAACACGAATGCGGCCATCATGGTCCTGTATACAGAACCGAGATACATCTGTAAAGATGACGTGATGCCATTCTCGCGTCCAGGTTCGTCGCTGATCACACCACTGAAGGCGCTCCTCTCTGTGACGCAGCGTCAATGGTAGCCGAAGCCATGGTCTCCGTGCAGACAATCCATACAGCTGTAAACGTTGTCGAACTGTTCGAGCAGAAACTTATTGCCTTGAAAATAACTCCATTTCTCGATTCAGGGTTCGTGACGTGGCTGTACGATCCCTTGTGACCATGCGGATAAGATGTCTGTCTTTTCTGCTGTTAGTGATGGGGGGATCGCTGAGATCCTGCATGACGTTCTGTATGATTGTCCTAAGCCCATTGATTCCATATTCTGCTAACTGTCATGGGGTCTAGACCGACGCGAGCAGTAATATTGCGGTACGATAAGCCGCAATCCCGGTAGGCTATAATCCTTCCTCGATCAAAGTCAGACACGTGCTGATAGGCACTTCTTCTTCTTACACGAGGCATTACAACTTTCTTTGCCGAAAACAACGTTGAAACGGAAATTGAGTATGAGAAAACTGCTGTCAAGTATCTGGTTTTATACACATTGTAGATGTCGCTACTGTCGCCTGCTTTGTATGAATGCGCTGAAAATCTAATCATTTGCATATCACAGCAAGTTATACCTGTCATGCAAATTTCACGTGTGTGATGTGCCGCTTTCCAGGTGTAGCAATTTTAATGGCTAGTAGTGTATATAGTTATATCTATCTTTCATATCATATATTGTTTGTCGAATTTTAATGTGCGAAGTAATATTTTTTGATAAGTTATAATAAATATTTGTTATTTATATTCCATGATCAAAGATGAATAAAGAATAAAAATAAAATTTATTCCGATAAATATTCCTTTCTGGCTATCATAATTTATATAACTAGTACCGGTGACAACATTATTTCATTAAAAAAGCATCAAAATTTAAAAAGAACAATCAGGAACTCTTGCATTTTATGCAGTGATTTAAATATCATTAGTTTCAACATTGAAACATAAATTCGTTTTTTAGATATTTGTCATTAATTATTGAAAATCATATGGAAAAAAACTTTCAATTGTATAAAATACATAATTTGTACTTTCCATAAATGAAAATCCTTAACATCAGTTGAAATAAATTTTTCCAGAATACAATCACATTCATTATTATGATACAGTATTTTCGCTTGTCTCTTATTAAAATGAGATTATACCAATTACGAATATATAAAACTTAAGAATTATACTTTGATATTAAGTTTAAAAAATGTTTACTCTTGAATGAAAATTTAATCAATAGGCTCCAAATGATTTCAAAGCTAATTATCGATTTTCTCATTAAGCAAATATTTCTCGTGTTTAATAAAATTTCAAAATTTTCTAAAGTATTAATTTTTGTTTATATTTATTTTGTTTTGTTTTGGAACATTATTCTTTTTCCTCATAATATGAAATTTAAATCCCTTACTTTTAAAACAATTTAACATTCTAATTTTAAATTTCTACTTATTTTAATGCTCCATGTGTATTTTGCTCCATAAAAAAAGTAGCGAAACTTTGCTATCTTCAACTTCACTATTAATCGAGAACCTGCATCATTGGAGAAATTTCAGGACTAATACAATTTTTTTCTCATGTTACTGTAATTTATCATAAACAGAAACTTTTCAAATATTCTTAATTCAAAGAATATTATACAATCACTTATCTAATTTCTATTTAATCATTCAAAAATAATTGTTAGATTAGTTTAACGTAGTCACTCTAGGAGAAAATTACTTGAAATATTTTCATTATCGTCAGAAAACTTTCTCGTGCAATTACTCTAACTCTAAGTTTGCCAAATTTATAAAAATATTTGGCACAGGTGCCGTATAATCCATGATTCCAAATTCTGAATTTTTTTGGCGATGAAGAAATTTTACCAAGATGATATATCGTGATGTGCGTGATGACGTAAATACTAGGATTACCAAAATAGAATTTTCTGTATAATTCTTATAGGTCTCCATATGTATGACGTAAGCGAGGTTGCCAGATACATAAGAAAATCTGTCAAAATGTCACCAATCTCAGAATTTGGCATCATAGACTATACGGTACCTGTGCCAAATATTTATTCAAATTTGAAAGAAACAATCTATAATCACTGAAATAAGAAAATAATAATCATCAATTTTAAATAGATAATATTTATAAGTATTCTCAATCGTATAGTTTCAAATAAACTTTTAGAAAATAAAATAAAGAATTCAAGAATCTCAAATAGTGTTACTGTTAAGCACTATGCACTATCAACAAACTTAATTCAATTATTTGCATAAGCAGATTTATTTTAATGCTTTAGTTGCTACCAATATTCGGAGATTTGATTAAGGAAGTAAATTAACTTTCCTTCTGAAAGTAGAACAAATGACTATCTTATTAATGCTTCCTGATTTAAATAAAGTCGCGGAGAAAAGTGTAACGATATATGCAGATTCGAAAGAATCTATTTTGCGTCGGCTGTGGAAATTAACGAGGAAGTATTGTTAGATGATCCTGGATTAATAAAATTGCAGGAAGAAAAGCTAAAAGATATTATTCTAACAAATACTCCGTTGAAGAATTAACGAGTTTATTTAACCAAACTATGCAAATATTTCTCCTCACAAGCGGAGATTACATATTTTTGGAGATGAAACCCATATAAACTGCAGGAACTCGGATATTTATTTCCGAAACATTTCTCACTTAGTAATGAATTACATTTTTAATCCAAAAACTGACTCAAATGGTTCAGAAATCATAAGAATGTTATGGTTGGAGTGATTAGAATTGGAAATGGAATATGATTTCAATTTACGGGTTAAACACTTAATTAGTTATTAAATATTCTATTCTTTTGAAAAGAAATTAATAAACATAATTTATTGAGGTTTTCACTACAAATTAAATCGAATAAAATTTTTGCATATCAATTAAAGTAATTGTTAAACCACATAAAATATAGTTTTATATTGTTTAACTTTATATTTTGTTTTACTTTTATACTACCTAAAAATGACTTTTATCTTAAAAAAGATAGAAGTTGATTTACTTATGATTCTATGATTATTTTATATTGACGGTTGCTAATGCAACCCGAACATCACTAAGATTAAAAAAAAGAACTTATGAATATCATGTATAAACATTTTCGCTAAAACTGAAAGAAAAAAATTTCTCAATATAAAATATGTAATTATTTAAATTTACCGCTTTTGTTTAAAGTATCAAGATTTTATTTGTATATCTCTTTAATCACAAGTTGGTTGATTAGACCAAGATATAGAAACTGAAAAAAGATTTTACAAACAACATGTACAAATATTTACCTTAGAAACTATATAGAAAACAAGTTTTTTCAAACCCAAATCAAACAATAGTTTAGACTATATAAAAATATGACTTCATTTATTTTCCTTTAAGCAATAAAGCTTGTTTGATCTTCATTTTAAGATCATTTTGTAAACACGATGATTAATGCAATCGGAATATCATTTAAATGAGAAAAAGAATTCGCAAACATCATATACAGAAATTTTCACTATAAATTAAATTAAACAAAATTTTCCAAAATCAAATTAAATGAATGTTTGAACTCTGTATAAAATTGTTTCACAGTTTTGGCCTTAAAATATAATGTTTGCTTTGTGTCTTTCCCGTTCCCAATTCACTTTCATAAGAGATAACTTATTAAACTGGGACCTAAGATTGAAATATGGTTTCGAACCACTGGATATACACAATCTAGACAAGTGGATTAAAACCACTAGCAGCTGAATAGAAAATCACATCGATAATCACTTAAATATCACCATGGCAAAAATATATGATATTGTTGTTGTTGCCGTGTGCCAGTTAGCCCCACTTTTCCAACTGAACCATATTTAGGTGTGGAGTTCGACTTCCTCATTAAACACATGCCATAGGTACCCGTTTATAGGGCAGTCAACCATTCACACAACACATTCATACAATTAAAGGACAAAGACAGCACAGATAGAGAGAGAAAGTGCATCCATGCCCAAACCGAGATTCAAACCCAGGACCTCCCTATTCTCAGTCAGACACGCTGAACACTAGACAAGGTGGGCAACAATATATGATATTGGGAATAATATTAATTATAATTTGCGATATTATGGAAGAAATACCTAAATTGAATGTAGAATAATAACGTTTTAAAATTTTCAGTTATGTAAATTTTTCAGTTAGTAATGTGTGGAATGTTAAATCAAAGAAAAAATAATCACCTCAGTCTATCGAGATGACAATTTTGAATCTCATTCATTAATTTCTAAATTTAAGCAATCAGAGAGAAACAAACCCATGATGCTAACATTCCTCGATTCATAATCCTAACTTTTCATTTCAGTTTTATATTTTGGATATGAGTGGAAAATTCGCTAAAGTGCAGGAATCATCAATATAAACACATATTTCAAGAATAAATAAACAGCACATCAAGAGTTTCACAAATAAATGTTATTTTTATTTCTACAATGAGCTGTTTTTTTAAAGCTTACTTCCAAAACATATTTGATTCTAAAATTATTAAATTAATAATTATAAGCAAAATTTAAATGTGCTTTTTTTATTTTATTTTTAATAAAATCCTAAAAGCAGTCAAGGAGCTACTGTTAGGATACCGCATCTTTAAGCACTACAAAAGACGGAAATGAGGGCAACTTAAATAGTGGGTGTACAATCGTACCATTTATAATGGATATTTTTGAAATTTAGAAGTGGGGATCAAGAACACCCCAGACATAGTATAACTAAAACTATCTTTCCCAGAATTATCATTTCATATGGAGGACATTGTGACCACGACAAATTTTACGTGCTGAAGCCACCATTAACGAACATGACGTATCTTTGGTTGATCCGAGGTTTGAATTCGCTATCTTCTGATAACGCGAGTGAAGACCCTAGCGCAAGTCTTATCATTTTTTGGTCAGGCCTAAGCGACATTTTTTTTGGCTCAGATGCCGTATAATCCAGGATTCTAAATTTTGAATTTTTTTTTGGCAATGAAGAAATGTTGCAAAGATGATGTCCCGTGATGTGCGCGATGGTGTAAATACAAGGGTTTACAAAACAGAATTTTCAGCATAATTTTCATAGATCTCCATATCTATGACATAAAAAAACTAGGTTCTAGATATATAAGAAAATCCGTCAAAAAATCACTAAATTCAGAATTTGGCATTCTAGATTATATGGCATCTGTGCCCTTTTTTTTAATGTACTACTGACAAATTTTAAATTTATGAAGGCAAAATAATAACCATAAATGTCAATCAAAATATATTGAAGTAAATGCTTTTGCATTCCTGTATCTGTAAGTCAGTCACAAAAATTATCTTGCAATTCAAATATTCTAAATCATTATGCCTGATATATTTGTTAATTAATTATAAGTTTAAGCAAGTCTTTTTTAAAGTTTCATTAAAACATTTTCCTTTTAAATTATGTGTATATATATATATATATATATATATATATATATATATATATATATATATATATATATATATATATATATATATATATATATATATATATATATATATATATTAAACAATTATTTATTACGTTTCTTTGAAAACAAAATACGTTATTTCAACTTAATAAGTAAGTGAATTTTATAAGTCATCTGAATTTTTTAGTCAAATCTATAAGACTATATTTTAAATGGAGATTTAATTTCAATCTGATTGTATTTATTATAAAAATAAAATATTTTCACTTGTCGAAAACACTCATATAAAGTGAACCTTTGTTAGTATAATTATTTTTTAAATGGTTGTACTTTATTAAACATTAGTAAGAACAGGTGCCATATAATCCATGATTCCAAATTCTGTGATTGGTGATTTTTTGGCGGATTTTCTTATGCATCTAGCAAACTCATTTATATTATGTCATACATATGGAGATCTATAAGAATTATGCTGAAAATTCTATTTTGGTAATCCTAGTATTTACGTCATCAAGCACGTCACGATACATCACCGTGGCAAAATTTTTTATTTAAGTTAAAATATGAAAAATGTCAACAATAGAAAATTATATATGTAATTCTAACCATATTTTCCAATTCATACTTCTGCTGTTAGAATTGTTTGTAAAATAATTTCTATGTAATACATTGCTGGACAATTGCTAAGGATGGATAACACTATCATCCATAGCAACCACAAAATGAAAGGAATCAAAATGTGGAAAATTGAAATAAGTGCACGATATAGTAAGAAGAAGTATGCGTATGCAAATTTTTTTCCCGTCTGTTCATCACGTGATAGCATTCATAATAGTTTTAAAGGTTTTGACGCGTGTGGACAGTTGTTATTTCAAGTCAAAGTTTTACAGGAAAGATTTAATAGACGAACTTGAAATTTTTGTCATGTCTTCCCAACGTCACTTAGATGATTTTATGCGTGGCCGAATTATTCGAAAGATCGAAGAAGGGCGAAAAATAACAGATGTTGTCAGGGAGTTCGACATCGCTCACAGCGTTGTTTCACGGCTGTGAAAGTCATTTAAAACTACTGGAATGTGTAGTAGGTGGCATGGGGAAAATCGTGTTTGAAGTACGACGCATGCAGAAGACAGATATATCGTCCTATCAGCAAAAATGAACAAGCGCACTACAGCTCAGCAGGTGGCAAATCAGTTTCTTGCTGCCTCAAGAAAGCAGATCTCCCGAAAATCTGTTGCCAGACGTTTGAGGGGAGGAGCACTATACGCCTGCAGACCTGTTGTGTGTGTCCCATTGACCAGACAGCACCGTACTGCCCGTTTGCAATGGTGTCGTGAGCATCGCAATTGGACTGAACAGGAGTGAGCATGCGTACTATTCTCAGATCAGTGTAGGTTTAGTCTGTCATTGGATTGTAGACGCCAACTGATCTGGCGCGAGAATGGTACTGTTTATCGTTCAGAAAATATCCAGGAAAGGGACCGATATGCGACATTCACTGTCATGGTGTGGGCCGGCATCATGATCAATGGCCGCACGCCTTTACATGTGGTTGCGAATGGGACTATGACGGGCCAATGATACATTAATGAAATTCTACTTCCTCATGTTCGTCTTTTCCGTGGTGCTGTCGGTAATCAATTTAATTTTATGGACAACAACGCAATATGTCATCGAACACTCGCTGTTCAGGATTGTCTAGTCAGCGAGGGTATTCAACGCCTCGTATGGCCATCTCGTTCTCCAGATCTAAGCCCTATTGAAAATGTGTGGGATGCTTTAAGGAGGCAAGTTGCTGGTCTAAACTATCTTCCGACAAACAAGAACACCCTCATCCATGCACTCCCAGAGGAATGGGATAAATTTCCTCAACAGCTGCTGAATATTTTTGTGCAAAGTATGATACGACTTGTGGAATGTTGCATCACACTCCACGGTGGACATATCCCATACTGATACCTTTCTTCAAGGGGCCTGCTGACTTTTAGATGCATTGCTCCATTTTTCCGTATGCAGTATCAAATGAACATTTTTTTCTTTCAGATGTTTCACAGCTTTTGTACTTTCCAGAACAATAAATATTCTTTATTCTAATGTCTGAGCAGTGTGGCAGCTATATTTTATCCTACTAGGCCTAATGTCTCGCTTAATGTTATGCTACTTTGCAATGTGCAATTTGTGACATCCTTAGCAATTGTCCAGCAGTGTATTATTTATCTTTTAGTTATTTATTATCTGTCGTTAATATACCTTTATAAATTCACTGCATGGAACAGCATATTTTAAAGAATTTGCACAGTAATTATGTAAAATTATTGAACTCTTCGCCTTTATACAATTATCATCCAATTAGTGGCTTCCAGCTTTATTCACACATATGTGGCTGCTTTTAATACAAATTTACATCTATTTATTTTATATTTTTTTTAATCTTATTTTAAGCAAAAATTTATAAAATGTATTTTGATAATTTAACAAAGAGGATCAGTGTCTTCTACATACTGAAAGTGAGTTAATATTTATAAATACTTTTAATATTGATGATTTAACAACATAGCCAGCATAAACTAGTCCTTTTTTCAAAGCCATCTACATTAAAATCATTTAAACCATTTCTTTGATAAATTCTAGTAAAAAAAATGAGTAGATATATTTATATATCAAAAGGGAAATTTTTATTTCAATTTATATTTCCGTCGGTTAGGAAACTTAACGTAAGTTGTGTTGTCATTCCAGTGCCTTGTCTTGTTCCCAGTATCCCTAATGGCATCTATCACCATTTCCAACGGGTTGTGCAAGATAAAGAAGAGATGCCCCATGGAGAAGTGCTGACACTGACTTGTCTTCCCGGCTTCCAACTGCTAGGTCCCGATTCTCTTCGGTGCTGGTATGGAGACTGGGCTGTAGAAAACCTTCCCGAGTGCGTACCAAGTAAGATATTTGACTCTTTTTGTGGTTGGTAATTGGTGTCAGGAATTATGTGTGAAAGAGCCTTTTAAACAACTATCATGTCCATAACTCATATAGTGATTATATAAGCAAAAGAGCCTTATTTATATATTTAGAATTTGTGTTAACCACATTTAAATGAATAATCCGTTCAATGTTCAAAGTTCTTTTAAACTAGAGATTCTGGGGCACATGTAATCCATAATGTCCAATTCTGAGATTGGCGATTTTTTGGCGGATTTTCTTTTGTATCTGGCAACCTCGTTTTTATTACGTCATACCTATAAGAATTATGCAGAAAATTCTATTTTGATAACTCTAGTATTTACGTCATCGTGCACGTCACGATACCTCATCTTGGCAATATTTCTTCATCGCCAAAAAAATTCAGAATTTGGAATCATGGATTATACAGCACCTGTGCCGATTCTGAGATTAGTCAATTTATTCAAAATTTCCATCAATTCATGCTAGTTAGTTTTCATTGAGTTTCAGAAGAAATTGCGTGTGATTTTATTTATAGTCATAATTCTATTTAAAAAAATTTCATTTACAATTCCATGGATAAAGTTAATAAATGCTTACAACTAGAAGATTTTGAGTTTCGTCGAAAATGTTTTTTATTGTTTTATATATATTTTTATTGCTTCATTAAATATAAAGCTAAGTTCTTAATTAAAAATATATAGTCATTAAATTTTATAAAATGCTTGTACAAATATAAAAACTTCATGTGATTAAATTTCATAAAAAGCTTCTACATAAATAAGTGTTACATATAAAAAATTTTTATTTTTCATAAGTTAATTATAGAATTGTAAAGATTAATACGTAATTTTCCTGTAAAAATACGTATATTAATAAAATAAATAAATCATGAATAATTTCTTAAGAAATTTGAAGAAATTTCAAGTACTTTATTATCAAAAACTACTATAATTTCTGGAAAAAAGTCACATTGGTGTAAATGCTACATTTGAGGTAAAATATTTGAAAAATATTAAAAATAGCACACACGGAAACGAAGATTTAGTATAAACGTTCCACCAAATTAAATTGGAAATTATATATGGATCACCGTAACCTCGTGATAGGACAGCGCTATTTTCAGCGTGTTCAATCTCTAACAATGTTTAGCCACGGGAAATGGATGTCCTTCAGCTCTCTGTACTAAATATATCGGAGTGGATATTTGGGAATCTTCCGTATTTTCTTTTTTAGCATATATGATACGGCCTATTCTCAATGAAATGTCTTTCCCTAGTAGTGTGGATATGAAAATTCCTTTTATGGCTTAGTGAACTGAGTACTGCTTACAAAGGGATGTTAAATTGAGAATGATATTGCCTTGAATTTTATTGTTACAAAATTTTAATCTATTTAATAGTATAAAGTATTTAATTCACAAAGATAAAGTGCAAAATAAAAACTACTAAAAAATAAATTATATTTGAGAAATATTGAAAACTTATTTAAGTGCAATTATGTTCCTATATTTACTAACTAAAAAGTAGATGTGCATAGTTTTCATTAAATGCTCCGGAGAGATTATCGCAATATTAAAATGTTAAATCCAATGAAAAATACCTAATTTAAAATATAATTGAAGCAAATTGTAAACTTTCAAAATTTAATTTTTTACTATCCGAATAAATGTGTAATTTCAAATTAAAATAATCCAATTTTCCAAACCTTTATTTATATTTTTTTTGTGTTATCTCTGAATTTAGAAACGTAATTTCACCCTTAAACACGCTTATTATTAACAATAATTTTTCCTATTTTTTAATGTACGAAAGAGTTATATTTTTTTTTTAATGTTTGTGTGTAAGCATTACACCGCACTATTAAAAATTAAAGTTGTAAACTCATTATAAGCTAAAGTTAAATTACATATTAAGCTAAAGTTAACTCCACATTCGTCCGAAAATTATGGTAATATTAAAATAAAATTTCTTACAGTCTTTAAAATTTAATATATTTTTAATGGTATTCAAATCGGTCTTTAAATTAAATTCATTTTTAATTTAAATTTTTCTCGCTGCATATATAACAATTTTACTACCAAAAGTAACTTTTAATATATTTAGTGTTTGACATAATTCAAATTACACTTAAGCAGAAGTTTGGTTTCTTAAATTTATATAATAAGGACGTATTCTTCGTTTGCAAAATTTTTAAGTTATTTTATGAATAACCTAGAATATGTCCTTATTATGGTAAAAAATACTTAACGATAAATATTTATCATCTCACCTTAATCGTAATGTCTCTCATTAAAGCAAAAAATATCATAAAATACTATTAATTCATGAGTATATAACTCTTAATGGAAACATTTTTTATAATTTCAAGTTAGTGTGGTTTTTAATTCTGAGGATCTCTTGTAGTTCATAACACTTGATAACATTGTTAATTACATTAACTTTGTTTGAACTTTGTTAATTACATTAACTAAAAAATACTTTAAGAAGTATTTTTTAGTTAATGTAATTAACAAAAATAAATTAATGTTAATAACAGAAACAGAAATATTTTGGGATTTGTGTATGAAGACAGACACGTCAAAAGTAATGACAAATTGGTTTTTAATAGTAAGTAACTCGAAAAATAATGAAATCAAATATAATTTTGAATCAAAATTAAATTCATATAATAATAACTAAAAGTAATGATGGTATATTAAAAATTAATTATTCTTTAAAATAATAATTAAATTATTTTTAATTAATGTGGGTCTTTATCGATAAATAAAGCACTCTTTGTATATGTTTAAGCTTCAAAAACTCCACATTTTATTTAGTCCAAAAAGTAACAAAATCTAAGTATTTTAATAATTTTATGCAAATCACTTAATATTTCTATTTTTTAATTCCTAGTAATTCTGATGCCAATTCTAAATTTAAAAAAATACTTTAAATTTAAGATAATGAAGTTTTACAGAAATTTATCATTAACACAAAAAATTATTTGAATATTAAAAGCCCTTTACGAATTTATTAAAATGTTTTCAGTATTTTCATGTTTGCAAATGCAGTTAATTTATTTTTGTGTTTAATATTTTTCAGTTATTTTTCTAATGTGAAATTTCCTGTGAGCTGAAAAATAAATTTATTTTTTTAAATTTGCTATGATGTTTTATTCTGAAGATTAATTTCATCAAAAGAGATTAATTTATTTCTACTTTTCACTGATAGTACAAGTATTGTAGAAAAAAATTGCAATCATTGGAATAGTGTTTTCACTTTGATACTTTAATAAAATAAGTTTTGCTCTTAAGTTTTCCCATAATAAATAGTAATAAAGTTGTAATATAATTACAAATATTCAGGTACAAAAAAGCAAATATTCTGTAATAATCTGCATACCATGACATAAATTAGAGGCATAATTTTTTCCTAAGTGCTTAAGTTATCTCATCAGAAATTATTTCTTTGCCTGCTTTCATAAGAATTCTTTATTATAATTCTTCTAATTCTTTTCCTAAATTTATCATTTTGGAATTTTTCTTCTGTTTACATAACATCCTCCGTCTAGATTACGTATTTTTATAAGTAATATTTACCAATAAAAAGTATTTTTATAAAAATCTTGCTTAAAAATAAAGAACTGAGATAATTATCTCAATAACCCACATCACTATTGCCGGAAAAGGAAAATTAAGTCAAAACAGGTATTTTCAAATATTCAAAATAATTGGAATTGTAGGACGATGAAAACATTTTGATTAATAAGGGCAAAAAATCTGAAAATTTAATTTTTGAAGTATTATTAATAGTTTTACTTTTAATGATTCAATGAATTTTTCAAATTTAAATGGTCATTTGGAAAAAATTCAATCTTGAAAATATGAAGATAATCATCGTCTTTTCCAATAATATTGCACTCAAGCTTTAAAAATTAATTATAGAAATGATTCGTAATAAATTTAATCATAAAAAGTGAAACATTATTCTTTAACGACATTTATTCAAACACTTTAACTCAATTAAAATAACCTACAATTGTGGTCTGTTTAATTATTTACAAGTAGTAATTTTACGACTTTTTATTAAGGTAAACTAAAAATGATTTCAAGAGTTTGTTCTCAAAATTATTTTAGAAAATGTTACCTAAAATATCCAGATTGTATTTGTCTCCCAAATTTCCCTATAAACAAATTAGGTTGTTAAAAGTTTCTTGATTTTTCTTGAATGTGTAGCTGGCTTTCAACAAAAAATTCAAATTAAAATTTGAAAAATTAATCAAATCAAAACTAAAATCTTCAAAATTGTCACTGTATGCAAAAGAAAATATCACATTCTACTAACAAACTAATAGGTTTCTAATCTTTATGTAGTTAAAATTTTTTGCTAATTATTTTTTTAATTTGTAAATTAAATTAATTTGTAAATTTCTGATAAATTTCAACAAAAAGGAATATTAAATCAATATAAAAACTCAAAACATTTTTGTGGCCAAAATTCAAGAAAATATTTTTACTTAATATCGTGACATTTTTACTAAGCAAAATTTGTTGGAGATGAGGATGAATGCAAATGAATTGTCTTTTTCATAATACGTATCTGAAGGATTACTTTCAGAAGTAAGTCATTCCATGTAATAAAAAAATCACTTGTTCCCTTTAGTTTCGATGTAATTTGTACACCAGGCATGTCATATACTGATCATTTGCTTTTGGTCTTCTGGAGTTTTTAACCAAAACATATATACCTCTTGAGACATATTTGGAAATATTCCAAAATATTATAAAATGATTCTAATCTCTTTTCTCATCCATATTAAATATTATATATATTAATTACCTACCTGGCCAAAAGAAAGTGTTCAAATATAAAGATAATTTATGTCAACACTTAAATGAAAATTTCCTTGCTTTAAATTAAAGTAAGCAATTAAAAAGTATACAAAACATGTAAGATATCTGTACTTTAAGTGTATTACTAAAAAGAACCGAATTTCCAAATTTAATGGCAACTCGGATAAACTAATTTGACTCCTCATTTGAATTGTACTATATACTACATTTAGTCAAATTTCAATTAATAACGTCTAATTACAACCTATGCAGTATGACATGATGAAGATGAAATCCGACTGTTACCCAAGATTTCTTCATACTAATTCTTACAGGTTGCTAGAATACATTTAGAAATGAGTATCGTCTTTAAATATTGTTCGTCTAAATTTAGCAAGGTTTTAAATTAAACTAGAAAATTGTTTGAAATGATGCTCGTTTGTAAAAAGTAAGAAACATAATAGTCAATGTAAAGGTAAAAAAATTACACCCTCTTTAAATTTCTTTGTTTAGCACATCTTTTACGGATCAAGAAGCAAATGTTTAATACTAGAAATTCTATGAAATGACAAAAAATTCTTCAATTATCAAAATGTTGAGCTAATAATGGTTTTAATTTCATTTTCTGCAATTATTCCTGGTCTACTGATTCTATTCTAAAACTGTCTTTCAATTTATGCGGTATAGCGATAATTATTTCTATTTATATTCGGTACGTTCATTATAGCAATATTTATACCTATACTATATTCGGTATAGTGATAATTAAATAATTATTTCAATTAATTCGTTATAGCATTAACTTGCAGTAATGTCTGTTTTAAACTTCATACATTGTGACTACAAATAATTATTTATTTTGTTTTTGCAGATAATTTTTTCAAAATCTGGAGCAGTGAATGTTGTTTTATTGTGCAATTTTTATATTGCTTAATTTCGTACATAAATGCATTATACATGAATATTGTTTACAGAATTGTCATACATAAATATTGTTTAATTTTGTACATAAATACATTTGTCGAATCTATACTAATTAAAAAAACAAATTATGTCTACAATGAAGGATAAAAATGCTTTGGCATTCTAATGTCCAAGCGAATGTTTGCATGACGGTAAAAAGAACAGATATAAATTTGGAGTATTTTATGTCCCCAAAGTGTTTTTTATTTTATTTTGTGTTTTATATGTTTACAGATATCATAAAGCTACCGTATAAATAGTTTGTTAAACTAGAATATATTTGTAAACATGTAAAAGTAATTTAGTAAAGCTATCAATATCTAGAAATAGCATAGTTAAATATTGATAGTTAAATGGAACACAAAAATGTTTTCAGAATAAACTTCTGGATCGTGTACAAGAATTTTATTCAGAATATAAAAAAGATTTTCAAAATTAATCCTGCCTTATACTTTGGCCAAACATATTTAATTAGCAATCCACCATTTTCTGATATCATTAAAAATAATGCATTTATTAATTACGCACTAACGAATTTTAAAATTAGGAAAAGATATGAAGAGATGAGCAAATTGCATGTAGAACAAGATAAGGTTCTTTAAAGCTCTAAATAACATCAATTCAATAAAAAAAATCTGGTTATAAATTTGTCAGGAACGAGATTGAGGGCATGAAGAACCCATCTGAATCTAGTTATGGCTCTGGATTGAATTACATTGCATAATTCCAACTTTTCATTTAAAGAAAATTCTCCATTGCTGCATTATACCAATTCTAAATTGAAATAAAATCCTACTATAGTATTTCGTAAATGATGGGTTAATTTTAAGCACCATGTGAAAAATATTATACAGATTTATTGCCGATGAATATTATTTATTTTGATTGATTTTTCCTTGAATGTGATATACAAAATCATATGTACTCTGTCTCATATTTTATAATGATTTTTTAAAAGTATATATATAGTTACAAAAATCAACTAATTTTCAAATTATATTTCAACATTAACATAAACGCATGAAAGAATTAGAGTCACTAAAGAATCAAATATTGACAATGGCTTCAGCTAAATATGCAAAATCATTAAAAAAATCCAAAAAATGCATAATCTTATTATTTATTATGTAATAAACAACTTTTTTTATAAGAGCATAGTTTTAGAGATTGTTACATACGTATTACGATTATTTAATATTATAATGTGGAAGTATGTGAAAAATATCTTTATCCCACACTAATATAAAACATTTAAATCCACAGATTTTAAATATCATCAAAGTGTGTTTATTTTGTAGGAAATAAAAAAAATGCATAAAATCAAATCCACTTATTTCAAAGTAATTTTTCTATGCAATTTTAAACTAATTTCAATCAAAAGATGTCATTATTCTTAAAGTATTTTTCTCTTAATAATAATAAGAGTTTGGGAATACGATAAACAGTTTAATGCTATTATTGGAAAAATAATTAAAGCTAGTGACGCTAAATGATGAATTCTGAAATACATTTAATATAACAAGTAGATTTTATTGCACAAAATTAGAACATAAATTTATTTTAAAATTATCCAGAATTCTTTTTAAATGTATTATTTCTGTTTTTCTTTGTTTTCTTAACACATAGTTTTCTAACCTTTCAGATTCTAAATTAAAGATAACTGTGGATACCAACTGGTTACGAAAGGTAGAATAAAAGTATTGTAGAATTCCATTCGAAAAGAGTTTTGCTCATTTTGTTCTTAAAATTACGTTGAATCTCCATTTAACCTAAACAAATGAAACGAACAAGGATAAACTAAACTAAAGCGAACAAACTAAAGGAATAAAATACTTTAAAAAAGAAGAATTGTTTGATTATTCAGGTATTAATCTAACAAATGAAATTATGAATGATGTAAAAGTATCCACGCAAATTTGTTTTTCAAATTTTTAATGTAAAAATATTAATGATTTTAATTGATAAATTTTTTATTTTTTAATTGAGAAACTGATTTTATAATTGAGAATTTTAGTGTATTAGAACATAAAAATCAAGATTAAAAACTCTATAAAATTATCCAAAATTTTCAGAATAAATATATCTCATTTTCTGCTTAACCTCGTTCCAATAAATTACTTAATGATGAATCCCAAAAAATTATTTCATCCAAACATTTTATCTTCTGCTTTATTTTTTCCTTATTTACAGCATAAATTCACTCATCTTAATTTTCTTAGTTGCTTATAATTTAATCAAGTGTGCTAAAACTGTATTTATAGAATAAGACATTTATATCTTTCAGTGCCTGGGATAAATGAAGATAAATTAGTTACTTGGTGAATAATTCCGCTAAATGCAATATTGTAACCAAAAAAAATCTTTCCTTTGGAATAGCCCATTGTTCTTCAAAAACTTCTTTTTTAAGAAAATGTTTAGTAATTTTTCCCGAGCTTTTCCGATCTGTCATTTATCACCACTCCATTCGCAAGGCTGTATGGTCTGCATTCTATTCAAGGGAAACTTCACTTCCTTGGAGGATTATCCTGTGTTTCAGCAAGTGCCACTAGTGAGCCTACCACTCAATCAATCTCATTGGTCTATGCTTGATTGCACGTCCAAGGAAGGAGCCACCTATTATATTTGATTGGCTGACAGATGATTATTTTGTGCTGCATTGCGAATATGAGCTCACGGTTGTCACCAGAATCCTTTTAGGCATGTAATACAAGTCTGGTCCAGGAATTTTCTGAGGCATAATATATTGCGAAGTAACTTTTATTTGTGCCTGAATGAAGCTTATAAGACTTTTTTTAAGTAAAGCTGCATCCTCCTGCTGCCACATTAACTTAATTGGGCATATCAAGGGATCAATAATTACAATTAATTTAGGGTTTCTTGCCTTTTATTTATTATTCGCTAAAAGATCAGAGAATAAGTATTCAAGTGTAATTGGATATTTTATAAATCTAAATTATTCATTATAACATTTTTTAATAATCAACCAGAAATAAATTATTTACAAAAGAGGAATTGGTGGGGAAACTGTTTTTACATTTTTAAATATATATTTATAGTTTATTGGCTTAATGAAAATATATTATTTGTTTAGGCAAGTATAATTTAATTAATTTACAAATGTTTATAGGTATGATTTCAATTCTATAAAATTTACTAGAACAATGAATCACAAATTTTTAATGGCCATCATTTACAATAAAGAAAAAAATTGATGAGTCAATAAATTCTATTTAGTTATATATTTTCTTAACGTTTTATGATAACAAAATATATATATGTATATATATATATATATATATATATATATATATAATATATATATATATATATACTATATATATATATATATATATATATATATATATATATATATATATATATATATATATATATATATATATATATATATATATATATATATATATATATATATAGAAAACGCTTTTAGAAAATTATGTACGCATGTAAAAAATAGAATGTTAATATGAAACAGCAGAATAATGTAATGAAAAAGTGACAAAATTATAATATTTCTATCAAATATGTCCGCTAAATTATTTAAATATCAGAACAAGCAATATTTTATATTAGAACTTTGAGAAAAACATTATCTTTACATGACAAATTTGAATATGAATTTACTTTATTTTACTTAATCTTCTGATAAATAAGAAAAATTTTATTTGCAACCTAATTAATATGTGATTTGGGAAACACTTTAATTCTCTTATACTTACTTTTAAGGAGCAGGTAAACAAAAAATAATTATTTTCTGATTTTATATTATTATTTCAGTGAGAAAGATTAATTTTTCACTTATAGAATAACTATAATTTTATGACATAGATTATATTTAGTTTTATATCGAATCATTATTATACTTGGAACCCTCATAGCAAATTTCACTAAAAACGGATTCTGGTGCGATATTTTTGAATTAATATTGATAAAATTGTTCGTCGTAAATAATTGTAATAGTCAGGAAACAAATTAATATAAATAATGAAATACTTAACTATTTTCTTTCTTTCTTTTACAATCATAAAAGTATTTTAACATCTGATAACTATTTATAGTAAAGGATATAAAACTTTTGATCCAAACAAACTGAATCTTTAATATCTTCATTTCAGTATTTCAAAAACTCCTGATAGTTATACTTAGAACTGAGAACATATTAAATGAAAATGACAACTATTGTTTCATTAATGACTCTGTTTAGGTCTTAAATAAGTTTAAATCTCAGTGAATATTGCAGTCACTAACGACTAATTGTAAATAATTGAAAACAGTTTTTATTATATGGATTATGAATTTATTTTGCATTCATAAAATTTATTATATTCTTATTACACTTAAAAGTTTTATTAAGATGAATAATTCTTGTTTACATTAACAAGTTTTAAAATTATTTTGCTTTTTTCGTATATGTGAGAAATTCTTTTTTTCGCCTTATTCTTCTTAAAATTTAAAATTAAAACATTTTCTTCCTATGTAAGGAATTTTGAAATTTTATTTTTTATGTAAGATCTAATAAATAAAATTCAACTAACATTTTTATATTAAAGTTTATATTTTTATTTCCGAGAAAATTTTAGAAATTGAAAATTCGTTTGATATTTCATGAAAAAAACTAATTCGAAAACTTTATTAAAATGATTTCTATACTTGAATTATAAACATTGGCCATTTGTTTTTTTCCACACATATTCTTAAACTTTACATTTTTTTCTTGATTCTGAGTGTTACATTCATTTATTATCTCCTTTACTAAATATTTCTAAAAAAATTAAGAGCATATAAATTGCTATGATCTTATTTGCATTTACTTAGAAAGGATAATGTGAAGACTGCATAGGGGCTAAAACCACAAGATAAATTTAATTTAATTATTAAATTTCATATTTTAGATATATTATATTAACCTTAAGTATGAAGTTTAATAACATTTATTACTAATATTTTGATTACAAATAAATTATTAAGATATTACTTTTGATAGTATAAAAGAGCTATTGTTAAGACTTAATTGAGAGATATAATTGGACTGAGAAAATAATAAAATCAACTTAATTGCTAAAATTTACTGTGTGATTTCACAAATATCTAAAAGAAATTTTTTAAATTAGTTTTTTGGTTATAAAATTCAAACATAAGCATTCACTTTTTAGATTTCTAAATAAACAATTTTATTAGAATTAAGTTCTTTCCTGGAAAAATGGCTGCATTATTCTAGTATTAAAAAAATTTTTGTCTGAATATATTTTAGATAAGAAAAATATCAGTCTAGACTGGAATTATTTGGTTTTTATTCCTATTTTCAATTAGATTACATTCAAATGAGAAAAATAATTATCTGAAATTATATATATAATTCAAATCCTGAAGTGTAGATTGTAATTAATCGAGGATATAACAATCGAACAGAAACTATTTTAAAAAAAGCTATTGGTTGAATTTATTCTCTTCATTGTTTAAAGAAAGTAATCAAACGATATCATATTTCTATAAATTTAAAAATCAAATAATATAAAAGGTAAAATAAAAATTAAAATGTTTTTTAGGAATTGAATTATAATCCATACAATTTCTGGACTTAGTTTTTTAATATCAAACTCATATGTCATAGTAGTAGGAAGTAGCTTTATTGAAAGCTATATAAGTCTAATATGCCTTATATTATAATAGTCTTATATGTTTCATGTTATATAAATCTTATATTAAAATTATATAAGTCTAAATTTTCTCGTCTTGCTGGAGTAATTGTGACCGAAACATCTCAATTTTTGTCTGCTTCTGCAGATACGGTACCTAAAAATTAAGACTGGGCACACATTGCATGGCAAGACAAACTCCACAAAGTAAAATATTGATTGGAAGGAGAAGATAAATAAAAGAGACTGATTGGTAAAGGAGAGGATTGTAAGGTCTTAAAAGAGGAAACATTTGCACCCAAGATGATTACAAAATTCTACCAGTCTCCAGATGTCAGATTTTCTCCAGTTATAATAATTAAAACTAGAAGGTATTTCATAAATAGAACATTTATGGCAGATCAGTAATTCCAAAGTCATAACCACAATTGGTGCCAAAACCGTAAAAGTTCATCGATCGAAAAGTGGAAGAAAATATGTAGTCAAATGAATCATCTTTAACACTTTTCCTTGTAATATTATGATTTCCTGTTTAGAGGACTTCTACAAAACATATAATCATTTCTGTGTGTGTGATTGTCTTCTTGCAATGGTTTTACCATAATATGCGAAATCATGTCATGATTTTCTGGTATCCAATCATAACTCTAATCTAAAAAATCGTTAGATGAAAAGTATAAGGAAATTTTAGCTGCCAGGTCCCTTTTATGATGCAAAGTTTGTTTCCTGTATGAGATGCAATTTTCTAGGATGATGATTCTTCTTTTCATAAATTGGGACCAGTCCAGTAAAGTTCAATTAGATTTTTACAAATCTAATTTCATTGATGAATACTAAGATGAAGTGTAGCATCTACTTTGACTTTCGCAATTCTTCGATTCAATTTATATTGAAACGAATTGTGACACCATTATTGATGTCACATGGTCTATTTTTGAGCATTTTATATAAATTTAATATCCTTTTGTAATTTTTAAATTATTTCTACAAAAAAAGTAAAATACATTTTTCAAACATTATAATCAATCAAACAATATCATTCAAACAGTACCTATATGATTTGATTTCAGCAATCCAATCTTTTTTCAAACCATAAAAGATCCCACACCTTATTAGTATGAAGAATTTCTTATAAATCTAGAGTATTTTGTGGATTTTTATAGCCATCTAAAATCACATACTTATTAGTTCAAAAAGTCTCTCTCTAATTGGACTCAAAGAAATCATTTTATATTTTTGAATTAGTGTGCTTGCTTGTTTCTTAGTGTTATGAAATTATCCTCGCAACGTTAATAATTATTGTATTATATACATTACGAGAAAAGTATATTGTTTGCCATTGAAACATAAATGCTGGCATTGAAAGCGTCATACAACAAGTGCCACATTTTTATGAGAAGTATTATTTCTAGGTTATGCAGAGGATTAAAATACTAGTCTATGCTCCCAAAGCAGAGATAAGTAATGACATCTACATTGTCTACAAGAGAAGTGTTGGAAATTTTTCTTACAAAAATTAATCTATTGCATCTATAAAATTTTTATTACATATGAAAAAAAACGTTTTCTGAAGTCTATAATAACTGGAATTATATTTTGAATAAAATTTTGCGAACACTAAAACTGCAGTACTGTAATAAAAGGAAGTGCATTGCTGGCCACCAAAATTGCAACACCAAGAATGAAAAGAGATATCACAATAACATTGATTTTGAAGATAACATGTTGACCAAGTATTAAATGATTAAATTTATAGACTCCTGTGAAATGTAGTTCCTGTCGAAATAGGTAGTCAGAGAGAGTAGCTGCAATTGTTGGAAATCAACCCTGCCACACGTCTCGGCACTGACTCAAAGAGACTTTGAATGTGTTCTTGGGGTACAGAAAACCAAACAGCTTCAACAGGTTGCCATTGTTGATCTGATGTGGCAGCTGGGTATGTAATTTGCGTCAATCATGAACAACCATGGACCACATGTTTTCTGTCGTTGAAAGATCCGGAGAGCGAGCCGGCCAGGAAAGTAATTCAATCTGGCGATTAATGAAGTAACATGCACTTGAACAATGCATGTTACTTGGGGTCACGCATTATCCTGTTGAAATATGGCTGTGGGCAAGCTCTGAAGGTAAGGAAGGACAACTGGCTCCAACACCTTGGAGATGTAACGCTCGCCATTTAAAGTACCGGCAATGCGTACTAGAGGAGTGTAAGAGTGATATCCAATACCACCCCATACCATAACAATCGGTGCTGGACCAGTGTGGCAGTGCATAACTCATCTGTTCAGCATGCTCTCTCCACGGTATCTCCAGACTTGATTGAGACCATTGTGGTGTTGCAAATAGAAGCATGACTCGTCTGTAAAAACAATTTCATTCCATCCTGCCATCCACATCCTTCTTTAATCTCAACATTGGTGGCGGAGTCGTTTGTGGCTCTGCGTCAAGCGTAGACGAAGCAATGGACGTCTTGCAGACAGAACACTGCTGTAAGCGGCGACGAATGGTACGCGTGGACACTAGATGATGCGTTACAGACTGGATGTGCTGTGCTATGGTTCTTGATGTGGCTGGGCGATCAGTCACTGCCATGAGCACAATTTGCGTGTCAACACGTGAAGTGGTGCACTGAGGTGGATGTGATCGAACACGTCGGTTCATCGTATCCTCCTGCATCCAACGATCACATATCCGCATTACAGTTGTTTGGTTTCGTCCAACCAGACTACCGATTTCTCTAAAAGATAATCCATAATCTCGGTAGGCCACTATCTTTCCTCTGTCGAACTCGGATACATAATCAAAAAATGATCACTGTTTTCTACGAGGCGTTATTGATCGTTTTTTTTAAAAAAAAAAATACAAGAAAAACACAGTTGCCGAATTTGAAATCGTCAAAATCTCCAAGCCTTAAATAATGTTTTCAAGTGGCGCCAAGGCTCGCGTGATGTGCATCTGTGCTCAAATTCTAATCATTTGCATACCTTACCTCCACTAATGCGACCAACTTGTCAAGTGGTCAGAGTCCCTGACTACGGATAGGGAGGTCTTGGGTTCGAATCCCGGTTCGGGCATGGATGTACTATCTCTCTCTATCTATCCTGTCTTTGGCCCTTCCTTGTATGAATGAGGTGTGAATGGTTGTCTACCCAATAAACGAGTCCCTATGGCATGTGAGTACTGAAGAAGTCGGACTCCACACCAAAATATGGTTCAGTTGGAAAAGTGGAACAGCGCACCCCATATTGGCAGCCTAGCTGACACACGACAACAACAACAACAACCTCCACTAATACATGCTGTAAATTTCATGTTATTTGCATGCATCCTACAGGGTGTTACATTTACTGTGACATTTACTGTGCATTTACTATGATAGTGTACAAAAGACATTAAAGGTGTAAATCACAACTACTTCCTATAAGGCAATTGCGTTGATGATTTCTAAAGCAATGTTTCTTTTATTCTTTTAGAGCTAGTGTTTCTGTTTTCTATAAGCAATATATGCCATAATCTAAAAGTGGTGATTTACATAAGATCAGAATAAACCTTTTATTTTTATACAATGCAGCAAGTAGCATTAGGAACAGTACATTTAAAAACTAATTCTTCAAATATATAAATTACCTTTTAAATAATACGCAAAATGAAAAATTTACCATCAAGCTTGGAAAAAAATGTTTGTTTACTTATTTATTTGCACATTCCAATATATGAACCATTAGAATTACCATTATTTACTTTCAACTTTAAAAATTTAGAGAATTTTCTTTGACATTTCCATCTTCAAAAAGAATTTTTACTTATTTATGGATTTCCTCTTTGAAAACCCATAGTTTCACATAAGATTCGAATAAAAAGGAAATATATTTAGTCTATGAAAAATCATAATTTGATTTCCCTTCTAAATATTCCACCTTAATTTTATTATCGGGTACTATGCAATTTATCTTTAGTCGAATCATATCTCCCTGTGGTACAGTTATTTGTCCTCGGGGCATTTGGTGAACTGAGGGCTAAATTTTATTTTCTTTGTTTTCCAGGGCCCTGCGAACTGCCCATGATTCCCCAAGGGTATTACTTAAGTGGCTACAGAGCCGGGTTAACAATATCCCACGGTTCAACTGTGGACTACGACTGCAAGCCGGATTATGTGAAAGTCACCGAGGAGACCATTCTTTGTTCCGAGGGGGCCCTCAGACCTTTCCCCCCATCCTGTCAACACCACACTGCCGAGCCGCCACCTGTCATTTCCCCAGGTTGGTTGACGCACGTTCCATTTCTCTCTTTGACTTCCGGCGTCTCTGCTTTGAAAAATTTGCATAAATATGCAATAATAGAGTCGATTTGAATTCGATTACAATTTCTAATCTAAAGTGAAATCGAGTGATAGACGTTGAATCTTGAATTATTTGTTTTTAACCAAAAAGAAAATTTGGTATTATACAAATACAAAGCAGAAGGGAAAAGAAATGGGTGACAACTTTCAGAAATTTCTGCTGCAGAATTTTTCGCAAATATAAGTGTTATTAAGAAATTAGTAACTTTTTTGTTTATTGTGAGCAATGACAGCAAAATTGTAGGCCCAAATTTTGTGTGATTTTTATATTAGCATTGAGGATTGATTAACGCTATCATTATTTTTTTTTAATTTACATTATTACAAGAGGGTTGTTGTCCGCGAGAGAAAAATTCGTATTAATACATAAGAAAAGAAAAATAATTATTTAAGAATTTCTATAAATTTTTCACTTGCAAAATTTTCGTCTAATGCTGGAGCAGTGTTAAGTGATTAAAATAACTTGTTTCTTTTATGCAATAAAAACAATTTTTTATCTAAATTCTGTGCAATATTTATGTAAATACTGAAGATTGGATGAATAATTATCTAATTTTTTTCCTCAACAGTACTACTTATGAAAAAGATAATTGTCTTTATTTTTTTTATTTAAAGAATTTTACGATTATTTCATAGTGTTAAAAAATTTTTAGTTTTAGTATTGTTTATCAAGACGTATATGGATATAAGAGAAAACTATATGTTTAGATAAATATTGAAAAATAATATGGTCTTCATATTATAACTTATTTAAATATTTTAAAATGAACTATCTTATTTAAAAATTTTATCAGTTTACTATTAAGGTGGGCGTTTTTACGGGAGTAATTTCAAGAAATCCGAAAGGGTACAGAAATTGAAATCCTTATATTAAGAAGGTTTATAAGCAATCATATAAAATAATTATAAATACTGTGTACAAATATTTTGCAATATAGAGGGAAGATATTATATGTTTTTTTATAAGCACAATATAAAGCGCGTTATTGAGAATAAATCATTTGATCATTAAGTTTGATTTTTAAGATCATTTATCAAGTGTCTGTGCCTTTCCACAAACACTTGATAAATTCTCATAAGATTAATAGCTGCTTAGAAAAGAAATATTTTGCAATCAAAATAGTTTTTTGATTCTGAACTATTTATTGAGAGGAAAGGGTTTTTGTTTTCAAGCATACAGCTATTTGAAAATTTTTCCTAAATTCTAAATTGAAGCGTTAAGACTGTTCTGCTGTTTTCAAAAAAAAAAAAAAAACGCTTACAAATAAATTAATGTCCAACGTCTTTTTAGTTGATATCAACAAATGACTTCTTTACTGTTAACAAAAGCAAAATAAAAAAAAAGTTGTCTGAGATATCCCTCTTTATCTTATATTTCTAGAAACCGGATGAAAGAAATTGAATTGGAAATTTTCGTTGTCTTCAGCATTCATTAATAAATTTTTAAAATATATTTTTTCGTCATTTTTTATTAAAACAGTTGGCAGGAATATGTATCTCGTGCAATTTTTCAATAATTCTACACATTCATAAGTCATTTATTTCCAATAAACGAGTCAAAATATAAAATCAGAAAGTATGGAAGTAAAGAAATCGAAATTTATTTCTCGTTAAGTAAATTTTATATTGCTCTCTCGCTATCAACTGAGATGGTTCTAAAGAATGTCCAAAATTTCTTGAGATTTTAGAAATCAAAAAATAATAAAAATGATTACTTATCAAATTCAAAACCAACAAAAAATCATTATTATTGGTATTTAATGAAGTAGTTCCAAATCAGATAATGTATTTAAAAAAACATTTAGCGTTTCTCCGTATTCTAGTTTAGGTATAGTTTGCAATATAGATCCTCGCGGGCAAAGTTTTTGAAACAGAAATACTAATTTTAATTATTATAAAAAAAAAACTAAATAATGAATCTTATATGATCATGGCTTATTTTAATTACTAAGATTTCTTTATAAATATATTTGCGGTTTATTTGAAATACAAACAGCTAGCCTTTGAGTATCGCAATTTAAAATTCTATAATATAATAAAATTCTAGAGTAAATCAACCTAGATATACTCTTAATCTAGCTAAATGATATCACAGTCATTATGTAACAAAATATCTCTTTAGATTGTCTAGAAAAATGAAAGAAAAATCTTTAAAACTCCTATATAACCCCTTCTTTGTATTCATTACTACAATTCCTAATGGCATATGTGACTGTAAAATTAATAGAACTATGTGCATGATATGTGCTTGTAGACTCTGATTTGTCTATCGTAGTGTTCTCTTGTTAATATTCGATCAGCTGACAGAAGCCATTACTCAACGAATCATTGTCAAGTGCACTCACTATATGTCAGTCTTCTTTATTTTTCTGTGTACAGTGGACGATGATGAGGACATTCCTTTTGAACAAAAGAATGATCTACACCTCATCTTTATTGCTTATTTATATCGACTTTGTCATCGTCTCCTTTAATTATCATACCAACATAATGTCATCAAATCTTATAACTACACAGTAATTTCCATCATCAATACGAATAGGAGTTTTATAAATCGTGAAACACTATCTAACTCTCTCTCTCTCTATATATATATATATATATATATATATATATATATATATATATATATATATATATATATATATATATATATGTATATGTATGTATGTATATGTATATATATATATATAATTTTATCTATCATTTATACTCTAGCTCATTTATTATTTTACATCTTATCTATAAATATAAAATCTAATTAAAACTATTAAATGTAAATGTAAAATAAATATTTCGCTTATTTTAAATTTAATAAAGAGTATATATCAAATAAATCTACAAGTTATTATTTACTTTTCGTTAAGGAATATGACACTCTAAACTTTATAAGAATTACTAGAAAACAAAGTCTAAAAAATATGAGCGGTTGTAATGCCTAGACATTATTATTAGATGTGTAAAAAACAATATAAATTTGAAATGTATAATACTTTGTAATTGAAGATAACAACTTAAATTTCCAGTTAATAGTGGATGATTTTCCAAGAGAAATAGATTAGAAACTTCGTTTCTATGCAGGCTCTCCCATCCTTTGGCAAAACTTTAATTCAATATTGATTTCAATTAATATAAATTTTGAAACTTACGTAAATTTGTTACATAGACAGCTATTACATTGTTTGTATTCACTAAAGTGTTCAGGCTTCATATTGCAATTAGACTGCTCATCTTCGACTCACATGAGTGACAGAAAATCGTGCTTCCGTTAGCTTTGAATCTATGGTTTCAGCAAATACAAAAGACAATAGTCAGCAAAACTCTTTGACATGATTAAGAAACTCTGCTGACTTAAATACCGTTAAAAATGTAAAGAAATCACTGACTAAAAATATTTACAAAAAATGGATAGCAAAGATATTCTTAGCTGAAAAACGCTATGTTTAAATAGATAGATCTTTTGATAGTCACCTTGATAGTAAGAAACTACTTAGATTTATGTTACTTAAAAAAATAGTAAAATTTCTAAAGCACATTGTTTATAAAATAATATATTAATTATATTATCTTTATTAGGAAAATATGTATCTCCTTTTCATTAGAAATGTCCTTATATTTTGTAAGCTTGTTTCATGTATATTTGATTATATTGTTATATTTTATATAAATCATGATTTAATTAAATCACTTGCTTAATTATTGCATTTGTTATTATAATTATTTTTTGAAAATATATTTTGCATAATTCTTTTCTAAAAAGTGTTTCTTAGGCAATTGTATAGTTAAGAGCCGCATATATAGTTATATAAGAGCCGCATATATAGTTAGCTCTTAAAGTTAAGAGCTGCAAAATGCATCTCAGCCAAAGGTATATCATTGTAGCTTAATTATGCAATATCCATACTCAACAAATTTCATGATTATAAATCACTTGGATGATTTAATGCAACAAGTTTTAAATTTCTTATTTTCTAGGATTATATTCAATATCTTATCTCAAAAATTAGTTCATATATAAATATTTGCATTTCACATCAAAGATAATAATTATTATTATCTTGAAAAGAAATTAATAGACTTTGCATAGAAATTAAAGTATTCGATCTTATAATATTAAGACTAAGCAAATATGAGTTTCAAAAACTAATAATCAAAAATATACAGTCTCACAAAAATGATGGGACTCTTGTGCTTCACAAAAGGAAACTGTAATAAAGTTAATTAAAAATACATAGAGAAATTTTTTGCGAGGGTGTTTCATACTTATATTTAGTAACAATTATTACATAACATACATTTTGTTAAAATATTAAAACATTAATTTAATAAACATATAATTGTTTACAGAGGAGCAAAAAATAGCTTACATAAGTGATGGGACACCATTAGATATGCAACATAAATAGTCTGAAATAAGCAATAAAAATATTTTTAAGTGTTATATTTTTATTCACAAGCAATTGGTAATAATTTATAAAATCGTCTGCTGTATTTCTCTCCAGATTGTTTTGGAATTTTTGTGTTTTTTAGCTGTATGCAGCCATGAATGCTAAAAGAAAAGAAACTTCACCTGAAATTCAAAAATTAGATATTAATTTGCATGTTGAAAGAAGAAAATCTATTAGAGAAACTGCTGAAACAGTTAACTTGAGTCATTCAACAGTTTTCAATATCATTAAACGATATAAAAGGAATCATATGGTTCAGAATAAAAGAAACATGGCCGACCATCAAAGCATGGAATAAAGCGAATTATCGTTCGAATTATCAAAAAAATTCAAGAATGAGTGCTCTTAAAGTTGCTGCTGATTTACAAACATTATATGGAGTAACTGTTAATCCTGGGACTATTGGAAGAAAAATTCGATCTGCTGAATATCACGGTAGAGTAGCCAGGAAAAAATTCTTCGTAAGTAAAAAGAATAGAAAACTCAGACTGGTTTTCACAAAATCCAACATAAATAAAAATTTTGATTACTGGGATAAAGTTATATTTGCTGATAAGAAGAAATTTAATATATTTGGTTCTGACGGTAGAACCTTGGTGTGGAGAAAACCAAGGGAAGAATTTCGTAAGCAGAACTTGGTGCCAACAGTAAAACAAGATGGAGGAGGAGTTCTGATATGGGGGTGTATGTCGTCCGCTGGAGTTGGCAATCTTGTTTTTATTAACAGTAAAATGAATCAGTACAAGTATATTGACATTCTAAAGCAAAATTTGAAATCTTCAGCACGAAAATTGAACTTTCATAACGATTTTAAATTCTACCAGGACAATGACCCCAAGCACACTGCTTTCAACGTTAGACACTGGCTGCTGCATAACTGCCCTGAAATAATAAAAACACCACCACAATCTCCAGACTTAAATCCCATAGAAAATATTTGGTAAGAATTGGAATCAAGAATTTCGCAAACACACTATTTCTTCAAAACAACAATTAAATCGGTGCTTCAAGAAAAATGGGATAAAATCACTCCAGAAATCACAAAAAATTAGTCAAATCCATCCCAAGAAGATTAAATTATGTTTTAAAAGTAAAAGAAAATCCAACAAAATATTAGAACCTTTTTAAAGGTAAAATTTTTAGATAAATATTTGATAGAAAAGTAAGTGTCCCATCACTTATGTGTTTTTTTTTTTTTTTTTTCCTATTTTTTTTTTTTTTTTTTTTTTTTTTTTGCTCCGATTTAAACAATTGTATTTTTATTTAATTAATATAATATTTTGACAAAATGTATGTTATGTAATAATTATTACTAACTTTAAATATGAAACACACCCACAAAAAATTTGTCCATGTAGTTTTAATTAATTTTATTACAGTTTTCTTTTGTAAAGCACTAGTGTCTCATCACTTTTGTGAGACACTGTATTAACTCAGTAATTATTTTTAACAACGTTAAATTACATTACTTTATTGTTTAAGAAGGTTATGTTATAATTATTTTAAATTTCAATAAAAAAACTCGAATAAAATTTATGACAACATAAAATCATTGTTTCTGAATAAAATATGCTGAATATTTGCAAGCTTAAAAAATTAAGAGCAATTAGTTTTTTTCCACAACCGAAATTTCCAACTAATTATTTAAATTATTCCCTCTTTTTTCCTTAAACAAAAATATCTTTATTTGTTATTGTATACATAAAATATAATCATGTGTTTATAATTATTTTATTTTCTTTGAAAAAATGCTTGTGCACATAAACAAGATGTGTAATATCAATCTATTGTAATAAATATTTTATGTAATTAAAAGAAATTATTTCATAATATGGCAACAGTTTATATCAATTAAAAGATTAATAATGTTAGATAGGTTATTATTTTTCCACATTTCATTTCACTTAAATATGATATTTTACCTGATAGAAAGCATAGTGAGAGTTTGCTAATAAGTATGATCAATTTTCAGCTGTTACTTTCTGGAACCAAATGAGCTGACTCAATTGTTCACGGTCAAAAATTTCTTTCCCCAATTTATCATCCAATCGAATTCTTCTAACGACATGAAACTTTTGGCACAGGAGTTATTTCACGCCCGAATTCTTGAGCAGGATATTTCTGAGCTAGCTGAATGATTAGAGTTCTGCTGATAATTCAACCACTAATAATTTTGAATCTATATTTTTTAACATGAGTTTTGTGTTTCCGCCATTTCTTTTTTTTTTTTATTCAAACTGTGCTGAAATATGCTGTTCCAGCTAAAAATGGGTCAAATAAAAAAATGTCTCTCTTTGAAAATAGAATTTCGTAGTAAGCAGAACTCCACCTTGTTTTTGAAATAGAAGATTTCTGGGTATATTAGTGAAAGATATTTTATAAAAAAAAAACCCAAAAATACATACGATTTTTCATTCCTGTTCTAAAAATACTTTAAATTTTAAATGTAATAGGGGATTTAAAAATATAATGTTTACAAAAATCTTAACATAAAACATATATTTACAAAAAACTTAAAATTTCATTCGTAATAATGAAATTAAACTATTTAATAATCTTAATTTACCACTGAAATTAAAACGCTACTTTTTCTATTTAAAGATAGTGTTAATAATAATTAATATTATTAGTTAAATATTTTTAGATAAAATTTAATTTTCATTATAAATCTTTTAAATAGTCACTTCCAAAAGAAGAAAAATTTCATTGTTTAATGAATCAGGTATGATTTATAACAATAATAATAAAATAAAAGACTTACATAACTGTCACTTTGAACAAAAATTGTTTTTGTTTTTCTTATTATCAAAAATCATTTTCGCTACGGCTATTAAAAATATTCAATCTTAACTCTGATGAAAATAAAAATATGTGTAAAGATTTCTTATATATTATTATAATATGTAAGCAAGAATAATTAAAGAATAATTCTTAAATAAAATTTTTTTTAATTTGAATTAAAAGCAAATTGAAGTAAAGAATTTTGGTAAGTATATAAAAATTATACAAAATTTGGCGCGATTTTCTGTCAAGCTTGCCACTAAATAATTCTCAACCCTAATTATTTAAAAATTATCAAAATAATGACGTCATTATAAGAAGTCTAATGCACATCATATTTCTTTGCAGGAAAATATATTTGAAGACTAAATTACCATACATGATATTTTTATCTTATTTATAACAAATATTAACTAATCGAAAGTATGTTAAATAAAAATGAGGCCACCCTGACAAGAGGTACTCCTTTGGAAAATGAATATAAAATTTTGATGAATTTATAATTTTCCAACGTAGAAGAAAAGTTTCTTGGTAATTATATTGATATTTCTCTTCGTAATATCAAAATTATTCCAAATACTTTATATAATTCGTTAAATAATAACAATACAAAATGATTAAAGCAATTAATTTTTTACATAGATTCCTAAGAAAGTTCAATATAATTTATGCATGTTTCCCCAGGTAGTTAGTTTATAGTTCTTAGGAAGAGTCAGTTTTATATCTAAATTCAATCTGGACCTATTTTCAAAACTCTCAATAATTTTTCATAAATCTCAGCAGTTGCAGGGAAGGTCTATACAGTATTCCGAGTTCTAGTATCTTGCATAGTTGCTTTAGGCAAATAATGGAACTTGTCTTCTTTTTTATAAATTTAACATCAAATAAGTTTGAATTGACTCCAGAATGATAACCAATCTTCAACATCAATTGCAAACAGTTTTTAATTCTATTTTAGTTAAATTTTAGCTTGAGTTTATTCACAAGATAGGTAATGCATTACTGACTCAGCAAAATTCTTTGGCGCAGTTGGCTACTAAAAATGTTTCTGCTTTTACTGTCGTCTCGTACATTTTTCTTTATATTCTTCCATACAGCCAATTTCAATTTTATAATCTTTGTCCATTTCGTATTCTAAATTAAAGATTTATGTATCCTAATTACTAATCATTATATAAACGATTTAAAGTAGGGACTTTTGCATTCTTTCATTTTTTAATTTAGGTGTCTATTAGCCTAACTCTTCTACTGTAGAACTGAATGATTTCGTAAATGATGCTCTGACTAGCTTTATGTTTCTTTTCAGAGCTTCCCTAATCCATAATCTAAACAGTATTAAAATAGTACTATAATTAAATAATATATATATTTACTTGCAATAGCCTGATCATGTCCGAATCTCTAAATTTTGAGATTTGCAACTTTAGATGAAAAGAGAACTGGTAGATTTGCAAGAAGTATCAATTCTTCATTCAATTTATTTTTTCTGCACTTAAATTGTAATTAAATTGCACGGGTCAAATTTTGGGAGAAAGTGAATCGAGAGCAAATAAAATGTGACGTCATAAACATACCCTGTATTTTACGCTCTCTGAAGACAAACATCCTAATATAAATATCCTTCTATTCCAAACAGCCGTTCTTATTTCATTACCTGATAATAATCCGGTGGACATTCAGAATAAAGATTTAAAATATTAAATACTTACACAAAAATTATTTCATTGCTTCTAAATTTTAATACTAAGAAAAAAATCATTGAATTTTTTTCATTCATCTGCGAAATGAGATAAATCGAAATACAGTAAATAAATATATCAACAGTTCATAAAATTTTCATACATAAAATTTAAAAATGGAGTAGTTATTCAAATTTTAATGCTTTTCACAAAAACATAAATAAAAAAGACACTCTCAGAAAGAATTAAGAAGAGCTAGTGAGTTCTTATACTTATCACGAAAATTAAGCTTTATTTCGCAGCTTAAATTCAAATATGTTTGTGATGACACAGTTTTAATTTAATTTCATTACTTTCAAATCATAAGCACGCATTGCAATCAACTGCAAAGCAATTAATTCCGTTCTAAGTTTTGTGATAACCATGTTATTCATTATTTGATATGACGTCTGGATTCTGAAAGCTTATCGGTTTGGTGCGTGTGTGTATCACCATCAAACTACTGCTCCGCAAATTAATACAAACTTTTCGATTTCCGATTATTTCGCTGCTACTCGAATTAGCTGGTCAGATACATCGACAGTAATCGATTATTTTAAAATTCCAGTCCTGCTGCTCGCAGCATATTAGAAAGATACTAAAACTGTCACAGTAGCATTTAATATCCGCAACGTAATTCAATTTGAGATAAATACTATGTATGTTACTTGCATGGAAGAGTGTATTTTGAAACTGTTGCCATTTAACTGTCCGATTTTATTAAGTGTTAACGTTGATTTGTTGGAAATATTTGTTCTATTAAGGAAATGTAGCTGATTTAATTAAAATTATTGATGTCATATCTTGAATCAAGTGTAGCTATTACAATTTGTTGCTTCACACTTGAATAGGAATTATCAGTTTCAATTTCTTTTTTTAGGTAAAATTATTTGCTAATTTTTTTTTCTTGATTAGATCGGCAAAACATTTTAAAATTCTCTCTCACAAATGATTATAAATCGAAAATTAATTAACAAAATAAGAATAATCATAAATTAGGTTATTAAATTTACTTCTAACAATAATATACGTTTAAACACGCATAAATGCATGTATAATTATGGTTGGAAATTGCAATAGTTTTGCCAATTGGGGTTTTCTTGATTTTAGATTGTTTTTAAATGCTTTTAATACAATGACAGTATATATCACAAAATATTCTGACGATTAGTAGTCATGTGGACCATAGTTATATCCAATAAAATAGCACTTCGCTTCTCTTAGAGCTTGTAGTGATGTCGATAAGTAAAAGTTGAAATGAAATTATATATTATATTTTATTAAAAGTTCGCCCTAAGTAAAATAATAACGAAATTCTTCGATAAATAAATATATATTTGAAACACACACACACATTATATATATATATATTATATATATATATATATATATATATATATATATATATATATATATATATATATATATATATATATATATATATATATATATATACATATTGGGGGAATTTAGATTGCACTTAAGTGATTACTGAACTCTTGAAAGTCAATATTTACTCCATTTTCAACGAATTTTTTTTATGTTTTCAAGGTAACTACTAAGAATTTTGTAAAATATTTTAAGTGTTAGTATTTATTTAGCTACATTTATATGAGAAGAAAAGCATACTCTTCTTTTTCGCATCCACTGAGAACATGCAAATAAGCTGTTTAAAGGATTTTTGATATATAAGAAATATGATTTTTAAATGTATTTAAGAAAATAACTAAATAAAAATGAAATAAGTAGGAAATCTCTTTTTACTCAACAATATTACATTCAATTCTTATTTTTCCTCAAAATTCCTAATCAGAAAATCTTAAATGTGATGAAGAAACAATAAATTACTTCAAAAGGAAATAAGAATTATTTGTAATATCTTTGACTTATCCGCGTTGAAATAAAAAACTTCGTACTGTATAAATTAAGAAAGAGAGAAATTAACCATACATCTGAAGCCACATAACGCCTTTTGAAACAAATTATTCCTTTCTCGAAAAAGTTATTTTATGTACCTAACTTTTATTAAATAAATAATTTTGAGGACGATGAATTTGTAGGATATTCGAAAAAGGTGTAGGATATTCTAACGAATTCGACACGGAGAAGGCACAAAAGAGTAATATAGCAATTAATTGTCCAAAAAAGAAAAAAGAAATCATTAAGAAATTACAAAATAAAGAAAAGAAGACTGCAAATAAGTAAGAATCACTTTCACTGCTAGAAGTACTCTAGTACAAACACATACTACAATATTAGTATCTACTAATGTGAGCAACAGATATTACTACTGATGTGTATGTCTATACCACTATGTTGTGTCAAATAATGAATACATTTTGTATCATTCACATTTCATATACCCCTCTGCTTAAATTACAAACAAACCATTCCTTTTTAACAATGTTCTCGATTTCATTAAAAAAAATTAATCTATGTAAAATAAGTATTTATTTTAATTAACTTGTTTATAGAGTGAATTTCTCACAACAAAGCAATATATTCCAGTCGCGTATCACTCTGAATCCAATTAAGTAAGAATTATGTTGAATTTATAAGCGAAATGTATTATTACACAGTATATAAATTGCCAAAAAGTATTTTAATTTATATCTTAAGCGTTTTGCCGAAAACCCAATGAATAGTGTGAATTTTTAGAAACTATTTATATAATTGTACATTTTGTACTATTAGTTTCACTAGTTCCAACATTGATAAATAATAATAGCAGTGAAATATAGAGTTGAACATGAAATTAAATAAAAACATTTTAAATAAGGTACAGCATTCATTAATCAGAAAATATCTGAAAATTCCATACCTGATTACGATAAGTAGGAAAGGAAAAGAATAGGTGCTACTTCATTAATAATTCTTGTACTTATGAGAAAACATAATGAAATTTAAAAATTCAAGAAAGAAATTTAAAAAAAAAGAACAAAGAAATCAAATTTGAAATAAAATAAATTTAGGAAATTCCTGATTTTAAGTAAAATCCACCTAATTCATGACCAGAATCATCAAACCTATTTATTTTGATGTACTTCGCTAACTTAGTAATTAAACCTTTTATCACGTTCATTTAGACTTTTTCTCTTGCGCATTTCTAATTAACACTGAGCATTATTAGGCCTCTTTCACACTAGACGACTTTTATCGTACGATAAAAGTGGTCTAGTGTGAAAGAGGCCTTACGTTAAAATTATTGCGTTTTTATATGTAGAGCGAATAAATGTTTTGAGAATTAGAAATATTATAGATTACATTACACGTTCGGATAATGTAATCTATAATATTTCTAATTCTTAAATCTAATTATGATTGGAGATTCTGATACAATGTTAGAGCCGCTGAATTTTTCAATAACTGATAAAAACAAATTTATTATTTTTATTTTAGACTTAGTAACAACTATTCTTTCAAGAGGTTTTTTTATGGTATCAATATTTGGTGAAATATTAACATCAACATTACACATTTTTTTAAATTAAACTATTTATAAATATTTTGGCTTATAAATTGTTTTATTTAAACTTTCTGAACTAAATGATTTCTAAATATTTGGGGACCCCTAAGCAAACTATCACGCATCAACTATTTCATAAATTTCAGTTTTGCTTCCTTATATATATTTATATAAAATTAGCATTCACTGCTGTCTTAAAAATTTTAAATATTTATTATTACTTAGTCAACCATTATAAACCCAAAACAATATAAAAAAAAATTTTCTGCAAGACCCAGCTTATAGTCCTCATACATTATGCATTTTCAAACTCAGTTGGGTTATTTTTGTTTGTTCATAATACACCGTGATCTTTCTCGATTTTAACTCCTTCGTAAATACCTCTTTTGAAGTTTTGTTTTTTTACTCCAGGTTTTTCCTGTGAAAAGTTTTTTTTCTTTTCTTTTCTTTTCAAAAAAATATTTGCTTTTAAATCTTTTTAAGTTAAATAAGTTACATATTAATGGGGGGAAATTCAATGGAATATTTTAAACTTTTAGAAGTATAAGATTGTTAAATTCGATGTATATCAGAATTTTTCCACACTGCCATTTTTATTTAAGTCTTTAAAATATTTAATTTCAGTGAATATAAGATATGCATTTTTTTAAAAAATATCTATCCCAACGGGCAGTAAGAAAACTTGATTATAAAGGGAATTAGAGAGGGTGGAAAATAATTCACCTTAACTCCATTTAAATATTTAAATTCTCAAATTTTTCTCAAATAAATATGTGACTTAATGAAAAAAATTCTTCTTAAAGTATGCATTTTAAATATACATTAAAGTATGCATTTTAATGGTACAAAATGCTGATTAAAGCAGAGGTGCCCAATGACATACAAACCCAACTTTAAGAAGAAGAAGAAGAAATATGCATAACTTTTAGCACATTTTATAATATTTAACTTTTTGAATCCATCTTGATATAAAACATTTAAATTTTATTCTTTGTACTATTTCCTTCTATTTTCTTTTTTTTTTTAATTATTTTACAATATTACTTTTATTTTATTTTTCATTATATAAGCAACATATAAATTTTTTATATTTTTTAAAAAAAGTATTATTACACATTTAAATTTAAATGCGCTATTAAGTTTGAAATATTTATTAGGTTTTTTTAATGGTTTTGCCGAAAATGATATTGTTGACATTTTACGGGACTCATTTTCGTGTTCTGTGGCTTGTGTGTTAAACTGTTATTTTTATCTTTTTTGCCTGAAATAAGAGTGGATTCAATTTATTTCTCCCCATAATTTAACATGTATTAATTGTACAGAAGAGTACAGGTATTTTCCAATCCTAGTGATATTTTTCATTGTTTGAAAACACTCGGATTTAGGTCGATCAAGCGTGATGAGTAACAAGAACAACAGGATTTCATTTTATTATGCCTCAAAATATTTCTACATATACTTTGTCGAGTACGAGCTTAAATATTTAATACTCTTCATTTCAACAATTCGTGAGTTTGATTCCTATCTCGGGCATGGTAGTCTGCAATGATTCGTTATCCACTGTTAGTCTCAATTTAATTAGCCCAAGTTTGCCAGTAATGATCGTAGAATAGCAAGTAAATCCATCCATACTACACATTTTTGTCATTTATGTCTTCGTAAAAGGAATTTGATATCTCAATTTATAATTTTATCATTGTTTATTAGTCGCAGTATTAACCATTATTCTACTGTAAGAATTCTTAGGTTAACATTCGAGCTCTTGATTTAATATATTTTATTTCATGAAATTTAAATAATTTCAACCTTTTACCTTCCATTCAGACTTTTAAAGAGAAGATTGTTGACTTTTTACAGATTATAGATCTAAACTGTTGACTTTTACAAACTAAATGAGTAAAATATGCCTTTTTATATACCATTAGTAGAGTTTTTCTCTAAATGGCTATTAGTGAAAAGTTCTTTTGTTTATAGTTATTTTCTTAATGCAAAGTTAATTGATTAAATGGAGTGTTTCACGATGGTTTTCATGAGTAAAAAAATCTTACTCCATTTGGTGGCCCAAATTTTTCAAATAAAATAGGTTACGTTTTAATAAATAAATCAAAATGAATGTACTTTTTTACACATAAGTTATATTTTCTCACGTCATAAAGCTAATACCTTACTGAAAATAAATTAGTTCACTTAAACTCGAAAGGTAAATAAGTGCGAAGTATATCAACAAATAATCAACAACTTAAACTAAAACTGCTTTCATTACAAATTCAGTAGATTTATATTTAATTTTATCTCACTTTCTAACACTTATTGATTAATAAATTGTAGCATTATTATGAAAAGGAAATAAATCAAAGCCATAGTATGGAGTTACTCAGTTCTTGCTTTTTCCTGTTCCATTTTCACAGTTCTATCAAGTTCTTGGCAGTTCAACTTAAGACAATGGGACATATTTATAAGGGCATTACAAAGTTCAGTTTATTGAATTAATTCTTTGAAAATCATTTATAAAATCCCCTATTCTAGCTCTCTAGAGTTATCAAGCGATTTTCGTTGTTTTAAGAAATATTTAAAACTTTTCTCCCTCAGTGCCATGATCATTAAAAAAATAATAAAATTAAAGATTCATATATATTATTTCCTTTAGAATACAACCATAGAAATATATTTCATATGATCCTATAATAGGTTGATTAACAAGAAAAGGAAAGGATTTTATAAATGGATGAAAAATATATCAATGAAAAGCATAAAAAAGAAAAGAAATGAGACTCAAATATTTATAATTTTCAATTAAAATTTTAAAACACTTTGGCAGTTTCTTACACATATTCCTGTTATATCTAATCATAAGTTAATGCTGTTTTGATAGGATATAAAATTAAAATTCTTATTTCTTAATAGTTTTGACAAAAGGACATTCAATGTCTGCTTCAACATTTAGGATGTATTATTTTACTTGAAGAATTAAAAAGCTATTTTTTTCAATTTTATCTTAAAATATAACATATGATAATATTTTAATCATATAAGCTAAAATCAAAATAGTTTCAAAAATGCCCAAAATGCATTTTTTTGTGAGAATGGAACGTATGTTCATCATAAGACACCTCTACCTCTTTGTTAACAACTGATGAAATTTCCGTTGGATGAAGAACCTCGGTAATACAATATCCCTCACGTAAATCCATTTTATTTTACTTTGGTAATATCCGAGAATCAATAGCTATTACATACTTATGACGAATGTGAACCACAAAATTATTTGCTTCTCCCTAAATGTTTTTGTCAATTTGTAAATCAGTGCAAATATCTAAATAAAACGTAAGCTAATATATTCACAATACAATACAACAATAGCTTTATAAATGACATTAAATTTCCATTTTAACTAATATTTATAATATTAATTGAGGCAAATAAAATTTACTTAATTACTAGTTAATGAAACATTTCTAAAGTACCTCCTTTCAATCTTTTCAAATTTTCCTTTATATATATATAAACTTTCAAAATACAAAATATTTTACAAGGTAAGGTTAGAACAATATATTGAATGTAAATATACGACAATAATTATTTCACAATTCTTTTGAAGCGTAATTAAGTTAAAAAATGTTTTATAGAAACATAGAACAAATACTGAACATGATGGATAAATTTGGTTGAATTTTTAGTAAAATGTCACTTAAGCAACATAAACGTCTCCTAGATCAAAAACTTAATTTTTCTTTCTACTTAATTATTTCCTAATTAGCTTCTACAAGAAAGCTCTAAGTCTTCTCTAATGTCAAATAACAAATTCTTCTTCGGAACTTTTCATTCAAGTACTTTTAAGTTTTATCCTAAAATAAAAAAGGAAAATGACTTATCTTGAAAAGTATATGAATAAATCGTCGGCACTGATAAAAAAGAACTGAACTGACGTGAGAGATAATCGGCATCAATTCTTAGTACTTGTCTCTAATTGGTTCATCTGTTTCTGTCACAAAACAAATTTTGAAGCATTAAATGAGCATTAGTTCTTCCAAAGGAAAATTAATTATTTAGAATTCGCTAAAGTTTTTCTGTTTTAGAATTTAACGCTTAAGTGACATTTAAGTATTTTTAACGAAAAATATTTTTAACAATTAATATGGAGAAAACGTTTAGCGCCAATAGGTTAGTTATTATTAATTTCATTTAGAAAAACAGGAAATGTCGAGTAGATTTTAAAAGTAATTCATTTAATGCCAAAATATTAACAAATTAAATGAGTTTTGAGAATTATCTTTCAAATTTTAAGCGCAAATTTAAAAAAAAGGAACACTTTTTTTTTTCTTTCAAGTTTATAACCAGAATATTTAACATAGCTCGGTTGCTAAATCTTGGAAATACTTTAATAATTGTAATTGAATAACAAAAAATAATTATTACATTATTATAATTATATTAATATTAAATTAAAACAGTTTAATAATTTTATTGCATTAATTAGGAACTAGTATGGCACATCTATAAGATTTTTATCGATTTGGCCCAGATAATCCAGGATTCCAAATTCTGAACTTTTGTGGCGATAAAGAAATGTTGCCAAGATGACGTATTGTAACTTGCGCGATGAAATGAATGCTAGGGTTGTCCAAATAGAATTTTCTACATAATTTTTATAGGTCTCCATATCTATAACGTATTAAAAAGCAGGTTGCTAGATGCATAAGAAAATCCGTCAAAAAATTACCAAACTTAAAATTTGACTTCCTGGATTATACGGCATCTGTGCCATCGATTTTTTTGTAAACATTAATCAATGAAACCTATGCATGTATAAATTGTAGCAGGTTATTCTCTAAAATATCCAGTAATTTAGAAATGAAAGTTGCCTATGTTATCACTTAATCATTTTTATGTAAACTCTAATGCTCATTTCTACGAAATGTATTATCAATGCAAAATGTATGGAACTAATCTATAAATCAATTCATACTAAACGCATTTTCAATGATTTTGCAATTTGCTTCATACAATATAAAGATGGTGTTGCCTGGTTGCTTAAAACATCGTTCTCGGAGATGAGTTGCTCGAAAATCAATCAAAAAAGCTCCATCGTGATCATTAATATCAACTGAGGCATGTAAAACATGTCTTGGTCGCTATATCCTTCCGTTGGTGTGGCGAGATGTGGAAAGGAAAGTGCTAATTCAAGTGCCGACCTTGTCACTTGACAAGTGGTTCACTATTACTTGGCGAGTGCGTTTGGCAGCTTTTCAGTCGGCAGAAAAAGGAACCGGAAAAAAACACAACAAACAAATAAATCCATTCAATATATTTTCAAATTAATTTCTGAAAAATATTAGCATTCTAAATAAGGAAAAAAAGTTAATCATATGAATGGATTTTTAAATTATAAATTATGAGAATCAAAGATTAGAATTAGTCAAATCAAAATATTTTCAAGGGAAATTGTTTTTATAGTTGATGAAATTCAAATTGAATTTAAATTGCGGGGAAAGAGCACAAAACATTTTAAATTATTGCAATTAAATTTTTCATTAAGATGATTATTAAAAGAAAACTTTTTTTATGCTTGATTTTTCATGTTTAATGTCATAATTCTGTTCACCTTGTTAGTTTCTACAAATTTCACACACTTAATTTTTGCTGATTCCTACAAATTTTCGGTCGCTGAAGAGGGTGTCACACATTTGTAGTGATAAGCAGAACGTTTGCTAAATTAGTCACCCGCAGTGAGCACCGATTCCTGTAAGCGAAACTGTCAGAAAGTTGTCGTAAGCAAATTGCCCCCGAATCGCAAAGAGGCTTAGTGAGTAAGCAAATTATATACGCATCGAATGAAATGAGTCTCGCCGAAATTCGAGAAAATATTGACTTTAGCTTGAAATACGGGGGACGTGCTCGTGTGGTTGGAACGTGAGAAGTGAATCGAATCCTCACAACAGAGGCCCAAAAGGTTGCGGAGGATTAAAACATTCCGTCTGTTTTCACTGCATATTAAAATCCTTTCTGCGCTGGATTTGAATAAATCTGAATGTTTAATAAGTCAAATTACTTTCTGCGGCCTAAAGATCGTTTCATTATTTAATTCAGCGATAGCTCCAGAGACGCACTTCCGAACTGCAATTGTAATATATAATTTCATTCACTTGCACCACTTTCTCACTAAAGAATGTTTTCAATTACGTTTATTTAAACAAGGATATTTTAATGAAGTTAATCATCGACGCAACTTAGTTATTTCTTTATGTTAGTGAATACTCAACTTGCATAATTATAAGTGGAGTGTTGCGTTCCAGTCACAACCGCATGTCAGTATTCTAGGAAAGAATACTTCGAAAAGTTTTAAAGTGTAATTAAAGTATAAAGAAAAAAAAATCTACTTAAAAACAATCCAGCTGTAATAACTCCTAAACTAATCAAATGCTCTTATAAATAACGTATTTTAATGTATCGTTTTCCATTTAAATATTTCATTTATTTCTAGTAACATATTCAGAAAGCTGCAATTTGTACATGAAATTGAGACACGATGTATTTTTCGATATAGTTTACAATAAATAATTCAATAATACTGAAGTTTTAACCTTTTTAAATTATTTTTCATTATTGTATGTTAAAACGATGTAATTTATAATTTAAAATAAATAATTATCATTTTTGATTAACAAAGAGCAATTAAATTAACTAATGCGTTTTAGACATTCATAAAATTCTTCTACTAGAGTTATTTCTTTGAAAATTTTCCCATTTGGCAAACATGTCAAATTATATCAAGTATTGTATACTTCTGCATTGTATTGTTTATTGCAAACAATTGGGTGAAATATTTTTTAATATTTTTATGATTGTGAGAAGTACCTTAAAAGTTAATTAAAGTTGTAAGTCAATTTGGGAAAAAAAACTATAAATGAGACTATATTTCCGACTAGGCCACTTAAATTCTCTTACTCATTAATATATTTATTAAAAACTTATTTTTCTCTTAAATTAAAAAAACATCATCGGTTTCTAAGAAAAGATATTGATAAATAAGAAATTAATATAACTGTTACTATTTAACTGATTTTCTAGTTTAATAGAAAATATTACAGTGTAGCACAACATAATAAAATTATAAACTTATTTACTTTAAATAATGCAAAAAATCTCAATATGCAAAAGAGTTGAATGTAAGGAATTTCATAAATAGTTTGCTAAAAATATATGTTTAAGAGCTTTGCTTTTTTGAGTTATTGTTGGTTAAATAACATATGGAAAATTCTAAATAACAATGAAATTCGTTAAAAAAAATATAGTGATTTCCACATATTGAAAGGAAACGACAGATGAAATTTTGTACACAAATTCGAATCGAAATTCGAAAAATCATTAAGAAAATGATTTGAAATATTTGATTCTAGAGACTTAATGATTCTATTAAAGAATAAATGATTCTAGAGACTTATTTCTACCTACGATAAACTTTTTACTTCTTTCAAATAGAATTGATAGAGAGCTGATATTTTCGACATACATTTTTAATCAATTCATGTATATTTCTAGCTAGAGAAGAACTCTATAAAAAGAATACGACTTTATACAGGTAAAAAGCTGACCTTGTGTGTGAACTGAAAATACATTTGTTTCACTTATGTCTTCGCTGATATAAGAACCTAGAAACATGGAATTTTTTACATAGCCTCATTTTGGGTTAAGAATAAATTAGTATTTTTAAAAAACAATTTATCGAAAATTTGATTTTAAGTTGACTTAAAACTGATATTTGGCTGAAACTCTTATTTCGCTCATTTCGAAATTAAAATGATCTAGTAGTGTAGTAGAAACATCTAATCTTGTTGGGAAGAATGAATGGTCTCAGTAATATTTTTAACATATTATTTAACACATTTACCAAAAATATTACCGATATGACATAACGTATTTCAATGCTGAAGTATATTTAGTCTCGAATGATACGCATAAACTACTATAATAATTTACATACATTTTAATTTTCTCACCCAGAAAATTTCATGTAGACACATTTCTATATACAGTTCAAAATCGTGTGAAATCGTATTTGTGCAAGATCTTGTATTTAAGAGCCAAACAGTTCATACAGTTTTCTGAAATCAATTGTTTTCCTGTTGTTCCACGGTAGAAATGCATTAAAATCTATTTACAATTTTCATGATTAGATTATTATCTTTATATATATATATATATATATACATATGTATATATATATATATATATATATATATATATATATATATATATATATATATATATATATATATATATATATATATATATATATATATATATATATATATATATATATAGATAAATTTTTATTATATTTATCAATCGTAAAGTCTATTGTTACTTTTTTTATGATTTTTCTTGGCAAAAAATTCCAAGTTAAGCCTAACATTTTTATTACGTTTATTTTTCATTGTTTGTTTTCATAATAATGAATTATTTTATTTATAATTTGTTATTTATTTTATCTACAATACAAGGCCATTGATTGCAAAAAATGTGATAAAATATTTTTTCTTGTTTTATATTGTATTCACAATATAAATGAATAATGAGTTTACTGTATTTCATTCTTGCTTTACTTTCTTCCTCGATATTTGCTAGATGATTGATGTTAGTTATTTACTTTCATGTGGATAGAGAACACTATTCTCACATTATATTTTGAATCAACAATTGTGTTAGGGGGAATCCAAAGAAATTTATAAATCAACAGAACACTAAAATTTTGCAACACATTACTAACGTCAATATTAAAACATCAACATTCGGTTGAATTTTCAGTAAATTATTTTTAAGCAATTTTTGGATTTGGTTCACAAGAAAATATTGATATTTATAAATTTTCTCAGAGATTATAATCGAAACTAGTTATATAGAAAAGTGGAAAAATTTACATTTAATATTGAAATCGAATGATTTTTTTTATTTTAATGTAAAAAGTTTTTTAATAAATTACTAAAATATATCTTTGGATTTGATGCAATACGAATGAGTTTGCAGATTCGAATATAGTAAATAATAAAAGAATGAGTTTGCAGATTCAAATGCTTTTATAATTGTGTTAAAGAATCATTATTTTAATTGCGTAAATATGCTACAATCACTTAATCAATAATCAAATATTTCCTCTGTATATAAATATGGTTCTTCGAGGGACTTCCTAATAATACCATGCAATAAAGCTAAGCAACAAACACAATTAAGATAAAGTAGTAATTTACTCAGATGATGACTTACAATTTATTTAGAGGAAAAATGATTATTTCTTATACATGCAAAATAATTTTTTAATCATATTTACTTTTTTTTTTACTTTTTATTAATATTGCTATATAAGAGATTAGAACTTTCAAATTGAAATGTTCATTCCATTCTACAAATGCAATATGTTACAAGCACATAATGTATTGCAATTTTTGTCAGCATAAGGTAGAAGTAAAAAAATATCTTTATTTGAAAAACAAAGTGTTATTGAACAATCAACTCAATTAAATATAACAGTTTGTTTGATATATTAAAATGTGATCAATGTGATAATTAGATTCATTTATTATTTTTGCTAAATTAACATTAAATTTTACACAACTTTACAGTATTGGTAGTAAGGATTTTCTATAATTCAATCTCGATAAGGAAATCACTTTATGTGTAGGAACTGTTCTTGTGATTTCATATAATTTTTAATATTTTCTTTTTATAAAACATCCGCATTGGAGCTAAAAAGAATGCTTAGACTTAATATAATTATTCATTATTAAACAAAATGAAACTATACTCGGTATATTAATTGATCATATAATGAAATATACATTTTGTTGATAATTTAAATGCAGAAAAATATATTGAAAACAGAAATGTGTTTTAAGCTATTACACTAACATATAAATATGTCACTTGTAAATTTAATAATAAAACTATGAATGCTCGATTAGTAAATAGTTCATTAAGTTCACCTTCATTTTTTACTTTTGTAATATGATTGGCAATAGTAGATGTGATTCCTAATTACTTAATGCATTACTTAATGCATTACTGAATGCATTATTGAAGTCGTTTTTTATCTTATGGTTGTCTGAAGATATTATATATATATATATATATATATATATATATATATGCGTGCGTGTGTGTGTGTGTGTGTGTGTGTGTGTGTGTGTGTGTGTGTGTGTGTGTGTGTGTGTGTGTGTGTGTGTGTGTGTGTGTGTGTGTGTGTGTGTGTGTGTGTGTGTGTGTGTGTGTGTGTGTGTGTGTGTGTGTGTGTGTGTGTGTGTGTGTGTGTGTGTGTGTGTGTGTGTGTGTGTGTGTGTGTGTGTGTGTGTGTGTGTGTGTGTGTGTGTGTGTGTGTGTGTGTGTGTGTGTGTGTGTGTGTGTGTGTGTGTGTGTGTGTGTGTGTGTGTGTGTGTGTGTGTGTGTGTGTGTGTGTGTGTGTGTGTGTGTGTGTGTGTGTGTGTGTGTGTGTGTGTGTGTGTGTGTGTGTGTGTGTGTGTGTGTGTGTGTGTGTGTGTGTGTGTGTGTGTGTGTGTGTGTGTGTGTGTGTGTGTGTGTGTGTGTGTGTGTGTGTGTGTGTGTGTGTGTGTGTGTGTGTGTGTGTGTGTGTGTGTGTGTGTGTGTGTGTGTGTGTGTGTGTTTGGAGCAAAAGGAATGGATGTTTCATAATATTTTATTTATCTAGAGGCTAGATCAGTATCAAAATCTTAAAAAAAATTATTCATCATTTAAAATATAATTTTCTAAAATTTTTCATAATCTTTTTGTATTTAAATAATGACAAGAATGAAAGCGAATTGAAAGAAATAATATAGAGGTCCTTGATAGGGGGGCATTTTTATGATTATTTAAATTTATATTCTTGTTTTCTTCCATTATATATTCATTTACTTCATCAATTACATAGATTAGAAAAGACGAGTTAGCACCAATTAGTAAATGTTTTTAAAACACAGATCTGATCCCTTTAAGTAATATTTTGCTATTTTATAATGAACATGTTGAATTACGTTTCTTTTTCAGTGTCCAGTGATAACACTAAAAATCTCCTAAATGAATCATATTCGCTTGTTACAATTGGCAAATTCGTAGCACCATTAGAATAAATATGCGTACATAAACCAAACATTTTGTTTATTTTAAACACATACAATTTCCCCGTGCATCATAGATATACAACACGGGGCTTACAGAAGTAAGTAATTAGATCATTGAATGTTTCAATTATAAACAAAGCAAAGCGATCAAGTGCAGAAGGGCATGAGAGAATTACATATTACACATCTTGAGGTATTTTTTGAACATTAACATACATAATTTAATCTTAGATGGAAACGAAACAAATAGCTTGCAAATTTACCATGACCAGATAAAAACTGAGAAATTTTTAAGTTTTGTAAGAGGAAGGACTCGTAATACAATTCTAAGGTAAACAGTAGGAAAGAGTATTTTTGTGACTTCAATATTACGATAAACCAGAAACGATTTATCCATTTATGAATCTTCCTTTATTCATTGTTTGAAATAAACGATTTAATTTAAATTAATCTGTTTATATATATATATATATATATATATATATATATATATATATATATATATATAACCATCGGTAAATGGTTCCTACACAAGAATTTAGCCAGTAAGGTATCTTATTCATTGAATTGTGTTCTTATTCACAGAAAAATCTTATCCGACATTTGTTTTCCAGTTAAATTGAAGATTTTAAAAACCATGAATTTTGTAGAATGATTGTGCAACTCATTTACGAATTTCATATTTTATTTTCTCAGCTATAAACATTTCAATTGAATAAGAATTTTCTTGATAATCAAGTCAAGCGCGCATGTGGCAATCTTTAAACGTGTGACGGGCGTACACAAAAGTATCTGTAATTATTTTAGCATGATATGGGTAGGAAAGAAAAACAACAAAACTTTAGTTTAAAACATAAAAATATAATTTGGAAAATTAAATTTTCAAAGAAGTACAGTGAAGTTTCAGTTGTGTATATTTTATGAAAGAGTGTTTCAGTTGTGTATATTTTATGAACTATCATTTTATTGATGACTAGTAGAAACAAACTATTTATGTAAAGAGAAAAAAACCATAGTATCACAGAAAAGTAGAAAGTTAATCAAAAATAAGAAAAAAAGGGAAAAGTTGAGAACTTCTATTATTTTTTTTATTTAAACTAAAAAATCTTCAGGTAAAATTTCTATAAAATATTTCCAAGTATTTCCTTTGTAATTTCCAAATGAATCATTAAGAAATATAAATTCATTTGCATTGAAGAGTGCAAGTAAAAACATATTATGTATAAATCCACACACTATAACTAAAAAAATATTTTTTCAATCTGCGAATTCTTGCGTCTACAACATTAAACAAACGCAGAATGCAATTCAGTGTTCAAAGCTTAAAACAGACATTGAAATTTAGGCCTAGTAATAAAAATGTTTTCGTGAATTGAAGATTTAAGCCATCAAATCTTCAAAAGCCTCTCCAAACACGAAATGTGTCAAGGAAGATTACCTAATTGAGTGATTGTCCCTGTCACGTTTAGAATCGCGTTAAAATCCACTCTTCTGAGAGTCCGTCGTTTTCTTTAAGTCCATCTGCAAATAGAACATTATTTCATTCACAAAAGTTGTTCAGTATTCCTGGATGGGTGTTTTTTCAATAGTTTTTTAGTCAAGTTAAAATAGAATAAATGGAGTAAAAAAAAAAGGAACAATAGCAGTTTGTGTAAAGAATATTTTATTTCAAAGAAGTTTAATGCAAACGATTTATCATCCGATTCATTTCTCAATAACATTTATTATAAATTGTAAAAACATAAGTTTGAATATAAATGGCCTTTATATTTTCCTGCACATATTGGTGTATGTGATTTATGCGGAAATTTCACTTACGAATGTAACAATAAAATATATTTCAGAAAATATGTTTTGCTCGATAACTGAAAGTAGTTCCTTACAGAAATCAATTTTTAACAATTCGTATTTAATAAAATACTAAACTATGAATGATCTGTATAGTGTATCAGAACTTTCGCATTCGAAGGTGTAAACTCTGATACTCTTTCTTCGTTATACTGAACAGAAATACTTATTCTATCAAAATTTGATTAATCATCGTGTATTACATTGATATAAATTACTAAAAATGTGCAGTCGTGAGCTATCCTTGCCGTTATTAAAATTTCAAGTTATTGCTGCCAATAAACATTGCATAAAAATAGCTTGTAATACTACAGCTCTATTAAATAGAAATATAAACTGTTTTACTGTATATTTCATAGCCATTAATGTGCATTAAAAATTACTTCCATTACATTAAGTAATTTATGCGTGCAGTTTCCTAAAATTTCGTTAAGGATGAAATTTTTACAAAAAATTTGGCAAAGTTAGTTGATAAGTTACAAATAAAGGAAATTATTCCATTTCTCAAACTGTGCATTGATATTGTCTAGAAATGTTTGTCATGAGCGGCAGATATTTTAAGCCCGTGATATAAATATCTTTCGGGTGAGAGGCAAAGAATTCTTTGAAAATCACTTGTATTTCATTATATTATTAGTAAAATTACATTATTAATAAAGTATATCCAACCGAAAATTCCATTTTCACCAAAATTACTTTTTTTAGAAATATTTATATTTTTAGAGTTTACAATGATTTTTAAGCAATCAAGATGTATAATTTTCCAACAAAAAGAACAGAACGGTGAAATGTTAAAATAAAGTTAAATAATGAGATATTGAATGTTGATAAATGTCATTAACTTCAAATTTCTATTCAGCTACCTACTAATTCATATGTGACCTACTAATTCATATGTAATATTTTGCACATTACTTACTTAATAAACAAATGAGCTGTAACAGCTAGGCTTCTATTTGGAGAGAATTAGCACATTCTGAAAAATTAATTTTCCTTTTTTTTAATTTTATTTTTGAAAATTGATGTTTGGTGCTCATAATTCGTCAAGCAAAATAAATTACATCAGTAAAAGTTTATAACATAAATTTATAACCCCATATCAACAATAAAATTTTAAAATAATTATAAAGTACTCTATATATTACAATTTAAATGGTATTTTTTTTATTAAATACTAGTAAATTATTCTTTAATAGTTTATATTTTATTAAAATATGATTCTAATACCTAACCTAGAAATATTTTTAAAGCATTCTCTTAATATGCATATATATGTGCGTTTGAGAGCTAATCTTTTTCTCAGATTTTACCACTACTCGAAATCTTGAGAATAGTTTAAGGAAATCTTCTTTCTATAGGTTTTTTATTGTCTTTTTTTCTTTTTTATTATAAAATGTGCTTATCTTTTTGTTTTACATTGAACTTCTGTGATAAAATTTGAACGTTCTCTCTTAAAATTATCACAAATAGCCTTCCAGCTAATATATATTAAATAGCTATTTCTCTAAATTATTTTTCTTGTTAATACTTTGCATTAAGTTTCAATATTTATTGTATTTTTTCTCTTTCCATAAAGTTAATTTATTTTATGCTTTATTTTAATCATTGATATATTTCCAAAAATTTAATATTAATTGAAAAATTTGCATTTGTTTAGAATATATTTACCAGCATAACAATTATTGCCAAAAGCAGCATACAGCACAAATATTGCTTTTCGTGATGCAATATTGAGTTCCTGAATATTCTTCTAAGTAAAATTTCGCAGCCTAGTTAAAAGAACGTTCTCTTGAAAAGAAAATTCTGGGTTTAATCGTAATCATTATTAAACAACGAGGGATAGATGTTACATTTCTGATTTTTTCTTATACGTCTGTCAAGGATAAGCGTGTTATTGAGAGCTTTTAGATCTTCAAACCTTGTAATCTTTTAATTCGATCCACTACCCATAATATGTTCTTTCTCAATATAACAGACATAAAACATTCAACTGGTTTACAAGAACCTTCCTCCTCATGATTAACTACTACGCATTGTCAAATATTATAACGAGCATTCAAAGTTTTTTAAATACCAAAAGGCATTAGATGCCATAAAAACCTTAACAACTTTAAACTAATGCTTTACTTAATAAATGATATAAAGTAATTCTGAATAATTATATTCATTAAATTTGAAACGAATTTTACCTTTGCAAATGTATTTGAAATTTCAATTAACTACAACAGAAAATATTTGTAATCAAATCAAATACGTTCTGCCTGATGACAGCCAAATTCAATTCCTTAAAAGAAAATTATATTACATATTTTAAATGCAAGATTCCTCTCTAACAGCTAATTTCTTTTAAATGAGTCTTTATTATAACAGAATTTTATCAATCATCCGCCAAACCCTTTTTAATGAGAAACGTTAAACGTGAATCATTTGCCCATTATACGAGGTCAGACGAGCGCGTTTTAAGAGAATGCCCGTTCAACGTGTTTTCCTGTAACATGGAACTAATATACCATGTTATCGTGGGGATTAGTGTACATTAATTTTTAAACAAAGTACTCATTAAAATTGAACTTTACATTCCCGCGCATTTTCGAAAATAATATTCCCTATCTATGTTACATATTTTGTATCCTCATATTACTTTTAATTTATTATCTAGTTGTGCTTTTACGTTGTTAATTTTGTATTCGTATTAACATTTATAGTAACCGTGTCAATTTTTCTTCTGCTTGGTTTCTGTTTTTAAATTACAAAGGTTGAATTACCCTTTAATACTTCCATTGATGGAATCAATTTGTAAATTTCTTCAATGTGAACTATAAATACTCATTTAGAATAAAACTCTAAAGTTGATGACTCCTACCTAACCAACAGATTTCGGGAAAAAAATATTATTTGGGATTTTCTTTATTTGAAAATAAATGAACGCAGTTTTTATATACATGGTTTTCCCATTAAAAAAAGAATGTATTAACTAGCACATATATCTATGTACACAAAAACAAATAGTCTATAACAGAGGAGGCCAATCTGTGGCTCGCGAGCCACATGCGGCTCTTTGAAGGATTATTTGTGGCTCTCAATAAATGTACTCGAGAGAAGATCAGACTCTACAATTAAAATATAAGTCGACGCTGATTACTGAATTCTGGAAATTTGTACCAGAATCGAATTATATCCTGAATTAAAAAAATGGTGCTTGTCGAATTATTTAAATATTCGGAACAACATACTAATGGGAATCATTTTATTCTTTAAAATTCGTGAAATGCAAACATTGACCAAAGTAGCTGACCAACATCTCAAATAATTGCTAAGAAGTATTGTCACCAATTTGTCACCAAATTTTAAAGAATTATCAACAGAATTCAAATAAATGCGTTTGGTTTTTAATATTTAAATTCAATACACATATTTTACACTTTTATTTATATGATTTCAATAAATATAATTTCTGTAAAAAAATTTTTAATACCTTTTTTGCATACCACTTAAATACGTATATATTTGTGGCTCGCGAAAAATTTCAAATTTTGAAAAATGGCTCGAACCATCAAAGAGTTTGGCCATCCCTAGTCTATAAAAATACAGTTTTAAGCTTTATGAAAAGTGAATAATTTTCAATTACTATTTAATGATATTAATAATTCAGTAATTCTTAGTCATTTCATTGGCTGCCTATCGCCTCTCGGGGATCATTCTTTATTTTACAAAAAGGTCGATATGCTAATCGGTATGAATCGATATTTGTTATAAAACAATAAAATGAAAAAATTAGTTTATCCATTGAAAATAGCTTTTAAATAATACGTGATTACAAAAATTATTGATGAATGTTATTATATTTAGTTTTATTATATTAATATTGTTAATATTTAGTAAATTATATTAATAATTTTTAATAATTGTTAATATCTAAAAGTAATTCGCAACCCTTATGGGAAAAATGAAACTTGCATATTAAAAAAGATTAAAAAGAATAAAATTGAATTTTTGAATATTAAATGTAAATAAAAATAAATATTTTAAGTCATACTGCTTAAACTGTTCATTCATAGAATGAGCTTAAAATTTTAGTATTACTGTTTATGTTATTCATTGAAAAAAAATTATTGATTAACTTCAAAAGTTTCAAAATCAAAAAATAGTTACAATATAAGTTATCCTTAAATATTTAACATTGAAAAATCCTTTGCATTCAATATTATTTATTTTATAAATAACTGGAGATTTTTTTTCACTTTTTATAAAAAAAATTATTGAAAAGTAAACTTTGCTAGATGTTATATAACTAGTTAAAAAAATTTTATGGAATCTTTGGAACCTATTCTATTTATATTAATATTAACATTGATGATGCAAATGTATAAATTAGATTTCAAGGATGAAACTTTTAAGAATATTTTTAAATTTAACTTTATGATTTAAAAGAGCACACGATAAATGCCTTACAGATGCATAAATGTTGATAAAAAATTGCTAATTTTGGAAGAGGATATATTTTTCTAAGAATTGAAGAATTAATTTGTGTTTTTGTATTTATTTGAACTATATAAATCATTAGATTTATGTTAGACTGCCTTCTAAGAAAATAATATGAAATAATTTCATTTAGAATAAAAGTGTTTTATGCGTTTACTAACTATTATAATTGACAGAAAAACACCCACCTTCTTAAAGATAACGTCGAAACAAATAAATTGAGGAAATATTCAGTATTAACAAGAAAGGCTCGGTTTAAAATTCAAGCAAATAAATATGTAAAAATTTATGAAAACAAAATTAACATTTTTGTTGGAAGAATTCATGCAAGCTCAAAACATTTTTATGATATTAACTGCGAAATAATTTTTCATTGAATGCTTGTATTCAGTTTTTATTTCAATCATTTTTAAACGAAAATCTTATTCTTAAATTGAATGCATTTAAAGTTTTTCATTATTTTAAATAGGAGCTAAGTAATTATTCCAAATGTAAAAGTATGATATAAATATTTATGATGTAAGAAAAAAACTAAATTTTTGAATTAAACACTCTGTTTAAAAATTGCTTGTGGCCAAACAGATTTTTTATCTTCTCTCAATTGTTTTGGTTAAACTTGAACACGTATATTGAGAAAAAAAAGCAATTAATGAGGATAGTTACAAATTTTTTTAAATATCATTTTTACCGTACACAATAACATCTATTACCCAAATATATTTCTATAGCGGCCCTCTGAAAATAATTATTATTCAAATAAATGAAATTCAAAACTGTTTAAATTATCGAAGTTTGAAGGAACAAAATCAAGCTTGGAAATGTATTATTTTCAGCATATATTTCAAACACTGACTACGAAAAATCAAACTGCCAGTAACAATTATCTTAAAATATACAATTAAATCAAGAATGTGAATAAATATTTGATTTTCACAATTTTAACCTCTCCTTTACAAAAATTAAAAACATTGAAAAGTTTATTTCTTGATATATTTTATAAAACAGATTATAAATTTTAATCTTCAGTGTTAGAAAATTATTGTGTTAGTTTGTTAATTTACCTGATTTCATTTGCAATCTGGTGTTTCTCTTTCAAGAACCATATCATAATTGAAAGTGAATTATTTACTTTAAAATATTTGAAAAATAAAACATTTATTGAATTTTAATAACTCATGTAATAATTAGCAATATGACACTTTTGCTATTTATTTCTGTCTTTTTTCTATTTTGAAATTAATTTTTCATATTTTTCCTTTTGGGAATGGAACTTTAAAAATATCAAATTGCTTAGTATACAATAAATTCTAAACAAATAACCATAATTTATCGGGAATTTCTTGGCATGAAAAGTAATTTTCCCTTCTATCTTTAAAATTATTCTTTCTCAAGAAGCAACCAACCATATTATTTCTTATTTTATTTGTAAGTCCATACTCAAAAGGATTTGATTGAGAACTTTTTCATTGTCAATTGAATGTTACATGTTTAATTTATTAATTATTAAAATTACATATAAATACTTTTAGAGACTTCAATTTAGCTCCAAAAACAGAAATCTCAAATTGTTTCAAAACCTAGGAATTAAAAGAATAAAATTTGAATAAATATATAGAAACGTGATAAAAAATTAAATTACCTAAAAGTTAAAGGAATGAGAAGATTTATCTTAAGTGAAATTTGTTTTTTACCTTCTAATTAAGGTTCAGTTTTCTAAATCGTTTTATGATGGTTATTATGAAAATTCAGTAAAAATATTAAGCATAAGCAATAAAAATAATGTTATTACCTGTTCTTGTATAGGTTATACACTCAGATAACGATTGTTCTCTTTCTTAAATGTATATTTAGGGTTTTTTTCTTTTTTCGGCAATTAACTAAATATTCTTTGTTCTAGGACAAAAGTACTATCTGGAATAACTGATTAGCATCTCAGGGATTAAATAATAAATGCCTTATATGCTGCCTGAGTTTCACGTTTGATCTAGTAAACTGTGATAAATAGTGTTCAATAAAATGTTGCTTTTGAAATGAAGGTGAATTCAAAACAAGTTAATTGATATTAACAAGGGGAAATTTTGTATGATTTTACAGCGAATAGCTCTCAAAAGAAATTTATTATTCCCGACTATACTACTCAAAAAGTTATTCTTGATTGTGAATAATCGAAAATAGAGTCACGTATCATACTCTATTTTTAATTGTCACACACACACATACATATCACAAATGTGTATGAAAGATTCCAATTATTAAATAGAAAGTATAAGTGTAACTATAGTGATATTTCAAAAGAATAAGCAAATAGTTAAAAATAGTAAATGATGTATTAAAAATAGCAAGAAAATATATAAAAAATAATATAAGTACTATATTGAAACTAAAGAAAATTGAAAATGAAAATATAATTTCTCAAACCTATATTACTCCGAATCCCTGTATGCACTCATATTACAATAAATGAAAGAATGATTAATTTGTTCACTGCTTCATTGTAAGTAAACAAAATGAATAAAGATTTTTATACATTTACTACGTTAATTCTGTTGTAATCTTTCATTCATTGAAAACTTTTGAAATGATTCCCATCACAAAATTCGACTATATATGGCAGAAAAACATTAATTTATATGAACAAAGTATTTAAAAACGAACATATTTTTCCCAAAAAAGGAAAATTTTCTTCAATTATACTATATATAGTTAGTATAACTGATGAATTATCTAATCCTAGATATTTATCAATTATATATTAGTTATACTATATAAAATATTTGTTAACTATTCATTTTTTGGATAATGTATTCATCATGCATCTTTCACCTTTTCAAAATAGTTAATTTCATGCATTTTTTTAAATATTTCCAAATTTCTTAATGTAAAAAGATTTTGAATAGATATTGCGTATACATAGATAGAATGTATATATAACAAAAAGAATGCAATTAATCGATATACATAATTTTCCCTGATATTTTTATAATGAATAACTCTAAAAGTATAAAATTTATTTTACTATAAACTGGCAAATTATTTTAATAATTAAAATCCGCATATTTTTTGAGCGAAGTATGTTGAGGTTAAAATTATACATTTGTATAAAATACTAAATTTTTAAATTATTAATTTGTAATTTTTATTTATATTTCAATAAAAAAAAATTAAAATTCTACTGGCATGAAATTCTACATCTGATCTCTTTCCTTAAAGTTTTAAAGGACTGTAGTGAAATCTCATGATGTTTGCAAAATATTAGCGAAAGGACTGCTTTACAATTTTTGACTAAATAACAGATTAACTGTTATAGTTTACAATGCACAGGATATCACTCTCTATTCGAATGCACAAAACTATGTAGGAAATAATGAAAGTACTCAGTGACAATTAGAAATACGAATAAAATGCCAATTTCTGGCCAATTTAAGGCACAGGTGCCGTATACTCTACAATGCCAAATTCTGAATTTCATGATTTCTTTTTTGACAGATTTTCTTATGTATCGGACAACCTGGTTTTTATTACGTCATAGATATGGAGAATTATGCAAAAAAATTCTATTTTCGTAGCCCTAGTATTTACGTCATCATGCACGTCACGATACGTCATCTTGGCAACATTTTCTCATCGCCAAACAAATTCAGAATTTGACATTCTGGATTATACGGCATGTGTGCCTAATTTAATTCCCTTCCAATCATCCTTGAGTTTTTAATTTTAGAGATTTCTTAATCCTATTTATTATACTCAGAAAAAAGTTTGAGTGAACTCAGATTTCTACAAAATGTAATAATCATCCAAAAATTATCGACCCTTTATCTGAAAATTAAAAGTTTAATAGTGGACTAGCTATATAATTTATGAGCATATAATAATTTAATATGTTCAGAATAAAAAAAACATTTCTCAGAAAAATAATAATTATAGCTATAATTTAAAGGAGTTAATTATTGGAGAAAGACCATTTTTTGAAATTGAAGCTGTAATTTTGAAAAATCTACCAGGCATCTGGACTGAAATATTCCAATTTATTGAACAGTATATTTTCATATTTAAATGTATTAAAACTAAAATTAAACTCTTACCTTATATTCGTCGAGTTTTGGTACATTCCATGAAAAGTATGTGAATTGCTCAATGAATGATATTCTGAACTTTACCTTTAACTGAAATAAAAAAATAAGAAAATAAATGCCTTTTATTTAGATAATCTACCTAAAATATTATTTCAGATAATAAAAATCATTCTGCAAAATATTTTAAGATTTTTTACACACAGTTTTAAATTATCTTCGTGGTACCTTCTACATTTCTATTTTATTCTTTCAAAATCTTGCAAAAATTTACTATAAAAATTTGCTTAAATGTAAATTTTAATTGATAACATTAAACATACTTTTGTACGTGTATGATTAAACATTTATTAAATATTCTACCATAATATTTGTTTCAATTTTCTGAACAAACAAATAATTTTCTCAACAATAATTTAAATATTTTCCAAATATCTAGAAATGTTATACGCGATATTTTGTTTTTGTCAACACGTCCTAAAAACGTTATTTGTTTGGTTAGACAAAATATTACAGTACCAAGGTTAGATGTAAACTTAAATTTCCAATTACATCCTAAAAGAGGAACCAACTCGAGTTATTAAAATATTTAAGGAAAATCACGACTTTGCTCATTGTGGCAAATTTTCCGGACGGTCAGGCTCAGCTGCTTCCATCCCATCATTCATTGTGGTTAACCGCTCCTGTTACCATGACAACTACTCTTTTCATTTATGTTGCCAAATAGAAGAACGAGTTACATTTATTTCAAACTCTCCAGTTCGTGGTGAAAGCAAGTGTTCTGTAACTTAAGGAAAACTGGATCGTTTGTCTAAAGTTAAACGAGAACTTAAAAGCTTTCTGGAATATGAAGTCATTAACCTGATGACTCGGTTTTTAAGAAATGATGTTAAGAACATAATACTTTCGACATTTGTCCACTGGAAATAAATTTTTTCCCTTCCTTTGCAGCGGAAATCGTTAAACTGTATTCACGGTTGAACTGGTTTCGATAATGATTCGAAAGCGATTTTCTATCATTTTCACGTCAAGGTTCAGAACGATAATTTCACTTAAAAGTGTAAGAACACATAAAAGAGTAAGAACTTAGAACTGTTATAAGAAAGAATTTTCCAAAGGAGTGTGAAATTCACAAACGACGAAATTTTATTACATGTTACGGAAATCCCTTTTTTTCCACATTGTTACCTTAATTGATGTTTCTTGATCACAAGTACAACAATAAATCCTTTAAAAAAAAAATAATACGCTGACACTTAAAAAATAGTTCTTAAAACACTTTAAAAGTAAGTAATGAAATGAAGTAAAAACTATTTCTCTTTTTCTCACCTAACTTACATGAAATTTGCTTCAATTTTATAACTTTTTCCAAGATCCAAGTATAAAAATGCCATTTATAAGAATTAGCATTTATAGAGGGAATTCTAAAATATCTGTATTTTTCTTTTACACATGTTGCATCCAAATATTACTATAAGAACTTCTATTTGATACTTACGAATTTTTTCGTGAAAAAAACATTTATTTTATATATCGGCAGTTTATTATTGTGACTTAAGGTTTGCATTATTAAAAACAAAATTAGACCAGGAATTTTGACAAATATTTAGATTTGAAAATTATTCTCAAATCAAAACGATACCTAACTACTTTTAATCAATATGATTAATAATATTTCGTTGGATGTGTAAAACAGGGTGTTCAACTTACATACGTTTAAATACTTTCGCTTCATTCCCTTTACTGATAGTGAAATCAAATGGCTCTGCCAACCCCTAAATAAAAAATCACTGATTTTAAAATTTTACCATTACGTTTTAAAGTCCTTTAATACTAATATTTTATGATTACGTTTAGTTAGCCAACTTTAACGAACATATTTTCATAACACATGAAATATGAATGAAAAACCCATGAAAATTCGGGATTCCATATGACAGAGAAAGAATCTGTTTAACTTTTTCAAATCACCTAGATTAATATTTCGTGGAATTCATATGGTGGAAGGAAGAAAAAGATTTTTAAAACATTTTTATGATTTTAAAATGTGTACTCCTCCAAAGAAAATTTTGAACAATTACAAGATTATTTTATTTGTATTCTTTGTTTTTTCACTAAAAATTTCGGTTCAATAAGATTTGCGTCTGTAAAATGGAATAGCACCAGTATTTGTAATATTTCAACCTTCAATTATACTTATATTCATATTTTGATTTTTTTCTCAGATGACTTTTATTCTTAATGCTGTGATAAAAAAAAATTTCACAATTATTCAGAGACATTCATATTTAATGACTCAGAAAAAATATAAAGTTGTTACAGGCCATCGCCTAATTTCCAGTTAAAAGATAAGTATTGTATATTTCCGTCGTGTTGAAAAATAGCATTATTCTGAAATCTTACTTTTAAATAACTGATCTTTTGTTTTTTAGATTGCCAATATAAATTCGAAATTCATTATCTCCTGAATGCAATAAAATTCCTCTAAATTCATCTTTGATTGATAAAAGAAATCGCAGGAAGTAAACGAACAAAATCATTCTCTCTGTAACATACAAATTTTCTAATTCAATATACGCCTAGTAATCATTAAATTTGAACATTTGCTTCTCTATTTTAAGAATTGAACAGAGATTTTTAAGCTGATGTTGGCCATTCTCTTAATATCATAACATTTGAATTCTATTTAATCCAAAAATATCAAATTTGGTCTTATCTAAATACTTAATTCTTTGCTTTGAAATTTGTGTGTGTGACTTCGGTTTCTTAAGAATTAAAAACAATAAATGAAGTTTAAATTTTGAAACCTTATGATGACTGTAAAATAGTAATTTTTTATCTACCTCGTTCTACTAATGTACAGTTATTTCTTTAGTTTTAACTGTATCACCTCTTAAGTTCAATTTCCATCTCTACATTGGATATTTACTATGGATTTAAATCCACTTAAATCTGTCGGTCTTAGTTAAAATGTCCTCATCACCAATAGTGACAAGCAAAATTTTGTGCACAAATGCCATTCATTTTCAAAATCTATAATGGTAAGGCTTGGCAATGTTATACATCTTAAATAGGTTTCTATTATAAAAACATAGGACAGCAGTAGTTATTTTTTAATAGAAATTTAAAGTTACCTTTAGAATTCTTCTAAAAATAGCATCAGATGTGAAAAAAACTGAAATGAAATTTTTGACTTTTATATGGACACAGACAATGATGAAAGAATATTCTGTTTTTGAAGAATTTTTTTTAAAATAACTGTAAAGCGCTTTTAATAATGCAACTTTAAATGATTCATTTTTATCAAAAATATCTTGTTTAATTTATTTGCTTTTTCCCAAAATGAAAAGCAAATTTGAGCTGGAATAAATTTTAAATTTATGAAAATTTTCTGTAAAATGCCATTCTCTATTCTTATCTTACTACATTTCATGTGATATTCGTTTTGCTTAAAAAAGCAAAAAAAGGCTTTAATAAATTGATTATCATATCTAATATCTTATAAAAAATGTTTCGATGAATAGCTAATACACTTATTTCAAGCTCAATAGCTTATAAATTCTAATTCCACCAGCAAACATCAGACATTTTTATTTAAGCATTAATTCACTGATGAATTTTGTTTTAGTAATCATAGTTGAAGAACAAAAATTCTTCTATAGAGAAAAATAAAGCAATTATCAAAAACATATTATAAGATATGAAGATACGTAATATAATCGTTAAAGAGAGGGCATTTTCATATTTTTGCAGTGATAATTAGTAATGGAGATATACATTCAAAATGAAAACATTTAAAGTATAAGAAACTTTCTAACATTAATTATTAAAAGTGTTTTCATGTTTTTATGGTCCTTAAATATGTTTTTGTAAATTTTTCACATCAAATGTTTAAACAATCTATTATATTTTCTAAGGTTTATTGTAGTTCTCTAGAAGAAATTTTTTTCTGAAAATTCCTAACATTTTTTAAATATTTTAGATGGTATAATCTGAGATATAATGGGTAATATTATTATAATACATTTTCAATGAATTTTAATTTTTAAATTTGATGATAAATTATAGTATATGTTTATCTTTTCAAAGTATTCAAAGTTCATGAGAACTGTTAAGACAAATTGAACGAAATAATTTTTTATTTAGTTAATTTTTTCGAATGAATGAAAAATAAAAGAAAGATTATGTCTTTTTTAATTTCAGAATTGTGAGCTAGCATATTTTTTAATGCTTATGTAGGGCTCTAATACTGCATAAATACATTTTTATTAAAAAATTTGAATAGCAAATTTTTATTTTTATTTATTGCAATTTGAAGGCAGGCAGCAAATTCGTCGACAAGTCAAATTTACGACACTGTCTCAATAGAATGCTGTAATTAATTATGTATGACGTAGATGAAGTGTTATATGACGTCATGGATATTTTAAACGATGAAAATTGTAATAAAGTGGTTTAGCAGTGATCTCAACTGGAACAAAAGAAATAACCACTTTGTGGTTTAAAATTAAAATAACAATTAGTCTGCAAAATTAAGCAAAGTTTTTTTTTATTTAAAAGGTACTAAATTTTAGTTTAAATTAAATGGGAATTGTGTAACATGTCCCTTTTTTTAAGTCGCATTTCATTCCTTTAACAAGATTTAGCAATTTCTTAAATTTATAGTAAATCCTTTAAAGAAAAAAGAAACATATTGCCAAATTTCAATCAAATTAAATAGATGTTCAACGTAATATCTTAAAAAAATTCTGTAATTATGTATAAGCTTATTTTATCCTATAAAAAAACAATCATTTAAGATTTCTTTCGACTATGCACCTAATAAAAGACATTTTACATTATAAGCGGTCTGACTCAATTTGCTTGTTGCCAAAACAATTCCAATCGTCATTCGTATCACAGGACATAAAATGATAAGATTTGTCTTCAACAGTTGAATCAGCTTATCAAATTCTCACTTTAAAAAAATCAATCAACAGTCAAGAAACTCGCATTTTCTATAATAATGTGTATCTAAAATTGTGTTTGTGTCAGCGCCAATATGCAAAAATATTTCGAAGTTGTGAACTGAAAATAAAAAATAAGAAATAAAAATAAAAACTTTCTTCTGAAACTAAAACAATTGAGTTAAAAATCAGCTTTTAAAATCAAGTCTTAAACTTATACTTTCGGAGCAGAATTTTTGCGATTAAAGTGAATAAAGTGAAATCCATTATTTGCACATGCATTATCACTATTTCATGACAAACTGCTTCTATAAATGTTTTTCGTGAATAATGAATCTTTATAATAAATTATATTTTTGATATAGTTTCTTATATAAAAATTAAAAAATACAATTTTATTTTTATAATTATAAAAAATTTTATTTTTTTATTTCTATTTATATATTCTATTAATTTATATTTCGTAGAGACTTAAGAAAAAATGGAAGTTAGAATATTACAAAACAAAACATTTATTACGATATTACACATGATTAAAACAGTTAAAAAATAAAATACTTAACAATAACAAACAAGGCTACATATTACCAGCACATAAAAAATAATAAACAAAGTTACTTATGAACCGACTTCCATTCCTCTCACTTCTATATCTCTATCTCTATTTCTTAATGGATACTGAATATTTTATAAGTTCAATCTATTGGGCATTAACACCATCTCTTGTCAGTAGAGTTAATATAGATCTGTTACAATTTATAATATATAATAATTTATATTTAAATACATATCCTTTTAATTTATAACAAGCAATTATTAGTTTTATAATATACAAAAGTAATAAAAACACATTATTACAAAGCTTAAATAAGAAATTAAAGAAATTAATGCAAATTCTGATATTGAAAGAATTTATTTGAATGCTCTTTTTATCATGCTATTGAACTAAAAAAATTTGAGTGAAATCTTGCAAAGGAAATTCTAAAACTCAGAATACTATTATCATAAAATTCGAACCCAGGAATGTCAATAACTAAATGTAAAGTGTAACTATCGAAAAAATTCAGCTAAGAATTAAAATTTAGTTAAAATTGATGAGGAATACTATAACTGAAGAAAAATTGTTAATTTGAATGATAGTGTTTAAATTACACCATTACATTAATTATTATTTAATGTTATTATGCCAGCACTTCGTTTTAACACGTGAAAATATTTATTTAAAAATTGGTCACATTAACTGCTTAGTGTATCCCTCATTCATTATGATTTTTTTCTAATTTAAACTATTAGCATCTATTAGAATCAATGAATTTTACTTACAAATTTTTCGAAAAATTAAGGAATTATAATGGGAATATAAATATACAATTCAAGCACTAAACTTGTAAATTAGAGAGTTGATTGCTCATATCTTATGAAAACCGAAATAATTTCTCATTTTCTATAAACAAGTTATTTTAATAATCCGTAAAATTTAAAAACTAGTAAATTTTCTCAAATATATATTCTATCTAAATTCCATATCATGTTTCCTCATTTTTAAATAATATTTGGTTAAATAAAATTAGAAAACTAACATATTCTCTCTTAGAATATTTGTCTGTGACACACTGAGTTGAACAAAGAATTTTGTTATTTCTGAAAACATTTATACTGTTCGTTTTAGTCTTTAATTCATTAGTTAGATTTACTTTCGGCAGAGAATTTGCACTTAGCAATCTTTTTAAAAGGAGTTCTAATAGGCATTTTTGTAAGTTATTTACAATAATCTGTCATCCGTAAGGTATTATGATTCAAATTAATAACGAATATGCACTACATTCTCAGCTGCTTATTTTTTTTCCGATGTAAGCCGCTAAAATTATCTAAATACCGAAAATTTTTAATCAATGTTCGATTCCATATCCACATCTAAATACCTCGAACACACCAATAGAAAATTGCTATTTTAACTAGAATAAATATCGTGATAGTCTTTGGATTATATTTGATTGCATTATTTTTTACCACAATAATGATTCTTTTATTAACCACATTTAACAGGACACAAAGAAGTTTGTTTAAAAATATATAGGTACGTAATGCATCCATTTTTCTTTAAATGCTGTATATAAGCACAAATTTTTCTCATACTTAAAACTTCTGTAATATTTGAAGCACATTAGCTCCCTGTATAATTAATCAATAAAAGCATTCTGAGTCAGTCTTTATTTATAAATACTAACACTGTAAATACTTACAGATAAAATACTTTATTTTCGTAGATGATGTACAAGAAACAGATATTCGATATAGACAACCAGACAGTGAGGTTGGTATCTCCTTGAACATGTTCAGTGGTAAATTCCGACCCTGTGGACCACCGGAAAGGCAGCAAAACACTCTTCTTTATCCCACAAACAAGGCCCGTGCGTCTGGGTCGGTGAGTGCCTTATCAGATGCTACTGAACCTCCGGTGGACACTAACGGACAACCTCGACTTTACGCCCACAACACTGAAGTGCGATTCAACTGTATTAGAGGTATTTACGGAGAAAAAACAACTTGGAAAATAGTGTGCGAAGATGGAAATTGGGTTGGAGGAGCATACAAATGTGGTAAGTGAATACTTTTGTCATATACTCATACATTTATTTTTTAAACATTCTCTTGGAATATGTATTACTGAATTCAATTTCTTATTTTGCAATGTATATATTATTGTATTTTTTCTATGACTCCAATTTTTTTCAGTTTTAAGCCATTAAATTTATTTGAAATTAATAATTGAAAAAGTAGAAAATAAACAATTAATGAAAAGGAATTTTTAATTGAAAAGGATACACTTTAAAATAATACAATAAAACACACAAATGAAATAATATTCCAAATTCTATGAACAAATAAATGCTTTGTTTTTAAAAGCTATGAACTATAGCAATTTTTTCATATTCGTATAGAAATAAACTAGATTATTCATTTACCTGTCTTGAACAATATAAATGTTTTCTTCTGTTTCCCTGGCCGTTGAAGTAGTTTTTTGATTTTAATATTTAGAATACTATACCATTCTTCAAAATATTTTTAAATTGATTTGCAAATTTTTAAATAATTTTATATTTCATATCCACTCTAATATACGCGAAGAATATACTCACCTAAACATCATTTTCATATCATTTACTGTATTGTTAAAGCTGTTAAAAAATTAATTTATTTTCCACCTTGATATTTCCAAACTCTTAAGCGGATTTTGGTTCTCTGATATTCAGTAGATTTCTTGAAGTAAAATACACTAAGTTTAACTCTTACCACTATAAATTAGCTGAAGATGTACTCTGTTCAGACACAACTGTCAACATAAGTGCTTGGGTGTTTTTTTTATGTTCGACGTGTTCCTTAAAACATACAACATGAAAATTTAAAATTCAGTTTGTTGAGAGTCCATGTCAAATTTTACTCGCCATTATTATTAATTATGAAATAGTTAATATTTATTAATTAGCAAATTTAATTTTTGTATTCCTCCTGAAGCAATCTAAAAACATAATTTTTCTTCAGAAGTTTCTATTCACATATCGCTTCATTGGTAAACTCATCCAAATTTTCTTTCATCAGCTCTATCTTGTTGATCTTTAATTTCTTCATGTATTTTTTTCTCTAACAATTTGTTTAAAGTTGGCTTAGTTTCATGTATTATAGTTATCATTATTATATCTAATCTATATGAAAAATATGCATAGTTTATTTTTTGAATGATTTAGAATATTTTCTTGAATTTGTCTCATATATGGATCTTGCCATCATTTTAAAGTTGATATTCAATATTCTGATGAATTTCCTGACATAATTTAATTTTAAAATAAAATAATAAAAAAATCCTTCTATATTGTATTAAATTACGTGTGCAGAAACCTTTTATGTACTTTCGTTGTTGTTTCTAATTCCAGATGATGTAGCTAAGCTACACCATCTCCATAAAACCAAAAATGTCCAGAAGTTTCAAAAATAAAATCAGATCCCTTAAAATCCCAAAATCCTGCTTGTCCACACAAGTCCTGCTTGCTGCCTCGTCGCAGTGGGAGGGTGTTCCTGGACGGAATGGGTCATGTACGTCAGGAGTTATTACTCCTGGTAGGGTCCCCCTAGGTGTGAAGGTCATTCCATTATGTCCAGATAAAGTAAGCAGGCATTCGAGACTAAGTCAGTCTTCTCCCATTGGTGTCCCAGGTTCTCGCACCAATTGAAGCTGTTCCCTTCCCTTTACTATGAGACCAGATCTAAATTTGAACTTTTTTTTTAAACTTCGTAATTTAATTATTTGATTTGATGAAATTAAGCATTTTCATCTTACAAAAATGTATCCTAATTCTTGCTCTGAGTAACACAGCTTAAATATGAAGTAGGGTAGTCAAAAAATGAAAATATTCTTAATGTTCAGCAGAGTTAAACAGCATTCAATATTCGAAACAAATTCAATATAAAAAATCAATTAAAATTATTAATTGAAATAGTTGAATACGAAAAAGGTAAAATTCCATTTCTCAGTATATATATAGGTGGTTATCAAAATAATGGAAACACCCTAGATTTTGAAGGAATTCTTTATTAATATGGCGTATGACCACCTTTGACATGTAATACAGTTTGGATTCGCCTGGGAATCGAATCGTACAAATTCTGAATAGTGTTTAGAGGAATATTGTATCATTCTTCATGGAGATATTGAAAAAGTTCCGTGAGAGATGCCGGTGGAGGATATTGATTCCAGATTGAAAGCTCTAAAATAGACCACAACGGTTCGATTATATTGTGGTCTGAGGATTGTGTGGACAAATGTAGATGTTCCACTTCATCCTCATGTTCATCAAACCATGATTGGACAACTCTGGATGCATGAATGGTGGCCTTATCATCTTGGAAAATTCCATTTCCTACAGGAAACAAACTTTGAATCATAGAATGGACCTTTTCAGCTAAAACTTCTCTATACTTCTCCACAGTGATCATTCCTTTCAGGGTTACGATTGGACCAGCAGAAAACCATGACACGGCTGCCCATGCCATAACTGATCCACCTTCATACTTGACAGTTGGATGGAGCCAATCAGGATTATACACTCCTGATTGCCTCCATTCCTTCTGGAGAACACCTGCACATTGTCAGGATATGTGCAGGTGTTCTCCAGACATATACCCGTCCTGTTGTGGGGAAAAGTGTGAAACATGATTCGTCTGACCATATATTAATATTCCATTTATCCATCGACCAGGTTTTGTGGTTGTGGCACCACTCTACACGACGTTTGGCATTAGCATAGGTGACTAGTGGCTTGGGAACTGCTGTTCAGCCGTAGATGTTCTCTTTTGAAGAAGGTATCTGCATATGTAATTATTGACACTGGAGAATCCAGATACTGATTGAGCTCTGCGGTCACTTTGGCCGCAGTTGTTTTCTTTATGGACATTACAATCAGCTTTGATACCTGTCGGTCTCTTTCAATCACCTTCTCAATCCGTCCACTATTTTGCTGTGCTGAGCTTGTCTTTCTGCGCCATGTGTATGCTGTCATGACTTTAGACATCATACCTCTAGAAACGCCTAAAAGCTGGGATGTTTCAGTCACGGTTGCTCCAGCTAGTCAGGCTCCTACAATTTGGCCTCTCTGAAAATCTGTGGTCTAACATTTTACGCTTCTGACAGAAATTCAAAACGTAGACAACTCTGCTAAAGCTCTCTTATACTACCTAATATATGTATTCTTTATGTTAAAAAAATCTGGGAGCTAAGGTTGTATTTTAATTCTTACGAAGCGAATTCTTAAAGCTCCCTTTTATTCACAAGTGTTTCCATTATTTTGATAATCACCCCAGTATATATATATATGCAAATACCTGCCTGAAATTTTATTTCCATACATGTATGAAAAATTCATAATTCCTCATATATATGAGGAACACTATAACAATATTTTAATTATGAATACTCCTGTTATTCAAAATTACTGGATTTAGGATTATTGAATTATATATAATATTCAAAAAAAACTTTCTTTTCATTGTTTAATGTTCAATAGTTATTTTTTGTTATTCATTTTGGTTGATTTTAGTGTTGTAAATAGAAATAGGATCTCAGTTAAAAAGAACGTCCTTTATAATGTTTACAAACATAGCTGAAATTGTATGAATAGTATGTGAAATGTAAAAACACATCTATTTTTTCAAGTTTTAAGAAAAAATTGTAAAATATAAGTGTGATTACATTTTATATTATTTATTGTATTGCAAAAATATTAATCTTTTCTCAAACGTTTTCGAAAACCATGTTGTTTGAATTTGATCTCAAAAATAATTTTTTTTACATAAATCAATTTGATTTTTATTTTAAAAAATTTCCTTTGTATTTTCTCTTTTTTATTTAGATTATAGCATTTATTAATCAGTCCCACATTAAGAATTGCTTCCATTATTTTTTTTTTTCATTTCTGTACTACTTATTTATATATGTTCAAACATGCATTACACAGTGTTAATCAAACATTTTTTTCATCATAAAAAATGAAATATCGAAATTTTGTTTTTATTCACTTAACAAAGGTACTCAGATAAAAAAAAAGTTCATTTACGAGATACAACAAATTTTGATTGAACGAAGTTAATTAGAATCCCACTTTCCCAAACCAATTAAAAAGATCATAAAATAACTTCTAAATTCCCGATGGATTTTATTACCTAAAGAACTGTCATTTTAAGTGTGAGACTCTACCTGGTGGGGAAAAAATGTGCGTTTTTAATCACTTCGAAATCTGAGGAAGAAATTGGTGAAAAGTAATTTCGTAAGATCCGACTGTTAATTCAATATAGCAACCTCGCACAGATAAACTTTCGGACAGACGTAAAACTTTGCAGAAAATGTCCTGAGAAAAATCATTACGTACTAAGTTCTGTTGAATGCATTTAATTACATGGCTGAAGAACAATGTGAGAAATTTAATTTTATGCAATGAATTTTTATGATCAACTTTTGGGAAAGATGTGTACAACAAAAGAATCGAAATATTAATTTTAAAAAAGAATAAAATTTTTGTTTTGTAATAGTAAAAATTATACTAAATTTTTTTAATTCCTTAATTAAAAATCTGTAGTTTATTTTGAATTCAGGGGAAGTTTAATGTAGTCTTGTTTAAAAAAGCTATTAATGTTTCATATCGTGCGTAAAATATTCACAAGCCATCATATGAACTTTTAGATTTCTGTAATTTCAATACTAAACTCTATTCCTTGTCTTTAAAATATAACGTTTCTTACATTAATTCGTATTATTTAGATTTTGTAAAGTGCTTAGTAAAAATTACGGCAAAAAATTAAAATTCTTGTATCAAGAGAAACATTACTTCTATATAAGAAATCATTGCCTTTGCCATTATTTTTCTTTACAAAAAAATCTTCAATGTCGTATCTTAACAAATAAAATATTTCGTTATAATAAATCAATTGTTTGCAAAATAGTACTTCGTTCCAATAACTATATTTTCAATCTCTATTTTTCCGAATGCTGCAATAATGTAGTAAATATTTTTAAAGGCTTTTAACGAGTAGGAAACCATTGCATGTTTAAATCCTCCTCAGTGAAATCAGTAGCCACATAGAGTAAAGTGCTCTGTAATATTGTAACCATTTCAAAAATTTTAATTAAATATGTCAAAACAATTACTTCGTATTTTATCATTATCAAACAAAGATAAATACTATATCGAAAAAAGTATAGTCAATAAAAAAAGAATAAAGTTGCAAAATGAATTTTTAAGTTTGAATTAAAAATTAATTTTTATCCGTTTTTAATATTAAAAAAAGATTCACTTTACATGATGAACATTTATGATTCTTCTATTTTAAGTTATTGTGAAAAAATACATTTCGAAAACGATAATTGATGCTAAAAATTGAAAAAGTTTTTTTTATTAGTTAAGCTATCAATATAAACATAAAGCAAAAAATACTTTAATGACCTAATAAAATAAATTTTCAATAAAAATTACAAATTTGATATTAATAGAAGAATATTTTAAATAATAAAGTAAATATTGTCAGGAAGATTTAATTACCCATCAAATATTTAAAGATTCTTTAGAAATATTTTTTAGCTGATGGCAATGTAGAAAAATCCCTAATGATAAGTAATACTTTTTTGGAACAGCAAGTACTTTTAGAATAGGAAAATGATATTTTAGAGATAATGTTTAAAAACCCATTTTATATGCATATTTAAATAAATTACAACAGTGATATCAATCGTCAAATAAATATTAATTTCATAAAATTTAATTGCAAAAAATCGTTAAAATGTAGCAACATTTTCCACGTTAATGGGAATTAATTAGAATTTTAGGAATGAAGTAAAAAGAGATAAATGCTATTGGCTAATTTAAAATGAAATTATTTTAGAATTTTATATAGGTCAGTGTATTTTCATACTTTCAGTAAAGTGATTCATTTGAGTGACAAATTTTTATCATTATTTTCCAAATTTATTATTTTGGTGCATTCTTTGATTTCATTATTTTTACTGTTATTGATTAAAGGAATATGAAAAACAAAAACTTTCGTGAAAAGTTTTAAAAATTTGGCACAGAAACTCATTAATACCAATTATTAGACAGCACTGCTTATTAAGAAATACTCAAATTATTTTGCCGCTAAAATGTACTCAAATTGTTTGATACTCAGCACAGAGCAACTGCTATGAATAATACTTCAGTACTATATTTACTAACTATATTGAATAATATATGTGAAGTTAAATTATACTTAACTCCATATACTACCTAGCGTAGTCTATTTAAGTAGTACTTAAATAGAATGCTAAATATGTAGATTACCTACAACTAATGTCGAGGACAATTTTTAGGCACTTAATCCCAACAGAAGTCTACTTTTTAACAAAGTTTTTATTGAAAAGTTGAACTCTTCCCCAATCAATCTTTTTGCATACAAAAGTAAGAAATTTCTTAGAAATAAAGCTTAGTGAGCAAAATTATTTGGTTCAATTACTTGGCTTATTTATTAAGCCTCTCATCCGAACTAAATGTTTAGTAAAAAGCTGTGGTTCAATTGTTGGAGGTTTGATTTTGCAGTAGGGAAGCAGCAGAAATTCTATGCTTATATTTTCTCAGGTAACATCTATAAGGATGGATAAATGTGAACTTTTAGTTTCTTTTTTTTGTTATGGGGTAAATGAACCTAAGTACCATCTGACAATTCTGCCACAAAACGGTTTCATATATAGATTTTATAGTGTTTGATTATTTAATACTAAACTTCAATATGTTATTTAGGTATTTTATTCAGTCAAAAAAATTCAGAAAATTTCAGCATTCTTCAAAGTTTTTAATGATGCGTATTGATAAAATCTACATTATATATATATATATATATATATATATATATATATATATATATATATATATATATATATATATATATATATATATATATATATATATATATATATATATATATAAGAAGACAATTCTTAGAAGCAAACAGATTTTTTCATGAACTAAAAATGAAATCAATGATTGCTAATGAAGAATTAAAATATCATTGCATAGTTTTAAAAAGAACGCTATCCGCAATTCGAATCATAAGTTTTATCTATGATAGAAGAAACTGAAAATTGCAAAATCATCTACAAAATTGGCCAAAAATACCAATCACAAAAAAATTAGAGTTTTAAAAACAATGTGTTGATCAGACACACATGTCTAATCAACAAACTGATTTTAAAACTCTTCCGTGCATTTGCTTACAATAAATAGGCCAACTCATGTTTGTTTGAGTACAGAAAAATTTTAACCAATATTATATTCTTGGTAGTGCGATAGCAATGTGTAAATTGTAGTTACAATATCTAATGAATTATTTAAATGAATCTTCAATTTCTATCAACAACACTATAATGAATAAATAGTAAATTTTGATAGTAGTTGAAACAATAATAATTGTTTATAGTCAAATGTGATAACATGTTATCAGTGAGAAAACTTATTTTCTTCTTCGAATTTTACAAATCTTTAATTTACTTACTACTACCTACTCTGTTGCATGACAGCCCATGTGGGCCAAAAGCCTACAGTGCTCATCTCTGTTTTATTGACCGAGAGGCCCTGGGCTGTGGGGCATATGACCCGATTAGGTGGTCAGCCTAACGCGAAACCTCCAGAGTTTAATTCCCAAGCATGATTGGTACTCAGTTTATCGACCTACTGAAAGGACGAAAAGCTGAGTCGACCTTGCCCAGTCCGAGGATCGAACCATGGACGTATGCCCTGGGAGCGCGAAACGCTATCACTAAGCCACCGGGCTTCCAACTCTTTAATTTATAAACACAAAATATTTACAAGTACAATTACGAGTATGAAATTACGATTAATTTTGTGTTTTCGTTGTTTTTCTTGACGGTTCACTTGTAATAAGAGGAGAATATTATAGCATTGATTCCACCGATAATTCAAATGATTTTTTCCAGAAGCTGAACCAGAACCTCCACCAGATGAAGACCGCCGCAATAAATCCTGTGTCTTCCTCAACACGGAACCGAATCTGGTTGCCTTTCTTGGGGATGAACTGATCGAGGACGAAGAAACTGAGCACCCACCTCACACAGAGCTCGTCTTCCGGTGCAAGGACATAGGCAAGTATAGCCTCATAGGCAGCGTCCGGAGACGATGCGTCCATGGAGATTGGGATGGTGTGAAGCCCTCCTGTTACGGACTCTCCCAAGAGAACGACTATGCGTGTGAGTAATGTTCATGTTACACTGAATACGCAAAATAGAGGTTGTTCTTCCCTTGCATTTAATTCAAAATATGTTTTCTGTTCAATTCCTTACAGTTAAGAAAAGATAAATTAAGCAAATTTATTTGAATTAGGCATGTATAGCCAATCAAGAGTATGTTTTAAACCTTCACTAATTTATTTTTTTTCAATATGCGTATTACGGCACATCTCATTACTAAAAAAAAATAATCAATGTATTCCAAAATCTTTCATGCATAATAATAAATTTTAATTTGACAGCATAAACATATGTCAATTGTTTTCCATATTTTCAACTATGGATATGAATTACATTTGAATGTTAAATCCTGCTACGTGTAAATAGTATATTATGAAACATCACATTTTGTTTAATGATGCGTCAACTAAAATGATAAACTTGATAATTTGAGGAATAACGTCAAATACTTATTTCGAAATTTCTAGAAACCAAAAATATTCTGTGAGTCCATTAGCTTAAAAAATTATGGATCTTTTTTTTTTCTTTCTACACATACAAGAAATTTTCGGATGAAACTATGATAGTTAAGAATTATTTAGATGTTTAGGATATATTTTAGAAAACGCGTTTTCTTATTTACAAATTGAAATTTGTGGCAAGCTAAAAGTGAAGATGCAAATATGTTGCCCGAAGTTGAAAATACAATACCAAGAAGGAGTTGCAGAAAGTGATGAAACGCGGCAAACAGAGAAAGACACCAACGAACAATAACGTATTTGTATTTCAAAATGATATGCAAAATACAGAGAGAGAATAGGGTCTGGTCTGTAGATTGTAGGATTCCCATCGACAGTGATACACAAAGCAACATGTCTAAGTGCAGAGTGAATGAGAGTATGGATGGCGTCCTGGAATGGCTCTCCATTCCCTGTCAACCATTTGCCAAAGTGCGTCTTCTGAAGTGGCAAGGTCTGCTAATGGCGCCCAATCATATCCCAAACGTGTTAGATTGATGAGAGACCTAACGAGCACGGTGGCCCAGCTGTACACCTTGCAGAGCATATTGGCTGATACGAGCAATGTGCGTTTGGGCACATTTCTCATCATTTGCATAACTCGATAAGGTGCGTCTACTCTAAAATTTGGATGATTTTCTGGTCACTCCTTCTTGGTGTTGCATTTTCAACGTTGGGAGTGTAATAATGTTATAATAAATTATATACGTTCCTTCTTTTGTTTTAATCTTAGATAATCATTTTTAGTAGACTTTTCCTTTTGCAGTTATTAAACCAAAAATTATTCTACATTTTAATTTTTCCATTCATTTATAAAATCTTTTAATCAAGTCTTGGCAAATTTTGATTCCTACTGCAAATATCTATTAAAAATAATTTTATTCGATTATAAAATCACTTGGGCTTACTTTTCAGTGTTAATTAAATTTAACAAAAATTTTTAAAAATTGTTATTTTTAATTTCCAAATGCAATCTTTCTCAGCTATCACAATGTTTGCGTTTTAAGTCCTATAAATATTTTCAATGCGTCAATTTTATTTTAACACTATAAAGTGGCATTGTATATAAGAAGTTATAAATGGTAAATTTAAAATATTAAACTCTTTGAAAATATAATACCGCAATAGTAACAACTGTAAAAAAAAAGTACATTTCCCATTAAAACAAAAGTTAGATAACTGAAAATTACTTTCATTAACTACTGTGTCTCCCAAATGAGACTAAAAATGAACATTTGAATCGAATCTTCTATCATGAAACCAAAGTTTGAAGTAAAAAGAATAAAAATTGGGAACGTTTTCCCTTTTCATCAAAATATCTTCGGAAAAATTTAATTGCCTATTATATCAGTCACGAGTGAATAGGAAGAAGAGACGTGCGTGATCACTTAATGAAGAGATATTTTTTATATCAAGAGTTTTAGCGATATGGACGTCACTTAGAGTCTCCCCTTCCTTTGTTCTATTTCTTTAATAGGATAGAAGGGAAGAGGCATTTTAAATTTATTCGATTTCATTTTTAGAGTTCAGCTCATTACTGCTGGCACAATGGTATCCAACACTTGGATTAATCTCCCCTTTCTTCCATAGCACAGTTCCACCCAACTTAAGCTGATAAGTTATCTCGAGTCTGGTGCATCGTTGGTAATATAGACTACATTTCTTAAGATAAAAATTTATCTTAAGAAATGTACTCCATATAAGAGCGGGTAAGAGCGTGGTTCATAAAACAATTATAAATCTGTGTTATGACTACAAATAAAATTTGAAAATAAGATCAAACATGTTATTTCTTTTCAAATAATTAAGAAAGAAATCTGAAACATATGATGCATTGGGCCTTACACTGTACTTTAGAAACTGTAGAAGTGCAACACTATAAAGAAGTTTTGATTCTGCATATTGGAAAGAGTAACAGTTGAAAACTTTTATGAGTTTTCTTCGTACATCATATTTTGACATCAGGAGAATTTCATTATAGGTAATAGGGATGGTAATAGGTTTCATTATAGGTAATATATATACTGACGTAACACAGACTTGGAAAATTGTCAAGAGCACCCTCTGATAGATTTGTATGCATAAATACAAAAACCGTAACCTACTACACAATAGGGACTAATTTCGAACTTTGAAGAAATTTCTCTCCAAGAAACCTTAATCTTATGATGGGGCATATGAATAGGAATCGTTGGAACTAAATGAAAAATTATATCCATCAGTAATACCGACATATGTATAAGTGAGTTAATTTTCAGATGAATATTTATCTATTGCTCCGGAATAATAAATGATAAGACTTTAAAGAAAATATTTTGTCTCATGGAAGAAATATTTACAAATAGTGTGCCGTATTTACTAGGCTGTCTTGAAGTAAAACTGAAAAAGTCTCAGCACCCATTTTAGTAAACGTACAATCACAAATCAAAAATGAAATATCCATCTTTATCCTTGTTCAACTGTGTATAGAATGGAATCTGGAACTATCTACCCTGGAGAGACTAATTCTATTTCTAAGACCATATGAGGCATTACATATAACAATATTCAAAACTTACATAAATTACACAAGAATCTTATGAAGAAAAGAATACATTTATTTTAGGTAAACATAAAGTATTTTAAAAATCGCATTTTTTATTCAGATTTCATTCCAAATTAATATTGGTTTAGTTAAAATAAATGAATTCATCATAATCTCTAATCCTTACAACAAAATATTCATGTCATAGAATATTATATTGATATATCCATCTTCTTTAAAAGGAAATTTTGATCTACTATAATTAATTAAATTAAATATAAGAGAGAAAAAATTTCTTGTTAATCGTGTCATCCTTACATGGAATGAATGCACACACACAACTTGGAATATTAAATTTATTCCTCTTATGGAAGTTGATATTGCTGATCTCCTTGTTCAGCCTCTGCTAAACGAGATCTACCAATCTATTCACCTTCAAAAAGTCAGACTAGGATAGGTAAATCTAATAGGTCATCGTAGGAAAAATTTAGACACCTAAGAATATGTATCAAAGAAACTTTCTCTTGGTTACATTTACTACCAATTGAGTAGGTCATGTCAGTTATATCTTTTAAAAGTAAAAAAAATTAATTACTGCTTAATTGTAGGAGGTTATTGAGTTAATTATTATGTGTATTTCGCGTTTGGGTATTCGAAAATTTTCCAGATTTCCTACCTTAGTACTAGGGTGGGGGAATATTGTCTATATCCATTAAAATTAATCTCAGATGACAAATATTCAAATAAAACTTATACTTTTTATCATCGCATAGGGGTCTATGTGGTATTCAATATATTAAGGGAGTACTCGAGGGACATGCAAAGGCAAATTGTAAAAACGCACCTTTCGAAATGGAGGTGGTCTTAAGCCCGATCCGTAAGATTGTTGTCTTACAGGGAGTAGATGTATTCATGGTAGATGTTCAAAAATTTTTCAGATTTTCTTTCTTGAGTCATAAAAATGTTAATTATTATTTCCAAAAAGCTCTTATAAAAAGCAATACGCTAAAAAAATGTAGAAAAAAGAATACTATTATTTGATTATTATTGTCAATATAAAATATATAAAAACTGGAATTTACAATTGCTTTAATATTTTTCACTTTTAAATAATTAAATAATTTTCTCATGCATAGTTAATCAGAGAAATAGAATTTAATTAGAGCTCAATTGAAGACTTTATACAACTCTTCATAAAATGTAAGCATTTCACTTAACAATTTCTTTTAAACATGATTTTTGTGAATTTCTTCATAAATTCGAATTAATAAATTAAAAATTTTAATGAGATATGTTAAGAGAGAATTATGTGTGTGTGGTACCCGCACATTCTAAAATATTAGTTAACATACTATATCTAATTTTTATTAAAATGCGCGTTTTAATGTAACGTTAATTAAATTATTAAAAAAATAATATTTTGTATATAAAAGGAATTTTTTTAATATTTTTTATTGTGCCACATAAAAATCATTTCAACATGTATCCTACTTTTTTCTTTTATGTAAAAGGATTGAAGCATAAAAACTTTTCCTTTTACATAAAAGGATTTATATAACAGGATTGAAACAAACAACATATTCATAAAAAAAAATATTAAATTTTTAATTACATAGAAATTTCTCAAAAATACAGAATACAAGCTAAATGATTTTTAATATGATATCAAAAATGAATATCCTCCCTTTTTAATAAGCTTAAATTTCTTACAAACAAATCTCGCCATTTTAATAATGCGGATTAAATGCATATTAAATATCTAGATTAAATACAAAACTTTGTATTCAATTATTGAATACAAAATATATTAAATACGAAATGCAAAGTTTTGTACTTAATTATAAACAAATATAAGACATTTCAAGAAGGTATTTCAGTTACTAAACCAAAATATATTCTATTTCGGCCCCGTTAAATATATGTTTTCCTTTCCAGTGGAAAAACCTCCAACGATCTTGTTCAGGCATCAGTTAGGACCTATAGCACAGAGCAATGAAGGAAAATTAATCGTCTACCCCGGAACAATTCTCCACTTGGAATGCTTGTGGATCCGGAAATACGGTATTCCTCACTGGCAAGTCAGCCACTCCTACCGGAAATATCCGGAAGGTAAGCATTATAAATAACTATGTTTGTAATGACTCTGTTACAAGTGAAATGTATTTAAACAACGAATGAATCAAAAATTGCTTAGTGAGTTTATAAACTAAGAACATATATTAGTAAAAATGATTTTATAAATTCCTAGATTTCTCTAATTAAAGCGTGAAAAAAATTATCGATGTTATTTCACAATGATCCGACCTCGGTACCTTTTAAAAGTAAGGTCGTATGCTACTGATCTAGAAATATTTTTGTTTTGCTCCTGAAAATATATCTGTATAACGTTATGTTATGTTCTATTTGATGCTTTATTTTAATAAGATTTTAAAAAAGCACCTGGTAAATCCACGAAAATATCTTGACAGCAAAATTTTGAACAGCAACCGCTACATTTCCGATGTGTTAAGGCCCGTGGCTCTGCCCTATCTTCGAGGCCTCCCTAATGCTTTGTTTCAACAGGATAATGCACGACCTAATGTTGCACGTACTGTTCTGAATTTCCTTGATAGAGAACAGGTTCGACTGTTACCCTGGCCAGCACGTTCTCCTGATCTGTCACCAATTGAGAACGTGTGGTCAATGGTTGCCGAGCGATTGGCATGCCATCACTCACCATCCACTATTGTCGATGAACTGTGGCATAGTGTTGAAGCTGCATGGACTGAGATCCCCGTACATGCCATACAATCTCTGTTTGACTCCATGCCTATTGCAGCCAGAGGTGGCTGCTCTGGGTACTGATTTCTCAAGATCTATACATCCTAATAATTTCCTGTAAATCTAATCACTTGTTCTTTCCACTATAATGTATGTGTCCAATAAATATCGTTCTGTTATTTGCATTCCTTCTTAGTGTAGCAATTTTAATGACTAGTAGTATATATATATATATATATATATATATATATATATATATATATATATATATATATATATATATATATAGTTACAAAAATTCTTCTTGCAAATATATAAATTGTTTTAGAATTATTATGTGTTAATTGTGTGACTTTTTTCTTTAAAAATAATCTGTTTAATAAACAGGCTGGACTAACGAGGCAGGCCGTGATCCACAATTAGAGTATCGACTCTCCATCTATCACGCTCAACAGGACGATTCCGGGCGATTTACTTGCATAACTCCCATGGGCCATAGACATTCTGTTGATATCGTAGTGGCAGGTAGGTTTACTCTAAATGCATAAAAACTTATGATTCTATACATACTTCTAACTTCTAAAAAATTTTATTATGGAGCTATAAAATTTGAGAAAAAAGCATTTTGTGTCAATCAAAGTTTTGATTTATTCTTGAAAAAAAATGCAGCAGAAAAGCATAGAAAATATGTTTATTCATAACACAAAATAAAGAAATACAGAGATGAAAACAATTTTGAGTTTTCATAAATTATAAGATGTCATTCAAGAGTCATTAATTAGATGAACTTTAAAGTCAAATAAAACAAAATCGATATTAATATGTCATGTAAGCGCCCTCATCTTCATCTAAGTTTTACAACGTTTAATCATGTTTTTAAAATGTGATCAAGCATTATAATGTTAAATAGCAGTCATTCCATTTATAAAACAGTTTCCACATTTTTGTCAGTGTTTGAAACAAGGATGTGCGTATACGTAGTGTTTTCATTGACTGCATATAAATTTTCTGTAGGATTCAAGTCACTTAAGTACAGCAGTTGCTTTAAGCAAGCAACCCCCATATTCAAGTAGGCGTTGACGACAATTCTACGGAGACGTGCATTATCATCCATAAAAACGAAAGCTGGATCGGTTTCTGCAAAAAATATATTTCCTGTCAGAAATTCAATGTCTGGATTTCAATTTTACCATGAAATCCAGGACTTCATCATAATCTTGTAAAGTCATCACAGAACTCTGCTTCTAGATATTCATGTTGATGGAATGTCGCAACGAAATTTACACTTTGACAGTGGTGCTTCCATCTCAAATGGATGACATTCGGTAATGTTCTGTATTTCGGTAATGTTCACTTAAGTATACCGATGTGACCCTGGAACATTCAAGATTCTTACACTTTTGTCATCGGATTTCCAACCCCATTTCATGAGGCCCATTTTCATTCATGAAGATGACTTTATCCTAATCAAACACAATCCGATCCCCATACTAGAGTGACTATATTTTAATTGTGTGCTTATGAATGTGTTAAATAGACGAGCAAAAACCCATGGAACCCGGTCGTTGCTGTTGTTGTTGTACCAACATATTTCCCAATATATAGTTGGGCTCTACCCGATCGAGCAATCCATTACAACAAAGACTCTTGTCCATAATAGTGGGACATATCGTCTTGCCAATATTCACTGCCAACATAGATTCCCCATGTACAGAGGCATCTCATCGAATCACCAAGGTTATAACAGCAATATACTGCTCTTCCTCAAAGATTTTAATCCTTTGATATTGGAGCGCAATTCTTCTGGAAGCTATTTAGTTGGTTTAAAATAGGTTCCAAAACCGCGTAATGAAAAAATAAAGAATGATGAAGAATCGAACAAAAATTATAATTGAGAGATTATACACCTTCAATAAGGCGAACAGAACTCTTATTTACTCTTATTTCCATCAATCTTTGAATCTTTGGCACTCTTATTTCCATCATTGAAACTAATTGAAGAATTTCCAAAGTTAGGCTTTTTTGGCTTCCAAAGTTAACATTTTTCTCTATGTGCTCAACTTTTGGAATTAAGTTTCCATGAAAAATTAATGTTGATCAAATTTTTTAGCAGTTTCTTTCCCCCTCCTTCGACAATTTTTATGCTTTTTAATAAAAATATTTGATTGCATAAATTATTAATTTATAGTTATTAATTTAAAAAAATAACGAAAGTAAGACGTAAATTTATTAATTAATAATTTCACTTCTTTACTTTTGTTATTTAAATACGATAGTGATAAAAATGTTCATTCTAACTTACTCGCCCTTAATTTTGATAACATAACTTAACTTAATATCAACAGTTTTGCAATATGAAGTTAATTTCCCATAATTTATATATATATATATATATATATATATATATATATATATATATATATATATATATATATATATATATATAATTTTTGCCAAATAATTGTATGCATGTTTATTTTACATAAAAATTGATTAAATACTTTTTTAATTCATATATACATATATTCCTGAAAAAAATATTTTGAAATCAAAATTGTATACTAATCTCAGTTGAAAATTAGTTTTATCAAAAATTCTCATGCTTCAAAGGGTTTTAATAAAATATTAAATTTTTTTATTGTAACTTATATTCATAACTGTGGAACTGACTTTCTAATCATAAAAGGTTATCCCTTAACATGTCAACAGACAAGTAATATCTGAAAGATTCTCCTCATCCTTTTATGATTTATCAATATTTTTATGAAGCAATATTATTAATAATGAAATGTTCAATATGTCGTATCACTAAGATAGCATTTTTATGAATGATGCCTTATTTTTAAATGAAATAAAAATATTATATAGTTATAAACGAATATTATTATTCGTACATTTTCAAACAAATAAGCTATTTGAAAAGATGGATTAATATTATTAAAAATGATGGAAGGGAACTTGAGGGATTTCAAATGGAAGGAAATATATTCAATATAATAAAAACAATATAACAAGAAGTAAGTTTAAAACAAGGCTTATAAAAGATTAAAAAATCTTCCTATTTTCACTTCTATTTCCCTTTTTGTTGCCTTAGCTTTTTTTATAATAATATTTTTAATAATAATTTAATATTTAATTTAACATATCATAAAAAAATTATTTCAAAAATGCTTCCTGTTTTCTGTTAAACTTATTTTCAAGCTGTACAAAAAAAAGTTTTATATTTTATTTATTTATTTTTTAATTATTTTCTACCCTTGGGTTTTTGGATCCATATTATATATTTAAGAATATATATTTTAGTGTATGAAAACGTAATTTTATATTCTATAGGAGAATATATTTCGGATTAAAAGAATATGGTAAAACAAATATATGAAGCAATTATTTAATAAAGTAGTTTTGGTTTTATTTATTCTTTTATGCTTAATTAATATAATATTATTAACATTAATTTATCAAATAAAGAATACATGCAAAGGAGCCACGAACTATACCAACGAGTTTATAAATTAAATCCTGTCAATATCAAATACTTATTCATTTTGAACTACAATCAAAAAATATTTTCAACGCCAACTAGAAATGTAACAGAAATATGTTCAACGAATATTTAACGCGTCTGTAATAATAAGCCATGAACAAACCACCTAAGAATATCAAAAGCTTTATTGATATGGCATACAGCATCATGTTTCTAGAAATGTAACAGAAATATGTTCAACGAATATTTAACGTAATAATCCTAAGCCATGAACAAACCACCTAAGAATATCAAAAGCTTTATTGATATGACATACAGCATCGTGTTTCTAGAAATGTAACAGAAATATGTTCAACGAATATTTAACGTGTCTGTAATCCTAAGCCATGAACAAACCACCTAAGAATATCAAAAGCTTTATTGATATGGCATACAGCATCGTGTTTCTAGAAATGTAACAGAAATATGTTCAACGAATATTTAACGTGTCTCTAATCCTAAGCCATGAACAAACCACCTAAGAATATCAAAAGCTTTATTGATATGGCATACAGCATCGTGTTTCTAGAAATGTAACAGAAATATGTTCAACGAATATTTAACGTGTCTGTAATCCTAATCCATGAACAAACCACCTAAGAATATCAAAAGCTTTATTGATATGGCATACAGCATCGTATTTCTAGAAATGTAACAGAAATAATATGTTCAACGAATATTTAACGTGTCTCTAATCCTAAGCCATGAACAAACCACCTAAGAATATCAAAAGCTTTATTGATATGGCATACAGCATCGTGTTTCTAGAAATGTAACAGAAATATGATCAACGAATATTTAACGTGTCTGTAATCCTAAGCCATGAACAAACCACCTAAGAATATCAAAAGCTTTATTGATATGGCATACAGCATCGAGTTTCTAGAAATGTAACAGAAATATGTTCAACGAACATTTAACGTGTCTGTAATCCTAAGCCATGAACAAACAACCTAAGAATATCAAAAGCTTTATTGATATGGCATACAGCATCGTGTTTCTAGAAATGTAACAGAAATATGTTCAACGAATATTTAACGTGTCTGTAATCCTAAGCCATGAACAAACCACCTAAGAATATCAAAAGCTTTATTGATATGGCATACAGCATCGTGTTTCTAGAAATGTAACAGAAATATGTTCAACGAATATTTAACGTGTCTGTAATCCTAAGCCATGAACAAACCACCTAAGAATATCAAAAGCTTTATTGATATGGCATACAGCATCGTGTTTCTAGAAATGTAACAGAAATATGTTCAACGAATATTTAACGTGTCTGTAATCCTAAGCCATGAACAAACCACCTAAGAATATCAAAAGCTTTATTGATATGGCATACAGCATCGTGTTTCTAGAAATGTAACAGAAATATGTTCAACGAATATTTAACGTGTCTGTAATCCTAAGCCATGAACAAACCACCTAAGAATATCAAAAGCTTTATTGATATGGCATACAGCATCGTGTTTCTAGAAATGTAACAGAAATATGTTCAACGAATATTTAACGTGTCTGTAATCCTAAGCCATGAACAAACCACCTAAGAATATCAAAAGCTTTATTGATATGGCATACAGCATCGTGTTTCTAGAAATGTAACAGAAATATGTTCAACGAATATTTAACGTGTCTGTAATCCTAAGCCATGAACAAACCACCTAAGAATATCAAAAGCTTTATTGATATGGCATACAGCATCGTGTTTCTAGAAATGTAACAGAAATATGTTCAACGAATATTTAACGTGTCTGTAATCCTAAGCCATGAACAAACCACCTAAGAATATCAAAAGCTTTATTGATATGGCATACAGCATCGTGTTTCTAGAAATGTAACAGAAATATGTTCAACGAATATTTAACGTGTCTGTAATCCTAAGCCATGAACAAACCACCTAAGAATATCAAAAGCTTTATTGATATGGCATACAGCATCGTGTTTCTAGAAATGTAACAGAAATATGTTCAACGAATATTTAACGTGTCTCTAATCCTAACCCATGAACAAACCACCTAAGAATATCAAAAGCTTTATTGATATGGCATACAGCATCGTGTTTCTAGAAATGTAACAGAAATATGTTCAACGAATATTTAACGTGTCTGTAATCCTAAGCCATGAACAAACCACCTAAGAATATCAAAAGCTTTATTGATATGGCATACAGCATCGTGTTTCTAGAAATGTAACAGAAATATGTTCAACGAATATTTAACGCGTCTGTAATAATAAGCCATGAACAAACCACCTAAGAATATCAAAAGCTTTATTGATATGGCATACAGCATCATGTTTCTAGAAATGTAACAGAAATATGTTCAACGAATATTTAACGTATCTATAATCCTAAGCCATGAAGAAACCACCTAAGAATATCAAAAGCTTTATTGATATGACATACAGCATCGTGTTTCTAGAAATGTAACAGAAATATGTTCAACGAATATTTAACGTGTCTGTAATCCTAAGCCATGAACAAACCACCTAAGAATATCAAAAGCTTTATTGATATGGCATACAGCATCGTATTTCTAGAAATGTAACAGAAATATGTTCAACGAATATTTAACGTGTCTCTAATCCTAAGCCATGAACAAACCACCTAAGAATATCAAAAGCTTTATTGATATGGCATACAGCATCGTGTTTCTAGAAATGTAACAGAAATATGTTCAACGAATATTTAACGTGTCTGTAATCCTAATCCATGAACAAACCACCTAAGAATATCAAAAGCTTTATTGATATGGCATACAGCATCGTGTTTCTAGAAATGTAACAGAAATATGTTCAACGAATATTTAACGTGTCTGTAATCCTAAGCCATGAACAAACCACCTAAGAATATCAAAAGCTTTATTGATATGGCATACAGCATCGTGTTTCTAGAAATGTAACAGAAATATGATCAACGAATATTTAACGTGTCTGTAATCCTAAGCCATGAACAAACCACCTAAGAATATCAAAAGCTTTATTGATATGGCATACAGCATCGTGTTTCTAGAAATGTAACAGAAATATGTTCAACGAATATTTAACGTGTCTGTAATCCTAAGCCATGAACAAACAACCTAAGAATATCAAAAGCTTTATTGATATGGCATACAGCATCGTGTTTCTAGAAATGTAACAGAAATATGTTCAACGAATATTTAACGTGTCTGTAATCCTAAGCCATGAACAAACCACCTAAGAATATCAAAAGCTTTATTGATATGACATACAGCATCGTGTTTCTAGAAATGTAACAGAAATATGTTCAACGAATATTTAACGTGTCTGTAATCCTAAGCCATGAACAAACCACCTAAGAATATCAAAAGCTTTATTGATATGGCATACAGCATCGTGTTTCTAGAAATGTAACAGAAATATGTTCAACGAATATTTAACGTGTCTGTAATACTAAGCCATGAACAAACCACCTAAGAATATCAAAAGCTTTATTGATATGGCATACAGCATCATGTTTCTAGAAATGTAACAGAAATATGTTCAACGAATATTTAACGTATCTATAATCCTAAGCCATGAACAAACCACCTAAGAATATCAAAAGCTTTATTGATATGGCATACAGCATCGTGTTTCTAGAAATGTAACAGAAATATGTTCAACGAATATTTAACGTGTCTGTAATCCTAAGCCATGAACAAACCACCTAAGAATATCAAAAGCTTTATTGATATGGCATACAGCATCGTGTTTCTAGAAATGTAACAGAAATATATGTTCAACGAATATTTAACGTGTCTCTAATCCTAAGCCATGAACAAACCACCTAAGAATATCAAAAGCTTTATTGATATGGCATACAGCATCGTGTTTCTAGAAATGTAACAGAAATATGTTCAACGAATATTTAACGTGTCTGTAATCCTAAGCCATGAACAAACCACCTAAGAATATCAAAAGCTTTATTGATATGGCATACAGCATCGTGTTTCTAGAAATGTAACAGAAATATGTTCAACGAATATTTAACGTGTCTGTAATCCTAAGCCATGAACAAACCACCTAAGAATATCAAAAGCTTTATTGATATGGCATACAGCATCGTGTTTCTAGAAATGTAACAGAAATATGATCAACGAATATTTAACGTGTCTGTAATCCTAAGCCATGAACAAACCACCTAAGAATATCAAAAGCTTTATTGATATGGCATACAGCATCGTGTTTCTAGAAATGTAACAGAAATATGTTCAACGAATATTTAACGTGTCTGTAATCCTAAGCCATGAACAAACAACCTAAGAATATCAAAAGCTTTATTGATATGGCATACAGCATCGTGTTTCTAGAAATGTAACAGAAATATGTTCAACGAATATTTAACGTGTCTGTAATCCTAAGCCATGAACAAACCACCTAAGAATATCAAAAGCTTTATTGATATGGCATACAGCATCGTGTTTCTAGAAATGTAACAGAAATATGTTCAACGAATATTTAACGTGTCTGTAATCCTAAGCCATGAACAAACCACCTAAGAATATCAAAAGCTTTATTGATATGGCATACAGCATCGTGTTTCTAGAAATGTAACAGAAATATGTTCAACGAATATTTAACGTGTCTGTAATCCTAAGCCATGAACAAACCACCTAAGAATATCAAAAGCTTTATTGATATGGCATACAGCATCGTGTTTCTAGAAATGTAACAGAAATATGTTCAACGAATATTTAACGTGTCTCTAATCCTAAGCCATGAACAAACCACCTAAGAATATCAAAAGCTTTATTGATATGGCATACAGCATCGTGTTTCTAGAAATGTAACAGAAATATGTTCAACGAATATTTAACGTGTCTGTAATCCTAAGCCATGAACAAACCACCTAAGAATATCAAAAGCTTTATTGATATGGCATACAGCATCGTGTTTCTAGAAATGTAACAGAAATATGTTCAACGAATATTTAACATGTCTGTAATCCTAAGCCATGAACAAACCACCTAAGAATATCAAAAGCTTTATTGATATGGCATACAGCATCGTGTTTCTAGAAATGTAGCAGAAATATGTTCAACCAATATTTAACGTGTCTGTAATCCTAAGCCATGAACAAACCACCTAAGAATATCAAAAGCTTTATTGATCTGGCATACAGCATCGTGTTTCTAGAAATGCAACAGAAATATGTTCAACGAATATTTAACGTGTCTGTAATCCTAAGCCATGAACAAACCACCTAAGAATATCAAAAGCTTTATTGATATGGCATACAGCAACTCTTATATGGCAACTCTTTATTTTCACGCTGCCCATTGATAGAATTCGATTTGACGAAAGAATAAAGCTTTTGCAGCTCACCTCCGTTATCTTTAACATAAAAGTTTGCTAATAGTGTTTCAATGGATCACATTGAAAACAACTGTCTTTTTTTTAATGTTACTACTTATTTCAACATATGATAGATTGTTGAAGAAGCTCATCTCTTCCTATTAGATTCGTCTTTTATAAACATTCTGTTTCAATGAACAATATTTTTATTTCGGGACTTTATTTTCTTCATAATTATGTACAAATTATCGAATGATGTTGATAATTATGCATGTCAATTAACTGAATTTAATTGGAAGAATAATTCCATTTATTAAAATTGAAAGACTGATTGAATGAACCGGCCCATGGCCTCAGTGGTTAGCATTCCTGACTCCTAAGATGTTGGTCTCAGGTTCTAATTCTGGTTCGGGCATGGATGTTTCATTCTCTTTCTCTGTGTGTGTGTGTTTCCTAGTTCTTTCTTCTGAGATGATGAATGAATGTGACCCACCCTATAAATGGTTGTGGTGAAGTGACGTGGGTAAGGCTGTGAATTGATTCACAAGTGCCGAATGGGTAATGATAAATGAGTATCATTTTCCAACCTTGTTGTGGCGAAGAGTTAGTCACCCAATGCTCGCAAATACAAAAAAAAATGATTGAATGAGAAAAATTGAATTAATTCATGGAAATCTATCATTTTAACTAGATCTTAACTAGCGTATTGAATACAAAGCGACCAAAATTATAATCTTAGTAAAATAATTATATTGGGATTCGTATTAATAGGTTATTTGGTATATAGCTTTGCAAAAGCAAAAAATATCCAACATCCATCAAAAATTCTTTTAAAATACGCATTTAGTTTTACGGTAGTTGTCCTATTTGATTCACAATTTTACTCAGTGAAAGTAAGGTATCTTTTAAATATAAGATTAATGTGCAAACATCAATCAATGCGGCTTTATAGTAAAATTTTAAATTATGATTTGGGAAATTTGAAGGACAGATCAAATAGCATCAAAAATTTTCAGGAATCTTAAATTTCATTTAATTGATCATTTTAAAATCAAATCGTCTTTAATTGTAGCAATACTTGGTATTTTCATGCATGTGTGATCGAAGAAACTATTAATATGTCAAAAGTCTATGCTAAATTTAAAATCAAGGGTATTATATATCGAGAAGGATTTGTGTACATAAAAATTTCAAGCAAGTATCCGTGATATGGTTAAGAGAATGTAAAGAAAATGTGAAAAGGCTCATCAAATATCCATCTGCTTATACTTATGTCTTTCTTCTTACAGCGGTACACTGTCCAGAGATCCCTTTAACTCCTGGTCTCAATGTGAGCAATCCAAGTACGAAATTAGATACTAAAGTCGTCTTTTACTGCCTAGACGGACACACACTGATAGGGAGTGAAGAGGCCACGTGTCTACCTTCAGGAAACTGGTCTGCGGATGCTCCAACTTGTCAAGGTACCAGCAATATTCTTTAATATCTCGCTTAAATGATAACTCTTCACTGTGTGCTGATAAATTTAAAATAAGTTAATTCCATATAAAAGAATTTATAGAACATTGAAATATACTATTGAGAAGGAGACTGAAAAAGACAAGAAACCAGTAAACTATAATTTAATTCTAACAACCCGCATTTCAGCTAACAGCTATAAAAGCTTCCTGTACTTGTACAATTTTATGAGGCATCGTTTTAGTGTTGTAAGTGAACATAAAACGCTATTGCATTACCAAGTTTTTTTTTAATTGATGTCGATTAAGAATTGGTCTTACACGCAATAAATGTCACAAGAACCTTTTTGTAATCGAAACAATTATTTTTCCTAATTTTGAAATAAAAACTAATACGAGAGAATGATAACAAAGAAATTATCAGTTGTTTTATTAAATGAAAATTTTACTTTGTGTATAGAAAAGAATGCAGTTTATAACATTAATAATAAAATTGCTATATTTTAAAAATGAAATTCCTTTTAAAGATGTATATAAAAAAATTCATAAAATATAAAACTAATGATATACTATGAATAAAAAATTTCTGTTAAATGTAATTTTAACTTAATATCATCAGCTACATTTAAACTAATTTAAATTTTTAATTTTTTCCTCGATTATCATTTTTTCCTATCTCATAAATCGCTTAAGATGGTTCAAGTTTTATTTTCGAAAACATCAAACAAGGTCTTTAGAAATAAAGTATCATTAGAGATCATAAAAGCTAGAATAGGAATTCATATTTCTTAAAATATTGTAAATTAATTTTTAGAGAAGAACTGACCACATATAACTTCAAATTGAATAGTCGGAAATCTATAATTAGAATCATAATTACAACAGATCAGACAATTATTGGCAAAGTTTGATTATTGAAAATTCAGGTAATATGGTGAATATGCGTGTTAATATTCTTACAAATAGCCTTTTTTACAATCGGATAAATTGTCTAGAAACTTCAAAATTTGGGATATCATAATTGGCGATCTGGATGATTAATATTTGTCACTTATTGGAGATATTAATTTGAAAATCTGACTGATTTCAGATGAGCCTGGATCTACCATCAGTAAAACAAAGCACCAATTATATGTAAAGCAAATACAACAAGGAATGTCCACTTCAAATTTAATATTAAAAAAAGAATGGTTATAAATATAATTGGGTTGATAAATTTTTAAATCTAATTAGTAAAGTCTACTTTAATTAACTTTTTTTAAATGACTTAAATATTTTTGAGCTTATATGATAAATTGAAACAATCCATTTAATTCTTAAAATAAATTTTCAAATGTAAAACATTATCATGAGAAATATAAGCAACTCCTAAATGAAAACAACTATGAATACTCATAAATTATAAAATAATATATTCACACACCTGTTTGTTTGAGAAACAATTATTTTATTTTTAAACAAATATTATCGAATGTTCAACATTTTTATGAGCATTATAAGTAATTCGTAAATGAAAGCAACCCTATACAAATAATTTTCATTGAAAAATTATATTTTCGTTGTGAGAAAAAAAGCTTTTTATAATATTTGAATATAGTATAAAATGCAGCATGGATAATCAGACATGGATATTATTTCATATAACAAAAAAATAAGCAAAAATTAGCAAATATTGTAAAACATCTTAAATAGTCATTAGCTCGGAATATAAATAAAAACTAATTAAGCTGTATTTTATATGTAGCGAAAAATGTTGAGTACAATAATATTTCATAAAATACAGGTGTAAAATATATATTCATATATTGATGTGGCAAAAGTAATGAAGTACTATCTAATGTCTTATGAAAACAATTTTCCAAGACATTATATGGTAAATAAGTATCCAAAACATTCTAGGTATAGCATTGATTCGGTAAATCATTGATTGTTTTCTGAAGAAATATTAAATTATGCTGTGCAATTGCAATCATCTTTAATTTTATGAAATATAGCTCTAGTACCAGAATTTTCTTACAAAAACAACCTTTTCGAAAATATTCTACTTATTCTTCATATCCAATTATTTAAAGTTTCGAATTATTATGTGTATTTATCCAAAATATTCCTAAAATCAATAAGACCTGATTTTAGCCCAATCATAAGATGCTTTGTTATCTTGGAAAATGACATTATTGTTTTAGCATATGCAACTCATGAATTCTTACACTTAGTTTCCAATTCGATGAGTAAACCCATTTTAAGCCAATGATAAGTTTAGCAAAGAACTAAAATTATATAAAAACAAACTACACCATAATGGACTATCTCAAATTTGCCCAGAATCTTGTAGACAAATTAAATTTAGATTGTGATCACCTGAACCAAGTGAAATCTGTAGTACCTTTAAACTGTCATCGAGTCTTTAACTGAAATCAGGATTCATATGACTGAGCCAATTAATAAAGTTCAACTTTCACAATTACAAGAAACGGCTTATTGTTAGTAAAAGCTCTCGTACCTGTCTTCCACGGGATGATCTATCAATATTAAATTTCGCTGTAAATTTCATGGACACTAATCTATTGCAGATATTTAATTACTACCTATCTCTCTATTAACACTAATTTCTCTTAATAGCTGTCCCTGGTTATTAAATAGATCTATGTGATTATTGAGTTATCTGTAGTGGCAGTTATATATTGTCTAGATATACTTTTGACACATTATGTATCGAATAATATTGTAACAATGTCTGAAATGACATGCCCCATGTATCTAGCAATAACTGACCTTATGTGCATAATACCAGTCCATCCCTGTCTTGCAGCTATTCATGTTAGAAAACTTTCACATAAATCATTTGAGTATACAATGTAATCAACCACAATTGGCTACAAATTTGCACAATGCTTTGTCATGGCTTTAGATATCTCATAAATTGGACATTTATATACTTGATGGTAATATCTGTGATTATATGAACCTGCACAAAGACAACAGTTTCAAACTTTTTTAATAAAAATGTATGACTAACAGCATTTTTTAATAATATGATTTACCATAGAACTAATTTTTGAAGTTAAAAATAGATTGAATATTTTACAATTCATAAAAATTATGTGTTTCCTTTTGTCATTGTGTACTGTCAGATATGAATATATAAAATGTCTCATTTTTGATATTGCAGAGTAAAATTAATTAAATATTAAACAAATTATCTGAAATATCACAATTATGTCGACTTTACAATTACTATTTAAATTTCATATTATTCATAAAATTACTATTCCTTTATTCACTTCGAGAGAATTTTATAATAAAACGTGTAGAAAATAGAAAAATCAATTGTAACCAGGCGAATGTAAACACAAAAGAATGCAACTAACTATAAGATCAATTATTATTTAACCTACAGTAAAATTAATGGAAGAATTCCATTCATTTCACATATTGATTACATTGATTGAAATAAACGCAAAAGATTCTAAATAAATAAAAAAGCGATAGAACGTGGAATTTTCAATCAAAATTAGAAAGTGTGGCAGTTTTGCTTTATCAAAAAAAGAAAAAAAGGAAAACTTCAAAGTTAAAAAAAGCTGTTTTATCACATTAGAACTTAAAACTTGTTTATAAAAAATGCTAAAAATTTAAAGTTATTGTAAAACCAATTATTATTCTAAAATCAACTAAATAAATTATGTGAAAAGGTACTTAAATGTTTGAAAATATGTATATAATTCATATTTATTAATTTTGTTTGAATTTTTAAAAATTTTGTTGATATATATATATATTTTTTAATTTATGTATTATAATATGCTCTATTTTTAGTAACGGAATGTCCAGATTTAACGAATATCACTAGGGAGTATCTCAAAATAGATGTGACTGGTCAAACAGTAGGTTCAAGAGCGAAGTTCTCATGTCCACCAGGTTACGGTCTCAGAGGAAATGACACACTTCAATGTCTGGACACTGGTCAGTGGTCGGCGCCTGTTCCTTATTGTGATGGTAAGAATACCGGAAGTTAATTTTCTTGATAATTTTATTTATTTCCATTTGTTCTTAAAGATCTATGACGCCAAGCTTTTTCAATATCTAAAGTCATAGCCTTAATGTGCGGTAGAACTTTAGAAAAGAGGATAAGAAAGGAAGATAGAAAAGAGGATGACAACGAAGTGTCAATTTTCATCATCCAAGTTCATGAAAATTTTGAGGCAATTGACTGTGTTATAGACTTTCGGTCGATGGGAATAAGCAGTCAGAGACAAATGGCTGAACAGTATCTACTATTTTGCGTTATAAAATAAAACAGAAATAAAATATTTTTCACCCAAGGAGGAAATAGCGTGACATTTTTAATATTACTCTAATAATGAGAAAAAACACAATTCAAGAACATAATTTTTATGGGTGAATTTTTTAAAGTATATTGCTGCCCAAAACACTTATGTGATGCACTCCTTGACTTCTGTTTTACATTTCTAGTTAAAATGTGCATAACAATTATAGGTCAACAAGGATAAAAAGACAAATTTAGTGATTTTTTTCGTTGCAAAAATATTCACCAAAAAGCAATTAATCGTTAAGTATAAGTTGATACTGACGAAAACACTTAATTACGGAGTCTTATGAATAATTTTTAATTAATGATATTTATAATTCTAATTTTCACCACTTGAATTTTTAAATTTGGATTTGATTATATGAAAATTTATTGTGTGAGATTCAATGCCATCAAAACAGATATTCTCTGAAAAAAGACTCGTGTTCAAGAAAATATTTCGGGACCTAAAGTTTTTATAAAGTAAAAATTTTAACATTAAACAAACATAAACATATATTAATAATGCGTATATATTTAATGCATGAGATTTGGTTTTGGTTTGTTTGTTTTTTCTAAATTCAGGAAAATAATTTTTTTTTTTTTAATTTTTTTATTCGATGCTTATTATCAAGTGTATTTAAGCAAACATTCTACACAAATGATTGACCAAAGATAATTCTTTATTGGAACGCATTTACAGCTTACCATAGTAACTGACGATGTTAAGAGTTATCTTTGTAACTGACACTGAGAATTAACATTGTCAGTTTATTTAGAAATAACTCATAATTTTCATTTAGAATGTACTGAACACACGAGCACACACGATGTGTCTTTGCGTATTATTTACATCCCTTTCATAGGAAATCAATTCCGGTAGCAAACAAATTTCCTGGATTAGATTTTCATTTTCACTATCGTCTTAAGAAATTGCAAATTGCTTTGGTTTCCAATTATTGTTATTTGTTTTCTTATGGTTTTTATATCAGTGATTAATTTTAGATCAGAAATGATATTTGATATATTTTTTAATCTATCCTTCATTTGTACAATAAAATATCAATCACATTTTATTATGTTTTTCAGCTCTGTTATAAAACATACGAAACCCTTTACCTGCTTTTCAATAACTTTCTTTTCCGTTATTTCGGAATATAATCTTTTTTTTTCCGAATTCGTTTATTCGTAAAATGTTTTCAAGTACTCAAATTATACGTTGGTATTTTTGTTTCATCTAAAAATGTGTGTTAAAATTATTGATAGTACTAATTTTGGACAATACTTCCAATCATCGTATTTAAAATACAATAATAACATTTTTATATTGAATTCAATTGACTTCAAACTTAGGTTACCGTTGCGTTATCATAACTTACATCAATAAATTATTTATTCAAGTTTATAACTCATTTTTAAGTTTGTTCAAACTGTATATGCATTACATTAACCGAATTTATTTTGAATTTCCATTCGAGTGTCGTATAAAGGTTTTCAAGTGCTTTTGTAGAATTTCTATCTGGATCATTTCGTAGAAGGAATGAGTAAGTAAAAATGTTGCAATAAGAGTTTAGATCACAGTTATTCTAGATTGTCCACCTTCATATTTCTCTTTATATTTGCTACTATTGTTGTATACCTGCTCTCTACAATTCACAATGTTTAAATCAATCATTTTAACAGTTTTTGATGGTCCTTCTGTCACATCAGCTACTTCAACCCGATAAATGACTTTTTTTATAGTTAATTCTTAATTTACTTATCAATAATGATTGGTGTTTGTTCCTTATGTTTAACATCAGTAGTACAATCCATTTTCATCCTTCGTACTTGGCTATTTTTATATCGTCTTTTATTTTATTAAGGACTTAATTTCCTAACGCAGAAATCTTGTGATGTACGTACTAAATGATACACAGTTCTAAATTTCCAAATTTTTGTTCCATTTATATGATCCATCGAAAGTCGTGTTTTTTTACTAATTTCATTAAATTCTAAAATATTTCTATTTTTAGGCTTTTTTGTTGTTTTATGGGTCACTTGAAGTGGAAGGTTATTACATGTTAAAAACAGAATCACGTTTACAATTCTTTGAAATAATAATTTAAAAGATTCTGTTTCCTTATTGATATTGTTTTATTAATAATCGAATTATTATTACTAAATTTATTCGTTTACTAATTCCTTCAAAGTAATAGATAAATTAAAGTGGTAAATAGAACAATCATGATCTAGAAGTACAGTTGACAGCTTTCTGCAGTCTATAAACATATAAAGAACTAACATACTCATATCATGAAGAATTAGTTTATTGTTTGTCGAAATACAGAAGATTACATTAATAATGTTTATAATAAAATTCACTCTTCATCATATTAATAACAAGAAGAAGAATATTGTCAAGTTTTGATGTGTAAGAGAACATTTAGTTTTTGATCATGTTGAAGCCCCATCAATAGCCTTCGGTGTCTAGCATCTACCACACATTCTTTAATAACTTGTACAAAAAATCCTATTTAAAAAATATTCCATTTTTTTAAACATAATACCAATTAGAACTAATTTTTACCTTGATTTCGATTTGGTTAGAAAGTTAAAGTCGGATAAGCACCTCTTCTGTTGCATTTTCTTATTATTCTACAATTAGAGATGTCTTATATAAATATTTCTTTTTATTAAGAAGTCGTAATATTTGCCCTAGAATTCTTATTTTAAATTTTTAGTGCCGTAAAATGATATTTTTTTAATGTATAATTATTATAAATCTGAAATTTATATATATTTATATTTTAAATTTTTTGTATTTTAAAAATTATATTTAAAAAAACATTCATTTTTTATATTATAGATTTTTTATGCCAATGGAATTCTAATTTACATTGTTTATAAAATATAAAGTTTGTTATTTTAAAATTATGATTTACTTCTTAAATTAATGTTGTAATATAAAATTCTAACTAAAAAGAAAATCAATTTGAGAAATCTTGAAATCGTTGTTTCGTAATTATGTTATAAAATTTAATGCAATTTTTTTTCAGTATATTTTCTTAAATGTTTGGTCACTTAAATTTTTCAGAAAATTCAGTGAACTTTGAATATGTTAATTGTATTCTTAAAAGTCTCTCTCATAAGGGTTTGTGAATTTTTTTTTTCTTTCAGAATTCTTATCGTTCAGAGCGAACAAATTAAAAGTTTTTGGAAAGAATTATTTCTACAAGGCATTATGTAGTTTGATTATTTATTATCAATCATTTGAATTTCCGCATATTTTAAAAATAACCATCTAATTACATTTTTATTTGCTAGTATTTAGAATTTCCTGGTTTATTATTTTGATATCTAAGTTCATTAAAATTTTCGAAATAATTGCATACAAGAGTTTTCACTTGTTATTTATTATTAACCACATTATTCCCAAAATTTTTCGACACAGAGCATGTGAAACATCAGATATAGTTACAATTCATCGCAACTAATAAGCGTTTTAGCTTAAGATAAAAACTATATTGTTAAAAACAGTTTTGTTTTTTTATGTTTGAATAATAACTAATTTTAACACTTGAAAATCCTTTTTTAACTCCGATATTCAACAAATGTGAGCACATATGTATGTAAGATCATAATGGCACACAAGTTAGTTTGTTTGTCGTTCAACGATTATTTTGCACACAAAAAGATAATTTATATAGGGACCTACAGTTCAAAGTGAATTTCAAACCAAACAAAAATTCGAGTAGGAGGTGTGATTCGAACCTATGAAATGCTGAACAACAAAACAAAGGGTAACCATATGACTATCAGTTCAGCGCAACCTTGTACAAAGTTCAAATCAAATTTAATTATAATTTAAATTGATTATAAGCTATGTAGAAAATTTCTCAGAATGAAAGCTTAAATTTAGGTTAGGAGAGACCTAAGTAAGCAGATAGATATTAACCATTCAAGAGGAGCACTAAATCATTCGGCTGCCAGCTCAATGCCACAAAAGATTACCATTTATGTAATAATATACTGCATGAAGTCAATATAATTAAGCAAATTTCTCTATAGATTATAAATGATTATATATATGAAATATATTGTAATTTAAATTTACTCCTAGTGAATTTAAGATTAATAACATAATTTACACTGCCGTCAAAAAAAAAATTTAAAGTACGGCTTATTTTCCTAAGCTTATCACACACACATTCAAATATAGCAGTAAAAAAATTTCTGTATTAAATAAATGAGGATAAAGTTGCTTTAAGAAAACTCATCCGAAAACGCTATCCACTGATTTTATTTTGAAGAAATGGATAACAGTAGGAATGAGAGAAAATGAGGAAAAATCGTGTGTGTGTGAGAGAGAGAGAGAGAGAGAGAGGACAAGTTTTATAGTTGATCTTAAAATTTTGTTAACATTTTCAGATAAAAATCGTAAAGGTGGGCAATGTCTCGGAGAATGCAACTACCCGATTTTTTAAAATTACTGGTAGAATAAATAGAAATTAGATTGTTACAAGCTTCTACTGCTAGACAACTCAAAATTTCTCACAGTGTGGTTCAATTACTGATGCCTAGTTTCAACTAGAATATTTTCTGTCGAGTCATATTTTAAACCAATCACGATTATTATATCTGGTTATGATTTTTCTAGCTTTTTCGGTCTGAAAAAGGAGAAACGCTACTGTGCTTTTTTCCCGTTGCAGAACATTTGTCTCATCAGAAATGAAAATCCCCGCTATTATGGTGTAAAAACATCCACAATTGCAGGTTTCTGTGAAGATTATAGTCAGCTTCAGTGGCTCAATAGTTTCACGCCGTATTTCCGTTAAGATCAGCAAAGTGAAGCATCATTTGCCGTGGGCAATGATTAGAAGGGTAACCACGTACACTCCCTCACTGGTTTTTCTAGAATCACGTTGGTTGGAGAAGATTATAGTAATGCATGTTTCTTAATCCAACAACAGAGAAATGTGTATTTATGTTGGGCAACATGACATGTTTCCCTGGCGGTTATCTTCAAATAGGAATCCAAATTCATTCCACAGTGTAATTCATAGTATCTGCTGATCTGAAGAGAACAAGGCACCTGGTACAATCAATCCATCTTTATTGAAACATATATTTATGGAGGTAGTAAAACCACAGTTTGGACCAGGATATTTCTCAGTGGTTACATTGACGTGTATGAGTTTCATGAAGGAATTCTGGATGATTTGAGATGTCAGAAAGTGTTCTTTGACAACCTAAATATGTCCATTTATCTCTACTGCAGCTATTGGAATAACTTCATTTTGATGGAAGATTACGGCAATTAAGTAACGATGGCTTAATTGAGTTGTGATTGTTGAGAATTATATTGAAGAGTTAGTTATGAGAGAATATAATGACCTCGGTTTAGTTTTACACTTAAATTTGATAGAGCATATTTAAGATTGCCTAGTCAAACAAGTAGCAACTTTGAGCCCTCTTCTACGTTCTTTATATAAACTAGATAAAAAGTTACTTCGTTTCTAATCTTCACTTTTCATTTTCGGGTCCAACAATAGCATGGAAACGTGATGCCATCATTGTACTGCACTTAAGAGAAATGCATTTCTTATTAGAATCCACTTTCGTATTGTTACCATGACAATTTTTATCATAAAACTGCCATGTGCTATTTTCTGAAAAGAAACTTTTCTCCCTAATATGCTTTTTTGTTCTAAATCATGTTTATGTTTGCATTTATGTAAATTTCAAAATGACATTCTATAAAGAACAGTTAAATGTACATTCCCCCAAATTTCTTGCTTCTATGTTAGCAAGCTTGGGAACTAAACACTGGAGGCTGATCACTTAACGCTAACATATGCTTCGCACCCAGGGCCCATTGTCATGAAAACCAATATGGGTTTTGTACACTTTTCTCTCTCTATGGGCTGTTGTGCTACAGAGTTTAGTTTTTACATGTTCAATAAACAATTTTTTCAACGCTTAAAATTATCTTTTAAATTACAATTTTATGATTCTTTATTTAAAAATTCAAAATATTTATATTTATTAAAAAATGAAAATATCCTAATCTCGAATATTCACCAGATTTTATAAATCCTCTAGTAGTTAAATATAATTAACTATTGTTAATAATGTTGGTATATTAATTACAAATAAAGAAAAACCTGTGTTTCAGAGGTTATCTGCGAGTCGCCGGAGCCTCCAGAAAATGGGTACTTGCAAAGTAGCAACAAAGACAAGTATCGTGGAGGAGATGTCCTGCAGTTCGCTTGCAACAGTAACTACATGATGGATGGAAAAGGCATCATTGTGTGCCAGGAGAGTGGGAGATGGTCGGCACCGGTACCTAAATGTAAGCATCCACAATATCTCACTTCTGAATGAATGCAATATTTATGAAAGGTTCATGAGCAAATCTGGTATGGAAATTATTGTTATAAGTAACGTTATAACAAGGAAACTATATGTTCAGTCTCTTATTTACTTTGGTGAAAGACAAATAATATACACCCAACTCTTCTTTTTATGTGATTTTAAAATAACACGTTTTACTATTATGCTTTTTACACACTTACTTTGTCTTAGTAGAAATTCCAAGAAGAATATTTTTTTAATTCTGATAGTATAACGAGATGGTCGGTGTTGCTATAAGGCAACACATACTTTAGTGACTTAGTCTGTTGCATTGATTGCTTTACTATATTCTGATTAATAAATTACGAGGAATATCAGAATTTCATAAACATTTTTTTTCTTTATTCTATTGTATTTCAACGTGAACACAGCATTTGGTTTATTATAATTGCATTTTGTTTTAAAGATTTCAGTACGTAGGATCCAATGAATAGCTTAAATAAAATTGTAAAAACTGGTGTTCAGATTAAAGCTTTTTAATTCTATGGTGAAACTCCTGTGTAATTTGTGTTAATAAATTTTTACTATTAAAATGGTATAACTGACGAATATTAATTAAACAATGCTTTATACTAACATAAAATTATGTTCTAATAATTTCGATGGACCAAATCTATTGATACACTTTTAATTCTCGGAAAAAAATTTGAGAGGACACGAAATTTGCAACAAGTATGGAACAGCATTTTTTTTACGAATAATCCGGATGAAGAACATTCGTAAAAATTTCAATGTAATCTTGAGTTTTGTGCAGCTGGTTATTAAGAGTTATATAAGCAATTCAACGAATAAAAAGATAACCGCAAATGACAGGCTTTATTTCAACAAAAAATTAGCAATATAGGTCGTTAATAATAAGGAAATTCATTTGAATCAAAGCCGACACTTGTGAGAGACATTTGACACAACTGTTGATAATAGCAATTTGGATCCAGTAAACGTGTTTGCTTCTGTTGTGATGAACAGTTAGTACAGTTAGAACAGAGCAGTTCTGTTGCGACGAACAGTTTTATTCCTAATTTCAATGCGAATTTTTATTTGTTATAGCTGCTACATTTCTACTGTATCCCCAAAACTCCTAAGAAATATCACTCTAAATTAGGGGTGTTAAGAAGAAAAAAATGTTGCATATTTTCTTATGTCCTATTTATTAAAATAATTCTTGTGGTTATACAAAATTATAAACATTTATTATTACAAGCAATTGACAAAAAATCAAAAATGAACTCTGAAATGTAAATCAACAATAAAAAATAGTCATACTTTGAATGAGATGGGGGTACTTGATTAATTGACAGCAAATTATCAATATTTGGCTTCAGTTTTGTAAGAAGCAATCTCAAATCTCCCCGTTCTGTGATGTTCAATCTGCTCCTTTTTCTTGCTAACTAAAACTTCTTTCGACAAGATATGACGAGGGAAACACACACGTTATCAAAACTTTTCTCGCAATTTCCCACAGCCCATGATATTTTTCAGGGATTTCTGCCTGCAGCCAAAATATTTGATAGCCTTTTTTAAATTTCACCTTCAGTTCCTCGTTGGTCCTAAGCACAAGTAGCTCCTCTTGTAATAACACATTCGCCTCTTCCGTTTCATCAAATGGGGTTATGATCCATGGTGGTATTTCCATCGTCAGAATATCTTCAAATCTACTTTTGAAGTCATCATGCAGGATATTTAAATGTTGAGCGTACGTCTGAATATCCTCATCAAGACATTCCATCTGTGACAAGTACGGAAACTGGGAGAATTCACGTCGATTAACATTTTGCTTCATTGATTTATATTTACCAAGTGCACTTGTACTATTATCTATTACTCTTTTCAATTCTGTGTTTGAACTGAGTCTCGAATATTTTTGAGTATCTACCTAGTGAATGATGCTACCTGGCTACGTTGATAGGTAAATCCAAGCCAAAATTTTTTTTCTTGATTATGCAAATAAGAAACTTTTTCGTGAACACTTACAACTTGTGAAACCCTGTTTTATTTTCACGTCTACGTGGACCCCTGGAGGTCCACCTGGACCACTTCGAGAACCTATGTTATAGACTGTATGAACGTACCCTGAAAATAAATTTTTCGTTATAAAAATGAATTGCTTTTTTAATATATTCTCATTGCATATTTATAAATATGAATTTATTTTTACTTAAAAAAATATTGTTTATTCATTATTTATCTTACACGATTTTTTACAGCTATGGATTACTCCCCAAATTTACCATCTGTCGCATACATGGTAAAATTGGTCGCATTCTAGGAACTTATACATCGTGCAATATAAGAATTCAGTGTACATAAACAGTTTTGGGTGAGCGATTATTCATGTAATAAAAATACACGCAATTATGTGTTTGTGTGCGCGTGTGGGTGTGCAGTTTAACAAATTATTTTTACTAAATTAAATGTTTTCTAAGTATAATTGTATTTTATTTTTAATTAAATTTTGTCTTTAGGTAAATTTTGCGATGCTTTTTAATTTCATAAAAATAATTCGCGGTGCATTTTGTAGGCTGGCATAAGAATCATTGCTAAGCACAAAATATTACTAGAGGGTAATGTTTTATACTTAGCTTTTAAGCTTATTAATAATAATATATTAATTATGAAAACATTATTTTACTGTAATTACCACAACAAATTTTATTCCGATTTGAATTAAAATTCTTTAATAATTATTTTAAAAAATGCAAATTATATTCAGTTTAACAACGCTTGCGTTTGGGAAACAGAAAAGAGTCAATATAAGTCATATGGTAATAAAAAGAAGTTACAATGTATTATAAAGTTAAAACAAATTAAGTTCACTTTTTAAAAAAGACTTATTTTTCCTACTTTTAAGTTTTCAACAATTTCTAAACAGTTTTCCTATCTGGTACAAAGAAAAAGTTCGCTTTTTTCAATAAAATCTCAAGACACAGCATTGATGAGACAAAACGGATTTGATTCATCCTATAAGCACCATCATATGCAACTATCTTCTTGACTTGAGGCATAATCTCGCGTATAAAATACATATAAACTCATAATAAGTATCCGATGTTTAAAAGCAAACACGTCTTTTATATTGATCTGTCAAGCTGACATCGAAATGTTTAGAGCTTCAATAATTGTGAATTCGTTTTCCTCATCCACCAAACGTGTGAATGTTTGCATTGGTTCACAATTTATTTCAAATCATAGGTCTTGGTAGAATTAGCCTTTATGTAAAAAAATAGAGTAGCAAATATTTGCCACATTTCACTCTTGATAAATGAACAGACACGCAATTATTATAAATTTACACTTTCTTTTAAACATATTTGTGACATTATCTATAGTTTAAATTATCTCTCTTATAAAAAATTACCTAACATTCAAAAAAACATATAAATGATATTTTTTTGCAGGTGTTGATGCTTGTCAGTATCCAGGGGCCACTCCTGGCGCCAGAATCTCAAATGTTCAATTTTTCTATCGAATCAATGAAACTGTAACATATGATTGTGCTGATGGTTTTGAGCTGAGAGGAGCTAAAATGCTTCGATGTCTGGATGATGGCAGGTGGTCGAGTACAACACCCACTTGTCATTCTACCAGGAAAGGTTAATCAGTGATCTTATCATTTGTCTAGTATTTTTTGAGAAGGAACCTCGTCTTCCAAGATCTTTTGAGAGAAAGAGATTGAAGAAAGTAAACAAAATACGGTGCTTCAAAAAGGAACCAAAGATACAAGACTCCCAGCAGACTTAGCAATTACTGGTGTTACAGTATAAAGATTTTTTTTCTATCTATAAAGTTGTAGGATAATTTTGTGTGGGTTGGGGTTTAGATTACAAAGGACAAAATACTTGAGAATATACTAAGTGCTAATATAAGAAAATTAAATTTTTATAACATAAGAAATAACTTTTTTACAATCATAATATAACTATATTTTATTGGAAAAATATGTCAATTAAATTATGACTGGAAATTAAGTTGTAAATTCTATATCTAAAATACATTAAATGGGTAAAACTTTCTTAAAATGATAAATCATGTTTAATTCACACTAAAATATTAATCCTTGTTTAAAAATCATTAATTGATGAAATTTTAGTTTGTTAGAGTTAAGATGACATTTTAATTTAAAGGCATATTTTTTAACCAAAATATTTTTGTGTGAATTTAATTTTAAATAAAATAACAACTAAATTTAAGTTTATAAAACAATTAAATTTAATTAAATTTGGAAAAAAATTTAAGAGTTAAAAAAAATTCCCATTATTTTAAATCACAAAATAAATATTGCATCTCAAATAATATGATTTATATTTTTAAAAAATTTGTAATTGATTAAAAATATTATATTTTACTTTAATAATTATTCTTAAACAGTTCATCTAAATAGTTTCAAATAAACATGAAGAATAAAACTTAGATTTCAAATAAAAACTATTAATATATTAAATCTCTCTCTCCACACTCACACAAATGCATACTTAATAATTTAACATAGATTGTTCTTAAAATAAGAGTAAAATTAATTTGTCTGCATCACACATAAAATTAAAGATAATTTCTATCATTAATTTGATTAATATCAAGAAATTATCATTAGAATAGAGTATATTAACTGCAAATTAATATCTTAGATATTAATACTTTAATATTGCATTTATTTAACACGAAGAATTCATAATATCAGTCGTTAATGTAAGACTAACACATTTAAATCCCAATAATCAAAGAAATATAAGTGTGATACCATTAAACAAATTTTTAGCAAATTGTTTTAAACAAATATACACATTTGTACAGAAAAAAATTTTAAATTTACCAACTTTTAATATTGAATGATGACTTGCAAACATTAAACCATTTAAAAAAAAATTGTTTTTTGTATACATATTTCACTTTTTGTAATAGGATTTTTATTTCAAATTCTTATTCATAAATATATGTATAAAAGATAACAAATATAATCCCAGAAAAATTAGCAAATCATAAATTGTAAAAGAAAATAATAAATGAAATAAATTGTTTCAACAGATAATTGTTAGCTGCTGGTGCATAAACTGAAATTAAATTTAAAGCCTGAACATTAGCTGACCATACTAGCCAGTATATCTTTAACTATCCTGTGATGTCAAGAACAATTTCAATTTTAAGTATTGAAAACAATTTTGATGAACTAATAAACAGATGGAGACAACTATCTAAACAAAACAAACTTGTGGTTTTCATGCCACAAATGAGCAACTACTTTGTGCCTCAAACTCTTCCAAAAAAGGAATAAATGCAAAAAAGTATTTCTAAAAAATGTCAGAAGTTAACTTCAGTACTATAGCTGTTTCAATGTTACAAGATTAGCGCAACATATTTGATTTTTCATGTTTCGAATATGATTTTATCTGCATTTATGTTTAGCAAGATTTGTCATAGTTTTATTAGATGAGAAGAATGTATTTTCTTGTAAATTGTTGGGTACTTCATTAGTAAGAATAATAGATGCTGTTTACCTATAAACATGTCTCTTGGTACTTTTATTTATTATAATTTATACATAAAACATGCCAACACAATTTCCATTGACATATTTCTGCTAATTTTATAATTTTTAAACACACATGCATTCAAAAATTCTTACATCATTCATTTTTATTCCAACAATAAAATTTCATAAAATTTGTTATCTATTTAAATTAGAGCTTAGTTTTATTTGAGTACATTTCAAATGTCTATGTTTAAACAAAAAATATAAAACTAGTAAATCAACTTTGAACTTAATAGATTTGAATATGAAACTTAAGGCAGTTTTATATTTCGAACATTACATTTAAAAAATCTTTTTTTAAAGGGAAAATCATAAATATATATTATCATTTAGTGTAAAATAACTAAATCAGAGGTAGCTAATCCTAGTAGAGAATGCCACTATCGATAAATAAAAAAATATGCATACAACAACCAACTTTTATAACATGGTAAATATATGAAAGCATGATATGTGTTATTAATAGGCTGATTATGAAATTCTTAAAAAAAAAATTGTAAATCTGAATAGTGTAGATTTAAAAAATAATATAATAATTCAAAAATGCAAATTTGTGTTTTCAACTCAGAAATATGTGATAGGAATATCAGCTATTGACATCATTATGAAGTAGAAAATAAAGCATTTGTTCACACATCCTGGTTAAATTTTTTTGGAACTTTTATACTAATTTTGCATATTATACAAACAAGCTTTAAAATATTTTGGTGCATAAACCAAAATTGTTCTTTTCAAAGTTTAAAAATTATGAATTGAAATTTATGATTTTAACCTGGAAATCACAAACATAAGAAATTTCTGTTTACTTAAATTAAGTATACGTACATAATTTAATTGGTAGTATTTAATAGTATTCTTGCTAGTATTTTTTTATTTTAATTAGTTCATCGATTATTTCGTCAATCAAATATTAAAATTAAGATTAAGAGGTTCATTACTTACAAATAATATAGAAATAGTTCCTGTTCATTTACTTAATTAATAAAAATATTTGCATTTTTATGATTACAAACATTTTTTTTTTTATGGAACATGACTCTAAGCAAGAGAGAATCATTATTCACATACAACAGAAGTATTATCTATTCCATTTATTAATATACATGTACTAATGTCAACCATTGTCACTTTCCAGTATTGTTGTACTCAGAAGTGAGTAGAATTTTTACAAATTTTGTCCAAGTTTCTCAGGAGTTTTTCTGTCAAAAGAAACTGTCAAGTATCTATTTTTATTTTTTCTAATATTTTTAATTTTTCAGAGTCTTTCTATATTAAAACTCCAGTATGCCACATCGTGACATGCTTGTCTCATCTTGGCAATTCATGAGCTAAATTAATGCAAAATAATTTACTATCTTGTAAAGAAATTGTAATCTTTAAATTTGCTAAGAAAATCTTTCATATTAAGATTTTATATTTGATTTAAAAAAATTTGAAATCAAAATTATTTCAAAATTTTTTATAGAAATGTTTTTGGTGAAAATTATATTTTCAATCTTATCTTTGATTGAATACATATTTCTATAACATTCTAGAAAATTAGGATCATTTGTTTTTTCAAAACATTCTTTCCTTTTTGAATTCTTCATACAAAGTTTCTTCACTGTATCAATCCCAAAGACATTATAATTAAATTTTTAAGATGCATTCGTTGTTTTTTCAATGAAACAAATATGCAACATAAAATTGTATAATTGTATACTGAATATAAAATTGACTTCGAATTTTAATATTCAAATTTATTTTATAGTAACCTACACAAATAAACATATTTTTAAATGTACTTCTTGTTTTTGCTTAAAATGTGTGTGTTTTCAAAATTTAATCAATCAAATATTTATCTGATTTTTGAAATTATATACACTGAAATTTATGCCAAATAAATTAAAGTGATCTATAATTTTTCTGAGTTTAAATTATTATTTTAAATATGCCTTTCAATAACTTTGAAAACCATACAACTTTAAATCATTGCTTAAAAGTGAATAGTGAAGAGATTATTAATATAACATTTGACTGTGATTTATTTTTTAAAAAAACAATTTTCATGGAATTTATTTAGTATCACAAAAATTATTAATAGTTACAGATATATATTTATTAAGACTCCATTAAAAATGATTCATAAATATGCTTTAAAGAAATAAATAAATTGTTTTCATATACTTTAAATGAATCACATACTTAACATATCAAAAAACATTAAGTACAATAGTCCTTAACATTTAAATTGGAATATTTCCAAAATATTTCTAATAATTTAAAAGAATATATATATGTATCTATATATATATATATATATATATATATATATATATATATATATATATATATATATATATATATATATAGTAAGAAATGTTACTTGTCTTTGCACTTGGAAAAATTTTTTTGAAAAAAGTTATAAAATTTAAATATAATCTAAACAATAACACTCAATTTAATTCTTTACACATAAAAGATACTAGAAGATCCTATACACGTTGCTAAAAACTGTTTATATTTTTGAATAGAAAACATATCATATTGAAAGGGTGCAAGATATTATAAAAACAAAGATAAAAATGAGAAGGTGGAAAAATAGATAATTAGGAATAATTACTTTTAATATAAATTTTCCCTTTCTAATTTTTATATATTATAGTTTACACACATATAAGTCATCATTTAATAACTATACTTAAAAGAATGAATTTCAAAATACTTCAAGAATATTTCTTGAATTCAATTTATAAACAGTAAAAAACTTTAAATAATTTACATCATATATAAAAAAAGGATAAAATTCATACACATTAATAAAAATACGAACAAATTAATTGATGCAATGAGCGATTTATATATTACACAACACAATAATTTTACCTAAGTTGAAATCACATGTTCAGAACATGTGATTTTAGTATAACTCCATCTAATTTCAGAATAATTTCTTTCATAGAAAAATCTCAATTTGAAAATATTCAAAAGTCACAAAATTAATAATTTGTAGTAGTAAATATATAAATATAGGTTAAATTGGTTTTTCAATGAAGTTTAGCAACACTTCAGTTTTGTTGCATGTTATATTAATAAAAATATTCCAGTTAAAATTTCAAAATAAATAAAAAACAGAAAATAAAGTAAAAAAGCTTAAGACTTTATTGTATCAAATTTAGTTTACACATACAAGATGATAGCTTGACAGCAATATAATGCAAATGGATGTATGATACTTAAAGATATGAAAAATAACAATACGTTAAATAATTCTTTTTAGTGCATCTAACTGGTTTCAATGTTAACCAAAAACATGAATATAATTACAATAAACAATAATAAAACAATTTTACTTGAACAACATGCAATCATAAAGGTTGAGAAATATTATAATATTTTAGCAAGCCCTTTACAATTTGAATAATTTATAAATAATTGACTATATACACATATTAAAAAAGAATCACAACTACATGTCTGCCTGCCTTCAAATAAATGCATACCACAATCACCAAAATTGCAAGAGTGTTAAACAAAATTAATATAAGAATTCTATCACATATAGGTATGTGATTTCTATTTGGAAGAGGGCTTTAACAATACTCCATATAAAACATCAACTATTTAAAATTCAATGGAACATTTTTCCAATATAAATAAAGAGTAAGTATTTTAAAAAAAAATTAAGCATCTAATAATTCCTCACAATTCATAAAAGCTATCTTTGCCATGATACCTGGATTCACAATTTCATTTTGTTTAATTAGATAAAAATATTTTTCTTACAAAAGTCCAGCAAGATAGCCTTATTTATACCGTTATACCTGTGTACCAAAAATTACACAATTTTGGGGTATGTCAATTTTTAAAAAATATTGTTTATGAAACAAAAGGCCTCTTTTGGTTAAAAAACACCACATGCAAAATCTTGAATTGTTTTCACAAGTTTAGTATGGAAACCCACTATGTTTAAGAAATCAGGATCATCGTGAGTGAAGGTAGATTTCTGGTCACAAAGTGTTGATAGGACAAACCTAAATAAAACAGAAATTTTATATCATTGTCAATATAAAAATTTGCTTAGAACTAATTAATTTATTTAGTCATTTGAAAGTTGCATTAAAATAAAACAAATAATTAGACTTTATGGTCACTCTAAACACATTTACGAACCTTATAACATAACTCTAAAGAAAAGAACTTGATGAAAAAAAAAATTTGAATATTGATAATCATAACATAATGAATGATAGAAACATGCCTAATAATACATGATTTAAACTTTTTGACAAAGAGTATAACAAAATAATTTAAAATTATTAAAAACAATGCAATAAAGAAATGATTAAAACAAATAAATATTATTCTTAGATAATTAGAGAAAGTTTAAAATGCTGTATTTCTAAAAATTTATTGTGAAATAACAGACAATGAAAACTTGATACAATAAAAAAACTTTCATGTTATGATGAAATTGTTATTTACATTGTTTTTAATGAAAAACTTCAGTACAAATAAATTTCCAGAAGAAAAGTCAGTTTTAAATACAGTGCACCAGTGGAGTATTCTCTAAAAATCATATGAACTTGTCAGGAAGACATGTTTTTAATGCAACTTTACTGCTCAAACATGAGGATACTTTGTACATGATTATAACAAAATATTATATATAAAATAAGTTTATTATCTTAAATTTAAAATTTAATAAATCAAAAACAAAAGATAATTATTACAATATAATAAAGCTAATATAAGTTTAAAACAGAAAAGAATTTCTAATATCTTTCTAAAATTTAGAAATTAAATAGAATTTAAGTACTTAGTAAAATATTTTAAAGTAACAGATAAAGAATATAGTAATAATAATCGTAATATATAATGAATGGTAGGTTAATAATAATAGCTATTCACCACTTAGGTTTGTTGGCAACTATAACAAAATTAAAGTTATTTAAAAAGTTAATCTAACAAAAACAATTACAATGAAATAAATGATATAATTTTTGTTAATTACAATAAATTTAAAATACTGAGATTTCAAAAATTTATGTATGTCAAATCAAATTTCTTTATAAAGAAACAGTATACAATGAATAAGTCAATACAATAAAATTTTTCGGAAATTGTGATGCATTTGTTATTAACATTGGTTTTAACGAAAACCTTCATCGTAAACAAACTTCTAGATGATGAACAAATTTACTTCTTTTAAATATTTCCCTTAAGTTAGATTCTATTAATAATGGTTATAAAATCATGTATGTTATATAGTTAATTGTTGAAGCAATATCTTTTAAATTTTAAGTTTACATCAAATCTCAGCACAATCTCTAAACTAAATTTTAATGAAAACCTTCAAAATCAAAATAATTACCTAGTGTTGGATAAATGCATAGTTTCCTTATATTCTTTCATAATATATGCCAAATCACTGTCTACTGTGCGAGATATTAAATCAGTGAAAACAACAAAAACATCAAATCGCATCTTTTTTGTCAATGCATAATTAATGGGTGCTGATAAAATAACAGGACCTGATGGTACCTGAAATAAATGAAATTTTAAAACTTAAAATAAATTACACTATGATGGAAAATTACAAAAATATAAGTATGCATTATGAAAAAACACAAAAATGTTATACCAACAAATATAATCCATAATTACACACTTGGCAGAATTTAAAACTATAACGTAAGTTATTTTTAAAATGAATTCAAAATATTTTACATGGTCCTAGTTATGTCATAACAAAAATACAATTTAATTTCCATTTTTGGAAACTTCATGAGATATTATAAACAATGCTTATGAGTATTTATCAGTTCCATAAAAATATACATTTAATTTTAAATTTATCAAAACTTTAAATTTAGAAGCATATTTATTTGATATATTTTATATTCACTTAAAATCATTAACTTCTTAATTAGAAACCTAATTTAAATTTGAAATGTTTGTGTATTAAAAAACTTACAAATTTAAATTTGTAATTTTTTAATACACAAAAATTACTAGATTAAATTAAACTCATTTGTTACTGTTTGCAAAAAATAATGGGCAAACAAAAAATAAAAATTTTTAAATTTTAAAATCCTTACTTCATTTAAACGTTCAACAACATCTCCGAGACTCATTTTGTGGTTTATGTCAACAGGAACAAGTTCCTTTTCAGAATAAACAAGAACAGTAACATTGGAAAGCTCAGCTTTCACTAATGCCATCATTACCACATCACTGATATGCGAAGGAGTAACAGCACTGCATCCAGCACATTTACTAAGGTTCATGGCAGGACCAACATCCACTGAAATCATGTATCGTTTTTCAGTAGTACTAACTTGCTATAAATTTAAGAAAATAAAATTCTATTAACAAAAATCTGTTCTTGTATTACAGTCACATTAGAATAACTATTATTCAAAGCTAAATAAAAACAGTGCACTTAAATTATTTTTCATTTCAATTTTATATAAATTAGTAAATTCTTAAATATAACTTGTAACATATTTTCAAAAGATACATCCAAAGTACTATAGATCAAAATACAAATGACTTTGTCTTACAAAACAAGATACAAGAAACTAAAAGTTTTTTTTTAATATAACAAACACTTTTATTCAAATCTATTACATTAATAGTGAAAACAAATTAAAGAGAAATTATGATTCAAAGTTTATTGAAGCACTATATATCTTTTATTTTTATTTAAAATATATACCTAAATGCTTTATAATCATTCAATGATACAAAGTTCCATACCAATAATATAGAATTTCAACAAGTCCTTTATAAAATAATTTTACATTATTACACTTAATTGATAAATCTAGGCAATGGCAAACCCCTTTATATGGAAAAAGCTGAAGATGTGGCCAGGGCAGTGCTCCATGCTTTTGGTCCCCTGATTTGTCTTTTTTACCTTTTTATTTCGGATGTATTTATTGTTATCGAGTAAATTTTCAGATTTATTATGAACACTAATACATAATTATACATTTTTTAGCTCCTTTTTTATTTAAAAATGTTCAATTATGTAGTCAATTTTAATTATCAAATTAAATTGTTATTTGATAAATAAATTTAACACTTTTCAATATAATATATTTTAATATATTATCCTAAAACAAGTCAGGATTATATGTATCACAAAGTTTATGCTACTCAAAATTGTGTCGTAAAAGTTTCAATACAGTATTTTATAAAATTTTGAGAAAATAACCACAGAAAACAAAAAAATTTTGCTATACCTCAAAATAAGTTTAACATCTGAAGTAATGAAAACAACACTTCTGAGTAAAATTATTTTGTGAAATGAAAATTTTAAAAATTATGAAATTATTTATATTAAATTTTGAAGCAAACAATCAAATTATTTTAATTATTAATGAATAAATTCAGTCACCTAAATAATTAAACATTTAAATTATCATTACCAAGAATAATGTCTTTTGATTTACTATTAAGTTGAGGAAATGATGAATTTTTACAGAAAAAAGAATGGAAAAATCTGAAGCACTCATTTAATCACTCTTATTTCTCACCTTAAATGCATATCATTATTAAAAATTTTTAAAAAGTCACAGAAAACCATGATGAAATAATGTTTTAAACTGAAATGCCAATAGTATATTTTTTAACAGAATATAATTTTTTAATGTCATATGTAAAATTAAAGAAAAGAAAATTGAAATAAAAATTTTTGAGATTTATTGACATAGTAAATCAAAAATTCTTTTAAATAGTTTTTAATTTATTATGTCAATAAATTTATCAAAAACTTTTATTGCATAATTTTTGTTATAAGAAATTCAATTTTTTTCAGATTAATAATTTTTTGAGAGTTTTTATCTCAAACAAATTGTCTAGAAGTAAAAATCTAAAATAAACATTAAAAGAGAAGATTTTTACTGATAACAAATAAAAGAATAAACATAAAGGTGATTAACATAAACACAAGTAATATACACACAAGAATTAACATAAACACGAGTGATTTTCTTGCATAATTTGGTTAGCTTTCACTTAACGATCATTTTTTGCAAACATGGGTGAATTAAAAAGAAAAGTGGATTTTGTAAGTTAAAAGTGGATTTCAAACCACTACAAACATCCATCCACAAAGTAGGATTTGAAACCGCAAACTGTTGAATTGAAAGCAGAAAGCTAACTGTTCCAAGTGCTGGCTTGGCTCTTCTACATTGCTTAGAAAAATAAAATCTGATTAATATAATTAATAACAACATATTTTAGAGAATAATATTTAACTGCAAAATTCAAAAACTACACAGATAAAAATATTCAAGTGAAGGGATTATTTTTATAATAACTATTGGCATCATGATGTTTACTTTTTTATTAATAATTCCTTATCCAGTTTTAGAAATATAAGTGAATTCTAAAATTACTATTTGTCATGTCATCTTTTAAATAAATGCAAAAAAATCTATACAAAGGCTTAATAAGAATTACCAATATGCAACTAACTATATAGTCTTTTCCACAATATTCTTCATTATTCCTTTATTATAATTATAAATTAAATCAATTCTTAAATTATTCTGATAAATACTATTGCTAAGTTATATATAAATATTATTTAAAACATTTCCTGTTTTTATTATTATTTAATGGTTATGATAATAAAGTTTCAAAAATAGGTAACTGATAATATTTTTACAACACAACTAAATCTTTCACACAATACAGTTATTTACTATTTCATGAGTTCGAAACATAATAACTAAAAATTTTCACACTTATTTTTTATAGTAAAAGAAAATTACAATTAGTTAAATAATAAATCTATTTATTTCAGTAAATTTTTGAAGGCAAAGATCAAATTTCAATAAAATTTAGTGTTATTTTACTAGTATTAATGAAACATATATAATTAAATTCAAGAGAGATTCGTCAAAAAGTTCTATTTGTTCGAATATCTATTAAAAAATTCAGTATATTATGAAATTAATCTAATAGATTTATCTAAAAAAATTAATTTATATATTGAAAAATAAAGGATCTCCCATAAGTAGCAAATCATACTGACTTTAAAAGACTCCAAATGTAGCTTTTGCAAAGCATCGTCTAATGCAGGAGTACTTTGTCTCAACATAGGTTTACAAGAGATTTGCCATCTTCTTATTGCTAAAAACGTTTCCAGAGGTCCAATACTTGAGTTGTTAAGAGCCTCCTCAGATTCAAGCCTTTGTAAGACAGCTTTATAATGAGGGCTATTAAGCTTAAGTAAGCCAACTTTGTGGAAGTGAGGTAATTGTTCAAGAAGGCTGGAAAGGGATATTCGTGGAATAACACATAAGGCTACCTAAAATGAAAACACAGAAACACTTAGAATTCAAAAATTTCTCATCAAATATTAAGTTTAATTTTCACTATAAAAATAGTATGCCATTACTCACTTTTGCAAAAATAACTACAACTAAATGGAAAATATTTTTGATTAATGATTCATTCTATCAAATTTTAAATAATAAATCTAATATTTGTGTGAGAATGTTTATTCATTAATAACAATCACAGAAAAAATATGAATCTAAGTATATGCCAAATATTTAAACAGCTACCAACTAATAATTTTAATTTTCAAGGAAACTCAGTCAATTACAAGATATTTTAATAAAGATAAAAAAAATCAATAAATTCAGATTTGATTTCACAACATTATTTTACAATATACTAACTTTAACTATTTATTATAGTATTAATTCTTATAAAGAAAACTAAAGTTATAGAGAAGTTGTAAAATAGCAATTACAACTACAGAATTCAATAGTTTGGAAATATTTCCGAAATAATTTATGAAACACTCAGTACAATTAAAACTTTAATGATTTTGTTAACTTTAATGAGAGCTATATGAAAAATGACTAGCAACTGCAATGTCATGTTTCGTATTTAATAACAAACCAAAAATGGTGTTAAATACTGAAAAATTAAGCAATTTCAACAAGATCACCTAGTCAACTATACTGTTAATAATCATAATAACTGGTTGATAGCCTGATATTTGATATCACTCTGTTTGACATATTACAATTTATATAGAAAAAAGAAAGAATCAAATGCAGACAAATTAATGGCATAATATTCAATGACAAAGCTAAATGAATATTTTAAGTTTCAAAACTAAACCATAATTCCTATGTTCCTATTAATTAAAGAATACTAGCACATAATTTATCAACTTAAAATAGTAATATATAATTGTTTTAATTCTTAAATATAGACTAAATAATGTTTTATGTAATATTATCAATATAAATGACATTAGTACAAATGGATCCGGTCATTTTAAATGTTGAACCATTCATGATCATAGGATATTTAATATCATGTTAAAATTAAGTACAGCTTATTAAATAAATTTTAGATTTTCAATCTAAAACAACCATAAAATCAATTTAAAATAATAAGTGAAATATTTAATCAACTGAATTTAAAATGTATGTAACTAGAATAGTATAATTCTAAGCTTATAAATAAGATGTGCAGATAGCTAGGACCCTTCCCCCCCCCCTTATTTCACTTATGTATGATACAAAAAGGAAGAATTTTGCAATAAGCAAAAAACACTGATAATCATCATTGATTAGCACAAAAAAATTTGATTCTACAACAAACTCAGATTCCTATAACAGATTATATTGAAACAAAGAATAAAAATTGACAAAATATCAAAGCAAAAATCTTAGCTCAAAGTTTTGTTAAACAAGAAAGAAAAATCCCTGTTTAATTAGTCTTTATTTGATAGCACATTATCAGAAGTGAAAAAGGCTGCAGAGTGGGGACTTACTCATTATCAGTTCCATTCAATGATTTACATATAGTTTTCTTCAAAAATTAACAAATAACATATGGTTACCTTAAAAATAAATAAATAATGGAAGTAAAGAAAGAGAAAAAATTTTAATTTTGCAATCACACTGGTTGGAAGAGTGCAATTTTTAAGGCATTAATTAAATATTTACTTACACTGAAAGATTAAATAGCAGAAATGATTCTTAAAATATGAAATTTTATATATCTTATTTTAAGAGAGGCACATATTTTTATATATTATAATTATCTGCTTTTCAAACACAATTCTTTTGCAACATGATTTGTTGGTTGGGTTTTATGCTTCAAAGCTCAAGAAGGTAAATACACAAATTGTAATAGTACCTTTATTTAAGAATTCAAAATACTTAAAATCTGGTTAAAAATATAATAATCATATAATATGAAAGAATTAAAATATGTGTCCTTTAAATATATATATATATTATTTCATTAAAACTGAATGTAATGTATACAAACAAAAATTCTTAAAAATAAAAAAGATTTCTGTGAGGAGACTACCCCCGTAAAACTTGTATGTTTAAATTACTCTAATAAAAGACATAAAACAATGATGGGTCAGAATATGACATAAAATATGACATACTGACTGTGTTTAATAACACACAGGAACAAATGTTTATTTAAGAAACATTTCAAAACAAATGTTTCTTTGTGAAAATTTTTCAAAATAAATGTTTTTTGTGAAATGTGTGAATCCAATAAAAAGACAAGTTAATCAAACACCATTTTGTAACACCAAAATTGAAAATGGAGTGTATGGAAATATGGTGTATAATTTGTTACAGACCTGCATGCCCTATGTTCCTGCTTAAGAGAATATATCAACTTTTTTACACATTTCAAGCATAAGATATTGGAACTAGCAGCTGAAACAGCCTCGATACAACCTAAGCTGCAGCAGGATCAAATATTTTAATGTCACTAAGAGAATTCAATGCTTAGAAAATTTTCAATACAACAAGATGACATGTAAAATTATCATTCTTTAAAGTCTCCAAAATACTCAAATTGTAAATGTACATTCAAAATTTATGAGAATCATATGTATTCAGTTGCTGAGAAGCATAATGTGTTGCAATAGCTACAATGGTGGAAATGAAGCAAGACATTTGGAGATTGCAGTTGAAAGAAAAATTAATAACATATACTTCTACTGTAAGTATCTCTACTGTTGATTTAGATCAATACATGAATGCTGACAAGTACAAAGGATGCTGATTGCAATATGAAAATTAAAACTCATGAGAAACAGTAGTAGTTTTGTTTTTGATTTTCTGTAATGAAAAAAAAATTTATAATGGTAACTTGTGGGTATTATAACCAAGGCAGCTGTGACAACAAAATTGTTTTAATGAAAACAATTTCAAAGAAGTCAAACAAAAATAGAGAAAAGGTGAGATGCTGCATGAATAAGCACCATAAGATCTCAGAGATGCAAAAGGAGGAGCCTTGAAATGCAATAGATGATGAAGGTCATATATGATCTTACAATAGTAATATTGATACAGCTATATTCTTTGTAGATCTAATGGTAATTGTTGGTGAATTATAAATAGATTCAGAACAGGTGATGTGTGAAATTTTTCAAAGCACATACTCATAGCAAAATTAAGAAAAAAGTTAAATTTTTAGAAAAAATTTTAAAAAATGAAATTTTCAGTTGATTTTAAAAAATATATTAATACTCAAAATAAAGAAATAAACTATAATGATAACATAAGGGAAAACATATGAATATATAAAATGCAAGCAAACCTCTTTAGATTTAAGTATCTTAGGTGGAATATGTTCAAGGCACAAATTATGAATCTCTATCAAACGAGCAGCAGTCTGAGAATCAGTAGTGTGAATGAGTTCATGAGCACCTTTCAAGTAACTCAAGATTGGCTCAGCCTCTGCTTCTGATGCATACTCTTTTTCTGCACATTCAATACCTCTCACTATATATTTAAGAACTGCTGCAATATCTGAAAAATATTATATTCTAAAAAAGTATTTATATATATACTTAAATAATCATAGTAAAGGGGATATATAAATATTATTTCACTTCTAACATTAAAACAATGAAAATATTTAAAAAATATATTAAATTCCTCATACATAAAACTAGAATCTTTGATAGACATTTTATAAAGGAGAATGAATTCTTTGCATGCATAACATAAAAATTTACAAATCATCATTCATCGATTTAGAGGCACACAAACAATATTAAAATTAAATTTTATAGAAAATTGATTCCAAGAAAAAGGAAATTTAAAATTCGCAATCACTTTTTTGATTCAATCCCACTCTATTGCAAAGAGCAAAATTTAATAATAAAGTGAAAAACTGAAAATTATTTGTGGCAAATTAATGACAACAAATTGCAACTGAAATTTTTCAACTAGTGATGAAGAAAATGATACTTGAAAAACTGGAGCTTATGGGAAGTAAATTTTGATGAAATTAACACAATATATTAGGTGAGTTTTTTCTATATATATAAAAAAGATAGTTCAAATGTGTGATAAATGTTTCATGTATAAAGTATTTTAGGTTAAATATTATGTAAAAATTTTGAAGTACATTTTATATCCCGATTAACTATGAACAAATTATCATAATAAATAATAATTTCACAATATTGCTCAGTTATTGATCCTTACTATTTATATATATAAGATACAACATGAAAAACAATAAAACTAGTAAGACAAAATTAGAAAAACACTGACAAGAATATTATAATATACAATATCTAATTTATACTGGCCTATCTCTCTTTAGCTTAAAAAAGCTCACATTTTCTAATCCTATGGGACACAGAAGATGAGGAAGACCACCTATTTAGGTGACTTAGTAGAAAAGGTCTTTAATTCGATAAATAAAGAAAACTGGAAGCGCCTCACAATGGATAGGACCAAATGACAGGTACTATTAGGCATGGCCTTGGCCTGTAAAAGGCTGTAGTGCCTTCAAAGAAGTTGACACATCATGCATGGAATGTTTTTTTAAAAATGTATGGCACAGATTAATCAATTAAAATTCAAAATGTTATTCATATTATAAATTTATTTTAATTGCCAAGTTGTTTACAACTGGCTGAGCACAATGCATAGGATATTTTTAAAAAGGTGTACTATTGCTAAGTTTATTAAAAACCAAATATTTCAAAAAAATTATCATCCATTTAATTTATTGATTGAATATGAATAAGTGAACTTTTTTTAGATATTTCCTGCTTTTTATTGTATTTTACAATTCTTAAAAATTGTAAAAAATATTCTAATATTTTGTCATGAATTCTAGCTGCAGTATGAAAATCAAAGAAAATATTTAAAGAGTTTTAATATTTATAATTTAAAATCCTGTAACTTTACTTCAAAATTTGTTTGACAAGAAAATTAAGAATCACACTCAAGACTAAAATAGGAATTTATCACTTTTATCTAGATAATTACATAGTAGTTTATATGAGTTCTGTTAACTACCATGAATAATTATCGGTAAAGACAAGTTTAACTGAAACTTTTAATTTTAAAAAAAAATGCCACTTTTTTCTTCTTTTTTTTAAATTATACTAGAAAATGCTTTCTAGTTTAATGTAAAAATTATTAAACTAATTTAGTATTACAAGCTGAAAACAATTTAATACATAGGTAATGCAAATTTGAAAAAAAATTAATTTTTCTATATGTACATTTAAAAATATCAAATACATAAAAATGTTAGAGAAATAAAAAGTTAGCAGCTTAATATACATTTACAAAAATCCCTCTACTTCTTTTTCATAGTTAAATAGACAATTTTCTAGAATTTTTTTAGCTTAAGAATACTAGCATAGTAAATAAGGACAATAGACAGATGTCCACAATTTATTATATTCAGTTTTGTATAAGTAGTAGATTAATATGATCTTATGTTGCATCAATAAGCCACAGCTTTAAAATGCATAAATTTCATTAAAAGCAAACGACTTACATACAACTTTATGATATTAATTATGATTGGATAGTTGCATATTACCATTCAATTATCATAAAGATAAATTTCAAGGGATATAATTTACTAGAAAAGTGAAACCTTTTTAACATTAACAATAAAAAAATTATTACAGCCATTATAAGATGATTTACAAGATAAAAATAGTTTACAATCTGAATAATTTATTATAACATATGTCTGAAAAACATTCTTACAATTCCAAAGAAACTTTAAATTAATGTTATTAATGCACAATTCATAACAATTTAATTTCTAGATGTGTTACTGACAAGAATGTACACTAAATTTATAACAGGATGATAAATTGTATACTAAATATTATTTCTTAGAACTATTTAAAACTGAAAACTTTATATTCATCAAGGAAATGTATCAAAAAGTCATTTATATACAACTAATTATATATTTTTAAATGTTTTTCAAAATATTTATTTTTAAAATAATAAAAAATCTATCTTTTTAACCTAATTTGAAAGACTCCATCAACAAGTAATAATTCATAATGAAATAACATAGTGATTTGTTATTTAGAGAAGTTCTTGTAATTTTAAGTAATATTAAACATTTAATGTTTGTATCAATATATTTAACTTTTTCTTTTGTTTGTTTGCAAACGGAAAATAATTTATTTAAAACTTAACATACTAGCATTAAACTCTTATTATAGATAAACTGTCATATATTTTGAAAAATATCAAATATTTTACAGAATATAACAAAAACAAAACACTGATTTGATTAATAAACAAAGCTTTTAAAAGTACATAAGATGATAATGAGGAAAAGAATAAAACAAATGCACACATGCTAACTGTATATCTATGATCAATTTTATACTTTTCTAAAGCATTTGAAATACTATCACTGTTTTCAATTTCATTCCAAGTTTACATACAAACTGAGATGAGAAACATTAACAAGTTTTAATAATATTTTAACATATGTATATACACAAATAAATTTATAAATTTAGTTTATAATTTAAATTTATAATTTATATTTATTTATAGTTTATAATTTAAATTTATAAATTTAACTTATACTATTAAGTTTATAATTTTATAAAACGAAATAAATTTATAAATTCTAAAGAATACTTCTTTAGACTTGTTTATTTAAAAATTCTTTGACTGATTATAAACCCAAGTTTAAATGTTTTTTTTTTAATTAAAAAATAGAAAATTTATCTTTGAATTATTATACCTGGCTTTTTAGCTTTCACATGAGCCATGCAAAGAGCATCTTTATGAGTCCACTTATGCCTAGATTTCACTCTGGTAACCTGTTCAGCTAAATCTTTAGCATCTTTTCCATTGTACCAATTAATTAAAAATGTACGATGTGCATGGCCCCATCCTTTAAGTGGTTTCACAATATCTCTATAAATATAAATGAAAGTTAGCATATTGGCAGCATTAGAGCACACTTCAGCAGCTGCTTCATAAGCTTTTGCTTTTGTCAGAGCTTTAGAAGAATTAGCAAACATAGCTAATGCATAAATCAAAGTTTCATATCCAATAAAATGACCATCTTTAAAAGCTGAAACAATTTCTTTTATTGCTTCTGTAGCTAATCCAGAATCTTCTAATTCTTTGAAAAATGATACTTTCTCTGTATTAAAAGGATACAGTACAGATTCAGGAAACTTTTTGGATTCATCTCCTAAGTACAAAAAACGAACAAGATGGACTAAGTTTGAATCCTTAGTAGACTCTGCCATTTTGTTGTAGCCTAAAACAAAAATGAAAAATATATTTTAGAGCTGGATTGAAATATTTTATGCTTAATAGTTCTTCAGAATGTGATTATTATCTTGAATTTAATTAGCAATTACAAATGATTGTTTTTTATTATAGCTGTTTTTAATTTTAATTAACACTGATTTTTACTATAATCAATGTATCATTGCTAAATAATTTTAAAAATAAATAAACACTTTTAATTCTCAATTTTTAATCTTTCAGTAGTTTCAGTCCTATAATGATTAAATCTTATAAATAAAATTAATTTTATAAGCTTAAATAACAAATTTGTTACTTAATTTAACATAGAACTTTTTAAGAAAATAATTAAAATCAAATAAAACTATGTTTTAAACAGTGGCCTCCATAAATTTTTAAATAAATTCCAAAAAACAATTTTAATGGTAAAAATAATTCCCATTTTAATGATATCATTAATTTCATTCGTATTTGTTTATAAGCATACAATTTCAAGTTGGATGTTCTAATGCATGATAACACAATTCAGTTATTCACAGGATGAAAAGATGTAGTATGTTCATCACGAATCATTGACACCTGCTGCACTAAGGAAATAATTCTTCAACACTGAATATAAATTAAAAAAACTCAAAGTGCAATGCAGTAGATTTAGTTAAGTTTGTTGCTCAACAGCCTTTTTTGCATATAAATGGAAGTTAGAGTAAAGTCAATAGCTCAAAATCGATTACATATAAACCATTACAAATAGTGAAGCCTAAGATGGAATTTGCATCAATAAACTTTTGAACCACAGTTTTTGAATTTGAACCCCATTCTGTGCTTGGATGTTCATGGTAGTTTGAAATCTACCTTAAACTAGCAATTCTTTCTGAGTTTTTATAAAAATGTGTTTACATTATTGATTTAGCATTATTGTCTGAGTGTCTTAGGGATAGATTGTGTTACACTGATATGTTTTTAAGGTGGGCATCATTGCCCAGTTAATTAAAATCAAAGTTTTTATGAACCTAAAAATCAAAGAATTATTTAATTAACAACTACAATTAAATTTTTATGCAAGTTAGAAGCATAATCCAAATCTTTACTTAAGCAATATTTTTATGTAAAACTAGTATAGACTGTTGTCTCTCTAATGGTGTAGTTTAAATAAGGTACAACTCAAAAAGTTAATTGTATCATTTGATCCTGCTGCAAAACAGCAATTCAACAAACAGCCTGATTATTGATTTAAATCAAACAGATAGAGAATAAAAAAACATGATAACAAATTATCTATGTAACAAATGTAAAATGAAAAATCTAATCTTTAGCTAAAGCTATTTTGGTTAAAGCTAACAAATTTGTACAGATACCAAATATAACAAATATGTAAATTACTGTACTGGATTTAGATTCATACGATATTTATGATGTAATTTGATTTGTGCAAAATTTGTTTGGAGATTTAGTAACCCTTAAAGCTTTTATTACTATTCCCTCTATTATTTTGGTTTCTTTCATTTATGATTGAACTTTAAGTGCTTGGATATATATTTTGTTATGAAAAGAAAAACGGGAAAATTTGAATATTAATATTTCTTTAGCAAGTAAAAGGTATAAAGTGATAAACTGAATTTCCATTTTTTTTTAAATTTTCTTTAATTCATCTGCAAGTGATGATTAAGTGAGTATTTCTACTTTATGTGTTATTTGATTAAAATAGCTGTTGCATGTAATAATTTACATCATTCATTCAGTATTGAGCAGAAATATTTGAGATATGTATTTAGGCTTACTGTGAATTGTAATGTTTGTAAAGTAGAAACTCCCATTTTCGTAATAATTATGTTATTTAATTATTGATTTAGCTTTATTGCTTGGTTGTCTCTTGTGCTTGACAACAATGATATTGATGATTCTTCATGGTGGGCACCACTGCCCAGTTAATTAAAACCAAAAGTTTTCATAAAAATGTATGTTATTTATATTATTGGTTTAATTTTATTGCCCAGCTGACTCCTGCTCTAGACAGTGTAATATTTAGTTATTTTGTATTTGTTTTGTAACATGTAACCTTTCTGAAATTACTTTCTATAGTTATTAGTTTTGAAATACTTCTGTAGTAATCATAATGAAATATTCAAATTTTGATATTTGAAATCTAAAGTTTGTTGTGCTTAAAATTCAAATTCAAACCCAACTGGGATTTTTAAAAATTAACTTGTACAAGGTGACATTATAAGGTTTGCGAAATAATTGTGTCGTGCTTGGCATGAAATTTTAAAATTGTGCCAACTTGAGGATTTTACCAAAAGAAATTATGGTATATTTATAAAAGTAATCTAGGATACTATTTTACACATACATCAATAACTGAAATAAATCGATGATAGCCATAAAAATACTCAACTGGAAAGGTTAAGAAAATCATAAGAAAATCAAATATAAAGATCACCTAACATGGCAATACTTTGATTACGGAAGATATTGAAAACTCGCCAAAAAATTTAATTGATATTTTAGTTTTTTTACTGGTCTTTAAAATTTATAAATAAGTACGTACTTTTATGAACTTCAATAGGTTTTCATCATATCAAGGGAAAATTATAATCAGCTTATTTATTAATGATTTTATGAAAAATGTAGATAAAAAAATATGTATTTACTTTTATCAAAAATACTCATAAGGTCTATCACTGTTTTCACAATTAACATATGTAATTAAACATTGCATAACAATTAAGTCTATAGAATTTATACTTATTTGTAATTAGAAACTATTTGAAGATAAGGACAATGTATTTTAATAGTAATAATATACAGGCTCTCACTTAACAGAAGAATATCTTTTGAAAGACATAATTTAATACAAATGCAATCTTTATTAACTAATTCAATAACAATACAATTTTACTAGTATTGTATACATCATTATTGTTTATTACAATAATTATTTTATAAATTTTAATTATTTTATTCAAAAAAAAAATAATAAACCTAGATAGATTAATCTAATTGATTCTAATATCAGTCAAGATGTAATGTAACTAATATTTAGTATGTTTATTGCTGACAGTGTACATTACTTCTGGTATATTATATAGTTAAGAAGTTTAAGATTTCTTTCAAAGAATGTACAGTAATCAAGGACGCATAAGATATATAAAATAGATTTGAATCATTACTTGATAATCTTTAATGATCATTTACAAACATAAATTATTTTGTAAATGGTGATTAACAGTTCAAGTAATAAATCAAATCTATAATATATGACAATTTATTCATCCTTGATTACCACAAATTCTCAGAAAAAAATCCCACACTTTATTACTATTTTCATGGCATACAACATTTATGAACAGTATTAAACATACAAAATTGACAAAATTGTTGTAAGATTAGTTATAAATGCAGATATTTTTATGTTGATAAATTATTAATTTGCTCTTGTTCTTGCAAATACATAACTCTTCCAAGTTAATTTTAGCATCAGTTAATTAAATAATCAGGATCGTAAAGCAACGTTTGCTAAAAAGATTATCAACACAAGATCTTAAAATGTAACTACTTTTGCATGTATTTTTGACAGACAATATATACGCGTTTTCATTATTCTCTACTAAAAATATAAATAATTCAAATTGAAAATGAATCTACTCAAAGGTAAGACTTAAATTAAAAATGAAGAATTTGTATACAGATTTTTTAATATTAATAAAGGTGCATAAGTTTTATTGTAATTACTAATCAAAAAATGAAATATAACCTGAAACTGCCAATAAACCCAAGCGGACATAAATAAACAAAGAATATAAAATACAGCTAATGCCATATTCAAAGTAAATCTAATCTGAAAATAATACCATTTTCTCAAATTATACAAAAATAAGTTCACTGTTTTCTGTGGCATAAATTAAAGTTTAAATTTATGGATTCTATTTTTCGAATATTTAAAAATAGTTGAATCTTAATTTTGAAGATTAATTCAAAGTATAGAATTTAAATAGCAATATATTTAAATATATGCTCTTTAATCATAACTTCAACTTTGACTGTACTTTATTTGTTTTGTATACAAACTCCAAACTCGTGCTTGGATGGTAGTAATCGGATGGACTAAATTCAAGGGAAAGTAAATTTTTCAAAATGACGAAATTATCTGAAGAATCAGACTTCAATGAGGATAAAATAAGGCAAAGTTTAATGAAAGAAAATGAATTTTTAATAAAATTAGTTGATACTATTCCAGCAAAAATATATTTTGGTCACGATATTAAAGAAAAAATTACATCTGAGAAGCATGATTTGATGAACGAAAAAGCAAAAGGTAAAATTTTTGTAAGCAATGTGAAAGTATAACTTCTTATTTTAGCTGTTTAATATTTAATTAGAAAAGTGCCAAATCTGACAATTTCTCAATAGTTTAGGGTGGAAACTGATTCGAGAATAATATAATCTTTCTTAGACAGTTCAAAAAAACAGCTTAAAAATGTTATCTTTCAAGATTTTTCAAATTGGGACAACTAATTTAATTCCTGTGCTATATTAAATATAAATTTTAAATTATTGCTCTTTTTCTGAATGCAATTTAAAAACAAATATTACAAATTGTAAAGACAAATTTGTTGTTAAACTTTTTAAGAAATTAGCTGCGAACAGAAAGTTGATATCAAACAATTATCACATGCTCTTTAATTAAATACTTTCTTGTACATCTTTTTATCGTAAACACTTTTTACGAACTGGTAGAAACCGTTAAAACAGTTCATAGAATCGAAAAATTTATTAAATTATTAAGATCTGTTTATTATATTAGAATATTTTATATTTCTAATATATATAAAAAATATTAGAAAGAATTATTTGAAATGTCCTTTACGAAACATATGCAAAATAAGATTCATACCTAAAAACATTTTCATTTTATTCATTTCTCTTTCACGACACGACTTTCTAAAGCTCAAACTGTCTCTTATTTTAAATTTTTTCTAGCCTACAGTTTGAAATCTTCTATGATCAGCTTCATGGCAAAACAGCTGGATTTCTCTTTAATAACATTTTCTGTATACAGTAGTGTGCATTTTTCTTGATCAAGCAAGAAAAACATTTGTCTGCTTAGGATGTATTGCTTCTCTGCAATATTTTCAAGAGCGCACTTCAACTGAGAAAAATTTTCAATTGAACTGGCTCAGTCTCCCATTTGACAAATAAAACTTCATAAATTGAGTTGTTCAAATGCAATGAAACCAACTCCAGAGCTCAAACTTTTAAAGATTTTTCCACCTTCCTATACTCTTACATAAGAGAGGGCAGGAGTCATATTGGCAATATGGCTATTTCTTATCAAATTTCTAATATCCATGAATGTTTAACTATTGTATTCTCAATATCTGAAATGCTTGCATGTGTTGCTTCATTGTTGAAGAATAAATCAAGTTTCCCGGCGTTATTAAGGATTAAATGAAAAATCAAAAAAAGTAAAATGAAATCAAATAAAAAGTTTTACTATATAGATCAGTGTTTCTCAAACTTATTTCTTCTACCGCCCCCTTTGAAAATCAATTATTTTTCATCGCCCCCTTTTTTTATACACTTCTAAAACTTAAAAACCACAATTTCATAATTTTAATTAATTTAGTTACAGTGTGTTATACTAATCGGTTCTGGTGCTTAAACTTACATTCTAAATTAGACATTTTTACCAGTGAGCGCAATTAAAACGCAACTTGATAATATTAATAATATTGTACCGAGCTCCACGGGTTCGTGTCGATTGAGAGTTGAATAAAGCAACCACTTAATAAACAGAAGACTTTTATTCGTAAAAATCTCACTAGATAAACGAAATTCCCGCTGTAACAGTCACAATTATACAGCTACAATTCGTCAGATATAATAAGAAACAGCTTCTAATCACAGGTCTCAAATACCTCAGACAGAGAACAACTAGCAGTCACAACTAATCGTCTTCACTCACTGACTGTCTTCACAAAAACCTATTTTAAGTTTTTATACAGGGTTGAAATATAAACTGAGTATTCGCTATTGTGTAGTAGGTAGGTTTTTAATTCTAATGAAATTTATATATAAAATATAAAGTAAATCAAATTACAAATCTACCATGCAATTACAAGTCTACAAAGCCCCCTTAACAACGCCCCCCATTTTTTCCGGGCCCCTTAACGCCCCCTCTAGGTCTCAAACGCCCACAAGGGGGCGTTATCGCCCACTTTGGGAAAGACTGATATAGATCATGAAAAATAGAAAAGAAAACTATTTGTCAGAGTTTGCAAGAAAAGATTTTTCAAAATTTTAGTTTGTAAATTGGGGGGTAAAATATTATCATTGTGTCTATGGTTTCAGGATAGGGAGCCACGAGTTAGTAAAAATATGAGTGTTCATACATTAGAACCTCATAAAAATGAGCATTTACTGTATATACAAACCAATATGTTTTTTAGTCTCTTAAGAATATTTTTTCAACGTATTCAAAAATATCTTGAAGTACTTTCTAATGCTTATTGTTTTATTTTTATGCATCTTATGTTATTGTTATATTTTATCTCCTTCTTTTGAAAGTGGATTCAGTGTTCCAGTTTTTTTAGATGTAAATATTTGATTCTAAAATATGCTCATTTATTTTAATTTTTTTTTCAAAAAGTCTGAGATTTCATTTTTTTGAAAACCTAAATATTCATATTATTTTCATATTGAGTGACATTTTAAGTTATAGATACAGCAATTTTACTTGAAATATTTATCAAGGATTAAAATTAAATGTTATTATTTAATAATATAGTTTTATTTGTTATAATTTAAAAAAGAATATATTTAATGTATCTTAATAAACCACAAAATAAATATCTCCATTCTGTATGGATCAGATTTTAAAATCTATTAAATTTTTTGGTTAAATTTTTATTCTATATTATTCTCCTGGGATTTCTATAATCATAATCATAAGTGATATTTTTACTATAATTCCTTATTTTTTTCAGATTCACAATTCTTTCAAACTCCAGTATGTAATTACAACAATGTACTGCCTGTAATGATAGTGGTATTTTCAAGATTTTGAGCTGATTAATTTTAATTTTCCTAAGTTTGAAGTGTTTCTCAGATTAAGATATAAATTATATGGAAAACTTTAAAAATTAATAATTATTTTGTTTATTTTTTATATTAAATTTGAAACTTTATGTATATAATCTAATTTATGAAGATTCAAAAAATTTTTAAAAGTACTCTTGTTCCATTTTTCAAAGTTAATTTATTGTAAAATACTGAACTTTAATCATAGAAATATACATATTTTACTCCAAGCATAGCAAGTAATTTGGTTTAAATACAGTTAATTTGTTTGAAAACCTTGGTAAGTAAACAAGACAATATAATATTTTTGTTAAAGTATATAATAAAATTTTGTAAAAGTTATTTAAGGAATTCATTGGAATTCAAATTTTTAATCTTTCAAAGTATTCTGTAATATTTTTGTGAAAAAATTAATGAAAATATCATTATACTTTGAAAAAATAATATTTTTTCTATTTACTGTGACTTTTTGTTCAGCTGGATTTATGGAATGGATCTAAAACCATTTAAAAATTTTTGTTTACATTTTTTGTGTTTATTTATTACATATAATAGTTAATACAAATGGAAAATTTTTTAATAATAAATATATTACAATGTAAATTTTTATATTTTAGCTTTGAAGAAAAGAAGTTTTAATCATGTTGAATTGTCAGCAAAGAGCAAACATAAAAGGGCTCGTTTGGATCCATTTTGTCAAAAAAATGTATCTGAAATACATGAAAAAATGGATGCTGTAAAGGAAAGAAAACATAAAAAGAAGGGTTTGATTATTTGTTATTGCATTTTTATCAAACTAATTTATATTTTACTATATATTTAAAACTAAAATCTGAAAGTGCACATCATATTTCAAAATTCAGCATTGATAGAAACTATTAAAATAATATTAGACAATATTAAATAAATTTGGAAAAATATCTATAAAATGTCATTACTGTATTACTGAGAATAATTTTTAATGAAAAAAACAAAAATAAATTTTGAATAAAAAAGCAGATGTCATTTTAACACAAATTACTTAATTCATTTTCTTGTGCATTAGAATTATTCCTAACATTAAAACTACTACATGTCATTGCTTCATTATCAGCATTTTAATATGTTAATTTAATTGATTTTTAAAAAACTATTTTTTAATTAAAATAAAGTTATTGAAAGAACAAATAAATCTATTATATACAAGTATTCTTAAGATAGGGTGAAAAAATTTATTAACAAAATAAAAGCAATTATTTTTTAATTGATTTATAATAAAATATTAATTTTATTATAAATCTCTTAAAAAATTTATATGTCTGAAATAATAATTTTCTCATTATGTACTTTATGAATTTACTATATCTATTCATAATATGTTATCAGCATTTCTTTGCAAATAATAATAAATTTATTTACCATATTCATACATAATTGGTTTTTTTAACATTTTTAAAATATATTATTATTTGACATTCAAATTTTGGTAAAATCCTAATATAAGTAACACATGTGGCATGACTTTCAAAAATATCGCCAATCACGAAATTACAGTATTTCAAATGACAAAATCAGTAATGCATCAACTCAACAATAGGTTGTTGTAAAAGCATAGTTTTCAAAATCCCAATCCCACTGTTGCAATCTCCTGCTGTTTTGATTTCAAGTACCGTATTTACGCAAATCTAATGTACATTGTTTGTGGCCAAATGTAGTATTCAAAATTGGAATGTGTCTTAGATTCGAGTGCAAATTAACAGTTTGCTGATGACGTCAACCAAATTTATGGTTACTGTTTTTCTCGAGTACATTTACCGTTACATTTATCATTGGCACATTATTGCATAGAGAATACAAACTGCAGAGTACGTAGTCACGAAATGGAGGGCAAACAGAGAAGTATGTCATATGATGCTACTTTCAAATGTAAAGTAATTCTTTATGCTGAAAAAAATGGCAATTGAAAGGCAAGGAGAGAGTTCAATGTAGTTGAGAGCAATGTTCGCTTGTGGCAGCTACAGAAATTGGCTCTGTTTGCAACTAAAGCTAGTAGAAAGAAATTCCTTGGCCCTCGCAAAAGAAGACGCTCTAAAATCGAAGAAAACGTTTTGGAATTTGTATGTGAAAGGAGGAAGAATGGACAACATGGGATTAGTGACACCATAAGAATTAAAGCAAAAGAGGAGGCTGAAGTTCTTGGAATACCGAAACAAGAATTTAAGGCTAGCCGTGGATAGGTGGATTGGTTCATGAAGCGGGTGGGCTTATCTCTCTAACCCCCTTCAACAATATGCTAAAAGCTTCCTGCAGATTTTGAGGTAAAACTGCTAACATTTCGGCGGTATGTCATCACACTTCGAAAGGAAAAGAATTTTTCAATTGGGCAAATCGGCAACACTGTTGAGACGCCAATTTGGTTTGATATGCCTTGTAACTACACCATTATGGAGAAGGAGGCTAAGGAAGTTATCATCAAAACTACTATTATGTAAAAAACAGTGTGTAACAGTGATGCTGGCAATAACAGCAGACTGGTGCAAACTTCCCCCTTGCTTAATCTTCAAACTTAAAACAGGCCCTAAAACCCCTAAGAATGAAAAGCTGTTCCCAGATGATGTCCTGATTCGAAATGTATGGGAACGCTGTCCCGGTGGACTCTCCAATCCACCATCAATGCTTTGTCTGGACGCATTTCATGGTCATCTTACCAACGACGTAAAAAAGAAGATGCACAGTCTTGGCAGTGGTCTTGTTATCATTCCTGGAGAGATGACGTCTATGTTGCAACCCCTGGACATTAGTATAAATAAACCTTGTATGGGATACATTCAGACGAAGTACGAAGAATGGTTTTGCGAGCCAAACCGTGAATTGACCCTGACAGGAAAAATTAAGCGTACTGCACAGCATATTGCTGCACACTGGGTTTCAGCTGCCTGGGAAAGCATCGAAGCACCAATGATTGTGAAATCTTTCAAGAAATGCTGCATTTCAAATTCATTGAATGGCAGTGAAGATGAGGGCTCTGGAACGCTGAGGATGACGATGATGATGAGGAGGAAAGAAGAAATGAATCTGCTTCTGACGAAGGGAGCTGCGAGGATTCCAGTGATGAAAACATTAGTGAATAAAGACTTTTACTGTTAATCACTGATTGTAGAAACTTTTAGCTAGATAGAAATGTTATGATTTATTTCATATTCATATTTTACGATAGGTACCGTATATACAGTAGTGGTAATTAACAATTATTGTTTCACATAACAATAGCCCACTAAAAGGTTAATTCTATATTCTGCAACTTTATGTATAAATCCATGTTGTATAAAATATGGTATCTAAATTTAAATAAAATTATCATACCATTGATTAATAGTTTATATATAAATCCATTGTTGTATAAAATAAGATTTAATAAATTCCTCATACCATTGATGCGCATTACATTCGTCAACAATTTTTTTATTATTTAAAGTTTTAAAATAGGGATGCACATTAGATTTGATGACCTATTAGATTTGCATTAATATGGTATAGAAATTTTGAATATTTCATTGTGTTTATTTTGTAAAAAATTACAAAACTAAAGTCTACAAACTTAACTTAATATTTTACATTTTACTGAACAGATATAAATCTCTAAATGTCATTACTATGATTCATAATCAAACAATAATATTTAATCATGATAATTTTTTTAGTGTTCTCTTAATTAGTCAAAAAATACTTTAAAAATTCACCCTATATGACAAAACCAAGCAAACATTAACAACTGCGCTGTGAATCTGAATGAATAATGTGAATAACATACATTTTTATGCAAACTCAGGTTTCTAATCAACTAAGCATGGACACCCATCTTTAAATAAATAAATTATTCTATTAATTTTGTAATTCAATTCAACAAGAAACATCTTAAATATTTCTACCCTATTCTTAATAAATCATATATATTTTACTATTTAAATAGAATAAAATAAGAGTACTTCTCTAATGCTCCAAATTTAAAAACAAAATTTTTAAAAATAACTTAAAAATATAAATTTGATTTCGAAAATAACTTTCAAAACTATAAATTACAAATTAAACAGTTTTTCAAAATTACAACATTTAATTGATTATTAAATTGTGTGAAAATAGGCAAATTTTCACATACACAACCATTTAAAAATGAATTGCAAGTGTTGTAACGTGTCATAAAATTACTAAATGAATCCATTCTAGCACAGTAATCTATAGCTTTGGCACCCATAATGATTCATAAGGGAAGCACAGATTGCTAAATTTATCGCCCTCCCAGATGTCACCGAATCTGAATAACTGTCTCTGTCTGCTTAATACCGACGAGAAGACTTATTTCCATGTACCCACAAGAACATTTCATTCTCTCGATCTGGCCATTTGTTCACCATCTCTTCTGCCATTGTTAAATTTAAATGTAGGAAATGATCTGCATAATAGCGATCATTTTCCTCTCGTCATCTCCCAGACTGGAGGTAGTAGTGTAGAACAACGTCTACCTACTTACGTGTACAGTCGGGCAGATTGGACGTTATTTACACAATTGGCAGTTATTGATAACGAAATGGTTATGATCGTAGATGTTGATGATGCCGTATGTAAAGTCACCGAAACAATTACTAATGCAGCTGACGCATCTATACCTAAGAGTTCCTCTATACCAAACAGGCGTTGCAAACCTTGGTGGAATGATGAATGTCAAAAAACCTATAAGAAACAGAGGAAGTTATGGGGGTTATTTAGAAGATACCCCACAACGGAGAATCTTATCGCCTTTAAGAGAGCCAAAGCATTAGCTCGCAGAACTCGTCGACGAAGTCAGAAGGAATCCTGGTCGCGCTATGTATCCTCAATTACTTCTTCCACATCCAGTCAACAGTTGTGGAGAAGAGTGAAAGCAGCCAATGGAATATATAGAGAATTTTCTATTCCTATTTTGAAATCCGGAGCTGCTGTATACTCTTCTCCTGAGGACATCGCTAACGTCCTTGGTGAAACCTTTGCCAGCGTCTCAAGCAACGACTCTTATAGTCCTTCGTTCTTAAGGACAAAGAGTCGTGCTGAGCGAACACAAATTCATTTCAACCATGGACAAGCCTTGCCTTACAACTGTGAATTTCGGATGTTGGAATTGAAGAGAGCATTACAGCAGGCCAATAATACCAGTCCAGGACCCGATGGAATCAGCTATGAAATGCTTCGTCATTTAAGTCCAGATTCTCTGTTGAACTTGTTGTTATTGTTCAATAGGATCTGGACTGAAAACAAATTTCCATCACTTTGGAGCGAAGCAATAGTGATTCCGATCCTTAAGGCTGGTAAGGATCCTTCTGTTCCTTCACACTACCGACCAATAGCTCTGACGAGTTGCTTATGTAAGACTCTCGAACGTATGGTCAACGCCCGTCTCGTATATGTCCTAGAAACAAATAAATGTATTCATATCAATCAGAGTGGCTTCCGTAAAGGAAGATCCACTCTTGATAACATCATATATTTGGAAACGCAGATCCGCAACGCCTTTGTGCGGAGGAATCATCTCGTTTCCATTTTCTTCGACATAGAGAAGGCATATGACCGTACATGGCGATATGGAATTCTCCGTTCACTATATGATTTTGGCTTTCGGGGTAATCTTCCGATATTCCTGAAGAATTTCTTACGCTCCCGTGTTTTCAAAATACGTATTGGAACAGTTCTTTCCAATACTTTTATCCAAGCCGAGGGTGTACCCCAAGGCTCTATTTTAAGTGTCACCCTTTTTAACTTGTACATAAGTCGCATCCTCCATCAAATTTCACCTCCTGTATATGGCACACTTTATGTTGATGACCTGCAAATATCATGTGAGGGTTCTAACATGCGTTTAATTGAGAGACAACTACAAACAACTGTCAACAAACTTGCTGCATGGTGTGCTGAGAATGGCCACACATTGTCTCCTAGCAAGAGTAATTGTGTCCATTTCTGCAAGAAGACCAGCCTACATAATGATCCTACTATCAGTATTAATAATACACCTATCCCTGTTGTCAACGAGATAAAATTTCTGGGAATAACTTTTGACCGAAAATTAAACTTTCTTCCGCATGTTATTCATTTGCGGAAGAAGTGCGAGCGATCGCTTAATATCCTCAAGGTGCTTTCTAATACATCTTGGGGTGCTGATCGCACGGCACTACTTCGTGTCTACCAGTCATTAATTTTATCTCGTATTGACTATGGGTGTGCTGTGTATGGATCGGCTAGGTCTTCCGTTCTGCGCAGATTGGATACAATACATCACTCTGCTTTGAGAATATGCTCAGGCGCATTCCGCACATCACCCGTCCAGAGTCTATATGCAATCTGCCAACAACTGCCTTTAGACCTGAGACGAATGCAGCTGTCTCTCAATTATTATGCAAAAATTATGTCTGACCCTCATCATCCATTACGTTCCATGACTACTACTCCTGCACTTATAAGGCTGTATGACGCACGTTCATACAGCATTCCACCTTTTCTCACTCGGACAAAGTCCAACTTATTATTTTCAGACCTATGTGATGTCCGTTTAGACAAAACGGACTTTCTTCTACATCCACCTTGGTATGATCCACAGATTAAAATCATCAATCCTTTTGCTCGTTTTAGAAAATCAGACACAGCAACTACTGTTTTCCAGCAGCTATATGCCTCACATCGCTGTCAGTATACCACGTATACACCAGTTTTCACAGATGGTTCAAAATCTACAGGACATGTTGGTTGTGCTGTAGTTGTGGAGAACAAAACTCTTAGCTACAGCCTCCATCCATCCTGTTCCATCTTCTCTGCTGAAGCCATTAGCCATTTATCAAGCTCTTCAGCAGATGAATACATGTGATAGTTCCAAATACTGTGTTTATACTGACAGTTTGAGTGTGTTGGAAGCTTTGCGGAGCAGTAGTTTTAACTGTCATCCTGTTGTGTCTAGAATTTTCCGAGCATTAGATTCCCTTGCTGGCAAGGGATATGACATCATTTTCTGCTGGATCCCAAGTCACGTAGGTCTTGATGGCAATGAAAGGGCGGATGCAGCTGCTAAATCTGCATCTGGCCCATATCTTCCATCAGTTCCTTTGTCTGATGTGAGAAGAAATGTTAAAAAATCGATCTATTGTCTTTGGCAGGAGTCATGGAACATGCAGGTCAATAATAAATTGCGTGCCATATTTCCATACATCACCTCATTAGCAGTTTTACCGATACGGAGTGCTGATGTAAGATTAACCCGCCTTCGTATCGGACACACACGTTTCACACATAGACATTTGTTTCTAAATGAATTAAATCCTTGGTGTGAAACGTGTGATGAACCATTCACTGTTTATCATATTTTAATTTCATGTTCATATTTTAACCAATATCGTTTACACTTTTTTAACTGTGATATTTTAACATTACATGATTTACTTGGGGAATCACCCCACAGGAACCTATTTGCCTTTTTGAGGGCAATAGGTTTTTTACATAATATTTAATTTGTGTTTTCTAAATTTTAAAAATATATATATTTATGATTTTCATTTTATATTTTATAATTGGATTTTAATGTAAAATATATACACTGATTTTTGTTTTTTAAAGTTTTAATGTTGCTTGGGTTTTTTAAAAAAAATAAAATAAATAAATAATGTAAATAAAATAAAATAAAAATTTAATTAAATATATGCTTCAAAACTTTATTTTTGGCGCAGCATGTCCATTTTTGGACCTTGCGCCATAAAACCCAACCAACCAACCAACCCAGATGTCACCAGTCTTGTCAAATCCACCATGTTATGTATACTAGAATTAGGCCAAAGTGGTAATTAGAATTTTAAGTTAAAACATAATGACAGTTGTTTGTTTTTTTAACCAAAAAAAATTTTGTGAATTGTTTTTCCAAAAAAAAATTTTATGTCTATAGTGTCTAAATTTTATTCTAAATTAAAATTAAAAGACACTTGTCTCAAAATTCATCAACGTAAAACCATCTATTTTTATAATGGATATCAATAAAATCTGACTGTATTTAAAAATTGATAAAGTTTTTAACAAATGATATTATATTATGTTTTTCTTTTATTGCTTATATCTTCTGACTAAATGCTTATAGAAAGTTCCCTATCTTAAATTTTACTTTGAACAGGAGAAGAAAATCTTCTTAGTAAAATTATTTATTAAGTTTTTTTGTAATTGAATTGTTTATTAAATAAATGTTTGTAATGTAAAAAATGATATTTTAAAATATGGCATGCTGTTCAATGAATCCATTATTAGTTTCCATAAACTGTAATCATAAAAATGCAAGAAGTTCACAAATTATTTCCTTACACTGAAATATGTATAAAACTCTTTACAAATTTGGCTTGTGTTTCGTTATATTACTATTAAATCTGTTGTCTGTTTATATTTTCAAATAAAGATGAACGGAAAAAATAATTCTTTTGTTTAAATTAACATATGTAAAGCATCATATAACTGTCAAAATATATTTTAATAGAGTTATATTTATAGTTTATTTAAATATTATATGAAGATTTGGCTTATTTCCACCTAAACATAGAAGTAATTTCTCCTATAAAGATGATGCTTAAATTTCCCCACCGACTCTCTTTATCTATTTTTTAAAATAATTAGGTTAAGAAAAAAGGAGATTTTATCCTTTTACCTATACATTCTCATTCTCTTGCAATTTTGATTTAGGGCACAATTGAGTTTAAAAATATTCAATAAAAACATGCAAGAATGTGATCTTCATTGTCAATATTTTTATTAAATATAATTTTTTTAATAGTTTTTTTAATCTAATATAACTGCTGCAAAAATATGTAAAGCTAATAAAAAAATTTCTATTCAATCTTAATAGCATTTTTAAATACAGACTGCTCACTTTTAAAAAAATATGTAGCACTGAAATTGTAATAAATAATAAATATTAATCTTTTAATTTATGTTGTATTTAAATATGAAACAGTGTTATAAATTCTTTTTACAATGATTTGTGCCACTAAGCTTACTATAAAATTATTTAATTAAAATCTTTTGTGGCTAATTGTTATTATCCTGCTATAAATAAGCAGTGAGGAAAGGCAATATTCTTTGAAGAATATGGAGTTATATAGAAGAAAATTAAAAAAAAAAAAAATTTTAAAAATATTTAATCATGCACTAGCTCTGAGATCAACCCCTACATTAGAGCTAATTAAATGTTTCTAACATTTTTTCTTTTGTTATGTTCCTAAATATGTACTGTTTATGAATTAGAAAATATACATAAATTTTCATATAATGTTAAGGCCAGATTTCTATTAAGGTTACAAGACCTCAACAAATTACTTTGTTACTTTCTTTTCTGTAATTTCATGAAAATTTATGCAGAGTTTTAACATTTATAATTTAATATCATAATTTCTTGTTTTTATATGATTTTCTGTTAAAATAGTTTTTTTTTTTTTTTTTTTTTCAAAAATAGATTAAAAAGATTAAATTAGCCTATTCACAAAAATAACATGCATAGTTAAATATTGTGATTTTATAAATAATTATTTATTTTAGGATTATTCCAACCATCAGCATCGATAACCAGAGCAGCAAATATTGAGGAACTTCAACAGCGACTTCAAGAGAGAATTAAAGAATTTAAATGTAAGTAAACTTGTGTTACAGTATGTTTCTAAATATTTCTGCTGAAAAGTAAATAATGATAAGGGCATTAATATGTATTTAAAGTTGAAGAATTAAGTAATTTATATGTAAATAAAGCTATGTGTACATGTGCTCAACAAGTTTTACGGATTTTTTGTATAGTAGGAAATATAGTTTTCAATGGATATACCTTTGTTGTTATCTGTTGAAAGAATTATTCCAAAAATCCAGATTTATTGCCACTGTTCAGCTTATATGTAAGTCTTACATTAACTTCTCTAATAAATTCATTTGCACCTTTAAACTGATTAGGATATTTTGTATATTCCTTATGGTTTTGATATCAGTCCCATATTAAATACAGTTTAATTTATTACTAAAATAAAAATAATTGAATCAAAAATGTATACTCTGTGTTATGTTTTCTATAAAACTCATGCATAATTTTCACTGTAGTATTTATATTACTTGTTTAGAAAAATTTAAACAGGCAATTGTAATTATAATTGAAAAGATTTGTCTGAAAATTACAAAAAACTTATTTTTATTTCATTTAAAAGATATTTATGATATGATTTTAAATTTATCTTATTTGAATATCCTTTTTATAAAATTTCAACTTGTGTAGCAAACAATACAAACAAGTACAATTCTATGTAATAAAAAAATTCATCTGTATAAATTATAATGTATCACTTTGTATTTGTCTTATTCACATTTCATAATCAATTCTTGATTCATATCTGTCATTATGATATTTTTGAATGAACATTCATTGAAAATATTTCAGCAATTTAAAATTTTTATGTACAAAATTATGTTTTGAGACAATGATTTTTATTTTTAGATTTTTATGCAGAATAAATTTATGCTTTTTTGTTTCTTATATTTTATACTTAGATTTGATAATTTCAATGTAAATAATGTTTTTTTTTTTTTTTTTTTTTTTAAAGAATCAGATTGCTTTATAAAGCAATAATAAATTTTGTTACTTATATTAAAACATTGGTACAAAAAAATGGAAAAATATATTTGAAAGATTATTTTTCAAAAGTAAATTCATTTAGCAAATACATTTTCAGATTAACTTATCTTTATGAGTTATAAATAAATTCATGATATGCATGTTGTATATGGTTTTAATTACAGGTCAGATAATATATTGAGTGATATAAATCTTCAAAAGCAATTCTTTACTATAAAGATAAAAGCTTAATAAAATCATTTAACTTCAAAAATGAAAGTTTTAACATTAACTATTTTTATATATATATATATATATATATATATATATATATATATATATATATATATATATATATATATATATATATATATATATATATATATATAGTTATATTATATATATATATATATATATATATATATATATATATATATATATATATATACATATATATATGTTGTGTGTGTGTGTTTGTTGAAATGAAAAATTACAATGTTTTGCAAATATTTCTATAAAGTTTACAATGGTAGGACAGTATGCTTTTCAAAACAAAAGATCCCAGATTTGATCTCAGCCACAGTTAAATGAGAGAGAGGGATGTTGTGATTTTTTTTTTTTACTTGTTTAAATTAATTAAAAATGAAACATGTTATGCCTATGTTTTAAATTTTATAGGGACTTTTTTAATTGTATGTTTCATTCTATTCCATACAGTTGTTCTCAATTCAATCTTGGACCTCTATTTTGAGGTGGATTTTTGTGAGCTTTTTAGGTTTCCTTCCTTGTGATGTATGAATATAGCCTCACAACCTATGAAAAGCTATGTTAGGCAATTATGCTGTGGTTATTAAAGTGCCTTATAACAATCTTAGACAGTTAAGCTATTCCCTATTTTGGTGAATATCGTGCAGGGTCAAAAAAAGCACTTCAATATTAAATATTTTTCAGCAGTATTGTTACTCAGAAAGAAAACATGCATAGAAGATGAAAGACAAATCTTATTTGTTTAATGCTTATTTTCATGATTAAATTTTTTTGTGCAAAATAGTTCATTTTGTTAAAGTTATTAACCCTAGACGATTTAACATATCAGAACATCATGCATTAATTTGGCCAAAGTCGCAAATGACGTTCTTATACGTCGTTGAAAATGAGACAATATTTAACATGTTCATTCTTGTTTATTTCAAAGTAATTTGTATCAGTTACAACGGGAAAAGTAATTTCATTGTCGCAGTGTACCTTGTGCTATACTGACCGATAATGTTCTTTTTTGCAATACTAATGTGGTATACACCGCATGAGGTCAACAAATTAAAAATGGTGCAGCCTGATTAAATGTTGCGTGTTTAATTATAGACAATGCAACTTTTATATTAAAACACATGCTTGTATAAATTGGCCACCACATCAGAAAAGGCATAAAACTAAATTTCGACTGCTACCCCGATGACCATCTCTAAAAACAATAAACTTGTTTGTTCTATTTTGGAGATGTACCTCCGTCGTGAATACAACAACTAAATATTTAAAGTTATTCCAATATCATACATATGTTAATATATCATGAAATAAATTAATTCTTGAATAAAATAGGCTGTTCTTACAAAATACTCTATACCCCAAAAAATTAAATGTGCTCCAAATGCAAAAAATTATTTAAATAAATGTGCACCTAAAGGGTTAAATAGTTTATTCAGTAAATATTATAAATTTCAATTCAAATTTAAAAATAGTTTTAAATTAATAAGAGTAAACATTCTGTTAGCACTGGTTTATTTTTTTCTTTAAAAAATTTAAATACATTGAACCTTTTATGAAGGGAAATATTTACTTATATCAGTTTATTATGTAGTTATGTTAATAAAAGAAAGTAATTTTGAAAAGTGATGTGTTAAAATGAGTTTGAATTTAACTTGTAAAAATATTTATCTATTAATAAACAGAGGTGACAATTTTTAAAAGCAAACATCTAAATTAAACAATTTTTATATTTTTAATATAATAAGTAATATTTTAATGTGTGTGTATCTAATGTAATATTTTAAGGGCATATTAACATATGGAGTAAAATATTTCAAAAATATTCTAATTATATAAAAAATTTGTAAATTATTATTCCCTTAATCTGGTTTATTAATTTATGTAAGCTAATTTGTACTAAAATTGATATTGTTATACTCTTTTAATTAAAAGTTATGTTATTTTAATTAGTTTTTTTCTTTAATTATTTACTTTTTACATTTTTTGATTTTATTTGAGAATTTTATTGTATATTGTGGTATTTCTAAAGTGGAAAAAAATACTAATTTTAATGCTATAAAATGTTTTATTTTTTGTACATTTTACTTTAAATTAACATTATAAAAACCAATAATATTTTTTTAATTAATTTAATGATTAATCAGCTTTAATAAAACTAAATATTTTTAATTAAAAAATTAATTGCTCCTTCCTAAACAGTGATAACCTATCATTATAATAGGTAATAATAATAATAATTTTTAAAAGTGCAGGAAAGGATATAACCGTGTATATCCTTTCTTATGCTATTAAAAAAAATTTTACTAATGATTATCGGACAGTTTTTTATCCGATAATCATTTCTTTGGAATCATAAATATTTTGATTAATGCATTAATTTTTCAATTTGATATGGTGAAATTATGGAGCCTCTAATGAAATCTAATAAATAATTTTGTTATTTTCTTATAGAATAAAATTAATGTATCGTTTCTTTTATAATACAGTAACATTTTCAAAGATCGATAATTTTTTCATGAATTCATTTTCAAAATCAATATAATTTATTCCTTTTAATTTTCTTAATTTTAGCTAAACGTAAGGTACTTGGAAAAGCTAATCCAAGTGAGAGCAAAAAGTTACAGCATAGAATGAAAAAAATGAAACAAAAGGCTAATAAAATAGAAAAGGAAAAGCAAGTTCTGAATCCTTACAAAGACACATCATTGAAAAAAGAGAAAAAATCGAATCCAAAACCTGTATTCAATAAGGAAGGTGGTATCATTTATAGTAAACTTGATTTTTCTGAAGATGGGAATGTAGAAACAAAAAAAAGTGAATTCACTGGCAAAAATTATAAAAAGCTTTTGAAAAAAGCTGAGAAAAAGAAAGAAAAAATTGAAACTTTGAAAACTTCTAACCCTGAACTAGCTAACGAATTACAAGAAAAAGAGAAATGGAAAAAAGCGATACTAAAGTCAGAAAATGTTAAAATTAAAGATGACCCTGAACTTTTAAAAAAGTCAATTAAGAAACAGGAAAAAATCAAGAAAAAGAAAGCTAAAGAATGGAAAGAAAGAATTGAACATGTTGAAGCAAAAAAACAGACTCGGCAAGAAAAGAGAGCCAAGAATATCAAAGATAAGAAAAAGGAAAAATTAGAACGTAAAATTAAAAAAGCTAAAAAGAAAGGTCGTGTAATACCTGGTTTTTAATGCCATATCTATTGTATGTTTGCTCTTATTCAAAAGAACCTATTTTTATTAAATCTTTTATAGAGTAAATTGTGTTTTTGCTATGTATTGTATACATAAATAAATCGCAAATAATTCTTATTATTTGTTAATGCAAAAATATTAAAGACTTAAAAATTTAACTTAAAATTCGTTTCTATCCATTCAGTGTAGTGGATACTTTGCATATGTTACTTAAAATATTAAATGAAATTAAAAAAAAAACTTGCTATTTTGAAAGACAGAATATAAAACACTATGATATCTTTCCTTTTTACTTTTAAACAGTATATTTAAAAGACAAACTAGATAAATTTATTTTTGATATTCTTAAATTCTAGATGTTATAAGTAAAAATTATGGAAGTTATAAGTAAAAATTATGTGATTAATATCATAATACTTTTAAACAGGATATAAATTGTTCATGTCATTAATATTTCTTTTTTAGTATTGGAATACAATCAAGAATAGTTGCATACTTAAAATTAAAAATGTTCATACAACTTTGTATTATACATCTGGCAGATATTATTTTTATAATCATTTCTTAAAAATCTTAAAAGTTCCTTGAAGATAATAGTTTTTTTATTGCAATATACTGCTATATCATTTAAAAACTTCAACTATATTCAGATAATTAGGAGAGTTAAAGATCATTAAGTTTAAGAGTAATAAACATTACAGTATTTTCTATGAACTAGCAATTTTTAATCTTTATCAATTCTAAGTATCTTATTTATGCGATCTCTTTCTCTGCTTCTAATGCCTATGTTTAAGTTTGTTCAGATAATTTTTTTTAATCTGTAATTAGATAATCCATCATTAAAACTAAATATATTTTTCTCAAGTTTTATAATTCAAATTCTATAAACTAGTTCAAATTCAAAATAAATATTTAAATTAATTATTATTTTAGGAAAAAATTTATTGTATTGAAAGAAAATTCAGTATGTTTAGTATTTTTCAATAGTGTTTTCAGTTATCCACAACCAATCAAGTAAAAAACACTTCATATGTATGGCAGATTGGAATCCAGTATTCCCTATTATATGATCAATCATTGATATATTTTGCTATCATTTTTTTTTAGCCTACTTATTCATTGTTAGAAAATTAAGTCATCCACAACAAACATTTGAATTTTGTCAGAAAAATGTGATTTAAGTTACAAAATTGTAGACCAAATCAGAATCTTTTTGGAAATTTCATTTTGAATCTGATTATTAGATACAAGTCTATAAACTACAAAGCCTTATTACAATATAAACTCAAAATTTCTATGATCCAAAAATATACCATTTACTTTAAATATGACAAAATATCATATTTAAAGTAAGTAAGTCACAAATATGATATATTGAAAAAAAAAACAATCAGGCTTACAAAAGATCTTCAGTAATGTATAAAAAATGATTAATCTCATCAAACATATCTTCTATGTGTGTATTCATATAAATATAATATCAACATTTAAATATGATTAATAATATTTATACAGAGAGGATTTGTACTATTTCTGAAAATTGATTATTTTTTCCTGATTCCAGAAACTTCTTGAATATTGAGTTAATAGGATTTTTTTTTTCATTTATTTAAGCATTTATTTCCAAAACTGAAAAATATTAATTTTACAGATTTTTATTTATATCCATAAATTTCCAATGAAATAGACCAAATGCAATGAAAATATTACTTTTTTGTTTGTGTATGCATACCCACCAGATACCAACAAGTCCATAATATAATGTATAAGCAAGGTATTAATTGTAAATATTGCTTTTATAATGAATGTTGCCATATCTGGAAATCTTTGAAGTCCTGGAATTTGTTTATGGAGAATATCTAATTCTTGATTATATGCTGTGCAAACAAATTAAGATTTTTGTCTTTGAATCTCCATATCTTTGCAGGAAGTGAAACTAAAAAAGAATTTTTCCTGAATTTTATAAGTCTTATTTTCCTAATGCATAGACCCTGTATGTATTTAACATCAAGTCTGACCAGAGACTAAAATCTCAAAAAAACAGAAGATTAATAGCTGCCCATTATTATGATTTGGTCAGAAAATGTATGGTCTTCATTAGAATTTAAGATCTTACACGATTATGTGGGAAAACGCCCGGATTTATGGTATAATCAAATTAATGTGAAAATGTTCTAAGTTTTTTTTTTTAAAGCGTGATGAGCCAATATGACACATGCAGTATTTATGTAGTAAGAATTTAATATTTTTTTTTAAAAAAAATAGATTTTTATTTAAATGGAGCTTTTTTTAATTTCATTTTCTTCCTTTTACTTTATTCTGCTTAGGATTATTAACAATCGATTTTTGTTAATAAATAATTGTGAAGAGATAAATACTTTTAGAAGTAAGTAAATGGCCATAAAAGTTGAAAACGCAATCCATGCCATTTTGATTCCTTTAGGTTCATTTTGTTAAAAAAAAATTATATTTTATTTTTTTAAATTGAATACTTATGAAAGATTGATGCAAGCTTGTAATGATACTCATTTAAAAACAAAATGCTCAAGTTGTTAACCAATTATTTTTTTAAAGTAGAAAATTATTCTAAAATTAAAATATACTTTTTGCAATAATGTTCTAATTTTCTATGAATTTTAATTACAGATAAAAATGAATTCATTAATTTTACATGTCATCTAGCTTTCTACCATCAATTCTTTATCCAACTCCTATCATCCAGTCAATGCGCTGTTTATCAAAGAAAATAATCTTTCAACTGGTTCTGATGTCCAAGTGGATCAGAAAGATTACCCAACAATCTTGATCAGATTATGGGCGGTTATGTGATTATCCTTGCCTGGGTCATTTCTCATTTAACTTGAAATAATTACATCTTTATTAGTCACATATCATCTTGTTTCCACTGTTCCAATTTTGTCTGCAAATACTCCTTAGCAAGCACAACTAGCAACTGCTGATCATATTATTTATTTTCATATCGGATACATCAAGAAGATTGTTATTAATAATTTCAACAGAAGTTTCGGCATTTTACCAATCCCAATTAACAAATCCCTAGTTTTAGTCAGATTGACACATGAAAATGTTCAACGTTTCCAAAACTATTCTCCCAGAGGTCCATGCATGCAATGCATCCTTCATAAAATCCATCAAATTCTTTCGCACTGTTACGGACTGGCTCGTCTAGAAAATATTCTTTGCTCTTCAATAGTTTTCGCGCAGAACAGAAATAAATGGCAAAATAATTATCCTAAATACTTCTTTATAGTTAACTATTTTTAGACTTTTGTGGTCGTCTATCTAATTTAAGTCTCACCAGGGCGTGAAGTAAACCAGTTAGGATACCGGAGTTTTGTCTGAAAACCGGGACGCTCTTTCAGCTAGCATGCTCATACTATGTTCTTAAATCTAAAATATAATTTCACATTTTCTATTTAATGTTGATTTCGAAAATAAACTAAAGGCATTTGGAAAGGATATCTATGAACTAATTTTCTAATAAACAAGTGTCTTAATAGTAATTAAGTCAGTTACTGTAAATCTTTTATTTAATTTTATTATATTTCTAAATGTCTAATGAAAATATTCTCTTATAATATTTAAAAAGTATACTTTGGGTTTTTAAATAAGTACAAAAAGTTTTTTTTTCTTTTTTGCTGTACTTATTTTATTTTAATTATATTTATGAGCATTATATTTTCATTAATTTTTAACTATGACTTTATTGTATTTCAATTCTTGTGTGTTACTTTTTTCCTCGTTCTTTCATACATTAATTTATTGCCTGGAAGGAACATTCATCTTTTTACCTGACATGAAAAATTGATTTAAGTTTCTGTAAACTTTTTATTTGTTTATTATCAATTACAATTTTAATAACAAATTTCAACAAAATTGTTTCTTTCCTAATAAGTAATTATGCTTCATACAATGAATTCATATAAATGTGTATCTCTTTGATTTTAATGGAAGATTAGAAAAATTTTATACCTTGAAAATGTAACTGTTATAAAATATGAAATTTTCTTTGATTTAAATCAATTTTAATACCAAAATGATAAAGAAATAAACAGTATCTGTAAAAATCAAAAGCACCTTGAAATCACACCCGGCTGTTATTATTAGCGCCCTTCGCAGTTTAAGGAAAAAGAGGATAGTTATGGTAAAAAATGGCAATAGAGCTCGAGAGAAATTGTGTGTGCAGAGAGGACATCTCTCTATAGTTACAGTATTCTCTTTAAACTTCTTAACCCAGCTTTAGGATAAGTATTTTACTAGAGACATCATAAAATTAATGATTCTGTAGTCAGGTTTACATATGTAAATGTTGACACCTGAGTCTCAAAAATATATCTATTGGCTTCTCAAGTCATACCTGATTTCTAATATATGTTATGCCTTTTGGTGCCTAAAAAATAAAGATTAACATTTTAATAATGATTTCTTTCAAAAATGTATTGGTTTATTAAATAGACTATTGTTTTCGAAAGATAAAAAAGAAATGAGAAAGAGAAACTATATCTATTCTAATATTTTTTGGCATAAAACATTTCATGTTTAAATCCTTGAATTGTGAAAAGTAATTTTAGAAAATACGTAAGCTTCTTTTGTCATTATCTAATGTGTCTGAAATTAATTATGTATGACTTATAATTAATAATACGATTAATTTAATTTTCTTTCCTCGTTCTCTCGTGGTCAATAAATAGAAAAAGAAGCATACTTTTTTTAATAAATATTAATAATCAGACAAAAGGGGGAAAGAAATCATTCAAATTGTATCTTTGCATAAAAATAAGTGTGATAATTATGTTTATTTTATTTTCACTTTTGCCATATTTTAAACGTATTCTGATTTCAATAAAAGTTGTTTTTATATAATACGTTTCTATAAGAGAGTCATGTAAGCAAATTTAAAAAAATGAATATTTAGAATTTTGAATATTCAAGTGAAATCGTTCTTTGAAATTCTTTTGAAATAATCGTTATTTTTAAATGTAATTTAAATGAAAATATTGCTATTACTTTTACAAATATTCATCACTATTATCATTCGAAAATTCAATTGAAAAATATTATGTGTATATAATTATACATATATTCTGCCAATAATAATTGATGGAATAATATTTATTCTATATATGAATGTTGGCTTCTCGTGAAAGGATTTAATATAACTTCTTGAAAATCCTAGAATTTGTTGTTTATTGAGAATCTGTATAAATCCTGATTTAATGATATGTAGAAAAGCTTACATTTTTGACTGAATCTCCATATTTATGAAAGGCTCAAAGAACAAAAAATAAAATAGGATTTTTCCTGATTTTTATGGCTTACTTTCGTAATGTGCTTTCGTCGCATATGTATTTAACATCAAGTCTGATCAGAGACTGAAAAGTAGACATCCATCCATGTTGAAAGACGCCTAATTCTAAAAGAAAAAAATGAAGCTTTTTGCTAATTTAAAAATAGTTTTTATTTTTCTGAATGACCTTGACTTTGTTCTTAACCGCAGTTAGCTATTAAACAGATGGCTTAGAATTAGATTAAATTAAATAGTCTTGAAAAATAAAATGATGTTCAGGAACAAAAATAGTTGGTTTGTAGAATTTATTTGTGCAAGGACCTTCAAACACTAAGCTGTGCCAAACAAGCGGAAAGGTGGCCAATACATTTTTTAAAGGTGTTAAATCTACTAATAGAAACTAAAACAAGCATCTTTAAAATGTATAGAAGATTATCAATGACGTAAATATTAGCAATACAAAAAAATTGTGAATTTAAAAAAGTATGAAATATAATTTAAAATGCTATAAAACATTTTGCTTACAAAAAGCAAATGTACTTTCCTGAATGCAATAAATTTTTTTAATTTTTGCATTGATAGTAAAGCAATAATATATTTTTTTTAAAAAAAGACAATCCGATGAAGATTAAATTTCGAGTTTAAGATTAGAATATCGCAAATAGAAAATGATATTTTTGTATGTGACAGAGCAAATTCGCCTATTGTTGTTATCTGTACATGAAATATGAAGAATGGTAACCTAGTAATTGGAAATATATATATATATTATTTTGCCACTATATCGATCAAAATTAACAAATCAATTTAATATTCATTCTCTAATGCAACCAGTTTTTGCTTTTTTTGTCCAGACAAGGGTAATGAAAAACATAATTGCTTTTTAACGATCGAATGGCAAGGGCTAAAGTTGGAAAACTTTTCGACAACAACTTTCTTTATAAGAATAATTTTAATGTTTTTCAATAAAAATGCGCAAATCAGCTATAACTGCAAATTTTTAGTGAAACCTTATCTGCATTAAAATTGACTTGCTAACTAAAGGCTGCAAGGAAAACATATTCTCCTGATTTCGTAATCGATTACCTGTATCAATCATGTTTTGTCAGAAAAGTCATCTAAATCACATAATTTTTCATGATGGTGTAACTATTGAAGCAAATTATTTATTTATGATATTGAAAATCAAATTATTTTCATTAATTTCAGTGCTATAAAATAAAAATAAAAATGTTTTCAATATTTAAAGTATCAGCTATATTTTAAAAATAAAATGAAATTTTTGTATTTATAAAAAATGTCGCATACAAAATATATTGTCAGGTAAAAAATTATCTGAACATAAATAAAATAATTTGCCAGTGGGGCTTAAAATAACGTGCTATCGAGAAAAAGAGTTTTATAATGAAAGCTTTTCAAAAATTTTCCACTTTTTTTCCTAAAGTTTACTGAAAGTCTATTGTAAACAACAATACCGTTGCATTTGGTGCAACGATCTTGTATCGAGTATCTGCTCTGATGGGGTGAAAAAAATGGCTGATTTCAATTGAATGCACATTTTTGCTGCACACAATAATAAGACATAATTTATATGTACTCTTATATTCACTAGTAGCAGCATATTGAAAGTAAATCATGTGATTCTGCAATGATTTAGTTGCAATATATTGCAATGATTTAGTGGTACCTATATAATATAGAAAGATTTCACTTTTTCTAAATTCGCTAGTGCTTAGATAAATGAACAGTCGGAACTTTGGAACAAATATTATTTGCTCCACGTCGTTCTATCCAACAATATGATACATTGAGCATTATTATGATATAGTCTGAGCAGAAATGTCTTAAAAAGATCATAGAGATAAATATTATACTCTAGAGTCTGGAACATAACAATGCTTTTTATGAAGGAACGAACTTTGTCTTCTTCTTAATGGTTTATTTAAGAAGTATTTAAGTTAAAGAAATATTTATAATTTTATTAAACAAATATTTTTGCCGACCGCCCTGTCTAGTGGTCAGAGTCCCTGATTACGGATTGGGAGGTCCGGGGTTCGAATCCCAGTTCGGGCATGGATGTACTATCTCTCTCTATTTATCCTGTCTTTGTCCTTTCTGTGTATGAATGTGTTGTAAATGGTTGCCTACCCTGTAAACGGGTCCCTATGGCATGTGTGTACTGAAGAAGTCGGACTCCACACCAAAATATGGTTCAGTTGAAAAAGTGGAGTATCGCACCCCATATTGCCAGCCTAGCTGGCACACGACAACAACAAAGAAATATTTATTTTGCCTAGCTTGTTAAAAATAAATGAAAATATTTTATTGATAAGATTGTTGAGAAAAATTCTAATATGTGAGTATAATTGTAAAATACTGAAATATGAGCATTCAATGTGTCTTTGATATTTATTTGAACCCCCATAATTCCTGACAGTATTTTGAATTTAAAAAAAAAACTTTAAAAAAATTTATACTCAATTTCTAAGAATTACTTGAAAAATTGTATTTAGTCTATTAATTTAACGAGAAAATGCTATATACATTTTAACTTTAGATAGTATTACATTTCCGAATTCAGTAAAAAAACTATATAAATACATAAAGTTACTCGAATATGACGTTTTGGAAAGAAAAGAAAGAGTTTGGGGCTTAAACGCGGAAGTTGTATTCTCTGCTTAAAATTTATAAAATAATATATAATTTAATTTTTAAAATAAAAAGCAGAGGAAAATTTAGTTTAACGGTTTTCCAATTTTGAACTAATTTTTTTAAAAAATTGATTTCTAATATAAAATTTTAAATGATGCATTTTTAATTTTAAATATATTTAAATTTGTTTTTAATACAAAAGATTTGTGCTTGCATTACCAGTAGGCATATTTTAAGCTACTATTTTTAATCTACAATTAGCGAACACGACAGATCTCTGGTTAAGCTGGGATTCGAACTTCCAATAATGAGAACGACACCCTAATCAACTAGGCCACCGCTGCCTTTTCTTAACTGGTATAAATTTATAATAGATAAGTATTATAATGATGATATAATTGAAAATACTTTCAATGGTGGATAGTGAAATAAGACATTTTTAAAAAGTTGCCGAATATCATACTTATCATAATTTCATTAGGAATTGAGATTTATTTAACAAAATACTTATTTACTACATGCAAATAATTATTACTTTTTTAATTTTGAATACAAAATCTTTCATTTCAATTTTCGAGGATTATTTTCTTTACTGATTTTTTTTTATATTTTAGCTTCAATTATCCTAACTAATATTTTTATGTCAATAAATATTCTTGTTTGTAATATACATTAACAAAGTTATTTAAATTATTGAAAATGGATTAAATGATATTACTATATGGTCAATTGCATATACTAAAATTACTTGACCTGATGAATTGATTTAAAATACTCATGGGAAAATATGAATATATGCAACAGAAATAGTTTATTTTGAAACTTTGAGTCCAGATTTGGGATTTTATCAAAAAAGATAAAATCATATCGAAAATCGTATTTTTATTTGATAAAAGTCATTCTTTTTAAATAAAAAGAATGAATTTTATCAAAAAGACATTGTAAATTTAAAAATTAAATAAAGCTTCAGATTATTTTTAAATCAAATATATAATTCAAATCACGTCGACATTAAGTCATAAATTTTATATTTATTATTATTGAACCCATTCTGATTATTTGTTTTCAAACACTATTATACCTTTAAAAACTCTAAATAAATAGCTTTAAAATTTTTATAAAATAATCTGTGTACTTACAAAAATACTGTACAAAATCAATAGAAAAAAATGTGTTAGTATTTTCTAAAAATGAAAGCTTATGCTTAGCTTTTAATCTGTAATTTTTCGCATTCTATACACTATTTACAATATTCATAAATGCTTTTGGATCACCTTTTTAATATCGTTTAGTGAGTTGAACTGTCACTGTCATTTGTAACACTTCAGTATTCTTAAAAGGACTTTCTTAGAACCCAAACTTAAATTTGAATAAAAGGAAGGAAATTCACATGGAAACAGGTCTGCTTTCTTAGATGGTGGATATTCTCCCTTACAAAATATCGCAATGGTGCATTTAACTGTTAAATGAACTTTTGATAATATATTAGATCACTTTTTAAGATACTACAGTTAATTGCCTTATTCTTTAAAGCAAGTCAACTCATTAATTTTATTTAATAAAATAATGCCAGATTCTATACAGCTTTTATTTAGACTAGACTGTATTCAATATTTAGACTATTTTATATTCTAGACTAGAAAAGAAAAAAATCAACAGGACATCCGATAGTAGGAATATTAATTGTGAAATAGGGAGATAAAAACACTCCTCTCCAATCAAATGTCTCTGGGTAGCTCTAATTTCTGGACCGCCTTCGAACTATTCTCTTGACAAATATTCATTGTAAATCTTTAGCAGCCAAAAGGGGACTCAGATTTGACGTAACAATTGCTTGGAAGAATAAGAAGAAGAAAAATAAGATGAGATTAGAAATTTCTATTATTTTTTACTTAATATAGCTTAGTATCAATGTCTGAGCTTAACGTTTATTTAATTTAAGTAAAAAGTTATTTCGTTCCCAATATTAAACATATAAAATAAACTTTATTAAACATAAACATTGATATGAAACACTAAAAGTAATTTGAATTCAAATAGGATAAAATATTTCAGTACAGTATTTAATAAAAGAGTTGTGTGAAAGAAAAATCAACCCTAATTGTTCATACTATTGCAATTTTAATCGGTCACCAGAAAAAGAATGAAGTAGTATTCAGTATATCTAAGCAAAAAATGAGTACCTTGTATTCTTTGAGATTAGATTCAATAATCGGAATCGAATTACGCTCTTATGTTCTTATGCAACTTTCTTGCTGCAGTTTAACTAATCAAAAACAATTATGAATATTCTCACATTGTTTATTCCATTTTAATTATTCGAACACTTTGTTTAAATAGAGTAGGCATTATTACAAGTAATAATGCAAAAATAAAATAAAAAATTAGTGTCTTTTTAAGATTATTTCCAACAAATTTATTTCTTATCTAATCAAAAACATACATCCATTTTTAATCATTCAATAATCAATAGCCATCAACAGATATCCAAATTTTTACTAGTGTGACAATCATCTTATAATTGCAACCTCATAATAAGTTGTTATTATAACAAAAAAAAATATGAACAGTATAAGCACACACAGCAAATGGCGGAATCAAACAAATCATGTTCTATTGTCCAAAATGGTGATATTCATTGAGATAATAAGAATTTTAGTTTAAATCATTGTAATCCATTCTAATGTGTAGTAAAAGAAATATAAATATAGAAGAATCTCCAATTTTGTGTTTCCAAATCTTACTCATTACAAAAGCCAAGCCTATTCCACAGACTTTGAAAATATACTTTATGCCTTTGATTCTGCGATGAAAATTTATAATTGCAGTAAATAAAATCTTAGTAGCAGTAAATGCTTTTTATTTCTGTAGCAGTTTTATAAATTTGAATTTAATCATTAATATACACAAGGCAATAATTTTCTAATTAACTATGAATGTCAATGAGAAGAATCAACAATACATAATTGATATAATTCCCTTAAAACATTTCAAATTGATGAAATAATTCTTAAAACATGTTCCATTAGTTTCGTAGCAGCTGAAGAAATATTTTAGTCAATATAGTCGCCCTTTGTTATTGCTGACAGTCGAAAAATTAGGAATTTTGCCTATACAAACTAAACTTTAAATTGAGAGTAGAGTATTTTTAGTGTATTATATATTTATGATTTTAAAATTTAATTTTAAGTAATGTGTAATATATGGGGCAATTTAATTAGGAAGTTAATCAAAATACCAAAAAATAAAATTTATTGCTGTCATCGCATTTTTGTGAACAAATTGCAATTTGGTATTAAATTAGCTTTGTTCCACATTTATATAGCTGACATTTTTTTTCGTATTTTTTCTTGAAAAAGTAGTTCTATCTTCTTAACTTTGCAGCCAGAATCGCTATAAGTCATCTCTTTTGTAGCGCACTGCTACTTCCCTGTATCTCGACATATTTTTCATGACTACTGCTCGAAGTAACTGTAATTTTTTTGGACATGATGTTCAGGCACACTGTATTGATTTTGGTTTGATTTCATAATTTTTTATAGAAAAAAATTGTCTACAAAAAAATGATGAAATAAAACCTCGAACATCATTCTGAATCCATATATTACATAAGAGAGAAAAATTAATTGATTCTCTAAAATAGATTATTTATATTAAAAATTTCTGAGTCTCTCTTTGCGTACTTATATATCAATGTGTTTATTTGTGGATATAAATAAGCATGATAACAAATAATATGATTGATTAATGTTAACAATAAAATCATTTCTGTAAGATCTTCTTTGTTGGCTATTTCAAATTTAAGTAATTATATATATTTAATTAATATTATTTTCTTTTATTGATTTTTTATCTCACACTCAAATAGGTTGATTATTGAACATGTTTATTTGATGCTTATTTAATTAACTATTACTGAATAAAAATATTTAACTAATCCTTAATGAGCTGAAATCATCTAATAATAATATCCAGTTTATAAATCATTATTCGTATTTAATAATGATAATTATTATGTTTTATTTGTTGTATTTTTTATTTTTAGTTTTAAATATTTTTAGAAAAAAAAATGACAAAAAATTATAAAATTATATTTATACATATAAGCAATATAAATAATAAAGTGTAAATATTTTAACTCGTTGATTTTTATATTTATGTATAAGAAACCATGCATATTTATGTCATGTATGATAGAAGAAAAGCGACAGTAGAGAAGAATATGCACATTAAAAATTGGTTCTAAAGTTAGCAATATTTATTGCAAATAAAAGTTTAGAGATAGAATCGGAAACTATCAAAAATGTGTGGAATGCAAAAGAAAAATATTTCATTCTTTGAAAAGCAATCACAAAAACTTTTAATTTATATCTCTTTCCGTTTCTTGCAAATCATTAATAAAAGTTAGGACAAATCATAAGAAATTGAAGCGAAAGCTCTATCGTAAGCACTTTTGGCGTCGCGTGGCACTGGCGACAGACTACAATTGATGGCGAATGCAATTCAGCAATGACCCGAGGTCCGTATCTCAGAAGACCGGCAGACGCGTTACAAGGATCGATAGAGAAGATGAATTGCAGCTCTGAAAGTCTCCCCTTTTCCAATAGACTTGTTGCTACTTCATTTCATATTGAGCAGAATCTTTGATGACAAAATTGATTTTTTCTGGAACACGTAATTCATAAACGTATGAATATTTCATTTCTTCGAAGAATTTTTCTTTTGTTAAAGGTAATTAGTTAAATAATTGCATTGCTGAAAAAAGTACATTACTTGAAAAGTTGATATAGAAGTCTCGTAAAAATATGAATTGCATATTTCCTCTATAAGACTTCAGATTTTATTGATACAAAAATGATAGGTTTTGCCTTTTGTAAATCTAGGATTTATTTTGAATCTTTGATGAGTTATAATATCATGACTGTATAATATTGAATATTTTATTATTTCGCTCATCAAGATGATTTTGGATTGCATTCAACATTTTTCTTTTTCTTGTAGTTCCTTAATAGAAAGTTATATTGGTTTAAACATACAATCTACTGTTAATAATCGTTATTAAATAAATACTATAATTATTTAAAAACGGTTACAACATTGTAATTGACATTAGTAAACAAAAAATTTCAGTTTTTGATTTTAAAAATTTTTGCTTGAAAATTGTGACAGCATCTTGTAGAGAATTGTAAAATACTCATTTAATATAATATAAATAAATGGAGGAAAAGTTATATAATGGCATTATAACTTTTTCTCTCTCTTTTGTTTATCTTCTTTATTAATTTTTTCAATTTTAAAGTAAATAGAATGGAGATTTTTCTAACATCCACTTTCAACGATAGAATTTTCGTAATTAATTACTAGAACAGATGATAATAAATAGCAAGCTTGCTACCTTTCTTCTTTACATCAGAATTTCATTAAAGATAAAAGAACATTTTTCTTCTAAACGTCAATAATAGTAATAAAAGATTAAAGATTTATGAATACGAATTACGAACTAAAAAAATGTACTGTTTTACCACAACAGAGGACATAATATATTATTAAATTTAGAAAACAATGGTAAACTTAGCAAAATTTGAAAAAAATTATTGAAAGTTTCAGAATACTGTGTTGTTTATAATTTTAAGTTAATGTATGGAAAATATGTTAATTTATAATATTAAATTGTGATGCCAAATAAAACAACAGATTTTTCAATAAAATTTTTGTACAAAACAGCTGTTGTTAACATGTTGCTTTGAGAGAGTACCAACATCCGAATAAAACTATGGAGAATTTTGGCGTAGCATTTTACAGCTACAAAATTTCTAAAAATGGTTGGTTTGCTTTGTTTATTGCTTTGTAATAGTTTTTTGAGGATTTATTGTGAACCGGTACCTATACAAAATACGCAAAAAGATTTCGGGGATTAGAAAATGATGTGAGGGGAAAATGCGAAGTTCCATATGCTTTTAAATAAAAGTTTAATACAAGTATAGTTAGAACTTAGCAAAAATGAAAGTAATAAGTTTCCCAGGATCTAATTTATGTACATACTACGTTATTTCTAAATAAAATATATAATAAATACTTTAAAACTTTGCACAAATCTTGGGTTGATCTGCATATTCTACTACCGTATTCGTACAAAGATCTAGCTTTGATAAGATGAAAAGCTTCAAGATACAGCACAATTAATTTCAACAATTTTCATCTTTCGAAAATCAATTATGGAAGATCGTGGATATGCAAGATTTTGTTATTTGATGAAAGGCTTCCTGCTCTCAAAAAAAATTAATTCTCATATTGTGAAATTTGAAACTCATCCTAAGCTTCCTTTGTAAGCAAAAAATCTCAATATTCAATACAGTTTGGAAGACTAATACTTTAACTATGATGACAAAGTATAGTACAAACTGTTAGCTTCGAACTGAAAAGAGAACATGTTCTTTTGTACCTTTTCCTGACAATTAATTCAAATATCCTTAATATTATACTATTTTTATTTTTTCCTTTTATCCATTCGTAAATTTCTAATATTTAAAAATAACTAAAATTTTCTCTCATGTTGTTCACACTTTTTCCTTCACACATTCAGAATTTGAAAACGATTGTCCTTCTTCTCCTCAGTAATTTTATAAGGTATTGATGATTTAATTTTGCTATAAATTTTTGTAATAGCCTCTTCCACTTCTTTAATGAAATCTTCATTTTGAACTATTCTACATTTATACCGAAGAAGTTTTTAATAAAAGCACATATTCAATGCAATAACATGTATCTTCCTCACGAAGTCTAAAATAGCAGCATTTCTAACCGACGTCTCTATGGTAATCCTCAATCTTGCATGATTCCTATTTTCTATAAAGATGCCGAATTGGAAGGTGAATGTTAAGTGTTTTAACTTACAGTTCAACAGTGCATAGAATTGATTTCTACTTCAGATGTAGATTTTTGAGATAACAAGAAATCCATTTTAAGCTATACAATCAGCTATCGCATGCAAAAAATGACCAGAGAATTGCTAATTTATTCAGTAATTACATGATGTTTTAAACGATATAAAATATTTGATGATTTCTCAAAATATTTAACAATGGTTTCAGTTTTTATTTTTCCTTTATGAAAACCTATTCACATTAACTCCAATTAATACATAAAAATTCCAAAGTTTAGAAAATTACAAAAGATTTTAAAATAAAATATAGATTACACATTTCTGATGAATAATTAAATGCGTACTACAGATTAATCAAATTTGCTTCAGTAATTAACCTTTACTTTTGCCTGATAGCATTTAACTATTGTCATGCAGAGAAGAATGATGTTTAAGAGGTTATACTATGTTCCCTTTTATTTTCAGTTATATATCAGTTATCAAAATTTAAGAAAAAAGGCATGTTTAGTATTAATCAAAGAAAATTATCACTGATAAAAAAAAATTTCCGGATTTGCGAGTTTTTATAAGGGATGATCAAATGAAAAGGTACGAAACGACACGGTGGGTACAAATGTAGACTTTATTCAAAATATACACCATAGGCCTGAGCACAACGATCCCACTGAAGAACAAGCCGCAGGATTCCTTGTTCCCAGAATTACAGTGGCCTTGAAGAGATCCAGTCCTTCTCAGCGTCCTTGAGTACGTCGTCCAAATTGAAGCCTTTCCCTTTCAGATGTTTCTTCAGTGGACTAAACACATGAAAATTGCAGGGCGACATGTCCGGACTGCAGGTCGGATGGTCCAACGTCTCCTATTTGAACTTGGCCAGTTCCATGTGTCTGAACTCATGGACGCGCGTTACCATGAGACAGAACCACACCCTTCGTGAGCAGTCTCAGTCTTTTGCTCTTGGTTGACCTGCGTAGGAGTCGGAGTGTCTCACAGTACACATCGGAATTTATGATTTTTCTGTGATCGTGGAATTCCACTAGTATTGGACCTTAAATGTCGAAAAAGATGGTGAGCAAACTCCTTTCCTGCTGACGATAAGGTTTTGACAATTTTAGGGGGAGGTGACGACTCATGCTTCCACTGGTTTCTCACCTTACGCTGTCAGGAATCAGATAACACCTCGCTGCTCCTCAATCGTTGAATATTGCAACGTGAACGACATCCTGTCCTCATAAGGAATGCCGCATCATTTGGTCGCCTCTTTTGAAAAGAGGCTCTGCTCCCTCCTGTGCACGCGGGTGCCCGAGCATGCTCCAATCCCAGTCAGAGACTCCCGAGATGTCTCGGTACGTTCTCCCATCGCGCAATATGCAAATATTTAACTATTACGTTTTTATATCGTTTTGTACCTTTTCATTTGATCACTCCTTATACTCAACCAATATAAAGACGGTTATCAAAATAATGAAGACACTTTAAATTTAATGATTTATTTGTATGATGTAAGAAAGCCTTCAATATGTAATATAACTAGGATTTACCGAGGATTCGATTCAAACATGTGCTACGTGTTTATGGTAATACAATACCATTCTGCGTGGAGATATTGTGGGGAGAGATGCCAGGGAAGGATATCACGATTCCGTATTAAATATTCTAAAGTAGGCCATAATGGTTCACAATCATATTGAGATCGGGTTACTGCTTAGGTAGATGTTTAATTTGTCGTGATGTTAATCAAACCATAATTGAAAAATTGCACTGCATGAATAAGTGCATTATCATAATGGAAGATTCCGTCTCCTGTAAAAAACAAAGCTTTAATCATAGGATGAACCTAGTTAAAATTTCTCTACATTTCTCATAAGTGATCCTTCTTTTCAGGATTACGGTAGCTCCAGCAAAGAACCACAACATGGTTGTCTATATCATGAAAAGTGTCCATCAAACATGCAACCGTTATATTATAGGGAACAGTATGAAATGACAATTCGTCAGACCATACTAGTTTCTTCAACTTATCAATTGGGTTTTATGAGTGGGGCATTACTGTAGATGACGTTTAGCGTTTACATTTGAAACAATTGATTTAGGAACTGTAGATCTGCCTTAAATGTTTTGTTTCTGAAGGTACCTTGTTCTGATTGCAATCACTGACACTAGAAAATGTAGATGCTGATTGATCTCTGTTTTCACTGGTTTCTCAATGTTGTTTGCTTTCTAAACACAATCTACTCTAACAACAGTCCGTTTGTTTGCTTGTTTCATTTAGATTTTCTTTCCGTCCACTGTTTTACTATGCCGTGTTTGTCTTCAGAAATATATTACTTTTATTCACTGGTGTATCCATTATTTTGATAATTACCAGTATATCGAAAAAAAAACTTTTTTTTAAAGAATTTTGAAACTATATATTTTAACACAGCTATTATATTTCATATTTTTATATCTTCCAAATAAAACTACTTGCAGACATTTTTGTGATACATATAAATTACACTTTTCCTACTAGAATTTCACAAACACATACTTTTACATATCAAAATATGAATTTTCCTTTAAGTTTTGAGCACTCTATTTAGAAAACGCTTTTTGACTTAACATTCTTTGAATTGCATATTGTTCTTACATCATCATCTAATGCTAGACGTCACCGTAAACATAAATAAAAATATCTCTTTTATTCTAACTGAGATATAATTTACATCATTAATATTTGTAAACATTGTATTGCATCATATTTTTACCTTTCACTTCTTAAATATCATCATTTTAAAACATAAACTATATTTTTACTTTCATTTTATGAAAAGAATGGCGTATACTTTTAATCAAGAATTAGGGGTTAAAAATTGCGTGTTTTCATAGAAAACAGATTCATCTGCCACAACTACTGTACTACTGCGGAATCTAACATTTATCTACAGATCAATAGAAAACATTGTTCTCAACAAAATATCGGTTAGATAAGTATAACAATTGAATGAGCAAACTTTTATCGTTTATCATTTTTATCTTAACAGCAAAATTTTATTTTTATGCTTATTTTTTGCTTACAAACAAATAAAATAGCATACATATTGTTGACATAAAAATGACATCATATATATATATATATATATATATATATATATACAGCTAACCCTCCTGTAACACGGTAGTTATGTTCCTAGAAAATGCCGTGTTGTGTGAAATCGTGTTGTATGAGACCCAGAACTAATACAAAAAGGGGAGTTACGTTCCAAAAACTTATTAAAAACAAATATTTTTTTTAATTTGACATAAACAACTTAATTTTTATTAAATAATGAAATGTATATCCAACACAAAGTAAGAAAAAATATTTTAATCCAACGCAACCCTAATTTAATGAATTTATTCGTCGTCACTGCTCAGTACAATCAACCGAGAACGTTTTTTGGGTAGAACGATATCGCCTTCACTTTCAGAACTTTTTTCTCTATTTAAAGTTTTTGTATGTTTTTCCCTCTTAAAAAATCTGTAATCGAACTTTGCTGATTAGTTCTTACTAGGTTATTGTAAATTTCGCGGTGTGGAGTTAAACAGTTTTGCAGCTCCCTTTTGAATTTTCGACTTCTTTCCGTGGAAGGATCTGTTTTCAAGAAAAATGACTCGAGATTTTCCACTAAGCATAGGCCTTCTTGTAATTCTTTTAATGTTAAATTTTTAACTGCACAATCTTCATCAGAGCTAGCGTTCTCAAAATCTATTTGATTTGCATCCAGGGATAAGTAAGGAGCGAACATGTTTCCGCCGATCGATAACAAGCTCTAACATTGGAACAAAACCGTGTTATAGGATGACGTGTTGTAGGAATTTTCCCGCAATTTACGAATCGTGTTATAGCGAAACCGTGTTATAGGAGGGTTATCTGTATATATATATATATATATATATATATATATATATATATATATATATATATATATATATATATATATATATATATATATATATATATATATATATATATATATATATATATATAAATAGTATTATCTTTATCACTTCTTGGAAAGGAACAATATATAATTAAAACATTTAAAATAAACCTCTACAAACATAATTTCGCCAAAACAACATTTTATGAAAGCATCCAATGGCAGCTTTATCTTATTATTAACATATAACGTTTAGTCAGTCACATTCAAATGACTTTTAATATAAGTACTTTTCATATTTTTAAAAAGAATTTAATAATCACTTCAAAATTTCCTTTCGTAAAATTTAAATGCTTGAATCATTGTAGAAAATTGCAATTGAATTCAATGATACAAAGAGAGAAAAATAGTATTTAAGAATTGAGGAGAAGAGGCCAAGTAAATGAACTTATTATCTACACAGCTAACAAACACCTAGACGCGTCCGCAGCGAAGATGGTTGGAACAAGGAACTACGGAACATTTGCGGGGTGCTAGTGCTGCCAGAATGATGTCAGCCAGGGCTAGGGAAAGAGAAGGGCTGGCTCAAATCAGGTTCCCTAGCCCTGGGCTCAAATGCTCCCCAAAACTGTCGCCAGAAATAGCCGTTGATGACGTAGTCAGGCATCGAAGGAGAATATGCTGCCTCGAGTTTCTAAGCAAAATACTTTTTTATTTTTAAGTTCATTTTGTTTTTAATCTGAGAGTGAAAATAACTACAAATGCCTCTCAAATATTTAGTAAATTTGCAATTATTATTTATTAAATCCAAAAAAATTATTATTAATATTGAAATTAACTTAAAATTGTATAACCAATATAAAAACACATTAACCTATTAGCTTCAGTTTATCTAATTTTTTTACTATTGATCCATTTCTTGTTTTTTTGTTAAGCTTTATTATGAGATACTATCGCTGCATTTCTATTTAAATACTTAATTCGTTCTAAATAATAAATGTTCTCAAGCGACAAAAAAGTTTAATTGCCTTTCGATTTACAGAAGGAAAAGAAGACTCTGTTTCATTTATTAATGTTGCTATGATATTTTTCCCTTTAACAATTGTGTCGCCATGAAATTTGCGAAACATTATGTCCATTTGTTTTATAGTTTCCATCCATGCTTTTGTTGGAACAGTAAGTCCCCCAGCATAAATTAAATTAATTCACTCGGATTGATTGGGGATATCGACTGAATTTCTTGGTATAGTTCCAAGTGAATTATCTTTAATTTTATAAGCAATATAACCTGCCACATAAACCATAGCTTCTTTTACAAATGGAGATATATCACAATTTGGATTAGAAGAGGCAAGTTCATTTTCCCAAGATAAAGAAGGTAAGGGATTAATTAAGAATTCACGATTTAATTCATCTTCTTGAGAATCAAAAAAATTGATAATTTCTTGACGTTCTTTTACATTAAATGCAGAGTCTAACATTTCACTTGTTAAATAAACGTCTGGTCCATTTTCTAAAGACTTTACTTTCGGTGACAAATTAGGTAATTTATTTGCGAGCAATATTTTTTCTAAGCGAATAATTACTTCAGAAGGAGAAGGATGGTCATTGAATCTCCCGAGACCTCTAATTTGGCTGAAGAGGCTTTCGAGCGCATCTTGAGTAAGTCTACCTGTTAAAATATAAGATACATTTATAGATTTTAAGTCTTCATATAATCCCTAAAGAGGATGAAGTGAAACAATAATCCCTTTTTGAAGAAACAAAACAGATTTTTTTCCAAATACACGTAAATTGAAAACTTCCTCATTTATTGCGTTTAAAGTTTCTTTTTGAGTATCAAAGTATTTTTGCACTCCAAAAGCAGCTTTTAAAGGCTTGTTACTGGTAGGTATTGGCACGGAGCTGTTCATAATATTGTTACAAATTTATAAATAATGATTATATTTGTCTTAAAATATCTCAGACAGATCGGAAATTCTCACATTTTGGGCAAAAATTGCGGTATTTAGACGTGTTGTAGTTTAAAAGCTAATTTCCTAATAATTTGGCGACTTGGCGAGAAATCGATACTTCTGGAAACATCCATCACCTAAGCTCTAGGACCAATATTTTTCGAGATAGCCTAGAAGCTTCCAGAACCTTGGGGAAATTGGTAGATTTCTCCGCCAAGTCAGGTATAAATACCGCAGCCCGACATGGAAGAGTCAGTTTTGTGTAGACAGTCAGTGAGTGAAGACGATTAGTTGTGACTGCTAATTGTTCTCTGTCTGAGGTATTAGAGACCTGTGATTAGAAGCTGTTTCTTATTATATCTGACGAATTGTAGCTGTATAATTGTGATTGTTACAGCGGGAATTTCGCTTATCTAGTGAAGTTTTTACGAATAAAAGTCTTGTGTTCATTAAGTGGTTGCTTTATTCAACTCTCAATCGATACGAACCCGTGGAGCTCGGTACAACTGGTGTCAGAATCGGGATTGAAGAGTTGATGCAGCGTGTCACAAGAAAAATGGATATGGATTTAATGAAAAGTCTTCTCGAAAATTTAGCAGAGCAGATGGCTGAGATGAAAGCTGGACAAGAAGAGATGAAAGCTAGACAAGAAGAGATGAAAGCTGGACAAGAAGAGATTAAAACCGAGATGATGAAAGAGATAAAATCTGGACAGGAGGAGATGAAAGCTGGACAAGAAGAGATGAAAGCTAGACAAGAAGAGATGAAAGCTGGACAAGAAGAGATTAAAACCGAGATGATGAAAGAGATAAAATCTGGACAGGAGGAACTTAAAAAGGAACTTAAGAAGGACATTGTAAGTGGTAAAAAAGAATTCTCCAACATCATTCAGGAGAAGATGAATGCAATGGAAGATAAGGTAACTTCAGTTGAAACTAAAGTTCTGGAGATAGAAGAAAACGTTGAAGAAGCATTAGACAATATGAATAAGAAGATTGAAAGCTTGGAGAAGCAAATGTCAAACAAACATGAGGAACCCAACGTGGCATTTGTGCCTTCCCTAGCCAATATTAAACTCTCAACATTTGATGGGAAATAATCCTGGCAAGTATACAAGACCCAGTTTATGATGGTAGCGGAAGCTAATGAATGGAATCCCCGAGCCCAAGCTTTTCACCTGGCGGCTTCTTTAAGAGGAGACGTGACTGATATCCTCGAGACGCTTCCGGAGGAGCAGAGGCACGATTTCCAAGCCCTATCGAGTGCGCTTGAGCTGCGGTTTGGAGATAAGTGTACTAAAGAATATAGCAGACTACAGTTAAAATCCCGCTATCAAAAAGCAGGTGAAAGTCTGCAAGAATTGGCTGCCAATATTCAGCGACTTTCCCATCTAGCATTTTCGGACTGCCCAGCTGAGACACGTCAAGATCTGGCTCTCCATCACTTCATCGATAGTGTGCGGGATCCGGAGATACAGAAAACACTTAGACTCGCCGATGTCAAAGATATCGGATCTGCCCTAGTCTACGCACATTAGATAGAGGCTGCCCAGCAGGCCGCGCGTAAAGACCGGCTCTCAATTAGAGCCGTCTCTGCTATTGATACGGACTATGATCTAAGAAAACAAATCGAAGATCTGCGGAGAAAATTTCGTAACTTAGAATTGAGTAAAGATGGCAGAAACGTGAAAATCCAGTGTTGGACTTGCGGTGCAGTCGGACATGTCCGTAGAGACTGCCCGAAACGAAAAGATGGTGGAAATGATCTTACCACAGCAGGGAAACTAATATGTGGCCATCTCGCGGGGCGGAGATGTCCAGAGAGTCAGAAGCCCCATTTCAAATTGTTTTGTAAGGACAACAGTTATTGTTATTTTTGCCACTAGATGGATGTACCTGTCAAACAGCTTTCTCAAATTGATTGAATGATGTCTGACAGGGTTATGAAGAAAACAAATTAATTCTATTTCCTTAAGTAATAAATGTTAAGTTTATTTTATTCAAAAGTAATTAATTATTGTTAATTTTTGTAATAATTGTAGTAATTTATATTTCAGTTTTATGTAATTTTACTTTTATATCTTTTAACTGTTTATGTCATTGTTAACTGTAAACCGAACTGTACTTGAAAAAACATGTTAATATTTGAGCGCCATGTTTTGACTCTCTGATAATATCCATGCTGTACGCTAATAAAATATCCATTAGATGCTGAAACTTGTTGAGTTCTTTACGCAACCTAATAAACTAAATATTATGAACAACAACATCTAATAATTGGTGACTAGGACGTGTGACTTCAATCTGCGTAATTATTCAAAATGCCCGACACGGAAACGTTCGAAGCAAGTGGCGTGAGTATTAAAATACCGCCGTTCTGGTTCGACAAACCTGAAATATGGTTTTACCAGGTTGAAGCGCAGTTCAAAATCTGTAGAATTACCTCGGAGGAGACCATGTTTAGCCACCTCGTCGCTCAGTTAGAACCAAAAATTCTTGATGATATTTGGGACATTGTGAAGGATCCTTCTCCGAACAAATATTCGGCAGCAAAGGAACGACTGCTGCAAATTTTCGTAGAAAGCGAAAATAAAAAAATAAAACGGCTTCTAACAGGACTTGAGTTAGGGGACTTGCTACCAAGTCAACTCCTCAGAAAAATGCGTGCCCTCGCTGGTACTGACGTCTCAGACAAAGCATTGCGCACGCTGTGGCTAGATAAGATGCCTGATTCAGTCAAGGGGGTCATCATCGTTAGTGAAGAGAACCTCGATAAACTGGCGACTATGGCTGATAAGATCATTGAGATGGGACCGAGAACAATGGATGTTGCAGCAGTACAGAAGGACTCTGTGGGAGTGGACCAACTCCTGGCTAAAATTGCTTCTCTTGAATGCCAAATTGCCTCAATGAAGCTGCAGCAAAAGTCCCGGAGCCGTAGCCCTCATCACCATCAGAGGAGTAGGAGTCGTAGCAGATCGAGACGCCGCTACAATCCACAAGGGAAATTCTGCTATTACCACTTCAAATTCGGGAAGAAATGCCTCCCCGAAAAGTGCATACAGCCATGTAGTTGGAATGAGTCGGGAAACCAGTCCCAGCAGTAGACGCTGCGGCGAGTCCTGCTGCTGAAATGTTGGGCCGCAAATACCGCTTATTTGTCAGGGATAGAGAAACTGGTTGCAAATTTCTTGTTGATAGTGGAGCCGATGTTTCAATTCTCCCTTGGACTAAAACAAAAGGTGAGTGCCAAGTCTCTAAATATAAATTATATGCTGCAAATGGCACAGAGATATTAACATATGGTGTGAAAATGCTAACACTGGACCTAGGCCTAAGACGCCCATTTCAGTGGCCATTCATTGTTGCCAAGGTTAACCAAGGAATCATAGGTGCTGATTTTCTCCAAAAGTTTAAATTATTAATAGATATACACAACAGGAAATTAATTGATGGGGTAACAAACCTTTCAACAAAAGGGGAAGTTGCTTCTATCGAAGGAAATTATGATCTCAGTACTGTCAACAAAACCTCCAAATATTTCAACTTGCTTAAATCTTACCCTGACTTAACCAAACCTAACTTGGTAAACAGAGTTGTGAAGCATGGTGTAGAGCACCATATCATTACAACTGGCCAACCAGTTTATTCAAAGGCGAGACAGCTGGCACCTGATAAATTGAAGCTGGCAAAGCAAGAATTTCAGTTTATGCTGGACAATGACATTATCAGACCCTCTAAATCTCAGTGGGCTAGTCCACTACACCTAGTAAATAAGAAGGATGGCACATTAAGACCATGTGGCGATTATCGGCGATTAAATGCACAAACAGTGCCAGATAGGTATCCAATTCCTAGAATCGAGGATTTCCACTATATCCTGAAAGATAAAATAATTTTTTCTAAGATAGATTTAGTAAAGGCATACTATCAGATACCTATTGCTGAGAATGATAAACAAAAAACTGCCATAACCACTCCATTTGGGCTATATGAGTTCAATGTAATGAGTTTTGGTCTAAGAAATGCACCTTCAACCTTTCAGCGTTTCATTACGGAAGTACTATTTGGACTGGATTTTGTATTTCCTTATCTTGATGATGTACTTGTGGCTTCCTCTTCAGAAGAAGAGCATAAGAAGCATCTAAAAATGGTGTTTGAAAGATTTCAGCAATATGGACTTCGAATTAATATTTCCAAATCAGTGATAGGAGCTGACCAAGTTGAATATTTGGGATATCTAATCACTGCAGAAGGTTCTCGCCCATTACCAGATAAAATTGAAGCCATTACAAACTACAAATTACCATCAACTATTCATGACTTGCGATCATTTCTTGGTATGATAAATTTCTATAGAAGATACCTGAAGGATGCAGCAAAGACCCAAGCACCTTTGCATGAACTGCTGAAAGGAGCAAAAAGAAGGACCGCAGAAAAGTGCCTTGGACTGATGACACAATAAGGAGCTTTGAAAAATGTAAAGCTGATCTTGCTGAAGCTGCTCTTCTATCATTTCCAAGATCTGGATTGCCTTTATCACTTTGCACTGATGCATCAGATTTTGCAGTTGGCTCAGTACTTCAACAGTATGAAAATAAGAGCTGGAAGCCAATAGCTTTCTACTCCAAAAAACTGAATGATACACAGAGAAAGTATAGTACCTATGACAGAGAACTATTGGGAATATACCTTTCTGTAAAACACTTCAAACATCTGTTAGAAGGCAACGATTTCACCATCTATACTGATCACAAGCCTCTCACGTTTGCATTTCGACAGAAAAATGAAAAAGCATCACCAAGGCAGCTACGACAACTTCAATATATTTCTGAATTTTCTACTAATATTCAACATATTGAAGGCAAAGATAATGTAGTTGCTGATGCTTTATCGCGAATTGAATCTGTCTCGATCATTGACTATGATGCCATAGCAGAAAAGCAGGTGCATGATAAAGAGTTACAACAATTAATGCAGGAAAGCCCCTCTTTACAGTTTAAACCATCAACGTTACCATCAGGAAAGACACTATGGTGTGATATCTCAACACCAAATATTAGGCCTTACATTCCAGAGGAATTTCGAATGGATATGTTTCAACAAATACATGGTTTTTCTCATCCTGGAGTTAAAAGCACCATCAAACAGATGACTGAAAAATTCATTTGGCCAGATATGAAGAAGCAAGTAGCAGCATGGGCAAAGAAATGTATCAGATGTCAGAAATGCAAAGTAAACAGACACACCAAGTCAAAATTTGGAGAATACCAAGTTCCAGATTCAAGATTTAGTGTAGTACATATAGATTTGATTGGCCCACTACCACCTTCGGAAGGCATGGAATACTGCCTAACTTGCATTGATCGGTATTCTTCCTGGATAGAAGCAATTCCTTTACCTGACATAAGAGCTGAAATAGTTAGTAGGGCTTTCTACAACAACTGGATTAGCAGGTTTGGTGTCCCTGCTCAAATTATAACAGATAGAGGAAGACAATTTGAATCCCAATTATTCAGATGTCTTGCTGCTATATGTGGTGCTAAAGTATTGCATACTACCTCATATCACCCTCAATGTAACGGAAAAATAGAGAGACAACATAGGATCCTGAAAGGTGCTATAAAAGCACATAACAACATAAGGTGGACTGAATCCCTACCTACAGTACTACTTGGTTTGAGAGCTGCCATTAGACCAGACACAAACCACTCAATTGCACAAATGGTGTATGGTTCAAGCATCAAGTTACCAGGAGAATTCTTCGACCCACCTACCATCAAAATGGACCAAGAAACCTTTGTCTCACAGTTACAGAAGTTCATGGAACATCTGAAACCAGTACTATCAGGTAGTTTCAAGCAGCAAAGAATATTTGTACATAAAGATCTAAGGTCTTGTTCTCATGTTTTTGTAAGAATAGACAGAGTGAAAAAGGCCCTTGAACCACCTTATCAAGGACCATATAAGGTAGTTGAACGTTTTGATAAATTTTTCACATTGTCAATGAAAGAGAAAAATGTGAACATATCAATTGACCGTCTAAAACCTGCCTATTTGTTGGTCATGGACAAAGTTAACGAGCAAGCAACAGCTAAAGAAACAAATAAGAATTCAGATCACAGAAATCCACACCTTCCAATTAATAATCAAACAACTTCCAGGTGTGGTCGAAAAATAAAACAACCAGTAAGGTTTAGAGATTAAAAATTTTATGTGTTTATACCTTTTCCTCAATTATAGTCTGCATCAAAAGTTATTCAGTGTGTAATTATGTTGTGGATATATACATACATAAATAATTTCACCATATTATATTGGTTACCTTTAAATTTTGCCTTAATTATTATTTCTTGTAAAAAAAATTATTCCTTTATAGTACATGAATATGCTTTTTTATTGTTTGAATTTTTTTTATTTTGCATTATTTACATCAATATATTAATTTTCGTATAATTTCTCCTGTATCAACATATGTACTTTATCTTCTGAATTTAGTATGCTTATATAATTATTTTATGATACAAATTATTCTTATTATATTATATTTCTCTTTGAAATTATTCTTCTGATATACAAATTATTTTGTCATGATACATTTCTCTATGTAGGAATTATATTTAATTGTGTAATTTTGGGTATTCTCTCTCTCATATAACAGTATCAAATATTAACATTTATCCAATTTTATTACCTAATGCATTATACATGTCACAACATTATTGATTACAGAATCATTGGTGTTCTTTATTTCATGTCATTGAAAGCATAACACATTGACTATGTAATTATTAACAAGAAGATATTGTATGTATGGAATTATGACCATTTTGTGTGTATAGTATTTCAATTATATATATATATATATTTTTTTCAGCATCAGATTTAAGTAATATGTCCTGATCTTTAATTAAGATATCTTGTGTGAATATATTCATATATCTTGTTAATTAATAGATCCTGAAAATTTTTGCATATTAGTAATACTTGATATGAGAATAAGATTCATTATAATTTCATTTTTTGTATTATATAAATTATTTTTTTTGCTTAATATATATATATCTGCAAGGATATTTTTGATTTAATTCTTATTTACTAAATTATAATGTTTCATTTATAGTATTTATCATTTTAGTACAGTGTCTATAGTAGGATACATATTGAACTTAACATTGTATTGAATATATATCTATAATTTAACTTCTCTTCTACCATGATTATCTGATTATCGTAACTCAGTTACTGGTGAGGGAGTAATGTAAGGACAACAGTTATTGTTATTTTTGCCACTAGATGGATGTACCTGTCAAACAGCTTTTTCAAATTGATTGAATGATGTCTGACAGGGTTATGAAGAAAACAAATTAATTCTATTTCCTTGAGTAATAAATGTTAAGTTTATTTTATTCAAAAGTAATTAATTATTGTTAATTTTTGTAATAATTGTAGTAATTTATATTTCAGTTTTATGTAATTTTACTTTTATATCTTTTAACTGTTAATGTCATTGTTAACTGTAAACCGAACTGTACTTAAAAAAAACATGTTAATATTTGAGCACCATGTTTTGACTCTCTGATAATATCCATGCTGTACGCTAATAAAATATCCATTAGATGCTGAAACTTGTTGAGTTCTTTACGCAACCTAATAAACTAAATATTATGAACAACAACATCTAATAGTTTCACATTTCTTCCGTTAGTGGCGGCTACAACGGACTTTTCGTTATGGGACATGTCAACGAAGTTCCCTGCAGAATGATAATCGATACTGGAGCCAACGTAACTATCATTAGGACAGATGTGGCTCGCAAACTTGGTGAGAAACTCATCTGGACGCCGCCCTGCATTACCCTCCAAACTGTGACAGGTGATAAGATTAAAGTGCATGGAAAAGTCAATCTAAACATTGCATTTGTTAATTCCGTGTACCATCATATGGCATATGTCGCTGATATAAATGACGAATTTATTCTCGGATTCGATTTCCTCAAAGAAAACAATTTCAAGTTAGATTTTAAAAATAATGAACTACACTCATGATCTGAAGACATAGCGATTTTTAAGACGAAATATTCAGATATTAAAACAGTCCATCATATAACTGCAAAGAGCGAAATATCATTACCACCAAGAACTGAGACAATAGTTTCCGGAGCTCTTTCAGAAGATAATAATTTTCATTATGGATTGACTGAATATCCAGATTCCGACAATAGCGTTAAAGGAGTTACTAGTGGCTTCTTCACTCGTCGACCTTTCACGAAATATAATCCCGGTAAGAGTTGCTAATCTAAGCAATAAGGTAAAACTAATAAAAGAAGGAGAAGTGCTGGCGACTTGCACTCCAGTGACCTGTATTAACCGAAATTGTCAAACCACACTATCTGAGCCTCCTGACACTCTAATTAATGAACTCCTTCAGAGTGCAGAGTTAGATGATAAACAGAGGAATGCTGCAAGAAATCTATTATTAGAATTCGGAGATCTCTTTTCCAAGAAATCAGATGATTTTGGGCGAACCAAATTGACGCAGCACCGAATCAATACCGGAAATCATCCACCCATTAAACAATATCCGAGAAGATTGCCATTTGCTAAGCAGGAAGAGGTGGATAATCTTCTGATGGAAATGCAGCAGAATGACATTATTGAGCCATCAGAGAGTCCTTGGGCTTCGCCTATTGTTTTAGTTCGGAAGAAAGATGGTTCTACCCGATTCTGCGTTGACTATCGTCGGTTAAACAACATCACTAAAAAAAATAGTTACCCTCTTCCTAGGATTGACGATACACTTGATGCTTTATCCGGAAAACAATGGTTTTCGACTTTGGATCTCAAGAGTGGTTATTGGCAAGTAGAGATACATCCTGAAGATCGAGGAAAGACTGCATTCACCACAGGACAAGGACTTTGGCAGTTCAAGGTTATGCCATTTGGGCTTTGCAATGCACCTGCAACGTTTGAGCGCCTGATGGAGACAGTATTACGAGGACTTTCCTACGAAGCCTGTTTGGTATATTTGGACGATATCATTATTGTAGGGCGCACATTCGAAGACCATTTAAGAAACATCCGAAAGGTGCTGGAAAAATTAAAAATGGCCAACCTGAAGCTGAATCCTTGCAAATGTAATTTATTCCGACGTGAAGTAAGCTATTTGGGGCACATTATCTCTGCTGAAGGTGTAAGAACAGATCCTGAAAAGATCTCTGCAGTTAAGGACTGGAGTCGTCCAAAAGATGTCCACCAATTAAGAAGTTTTCTTGGACTATGCACATATTACAGGAAATTTGTTAAGGGTTTTTCAAGTATTGCCAGACCCCTTCATAAGTTGACAGAAGTTAAACAGAGATTTCTATGGACAGATGAATGTGAGAAAGCTTTTAAACAACTGAAGGAGGCGTTGACATCTTCACCCGTTCTTACATATCCCCATCCCAGAAAATTATTCATTTTAGATACGGATGCCAACAACGAAAATATCGGAGCTGTTTTGTCGCAGGAAATTGATGATAAAGAATATGTCATTGCTTATTGGAGTAAATGTCTATCGAAACCAGAGCGGAATTACTGTACAACCAGGAAGGTATTGCTGGCAATCGTCAAAGCCATAGAACATTTCCACCATCATCTCTATAGAAGAAAGTTCTTGCTCCGGACCGATCACGCATCCTTAACCTGGCTTTTAAATTTTAAAAATCCAGAAGGACAGGTAGCCAGATGGATTCAACGACTCCAGGAGTTTGACTTTGAAATACGTTATCGCAAAGGAACTCTTCATGGAAATGCTGATGCACTATCAAGGAAGCCGTGTAATGAAAGCTGCCGATATTGTTCTAGAATAGAGAAGAACTATCAGTTAGTAAATCCTTCGGTACGCCAAGTTACTGTTTCACCTCCAACGAAACCAGACCCATGGAGTGATAAAGGACTTAGAGAAGCCCAAAAAGAAGATTCAGATATAAATCCAATTTTAGAATTAAAAGAATCTTCCAGTATGAAACCAAGTTGGCAAGGTATCTCCACCTACAGTCCTGCGACTAAACAATATTGGGCTCTTTGGGACTCACTCCATATAAGAAATGGTGTCTTATACAGGAAATGGGAATCCGATGATGGACGTAATTTCAAATGGCAGTTTGTTCTTCCAAAATCAAGAATTTCAGATGTTTTGAAAGAATTGCATAGTAGCTCAACTGGAGGCCACTTTGGAGTAATGAAAACTCTACAGAAAGTTCGAGAACGCTTCTATTAGAGCAAAACTAGACAAGATGTAGAGAAATGGTGTCAATCTTGTGATGACTGTGCGGCACGTAAGGGACCAAAGAAACGTAGCCGAGGAAGGTTGCAACGGTACAACGTAGGAGCACCTTTTGAGCGAATAGCATTAGACATTTTGGGTCCTTTACCACGATCTGCAAATGGCAACAAATACATACTAGTTGTCATGGACTACTTTACTAAGTGGCCTGAAGCGTTTGCAATCCCCGATCAAGTGGCGACTACAGTAGCCGAGGTTCTAGTGCAGCAATGGGTTTCCAGATTCGGCACACCCTTACAAATTCATTCTGATCAGGGGACAAATTTCACCTCTGTTGTGTTTAAAGGAATGTGTCAAATTCTCGGAATAGACAAGACGGAGACCACGCCACTACACCCACAATCGGACGGCATGGTAGAGAGGTTTAACAGAACCATCTTGAATAATCTCTCACTTATGGTTTCCAGAAATCAGCAAGATTGGGATTTGAAGCTACCGCTGTTTCTGTAAGCATATCGCAGTGCTGTCCATGAGACTACCGGATATACTCCTTCACAGATGCTCTTTGGTCACGAACTTCATCTCCCTTGTGATCTTCAGTTTGGTCGTCCACCGGATACATCTTCATCGCCAGAGGAATACCTTCGAGACCTTCAGGCACGTCTTGAAGATATCCATAACTTCGCTCGAGACCGAATCAACCTGACGACCGGAAGAATGAAGACAAGGTATGACACAAGAGCGACAGGACATGAATTTCAAGAAGGTGACAAAGTTTGGTTGTGGAACCCGATTCGACGTAAAGGACTTTCTCCAAAGTTGCAAGCCAACTGGGAAGGTCACTACACAGTCCTAAAAAGACTGAACGACGTCGTAGTTCGTATAAGGAAATCATCTTCCTCAAAACCAAAGGTAGTACATTATGATAGATTAGCTCCTTATCGTAATGTAAAGTAAAAATTAGTAGACCATGGTCTCTTTGTAAATAGTATAGATAATTTTAATCTTTTCTATTTTCTTGTATTTTTAGTTGCTTGTGTATGTTATGTGCTCTGTATCATCTTGAAATGTAAATTCTCTTTTATTAAATTTGGCCTCCTATTAGGGGATTGTACTGCCCGGGACGTGCAGTCCTTGAGAGGGGGCAATGTTACAAATTTATAAATAATGATTATATTTGTCTTAAAATATTTCAGACAGATCGGAAATTCTCACATTTTGGGCAAAAATTGCGGTATTTAGACGTGTTGTAGTTTAAAAGCGAATTTCCTATGATTTGGTGACGGTTGGCAAGATTCTTGGCGACATGGCAAGAAATCGATACTTTTGGAAACATCCATCACCTAAGCTCTAGGACCAATATTTTTCAAGATAGCCTAGAAGCTTCCAGAACCTTGGCGAAATTGGTAGATTTCTCCGCCAAGTCAGGTATAAATACCGCAGCCCGACATGGAAGAGTCAGTTTTGTGTAGACAGTCAGTGAGTGAAGACGATTAGTTGTGACTGCTAGTTGTTCTCTGTCTGAGGTATTTGAGACCTGTGATTAGAAGCTGTTTCTTATTATATCTGACGAATTGTAGCTGTATAATTGTGATTGTTACAGCGGGAATTTCGTTTATCTAGTAAAGTTTTTACGAATAAAAGTCTTGTGTTCGTTAAGTGGTTGCTTTATTCAACTCTCAATCGACACGAACCCGTGGAGCTCGGTACAATATCAAATAAATTATTGATTAATGAAAAAAATGCTGCCGCTTTAGTATTTCCAGTGAAATGTATTATAGCTTTAGCAGTAGTTTCCAAAGATAAAGTCTTTGCAGGTGTAACCTTTTGTCTTCCATTTCCTTTAACAGTTAGAAATTGGGGCTTCAGTTTATGGCAAATTTTTATTTCCCCGATGTCTTTATTTAATATCTAATATAATATTCTAGAATTTATTATTGTACCGTCACGCAAAACTAAACCACTATCTAAAAAATATTTCCTCAATAACTTGATATAATGAGGCATATCAGCGAAAACCCATATCTTCCTTGAATCTTTTGAAGGATGAAGAAAAAACGATGTATCAATAGTTATTTCGAATTCTTTCCATAAGGTATGACACTCGCCAAGATCTGAAATTATTGCTCGAACTTGATACGTAAATTCAACTTCTTCTATTACAGAAGATTAAAGTTGTTTATTCATTTTACAGTCGAAATCAAAAAGTATTGGCTGTTTCTACGGGAAAATTAATCCTCTCAATAAAATTAATTGAACTTTACAAAATGGGCCTAATATTTATTTCATATAATGAAGAGTCGTACCACAATTTCGAATCTATGTGCATTTCGTCAAAGCTCAAAGAACATATCTTTTCCACATCGCTCAAAATTTCGCAATTTTTTTCATCAATAACATTACATCTTTAAAAATTCCAGGCATGTAACTAAACTTGGAACACCATCTTTTCAAAGTACTTGTACTTGGCATATATAATCCTATTTTATTTCGCCAAAAATCGTAAGATTTTGAAGATAATGACCGAATCAAAATACATTTTGAAATAGTGTCAGATGACCATTTAGTTCTTAATTTAATTTCTTCATCTTCACTTTATAAGGGAATAAATTATTAATCCCCATCTTCCTAAGTTTAACGTTCTCCTTTTGAAGTAATTTTATTTTCGTTTTTATTTTTGTATTTCATTTAAAAGAAATTTTTTATTTGATTTCAATCGTTTAATTATTCTTGTTGTTGAAGTTCGATTTCTTTCTTGCTCATTTTTAAGGAATTTCACTGTATTTATGCGCAAAATATTCTTTTTTCAATTCTTCTATATTTTTTAAATATTCATTGCATTTAAGACATTTAATGTCACCATCACATTGATTTTCTGTATCACATAATTTATATATATGTGGACTCACACACTCAATTCTTTCAATAGCTTCTACTAATCTTTTTCTTTTCGTTTGTCTCTGTCCTCTTGGAGTATTTCGAATTATGTTTAAAGCTGCTAACTTAAGATTAGGCAGAGCCATCGATTTTAATATTTTTCTCTCTGGCAAACCAAGTAGTCGATTGTGCATGTCGTCCATGTATTCATTCAAATCAAAATGATCTCTGCACACTCTAGCATTCTTGATGTTGATTTTGTCACTTCTTCGACATCTTTGCACCCATTCCTTCGAAAGCATTTGATTTTCTTTTGGAAATTGATGAAATATTATGTGTTTTTTTTTTAAATTTTGATACGTATTTGAACACATAGCAACAGCACACGATGTCATGTTTTCCTCTTTAAGAAATACTCTTGCTTAAAATGAAAACATTAACATTAAGCAAGCCAAAATGAATGAAAAAGCTGCGATTAGACACAAGCTAGCATAGAGAATGCTAGCCAGTCGATGCCCAATGACGTCACGCTTCCCCTCTCTGGTGGCAAGGTGGCATGCGATACATCAAAGCAATGAGCTAGCCCTTCTGTTTTCCCTAGCCCTGGATGTCAGCAATAGTGGATCGACACGTCCGACGGGAGGCGGTGGTGGTCTCGCAAACACGTCTTCCGAAATTCTGCAGCATCTTCAGATACCCTGAGTGCTCCCGTATCGAGTAGAACCATTTGCCATCTATTGGTTGCTAGTGTCCTGCTCTCATTGCATCCATTGACCCCATAGCATAGATGCCAACATCTGGAATGGTCCCGGATTAGAGCGATGTGGATGACGAAGTGGCACAGGATAGTCTTCTCAAATAAGTCAAGCTTCTGCTTCTTCAGTGATAGTCACCGCATATAAGTGGAGCGTTGACGTGGAGGCAGGTCCAATCCTGCAGCAATTGTGGAACGCTCCAACGTGGCATCATGGTTTAGGGTGCCATTGCGTACGATCCCAGGTCAATTCTAATTCCTATTCGTGGTACTTTAACAGCCCTAAGTTACATGTTGGATGTCCTACGGTCGATGACACTCCCCTATATTGAGGGGGGGCCCAATGCCCTTTATCAGCAGAATAATGCCCGAACGCACATTGCTCGCATCACCCAACATGCCATGCAGGGTGTACAGCTGCTTCCCTGGACCCCGTGCTAGCCAGATCTCTCACCAATCGAACACGTTTTGAATATGAGTGGACGCCATATGCAGACTATGCCACTGCCTCCTTCAGATTACGCACTTTGGCAAATAGTTGACAGGGAATGGAGAGTCCTTCCTCAGAACGCCATCTGTAGTCTCATTGACTCTATACCTATCTGTTGCATTGTGTATCGCCGTCCACGATGGTCCCACAACTTACTGACCCGACATTGGTCTCGCTCTGTATTATGCATATTATTTGGAAATACTTATTGTTCGTTGCTGTCGCTCAGTAGCTTCACGCCGCGTTCCGTTAAGATCACCAATGTGAACTATCTTTTGCCGCCAGCAGTTATTGGAGGGTGAATATGTACTCTTCCTCTCTGGGTTGCTTGAGTTCCGTGGGCTGGGGACGTGTCCACGTTAATATGTGACGTCCAAAGTCCCGTACGTACAGATCGGGGCTCGACTGTAATGCTATGTATGTATGTATATTCGTTGGTGTCTCTCTCTGTTTGCCGAGTTTTGCCATTTTCTGGCAACTCCTTCTTGGTATTACATTTTTAATGTCAGGCACTGTATACATAAGCATTGAAAATGCTTTTATGTTCATGATTTCTTGCATTCTGATTTATTCAGGTTGATATGATAACTTTGAAAATACCTCATTTCCATATACTTTGTATATCAGATAACGGTCGAAAATTTCTTTCCAACTCATATTATTCTTGTAAAATACTATCGAATTATTATATTTTTTCAGATTTTCATAATACTTTTTATAATTATTTATTTATAAAAAGTTTGATATTCTTTTAATGATTATATGTAAGTCAAGGAGAAGCATAATCCATAATTTCTGGGTTGCTTCATATTCTATTAAATTTAATGAACTGAACACAATTTTGTCTTTTTATTGTAATGTTATCGTGTTGGTGACTAAACTATCAGTATCTGCATATCTTCAATTTTGTAATTCGTGGGTTCAACTTTCTTTATGGGCATAGATACTTTTATAGTTTCGATTTAGTTTTAGCATTTGTGCCGATTGAATAGGTCGATTAGATTCAATTAACCGATTAGTGCCCTAGTATGCTAAAAGTATGTAAAAAGCTCAAATCTCAAACTATTTTAACGATTGTTAACATAGTCTAATAGCACATTTTCAATACTAAATATGATCGATACATACATACATACATACATACATATATATATATGTGTGTGTGTGTGTGTGTGTGTGTGTGTGTGTGTGTGTGTGTGTGTGTGTGTGTGTGTGTGTGTGTGTGTGTGTGTGTGTGTGTGTGTGTGTGTGTGTGTGTGTGTGTGTGTGTGTGTGTGTGTGTGTGTGTGTGATATATATATATATATACTTCATAATTCTCATAAACCGTCTTGAATTAGGTTTACGTGTTGTCGATTAAAAATTAATTTTAATTAATTAATTCTCTGCCAGAGATTTGATTAAAATCATATTTAAAATAAATTCTGCGGAAATCTAGTTTGGTTTGTATATCAATGTTGGATTTTTTGCTAAGAACAATTACATTAGCCAGGGTTATTGCTGGAAAGTTGTCCAGTTTCTCTTTTGATATTCTTGAATACTGCCCATTATCTTTGAGAAGTGCTCCTAGGAAATAGTATTGTACAATTATCCCGATACAAGAGAAATATATTATTGCAATATCTAAAAAAGCTTGCAATAACATTTTGCTGTTAGATTATCCAGTGTGGTATCAAAATTACCATTTTTGCTCATAACTTATATTGAAGTAGATAAGCGATTATATTTTTGATCTTATTAAAATCATAATAAAGTAAATATGTCGTTCACAAATGACTAATATAAATCGAAAAATTTAATTTTGTTTTCATTTTTAAGAACAAATCTTGATATTGTTGGTAGTAAACTTGATAAAAGATGACAAATTCAAAGGTCTCATTCATTAAGACTGCTGGATATTTATATAAAATTAAGTGTTTTAAATCATTAATTTTTATTTTATCCATACCTCATTGACCGAACCTTTAAGAAATGTTTGTTATCAACAAAATCTTATATATTACTTTTGTTTTATTTATATCATTTTTAAAATCTCTCCCAATTATTCAAACTTACGTGAAAAAAGGTGTTATTTGTATAAAAATGACATTATTAGCCCATTAATATTAACACCTTTTTCTATCATTAACACCTTTTTTATATTTTAACTACATTGAAAACTTTGAAAGTGATATCAATACATTTTTTACACTATGGCATTCTTCTCAAAACGATTGGCTATTCCTGCCATATATTGTCAAATGTTCATGTACGTTTATTAAAACTATTTTTTGTGATTAACTCATACCAAGCATTTTTCACGGTATATATTGCACTATCCTCCGCAAAACGAACATAATTTATTTAACATTTATTAAACGATGTTCATAGTTACGAATGAAGCTCCGAATTCAGAGACTTCTAGGTACTAGTGGAGTTACCATGAAAATTTATAAGTGTTGACGTATCTATATAATGTTCTTAAGAAGAAGTATATTCTTCCACCGACCCATTTCTACGCCATATTTTCAATTTTTTATTTGAAACATCATATGTTCTAGAATTCGGATAAAATAAAGCTATTTTAGAGAAAAGTTTAAAAATTTATTCATATTTCTCATAAAAAATGTATAAGTGTCTGAATACCATGATTGCATTTTCCAACTCAACTTCATATTTGTTGAGCATCATTTAATCTATATGGATAACTTCTCTAATATGTTAAAAAAAAATGGAGTTTTTTTTTCTGATCAGGCTTTTGTGTAATTTAAAATTGGGCCTAACTTTCTTGAACAAAAATCTATTCATGCTTATTTTTAATCATAAAATCTTATTGAATAACTTTCGTGAAATGTTTAGTCTTCTTGTAAACTTATCAAACAATACCTATGTTTAAAGTTCCGGGATAAAATGCAGAATGATTCTCTTCAAATAAATTCTAATGAACAATTGGAAGCAATATTTATTTGCCTAAAATATATTTATATCTGATAATCTTTATTATTTAATTAAAATCTAAAAAGGAAATTAAAATTCATAATCTCTTCTCAAAATAAATTAAGAAAAGGGAATTTTCCTTTTCAAATTTTTTTGCATTAAGATTCCTTTACATAACATTATTGCATAATTTTATAGATTTTCATTTATAGAGTTGAATGAAGTATTTTTCATAAAATGAATGTTTCTATTAGGAATTGTTTTTCAGATATGCTTTTAAGATTCATCATACGTGATGCACAATGATATGCAACAGATACGAATTTTCACATTACTCAACACAAATAAACAACGATATTTTTTATCATTTTTATCAGTATTTCAATTATGTTGCTTTCTCATTTTTACGATAATCTGTTAACACGATGACAGTTTAATATTTTTAAAAAAATCGAAGCATTTAATAGTTTTTATTAATAATTTAATGCACCTTTCATGATTAATTTAAAGTAATTTTAAACTCCCTTTCTACAATTGCTTTTTATTTAAATGTAAACTGTATCAATAGTAAATTGCACATTTATATATGTTATATTACAAACTAACACATAAACAACAGACGCATACATATATGCATAAATATTAAAATAATCACTCCTAAGTCAAAGAAAATTGGTAAATTATTTTGCCCTTTCTGCAATATCTGTTTGCAGATACTTACAGAACACATGCATTGACATTATATTTTGCATCAGGCCACAGATTTTATCAGCATTTTACATTACAAATTAAAATACCATATTTTATAATTTATATTTTCTTTTCATTAGCATGTGTGTTAATCTTCTGGGAATTATCTCACATAAGGATAGCGTAAATATATTACTCATCTTATACGAGGAGATTATGCGTGGGCACGATAATTGTTTTCAAATAAAAGGTCTGAAACAACCGGATATCATAAACGGAGAACAAATTGACTCGTAAAATCGATCAGTTCAAAATCGTACATATTGACGAGCCTAAGTTATCCTTTATTTGCTCATAAAAATGGCTCATGAAATTTTGTCTCGGATGCTACCTCAGCTATAAAAGGTTCAGAGCTGCATCTTACTCTTCATTTTGAAACTTATTTTAGTTTGTCTGTATGGTATGAGAATCTTTTCCCACATTATACCCACATGTTTTCGGAAGAGATTTTAAAAAGTATTCCCGAATATTTAAGAATTTTATTTTGAACCATTTTACTCCACATCAATTCATTATCTCATTATCTTTAATTAAATAATTTATATATATATATATATATATATATATATATATATATATATATATATATATATATATATATATATATATATATATATATATATATATATATATATTCACACACCCTCGTCAATGGATTTATGGATATGGTCTGACTCCGTCAGATCGTTGGAGATAAGAACCAACCAACCAAATATAAATATTCATCAATTTTCAAAATATTCATATTTTTAAAATAGTTTTCGCCACACAATTTCTTTATAAAATAAAATGAATCAAATTCTTGATATTAAATTTACCAATAAAATTATACTTTAATTACTATATCGATATTTAATTAAAGTATCGATATTTGTATTGTTATTTAAATAGATATGGAATATGATTATTCTGTTTTCCCCATTATTTTATTTTTCTTTGAAATTCGTTCAATTTAGAATATTCCTATGTTCTTTAATTTATAAATATCATTTGAATATAATTTCAATAGATTTTTTTTTCTTTTTATGATTCCAAATTTTATGTTCTGAATTTTTGAAATTTTTTTAAATTACAAGCTGACCCAGCCACGTGTTGCAGTGGCTGAGTTTTTATAATACATTGAATCAATTTTTTACTAATTCTTGGGTACAATCAAATTAATATTTTCTAAAAATATTTAAAATAGGTTCATTCATATGAGATTAAAAATAAAACGTTTCGCAAAAATTTAAAAGTAATAGGTAAAGTATCGAAATTTTGAAATTAAGCACAAATCAATATATACTTTCTGAATTTACATTTTATTCATCTTATATTAAATTATAGTTAGTAATCAGTGACTTACTTATAAAATATACTATATAAATTAAAAACATATAAAAATAAATTGTTATAAATGAGGTAGATAGCATTGACATCGAACTATTATTTTTTCAATTTTTAATTATTAAAACTAAAAACTTTTTCCGCGGTATTATACTGAAATAAAAAAATTAAAAGAATTTATCATTTGAATAAATAAATTAGATCAAAATGTTCTACTGAATAAATTAATAATTATCAAATTATAAAATAAAAATAAAAAAATAAAAGGCTGTCAAGAAATACTTAACATGTTTTGGAGGTGGTATGAAAATTAGTAGAGAAAAACAGCAATAAATAAAATTTTATTTTACTATTTATAATATTAAAAATATTCAAACTGAACACGCACAGTAATAACACAATACCAAGTATAATTATGAAAGTGATTCACAAAAAATTGTTATAGTATGATTATACATCATGAAAATATATGAAAATATATGTACATCATGAAAATATAATAATAAAAATATATGTAAATTCTATATTTAACCACGTGGTTGCGCGCGCACGTTAATTTTCTCGAATATGTATAATCTAGAAAAATAAACACGTCGCAATCTGCCGAATACCTGTGCAACTTAGATGCTAAACCGCCATCTATTAGGAATTTACAGAACTAAACAATAAATAAACATTAATGTCGTATAATAAATATTGAAAATAATAATTAAGAGATAAAAACTATTCTATCTTTTAAGTTGGACTATATTATAAATGGTTACAAAATTTTATCAAAATCCGTTCAGTAGTTTCGGAGTTTATCGGGAACATACATTGTGACACGAAATTTTTATATACCGGGTGATCCAAAAGTCAGGACGAACTTTAAAAATGAATAATTCGAAAACGAATCACGATAGAAAGATGCGGTTTGCACCAAACGAATGGCAAATAAACCGGGTTTTGTGTGGCAATGAAAAAAAATAGTTCTGTTGGCGACCAACAGATGGCGCTATAGTGTTTTATTGCAACAAATATGATTTACAAATGAAACAATGATTAATGAAGTCAGATTAATTACAGTTAATTAGTACTTACTACAGTAAATGTTCAATGTGATGTCCATCATTCAGAAGTAAAGCTGTGATACGATTCACCACACCATTCACAGCATTTAGTAGCATTTCTTGCGTTATGGCAGTCACATTTTGGCGGATGGTATCTTTCAGTGCCGCTAGTGATGCCGGTTGGTCGCTGTACACTTTTGACTTCAAGAAGCCTCACAGCCAAAAGTCACAGGGTGTGAGATCGGGAGATCTTGGAGGCCATGCGTGATTAAAGTAGCGACTGATAATGCGATCCTCCCCAAATGTTGAGCGTAGCAGGCGTTGCACAGGCAGAGCAATATGAGGTGGTGCTCCATCTTGCATAAAGGTGACTGTTTGGAGTGCCTGTCGCGCTTGCGGTTCAGGAATAATGCTGTTCTGTAACAGTGCTAGATATCGCTTACCGGTGACAGAAACTGTTTGGAAACCTGTCTGTGTGACTTCCTCGAAAAAAATGGACCAGTTATGAAATCAGCAGGGAAGCCACACCAGACTGTCACTTTAGGCTGTTGCATGGGTACCTCAACAAATGCATGTGGATTTTCTGTGGTCCACACTCGACAATTGTGGTTGTTAACAGCACCAGAGAGTGTGAAATGTGCTTCATCAGTCCAAAGCACAGTGTGAAGCCAGTCGTGCTGCTCTTCCATCTTATTGAAGACCAAATTCGCAAAATGTCGGCGAGAGTCGAAGTCAGGAGGTTTCATTTCTTGGTTATGTTGCAACTTGTAGGGATACCGTAGCAAAGTTACTCGCAGCGCTCTCCATACACTTCCATACGACACTCCTGTCTGCCTAGAAACTTCTCAAGCACTGCACTCCCCATGTGCAGCAACCGCCGTCATGGCTTGCACCGTCTGCTCCACTGTCGTGGCAACAGCAGCTGCATTGAGGGACATCCACTTCATTGACGTGACGCCAAAGAACCTGTAGCTTCAAATTTTTTTTCACAATTTTGTTCTATGCAGAAGACGTTATTGGTCCTTTGCTATCTCGCATACCCTTCATGTAGCGATATGCTCGCAATGGCACTTTCCGAATTCTTATAAAACAGTTTAACTAAGAGGGCTTTCTCAACTATGGACAGCATTTCGATGCATACCAGCTTCGACTACCATTACCAAGAAGCATTAGTTGCTTCTTTTTATATCGTTTGTTGCTTTGCGTAATCCTACATTAGAAATCCGACAGCGCCATCTGTTGGTCGCCAACAGAACTATTTTTTTTTCATTGCCACACAAAACCCGGTTTTTTTTCTATCTGTTTGGTGCAAACCGCATCTTTGTATCGTGATTCGTTTTCGAATTATTCATTTTTAAAGTTCGTCCTGACTTTTGGATCACCCTGTATATAGATTTTTGCAATTCTATTTTGATCTCTACTAGTGTCTTACAGAATAACAGTACTTGCATCTTAACAGCATTTTTTTTTCAATTTTTCTCTGTTATAACCATTTTACTGTTGGAAAATCAATTTTTTCATTTATTTTTCCATACATGAGATTTCTGCTTTAAGCTTTTTATGAATTTGAAATTTCTGTTGTTATATAATGTGAAAAAGTAATGTTTTAAATTCTTATTGGCAATTTAAAAAGTTTATGTTGCTCACTTTGTTAACTACCTGTTATGTGCTCTTATTTAATTCTGGAAAAGTGTCAAAATTTCACTCAATTTAAGAATATATATATAGTAACATTACAAAAATAATTAAATAATATTTCGTTAATTTAGGCTTTTCTTAAGAAAGGAATAAAAACTCAAAATTTGAAAAGTTAAAATATGAAATAACATAGGGATAATATAATTTATATGCTGTATGGTACCGATGTTGTGATACATTATATTAAAAGTAACATGAATTTCAAGATGCTATTAGACAGCCATAAAAAAAGCATTTGATCTTACCTTTATCACTTGATATTCCTCATAGGAAGTTTACCTCGATAAGTTGTTTATTTCAGAAAGATTGTCTATTGTCTATTATATTTCCCCATGCTTTTTATTCATTTTTTAACATAATAGCAAACAGAAACATAATAGAACTTCTGTGCTCAAAAATCACATATAAATCACTATATCTATCGAGATAATTCAAGTTAAATTCCAATATTAACGATGAATTTTGATGCTTTAATGTGCATATTTTAAGTTTTAAAATATATATCCAAAATGTTACAGTATTGAATAATAAGACATTCCTTTTAAATCATCTTATTTATAACGTCACCTTTTAATAACCTTATTATAAACATTATAGTAACGATCACCTAATATGAAATTAAAGCTTATTCTGAAGCTATTCGATTCTATTTCGAGTATGATACAAGAAATACTAGAAAATTGTTGCTTTGATTATCATATTTTCGCATTAAAAATGTTCTCATTTTTTCAAACACAAAAAGTTGCCGTAAAAAGTCCATTGTAATTATAAAAATGCTAGAATATATTTGTTTATTTTATATCTTAGCATGTAAATTTTAATACATTTAACGAAAATAAATATATTAAGAAAATCTTAATGATTCTAATATTATTGATTTATTTTTTTATACATTATCATACTTATTTAAAAAATTTTATATTTATTTAGAGTTTTGTGTGTGTATATGTATGTGTGCGTTCATTATATTTCCCATGAGAGATATGCGCAAATGTAGTACCCCATAAGAAAGTAATAAGATTAAGCTGAAATACTAATTCCACGAATATATATATTTAGCATCTTCCAATGTTTTTACAAGCTTTCATTTTAGGAATTGCAAGTAAATGTAGGCAAAAGTGACACTCAAGTAAAATGAATTACAGTTGTTTTTAAAAAGAGACTGAGAGAAAGAGGCAGAGAAAGAGAGAGAGAATTAAAGTTTATAAATTACAAGTAAATTTAGGGAAAGGTGACATTCAAGTAAAATGAGTTAATTTGTCTTTAAGAAGAGAAAGAGACAGGAAGAAATGGGTAGAGAGAGAAAATACAAGTTTGTCAATTGCATTCCTGATAATCTTTTAAATTTAAAGATGTTTTAACTTCAAAGAATTAAATTTCTTTTATTTCTCAATAAATAATTTAAAATACTTATTTTTTTTATGATTTAAAACTTTTTGTTTATTGCATCATTAAATAAAAAGATAAATTTCTTGATTTCATAACTTTATGGTTTTAAGTAGAATGATATAACAATTTTATATCATTTTACTTGAAATGATAATTTCATACGATAATTTGATTTGATTTAAGATACTAAAGTCATTAAGCCTTCATATAGGAAAGATGATTTACACATATATATTTAATGGCAATTGGAAGTTCATGTTTTGGTCGTTTTGACGGTTATTTAGAAAACACAGGGCATAAAATAATTAATTCATCTAATATAATATTTATTAACAGATTTTGTCATTTATATTGCTTAATAGGTAATTTTAAATTCAGAATTAAAATTTTTTTATTTTTTAATTAAAATTATTATTATATATCATATTGTGTGATCACCATTTCAATTTGAAAACCAAATATTTTTCACCTCTTTGAGAATTCCTTACTAATTAAGAAATTAAAACGAGAAATATGCTTAAAATTTATCCAATTAATTCTGATTTAAAATTTCTAAAATTTATTAGCACGGGTAGGATTCCACTTCAATTCTAATTTTTCTTCTTAAGTTTAAATTCATTTATACGAACAAATCCATAAATTTTAATGGATTTGAATCCCTGGCAATTGCAATGTTGGCCACTGTAAATGCTTCACCCTGAAGGAATCATGCAAATAACATGAAATTTACAACGTGCATTAGCGGAGGTGAGATATACAAATGATTAGAATTCCAGAGCAGATGCACATCACGCGTGCCTGTGGCGCCACTTCAAAGGGTCATTTAAGGCTTGGAGATTTCGATGATTTCAAGTTCAGCAGTTTAAAAAAAAATAATTATGCCTTGTAGAAAACAGCGATCATTTTTGATCAAGTATCCGAGTTCGACTGAGGATGGGTATTGGCCAACCGAGATTGTGGATTATCTTTCAGGGAAATCGGCAGTCATGTTGGACAAAATCAAACAACTGTAATGCGGATATGTGATCGTTTAATGCAGGAGAGTACGACGGACACGTGTTCGATCGCACCCACCTCAGTGTAACACTTCACGTGATCACAGGTAAATTGTGCTCATGGCAGTGACGAATCTTTTTTGTGAAATATTCAACCACAACAAGAACCATAGCATAACACATTCAGTCTGTAACGCATCATCCAGTGTCTGCGAGTACCATTCGACGCCTTTTACAACAGAATGATCTGTTCGCAAGACGTCCATTGCTTCGTTTACCCTTTATGCAGAGCCACAGACGTTTCCGTCGCCAACTGAGCGATGTAAGAAGGATGTGGACGGCAGGCTGGAATGAAATTGTCGTTACTGACGATTCGCACTTCTGTCTACAACACCTCGATGGTCGCATTCGAGTCTGGAGACACCGTGCATAGAGGATGCTGAAAAGTTGTGTTATGCACCCTCACACTAATCCTGCACCGCTTATTATAGTATGGGGAGGTAGTGGATATCACTCTCGCACTCCTCTTATACGCAATGCCGGTACTTTAAACAGCCAGCCCTACTTCTCCGAGGTGTTGGAATCTGTTGTCCTTCCTTGCCTTCAAGGTTTTCCCACAGCCATATTTCAACAGGATAATGTGTGACTACACATGGCACGCATTGTCCAAGGGTTCTTCGTCAATCACCAGATTCAATTGCTTCCCTGGCCGGATTGCTCTGCGTATCTTTCACCGATGGAAAACATGTAGTCCATGGTTGCTCAATGATTGACCTAGACTATATCCCCAGCTGCCACACCAGATCAAGTTTGGCAACATGTGGAAGCTGCTTGGTCTGCTGTACTCCAATAACACATCCAAAGTATCTTTGATTAATGGCGAGGCGTGTGGTAGCGGTGATCTCCAACAATGACGGCAACTTGGGCTACTGATTTTGGCAAGAACCACAGTTAACAGAAGTCTATAAATTTATTCATTTGATACTTGATCAACATGTTATGTATAAAGTAAATTTTGTTGTGGTATCTTTTGTCTTTATTGGTGTTACAATTTCGGTGGCCAGCAGTGTATTTTGTAGATTTCTTCAGAGTTAAAAATTCAGAAAAATCTAAAATCGAAATTGCCTAGATAATTTTTTCAAACAATATTAAACACAGACTTAGATTTCTTTATTTAGAAATAAAATCAAATGTTTTTATTTAAGGTGTTAAATAATTTTATCTTATCTGCAACACATGCCACATTAGGTTTCATTCTCAAAGTGGCCCATAAATAATTCTAAAAAGTAAAATCTTTCTATAACTGATTTTTTTTAAATATTATGATGAGAAAATTTAAAACTACGCCAAAACAAAAGCAAACGTATTAAACAATATAGATTTAAGAGTTTTGTCAAAGCTTTTCATCAACCAAACTTTCTAATACCTGATCACCATTGTCATTAACATTTACTCATCATTACCAGAACCGACAATTATCATCAACAATCCTCTCCTTTCGTTCTTCCGAAGACCACCCTAGGAAACTTTCCTTTCCGTAACTGTTTTTCTGATTTTTGCCTTTCATTAACTTCTCATATTTGAAAAACTTTGTTCGATAAAATGAAAACAAAAATCGTAACATTCACATACATCTGAAGAAATATTTTTCTTGGGAAAACTTTAAATCTTTGAATTGACATATGAAAGATACATGTTTATTTCTGGAATCACCTGTTCAGATGTATTTAATTGTTCATTATAAATTAACTATGCAAGAATAAAATTCAAACTCATTATTACTGTTCGGAATTTTAAATTGAATTTATCAAATAACAAATTTTAATGTTTGCGCATATTTATAAACTTTTAACGATATTAAGGCTTTACTAATTATTTAAAATAATTTATATCTAGAGATTTAAAATAATATATATCTAGAAATATCTAGGGATTTACTTTTACCACAAATTAACCTCTGTACCTAATTTTTCTACATTAAAATTTATCAGTACTGAAATATCACTAAATTCAATAACATGATGTTTTTATTAATTGTTTTTCATTTATCATTAAAATTATATTATGATATTGCTTCGTTTTCATACAAATATATAATGAAATAATAAAAATGAACTATATTTTTTTAATGTGTAAATTGTTAAAGGATTAAAGGCCTAATTTTTGTTTAATGCATTAATTTAAATTTAAAAAAAGTATGTGGGATAGGTAATAACGCTATGTTAAAAAAGAGACGTAAATAGCAAGAATATATTTTTATGATAATGAACTTACTTATTTTTTTATCTTTTAAGCAATATTTTGAGTAATATAATTAATAAAATATAAGAAATTTCCTTTATAAATGCACAAAATTTCAAATAGTAGTTAATTGAAATTCTTAAAAGAAAACAGCTGGTTTATATATTAAAACGATGATATAAATACTAAATAACTTTGGGGAATTTTTAATGTAATAATTTAATAATGTAAATGAATTCCCACATAATTTTGTTTCTTCAATGCAATAAATATTTCATTATTAAATCATTTTTCAGTTTTTGCGAATAAAAATGATTACTTGGTGATAAACCTCAAAATGTAAATGTTTCTTAAGATTATTATAAGATTATTATTAATTAAGTGTGGGATTATAATAGATTCATCTATGAATTAAATGGTTTCAGATAACTAACAGTTATTTTCTTCTTAAAAGAGAAATATGTTTTAAAATATATAAAATGAAGCTACACACATGTCTATAAATTAAGTATAATGCCGGAACCTGCAATTAAAGATGAAGAAACAAAAACAAAAGGATTTGTTTATAAAATCCATGTGTTAAAAAATGAGACAAAAGTGATGGTGTTTGTATGATACCAGGTACCCACAAACAACTATTATAGCTACCTGGAGCAATTACACTTTATATCACCCACACAACTGATCAGTACTCATGATTAATACATCCTACATCTCACATACTAGGAAATACAGTTCATACAACGAAAAGGCATGCCAAGGATTATTGAGTTGCACTTGGGGCAGAGAACTCTACTCAACAAGTAATGCTCTTCGAATGTCCGGTGTAGTTGTAGGAGGTGGTGACGGGCTGTGATTCGTCAATCAACCATGTCCCACACATGCTCTATCAGATTCAAGTCAGGTGAGAATGCTGCCATTCCCCACGGATAATATCCTCCGATTGAAGGCAGTCGTTGAGATGTTCGAACTGTGAGAACGGACGTTGTCTTTATAAACACAAATGCAGCGCCCTCAGCATCCCTAAGCAAACGGACATGTTGTTCCAGAATGATGACCCGATAAATATGGCCTGCCATAGTTCCGATTTCAAGATGCGGATATGTTCTGGAACTTAGTATAATGCTCCCCAAATGAACATGACTGCACAACCGTAACGTTGGCATTCAATGATGTTGACTTAGTGGCAAAGAGTACCAGGAGTTCTCTATATGAATGTCCAATGGGAATCGGACTGTAAGATAAAGTTCGACTCATCGGAAAACATAACACAAGCTCACTGTGATGTAAACATTGCATGTTCTTTACTTCAAATTTCCACTGACGACAGTGAGTTGCCGTGAGCAGAACACATCTGAGAGACCTGCGAGCATATAGACCAAACTATCCCAAGTGTCTCTAAACGGTTTGCCTTGAAACTTTAATACCATGGCTGACAATAGATGACGCGACAGATCCATCTGTTTCTTTTGGGGAATGTTGCTAGACCGTCATTCTTTGTTGTCACTCTGGGGTGCTGACAATTTCAATGGTTCCGATTTCCTCAGCAATTACCATTTGCGTACACCTACATTCCAGGCGGCCGATGATTCTACCACGTAAAACAACATCTATATGCGTCCTCTGTGTCATACTTATAATTTCATGGCAGAGCACCATTTGTGAACACGTTTTCTTATTTACCAAAGGTCATTATATACACTCTCTGTATTGTGGTATACACACTCGACGTCATCAGGTGTCTTCCTGTAATTTGCATGTGATATTTCTAGAGTTGCCATTTTTCTTTTCGTGTTTGATTTCTGTGTGGTTCTGGATTATACTTAATTTATGGACATGTATGCATACTTCGTGAACAGTTTGTAAATATTCACATTATTTTTCTTTCTTTTTATAGAGATTACTTCATGAGCATGAGAAAAGGTAAAATTATTTGACTACTTTTAAACGCTCAATGAACTTTTTAGATCGGAAATTACTTATATTAATTTTTTCTTCTCCTTTTTTTTCCGAAATTTTTAAAAACTTCGAAATACAACAACGATACTTTCAAAATCTATATGTAGTGGTTAATGTATTTCAAAGTAACATTGTGCCCTCATAACATATCTTAAAATTTTAATCTAAATATTTCTTTATTTACACAAATTTAATTATCAGATTAAAAATATTTTTCTTAACCATAATGATACAATACAATGAAACATTTAACATCTTTTAGCACAATATTTTAAGGATGCAGAAACACATCTTGTCAAAAGCTTTAAATTCTAAATATCAATAATACTTGAAATGAATAAATTTTTATATAGCTGAAAAAATTAACTACGATTGCGATAAATTTAAAGTATTTTAAGGCAATAAATATTTTTGAATGATGTGTTTAAAATAATTAAAACTTTATAATCTTAATTTCTCAAATTTATGCGAAAAACTTTTCTTGTAAACTTTTGCACCTAGTCACCAAAAAAACTACAAAAAACATTAATATAACTAAACATTTTAAAAAAGTTTATATTTTTCTCTTTATATTTATACAATCCATTCTCCGATTATAGTATTTATATTTTCCATTTAATATATATACATTCTATTGGGTGATATTAAGAATCTTAACGATTTTAGTGACTAGATGGTCAAATATGATGTCAAAGATCGGGCAACACTCTCCCGATGGTCTCAATCGAATATGTTCTTAAGAGGACATTTTAACTTACACATAGTTTTCTAATTCGTTACTCCTGTAAAAAGTTATAGTGATTTGAAAATATGAATGAAATATCTGAAGAAATATGTTTTTTTTTAATTATTATTATTTAAAAAAAAAAGCTGGAAAAATACACCGAAAAATTTCCGCAGTGCACGGTGAGAATGCTGTAGGTGAACGGAGGAACCATGAGTGGTTTGGTCGATTCAGTTACGAGTATTATGATATCAAAGATGCACATCACTTTTGTCGGCCAGCCACTGAAAAAGTCGATGAAATATTGTAACTGGTGGAGCAAGACCAAGTCAAGCATTCAGTGGAGGTGCTAAACATCAACTACATGCAGTTCCAAATCTTTTTAAAAGAATCTACTAAAAAAGAAGTTCTATGTTTGGGTTCCATGTGAATTAATACAAATTGATTGACCAAACTACCATCAGTAAAATACTGCAGAAATGCAACAAAATTGAATCATTTTTGAAGTGAATTATTACCGGAGATTAAAAATAGGTGAAATACAAGAATAACAAACCGAAGATATCGTGATCAAAGGCTGTCGAGTTTCTACAAATGACTTAAATGACTGGATTGTAGGCAATCAATATTATATTGAGCGTTTTCGAGAATTAGAAAGGAATAGTTCATTATGAACTGCTGCACACAACTTGGAGAAACCATCAATTCAGTCCTGTTTTGTTCAAAACTCAGCCGTTTTAATGAAACAATCCAGAGAAAGCAACCAGAATTGGTCAACAATAAGAAACTTATGTTCCATTATGACCACATATATCTTTGATGAATTAGAATAAATGGAAGGAACTTGGTTAAGAAGTTTCAATGCATTCACAGTATAGTTAAGACTTTACTATACTGTGGATGTATCAAAACTTCCCAACCAAATTTTTATGCTTGTCCTGTCTGACTATTATTTGTTTTGATCTCTGCAAAATTCTCTTGATTTAAAAATTGGCTGACCGAAGCATTACTAAAACTCACTTGGTTAAGTTTTTCAACGATAAACCATAGTAGTTTTACACCAATGGAATTATGAATGTACCTAAAAAATGACAAATGATTATAGATAATTATGGTTAATATGTACTCTTAATTAAAATTGGTTGCCAATAAAGAAAACTTTTGTATGGAGTTTACTGAAAAAGAGCGACTTTTTATATGATACAATATTTACTAATTGTAAATGTCATGTCAGTAAGGGTAGCCAGGAATTCAACATCTCAATATTGAAATCATATATTTAACATAATTTCGTCTAGCTAAAACAATAAATTTATGCGACAATATATTGTTACCTACTTCTTATAGATAGTATGATTTCTGTTGAATCTGGTTTCGTACTTTGTAGCGGGGTGCATATAATCAGGTTTGAAGGTTATTCGAGAAAGCAAACTCATTGAATAATGGTATTGCCCCATTTCTGATACCGTTCAAAGCGACATCACATATGAATTCACTATGCAGTGGACGCTTATTTTTACAAATCTCTAGCTTATGAGCATTCATGGTCTTACGAACTTATGCTGGTCCCTAACGTGGTTTCATAGACCTATAATTTTCATTTAAGAAAAAAAGTTTTGGTATATCTCTTTCTTGCGAGCTCATTTTCATTTATTTACTTATTTTAATTTTTTGTGGTTGTGAAACTTGGATTGGCATTTCCACTATAGAATCTCAAATTCTTCGAGTTGTGAATAACTAATGGCATTACTGGAAATGAATTCTCACATGTTTTTTTTTTTTTTTTTTTTTTTTTTTTTTTTTTTTAATTCTGCGGAATTTTTCCTCTCTAACTTAATTTTCGTATTATGGAAAACGCACCAGAGTGTCTCAGGTACAAACATTGAAAACTACTTTTGCAAGTAGTAATTATGGTTTGGAATTGTCTTATGAAACTGACGTTCTAAGTGCTTATAATGCACTTATCAACCTATGCTTGCAATGGTGTTGCTGGTAAACGATATCACGGTCATTTCAAATGCAGGCTTTATTAAAGAAGTCGCCATAGCAGAAGAAAGTCAAAAACATTTGCTTGATGACTTGAGTGAAGATTAGTTACTCATTCATAAACTTCGATTAAAAAATCCATTGCTACTCGAATTATTATTGATCCCGAAGTATATTTCATTTGTAATTTATTTATAAAGGGCGAGGAATTTTGTGAAAGAAAATTAGCTTCAAGATCTAACACTTATTTTCCTATTTTATTAACTTTTGATTTAAAAACTGTTTTATTGGTCCCAACAAGTTCAGGCCATATTTGTTTAAGTTAGTAAAGTGTCTTATATAAGTTGTGCTTACTTAATAAAAAATTACTGTAGAAATTTTGATATATATTATATAGTTACTTCCAAATATACATCTATTAAAGTCAAATATGTATTTCATTAAAGTAATTATTGAATTGAAATTGTATTTATTGAAACCTTGTGTGATCTCTGTAATAAATTTATCTAATGTTGATAATTTATCAAATTTTTTCTTTTGCTTTTTCCGTTTCTTCTTCCACCCATAAGCTTTAGTTCTATAGATTTTGCAAAAATTTTTGAAGCTGTAAAAATATTTAATATCATGTAATTGCATTGACAGATTAACAATAGCTAGTGTGTAGCAGCTTATCAACAGTGTTTGCTACATTAGCAAATGATATTATTCTTAAATATATTAATAAAATCTAGTAATCCATCTACAACGTCTATAAAATAATTCCTAATAGACACTAAATGCTACTTCATTAGCATTCATGTGAAATGAGAGTAATTTAAGAAAAAAAGTACTAAATTGTGTGTGATTAGCTTTAAATCTTCAGCAAGCAAGAGATAACTCACTATTTACATGACAGAAGTTTTGCACAACTCAAATTTTGGAAAGATAGGTCTAGTTCTTTCTTTTAAATTTTTGGAGCTCTTTAGAGTGTGGAACTTTAATATGTAGTTTATTTAGCTGCTCATACTTAAATTATATATATATATATATATATATATATATATATATATATATATATATATATATATATATATATATATATATATATATATATATATATATATATATATATATATATATATATATATATATATATATTACTAATCAAGATTATCAGGGATAAGCCACATTACAGATTTTAACAGATATATCACAGTTTTTCAATATAATAGCTTTCCATTAGCATTCCTTTAATATTTTTTTAATTTTAAAATAAAAGATCAAATCACCACTTAAAATAATAGTAAGTATCGTAAGTTAATCATAATGCATAATTGAAATCATTTATCATTTTTTTATCACTTTAAATATTTTTTTGTTTTGCATTTCTCATATTAAAACATGCTTTGCATGAATATTTTTTATCGCAATATGAATTTTAATTTATCATTACTGGTTTTTTTTCTTCCCATAAATGTATTTGCTATTTACCACACACACACACAAATTCCAGTATTTTTTAATACTTCTCTAGTTTTCGGTGAAATCAAAAAATCTCATTAAAAAAATTTGACAATGACAATTTTCCTAAACAAAATAAAATTAAGGAAAAGAATTTACTTGAAATGCTAATCCAAAATCTTTTAATTTATATTTTTAAAAATATAGAAAATTTAAATATTTATGAAACAATTTTATTACAAAAGAAAAAGTCTCGAATTCAGAATGTATTATATATAGTTTTGGTTAGAGCATTAAACAAATTTTCAATCATCAAATGAAATATAAGGCGTTTGTTGTAAGCAGTAAAATGTATTAATCGAATGATAATAAAATTTTACAAGCAAGAAATAAATTGGGAATAAGTTTTGTCATGTTCAAAGTTTATAAACATTCTTTACAATACATTTTAATCTTTTTCGAAGATATATTTATCTTCTTCCAATAATATACATCTAAAAAGTTCTAGGCTACGTAGAAATGTTGGAATATATACATATACACAATAGATGAGAATTTAATGCTCATGCATAAACATAATATTACATGTTAATGGACGTAAATTATATAAATAGGGACTTCGAATAGACTCAAATTTTGGTTCATATTCTCAAATCCCCAGGATTACAGATGTGTCAGAGAAGCAACGTCTAATATTATTCCCACAATACATTACAAGCCATTAAAATTGCAATATCGTGAATGTGAAGAGACACGCACATAAACTGTACATTGCAGATAGAGCACACAGTGATACATATAAAAGATTAGATTTCTAACGTATTCATGCAAAATAGTTAGTGGTAGGGATGATTACGATGTGCACGAAAGAAGAGATCAACCTGGAAACAGCAGAATTCTTATACCAGAATTAAATTTGAGCCTTGTATCCGGATTCAAAAATTATTCATCATAAAAAAAGAAACTCCTACCTTAATGCATCTGACTTTGATAGAGGTCGAGTAACACTAATGGTAATTTTTGTTTATCTTATTGTAATATCTTACTCATATTGATAAAAAAACTTTCAGTTTGTACAGAAAAATAGCATTTTCACAGAAATAGAACTGCTTGTAAAATAAATGTTAACACAAAGAGTTTGAATATATTTTCAACAGTATGGGAGACATAGTTTTTGCCACCAACAATGTTGTATCATGACAAGAACGTCTTGAATGATTCTTTACTTCATTGATCATGCAAATCATTGATGTGATCACCGAAGAATTTGAAATCAGTTATAGACGAATCGTGATTCCACATGTAGCATCGTGTTCAACACATTCCTGTTCCACAACATTGTGGAGAGCCCGCAACTAGCATTCATTAAAACCATTGCATAAACCCATTGTTTGGTAATGCACTGATCGACTACATTCAATGACATCTTATATCATCATCTTGAATATTGATATGAAGGGAAATTAGACGCACATCTTGATCACATGTTGTTCACATTACGAGCATTTTTATTACTGATGTATTGTTGTTGCACCAGCATGCTTCCTTGTACCAAGTCCTGAGTATAGATCTATCAGTTAGATAGAAGCAGCCGGGTGGAGTCTTTGCTTCAAAGTCACGATTTTGAATCAAAGACCAAACAGAAGACCCCAATACTTGGACTGCCACTCCCAGAGGTATTATTTCAGTTGGAGGACATTGCAACTACGCCCAGTTTTAACATGCCCCAGCCGTCGTAAGTGAACACGATGGATCTTCAATTAAGTTGGGATTAAGTTGGGATTCTTCAATTAAGTTGGGATAACATGTGATCAAGATGTGCGTCTAATTTCCCTTCATATCAATATTCAAGATGATGATATAAGATGTCATTGAATGTAGTCGATCAGTGCATTACCAAACAATGGGTTTATGCAATGGTTTTAATCTTATCTCTATCTCCCGATAATTAGTACGACACTCTAACCAACCAGACCACAGCGACTCTATTTTACTGATATGTCATGGTTCGTGGATTTGTCATTTCTTCAGTAGCACATTACATTAAATTTTGACAGAATTATGCACTAACAATTTTATTCATACAGGAGGATCTGTTTTTTCCACATTTCACGCAAATTAATGACTTTATGTCTCACTAAAGTCTATGTAGCCAATAAATGCTACTGAGTTATATTTGTCATTATTTCCGATAGGGCAGTTTTAATGACTAATTGTGTAAAAGGAAAAGTAATTAACAAGTTATTTATTTTTACTTGAAAAATGTCCGTTTAGAAATATGTCTCGAACTTGAAGAAGTCTGATTCGTGATTTTTTCACAGCATTAAACTTGCAAAATAAACGTTACAAAAATGCTTCGCAGTACGCACTCAAATTTCCAATGATTCCTTAATGGGAATGAATATGTCAAGTCAAGGATTTATTTATTTCCATTGTAATGATGATTATATCATAACTAATTGGATCATTTTGTTAAAAAAATTAACTTTAAATATAATTTCAAAATCCCCATAGAGTTTACGCAATAATACTTTGGTGGGCAGTATTTATACTTCAAAATTATTTGAAAGACCATAATTCTCAATTTTAACCAAATGTAACTCAGAATATTAAATAGTAAAGATAATTATTAATATTAAATATATTCTGGAATAAATTTTGTGAAATAACCATAGTCCCGTCAATTAAAATTTTAAACTCATTTTAAGCCAATCAGATTCAAGTTATAACTCACCAAACGAGAACCAGCTATCTAATGAGGGTAGAGAATCGCTGAAAACTGCCAACCGGACACCACATTAGATATTAAATATGTCATGTAAGACACAGGTTAATCCTTTATATAAATTTCAAGCTTTCGCTTTTTATTATACATAAATAACTGCTGCTTATCGTACAAAACATCAGATCAAGCAACTTGCAACAGCACGACCTAGATTGTCAACCATTTGAATCACGAAATAAGGTCTCATAACAAAACTTCTTAAATTGTAAAAGTATGATAATTTAGTAAAATCATCATGTGATTGGAAGAAATTAAGTTGAATATCTTATACTATATTCTCTTGCGTTATAATATGAGATATTTTCTAATAAAATGAATTAAATATTCTATATGCAAATTATAATTGTAAGGTAACTAAAATATAAATAAATGACACCAATTAAAACTTTAAATCATTTTTTACGAATTTTCGACTTTTAAACAATGAACTAGTTCACCCATTACCAGTGGCTACGATTTCAAAAGAAAAGAAATTCTAGGAAATTCGTTATAACATTCAATTTAAATTGTGGCATTTTTATTGAAACTTATTATTTTAATATGGAAAACGCTACAAAGTTTCATTTTAATTATATTTATTTATTTGAATGCATAATTTTTTTTTATTTTTCTGTCTCATGTGTACACAAACAAATCAAAAAGCTAGTCACAAATAGCTGACTTAGTAAAAAGCACGGATTCTCCAAATCTAGTCTACACACTTGTACAGTTTTAACTGTACTTGTTGGTTCATTACAAAAGTAAGTTGCATAGAGAACAATCAAAGTTCACCTTCAAATAGTATACCTATTAAGTTCATTGGAGTATTTGGCAAATCTTCGCCTTTGAATTTTTCATTTAAATTTGTAACTGCGAAGACATTGTTCCTCATTTTCTTCGCCAAAAAAAACTTATACCATTACAAAATCGTAGTGAACTGATGTTTTGAGAAGAAATTGGCGTGATCCGATTTTAAAATTAAAATATACGTTGATATACCTAGCAAATCGAGTGAAATCGGGAATTCTGTTACGTAACTGATAACTTTATCTTATGCATCGTAGTTTCAATGTCGCTTCTCTTCGTATTTAGTATTGAATGCTAAATTTGATAGCATTAATGTCGTTGTTCGAAGCTATTAATGTAGCATGTACACTGAATCACTGATGATTTCTGAAATGTCATTGCTTACATTCAATTGAAATGTATTTGCTTGTATACACGCGAGCCATTTAACGTCAAATATGTTGTAGTATGCCGATATTTTTGTTTTTGAGTTTCATAGTTTATTTATTTTAAAATAATGCTGTCACAACACCGGATTTGTCCTTTTACTCAACAGTTACAGAAATTTGGTTATTCTATTCTAAATGATGATGAAATTATTTACTATCAAAACAAGGAATATTATTATCCACCAGATAATTGTATTTTTCGTACATTTGTTTCTAGAATATGGCAATACTTCTTACTTTAACTGTGTCATGTTGCCATATATTTGAAGTTAAGCTTTCAAGTTCTTGTTTGATATTATTTTCAAATATCTTGTATTGCTTATTTATTATGTTAGCAATATTTAATATGATAGTTCAATTATTTTTAGACTGTTAATGTCAATATAATATCATTAGTTTTAATATGAATGAAAAAAATTTTTTTTATTATCTTGGAACATTTTTCAATCTAAATAAGTTTCGATTTTGTTAAATACGAAACTCCTTAAAAACAACTTTTTCTACAAATTAAAACGCATAAAATAAATTTCTAAGTACTAGATTCTGAGCTTTATTTGTTCATTATAAGAAATTTGTTTATTTATTTTGCTCAAATTTTTTTCTTAGCGCATGCGGCTTATGAGCATGTACCAACCACCGAGTGACCATTGATCTTTTCTCCGCCTCCTACAACGGCAGTAATGCGTTAGGTATTCGCGGGTTGCAAATGTTTGGTTGTGAATTGCTAATGGAAATTGCTTGACCCAAGCAAAATGTCGGGAAACGTTGGAATGGAAAATTTGATTCCTATCGTAAATAAACTTCAAGATGCATTCACAAAGCTTGGAGTTAATTTATCACTTGATTTGCCTCAAATAGCAGTCATTGGGGGTCAGAGCGCTGGCAAAAGTAGTGTTTTGGAAAATTTTGTCGGGAAGTAAGTTGTTTAATATGCAATTTATTTCCGATTTTCATTGCAATTAAAAAAATAATTATCTTTTTGTAGTTATTTCAGTTATAATTTTCGAGAGATCTGTTGCTTTATCTGTATCGATTAGAATTAGTATACTAATACTTAAGAACGTAAAGAACAAGTGTTTATAGTTAATTGGAATATTATTACCAAAATGCGCAAATTATTTTGTTTTTACGATCATAATGTTATTTTTACCTTATTGATATCATTATATGTTTATATGAAATATTATATTTTAATGAGATTTGTCAATTTCTCTTCAACAAAAGAATTTTTTCCCTTTGATTAATTTTGTATCTAATATATCATTTAATTTATAGTTATTTAATTATTGAAAGTCAAATATTTTGTAACATTTTTAATATATTTATGTCTCTCTTTATTCATTTATTAATAGAACAATTCATTTGAATAATATTAAAAATAATCCTTTTTTAAAATTATATCTTTATTTTCGATAAATTTATGGAATTTTATCTTGGGTACTAAACTGTTAAATATTTCGTTATTTTTAATAATGTCTAAATTTATACAAAGCAATTCAAAAATACTTATTTTAAAATTATGTCGTTTTATTAATCTTTATAAACATTTTGTCACATTTTGAATTATGAAGGATACATTAACATTCAACAATTTTTTATTAGTTATTGTTGTTTATAAATTTAATTTATTACGATAACATTTAAAAAATGTTATGAATAATAGTCCTTTTTAAAAGATTTTAATGCTCAAATTTTCAAATCAAATCGGATTTAATTGCAGATGTTTCTGTTTTATACGAATTTTAATCAGCTTATATTATTGTACTAAAAATGAAATGTTTCCTATCAAATTAGTTAAAATGAATTCTTATGTAATTAACAAAGCATTGCTTGTGGTGCTTGGTATTAACTTTTGGTTTAGCAAATGGAAAGTTTTAGAAAACTTAATTAGTATAAAGTGATCTTTATATGTTATAAATCTTATACATCCAAGTATCTGATTATTTTAGAATGAGAAGTTTTAATTTTGTATTATTTCTGAGATCAGTGCATTAGTTTTATTATATAAGATAATAAATTTATTTAATAAATTATCTAAAGATTTTTTTGACAATATATAAAATTGTTTGTTTAAATGTAAGAAAATAACAATTATGTTGATTTCTGGAGATTTTGAGATTAATTTTATTTTAAATTGTTTTCAATTTCTCCTGTAACTGTCTTAATTTATTATTCTATACAACAGATAATTGTAATGAAAAAAATGTAAATTTTTTGATTTTGTACTTCTTCGCATTAATAAATTACTCTGTTTAAATTTTTAGAAATATATGTTTTTTAAAGTAAAAAGTAAAATATATCCTTATGTATTACTAGCAATAATTATGTTTCCTATATATATTATTATATATGTATTTATATCAATAAAATCATCTGGTAAAAGGTTTTGATCTTAAAAAATTTTCGTTTTTCCTCATTTATACAACATTTATTTCGAATCGCATTCAATAATGAATGTTGTATAAATAAAGAAAATAATTCTAAGAATAAACTTTATTGTAACTGAAATTTTTTATAGTTTAGGTGTTAGAAATATTTAAAATGCAAAGTGATAATACTTGTCAGAAGTTTCTTCAAACCTTTCCTTTATCACTAGATAAAAATTCTTCTCACTGAATATTAGTTAAAATTTTCTAAAAATGAAGTAATCAATTAACATTTAATTTTCATCTGTTAATTGTATATGTCATGAAAATATTTATTTTACTCTGTAATTAGCCTAACTAACTAATCTTGAATGTATTTCAATTAGCTTTATTTTCAATTTGCATTACGTAAATATTGTAATCAGTTCTAAAAAGTATAATAATTGTTTGGGAATCATATTTTTATGCAAATTTTGTTGTGTGAAATGTGTCATTCAAGTCTTTCTCTGTTCAAAAATGATTATTTAACTTTTCTTTCTTAAAGTAACTTTTTTATAACATTAAAAATTTATTTATGCCTATAATATGAATTTGTAATTTATTTCTAAAATTTCATGATCTGAAATTTTGGAAGGTTATAGGATTATTTAGTATTCAATTAATATAGTTATTTGTTATAAAAAAGTTAATGATAAAAATGATTTAATGTAAAATACTGTTATAATAGGATAAAAATTTTACTGTGCTATAGTTTGAGAAATTATATAATTTATTTAGTTTATCACATAGTTTATTTTTTTGTATGAATTTTTATATGTAAAATTTTAAATTATAACTATTCACACAATTTTTTTACCTACATAATTCATATATATACATTTATTTTTACAAGTATTATTGAATATTTTTTACAATAAATACTGTCTGTAACAGTTTTTTTTTTTAAGAAAAGTAACTGTAGCATCACATTGTGAAATGATTAAGAAAATACCTGAAAATAACCCTAATTACTTATTGAAATATTTCACTTTCCAATTTTAATTACAACTATAATTGTATTATCAGATAAAAGAACTTATAGTTTATCTTTCTAGCATTTTTAACGTAACATTGAAAATGTAACTGAATTCATTTAATATATCTGAGATATATGAAGGATACAGTGAAATGTGTATAAAAGTATAAATGGAAATTGACCAATTCGACTTACACTGTAGTTATATTGCAAAATATCTTCAAGTCATTCAATTAGAAACAGTAAAGATTGAGTTTAAATTAATTTTTCCATGATTAATTCTTCCATGAAAATAAATGCATATAAATCTTTACAATCTATTAATTTTGTATCTCTAATTAAATCCTAATTTCTTCTTCTTCTTAGAGTTGGGTTTGTATGTCATTGAGCACCTCTGCTTTTATCAGCATTTTGTACTGTTAACTCCAAACCCAATGTTTCTTAGTTCCAGTTGCTCGGGTCACCCACTTTATTAATAAAGTCTGATAACCCTTTAATGGAGTCTAGGTGTAACTCTCTAGTATGGATGATGCCTAAAGAGGTTAATCTAGGGAGGGCAAGAGCCTCGCATTCATAAATGATATGCTTGGCCGTTTCCTCTTGCATATGACATTTCCTGCAGATAGGGTCTTGCTGAAACAGTCCCATTTTATGGAGATGTTTTCTGAAATAGTAGTGCCCAGTTATGAAGCCTACGATTAAATGTATCTTCTGCCTAGAGCATCTTAGAATTTCATAGGAAATCCTCGCTGATGATCTACAGATCATACTTTTAGCGTGGATTTGACCAGGAGATTTGAGCCAAGCTTCATACATCTTCCGTTTTTCCCATCTAAGAACATTGGTTTTTGCGGTCTTCAAATTGATCCCACAAAAAGGTTCTGGACCAATGGGAACAAAAGACAATCCTTGTTTAGCAAGCTCATCAGCCCTTTCATTACCTTCGATACCTTTGTGCCCTGGCACCCATACAAGGATCACCCTGTTTCTAGTTGCCAGTTCTGTAAGAAGGTTTCTACACTCCAGAATCATTTTAGATTTGATTTCGAAGGAATTAAGCGCTTTTAAAGCGGCTTGACTGTCACTGAAAATGAGAATCCGCTTACCGTAGTAGCCCTTCTTCATATTCAGTCGCAGACAGTGGATAATAGCCAAAACTTCTGCCTGGAAGACCGAGCGTATCGCCCAAGGCTTACAGACAAGCTGATTCTTGGTGACACGCCACAAACTCCCAGTCCTAAGAGGCTGTTCTTCAGTGATCCATCTGTGTACCAGATTAGATCTCCTGTTTTAGTTTCAAACATGTTGTTATCCCATTCGTCTCTAGTTGGAAAAACTATATTAAATGTCCAATCAAACATGTATGTTTTTTCCATGATGTTAGATGGCATCAGGAAAGTAGGGTCTTGAATTTTCCTGGTGATGCCCTTGTGCCCTTTGGCAACAGGCTGGTCATACCAGTGGTTTTGCAGCTTCATTCTGTATGCATTCATTCTTGCAACGCTGCAGATGAAGATGTCCAAGGTAGTCAGATCCAACACAACCTCCAATGCTCTGGTTGGCATGGTGGAAATTGCTCCTGTGATGCAGAGACAGGCTAGTCTTTGTAGACCCCCCAGTCTGTCAATCACAGTCTTCTGTTCCACCTTATGCCACCAGATCACACAGGCATATGTGAAAATGGGCCTGACAAAAGCTGTGTACATCCATAACATCAGTAGATTTGCTGGGTTGATAGGCAAATTGAAGAGCATGCAAGGGACTATTTCTACCCAAGTAATCTCTAATATGCCGATCAATGATTTTCTCCATAATTTTAAGAAAGAATGAAGAAAGACTGATTGGTCTGTATGACTTGGCCTGGTCATAAGTGTCCTTGCCAGGTTTTGGAATGAAAACAATCCTAGTCTTTTGCCATGTCTTTGGTATATATCCAGGGCCAAACTAGTTCTATAAATTCTAGTTAGCACTGGTATGACAACCTTCTCTGCCTTCTGGATCATGATGGGCATAATTCCATCAGGCCCAGGGCATTTTAGAGGTTTAAAGGCAAAAATTGCCCATTTAACAATGTTGTAGTTTATGATATTTTTAGCGATGGTCCATTGATTGCTATTGACTCTTTGCAAAGAGCCAATGCAATGTTCCCCTTCGTTGCTATAAATATCTCTAGCTCCCGGGAAGTGGGTCCTGGTCATAATTTCCATAACCCCTTTTCCGGAAGCAGCAAAATAACCCTCCTCGTCTTTTAGGGTACCAACCAAAATAGGTTCATCCCTTTTAAGGAGTTTCTGGAGTCTAGCTCCTTCAGAAATAGACTCTATCTCGTCACAGAACTTCCTCCAGGAGTTAATTTTGCTTTTTCTTACAAGTTTGTTATAAATAGTGAGGGCCATTTTATAGTTCTCCCATTCACCATTTTTCTTAGCTTTGTTAAAAAGTTTTCTAACATTTGCTCTTTCGGCAGCTAGAGAGTCATTCCACCAAGGGCATTGGAGTTTAGCTCTTCTAGTGCGAATGGGGCAATTGTTATGATAAGAATCTAGAATACTTCTCTGCAGAAGATCTGCTGTAACTTCTAGATCGTAGTTGTCTCTAATAGGTCTGTTCCCGAGCTCAATCAACCCAGTCAGTTCTTCTTGGAATTTCTTCCAGTCCGTCCTAACTGGGTCTCTGAATATGCGATCCAGACACACATTAGAATGAATTTCAAAATGGATGTTTTGATGATCTGAACCAGAAGGTCTGTCATCTACTTTCCAGTATTTGATATTTTTACTAATCAGCATTGTCGCTATAGTAATGTCAATTACTTCAGATCGATTGGAAGTAATAAAAGTTGGTTCGTTGCCCTCATTTAGAATATCTAACCCATAGTTTAGAATAAATTCCAAAAGGTACTCGCCTCTTTTATTTGTGTCCGTACTTCCCCAGACAACATGATGAGCATTACAGTCTAGTCCTAGGACTACCTGTAAGTTGTTATCTCTGCAAAAGTTCATGAGCTTGTGCAGAGAATGGTCAGGTGGAGCCTTCTCTTCATAGGGCAGGTATCTGGAGCCAAAAACAATTTCCCTGTCCCTACCCTCTATGTTGAGTCTGACTTTCACAGCTGTCAGGTCCCTAAGAATAAATTCAGAGAGGGGAAGAACCTCAATGTTTTTATGTAAGAGTATACAAGTTCTAGCGTTACCATTAGTACAATAGATAAGCTTACCTTTAGTTCCTTTGAGACCACTGATTCTCCCCCTAACCAACCAGGGTTCCTGAATCAGGGCCAGGTGTATATCCCCAGCAAGAAACTTCTTACTGAGGTTAGTAGTACCACTTCTACTGTGGTGGAGGTTGGCTTGAACTACCTTCACCCCCATCAGCAGGAGTGGGTTTGTCAAGTACTTTAGCCTGCACTTGGTGAAGTCCAATATGAAATCTATATCCCCTTACACGAAGTGTGGCAGCATCTAATTCAGGCACACTAAGAACGATGGTCCGCCCAGATCGGTCGTTCTTAATGTTAAGAACGTTCCACTCCATTGGAGTGACCCCACCGTTCTGTGCCTCGATTTTTCTCAGGAGCTCTTTAGGTTCCAGTTCACTACAGATTTTTGGCAGTTTTGCAATTATCTTGGTGGTTCTGACAAGTTTCCTTGCCTCACCCACCAAGAGTTTATGTTCCTGCCAAGGGCTTATATCACTGACATTCTGTTCCAGCCACTTTGAGCTCTCCAGATCTGCACAGTTGATAATAAGAGCCCCATTCTCAAGTTTACAGGATAGGAAGGTTTGGGCAAAACCCTCCTCATTCCTTCCTATTTTCCTGGTTAACAAGAGTTCCAGGTCATAGGCCTGTTTCTCTGTTAACCGTTTTTTCGGATGACCTTCTAAGAGCACAGCCATCTTGATCGCCGTGAGAGCCGCCCTGTAAGTAAATTCCTCAGGTCCTTCTCTCTTGGCAGCCTTTCCGACCTTGCCCTGGTTCATCCGGTTGGCAGGACGCTTCTCGCCTTTGGTTGCTTTGGGTTTTTCAACCCAAGTCCCCTCAGCGATTTTGCGCTCCTTCACCAGCTTCTTTTTCTGGGCTCTGGGCACCAGATATTCTCTTTTTAAGCTTGATTCTGGTCAGAGAGTCAGTCATGCTAGAGATAGCTTCCTGACTTTCACCAGAAGAAGATGGTTTGGAGGTCATTTCTACCTCCTGTGAAGGTTTCATTGCTACCCCTTCATTAGATTGTCTCTGAGTTCCCTTGTCTTTTTCAGAAAGGTCTGCTTCAGAAGTTTCTCCTGCAAAAGCAGAAATGTTTGTTATTTTTAATGTCTTTTCAGCCATATAATAACAGTTAAATAAGCTCAGGTAATATGACAGTCCACCCAGCATTGCCTGAGTTACTGGGCAAGACAATTTACTCTAGAAGTTCGCCAGCCAACTAGAGTCTCCGTTAAGACACCAATACTGCGGTGCCAATTAGCCCTAGGCACGGATCGCATAACACCAGGGTTTACGGGAGCTTGTTCGCGGCCTCTTATTCTATATTCAAGGCTATCCTGTCATTCCTACAGGACATTCAGTTATCCACCACCTACTGACACGCCTGGTGGGTAGCTCAAGCCCCAGAGGGGTACGGTTCCAGGAAATCCTAATTTGCTCTCATATTTAGAATGTGTATTTTTTTTCTTCAGAATGTTCTAATATGCAATTGTACATTAAAATACTAATTCTTTAAAATTTTAAAGAATTAAAATACTGAATTCTTTAAAATTTTCATAATTAAATCAATCTCTGTAAGAATATTTTTTAATAAAAAAATACCTTTGATATCAATGCTCTAATTAATAATTAGGGTTGTATTATAGCTTCAAAACAATCATAAATTGTTAGTATTAAAATTTATGATGTGGGTAGTATTTAGGAATTATAAATATCTAGATTTGTGGGGCAACTAAAATATGTTATATAGATTTATTTCTGCTGACACTCAATTGATGTACTGTGTATACATCTTTTCCCTAGTAATATTCCACTCGCTATATTTTGTTTCTTTTATGCAGATGGTTTTCAATTATTTAAGGTTAATTGTGTTTATAAAATTGAGAAAAGATATTGTGTTTATCTGTAAACTCTTTAATATAAGCTTCTGAAAACATAAGAAAACATGTTCTTTTGCAATATATTTAATGTATAACTTAAGTCCAATTGCAATTGTAATTTTATATTTTACTTAAAACATTAAAAACAGTCTTTATATTTTATGAAAAATGCTGCAAATTAAAATTTAAGTATATTATAATGTCATATAACACATAATAAATCTCAAAATTTATAAATGCTAGTAAATGTAGAAATGATTTCTTTGAGTCAAAAATAAAGCTTTGTTTCTTAAATACTGGATTAATATATATTTATTAATAACATTTTTATTTCATATAAATTTAAAAATTAGTTTTGATATTAAATAGTGCTCAACTAAAGCTTGAAGAATTTTCTTTATGATTTTCAATTTATGGAAGGTCAAAATATGTACAATTATACTTTAAGTTTTTAAGATTTTCATTTATAATAAAATAATGACTCATCAGGAATCAGTACCACAAAGAAAAGAGAATAGTCTTGATTTTTACTGACTCCATAAATGAAGAACAAATACAAATAAAGTACAACTGTAATTTTTATTGTGATTTGAGTTAATCAAAGCTATTCATTTTAGGGATGCGATTAAAACTGCTTACTCTCAGTATGGAACCACCTCTTTGAACTAAAATACATTCTTAAAAATCAAATTTAATTTTTAACTAAGAATTAAATTATAAATTGATAAATACAAAAAACTAAATCTTTATAAAGTATATGAAAAACATTATACTACTACACGGATTTTTGCTATTGCAGATAAGTAGGACACAATTGAAATTTTAGTTAAGGAATTAAAACTGAATTATTGGGTAAAATCCTTCAAGTCAATTTATAAGATTTTATCCAATAATTTTTGACATAAATAATATACTTTTATAACAACAATTTTAATGAAATAACACATAAAGTAAAAATGTACTCACCTTATCACTTGTAGAATTGTTGTCACTTGTTAGACAATTGTGCTGCAGATTAAAAATGTTCAAATTCAATTTATAAACATCCATACCTGACACTACTTTCACTCGAATACGAAAGTTTTAATTTCATTCACTTTAAAAATAAACTTTTTTTATGTACTTCAAGTTCAAATATAAATAATTCAAACCCAAATGTCAAATAATTTTAACACATGGCAAAAACTTCAAGGGCTACTAGAGCTCTAAATAAATTTCACGCATGCCCACATCATAGGTTACATTATGAAATCACAAGAATCAAATCTAGTGCAGTAATCCACAACTTTGGTTCATTTGGCACATACACTGGCTCATAAGATTTAGTCATTTATTGATTATGATTAAAAATTATCGAGGAGAAAGATAACAATTTGAAAAACTATTAACATTTATTGAAGCTGACAAAAGAGCAAGTCAAAAAAGAAATTGCAGGGAGACAAGCTGTCGACTGAGCAAGAACTGGTAAAAAATTGAAGTGCAGTGAAGTTGAAGGTTGATTTAAAAACAAATGGTGTTGAACTGCTGATTCTCTATTGATAGATGAATAGATGACTGGTTTCAATTAAACTGTTGTAAAAAGAAGAAATTCAAGAAAATTTCCAATCTTTTTTTCTGAGATTTTGAGTAAGTTTTAAGCACATTAAACTTTAAAAATCATTAATATGAAAATAACTTAAATATTAAATCATCATAAGAAAGATTGCATTTTCAATGAAAATTGCAAGTGAAGTTACTATTCCTTCCACTCACACACAATTTGTCTCTTTAAAATTATCAAAAACCTAAAATTTATATATTTTTATGTTTTCTGCATGATAAAAAAGTTAACTGCTTATCTCATTAATTCATTTTATATAAAAATGTTTTATATTTGTGTTAAACAATATGGGGAAATCAGTTATCACTAAGATTCTTTGAATACAATAAATATGTAGTGCAATAAAATATTTATTATAACTTGTAAAAAGGAATTGTTCTGTATCTTATTTATTATTCTAATCACTAATAGAATATAAAGTGTTTTCCTAATAAACATACTTTTCATTCATAATGTCATTTATAATGAATAGCATTGCGAGTGAAAATTGTCAATAAAGTAGATAATAAAGAAAACCAGATTTTATTTTCATATGAAAATAAAAACTTGCTTTCTATTTATTTCATTTTAAGAATTTATTGTTTTTCTGGATTTATAAACTGGACTGCTGAAAATAATTAGAGAATGTTGAGCTGAGAAACTCCAAATACAGAAATATTTTAATGACTGATATATATTATTTAGATGTTGTAAAATATGAGCTAACTAAAAGAAGCTACAAACAGGGAATAATTAAATTTCAATGACCTCTTATTTCTTATTTAGTAAAAATATGTGTATATTTTACCAACATAAAAATTATTTCCCTGATAAAAATAGTTAAAGATTTTATGATTTTTCCCCTGACAAGCTATGTTCTACATCTGTATAGCATTGTATCAATGAAGAATTTTCTTTACTTCTACCTTAAAAGAACTCTATCTCTCACTTGAATTGTTCTTGATGTGATAAATATTATCCATTCCTTCTCTCAAACATCTTCAGTAGGCTTTATGTTGTGGTGACTACCTCGCTAAATACTATTTGAACTAAAGTGAATTTGCACTTAAACATTTAAAACTCAGAAGTTAGTTGTTACTTTTGTGGTTTCACTTGTTTGCATTTAATAAAATGTTTGCTACTTTAATTCAATTTAATTTATAGCTATTCTTGAACACCTAAACGCTGGCAACTGGTGAACAACAGCCTATGTTTTGCCTACGAAATAGTAAATTATATACTTTTACTTAATGTAGTTATCATCTTTCACCAAGTATGCAAACTTTGACTATGCTCTGAAAGTTGCCAATTCTCAAATGTGAGTTCCTGGTTACTGTATTTGTTTTTTTCTAGTTTCTAAATAATGCTGATTAATGACAACACCACCCAGATTGCATATGTTGCATTGCATCTCACCAAAATGTTTGAATTACTTTAGGTATTGTTGTGACACCAGCCAGGGACAAGTACAAATCTCACTTGATTACTGAATTTGTGGACTTAAAATATGAGAAAATAAAATAATTGTTAAACAGGTCTACAACTTGTTGATCAATACCTAGTCATTTGCTTTGAAAAATGAAAGACCTTTCTGGTAGCCAACTGAGGGATTTTCTGTGGAGCTTGCACAAATCCAAACTATCCTGTCAGTGTCTTCAGAATTTCTCAATGAGAATTTGTCATTATAGCTGACAAAATAGCAGAAATTATCATGCCAACACTTATTTGTGAAACTTTTGCTGCCCATTATTAGCCTAGTAAACTTAAATAGTAAAATTATTTGTGTTTCAATTGACAGGATAAAACTGACATACATAGAGTAGATTTGCTGAACAATCCATAAGAAAGATTCCTTCATCAAAAAGAAAATTGTGTAACTCAGTATAATGTGTTTTTTGCCATTGTTATTCATGGGAATGAATTCATCTTGATTGATGCTGCGTAAAAGATCGCAATTAGTCTGAATATCTTATCACTATGTTGCTGAATATTAATGGTCTATTCTTGATATTATGCAGATTATGTGATGTGTCTATTGATAGAAAAACTTTCTGATTATTCCTGTGGCTCATTGGACACTGGTGTATAATTTGAGAATTATTCTGAGCACCAGATTTTCCTCAAATAGGAATTTATTTATTGTCAAGTTGCTTAGTTGAATGAAACATGTTTATAAACAGCACATTACTCTTCTAATTTCTTCTCTTAGTTTCTCTTGTCTTCACCTTTTGTGGGTGTCTAGTATAAGTGGCACACAAAACATAATCTTCTATTATACATAAATCCTAATGGTGAAATTAGTTTCCAATGTTTTAAATTGATGTTGTGGTCCCAGTGATCTCTAGAAGCTGTAATGTTACTGAACGTGATTGTTTCATATCTAGCTCAAAATGTCTCTTATTTGCTTTGAGCTCTATAGTTTCCTGCAAGTATGTATTTTTTATTTTATGTATTTGTATTATTTTAAGAAGTTATTGCATTATTTCAAGAAGTTATTGCTATATTGTTGTATTATACTTTAGTATATTTATTTTCTTAAAATACATAAATTGTTTTTGATATTAGAGATTTCCTACCTCGTGGTTCTGGCATTGTAACAAGGCGTCCTCTTGTGCTACAGTTAATTAATTCTAATCAAGGTGATTTTTCATTTCCTAATTTCTAATAAAATACTTTTTTTACATTTTTATTCAATTTTTGATGTTTTGGTTTTAATTTAAAATGTAGAATTTGGGGAATTTTTACATGCAAGAGGGAAAAAGTTTACAGATTTTGATGCTATTCGGAAAGAAATTGAGGAAGAAACAGACAGGATGACTGGTTCTAACAAAGGAATTTCAAATGCTCCTATTAACTTACGAGTCTACTCACCTAATGGTAAGAAAATTCTGTAATTAAATTTGATACACTGTTGAAATTTTAAAAAAGATTTTGTAGGTGTAAAATTATTAAAACAATGCTGATATTTTTGGTTAAACAATAAAATGCCTTATATTTCAAGATGAAAACTTATTTTCTATTAAATTTTATTTTATTTCAATTAGAAAAACAGTATTGAAAAATTTAATGCATTGCTTTAATGTTTTGGGAAGCTTTGATATATTAAAAAAAATTAATTATATTTTGTTATTTAATTGTTTGCAAATTGCTTTAAATTCCTCTCATAAAATTTGTAATGTGTAGTTCAGACATTAAAAATGTGTTTTTATTTATACAGAATATAATAGTGATGTCTATCAAATGAATTTCAATTTAATTAAGAACAAAAATCTTTATTTGGAATCTCTATTTTATGATTTATTTTCAAATTCATTTATTGATAAGATCAAGATCCTTATACTGTTTCATATATATAACCAGAATGCCAAATTCTGAATTTTTTTGGCCTTGAAGAAATGTTGCCAAGGTACTGTATTGTGATGTGCACAATGACATACATACTAAGATTTCCAAAATAGAATTTTCTGCATAATTCTTATAGGTCTCCATATCTATGATGTAATAAAACCATTTTGGCATATACATAAAAAATATACCAAGAAAATCACCCAACTTAGAATTAGACATCTTGGATTCTATGGCATCTTGCCCAATAATGTATAATATGTATGTGTGTCCCCTCACAATAGATATTAATAATTAACTACTATATTATTTTTATTTTATAAACAATAGAGAAAATTTTTTACAAAGAATTGTTTATGATCATCTATATTTGAAAACCCATTTGTGTTTTTCTCTCAATGTAGTAACTTTTGTCTTTTGTCAAAATAACTTCTCCTATAAGTAGAAGCAAAAGTTATGTTAGTACTTCAAAAATTATACAGAAATCTTTTGTTTTCAGGAGAAGTTATTAATTTGTTAGCTGCTGAACTACCTCTAAATTTTTAAGGGGGTAACCACAATTTGGCTTCTTTGCAATTGTGTAGAGACATTCCTTCTTTTTTGCCAGCAACATCAGATTTAAAAAAATTTATACTTTTTTCTAATTTATTTTGCTTACTAAACAAACGATATATTAATAGAGTTTTTTCTGAAAAAGTAAGAGATATGGAGAAAAATATGCTGCAAAAATAAATAACAAAATGTAAATATATTAAGTTCAATGGCTCTTTTAAAAACTTTGAAATAAATACATATTTTTCATCCTTTCCTATGTTTTTTGGAGCAATATTGTTAAACATTCTTTTACTGGGATACTGTTCAATTATTCGTTTACATTACGTTATTGGATACTGTTCAATTATTCGTTTATACATATGGGTCCTAGAGTTAACAATTGTGACTCTACATGTTTTTTGAATAAATGGTCAACAAAAGAATCCACTAATAATGAAATCTGGACCCTGTGATAATCTTCTCTTCTTGCTGCTGACAAATTATATCATTCATATAGACAGTAAATAAAACTGTTTAAGTCACTTTGATATACATTTCTTTTTGGCATTATTGATGACATGTAAACTGCACCTATATCAGTCAAGTTTAAAATTACTAAAAAATTTAAATGAGCTTTAAACTTTTTATGAAATGATAGATTGACATTTGATCCACCCATGGAGCATTGAAGCAATTTTTCAATTAAACCATTTATCGAAATAAAGTTTAACACTATTTCTAAAATTTTACTAGACTGTACATGCCCAATAAAAAAGGAATCACAATAATTATTTACTATCTTGCATACTCTTTCTGACCAATAAGATGCATTAATATCCAATTATTTTTTTACTTGCCTGGTAGTCGTTTTACGAAAATGCTGAACAGAACATGAATAAAGAAGATGAAGAAATTTTTCACTCTCTCATTGTAGAAGAAAATAATTTTTTAAAAGATGAAGCAGCAGCTCTCCAGTTGATCAATAGCTCATTATAAAAACTAAGAAATGCTGTATAAGTTAATGATTTTCAAGAAATAAAAGTTGCTCAGATAATGTTGGATGCTGCCAATGATGAAATATGTTTCAGATAAATTAACTTGACAAAATATTGCACAATTAAAAGGAAACTAACTTTTTCTTTTTACTTTGGAATTTGAAGTTTTTTACCTCTGTAAAAATCTTTATAATTGTATGAATAAAACATTGTTCATTAATATTTCTGTTAATAAAAAGATATTGAATTTGACAAGTTTTTTAAACTTTACGTAATGTATAAGATATCTATAATAGCAATGATTATAACTGGATAATCTTTAAAAAGTTTAGTTTATTAATAGTTCAGAATTTATAACTAAGCTATTTGTAATTTAAAATTTTTAATTCTTGTTGACAAATCCAAAGTTAGAATACTATTAATATTTATTTTTTCTTTAACATAACTATATATAAATTAAGATTGTGCTATAAAATGTACTGAAATTGCAATACACTGTGTCCTGAATTTTTATTTTATCCACTACTATGCCTGTAATTTATTCTTAATCTTCAAATGAAAACCTGTAATTTATTGTACTCTCCATTTTATTATATTATTAAAATTTCAAATTTTCAACACATGATAATACAATTATTGCAGCGAAAAGTGTAAATTAAAATGAGCATTGCTTTGTGAAATGTCACCTGATATTTCAAACCTGCTCGAAATCCCGAATCGTCTCGCTCTCACCTCATTTTCTGATGTAACTAAGACATCAATGATGTCATTTGGTCTGATGTAATTCTCCAGAGACACTTAGCTTGTCTCGCATGATCACCTACAAATTTGTGGACTGTCTAATAAGTTTAATGTGGCAGTTTTGGCTAATTTTTATTTTTGAAAGAAACTAATTAAATTTCAATGGCATCTGTATTAAAACAACATTAAGATTTTACTTATTTCTATTAAAAATAGGTAATTACTGATATTTATAAGCAGTTACATAAAATATTAATATTTTCTAAACTTCCGAAATGCTGTGTTGTGATTATATAACCCTTCCATGAAATAAGATCTTAAATATTGTAAGCATTGTTTACTTAGAAAAAATATGAAATAGTTTAAAATATAGGTATCATTTACAGTACAACATAAAATATGTAAATTAACAATATTATCATTTTGAAAGAATTTTTCATGAGAGTACTAATTTAAGATTAAGTTATCTTTTTTTTCAATCAGTACAATTAGTTTTTAACTGTTCCTCATTTATTTTAACATTTAATAAATTTTGCTTAATGTTGCTAATTTTGCTTTTGTAAGGCTGTTTATATTTGTGCTTTAAAATTTTTGATACCAATTATTAGTTTTTAGCATGTTTAGTGCAAAAAAAAAGCGAGTAATCATTTTAATTAAGCAGATATACTTGAATTGAAATTCTTGATATTTTTACTTTTAAACATTTATTGTGTAAACATTGATCCCCAAAATATTATGATTAACTGTGGATGATTATTTTCAATCTTATTAATAGTTTGAATTCTTGCTGTAACACTTGTATAGCTGTACAAGTAGGCCACATTTATATGATGAAGTAATATATGAAATATATATATATATAAAGATAAAGCAATAAAGAAATGTATCATTTAATGTATCTAAAATTGACCAATATTTTTCTCATTTGTATATTAGACTACATTATAATTTTACTCAAATTTTTATTATCATTCCTTGCTTTACAATATAACATTAATATAACAAATTTTGTGGCATTAAATCCTTTTTTGTTAAAATATTTCATTTATTTTTTTGGTGTAAGTGTGATATACATCCCAAGTGATTCCTCGCCAAATCTAGCATCCTTTGTTTTGATTGAAGTGTTAACAATTTGAAATTTTGTTTTGATTATAGTGTTGCCAAATTGAGTTTTTGTTATTTTTCAGATTTTTTGTTGCCAGATTTAGTTTTCTTGTGTTTTGCATCATTTTTATATCTTATATATGGTTCTTTTCAGTGACAATAGTATTTGAAGTTTTCGTTTTACTTTCAATTCAAACTTTTTGTTCTATGTTTGCTGTTGTACTTCGTTGTCGCCAGCATCAAAACATCATAAACTCTTCTTTTTTCCAATTTCTTTTTATGTAGTTATTATTTATATCTTTTTTATTTTGTTTATTTATGATGTTAATTTTCTTTTATATTTTCAACATCGTAAACTGTTCTTTTTTTCTAATTTCTTTTTTATTTATTATTATATATTTTTCCATAATATCACCCAGCATATTTGACATGTGAGCTTGACATTGTATCAAGTATTGTACTTTATTTGAGTATTTTATTTTATGAGAAAATATTTTTGATATGCAATTCACCCTTTTAATTGATGGTTTTTTTTCAACTGTGTATAGTAATTGCTTTTAAATAAAAATTATCTGTAAATTTTAGGTTATAATTTATCTTTTTTTATACATTTTATTCATTGTCTTTCTGTTTTTCAGTTTTAAACTTGACCCTGATAGATTTACCAGGTATGACCAGAGTCCCAGTTGGCGATCAACCCGCTGACATTGAGCAACAGATAAGAGATATGCTTTTAACTTATATTAAACGTGAAACATGTCTGATCTTAGCAGTAACTGCTGCTAATCAAGATCTAGCAACATCAGATGCTTTGAAGCTTGCAAAAGAAGTTGATCCTGAGGGTAAATAGTAATTTATAAACAGTCTTAATAATTTGTGACATTTATTAAATTTTATTTAAAGATTATAATTATTATAATAATGCAGCTTATAAAGGTTTTCAATTGTTTTAGGATTACGCACAATTGGTGTAATAACTAAACTTGATTTGATGGATGAAGGAACTGATGCAAAAGACATCTTAGAAAATAAACTATTGCCTTTGAGAAGAGGTAATTTCTTTAAATCTATTTATAAGGACTGAATTTTAATTATTTTATATCAATTTGGATTTTTAATAATAAATTTAATTATTGGAATAAAAATACTTTATTTATATTCAATAATTTTAACTTAGTATGATTTATTCTACACTCCAAGTAATTTTATTTAAATTTTTAAAAAAATACACTTCCTGTAATTTTTTTAATATTTGTACTTAATATGAAGGAATCCTAAATTTATTTAGTTGTATATTTTTAATTCTCCAATGGTTAAAATAAGGAAAGCTGCAGAGAAAAAAATTAAACAAAATTACAATTTTATAAATAATCATTATTACTGCCTAGTTAAAATTTTATTGTAACGTTATAATTTTGAATACCAATAGATCATTATCAAATTTGTTCAATAATGTAAAATCTATTTTTTTAAAGAATGAACATTAAAACATTTTCTACAAAATCCTATCTCAAAATACTTTTAAAGCACAAACACTAAAAAGAAAATGAATGAAAAATATACAAATTTAAGTAGAATATCTTTGATTATGATGGATTGATTTTTATTTACTAATTAGCTTGTTATATGACATAAGTAATGCAATAAAATAAGCATTATTAAAATAATATTTCAGGATATATTGGTGTTGTGAATAGAAGCCAGCGTGACATTGAAGGTAAAAAAGATATCAGAGCTGCAATGGAAGCTGAGAGGAAGTTCTTTTTAAGTCATCCAAGTTATAGGTAAGAATGGGGTATAACTTTTGTAATTATAATTTCTTGTGCACTGAACTGTCTGCTAAATAATTATCTCTCTGACCTTCAACAGTTTGATTATTGAAATCCTTCATTGGAGACTTAATATATATAATGGTTTGGAATCCACTTTAACTTGTAAGTCTAGTTCTAGTTAACCTACCTGAAGAAAAAAAAAATATTGTAAAGTTACAAACCAATAATTTTTTATTTGTAATGTATGTTTATTTATGAAGTAAGTTTACACATAAATATAATTTTGACAAATCTTCATCAAATATGTATATATCTTAAACTCAATTAAAACAAATGATTGTCTTTCCAATCTAAAAACTGTTTCTTATTTTTAGGAAAAATATTTTGTCATAGAAGAAAAAAATTTTAGTGTCTTTAAAAAAATTTAATGTGTCAGTTTTAAAATTGAGTACAGAATATCTTACAATTGTTTAAAGTGCAAAAAAAAGTTTAGAAATTAAAATAAAAATTATGTCATATCTCAGAAGGAATGGAAATTACATAAAATGTGAATCTTTGCAATGATTCAAAATCCATTTTAAATTGTAGGTCCATGTCCAATTAGAATTTATGTGCAAAAAAGTGACAAATAGATAAAAATAACTTTTAAGTAATATTTGTGTGATCCCATTGCTAAGAGCTAAATGTTTGATTATTCTTGTCTTCAATTCAACAGTATGTGGTTTTGATTTCCTCCTTAAAGCATTATTAATTAATCCTTGTTTGCAGAAAATGGATCATAAAGCAATATATTAAACTAAGCTTGAATGCTTGTAGTCATTTGGAATCTCCTTTGATCTATAAGCCTGTGTCAATTTGTTTCATGTGCACAAAAAAATTATTATAGAAAAATAATTTATATTGGACCAAGAACTGTTTAAAATTCTTTTAAAGATGTTACTACTATTAAATAAGCATATTTTTTTCAGACACATGGCTGATCGAATGGGAACCCCTTATCTTCAGCAGGTTTTAAATCAACAACTCACTAATCACATAAGAGATACATTACCTGCATTAAGAGACAAAATGCAACGGCAAATGTTGTCTATGGAAAAGGATGTAGAAGAATATAAACATTTCCATCCAGATGATCCTTCTCGAAAAACAAAAGCAATGTTGCAGTAAGTTTACTTCATCTTCTCTTAATATCTGATTAATTGCTGTGATTTTTCAATGTTATGAATGATATTATTAGAACTTTACATTCTTATTAGATTGAAGATTATCTCAATTTTGTTACACTTTTGTTTTATGTTTTTGTAAATACTTCCATATGTATAAAAGTATATTCTTAAAAGAGCATACATTTTCCTATTCTACTCTATGTACTAACTATTAAGTAGATATTTAAATACAGGTTTCTTAGATATACTTATTTACATAGTTTAGAATTTGATTTAGATAACAGAATTATTTTATATGCTGGGAAAAATTGTTTGGATATTTAATAGTTTTCTATTAATTTTCAAGTAAGTTAAAATAGTTTAGTCTGTAGTGATAAAGGTAGTCTTTAAAACTATCTAAGATTTATGTTTTTATTATATTTTTTCCTTTGAATTTTAATAATTTAAAATCTTATAATTATTTAAATTTCTAATTTTTCTTGTATTTTACAATATTATTTCATTAGGTATGTTAGTTAAATTTTTAAGAAAATAAATAAGAGTAAACACTAAACATTAAAATATTAAGGTTTCAAATTTTGCTTCAAACATGGAAAAGAATTTGTTATTGAACTCAATAAACTTTGTAATGTTTAACACAATATCATGAAATTAGGTTTTAGAAATTAGAAAATCTATTTTAATTTTAATATGTTTAAGAAATGAAAGGAGCCAGAGTATTATCCATTCCTTAATAAGAAATTAAGCCATTATATAAAGATTACTTGTATTTATAATTTAGGTTTTTGTTCTCAATATTTTTTTATTCAATTGAAAAGTTGCAGTTTATCTTGCTTAAAAAGGCAATATATTGCTTTTAGGAAAATGCTGAATAGCCAACTAAATGGTTAGTGCTCTGAGCTTCTGCTCAGCATTGTGGGTTTGAATCCACATTCTAGCTTGGATGTGTTCAACATATACTTTAAATTGTAGATCCTAATCTAATTAGCATTTTTGTGGAAAATTACCATTAAATGACAAATAAACCAAACTAAATCTTTTAGGGAACATTTGTTATTTTTTTAATTCCCTATTTTAAATATAGTGTTTTTACTTTTTATTTGTTATATTTTATATCAGCATTAAATCTTAATAGGATATTTTGTTTTGCAATTGAATACTTAAGTTGAGCATCATTATCTAAGCATCATAATTTGGAAAATTATTTATTCCCTTACTGTATTTATTTCTCAGAAGTCTGCTTGATTTTAAAAAAATGGATGTTATTTGGTCTTCCATGACCATAACTAAAATTGTCACATTGAGTTGATCTTTATAGATTAAAAATATGTAGGGCTTAATCCCCTCTGTTGTTGTAGTCTGGCAGTGAGGATAGATTAGTTGACTAATTTTTGATTTTGTTCAGTCTTTCTCTCTTTCTTGATTACTTACATATTAAATTTAAGGGTACTATTCTAATATATCACCACATGTCACGCTGGTTTGACATTTTTGACAACTCACAGAAAAAGAAATAGTAACTATTAAATGAAAAAAAATATTTTGAAAGCCTAACTATTTTTTCATTATTTAAATTGCTTATAAAAGACTTAAGTGAAAAAAAATAATGGAAAAAGCTTCAATTTGTAATATTTTGTTTGATAGTAAAATAACATTTAGTGGCATTATCACCTAGGCTGGTGAAATAGAAAAGTACCATATTAAGAATAATTTATTCATTTTGAATAAACAAATTTTATCATTCTTGTGAATTTTAGAAATTTAGTACTATTTAAAAAGTTTATGTCAATATTTATTGAAACTGCTGTTTTGCTATCAACAATAATTTACTCAGTATCCAGTAATTCAGTTTTATTTAATTTTTCCAGAATGATACAGCAATTGCAGACAGATTTTGAACGAAATATTGAAGGATCTGGAAGTGCATCTATCAATACTAGTGAACTTTCAGGTGGAGCTCGAATCAATAGATTGTTTCATGAAAGATTTCCTTTTGAAATAGTTAAAGTAAGTTTTGGCTTATTCTTTAATTGATTTTACATAACAATTTTGCATATAGATTTTTTATGTAATTATTTTATTTAGATGGAATTTGATGAAAAAGAATTAAGGAGGGAAATAGCCTTTGCTATTCGAAACATTCATGGTATTAGGTAAGTTAACTAAAATATATGCCGAATAATATGGGAATGTACCATGTATTTAAATATTTAGTTAATTATTATAAAGGTTGACTTTTGTATGAATCAGATATGAGGGTACAAAAATTTGTTCAAGGAAAAATTACTTTAAATTTTACATAAAATATGGAAAGAAGTCTATTTTTTTGAATTTCAATTAGAAGACTGTCATTATAAAGTTATCTTTTTTACTGGGTAACCACAATATATTAAGGTAACAAATCATTATTTCATGAATGTTTTTAAAATCTGCTATTGAACATAAATTAAAGTTAAACTGGAATATCTATTAAGAGCTCTTTGCAAGTTAAAACTCTAATGTTTTTTTTTTTTTTCCATTTATACATACATATATTGTATGTATATTTGTTTCCCATTATTATTACTATTTTTATGTACTGCCTGACACTTCCTCAGATAATGGCATAATCACATAATTGGGCAATATTGCTATAAATGATCATGTATAGCTTTATTTTGCATCTAATTGTATCTGTGCTGAGATATCAGATGAATTGTTAGTGCTCTTGTCTTCAACAGTTTTTAGATTCAAATTCTATTTCAGGTTTGGAGGTTTTGTAGTAGTTTGGAATCATTTTTAAACTGTTAATTTTGTGTTATGTGTTCTAATTAGCTCTTTTGAGCAAAATAATGACCCTTGAGCAATAAACAAATCAAATGTCACATATATATTTAAGGTAGAAATTTCTTGAATTAAATGTTCTAATCTCAATCAATTTTCCTTAATTTCAGTATCCATTAAAAATCAACTCTTAGTTATATATTTTTGAGATTAGCTTTAATGGTACAATAATGCTGTTAAAGATAATGTATTTTTAAAATGAAAATACTGTATGCTGTGGTTTGGAAGTATTATTTGTCAAATATATTTGCTCTTTTTGTCATGTAGAGTTGGTCTGTTTACTCCTGATATGGCATTTGAAGCTATTGTAAAAAAACAAATTGCAAAACTGAAAGAGCCTGCCTTAAAATGTGTTGATTTGGTTGTAGCTGAGTTAGGAAATGTTGTGAGAAAATGCACTGAAAAAGTAAGTAATTCAAAACTAAATCCTAATATAACAAACTAACAAAACTAAATACTAATGTAAACAAACTTACTTTTTATAGCTTTCAAAAAGAAAAAAATGTTTTTGTAATGTTTAAAAAAATTAATATGATTATTTTTTCATGTATTAAATTTCTTTTCCCCTCTTTAACAATTTATATTTTGAAATTTCAAATCTTATATATATTCATGATTCTATTTTTAATTTCATATAGAAAAACATTGTTTTATAAAGTAATTGAAATGTTTATAATTCTTTGAATAAGCTATTTGTGTAGTAGAAACTAACTTAGTTTTTTTCTATTAATAGAGAGTATCACTCACTTGAATTCATTAATAGAAAAATAATGATAAATATATGGAGTTCTTCACTTAATTGTGTGTGTGTGTGGCAATTTTAAAAATATGGCAATATTTACAATTTCTATGATTGTGATCTTTTTTTTTTTTGTGTAAAGCTTTAAGTTTTGCTATTGTGTGTCAACTATTAAACTATAAACATGGTCTGTTTAATTTGTTAACCTAATTCGAGCTGTATTCTTTAGTGTATTCTAATATGATTTTCATTTAATCTTATTTTTATTAAATTCATAATGATCAAAAAATGAAAATCAAACATAAAATTAGAATAATTTTATTATTCTAATTTTATGTTTGATATTCATTTTGGGCTGATAAAATATCTATTATCTTCATATATTTATCACCTAATTTTCCTATTAACAGTTTTCCATAAAGTTTTTCCTTGTTCTATCCTGTGCTCAGATTTCCAACCTAGCTATTTTTAATCTAGTTAAGGTTTAATAAATTGGAGTTAATCCTAATTTTTCTCAAACATTTTTTTGCTTGTCTTTTTAAGTTAATTGTCATGAAATGAGAGTTAAGAATCTGACTAAGCAGCTTAATAGCTTTAATGATTTGATTAATTATTTTTATAATGTAAGGGCTGAATTTAAAAAATAAGGTAGGAAACCATTATGAACTGCTATGAAATGATCTCACACCTGTTTATAATTCTTTTCTGCAGCAATATTCTCTATTATATTAATTTGATGAAAGTAAATTAAGAATTGTGTGTTTTTTGTTATACTTTAGAGTTGTATGATAGTTAATGTGCTGGGAAATAGTGGCATATTGATTAAATTAACAGCAAAATTAAATATTTAAAATAAATTTATTTCTTGTTTTTTCTGTGTGAGAATGAAAATAATTTGTAATGAGGAAGTAAATTTTTTATTTAAATTATTTACTATTAGAAAATATTGAAATGTGGAAATATTAATGTCAATTTGGTGTCTTTTATTTGATCTTGTAACAAAGTTTTTTGGTGTTTTATAAAAGAAATAGTGATGCTTCTTTTTTACTATTGTCTTTTTGTAACACAATAAATAAGTTTCCTTGAAAATATTGTGTTGTATTAAACTGAAAACCCAGAACTAATACAAAAAGGTTGAGGCTATGTTCCAAAGACTTATTGATTTTCATTAAATTTATAATTTTCTATCAAAAAAATTAATATTACTTTAATGTTATAAATTTCTTCCTTGCCACTATTTAAATTAATCAATCAAAAAAATTTTGATTTAATAGTATTTTGGCTTTTCAAATCTTAATTTAGAATTTTTGCATTTCTCTATCTCTCTTTCTTTTTCTCTTTTTACGTGGGATTTACTTGCTGGTTTTCACAAAATCATAATCCAATCCCCAGTATGAGGATAAATAAACAGCTTAGGAGTGTCTGTTTGAATTTTTTACTCCTTTTAGAAAAGTATTTTCAGCTAAACTTTGAGCTTTTATTTTAAATGTTTAACTTCACTATTTCTCACGATATTGTCTTCAGTTTTGATTTTATTTCTATCCTCAGATGCCACTTCCAACAAATGAACTTTGATATTGTACTATGCTTCTGGATTCGTGTTAATTGAGAGTTGATAAAACACTCTCCTTAGAATCGAAAGATTTTTATTCGTAGAAAATTCAACAAGATACAGGAAATTCCAGTTGTATAAATCTGAGGTTCATAGCTCCAATTCATCTAGTGCAGCAGGAAACAGCTTCTGTGCACTAGATTAGCATTCAAGACTAAACATCCTCATTAAGTTCTTCTATTAAAAGCAGCAGAATTTATACCTGACTTGGTGGGAACATCTAAAAATTTCGTCAAGTTTCTGTAAAGTTCTAGGCTATCTCTAATATTAGTCCTAGAGCTTTGGCAGTGGGTTTTTCCAGAAATTTCTATTTTTCATCAAGAATCTCATTAAAGGTCCCCAAATCATTAAAGATGCCATTTTTAACTAAAAAAATTTTTTTTAGCTAAACTTTGCAATTTTTGCTCAAAGTTTGAGTGTTTCAGATCTATCTCAGTTATTTTAAGGCAAACACAAATAATTTTTATAAATTTGTAATAATATCCCTATCCACTAAGCCTCCATCACCAATCCATTTTATAAGTGTGACTAATTTTAACTCTAGGTAGCCACTTTTCGATTTATTCAGCATTATTATTTTCTAGTTTTTTAGAACCCAATGTGTGTGATATCTATGGAGTCCTTACTTGAAAATCACTGCCAAGCTTTCATTATTTTAAAACAGTTATATCTGAAATTCCTTATTATTCTTTATATGTAATTTGTTTTAATTATATAAATAATATGTTTATCCAATGGAATTGGCAATAAAATAGTCATATTATAAAATACAAGCACTATTTCAACACTGGGTGCTTATATCTTGTAGATGACATGAAAGCTAATAATGATAGCTCTTAGAAGCTCAAGGCCAAGCTGGCAGCGGAATGGTTAGTGCTCTTGCCTTTGGTTCAACAGTTTGTGGGTTCGAATCCCACCTTGGGTGTGAATGTTTGTAGTGGTTCGGAATCCACTTTAAACCCTAGGTCCCGGTCTAATTAGCCCTCGTGTGCAAAAATATGACTGTTGAGCGACAAACAAACAAAAACTTAGAAGCTCGAGCTTTTTCACTTAAAGTAATTTTCAGTGTTTGGCACAAAACAATTAAAAGCCAATTTTTCAATAAATTTTCAGTCTCTCAAACTCTTTGATTTCTTTTCAAATACACTAGTAAAGTAGTCTTTCTTTTGTCCTTAAGTATATTAAGTTTTAAAGATCTGTAAACTAATGTGGCTATTCTGATGCAATTATTGGAACAAAATAAAGATTGGAAAATCTTAAATGTCTTAGTCTGGATGGAAAATCTTAAATGTCTTAGTCTGGATACAGTTTTTATTTCATTTTCAATTTAAAGTTTCTTTAAGTATTTTTCCTCCACTTAGATCTGGATTTACTTTGTATGCTGTGAAAATTTAATGAGCTGCATATCCTTGATCTTAAGATTTTTCATTTTCTTTAAGGTGCAAAATTTAACCTCTTAACCGGCTATCCCGAGGTAACTCAAGCATACCTTTCTGTGCGTTTTCCTGCTATCCCGAGCCCCTTGGTAGGAGCAACTGGCTTCACTGCAATGCTTTAAATTTAATCCACGAAATAGACAGATTACGGTGAAATCATAGTTGGGGAACTTATTTATTGAACGGTCATGGTTGATTTAACTAATGCGAGCTAAAATCAAAAATGTTTCAAGGAAGGAACAGCTATTTACGCTTTACTTTTCTATATTTTTTCGCATTTAGTTTTAATTAACCAAGATCAAGGTAATTAGAAAAAATGAATGAATAAATCCTATTACATAAGTATTTTTGAATTTTAGAATGGGACATAAGTTATTTTTTATTCCACATAAAATTATATTATTTTGTTACGATTAAGGTCTATAAATTTACAAGGAAGCTATCATTTTTAGCAAGAAAATTTAAATTTTGATTCAAACTTTCACTCAATTAACAATTTGGTATTGGACTGGCAAATGATATTTAAATACATCAAGAATTGCTAATTTCAGAAAAATCACAAGAAATATTCCCTTAAATGTTTTCATAAGAAATGCATATCTGTTTCAGAGATATTACAATATGATTTCACCATAAACTAATAATGAAATTTAAATACTTAAAAAATGTTTGAATTTAGTAATAACAGACATTTTTCCGTATAAGGAAAACAGAGGAGAACATGTTATATTATTTAATGTCTTTATTGTGAGGTTTAAAATTATTTTAATAATTTTTTTGTAAAATTAAGGAAATTTTAAACTAATATTTTGTAAGTATAATTTAAAATCATTAAATTAAAGTTAAAGATACTTACAAATTCCAGAAAATATGAAATTTTCCTTATCATGTACAAAAGAAATATTTTCATTTACTAGTTTATTGATTACATTTTAAGTATTAAGCCAATTTTTTCATATACTTCAATATCTAACACAGCTTTGCACTAAAGATTATACTTTCACCTTCTTTAAACAGAATATTTCAAATAAGCACTGTGTTATGGCTTTTTCTATTCTTTTAGAATGTTTTCGAAAACAAAGTTCAATGACCTATTTCTAATATTAAGCTAAATAATTTGACCTTCAAAAAGATGTTTCTAACAAAAGCAATACATTTTATTTGTGTGATAAATTAATAAATTATGATATGTATTTTTAACTGGTTAAATTTAATACAAAATTAATACTTTCAAACTAGATAAAGTTTTCATTTCTGGTTAGTGAATTTATGTTTACAAAAATAAATTTTGTGAATATTTACGTCTTTAATCAAAATTATTTAAAAATATTTGATTAGTCAAATGAAAATTAGCTAAATATTTTTAATTTATAACCATCAAAAGAAGTTAAATCATTATTGTACTCTCTCTCTCTAAAGTTCTTCAAAAAAATCTTTCTCTAAATTTATAGCTTATAATGATTTGCATGTCAAAGAAGTTATAATTCTGAGAAGGGAAAATTACTTAATGAATATATATTATATATATATTTGAATATGTGAAAAAATGTGATATTGCAAGTTCTATATTAAATATTCAATTATTAGAATACTATTGTAATCAAAATCGTTAAGATTACACTATTTTTATATTTTTGCCATTTTTCTCCTTTTGAAAAACAAATATTCATACGAGAGATGCATTAATTTTAATATTTGTGTAAAATAGTTTAAGAAATACTAAAAGATATATAATAACAACACGAATTCTTGTATGGAGTAAATTTTTTTATATAATTAGAAATGAAAATCTTTCGATACAAGGAATTTAATATGAAAAATTTGCTTTCAGAATTTTCACAAAAATTTCATCTGTTGTCAGTATAGCTTACTATATACTATAAAATCTATTGTTAGGTAATTAAGTTAGCTTTTTATTTTTTTAAATTATTAAAAATATACAATGTCTAAATTCTTCAATTTGTATGTATTAAAGCAACAGAAGTGTTTCTTTTAATGATTTTGAAAAGTATCTGCAAGGATTACAAATTACAAATAAACAGCAAATTAACTAATTATTACAGCTATTTAAAATCAAAGCGTTTTTAATTATATGGGAAATTAAAAAAATGTATCTGATTTTTAATAAAAAGTAACGATTGAAAGAATTATATATATATATAATGATATTTAAAAATTATAATATGATATTCACACACACACATTGCGATAGCTATCTTATATTTTTTTTAATTTTTTAAGATTTTAAATACAAAAACTGATTAGAAATAAATTAAATTTCCTGATAATAATTTACAGAATAGTTAAATAAAAATTAATATTTAGTGTAATAAAAATTATAATAAGGACTTGAAGAAATTCTGAGAGCAGAACATTCACCAAGTAAACTGCGAGCACATGTTGGTTTCTACAGCTGACAGCAATTGATGGGTTTTCCCATTGTAAGTCATTAGAATGTGATTATAGTAAGGTGGTCCAGGGTACAACGGAAATACGTCTCATCTAGAATTGGTGGCTTTTGTATTCTTGACAAGTGCTAAAGGGGAAAAACTTGCATTGCAGTGAAAGCCAAAACTATGTTGTCATCACGAAACAAAAATGATGCACTTTCTTCTCAGAAGCTCAGGCGGTTAAGGGGTTAAATACTTTTAGCTGAATGGTGTAATCATGCAATATGTTGACAACTACCATCAATCCAGATAAGCTCTTTACCATTTTCATTTATTTTCTCTGCAAGGATGAGTTTTAAGTTTTATTGGATATTGTAGATCCTTCAGCAACTGCACTTATATTTATTTATATTTCATTTCTCAGTACAGATTGTTGCTTCACATAAATAAATACTTTTTTCCAATTTAAGGTGTTCTGTTATTTTAAAAGATTATCCAAGATTGTTATTTTTGTTTGTAAATTTCCTTCTTTTTGTCTTTATCTGGCATGACAAGAAACTGATATGTGGTTTTTCAAAAATTAGTGTTTGAAAGGATTTCTCTTGAATAATTTTTGGCCCCATCCAGATTTCTAGTCAGCCTTTTAACCATTTGAATACTAAGTACCATCTCCTCTTCTATCATAACCAATATAAGACAATCAGCACATAGCAAGATTTGCTATGTAAGCTATGCAATTTCTTTTGTCACTTGGAGAATAAAGTAATTTATTATATTTTATATATATTTAATTAAAGATGGTATTTTATATAAATATAGGAAATATATTAAAGCAGAAACAGGCAATTGTTTATGCTTAAGGATTGTATTATTTAAGTATAAAGAATACTTTTTTAAAATATTGCACATTCATTGGCTTTTCATATCAGAAAACGTATAAATTTTGTCATAAAATAGTTGAATTTTATTCAGTTTATTTTTCTAATTTCAAAACAATGTATAGCTGCAAGCCCAAGCAAAATCAGCTTACGGAGATTAATGTACTTTGTCATGAGACTCACTGTGGTTTAGTGTTTGGATAGCTCTTCAGGGTGAAAGTCCCAGGTTTCAATACCAGCGATTGTTAAGTAACAGGAGGTGGATATTTTCTACTCTCTTTGTCTTATTTATTTGGAGGTTACTTAGGAGTTTTCCTGGTTTCCTCCCTAGAAAATATAAATATAGTCCACTATCTATGTAGGCTAATTAATCTAGTGGACATTAAAAGTCTTTACAGCAGCATTAGGGTATTCACTGTACGTTGTCATGATATGCTAACAAATGTATGTCCTCCAAATGTAGAAAACATTTTTGCAGTAAACTTTTTCACACATGTGAATTTTTCAATGTATAAACATATACGAAAGTCAATAAATGTCATTGCATTAAATATTTCCTTTGCATTGTGATCTGACCGCAAATGAATAAATTCAAGCTTTAGTCCTCAAGTATTGTACCAATATCAGCAATAATGAGATAACAGTAAATTTGACTCAATTTTCATAAAATCATATAATCTTCTGGTGATTTCACCCTCAAAACTGCAGATAAATTCTGATTTTAGCAGAAATGCTTTCGTATGATTTTTTTTCCTATTTAAAGGGAAGTTACAAAAAATGATTTTATTTTCTTGCCCTGCCAATAACTTAAATTTGCTTTGAATGATTTCAGATAATTTTGACTACAAATAGTGGTATGAGGGCATATATCAAATCAAATCTTCATCCTTAAGAAATAATTTGACTGTCAATGATGGCTTGCCTTTTCTCAGATTTATTTACCACTTTAACAGATTTAATTCATAATTTAAGTCTAGTGCAATTTTATAAAGATTCACCTAGTGCAAAATGCAATGTAATGACAAGATATCATTGTTTATATGTTGTGCTTGTAACTTGCTTTTTAAAAACTTAATCACATTTTCGGGATTTGGTGGTAATGTTCAGTGTGAGGTACAGAATCACAAGACCTTAATTCAAGGAACGTTTATTATATCTTCCTACAACATAAGACGTTCGCGTACCAAGTGACTCGGGTCGATCTTTCTCCTCTCTCCACTAGACTATCATGTGGTCCTGCGCGCCTGCTTCTCCCAAGATGAAAAGGGGCTTCGGAATGCATTTCCTGTTCGAACTGTGTGTCCATCCTCGAAGCGCGGGAGTTTATTCACCCTTTGCCGGATGGGCTGAGAAGGGAAATGCCATTTCCGTAACTAATTAAGGGCGTGAGAAAGGGAGATCACTACAATATCTACAATATTCCACTGAAAACTTTAATCCCATTTGTTAAGTTTGCCATTTTGTTCCAAGACAGGTAACTTTTCCCCCATACAATTCGCAATTCACTCAATCAGTTTTTGACCAGTTGTTCTATATTTCATTTATTATTGGTTAAATGATTTATCTATGGTAAAAAACGTTTCTTCCTGACATAAAAAAAAAACGACTTATTGCAAGATCTTCATTATCTGCGCTATCATCGTGTGCCAAAGAAAATTAAAAGATATTTTTGCTTGCTTTTTTTAGACATTCCATAAGTTAAATACATCAAACCAGTTAGGGATGAATTTATAGAACATCTGAAGTTACTTATTCATCACACTAGAATTCCTCTTGATAATAAAATCTTTTGAGTTTGCTTATTACATCAAGACACAATATGCTTTCGCATGTACTGCTTAATAAGTTTGAAATTCTTATTGTGTTTAACAAAGCTATATGTTGCCATAAAGATTATTTTTAGTTGCATCATTTCAAAATGTAAGTTGCTCTATAAATGGTATTTGTTACTTCTTCTCCCATTTTAAATACACTGCAGTTTTATTTTGTGTTACTGTGGAAAAGTTTGCAAACAAATTTGCTGTTTATTTTTTCATGATGTCTTATGATTTGTACTCTTTAAAAATTGATAGTTTCATGAGAAATGTATTGTTTTATTTCCTATATTACCAAAGAAATACTTGCTTGACCATTCTTCATCAAACATACAACATTCATCCTTGAATTTAAGTATTTTTTGAGAGTTCATTAAAAATAAATAGAAAAAAAGATACAAAGAAACAAAGGTAGAAAAAACATATTTACTGTTTCAAGGATAAAATTAAAATTAACCAGATCAACTAAATAATCATTTTTGTGTGTAATTATTTGGATACTTCATCAGTTTCCTTTTCAAAATAGAAGAGAAATATAATTGCATGAATACATGGAAACAGAGTTTATTTTCAGTTGGTTTCCTTGTTCATTGTGATGAATGATATAAGATTAGCATGTTTTGGCCTGTTATTAACTATATTGGGGAATATAGTAACATTTATTCAACTAAAAATAGGTTGACCACATTTGGTGGAAATGTATAATTTTTTTACATGTTATTAGTGTCCTAGTAATTATATTTTTACTTGTAAAAAATTTGCTTGTGTGTACATAATGATGTGACCATCCTCTTGGAAAGTTTGTGATAAATCTTTTGTTGCTCACAAGAAAAAAATTTTGACTCAAAAGATTGATATTTCAGACTCTTGATGGTTGTCAAAAATTTATTTCTTGATTGTATTGATGCACAGTCCACATGCAACATTTGTATGTGAAAGCAAAAATTTTTTTTGTATAATGTGCTATGAAAGGCCTACTTGTAATTTTGTTTTCTTCAAAAAGGATTTTTTTAATTTTATTTATCATGTATCATTGTACAGTAAAATTATTAATTTCAAATTTTGTAAAATAAGAAATTTTTTTATTATATATTAAGATTTAATAACCATTTTTAAAATATCATTCTTTAATAACTGAAGTTTTAATTATTTAGCTGGTTATATGAGAATAATTACTTCTCAAATTGTAAATTGACATTAAGGAAATGATTTCTTAATGCTATATATTTACTATGTATGAATCTATATTTTAGTTTTGTATAATTTTTCCTTTTATTCTAAGTTTGAATAAATTTAAATTTCATTCAAACCAGTGGTATAGGGTAAATAATTTCCATGTACTTTTTGAGCATATGTTTATTAGAAAATATTTTTCAGCATCAAAAGTTTATTTTTCTACATACTGTCTAAATTGTGTTTAAGAAGTAAAATAATTATATATTTAAGTCTTTCTATTTAATTTATTTTTTAATATAATTGTTACTTTTTAGATGAATCGATATCCTCGTTTAAGAGAAGAAACAGAGAGAATTATTACTTCATTTATCAGAGAACGAGAACAAAAAACAAAAGAACAGCTTATTTTGTTGGTTGAAGTAGAATTGGCTTATATGAATACAAACCATGAAGATTTTATTGGTTTCACGAAGTAAATGTTTTTTAAAAAAGCTATTTTTTTCACTGTTTGCATGTTGTAACTATTATCTTTTTATTTTGATTTTTGCAACATTTTAAGTAGATGTGATTTATTTTATTCCATTATAAATTTATTCTTTTAAATTTTAAATATTTTCTTTCACTTCAATTTGTATAAAAGTTCAATAAAATACTTTTATTTTATATGAATATTGATTATGAATTTATTAATTACATATGAATAAAAATTTAATAAATATACACATTAATATCTGATTTTTAATGAAAATAAATTTTATTCTATAATTAGATTCAAATATGATTGTAAAATTATCATGTTAAGATATTATTAGGAAAAGAGGCAATAAAATTTCCTAATGTTTGTACAATGCAGTGTTGCACTGCATTGTTCTTCCCTGGCCAACTCTTATCACTATTCAAATTCTCCCTATTGATCCAGAAGGATATAAAAAAAGCAATGGGTTTTCAGCATGCCTTCCATTGTCAGCGTACAATGGCAAGCAGTGGATAACAAACATGGAAATAAACATTGCATTTCTGGGCGCTTTTGGTATTTTGCATGTACGAGTGTTTGGGCTCTTTGGTATTGAAAGGGTTAAAGACAGCTTGTGTGGCCAGTTCTATTACTCTTAAGGCTTGAGGTTTTCAGAGGTCGAAACTAGAAAATGGACTGTTAATGGACCTTATCCCCCTTCCTCCCTTCCGGAAATACCTTTTGAGAATACGAAAGAAAAAGGTGGGTCAGAATGTCATCTTGAATTGATGTTACTTTCTACCTCCCCGCATTGAGAGAAATCCAAGCAATAAGTTATCAGAAAGAACAGATAAGAACTAAGAAACTGTGCTTCTAGCATATACACCAGTGCTTTTAGTCACATGCAATATCATGTAGAAAATAATTTTGAAGGTGTCTGTGGTTTGGTTTGTTTGGCTTTATGGCACTGGGTCTTCAAGGGACAAATTGTGCCAGACACAAGGTGTTAACATTTTCTTTTCTTTTTTTATTTATTTTTTAACTATTTCATATTTAACACAGTATGTGCATAACAATATAAATGAAGAAAGGGTAGACACAGATAACAAAGATAAATCAACAAGAGTGTATGTAATAGATAAGAAGTTAAAAACAGAAATCAAATATGACAATAAAAACCGATGTGTTTTAAAAAAATTAAAAATTTGATTATGAGGATTCGCGCCCAACAAGTCTTTATACAAATAGTATCAAAGGTGTCTGTGGAAATGAGTTTCAAAAATATATATTGTTGCAAAGGATAGAAAACATCACCTCAGAAAACCGCCCAAATAGTGCTTATCAATCAAATTTGTATGCAGTATATTTAATTGTATTTTGATTTTTGGCCAAAGGGAGCCCTCACAGAAAAAGAGGCCATCAAACATTCTGAAAAGTTCGCCAAATCGATCCAGCCCGTTGGCATTCTTCTCGCTGAATCTTGTTCTGCGCACAATCTTGGCGCATAGTTATGTGCCAGTTCCTACGTCATGCACCGACTTGCTTTAATCGCACGTCTGCTACAGCTGGGGGTGTTCCAGGAAATTCTACATGCTCTCCGAGTCTATAAAATGGATCCCTGACCGGTGCACGATCAGTTTTCAGCGTTACCAGCCATCAAATTAGCTAGTAGAGGAGTAGAGATTTTATTTTCCCTACGAGAGTATTATCCATCTCACCACACAAATCTGACTGTTCCAGCATCTTGTTCTACTTTTCCATCCACCATCTGCCTTACTTCCATTACTGTACCGTAGGTGCCTTGTGTCCCAGTTTCAGTATTCAGTTTTGATTTATAAAATTTGCATATTCATTTTTGAAATTTCAAAATTTATATATTTATTTTTACTATTTTCTTAAAATATCATGTAAAACAATCGCATAAAAATTTATTATTCTTCCAAGAATTACAATATTTGTATGCAATGTATTGCATTTTATTTTGATTTCCTAATTTTTGTATCAAATTCTTTAAAAAGATATGAATAAATCATATTCATTATGGATATTTGCTTATAAAATTAAAATATACAATTTTTTAGATGTCCTCCATGTTATTTAAAAAAACAATCAGAACCTAAAAAAATATAAATTGAAGATGAAAAAAGAGTTTTTAATAAAAACTAGACAGAGAAATACTTTTTTATTGAGAAGAATTATAAAGCACTTTTTGCTTAATATGTAGGGACGTTGTGCCGGTTTTTAAAGACTACACTTTGAAACGACATTATAGTCAAAAGCATGCCACAAAATACTATGTATATCTCGGCATTTGCTGTAAAGATAAAATCACAGAACTAAAAAGAGTGCTATAGCCTGAACAAATTTATTACAAAGCAAGTTATGTCGTTGCAAATTTTATAGCGAAAAAGCAAAACTTTTTACTGATGGCAAATTTATAAAAGAATGCATGAAAAGCGTAGCAAACATAATTTGCCCTGAAAAAAGTTGGATTTTTCTAAAATCAGTTTATCACACCAAACTATAGCCACAAGAATTGATGAGTTGGGGAAATCAGTTGAAAAGTCTTTAAAAAGTAATTGTACTAATTTTAAATTTTATTCGTTAGCCATGGACGAAAGCACTGGCACTTCTGATACGGCACAATTGGCAATTTTTATAAGAGGAATCGATGAACATTATAATATGACGAAAGAAATGGCTGCTTTAGTATCGTTAAAAGACACAACCAAGCCTGTAGATTTATTCCATGCATTAAAAACGATAATGGAAAGGTTTTCCTTATCTATGAAAAATTTATCTGCTATCATAACCGATGGAGCACCTGCCATGGTTGGTAAAAATGGGGGACTCGTTAAAATGGTTAATAATGAAGCTGTCGCTGCCGGCAATACGATCTTGATGGCATATCATTGTATTGTACACCAGGGCAATTTGTGTGGAAAAATTTTAAAAATGGAAAGTGTGTTAAGCATTGTATAAAAACCATTATTTATAAAAGCAAAAGGACTTAATCATAGACATTTTCAAGAGTTTCTAAAGGTAATGGGCACTGAATTTGCAGATGTTATTTATGATACAGAAGTAAGATGGCTCAGTAAGGAAAAATGCTCAAAAGAATTTATGATTTAAGAACTAAAATAAAAATATTTATGGAATCAAAAGGGAAACCTGTGACTGAATTTGAAGACGAAGATTGGGTTTCAGATTTAGCTTTTTTAGTAGACTTAACAGAGCATATAAATGATTTATATTTGAGCCTTCAAGGAAAAACTCCATTTATTAATAATATGTTCCAAACAATAACAGTGTTTGAAAGAAAGTTGAAATTTTGGCACAATCAAATAAAAGTGAGATTTGACCCATTTCAGTACTTTGGCTGCACATAAACCTGGGAGTTGCACAAAATATGCGGCATTAATTTTTGGTTTAATTCAAGAGTTTGAAAGTAGATTTCAAGATGTTCGAAAAAGTGAAGAGTATTTCAACATATTGTCTAATCCATTTTCTCTAGAAATAAATAAATTACCTTCAAATCTTCAAATGGAATGCATTGAACTGCAAAGTGACATTCAACTGAAAGAAAAATTTGGAAATGTTTCTTTACTGGAGTTTTATAATGATTACATACCCTGTGATAAATATCCTAATTTTCACAATCATGCTTTATTAATGTCTTCAGCTTTTGGCAGTACCTATATTTGTGAACAATTATTTTCAAGAATGAAGCATACAAAAAAAAATAGGACAAAGATTACTGACAAACATCTTGAAAAGGCATTAAATTGCAACCTTGTCTATGAACCCGATCTCCGTTTGCTTGTTCAACAAAAGCAAATTCATCCACCTCATTAATTTGATTATTTTTTCCATCGTTTTGAAATCTAAAATAAATGAAACGAAACGTTTTTTACAAATTTAAAATAAATATGTACCTATACATATCAAATTAAAAATAAAAAATATATAATAAAAGAAAATTTTAATAAACTACATAGAGTTAATTTTTATTTCAATTTTTTGAAAAAATATTGTATGGGCGGCCCAGCAAAAAAATTTTTTTGCCATGCGGCCCACGAACGGTCATAGTTTAGACACCCATGATTTAGAGTAAAAAATTTACAATTAAAGATTCTCATGATATGAATTTTTTGTAGTGCTCAACAAACAGCTGAAGTCAATACTGGGAAAAGAAAACTTGGCAATCAAGTAAGCAATTTATAAAAATATTACTAGGAAAAATAATTTTATTTTTGGTTTTGTTTGATTTTTATATTATCTTGGAATCTTTTTTTTCTATTTTTATTAAATTCTATTTTATTAATAAGCATAATGTATTAAACATTTGTAATTTTTTTAAAAATTACTTTTTACTTGTTTTTACACTTATATTTCATGTAAATTTTAAATGTTGATATTAATTAGTATTCATATATGTTCTTCAAAAGCCTTCAAACAATATTTTTTAATAAATTCATTGGTTATTAATTTGTTATAGTTTTTTAGAACTTCAGCTCATGAAGCTATTATAAAATGCCTGACATAATTTCTAATAAGATATAAACATAAATTAAAAATTTAAACAAATCTTTGCCATTTTTTTTAATTTGTTCTATTTTTTAGTGAAAGTTTTTATGGATTTCCCCCTTTCCCTTATTGAAAATTTTTCATGTAAATAATGTACTTTAAAATGCTAGTACAGTTAGTCTAATAATCCTTCATGTTCAAAAAATAACCATTCTGCCACAAACGAATTAAGCCCATTAAATTTTGTCTTTGTTATGTATTGTCAACTTTTTAAACCATATGAATTGACTGTTTCACTTAAAGATGGTTTGTTTAAGTCATATTTCTTAGATGTTTGAGCAATATAACACTGCAGGTATTTTTTTGGGGGGAGGGGGCAGAACTTGTAAAGGATATTGCTTACATAAGGCAGGTATCAAACACCTATGCACTTCAAATCAGGATTACAATTTCAATAATTGAAATATTTGCCCTTACATGCCATAAAATTAATAACAAACTTTATGTTATCTATGTTACAAATATTCCATATGCTTTGTTGTACATTTGTGGAAATTCATTGACAAGGCTTATAAAAACCTTTTGAATTTATCCAACCATTTGCATTATATTAACTGAATTGTTTTTCATGAATTATAAGGCATTAAAAATGCCATTTTGTAGACATTATGTTTAAAATTATTAGAATACAATTGAATCTTGATTTTGTTTCAAAAAATGTCATAAATAAGAATTTGTTATAAGAAAATTTATAAAAGCAGCGCTACATTATTTTTAAAAACAAGACTAATGATAAAATTAAATCCACTAATTTCTGTGCATAGTAAAACCTTATATTTTTAATGTTTGCACTTTTAAACAAACTTAAAAGATACAAGTTTAAAAAATAATTCTACCCCTTAATATCCACTTTGTGCAAGTAAAACAGTTTTTCTTTTGTTGACTAAGGTGTTTTGATATTAATTTAATTCAACGCTTAAGTAAACACCATTAAATATCAGCTTGTAAAATCAGATTTCTTCAATAGTTTTGTTTTATGAAAAAGACTGGAAATATCGTTAATACTTAACTTTTTGTAAAAGTTATATTACATATATATATATTATGAAATAAGGAGTTCAACCAATTTTATATAGTAGCTGAGTTATTTCTTTTCTTATCAATATTTTTTATGGTAAAATTACTATTGGTTTTATTTCTAAACTTATATTATTTTTCCTTTTTTGCAGGTGATACGAAAAGGTTGGATGTGCATACATAACTTAGGAATAATGAAAGGAGGTTCCAGAGATTATTGGTTTGTTCTTACATCGGAAACACTATCCTGGTATAAAGATGAAGAGGTATGATTAAAGTTTGCAGTCATTATTTAAAGTGATATATTTAATTTCTTTTAATTTTTTTACCTATCTTTATAACTAGTTTTTCTATAATGCTTGAAAGCTTTAATTGCTTAATTATATAAATCATATTATACTATTGAAACAGAAATAATCTATGGTCTAACTCTCTTTTTGATGATTGTGAAATCTAATTATTAAAATTAATAATAGGTAAACATATTTTATACTATTAATTTTAAGGAACTAAAGTCAAATAGAAAACTAAAATATTAATTTAAAACTATTTCAGAGGAATATATGAGGGAAAATTTCAGACATTACTTATGTTATAAAATTATATGCAAAGGATGATATTTTTACTTTTGTGGTTTACTTTTATAATGATAGTGATTCATAATGAAACAGAAACTGACACACAGAATTTATAAATCCTAAGCATATTAAGAAAAATAAATTTTTGCAATATTCTTATAGATTAAATATTCATTAATAACAAAAATGAATTAAACTTATTGAATACTATTTAGGCAAAATTTCTGGAATTAGTAGATAATTTCTCTTTAAACTTGTAAGACTGTAAAATTTATTATAGTTATTTCTGCAATTCTAAAACTACCCAATTATTTATTAATTATACATATCTCTTCAAATTTCCATTTGACAAATAAATTGCCCACTGTATATGCAGATGCACACACAAATATATTTAGTTTTTATACTATACTAGTTTGTGTTATTTTGAGTTTTTATTACAATAACTAGATTTTTCCCCCTTATGTTTTGCCATAAAATTATTTTAATAAGATTATTTTTTTATTCCTTGTAGAGGTTCATACATATTTTTACATTTAATTGTTCATTTTATTTAAAATATTAAAAATTTCTTACTTTAGGAAAAAGATAAAAAGTACATGTTGCAACTTGATGGCTTACAAGTCAAAGATATTGAATCTGGTTTCATGTCAAAACGTCATACATTTGCCTTATTCAATCCTGAGAACAGGTAGATTTTTAAATTGCTATTGTAGAATAAAAAAAATTCTATAAATAAATATTATTTGCATATATGTGTGTGTGTGTTTGTATATATATATATATATATATATATATATATATATATATATATATATATATATATATATATATATGGATAATTTTCAAAATTTTGGGGCAATTTACAACATATTCCTATAATGAGATTTATAAAACTTAATTTTTTTTCCAGACAGATTCCATTAGATAAACAAAATTTAAAAATATCATTTGATATATTTTCCTTTTATTTAGAAAGGAGTTGACAGGAAACAAAAATACGGCTGTCCGAATCATAAAATACAAAATATTTTTTGCAGAATTACTTTTTAAAATCAAAAATTTTTACTTTCACATATTTTATTACTGGGAAGTATACTCTAAATTATGTTATAAAAAGGTTTTAAAATTTTCAATTAAGAATATCATCATTTTAACTGACTACAATTGGCTGTCCAGACATATAGATATCATGTCTTTTACCGTATATTATTTGCAACCTTTTAAGCAAGACATTTTAAATCTGGGAATGGTAATGCTTTTATATCTGTGAAACATGGAATAAAAAAAATGCAAGAAGCCATTTGAGTTTTTATTGGTTTTTTGAAGAAGCAGAGATCTTTTTGTGGTAACTATTTTTATTGCATGTCATGTCTGTTATCTTAATTATTTGTATAGAATAAAGGAATTTATTTATATATTCACCTGATTTATTTAGAATTTAAGTACTTTATTCTGGATTAAAATGTATTATGAAATTTTCATGCAATTATTTAAAATTTTGATTTTTTCGCCCTTTATAATGTTATGTCTGTTACTTAATATGGTAACAGACATGGCACTTCAATAACAGACCTGATATGTTACAAAATTTCAAATAGATTTATTTTTAACTTTTCTTTACATTAAAAAAAATCCTGAATTATCCAAATTCCAACTCATTGTTTTGCATACTTAAAGCTTTATCAAAATATTTCAAAATTAAGTAACAATTCTTTTACCAGATTCTTTTTCCATGATGATGTAAGTAAGGTAACATCAGGGAAAAAGGAAACAATCACACGCAAGAAAATAAATATGCAAAAAAGAGATCTTTTGAATAATATGAAAAATCTCTACAAAAGATTTTTAATGCAGAATATATTGTTAAAAATTTCATATGATATTCACAAGATTGTGAACTTTTTTTATGTGTGTGCTCTCTCCTTTGGTTGATAGACGAAATATGTGTATGTGAATTATTCATGAAAACATTTCGCTTAAAGTTCAAGAACTGCAAAAAAATTGATACTTTTCTTCTTACTAATCTCTCTGATCTGAAATCAGAACAGATCCATGAGAGCATCTGCTTTTAATTTCAACACAGCCAAACCAGGCTCCTTTAGAGATCCTTGCAAGGTAGACCAACAAAGTCTTAAAGATGTTTGGGATTAATACTAAAGACCTCTATGAATTGATCAAGAATTTACCATGCAATGAAAGCAACAAATCTTGCATGGAAAACACTTGTGATATTTGTAAAGGAAGAGATGTTGAGACAAACTCATATAAAACCACCAAAAAGATAAATTGGTAGGTTTAGTCTCACAATTTAGAAAAGAGAGAGAAAATTATCTGTAAGGATAAAAAAAACTAACAAAATGCTGTATAATTTCCTTTCCAAAGAAACAGTGGAGACCAGTATTTCATAGTTACTATATAAATTTAACTCGGATACGTGCATATTTAAAATGTATATTTTTAATATAAAGAGAAAATCTACAACAGAATGAAGCAATGATTCATATTGACTACTCAGAAAATTCATTTGCAAACTTGACACAAAAATTCAATCATACTATTTTATAGGCTCAAGAAAGTAGGCAACTCTGAATACTCGTTTTTTATAATTAAAAAGTTAGAAGAGCCAATTTCATTCTGCTCAATATCTGAATGTTGTGATCATGTCCTGTATCAATCTGGGCTCACCTTCAACCAATATTCAACGAGCTGAATAAATTTCTTCTGAATTTGAAATTCTCTCTTCCCCCCCCCCTGATGGCCCAGCAATGCAATACAACTCCCTAGTGCCATGGGTTTTCACACAGGCATGCACAGTTATGCAGTGTATCAGAGGAAAAGAAGAACATGCTTTCCATTTTAATTGTTTACATTTACAAAACAAACAAACAATATCAAGGACATTTTATTGCATTCTAGTCATGGGTCTAGCTTTACTGATAGCAGCTCTTTGCAGAGAAATGATTTTCAGAAAGGCATACATATAAATCTGGGACTCTCATAATGGCTTAGTGTATATATATACTTGCGGCAGGCAAGGAGTTAAAAGAGGTTATAATTATTTTTTCTTCAAAAGTTAAAGGTCTAGCTTTACAGATAGCAGTGCATTGCAGAGAAATGTACTTCGGAAAGGCATATATATATATATATATATATATATATATATATATATATATATATATATATATATATGTATATGTATGTATGTATACGCACCCAGATCAGCCAAAGAATTAAAAGAGGTTATAAGTATTTGTTCTTTAATTAAAATTCTTTTTCAATATGGATTTAACAATATCAATATATACACAATCGCACGCACACATACATACATATAATTAGTTTTCTTAACCTGTCTAGAGCTTTCCTTTGTTTAATTCTTTATTTGTTGTATCATAAGTTCTTTATTAAATTTTTCAAATTGATTGTATGAAGAAGCTGGCACTTTTTTTAGTCTAATTTTTACATCCTTATTTAAGGATTTAAATAAAAAAAATTGAGAAATTATTTTACTATAGTGTATTCTAATTTTATGTAGATTTTGTTTTCTTGAAAAATTTCAATAAATTATACAAATGCTTTTATATTCAAACTTTATTATTTAATGGAGTATTCACATATTAATATAAAGTTCTTACTATTAAACTATTTTGTCCCTGTTCTATATTTGCTAATTTAACTGTTGAGATTAAGCTCTGCTGAAAGTTTTGCAAATTAGAAACCATAATATTTGTATTTGTTTGGTCATCCTCCATACCCATCCGTGAACAGTTTAATGATTGCAATGAGTGGAGATCAAGGTGTTGGAATGTTTCCCAATAAACTAATGTGATTACCAATGTGTAGAATGGTACCTTATGCTATGCAGCAATCATCTCCTTCTATGGGCCAGTCATTAAGTTACAGTCACCATTTTATGGTCCCACAACAGCTGATCCAAATTATGCTGTTCTGTTTCACAATTTTTAACAACTTAATGCAACAAATACCAGGGGTACTCAGATAATTCTCAAAACAATGAGTGGGCAAGAATTTTTTGAACCCATATAAAATTATTTTTAATTCTTATAATTAAAGTTATTTTAACTGTCTTAATTGTATTGAGTCAGTATCTAGAGTTTGTGTAATACACAGCTTCCTTTTACATTCCTAACAGTGTACTAATTTCTTGTATTGTCACGAACATTTATAGTAATCTTTTGATATTTAAGCAATTTTACAATTATATAATGTTGGATAAACTTTGTTAGTACATGAGTATTTATTTTGCCAAGTATATGTTTCGGTAGCAATACAATTACCAAAGGAATTCAAAGTGGTAAGCGAAAATTTACTCTTACCTTAATTCGTCCCGGGATTCTTTTTCAGGGGCCATACCATTTTGACACATAATCAAAGAAACATTCTCTAATTTCTATTATCTATTTATTATTAAAAATCATTATAGGAGGACATATAGATATTTACAAACTAGTTATTTCACTGCACACGCATATGCATTCCTTATGGCTCAAAGCATAAAAGTATTCTGTTTACATTTTTTTGCGTGGGAGTATGGGATCGTAACATGACGTCATCAAGTGCTTGGTTGGCAAAGAGGGTTACATTACTTTCTTGATGATCGCCAAGATTTCCAACATCCTCCCACCTTTGAGTTTACTTCTCAGAAAACTCAAACAAAATATTCAAACTAAAATCTAAGAAAATCCTCAACATCACAATACAAATTAATAAGTATCAAAAATAAATCAATACACTTGAAAAATATCAAAATAACAAATTTCAATCATCAATAAAATTGATTAAAAATACAAAAATTTTCTTAACATTAAATCTTAAAGTTCTGAAATAAAGTTCTTAAGATATTACTTAAAGTCCAAAGATAAAAAGTTCTTGCTCTAAAGAAAAGTTCAATTTTACAACACAAGACTTTTTACTTGTTTTAACCTCCTACCAAATCGAGAGGTTCGTTCATCAGCCATGTCGAGAGGATGTTTTTTACTTTCTCTATTATCAGAGCAGGTAATCTTTTTTTGTAGATGTTTCATTTTCTTGGAACACTTCTTTTTCATTTTCACTAAATTCGAGAAGATATAGCCTTAGCACTGGACGTAGAACCACTCCATTTTTAGTCTTCAATTTGACAAGTCTAATATTCCCATCTGGTGATGGAAAGACTTTGATCACTTTTCCTAAAGGCCAATCCAGCCTTTTCATGTTGTCACTGGATATCAAAACAACATCTCCTATCTTAATGGGTGGTAAGCTTCGTACTTTTCTTTCACATTGCCTTAGTTGTCCCAAGTATTCAGAGCGAAATCGTTTTCGAAGGTCCTGCCGTAGTCTCTGGCGATAGACATACCTTTTATTTAAAGATTTACTATACTAGAGGTCAAGGTCAGGTGTACCAGTTTCTTTGACCTCCTGCAAAAACATATTGGGAGTAAGAGGTTCTAGGTCATTTTGATTCTCACTCACATATGTGAGAGATCGTCCATTAACGAGACCTTCACAATCGCATAAAACAGTGTTCAATTCTTCAAAATTGAGAGACGTTTGTCCCAAAACTTTCCGAAGTATTCTCTTGACTACTCCAATCAAACGTTCCCAGAAGCCACCCCACCATGGTGCAGATGGTGGAATAAACTTCCAATTAATTTTGTTGACAGTGCTGTATTTCTCTACTGCATCCCAGTTAATTCTTTTGAGAAGATTGCTCTCTCGAACAAAGTTTGTCCCATTATCTGAGTAGACAATAGCAGGTCTTCCTCGTCATGCTATAAATCTCCGGAATGATTGCAAAAATTGTTCTGTGGATAGAGAAGTCGCCAATTCTAAATGAATAGCTCTAAATACAGCACAAGTATAAATTACAATCCAAGATTTCTGATTTCCTTTGAGGAAGAGTGGTCCAGCAAAGTCAATTCCAATTATTTCAAACACTGAAGCCGCTGTGAAACGATCTATTGGTAATGGAGCTGTTGGAGTTTCTTCTGGGCGTGAATCAAATTTTCTGCAAGTAAAGCAATTTCTAATAACCTTGCGTACAGTTTTCCTATCTTTCAATATCCAGAATTCTCTCAGATATGTCATTACTATCTGAATTCCTGCATGACCAAGAGAATAGTGTTTCCATCGTATTAGATTTTCAACAATTGGATGTTCACTAGGTAAGACAACAGGAAATTTAAAATTATCTAAATCTTCTTTCAATGAGAGTCTTGTCTTAATTCGGAAAAGATTATTTTCATCAACAAAAATTTGAAACTTCTGAAGTCTTTTATCTCGTGGTCCTGTGAGACTCGCTGTGTTAATTTTAATAATGAAATCTCAGATCTATTTCTCTCTTCTACAGTTATATTTCCGAATTTCCTAAAATTCTTTTTTACCCTACAATTATCAAAAAATCTATAAATCCATGATACAACCAAGAGAAGTTTAAGATAATGGGAGAAAAGATTGTAAATTTTTTCTTCTTTTTCTGTATTGGTAACACTAACAACTGTTTTTCTTTCAACATTAATAATCCCTTCATCGGGGAAAATATCGGATTCTTCAGGAGGATTTTTAATCCAAGCAGGTCCAAGCCACCAATTAGACTTGGCTAAGTTTTCAACACTACATCCTCAAGATGGTAAATCAGCTGGATTTAGTTGTCCATAAATGTGATGCCAATCCTCTGGATCACTCAAAAGACGAATTTCTTTGACACGATTGAAAACAAAAGTAGCCCAGTTTTCATTCTTTTTAATCCAGTATAAAGCATTACTGGAATCACACCAATATTGTGTAGTCACTTGCTCCATTCCTACAGCGAGCTGGCAGCCGAATGGTTAGCGCTCTTGCCTTCGGTTCAACAGTTCGTGGGTTCGAATCCCACCTTGGGCATGGATGTTTGTAGTGGTTCGGATTCCACTTTAAAACTGTAAGTCCCGGTCTAATTAGCCCTCGTGTGCAAAAAATGACCGTTGAGCGACAAACAAACCAACAAACCATCTCCATTCCTAAGCTCTCTTTCACAGATTGACAAAATCTTGCTCCTATATTACATGCTAGAAGTTCTAGTCTAGATACTGATGTGGATTTAATGGGAGCAACTCTTGACCTAGCTTGTATCAGTTGACAATCTGTAGAATTTTCTCCTTCATTCCTTACAAATATACACGCAGCATACGCCTTTTCTGATGCATTGCAAAAGACGTGGAAGGTTACATTTCCATTTCCTTCATTTTTGTCCTAGCATCTTGGTATTGAAATGTCATTTGGAGTTTTCAGTTGATTTTTCCACTTTATAAATTTCTTTACCATCCAAGGTGGCAAATCAGAATTCCAAGATAATTTCATTTTCCAGCATTCCTGTAACATTAGTTTTGGTATCAAAGTTATGGGACAAGTGTATCCAATAGGATCAAAAATTCTGTGAACAGTTGATAAAGTAATCCTTTTAGTAACTGGTTGATCTTCTAAAATGGGATCAAAATCTCTCAAATCAACAGACAAGATATCATTTCTGTTTTCCCATTTTAAACCTAAAACTGGAACAGTTTTGTTTTCTATTGAATCAGATTCACTTGTTTCGAAAAGGGTATGCTCCCACCCTCGTAAATTAAATTTTGCTGTTCTAAGAATTTCTTGGGATTCCTGAATAAATTTCACTAATTTCTTTTCACTATTCACACTATGAATACAATTGTCTACATAAAAGGATTTCAAAAGTTTTTGATCAGTTTCTTTGTATTCAATAGGAACATTATTCAAATGAAATTCTAAAGTAATTGCTAACAAAAAAGGACTTGAAGAAATCCCAAAAATTACCCTTCCATGCTGAAAAATTCTTAACTGTTCTTTCTTTCCATTTTGCCACCACAAAAACTGTAAATATGGTCTATCATGCTCATGAAGCCCAATCTTTATAAATGCCTTTTCAATATTAGCAACCATTCCATATTTTCCTATTCTAAATCTATTTATGACAGAAGGTATTAATTCCACCAAATTGGGACCTTTTTCTAAACATCATTGATTGAAGGCGAATTTTTATCTTTTGCAGAGCCATTGAATACTGGCCTAACTTTCGTCGTTGCGTTTTCTTTGAAAACAGGCCTATGGGGCAAATAGTATTCAGGATCTGATCTACCCATTTCTTCTATAATACCTTGTTCCAACCAGTCCTTAAAAATACTTTCGTATTCTGCAATCTTGTCTAACTTCTTTAAGGACTTGACAAAATTTACAAGTCTTTTCTCGGAAATGTCCTTACAATTTGTCAATGGGGGATGTTCTTCTAACCAAGGTAATCGAACTTTGTACCTTCCATCTGAGTCCCTACTGACTGTTCGGAAAAAATACTCTTTTGCTGATTGTTCTAATTCTTCTCTAGTTTTTCTTTCAGTTGGATCTTTTATACAAAGCGTATCTAACTTCCATATATCTGAGATATTAGCATCAGTAACATGACAAGGTAAAACAGAATTTGTACTGTCCTGATTTTCTATTTCTCTGCTCTTTCCCATCAAAGTCCAACCTAATCTAGTTTCTATACAAACCAATCCTGATCAAAGTTCTTTTATCCCCCCACTGAGCAGTTTGCCAGCGATATCAGCCCCAATTAACAAATGAATTTCTAATGAAGAATATTGGTATAGTAATTGATCATCAAACATGTGCATAGTATCAGTTAAAAATATTTTATGAGAGTTAAGTTCTTGTAAATAAGGGGACAATATTACTCTAGAAATATTAGAACAAATTATTTCTTGATCCAGTACCTCAAAATTACAATAATAGCTATTATCAACATTACTTAAGTGAACCAAATATTTTTTATATTTTTCAGTTCTTTCAATTTCTCCAAATAAACAATGTAAAATAGATTCTTCATTAATAACATTATATTTCATAAATTTTGCAGCATATTTTGAAATATAAGATCAATGGGAACCCGAATAAATTTATTTTTATTGTTACTGCGAATTCGAACTACTAAAGTTTGTAAATAAACTTGTCGCATACGTGTAGCATTAGTTAAAGAATTTTCCACAGCAATATTTTCTTCTAACGCCTTTTCATAATTTTTATTTTCATTAAATTCTTCATTCATTTTACACATTACAAATAAATGCTGTCCATGGCATTTTGCACAGCTAATTTTATTTTTACAATTACGTGCAATTGTAAAAATAAATTGTCTGGGTTTAAATGTTAAACATCGAAAGCAAATGCCCTTTTTTAAAAAGGTATTTCTTTCTTTGTTTCATATGCCAAACTCAAAGCATATCTACAATCCTGACTCATATGAGTTTTACTACAAAACACATACTTGCTGACCTCCAAGTCGACCCCACACGTGTTTCGTCTAGCGCTATTCAATAAATCAGCGGCGGAAGCTTTTCTCCTCGTGGATGGGGGCAACGATTTTTTGTTTATATTTTCGAAACTGAAAGGGGAGCGCGCAATTCTCAGTTTCTGCTCCAACTCAATTTCTCTTTTAAGGAAACTTAAGAGGTGGGTTAGTCTATCGATCCCAGTAATTTCGGTGGTGACTAATTCACTATGAGTGCGTTCATATATTTTTAATAAATCGCTAGGCAAGCAAGACTCAATAAGAGGATATAATAAAATAGCTGAAAAACTATCCTGAGCAACACCTAAGGATCTAAGTGATCTCAATTGCCCTTCTAGTGTGTCATACAGTCTAACAAGTGAATATTTTTGACCCTGAGGATTCGAATTATTTATTACTAGAGCAAGTAGGGGGAAAGGATTCTACTAATTGTCTGGCAGTGGAATTTTTAACTGTTGATTGAATTAAATATTGTAATTTATCATCATCCTCAATATCTAAATCTTTGTGTATCTTTTTAAACTGACCCCACCATTGGAGCCAATCTTTAATATTACCCTTAAACTGTTTTAATTCTAACTGTGACAATTTAAATTTCTGGGGGGGAATTAACATTTTTGAAAGAATTCTTTAGTGTCAGATTTTCTGCTTTCGGTTTATTCAAAATGTTCAGTTGTTTCTTTAGTTTCATAGCGGTTTCAAAGAACCTATTTTCATAAGCAGTTATTGCATCGTATTCAGTATCGAAACTATCTTGCATGAAACTTATACCATCGTGTAAAATCATTAAAATCTTTCTATCTAATTCTTTTAAATTTTCATACTTCTGTTCTAAAAGAACAATTTGTGTTTCTATTATATCTATGTCCTCCTCCTTATTTTCTAATATTTTCAAAGCTTTATTTAATCCTTTAGAAAAATTAGTTCTCATCGGTGTTCTTAATTTACGAATGCTATCAACATCTATATCTAATTCTTAAATAATTCAAATAATAATAATCAAATCCTGGCAAGGATGCCAAATTTCAGTTACAATACAATTACCAAAAGAATTCGAAGTGGTAAGCGAAAATTTACTCTTACCTTAATTCAGCCCGGGATTCTTTTTCAGAGGCCATACCATTTTGACACATAATCAAAGAAACATTCTTTAATTTCTATTATCTATTTATTATTAAAAATCATTATAGGAGGACATATAAATATTTATAAGCTAGTTATTTCGCTGCGCACGCATATGCATTCCCTATGGCTCAAAGCATAAAAGTATTCTGTATACATTTTTTCGCGTGTGAGTATGAGATCGTAACATGACGTCATCAAGTGCTCAGTTGGCAAAGAGGGTTACATTACTTTCTTGATGATCGCCAAGATTTCCAACAATATATATATGCTCACTGATTATATTGTTGTTCTTAAATCTTGTTTTTGTTGTGCAGTAGTAATTTGCTCAATCTGTTTGACTGAAGTACATTTGCTTCAGAGGATGATCTGTTATATATAATTTGTAATGTTCATGGTTGTTTTACAAAACAATGAAATTTTGTGTAAAATTTCAATATTTATTAGACCTCAGAAAACTCTTTGAAATGCTAATTGTTCCATAATTTAAATTATTGAAAAAGAAAATTTAGGATTTATTCATTGTTACTTATTTTGATTATCTGAGAATAATGCTATATATATATTATTTAAATTTAAACATTTAACTATATGAGAGTAGATTTTAACATTTGTTCTGCAGGTATATTATCTGTGACATTTTGTAGAACAAAAACTTTGAATAGTTAAAATAGCAAATTTGTGTGACCATTTATAATATGATTGAAGTACAGATAACTGGCTCATTGAATTACATTGTAAGCAGGCATTATTTATTTCTCATAATTTGAATCTATTTTGATTAAAAAATATAACTGAGTATGCAATTTATACAAGGATTGTCCGTATAATAAGGTTCCCAAGGATTTTTCACAATGAAAATATGTTTATTGGCATTGAATAATACATGTTTGGAAAGCTTAGACTTTCTCCTATTTTTCGACATAATCGCCGTTGAGATCAATGCATTTTTGCATGCGGTGTACCATCTTCTTTATGCCTGAGTCATAGAACTCTTCCGCCGCGCCGCGAGGTAGCTTAAAACCTCTTCTTTCAGCTCCTATCCAGTTGTGAAATGCATCCCACCCAGGTGTTTCTTCAATTCAGGGAAGAGATGGTAGTCACTTGGGGCTATGTCTGGACTGTAGGGTGGGTGTGTGACAGTATCCCATCCAAATCTGTTGATGAGATTGGTTGTTACACAAGCGGTGTCCGGACGAGCGTTGTCCTGATGGAGACTCACTCCCTTCATGAGCATGCCTCTTCTCTTGTTTTGAATTGTGCGGCGAAGGCTCTTCAACGTCTCACAGTAGCGATCGGCATTGATTGTTGTACTGGCAGTCATGAATTCACACAACAGTAACCCCTTCCTGTCCCAAAAATGCTCGCCATCACTTTGCCTGCAGACAGCGTTTGTATGAACTTCCGGGGCTTCGGCGAACCTGGATGCTTCCACTGACTTTTCTTTCAATAGTTTTGACTGGTTCTTTCGTTTCCGGTGTCGTGTAGTGGACCCAGGTCTCGTCCCCAGTGACAATAGAGTTCAAGAATTCCTCACCATCGGTTTCATAGGCCTGAAGAAATTCGCGGGCCGCTTCAACACGCTGCCGTTTATTGTCTTCCGTAAGCATTTTTGGGACCCACCTTGCACAAACCTTGGCATATTCTAAATGATCTGTCAAAATGTTGTGAATGCAGTGACTGTGCTTATATCAGGGATCATGTCGCAGAGGTCTCGAACCGTCGCCCTTCGATCTTTCAGCATTGCTTCTTCCATTGTAGCAGTCGTTTCATCCGAAACTGGTGGCCGCCCAGAACGTTGTTCGTCATGGACGTCTGTACATCCTTCTTTGAATTTTCTGCACCATTTGCATACGTGTTGTACGCTTATACAATTTTCAACGTAGACTTCACACAGTTGGGAATGAATGTCCACTGGCGCAGTGTTTTTTGCACACAAAAAACAAATCACAGAGCGTAATTCACACCTGGTGCGAGAAGTGAGTGGGAGCTCCATTTCTAACAGCTGCCAAGCCAAGGATGAGCGCGCAGACAGCTCGCCTGGGCGGTGACTGGGAGAGAGGGAGCCAAGCTACACACCAGTGTCGCCAAATAATGTGTAACAACATTCCTCGCGTGTGTAGCTCTATGGGAACCTTATTTTACGGACAACCCTTGTATACAGCTTAGTTTAAATATTCAAGCATTCAGCATGTGTGTGGTTTGTAAAATTAATATTCCAGGAATGTCTACAAGGATTATAAACAGTTGGAACTCTCATGTGAAAGTTTAGAAGAAGTGGATAGTTGGAAAGCTTCTTTTCTTCGAGCTGGGGTTTATCCAGAAAGAACCTCATCTGAAACTACAAATGGTGAAGAAGGGGGTTCAGAAGGATCTACTTCCATGGATCCCCAGTTGGAACGACAAGTTGAAACTATTCGCAACCTTGTAGATTCTTACATGAAAATCATTACTAAAACATTCCGTGATCTTGTCCCTAAAATTTTAATGCATTTGACAATTAATGCAGTAAGTATATAATATTTACCTGTTTTAATGCATATATTTTCACTTACTTGTATACAATTAAGCAAAAATGCTGAATTAAATATTTTTGTTTTCATTACATTTTGCTATTATATTTAAGTACTGAATACTTTGCTAATTTTTCATCCAATAACTAATGGAGTCAGCTATGATTGTTAGAGAATTTTATCTAGATAAAAGGAAATGTTGAATTATCAATAAATGTTTAATTGAACAGTGATATGTAAAATTTTTATTGTCAATTAGATTTTGAATCTAAGTATTAGTGACATAAAAAAATTCACTGCATGAATTGGCGGCTGAACAGAATAGATTAAGAATAGATTACAAATTTTATATTAGAATTATTAATAAATGACTTATGTAAGAGACATAAAAATGTATGAATTAATTAATATGTAAGTTAAGGAATTATTAATAATCTTATAATTATTGATAATTTATAATAATTAATAGTTAAGGATTTCCCATCACATGATCTTAATTTAATATTTTTTAAAAATAAATTATATTAAAATGGCATTATTCATTCCATTAACCTGTACTAGCAGACTACATTGCATCTATTCCAGAAATTTTCAATTTTATACCCAGTACTCGATAGAAAAAAGGATTCATAAAATTCAGATGGTTTATGTCAGATCTTGCTGTCTTATCCATAAATTTTGGAGGTTATTTAATCTTATGATGCAATTAAAAACCTATTGTTATTTTAAAGTTAAATATTTTAAAATGTGTAGGAAATAGAATTTCGAAAAAATTTGCTCTCTCTTGTTTGAATATATTTCCCAAAATCTCTTAGAATTTAAATTTTTCAAAACATCAAAATTACAGGAAACAGGAATTATAATAGCCTAAGAAAACGTATTTTTGAGCAGTGAATATACATAAATTGACACTGCATGCAGAGTGTGTAACAATTGCTTGAATTTTGAAATTTTTTCCTTTTTTGTTGACTTCTTATTAGTAATTGACTATATCACGAAATGGAACCCAATATGCATGCAATGAGTAAAAATGGAACATTTGTCAACTATTGCTCATTCTAGATACAATCTGATATGTACCCCCAACAACATTAGTAGAAAGGTTCCTATAAACTCCATTGTGATGAAGTAATTTTGTAATGTTCACCAGTTTTACTTGTACACAAGCATTGAAATAATAAACAATTTATTGAAGTGTGGACCATCTATTCTCTGTTACAATGGGAGGGGTAGCCACCAACCATCTTGATCATCCACGTGCAATAGTTTAGTTGCCAGATTTGATGTTCTTGTGCATACCCTTGATATGAAAGTATGTGAAAATTAAGTATCTGCACTATTTCTGAAATCATTTGACTTATTCTTTGAGGCCATTGATTTGGCCTTGATCAAATATGCTGAGATCTATTCTGTTATTCATTTAGTTTTAACTTTAATTTAAGCCATTACCAACACTTTTTACATTATCAAATTGCTGATTTGGTGATTTACAAAATATTTCCAACTAAGTTTGCCAACTATGTAGCTTAAAATTTCCATAGCGTCATTTATCCTTAATTCAATTCTTTGTTTCGCATGTATGTATATTTATAATTATGTTGCATTAAAAATGTTTAGTACTCCCAGGAGGATTTGAATGTTTGCCAAAGTCTGAATTTAAGAGTCTTTATAGTTGGAATTAAATACATTTTTTTAAATGTGTATAGTTTAACTTTATATATAACAATTTATTGTACACATTACTAAATTCGAATTTAAAAAATTTATGTTTATTTACTAATCGAAATTTTATGTTTTTAGTTTATTTTAATTTTAAGTACTCATAAATCTGTATATTTGTATGTGTGCACAAGTATTTCAAGTATGTTAATGTATATTTTATTGAAGAATGAGGAAGCAATATTTCTTTTATTCATATAATAGATTGGGGAAAAAGAAAATGATTATTTTTTCATGAAATTCAAGACTTTATTTAATACGTATGTTTCAGATTGTCCGATTTGGGTAAAATATTCACCGCTTTGTTATATAATTTGTTGTCATTTTAAAAGTAGCTTCATAATATCTCTTTCATAGAAGTATGTCCTTATTAGCGAAAAATTCTAGTAATCGATTTTCACAATCTTCTTTTGATCCCAATTTCTTATCACTCAGGAAGTTTTGCAATGGGCGAAAAAGGTGCTTGGTGCCAGATCTGGATTATATGGTGGATGCTTTAAAATTTACAAAGCTCCCAGAGTTTCTGACGAGTCACTACAAATGTGAGTGGCCTGATATTGTTCTGATCCATCATAACACCTCCTTTTTAGATCAATTCTGACTGTTTCTGGTTAGTCGCTAGCTTTAAACAGTCCAGTTGTTGACATATGTGAATTTAGTATTTGGCCATACAGGAGAAACTCATAATAAATTGTTCCTTTCCAGTCCCACCTAATACACAATAGTACCTTCCTGGCCTTTAGTCCTGATTTTCCAATTGTTTGTGCTACTTCACCATACATGATCACATAATATTGACCATGATCATTTTCGCGTATGTGACCCATTTCTCATCATAAGTAACCATCCATTGAAGAAATGAGTCAATTTCATTCTCTTTGGCCAAGGCTTCACAAATGGAAATTCGATCATCATGTGTTTTGGTGTTAATTGGTGTAGCACCCATTGAGCTTCTTTTTTAAGTCCAACTTTGCGCAAATGGTTCAAAGCTGTTTAATAGTCGATCTTGCTGATCTTAGTCGATTGCTGATACTATGTCTACTAATATACCAGTCAATTTCAATTATTTATGTGATTTTATTGACATATTTGACAATCGGCCTAACTTTGCGAGGTGCATTTTTAATATCAAAAATGATTGAATGGAATCGTCAAAACCAAAATTGTACAGTTTTGGTATCGGCACGATAAACACCATTCACAATTTGAGATGCCTGACTTGCATTTTCCCTTTATCAAAGAAAAACTGCAAAATGTACTAAATTTTCTCTTTGTTGACTTCCATTTTTAACCCCCTGTAACTTATAATTGAATGGACCAAACAAGAAACAGCAAAAGAATTTTTTTAAATGAAACACACCTTGACAATGAGCGTAAATTTGAAATTGTTTGATCGATACTTTGAGATATCGATCACTATAGACACACATCTACTGAACAAATAATGAATTTTGTTTTCCCCAACCTATTATTTGAACGCAGTTTGGATCCCAAAATATTTGTTTCTGTCTATTCCAAAATAAGTGCATATTTTTAATTTATCGAGATGTGGATTTTTTGCACCATTATCAATTATATATTATTTAAAATTTTAATATTATAAATTAATTATTATTGTTTAGTCATTTTAATGTATATTTATGTATGATTATATTGTGTAAATATCAATTCATTTTTTTTAATGTAGGCCAAGGATTTCATTTACTCTGAGCTGTTAGCTTGTCTTTATTCTGCTGGTGACCAGGTTAGATATCATTTAATAAATATAAATTTTATATTGCAGTATTTGTTTTGGTAAAAGAAGTTTCTTTTATTCCTTAAAAATATTTTTATTAATTTATTGATTTCATAAAAATTAGTATTTCAAATATTAGTAATAGTTTCAGCCAACTTCTATCAAGATAAAACCATTCATTTAATTCATTAATTGAATTGTGTAGGAAAACAATGCTAATTTCCAAATAATGTGCAGTAGTTTTCTGTGTATAATCCACTGCGGCAAATTATCCAAAAGACTTTCTTTTCAAGTAAACGAAAAAAAGCGTTCCACAACAGCATATAATCCATGGCAATTTTTCTCAGCAACTGTTCGAAAATGTATATGGCGGATAATATGGTGCCAAATAAAATAAAAAATACACTTTGTGATTAAAAATATAATAAACTGTACTGAAAAAATATTTATTATGAAAAAGATCTGTTTGGATCCACTTCAATACAAAGAGCAATAAACTGAGATGAAAGCATGATCAAGAACTGAGATGAACTGAGATCAAGATCCGAGAAGATGTTAATAAAACTTATCTTTACTTGTTAATAACTTTTAAAACGAGCTTTGATATATTTTAAAAATAAAATATATTTTTTCATTGTTAATAAAATGAAAGAAATGAATTATTTTAAGCTATGCATTGAATACATTTTTCTTTTATATTGTGCTTTGTTTTTCACCTTACAATAACACTTTTGTTGCCATTTTTTATTTACCTTCCCTGTAGCTTTTAATTAAAAATTTGCTGTGTAACTTAAACAATTTTGTTTCAACGTGACAATATACGAATTTGAATGTTTCCAGAATCAAAACATCTTTGGTCAAGGCGGAATGATGTTTGCCAATCGCAACTACAATAAGCGTTGCAAGGAACCAAATTCTTCTTGAACAATACTAATTGTAGTTAAAATAAGTCAGTCAAATTGGGGTGCCATCTGTTATTTATTTTATGAAACATAAATGATAATTTTTTCCAAATTTTATTGTAAATTTTTCTGATGGAGAATGTTTTTAATCAGATTATTTGCAGCAGCATATAATACGCACTACGAAATTCCAAATTTTTTAAAGCATCCTCTAATTATATACATGAAAATACAGTAATATATATTTCATGTTTTAAAGTGTCTTAAGTTTCTCATGCTCTATACTAATTTTAATAGACTGACATATTAATACCTATAAAAATATTAAAATTTGGTGGAACTATAAACAAAATCTTCAACATTGTGTAAAATTAACCTAAATATGTAGATTATAGTCTTTTTATAAAGCAATTGTATGTTATATTAAACTAATTCAAATTCACAACCAAACATGTCGAAAGGCAGCACACATTATGATGTACATTTGATATGATTTTAGGTAACAAATTATTAATTAAAACTATAATTATCATTATAGCTGTAAAATATCTGAGTTTCATAATTTATTTATGTATCTTAGTTTCAGAGCTTAATTTGAACATTAATTGAGACGTGTAATAATGAGAAGATATAAACCCCTGCTAGACTAGTATTAACTAACAAGTATCATATATTAATATTCTCTCATGAATGTTCATCAGATTTGCGATTGTTATGGAAAACTTGTATGATCGTCAATAGTTATAATTTCTATAATATAATTTCCATTTTACTCTGCCAAATATAAACAGAATGAGGTCCCTTTAAAAAAAATTAATATGCTGAAATTATTTTAAAAACTTGTTTATAAAATTCAATTAATAATTTTTAATCTTACAGATATAAAGTATGACTAAATTATAGTAAATCAGTTGTTTTAAATTAATTTAGTACAAAATTTTTGTGGGAAGTGACAAAAAATTCACAGCTAAAGGAACTAATTATACTATAGTCAATTTCTAATTGAAAAAACACAAATGACAAATAGAATAAAAATTTATTCGACCCACAACTTTTTTCTTCGCACTTTTTTCTTTCACAGCTTTCAAAAAATCACTTTGTTATTCATCTCAAAAAAGTTCCAAGTTTTTGTCCATCCAAATTTTTTTTATGATTTACTTTTTCATGATTGGGTTAAATTCAGTTTGTTGTAATCCATAAAATTGAAATCAAATGCATATGCCAAACAAGGATGTCACTTTTCTGTCTTTAAAAAAATTAAGTCTAAATTTTCACTTTAATAAAGGATGTAAAAACAACACAGTTAAAGGATTTTCCAAGACCCGTTTTAGCTGAAATTTAACTGATCAACTATGCAATTTTTGTCATCTTCATTACACAATTTAAATATTATTGTAATAGGACACTTCCCTTGAATTTAAAAGATTCCATGGTTTTAATGAAATAGAAAACTGAAAATATTTTATTTTTCCATTCCTGGATTCAGATAAAAATGCCGAAATTTCGATTTTGGAATTTATTGAAATTAAAATTAAATGATTAAAATAAATGATGTTATGAATAGATGCTTGATAAAGATATGAAGGAGCATTTGCATGATCTATAAAAAAATTGTAAATGTCTAAATTTCATTTGTTGTGGTTTAGAAAACTTATAGCAACATGAAAAATCATTATTAAAATATTGTGAGTGTAAACTATCATTGAAGAAAATACCAAACTGAAGATATGTGGAAAATGTTTCCAGAACCATGTAAAATTAATCCTTTAAAGGAAAATCGAATTTAGTATTTATAAAATAATTAGTTATGTTTTCCAAATTTACCAACAGTGTATCTATAAAAAAAATAACATAGGAAAGCTTTTCCATGAAGAAAATTATTTTTTTATATTGATGGTGATTTTAAAATTAATAGGAATATTGTTCATGGATAGCATGCTTTTGTAAAAATTTTCTTTTGGATTTTTAATGAAATAATTAAAGATTTTATTTATGATAATGAGATGTATCTCTTAAAACAAAGCATGCTTAATGACATTAGATTAATTTCATTCAAGCAAATTTATTTTATTTAGGTCCATTAAAAATAGATTTAAAAGTGTGTGAAAGATTTTATAAATTGAATGATGTATTGATAGTTTTCTATCATGTGAAGAAATGACTTAGAATGAGACACAGTAATGTATTTGAGAAAAATTTTATGTCTGAATGGGAAATCTATAATCAATCACAAAAAATGGCATTTTAATATTTTATCTAAAAAAATTTTTATTTTATTTTTTACATCTGGTTATTTTATTGCAGTTTATTAACCCAATTGAATATATTCAGAGGAAAAATTTTACTGTTCAGTTAGGATTTTGTTAATTTCATAAACCATGAAATGCATGGAAAATGGTTTAATCACCACTTTGCCTATCAGATTTAAAGATATTGTAAAGGAGTATAAGAATACATTTATACATATGTGCTAGTGCATCTACTTATAAAAAATTTTTAAATGTTAGGGAAACTATATTTGAATAATTATAGGAATTTGCAAAATTAATCAGAAAACAATACATTTGGTGGAAACACATCCATCTTGATAATAAATCTTGTTTTGGTACTTGCAAATTCGAAGAAATTTTCAGCTAATTTTGCACCTAATCAAATTGGAATCGCATCTACGCATCATAATAACAAAAGAAAGCAATAATAAAAAGGGATTCTTACTGATGTGTTTCATTTGAAAAATTATTATTAATAATAAAATTGACTGCAGTGACACTAATAAGTAAGTACCAATGTTTAATTTATTTTTTGCATTAGATCCAGAATGCAAAAACAAAAAAGCTTGTGAGCTTTTACTAACTTTTTCCTTCTGTGATCTCTGAAAAATTAGGTTGCCTATTGAAATTAGGAAATAGATGAAACAGCAAAGGAAATTAATGATATTAATTATACAATAGGAATTAAACAAAATTGATTTAAATTAGAGGTTTAATGTATTTTAAATAAATCAAAATGATATAACAAAATATGAATTTTAACTATTTTAATAAAATCTTTCATGACTAATTTTCAAATCTTCTAGTTGAAATTTTACTGTATTATAAATGATATTATTATCAGTGATAAGACAATGTTAAACATTACAATCTAACTTTAATTTCGTTTCTAGAAAGGAAATTATCTATGAACAGTAAAACAAGAAAAAAAAACATCAAATGAATCTTATGTTGAAAAATATAGTGGTGAAAGATAATTAATTTTTTTGCAAGAAAAATTTCTTATTTAGAAAACAATTTATAATATAAATTGTAAATCACATTGTGAAGCTGCATAAAACAATCAATAAATATTTTAATTTGAAATTTTTCTCAGTCTTGATAATTTTTTTGAGGTAGCACCCCTAAACTAATGTCATTTTTCCAGAAGTAACTGATCAGACTTGGAGATTTAATAAAATCTAAGAAATTATCTTTGTAACCATATCACACACATCGTTATTTTTATACTTCTAAGTAGGTAAGTTTCTTTTTTGAATGTCCATTTTCCATTAATGAAATTCATGTTTTAAGACAGTATTGTAGCTTAGTAAATTTGTCCATTTGTTCTGATATTCGTTTTTGCTTAGTTCTTTTGGTTGAAAATAGCATTCTGTTTACATATACTGTGACAAACTAAATTTTATGTTTGACAATAGTTGCAAGGATCTGGAAGCTTTTGTCAGTAGTGATGAATATCTCATCTGGTTAAAAGATCCTATTTTTGCCTAGAGTCATTTGAACTGTCATTTGAACAACTTGTGTGTTTCAATCCCATCTTTAAGCTGTATGTCTTTGTCTGAATAGCAATTGTTAACAAAAACTGACCATTGAGTGATTAACAAATCAAACTGCTCCCTGTTTTTATTTGACTTAATGCTTAAAAAATGTCTAAAGTGTCAAACCAATTAAAATTAAAAAATAATTCTGTTAATTTGCAGAGCTCGTTGATGGAAGAATCACCAGAAGAAGCCCATAAGAGAGAAGAATTATTGCGAATGTATCATGCCTGTAAAGAAGCCTTAAATATTATTGGTGATGTTTCAATGCACACATCATATTCACCTATGCCACCCCCAGTCAAAGATGATTGGCTGAAGGTGTCCACACCTGATTCTCCTAGGTATGCATATCAAAATTATACATATGTATTATATTAGAATGTACTTTTAAAAAGAATTACAATGTAACTTCTCCAAGATTAATACTTTATTGCATGATAATTAATACATTGATGGGCATACTAATTGGATTATTACATATATCATTATATAAAAATATTGTGAAATTGTTTATTTCTCAGATAATAATTATACAAAATGAATTTTTATTAACATTTAGAGAATTAAAATATTTGACTTGAATATGATTTTACTGTAGTTTTTGTGTAGCAAATAAAATCTTTAATATAATAAAGGATTAATATTATCTCATTACTGTATAATAGAGTTTAAAAAATTTTGTAAGTGGACACACCAACTATTACAAAATTTATAATAGATGTTAATATCAACTGTGCAAGAAACAAAATATATTTCAAAGAAATTACTGTAATGAAAGTGTATTTGAAAATGAAGCATACTATTTTAAATTATTGAATTTTTAAATGCTTGTGTATTACTTCAAGAATTGATATACAAATAATTTAAGTCTAAACAATATATTTCTTAATATTCAATCATTTATTTGTAATCAAGTTTCTTACTCTTAGAAATCTTTGAAATTAATAAAATTTGATTTTTTCTATCTAGAATCTCTAAAAAATTTTCTGAATTTTTGAGTTTGAAATAATTTGTAGAATGTTCTCAATTTTTTTCTAGATTTTTTGACATTATTGGTTGATTACTAGATAATATTGAAAGTTTTTCCCTCAGAAGTAATTAGGAAAGGAATATTTTCATTGTGATTGATATATTGTTCATCAAAATAACTAGTTTACATAGCTAATTATTTGAAATGATCAAAAAATTTCTTAATAGCAGCTTTATATCCACCTGTTGTCATATGCATAACTTTAAAAAATAATTTTCTCTATGCTATCACAAAATATTCACATTTAAAGAATTCAAACTTTCATATTTCTTAACATTAACTTTTCCTCTTTAGTTTCTGGCAATTATCTGGAGTAGCAGTTTTCAATTACCTTTTTATTTTTGTGATTATTATTTTTGTTACTATTTTTTGTCTATGTAAAATCCAATCTTATAAACACACTTCTCAATAATCACTTACCCTGCTCATTAATCTGTGACTTAGAGCTGTAAAAATGTAAAAGAAAATTATTTAAATAAAACAGAAATTCTACTTCTACTAAGATTTGCATCTTTATGGTTTGTTTTATTTTCTTATGGTCACTATAGTAATTTAATGCTATTCAGTATCACTATTACTCATTGTAATAAATTTTCAAATACTATTATCACTTTTCCATAAGCAAAATTAATGTTCTTTTCTTTAAAAACTACCACAAGTTGAAAATTATATTTATTAGAAATAAATTTTTCTACCTTTCACTTGAACTTGTAAAGCTCACTAGTGGGAAGTACAGGCCAGACTGATTGTTATTAATTTTTAAAGCATATATGTTAATACAATAAGAAAATGAACTTAAAAATTCAGTAAAAAAATCTTTTATTTACTAATTAAATGATATCATGCCTTGTTTAATAATCTAAATTATTAAAATTGTAGTTTGAGAGAAAAATTCATTGGTTCAGTCAGGAAATTTTATTAAAAACCTTATAAAGTTTAAAATTATTATTTATATTTAAAAATATTTAATTTTAAGTTAAACAATAATTCTTATATTTATTCCAGACCGTCTTCGCCCTCTCCTGGTGGCAGTAGAAGAAATCCTGGTGGTGGGCGTGCCCCTCCACCTCCTCCTCTTAGTAACCGTCAACCTCCCGGCCCACCTGCTGGATCGAATCGTATGCAACCCCCTGCAGCACCACCTCGACCTGTGGGTGGAAGCATGCCTCCACCTATTCTACCTTCGTATGTATTATTCCCTTATTTTTTGTTTTTATTTGTTTAAATGTAATATTTTTGATAAATGAAATATTTTTTTGTCATTTGAGTATGGTAACAGTTTTTAATGCAACTAAATTTTATCATTTGAAGCTTTTAATTGAGGTGTATTTCCTGTAGTGCCACATTTCCATTTGGAATAGAGATTTCTGTCTTGAAAATTTTTGAATTTTAGATTTCACTTTAAAAAATTGTTTCAAGGTATATTTTTAGAAATCTAAAACTTTCCATGTAATATTTCGCTATATGACTAATTGAGCCTAATATTTTTTCCTTTAATCAATAATAAAAGAATAATTTATTTATCAGAAATTTAACTAATCCGCAGTGAGATTTATTATCCTTATCAAACAGCTTATGTATTTCCAAGACTCATAATGGGGTGTAACTATAAGCATGAGGGAAACTTTAGTAAATAAATCAAAATTTTTTCCTTTACATATTGATGAAAGAGTACACAAAGCTGGGGCATAAAAATGAAAAATATTATAGCTCTTCAATGAAGAGCTGGATAAATTTATTACTCTGCATTCAGGCTCTAAAATATAAAACTTCTCTACTTCAAAAAATATATATGCTAAAGTAAAAAACTTTAATAAAAAGGACTTACCGTATTTTCCTGTATATAATCTGCAGATTATGTGTTAAAAAAGTTCCGAATTTCATTGTTCGTATTATATGCCGGCATGGATAATCTGACAAAAAAATATTTTTCATCAGAAAAGTTTACAATAAAGTTTTGAAACAAAAACGCCATTTATATTTCATAAAATAAATAGCAGATGGCGCCAATATTCAGTTGACTTATTTTAACTATAATCAGCATTGTCCAATAACGTTCAAGAACGAATTCAGTTTTTCTTAATGGTTATTATAGTTGCAATTCGTTAACGTCATTTCACATTCTTTTTTGACATGATCTGTTTCATTCTGAAAATTTTCAAATTAATATATTATCAAAGGGAAGGCAAATGAAAAAATGTCGATAAACGTGTAATATAAGGTGAAGAACAAAACCTGCGCTGTACAAAAGAAAAATGTATTCCATGTGCAGTAATCCATTTCTTTCATTTAACTATTAACGAAACAAATTTATTTTATTTTAAAAATATTTCTAAACCACGATTTGAAAGTTATTAAAATCTAAAAATCTATTTAGTTTTACTAGAATCTTCTCGGACGTAGATTGAAATCGAGCTTTCATCTCAGTTAATCGCATTTTGTGTTAAGGTAGGTAAAAATTGCTGCGGACAATGCGACGATTTTTTTTCTTTTTCTCAAGTAAAGGGTCTTGCAGATAATATGCCGCTGCGGATTATATACAGGAAAATACGGTGATATTTATAAATTAATAAGTTGCTTATTTGATTATTGCCTAACAATGTGCAAATCGAAAATTGGCATTGCTAAACTTTATGATAAAGATAAGAATCTTTTCACATGATGGAGTATTATTGTTCATGAGTTGCCTAATTCTGAAAAACTTTTCTTCAGCTTTTTAGTGATCAATTGAAAATTTTGTTTAAGATATATTTTATTATATCAATAAATCTACTAACGCGAAGCACCTTTTTGCTAAAATGAATGTTTTGAATTTTCAAGTTGACCCATTGAAAATAGACTTTTATTGATGCTTCAGGTATGGGAAAGACTTAATAAATTAATTAAAATAGTAATTTATACATAAGTTTTTTGTCACTTGAAGAAAGAATTCAAAAGAGAATATTATTAAATAATATATATATGTCTCTCAGAAGAGCAAAAGAAGTTTCTCTTAAAATATCAAGATTTTTTGCTCAAGAAGGAAAGTATATGTGTAATAAGTTTTATAAATTATATTAAATTCCTTCAAATTGAGAAACTCTTAATTGTAACACAATCTATTCTGAATTTTATGATTTTGTTAGTTTTTTATGTAACTAGAATTTTTATCATTTTCCTTTTGTTTATGTGCTTTAAAGAATATCTCTTTAAAAGATCATGTAAAACAATATGGGGATAAATTTATACATGTTAATGCATTTTTCTGAAGCAAATGCTGTAGATTTAATAAGAAATAATTGTTCCTGAATGAAGTTATAGTTCTCTGCAAGCTGCTTATCGGAAAGCAGAATATACTTGGTGAAAATTTTTAAAAAATGATTATAAATGCTTAAGTAATAATGTAAATTTTTTATTATTTTAATGCAAGATGTTGACTGCATTTTCAGGACATTTAATTTAAAATTCCTTCAATATTATTACCAATCACAAGACAATGTTAAACGTAGGAAATTATGAAAGAGTTAATATAATCTAGAATTGTTTGTGAAGCCATGACTTGAAAAGCACAGATTATTGTTAATTTAAAAGAGAAAAAAAATGCAGTGTAAAAATATTACTGAATTTCTTTGAAAAAGAAAAAGTCATTTTATTATGCCTTCTGAAAATGAAACCATTTCTCAATCAAGCAGTTTATTAATTTATCCCTATTCCACACATAAATGTAAAACAGTGAAACATGGAAAAATCAAATTTAGAGGTAGATATAAAAAAGATAACTTTTAAGAGGAAATATTGATTTTCCTCAAAAAAAAATTAAAAAAGCATCAATTTTATTATGCTAATAATTAGAAATTATAATAGTATTAGAACTAGATAAAACAAATATTTTAATCCTCAAATTTTCTGTCTTGGCAAATTTTTAAAGTGGTACCCCTGAATTTGATTTATAAATTTTTGAATTCACGTTTTTATATTCACTAGAAATCTCCAAATATTTTTGCAGTTATAATTTACCTTTATGTATTTTTTAAATGAAAAATTTCTTTATAATAGATAAATTTTTTATGTTTCTTTTACTAATAAATTTTTTATAATTGGGATGTTTATAAAAATACTGTTTTTCAATTATCGTATTTTCCGGTATATAATCTGTGGATTATGTATTAAAAAAGTTCCGAATTTTATTGTGCGCATCAGCATTGTCCAATTATGTTGAAGAACGAATTCATTTCCTCTGAATGATATTAAAGTTGTAATTCAAGTCATTTCACATTCTGTCTTAATCTGAACTGTTTCACTCTGAAAACATTCAAATTCGTATATTATCATAGTGAAGTCAAAATTATTAAGTTACAGAACAAATTTTAAACTGAAAGCTATAGGAAAGGCAAATGAAAAAATGTTGACAAACGTGTAATGTAAAATGAAAAACAAAGCATACTTGGTACAAAAGAAAAAGTGTTCTAAACGCAATTAGAAAATAATCCATCTCTTACATTTAACTATTAATGAAACAAATATAGTTTATTTTTAAAATATATCTTAATCTTGTTTTAAAATTCATTAAAATCTAAAAATCGATTAGTTTCACTACAATCTTCTTGGATATTAATCGATACGTACTTTCACCTCTGTTAATCGCACTTTGCGTTAAGGTGGATTCAAACACATCCTTATCATTATAAATAATTTTTTCTGTAGAATTCATTATATTTTTAATTATAATGTGTAATTTTTACTTGAAACTTATACTGCTGATAATTTGTTACCGACTATTGATTGGAAAAATTGCCATGGACTATATGCCTGTTCCTTTTGGTGGAAAAAAGGGGCTTGCAGATAACATGCTGCTGCAGATTATATACAGGAAATTATGGTACATCATATCACTTCAACTTAAGAATAAAGTTTGAATTTTTTTATTAAAGTTTTAAATTTGTTTCTAGTTTAATTATAACATATTTTGCGGGATTTATAAATTTTAAGTTAAGTTTATGTTTATCTTGATAAAATTCGCATATTTCTGCATACAGTTATGTTAAATTTAGTTTGCTTATGCCACATTTTCTCTTTTTTATTAAATAAGAAAAAGGTAATTCTTGATGATAGAATGTAATAAAGAATAAACTGATTACTATTTTATTTTCATAAAAATATTTGCTTATCTTTTTAAAAGCCTAGTGGCTTAGTGATAGCACTTCATGTTCCCAAGGCACAGATCTGAAGTTTGCCCCTCAGCTTGGGCAGGTTGATTCAGCGTTTTATTCCTTCAGTGGGTTGATAAACTGTGTACCAAACATGCTTGGGAACTAAACACTGGGAGTTTTGCATTAGGCTGAGCACCTAACCCGGACATGTTTTTCACACCAAGGCCCTTGGTCAGAAAAACAGATATGGGTAGTGTAGGCTTTTGCCCAGATGTGGGCTGTTGTCATATCACAGGTTTAGTTATAGTTAATTTAATTTTTCATGTATGCATGTACAAATTTTATAAATTAACATCTTGAATAAACTTTTAATGGATTTAAATTTCTCATTTAGATAGGAAATATTTCATTGCTTTGTTTTTATTTGATTATTTCTTTATTAGTTTTGAATATATATAATAGTAATTTTTTTAACTCAAAAAAAATAATGCAAGTTAGCAAATACCATTGATTGAAATAAGATTGCTTGATCAAAGTATTTTTTCCTTTTTAAAAAATGTTTTATTTAAATTGAGAAATTAAACTAAAATTTTTTTAATTAAATGTAGCTAAAAGTATAAAGATTCAACACAGTAATCTATATGCATTATATTTTTTTTTAAAATTACTTTTTCAATTTTTGTTTGATGATGCATTTTAATTTATTGAATTATATTTAAAATAAGAAAAAAGGTGGAAGTTTGCCGTAAATATGAGTAAATTATATCAATTTCCAAACTTAGTGTGAAAATATAAAAATTTCATGGAATTACTGTTTGAATTTCTAAGGACTGGTATAATTATCAACTGCTGTTTTTTTTTATTGTATTATTTGTATTTTGATAATAAATAGAATAGTTTCACATTATATTATAAGTAAACTGTGATTACTTACATTCAATTCCTAATGTTTACATTTAGGAGGAAGTTTTGAAAAAAAATTTTAAAAACTGTGAAGAAAAACCATAATTTTTGTAAATTTCATTATGAAATATACATAAGGTTTATTACAAAACTTATTTCTGAGATTTTGTGCTGTTTTTCTTATAAATGATAACAAGAAATATATTTTAAAATATACTAAAGTATAAAAAAATTTTTTGATATTCTTATGAGTGTCCTTTAAAAACCAAAATATACCATACAAAAATAAAGATTTATTTGCAGATTAGCTTGCTTAAATATTTGTCTAAAAATATTTCATAGTTCTTTTGTCATTCAGATATTTCTCTTGGCAAAGTTGGTCACTTTCCATTATTAAATCATTCTTAGGAAGGATCAAAATTAGTTTTTAATATTCTTTTGTGTCATTTAAACAAATTCCTATTTTTATTAATTTAACAAAGGGGGAAATTTAAGAATTTTTATAATATAATGAGAGAAAATAAAAAAGAAATACTCATCACTGTCTCTTATAAAATTCAAATGTCAAGGTTTTCTCTTTTATGCTTTTGAACTTTAAAATGTACTAATTTTAATTAAAACTTCTAAGAATTTTACAAAACTTATGGGGTTTGTATATTATAAATATATTTTTTATTTAAATAAATATTATGTATTTATTTAATTAAATAAATATTTAATAATTTTATTAGTATTATAATTATATGTTAAATATTTTTTAATTAAATAATGACATGAAGTTAATAATTATAAAATTTATCTGGTATTTACTTGATTTATTTTCTTAAAGTAAATTGTGAGTATTTCGGTTATGACAGTGCATTCTTTTTTAGTGTTTTTTAATTTTTTGTTATTTGTGAACAAATTACTCATTTTTTAATGTGCCTAATTATTTTTTTTCAAGATTAGCAAATTTATTATATTTATGTACTTGTTTCTTGCATATTTCCTCTTCATTCTATTTCACTACATCTTCCCTTTCATAATCTAATAAACTTTTCCTTGTATCTCACTTTTAACATTTTTCTATACAGTCGTAGCCCAAGTGGAAATGCACCTTCCATTCCTCCTCGAATCTAAAGAGTTGGTTGCACTTTAGCGGGATGCCACCTGCCACTGCCGACTACACCAAGCACTTCCAGTAGCTTTTCTCTTCTTGCTCTATCTCTTTTTCTCTGTGTGTCTGCCTACATTTGATGCTATATCAGGGTTCGATGGTATATAAACCTAGAGCTACCCTTAAATGTTACAGTATAGTTGAAGTTTAATCAATTACTCAGAGAAACAGTATAGTTCATAAAATAGATATCAATCCTGTACATTTCCAATTTATTCACAATAATACCCAATTTAAAACATTGCAAATTCTATAATATCATATCAGATTTATGCCTATTTCATGGGAATCAAGTATATGCCATCATGTAAAAAAATATGTGGCTTTATTTACATGTTTAGCTGTTAAGTGATAAGGTATGGGGAATATGATCATTAACATCAATTCATTATATTTTCAAGAAAAAAATATTTTTCAATTTTAAATTGAAAACTACTTTGAAATAAACTTTACTATTTAGAAATGATGAAAAAAATCGTAAAATTATAATTTTGAAAGATGTGTTTTGGCAAACATTATTTTTAATATCTTAAATCCTTGTGCAAATCTGCAATATTTATAAAACAATTATGACTGATAAAAATTATTTTGCTAACAGTCATTAAATTGTTTATAATATGCGGGGAAATATAGTTATTAAATGTAATGTTTTTACAATGGGAACCCTGGTAGGCTCAAAAGGTGCAAAGGATAGTACAATATTAATCTGCAGATTTGCAGACATGTTTGATTTCTATATAGAACTGCTGCTTGTAGTATTTAGACCATTATCTTGAATATTAAGATACATTTGGTCTTGCCTACAGTTAAATTGTATTTTTTCATTCCAAGCTATATCTGAATGTTATATGTATGTACTGTGAACCTTTCTGTCTTTTGGAAAGAAATAGCAACTTATATTAATTGATCAGTTTGCTATGCCCCTTCTTTTTAATTTTTAATATTTTGGGATCAAATACAGTGCAATTTAATTTGAATGAAAAAATTGTGATTATTTAAATACAAATCTATTATATTTAAGAATAACTATTTTGATTCTTTATTTAAAATAAACATAATATTTTTGTGTGTTTGCAAATAAGTTTGGTGTAATTCGGAATGTGTGATATTAAATGTATTTGCATCTTAGTGTACCTGTAGATAAATGTGTATTATCATCAACTTGAAAGTTTGAAAAACTTTGTCATAAATTAAAAATAGAGCATTTTTTGTATAGAGAAGCTATAAATATACATATATATATATATATAAGTATGAATATCTATGTAATATAGAATTTATATTAGTTGTCAAATTATAATTGTCTTTACTCTAATAAAAAAGTCAGTTTTTAAAATGTTATATTTATTATTAAAATTCAAAATGTTTGTTATATTTTAAATATAACAGCTTTTTTTTAATGAAATTTTTTATATTTTCTTTATAAAATACCATTATTAAATGTAAAAAATAAGTAGTTTAAAAACTGACATTTCACTACAATGTTTAATTTAGAACATGTTTCGTGTTGGAATTCTATCAAAATCACTTTCCAAAAGATTTTATCATACTATTAGGTGTAACTCATGCATAATCTAAAACATTTATGTAAAGAAAATCATTAAAAAAATGCATTTGATAATTTTTATGCTAAAAAAATTATCTTATAGTTTTTTCATTATCTGTTAAACCTTAATATTATCTGGGGTTTTTTATTTTTATTTTATAGTTTAGAAATGAGTTTTTTCTTGAAAATCTTGTCAGTTTAACCTGTACATTATGACCTTAAGTAATTAATATAAAACTCGACAGTTTCTTTGAAATTGAAAATTTTGAATTGAATGTGAAAGCTTGAAATTTTCTAGAAAATATTCAATAGTTTTTGTCGATACATTTTAATACATATATAGTGCAAGATTAATACTACTAACCTTCAACATAAGGGGTGCTTATATTAGCCTATTGAATACTAGATAATATGTGCTAATATGCTGTAGTAGTAATTCAAGATTCAGTTGTAATTTTTATAGTATGAAAAAGTATCTAATGAAGAGGAGAAATAATTTTTGATGTAATAATTTAGACTATAAATTTATCAATACATGTGCAAATTTTCAGATTTCATTTTAAGATAGAAAGTAATCTGCAATCTACAAATGCATTTAATTTTAAAATTTCTGTGTTTTAATCAAATTTGTGAAGTGGATACTTAAAAAAATGTAATGTGAATTTTGAATTTTTGCATGTTTTTAAAATTACCAAAGAAATATTTTCCTTAGAAAAATTTCAATGTTCAAAAAATAAAAAGATAATAAATCTATAACATGAACTATCATGTTGTAAATGATAGGTGATTATAATATAATTTTATTTGATATAATCCATATATAGTAAGTGTAATTAATGTTTTCATTAATATCAATATTTGTAAAGTGTGTTTTGATTGTTAAACAAATTTTGTGTAATATTGAGTAGAGTATAATAATTTTATTTCTTTTATAACTTTGTAATTTGGGAAGACAAAGTAAGTTCCACATTCATAATTACTTATTGTTATGTTCCTCACTCGTGTGTTTGCATTTTCTTTTTTAACAATGTTTTCTTTATATTTTGTCACAAGATAAAAAGTAAAATTAAAAATATTTAGTTATATAATTGAAAATTCTATAATCCATTATGTTATAATAAATAAAATTAAAATGAAATTCCTATAATGTATTCTGATATTGTAGAAACATATGAAATATGTTACATATTGTTGAATATTTTAATTCTTTTGTAATTAGTGTTTCTAAGTCAAAATGCATAATATGCATCCAAAAATGACATTTTGAAAGTTATATTTAACCACAGAATTGTTAAAAAATGATTTTTCTGGGGTTCAAAGAAAAAGTTAGAATGTTTGCTCGTTGCTATTACCTTTTTTTTTTAATTCTTTTTAATAAATCTCATTATGTGTCTTCTTGTACAGGCGGCCTGTTCCACTCATCCCACCTCGTATACCTGATCGTCCACAAGTACCAGCCAAGCCAAATTAATTTTCCATAAGTGATAGATTTTTTATTTTATTTTTTAAGCTGCAATTCCCCTCTAAAAATAAATTTTTCATCCCAGTCTAACTGTGTTTAAAAAATTGATAATTTTATTCATTGACTGTTTATCTTGTTGAAAATTTGAAATTACAACCAAGAAGTTCCTAAAATTTTATTGTAAAAGTTCTTATCAGTGTATTTCTCATGAAAAATGTAATCAAATATATTCCTGTATTATTTTTCTATTATTTTCTTTAGTCGTTGGGTTTTTATTCATAAAATTTTAATCTCTTATACTAACAATAATTTGAATTTTATATCTTTAATAAAAAATAGTATTCTATAAGATCTGCAGTTAAAACTTTTCTGTTTAAGTGCCAAAAAAATATATTCAAATTTACTTGTCTTTAATGTTTTGTCAAAATGACAATTAAATTTTATCGATCGATTTAAAGTTTATAATATATACTTAATGTTAGGAGCGATGCTATAAAAAGTTCTATTTTTTAATTTTAAACATTAGGTCTTTCAAAATACTGTATTTATTCACATAATTCTCTTTCACTTTGCATTTTCTTTATTTTAGTATTCTATATTTAATTTTTTTCATCTATTTATATGTATGTGATATATATTAATATTTCTTTTTAATATGTTGGAAACATTAAAAATATATTTTACAGTATTGCTTACTATTTTCTAAACATGTAGATATTGATCTCTCAGATAATTTCCAAAATAAGGTTAAAAATTTAAAAAAGTTTAAAAAAAATACTTTGTTTTAATTCTTTAAAGGCTATTGAAACATTCATTTATAGTAACATAGACAAAAAAACTTCAGTCTAGTTGGAATAAATAATGAAAATGCTAAAATACATTTTCATTTTTTTCTTATCAAAAAATTATGTGAATAAATATAGTAAATAATTGTTGAAACAAAATATTTTATACTATGTGTTTACTTGCAATATATTTTCCTTTTATTATATAAATACTAATATAATTTTAATTCTGTTTCACATATTTTGAAATGGGATTATGTTTCAGTGAAACCTTGAATTATTCAGAATACTTTTTCAAATACTGAAATTTTCAGAAAATTGCTTAAAAAATGTTGTAAGTGCTGATTATGTTAATAGTAACGGGAAATATTTTAGAGAAATTAGTAATTTTTGTAGACTACTTTACTGTATTTGAATGTAATCCAAAGTCGATTTGTGAGCATTCCAACATTTCTGGTTTTGAAATTAAGTTTCTTTGAAATATTGTCAGGTGTATATTGAGTGATGCATGACTTTTTGTGCTAATTTATTTAATTTTTTTAAACATTGTTATAAATATTTCATTTTTGTTAATTGTTGTAGAATTTTTTTCTAAGATTGCAGTATTTGTAATAAATGCTTTGTTATGCTAGCAATTATTCTGTTGATTGTTATTGTTTGAAATATTCATTTGCCATCTTTCAATGCTCATATATATATTGTAGTGTAAAAAGCCTGATTTTTGCTTGTTTTGATTATTATGAAATATTGCATGTTTTTACTGTGTTATTTTAATTAGAGCTGTAAAGTGCTATCTAGTCTCAGTTTCAGGTGCCTGAAACTAATCATTTTAATTGTATTTACAACAATAAAATTACAAAAATGATTAATTTATTAAATTTAAAATGCTTCATTTCATATACAATAAAGGAATCTTTTCACTTTTAAAAAGATAAAATTTAACTCATAAAATAATTTTAATTTGAAAATGTTGAAATTATGTTTCAAAATATCATTTAAAAGGTATATTAGTTATAGGAAAGACAATTTTTCAAATTAATTTGTTCTCTTATGCTGACTACTTTACTACAGCAATTAATATCAATATAAGTACTCCAGTTTGTTTTTAAATCCTTTCAAATGATTAAAAGCAATTTTTCATATGTATCAAAATACAAGTTATTCTTAATTTCATTCTTACATATTTTACGTAATTTTTAATGATTTTTTTGTACAAAAACTTTTTAACTAGAAAATAGAATATACTTTATAACCTAATTTTTATTTATTGAAAATATTTTATTGTTCAAGTCTTAATCCATTCCATGTCTTATTTTTATCAATAAGGTTGCAGGTAAACCTTTGTTTTTGTTTGAGATGTATATTTTTCTATTAGAGTATTGAATTTTATATTTTTACATTTTACATTCTTGTACTTTAATAGTTCTTGTTGTATAATTTCAAATTGAATGTTGTAATGATCTCTTGTGCGATTTTACAATCAGTTATTCCTTTCCTTCCCTCCTTCAGGCCAGCTGAATACAAAGTCTTGTTCTGTGTAAAATTTGTAAATTATGCTGATACATTTACATGATCAATGTGCTAGCCTGTTTACTGTATTATTTTGATATATATGTGCAATAATTTTTTTTATTTGTTAAGAGAATGTAACCAAAAATTATTTAATTAAAATGTAAATATCTACTGTATTTGTGTATTTTATTTTTGGAGCAATTTAACTATTTATATAATAAACTAAAAAGTAATAGAGTATTCAAAAGTAATTTTATCAACTTTAAAAGTTGTATTTTCCAACATCATCCTTTTTCTATGTATTTTCGAAAATATTATCTTGCTTAATTTTCTCTGTAGAATTTTAAAATATGCTTTTTGGCTTATTTCTTTTTCAAAATACCTCAAAAATGAGAGTACTCATTCGAATGACACGGTCTGTTTCAGAATTGGGCAAACTTTTTAAGTCACAGGTAAAAATTCGAAAAAAAAATTTTTTTCCAGGGGCCAAGATAAATTTTTTAAAAGTTTTAAAAACAAAACACAAGTATTACAATTTAAATAGGTTAATGTGAATCTGCAATTTCATTTTTAAAAGTTCCTTATATTAAAGTTCGAAGTGAGATGTACTGATTGTAAGAAATGAGGCTAGATACTCATCTGTCAGTCTACTGAAATAATTTTTTTAAAGATTCATGATTGAAAACACTTGTTCACACATGTAAGATGAAGCAAACATAGCTCTAATTTTCTGGGCTTTAGATATTAAATTTGGGAAACTTACTTTCTGTATGATTTGTAAAACTCTAATTTGGAATATTTAGAAGCAGCTGTTAGAGATGATTGTTAGATTGCAACTCAGTTCAAGCTGCAAATCTGACTTCATTGCTTCACAATTTACGTTGAAGGGCATGATAAATATCCAATTATGTTTAAATGACACTGAAATTTTAAAATCTGCATTTGAACGCAAATTGCATTTTTTAAACCGTTTTCATAATACCTAAATTTTTCTTCATTTATTGAGGGTATTGAATTTAACCTCAGTTTAAAAGCTTACATGTGGGCCCAAATAATTATTTTTATAAATTGATTTTACACTTGCATTTTGACATTCAAGTTGCTATTGTGACAAAGATCTGCGAAAAATGCAAAACCATTCTCTATATTTTCTAACATTCCGCACTAGTACTTCCACAAAGTACTTACAAGCTTCAGGTCTGTATCAAGTACAGGTTTCATATTCAATGCAGATGTATAACAATATCCCCAGGATAACTTTGATTAAAGAGCCCAAGATATAAAGATTTTTTCTTGTATTTGATGCTCTCCATCGGTCGTAATACGTTTGTTATAGGCAATTGCAAAGTTAAAAGCCGTTCCTGAAATTCATGAAAAATGTCACAGCCTGTTGTTCCTTTTAAGGAACGCATGCATGCTAAAATCCTCGATGATTTCTGTCGGTTTTTATCAACACCTCTTATAAATAATACTAACTGAGCAATATACGAGGGTCACTCTGAAATTTTTGAGATACAACTGGGTTTTTAAAGTTATACTTAACAAAATTTTAGGTGTGTTCAAAGTAGTCTCCAGCATCAATGCACTTTTGTAGACGAATTTTCCACAGATTAAAAGCCTCAAACCATTCATTTCTTCGAATAGATGAAAAAATGCATTTATAGCAACATCAATCTCTCATTCTGAATGAAAACGACGTCCACGTAAGTTCTTTTTTAGATTAAAGAATAACCAAAAGTCGCACATAGCTAGATCAGGTGAATACAGCGGATGTTCGATCACTTTAATTTGTTTTTGTTTAAAGAAACTCAACTGTTAATCCGGCTGTAGGTGAAGATGCATTGTCATGGTGAAGCATTAGTCACCTAACAATCAATTCTTGTAGAATTTCTGGAAGACATTTAGTGGTATACCAATTTGCTGTTACTGTCTTCTGTCCTTCCAACTTGATGGCTTTGACCAATTCCGTACTTCTGAAGAAAACGGCATACATCTTTTTTTTTTCAGTACGCGTTGTTTTTTCACCATTGTCGGCGTGGGATCATCTTCAAAGACCCATACTTTGCTTTCTTGACGTGTTGGAACGTCAAAAAAGGTATGTACGTTTCATCACCTGTTACAATTTTAGAAATGATGCGGTGGCCACCATCATTCAGCATATTAAGAGTTTCTTTATTGATTCTGACACGCTCCTCTTTTTGATGCTCAGCTAGATTATGGGGAACCCAACGGCAAACTATTTTTTTTCATATGTAATTCTTCATGAATTATTTTGAGTATCGCTGTGGATCCAATGTTAAGTTCCTTCTGTATCATTTGATAGGTACAGCGATTATCATCCATTAACATTTTTCGTATGGCAGACACATTATCCGGGATTATTGCTGACGGCGGCCTTCCTGAGTGTTCTTCATCCTGAAGAGAATTGCGACCTCTTCTAAATTCCCTAAACCATCTGAATACAGTAGTACGAGCTGGAGATTCATCACCAAATGCTAATTGTAACCGTTAAACGCATTCTTCTTGATTTAATCCTGCTTTGAAATCGTAGAAAATCATAGCGCGAAAATGTTCTCACGTCAATTCCATTTTCTACTCTGTTTAAAATTTATTCCACGCTAAACAAGTTGAAGTAAGTCAGTAAAAAATCGTCTTCTGTGTTAAAATACTTTGTACTTTAAAATTAATTTTATTTTGTAAATTCTCGTCTGCGCGTATCTCAAAAATTTCAGAGTAACCCTCGTATATATATATATATATATATATATATATATATATATATATATATATATATATATATATATATATTTTAACCTGCACTTCTGGAACAACTGGAACTCTTCAGCATGCACTTCTGGTCCCTCTTCACATGCACTTTTTCCAAGACCTCTCGTTTGACATTCAGACTTCGTACAGACCAATCAGACAAAAGACTACCCCATTTCATTCTATAGAGACCAGTTAGTAGACCTTGTCCTCGACCACCCAGTGCAGGGATCCGAGCATTCCATAGCCAAGTTACACCCAGCGCTCGACCCGAATGTCTCTATGGATCGTATAAGTTTGTGTGTCAGGAGCTCGTATCCGAGGGACGAGTGCACGACCGTCTGCGAGTCGACAGTAATCATTCTTACGTCAAACTAGTTACTCTCAGATCACGAGGCATGTCTAGCAGTCAATCAGTCTTTACTTACTATGTACTGAATGTCTGGCAGAGAAGGAACAAGTGCATGACTTGGAACTCTGGAACGGCAGTGATGCAACTCTTCAGGCGGCTGCTTCCCTCCTCAGGAACAAAGCTCATATGAAGTTTGAAAGCTCGAGCTGCAGCTTATATCCTGCTTAGATGGTGAGAAGGCGGCGCTGATGATGAGACAATTGGTTTATTAATATATATATATATATAGTGTGTGTGTGTGTGTGTGTGTGTGTGTGTGTGTGTGTGTGTGTGTGTGTGTGTGTGTGTGTGTGTCAGTTGTCTCATCCTCAGCAGAGGCTTGGCTGTCAGTTGAGGATCTTCTAGCTTCTTGCATCATCTTCTTGCTTCATCTTCAGGATCATCTTTACAGAAACATCCAAGCTTGGTCATTGAATAGACCGAATAGACCAAAGATTTCTCCATTTCGTTCTATAGAGACCAGTAAGTAGACCTCGTCCTCGGCCTCCCAGTGCAAAGATCCGAGGACTCCTTTTCCTACTTGCATCTAGCATTCGACCCGAATGTCCCTATGGACCGGTGTCATTCTAAATGCGTTCGTCAGGAGCTCAAATCCGAGTTACGTGTGCAAGACTGTCTGTGAGTCATGCAACAATGTATCTTACGTCAAACTGGTTACTCTGAGACACGGGGCATGTCCATCAATCGATCGGTCTATACTATCCATGTTTCTTCAACTGGAACGGCAAGGACTTGAATTCTTCACATGCACTTCTTCCGACATCTGGCTTGACAGCGACATCCTTTCTTGGTCAGTGAAGAGACCAATCAGACAAAAGACTTGCCCATTTCATTCTATAGAGACCAGTTAATTGACCTCGTCCTCGGCCACCCAGTGCAGGGATCTGATAACTCCTTAACTTACTTGCACCTGGCGTTCGACCCGAATGTCGCTATGGACCGGTGTCATTCCAGTTGCGTTCGACAGGAGCATTCTTCCTAGTTACGAGTGCACGACTGTGTGTGAGTCGAGCAGCAATGAATTTTACGTCAAACTGGTTACTCTGAGAATACGTGCCATTTCTAGTAGTCGATTGGTCTACTGATGAAGAAACAACGAAGCAAAAGTACATGACTTGGACACGGGCAGGTTTGAAGTGGAATTGCCAAGTCTGGAACTCTTCAGGCTGCTTCCTTCATCCAGCAGGAACAAGGCTCATTTGAGTGATGAAGACTCGAGCTGTAGCTTATATGATACCCAGGTTGTGGTGGCAGCACAGATGATGAGACAATTAACATGTCAAATAATATATATATATATATATATATATATATATATATTTGACATGTCAGTTGTCTTCTTCAGTCGAGGTTTGGCTGTCAGACGAGGATCTTCTTGCTACATCGCCAGGATCTTCCTTGCTTCTAGTTGAGGATCTTTCTTGTCCCATGAGCGGCAAGGAGGCTAGGATAAACCATGGCATCCTGGATGACGACCACCGTTGGAATACATCTGGAACGCTTCAACTGGAAGTGTTTGCCAGGTTGACTCAAGTCTTTACATGCTCTTCTTCCAAGATCTGTCTCCACAGGAACATCCATTCTTGGTAGACCGATTAGACTAAAGACTTGCCCATTTCATTCTATGGAGACCAGTAAGTAGACCTCGTCCTCGACCACCCAGTGATGGGATTCGATGACTCCATAGCCTACTTGCACCTGGCATTCGACCCGAATGTCGCTTTGGACCGGTGTCATTCCAGGTGCATTTGTCAGGAGCTCATATCCGAGTTACGAGTGCACGACTGTCTGTGAGACGTGCAGCAATGAATATTACGTCAAACTGGTTACTCTGAGAATACGGGCCATGTCTAGCAGTCGATCGGTCTATACTTACTCTGATGAAGAAACAAGGAGGCAAAAGTACAGGACTTGGGCCCTGGCAGGCTTGCAGTGGAAAGGCCAAGTCAGGAGCTCTTCAGGCTGTGTTGCAACTATATGTCTATAGAGGGCGCACTGCACGAATATCTTTGTTTACAAAGAGAATAAGATTCTGCGCCCAGCGATGTAGATGTTCTTTTGTTCCATGTCTTGCTCTTTTTCCATGTCTTGTCCTGTTTAAGTATGTCCTATGTTAATAAAGAAATTAAAAGCCTGCTCAAGGTAAGCATTTTTAGAATTTGAATTTATCATTAAGATGAATTGATAAACATGATTAGCAATAAGAGAATTTTATTAGAAAAATATTATATGGTGCCGAAAACGTGGGAAACCAGTTATTAGAATTTAGATTATGAATTTTATTTTGTATTTCTATTGTAAATAAGTAACAGAATACAGCAGTATTTGATTTTATTATTTGTATATGTCTTGCATGAGAATATATTTATATTATTGCTTGCACAATATATTTGAATTTAAATATGTCGATCGAATGAAGCGAAACAGCAGTTGCTTTGAATCTAGATAAATTGAAAAGAAAACGTTCAACAATTAGGGGTTTATTAACAAGAATATTAAATAAAGTTAATGAGCAGCTCGAATTAGAAATCAGTGATAAAGCGACTCTAAACGAACTTTTACAACAATTATGCGAAAAGTCAGAGTTAATTTATGAATTAGATCTACAAATTGTATCAGTGATTTAGATCTGTTAGAAGCGGAAATAATTTCGAGTCAGGAAATTGGAGAAAAGATAATTTCTACTAAATCGAAAATAAATACTTATTTGAAATCAAAACTGAAACTATTCGGAGTAGCTAATGTACCCGTAACATCGAAAAACGAAATTAATGTAAGATTACCAAAATTAACTATAGAACCATTTTCTTGTAAATACGAAAATTGGCAAGAATTTTGGAGTCAATTTGAAGGATCGATACATGAAAATAAGAATTTATCGAATACGGATAAATTTAACTACTTAAAATCGTTTTTGAAAGGTGAAACTTTGGTTTCGATTCAGGGTTTGACTTTAACAGAAAATAATTATTATACTGCTATAGAGTTACTAAAGAAAAGGTATGGGCAAAAAGATATCATTGTTAGATCTCATATAAATGTGTTGTTAAATATGCGTCCTGTAAAATCATGCGGCCAGTTAAAAGAATTGCGCCAGCTGTGCGATGTATGTTATGTTCAAGTTCGCTCACTTGAAGCCGCTGGAATACAATTAAATAATTATGGTAACTTGTTATTTCTTATCTTATTAAAATTGTTGCCAGAAAATATAGTTTTAGAATACAATAGATATAGTAAAAATGATGATTGGGATTGCTTAAAACTTTTAGAATTTTTAAGAAATGAAATCGAAAATAGGGAAAAAACAATTTTATTTCGTGATACGAATGAAGTGAAAGACCAGTCGTACTCAAAAGGATACCCGAAGTATTTCGCAGCGAGAGGTCATAATTCTTTTCACCCCACACAAAAATACAAACAACAAAATGCGACTGCGCTGGCGTTAAATGTCGGAACCGCAGAAAAGGAGGGGGATGCGAATTTTGCGAGAGTGACACCCACAGACTAATATGAATAAGACGTACATCTTGCCAAAAATAACGGCACGCCAAAATTTTAATTGCCGCTAGGCGGCGTGACCGATGCGAGATACCACTATCGAGTGGGAAATGCATTGATGTCTATGGGAAAAAATATCTTTAAAAATAATTAAATGAAACTGAAAATAATGTGAAATAGTTGAATTTATATGATAAATATATTGAATATTAATCTGTCATTGATTATAGTAAAACAAATGATAATGGAAATACAAAATCTGACATTTTATTGTTAGGTGTTATGCAGAATAGAACCAATTTTACTTTCGTTTTTGTGGATAGAGTAACATATATTTTAAAAAATTCATTGTATCTATATATATTATCAATATTATATGAATAGTTATATTTAATTATTGATGTTTTCCCTTGATTATTTATTTTTATTTCCTCTGTGTTTAACCATTTAATAGATAGTTTATAAAGCTGAAAGATATTTTGATAGATACATTATTTTAATGCATTTTACCATTAATTGTAATTTTAGAAATTGAATTTCATATTTTAGAATAATTAATTAAAATTCAATATATTTTAATAGGAAATCAAATTCTATTCAATTATCTTTAAATATAAATATAGTTATGATATTAAAATTAATATCTAATTTGAATCAAATTTAAGTTTTACATTTCAATTTAATTATTCTAGTGATTTTTATAGAAAATAATTTTAATATTAATTTTTTTGTTATTCTAATTTTATAAATTCTTTTATCCCTTGTTAAAGCTTTTAATATATTTTGCTATGATGTTGCACATTTTATTGTAATTCATTTTTTACACAATTAAAAATTAAATATTTCTTAAATTCATTATAACCAATAACTATGTTATGTAATTAAATAATTATTTAAATATAACATTTCTTAAAATTATAGGTAGGAACTACTTAAATTTAGTTACAAATCATCAACTACAATAGGCTTTCTTATTTTTCATTATTTTTCCTGAATAATATAATAAAAATCTAAATTTACATTTCTTTAAAAAGACAGCAATAACAAAAAGTGCAAATTAAACTAAATCTTTTTCCTTCATTTAATATGAATTACAAACCAAATATCCTACTTCACAGAGTCACTTTTTTAAAATAATAGTAACTCATGAAAAATAGAGTATTTAGTTAAATGGGATATATGGTTCAATGCATCCAACAATGTCAGTCAAGTATGAATATTTGTGTCATGGAAATTTCACTAACTTTGTATTGTGTATCTAACTTTTGCTTGACTATGAGTTGGGTTTTTTCTAAAAGAAAATAATAACTTTATTAAATATCAAAAAATACATAGTAATACATAAAACTGAGAAAAAGCATATAAAAGGAATAATTTGAAAATTTAGTGAATTTAATTTAAAGTAAAATTAACAAGATCAAATTCAATGCAAATACAAAAAGAATACAGGTATATGTCAAGTTTGTTACTCAAGATCAAATTAAAAATGATATAAATATGGTAGAAATAAAAATTATAATAAACATTTCCTTAAATAAATTATGCAAATATTTGAAATTGTTTTAAATGTTTAGCACTTATAAACACAAAAATATAAATACTTAAAATTACAATAGTTATCAAATTATAAAATAAAATATTCAATATTTTTTGTGCATATGTTTCATCTAACATCCCTGTAAAGATGTTAAAATTTATTTATTATTATGAATACATGGAAAATAATTACATACTTCTTAGTAAACATATTTAATTATTTCCAAATACAAATATTATAAATGTTAATTTTACAAGAACAACTAAATGTTTATCCAGACAAATGCCAGAAAAAAAAACACACACACACACACACACACAAATACAATTTCACATCTGCATACAATTTCACATCTTATATTCAGAAGATTTTAAAAAATACTAAGGAAAAATTTTTTAATGAATTAATTTCTGTTAGAAACTTTACCTTCATTTTAAGCCTTGCATTTTGTCGTAAAGTATTATGAAGATATTGTCTCTTCTTCAACAGAAGAAAACTGTTGGAAACATGTCTAGGACCAATTTTAGGTTGCTGTTGGAAGCAATTTTTACAACAACCAGATTTTTTTATGTAAAAATTGCTAGGAACATAACCTGAGCAGTTTTTTCCTCTATAAATATAAAATAAGTAATTTTAATACATAACAATGTTTATTTGTATTTAATAAATGAGAAAATTATTTTACTTACATATTCCTAGCATCAGCACAGATAATATACTTCTCCACATTTTTAATCAAATCACATATACTTTCCATTGCTGTTAGCCTGCAACTGTTCCCAATTGTAGTTAAAATTCCTTTTAAGAAAACCTAATAAAATTGAAAGCTTCTTAGCAAATAAAATTAAAACTGTGCAAAAATTTAAACAAATAGAATAATAGTAAGCATACTTTGACATTAAGATTTTCATTTATTACAATCCACCTTTCTAAACAATGATCAATAGTCCAGAACAAAAGAACCACAGAATCCCTTGTAATAGAGTATGACCATTGAGCAGACATAAAGAGATGCTGGTGTAAATGTGTTTTCAAATATTCAAAATTAAATTCAGGTGTTGGTAATGAGGACTCCAGTATATCATGGTCAATTTCAGGTATTGATTCTATAATATTTTCTGTAACGGAATTTAAAAAGATTATTTTAATTTTTAAATAAATAAATAGAAACAAATTCTAAAAAAATGCTTCAATCTAAGATCATAAATTCTAACAAAATTTTTACATATATTTCATATCACCATTCTAGTTTATTGGATAAATTATAAATAAAAGCAAATGACATTCTTTGATCAAATGTACGTAGCAAACTTTCACCTAAAAGCAACAAATCTTTAAATAGTAACAATTTTTATGAATGCAAATTACAAATTTGCTAAGATGAAGCAGTTAATTTGAATGAGATTACTTTTTAAAAAAACAACCTACTGAAATAATCAATTGAAATTCATTTTGTAAATTTCAATACACTTTGAATAATAATCTATAAAATATTTATAGAACTGAATGAGTTTGATTGGAAATCATTTATTAAGTATTCAATTACTGATAAATTTTTCTTGACAATGATAAATTGCTTACCATGCATAGAAGTTTGCTCATTTTTCACTGATGAATTGTCACATACTTTCTTTGCTGTATTTCTAACAGCAGGCAGTTTTCTTTTCTTGTGCTTGATGAAAAGTACTTGGGCAAATTTGGGAAGATGCTTGGAATAGCATCTTTCATCAAATTTGGCCTTCCTTTTGGCAGTTTCCACACCTAAGCACATATATTCACAAAACATTAAAAAATGTCTTAATACATTTCAAAAAATTTATACAACACAAATAACTTACAGTTCCATCTGATAACTTTTGTGTATAATAGCTATCTAAGTCTTCTTCTTTAAAGTGCAAAGAACACACTACATCTGAAGAAGTCAATTGCTTGTCAGCCCGAGGAATTGCCCGTCTCCATTTTTCAAGCAAGTTTGGATCCTAAATCAATAATACATTATAATATGCAGAATAAATTAACAACAAAGTTATAATTATATGTTTACTTATGAGTATATCAGCTTTGTTAATACCAAGTTATAATTATATTTTCCTGTTTTATTTAAATCAGTGAATCAGTCACTTAAGGGATTTTCTTAATTTTAGCTTTTGTATTGATACTAAATTATATTTACATACAATTTAATTCAATAATATAATTTAATTCAATAAATAAAGAAGGCAATTTAAAATAAACAAGGCAATAAGAGAAATATGGGGGTAAAGTTAGATTGATATCTAAATATTTGATGAATTACTTACAAGTATTTTTAAATTTTTTCACAATACACAATATCCAGAAATAAAAAAGAAAAACACAATCAACAACCTGAAATAATTGCATTTTAATTAACCAGCAATTATTTGATAACAAAAAATAACTAAACTAGATAATTTATTATATTTTGATAACAAAATTCAATCGCCGATTGCATGCCAGATCGCAAAAAATAATACAAATGCATACATTTTATTCATTTTACAACATAATATAACTTATCAAGATAAAAATTATTCATTGAAAATAAAAGTAGATGAAATATATTTTGCACGTTGTATACCTTTGGTGCACTAAAAAGGCTTGGTAGTTTTTCCCCATTAATCTTTCTTAGATTAATATCCGATTTGTAGCCGCTTTTACAGCCAGGACAAAAGCATGATTTTGGCATTTTATTATAATAAAAGTATTTAGAGACTATAAAAACAATAAGTATCAACTGTAAAATGCTACACAACACAATGTTAGTAAATTCAATCACTTGAGAACTTGATATGCTTTTTACGCCGCCTGGTGTCAAAAATGTTCAGGAAAGTCTTCCAAGATGGCGTGTCATTTTTTGGAAGCAGCCAATAGGGGAGTTGTTGGTCTATTATATTGGTCGTTGGTGACACCCCAAATAAACATAGAAGTAAAGAATGTCTTAAGTCTATTCTCGAGAGGAAAAACGCCTTAAAACAGAAAGGGAAATGTTTTTTATGTTCTAAAAGAAACCACTCTGCGTATAACTGTTTTTCGAAAATGCGGTGTAATAGTTGTAAGGGGAAACATAAGTTTATTACATAAATATATTAATAAAATTGATGTGAAATTGGATACTGCTGTGACTTCTGTTTCAGAAGAGGATAAAATTAATAATATTTATTTGTAAACCGCAACTGTAAATATTATAGGAAATAATAGAAATAATAAATTTCAATGTTTGATAGATAATGGTAGTTGCCGATCTTTTATCCTTGAGCGGGTTTCTAAAGAGTTAAATTTAAAAATAGTAGGACAAGAAGAGTTAAAAATTTATACGTTTGTGGTTCTACTGAACCAGTTATAGAAAAAAGAAATAAAGTGAGAGTTGAAATAAATTGTCCCTTTATGCGAAAACTTTAAGTTATCGAAGCTTTAGAAACACCGAATATTAGCAATGCTCATATAAGTGCACCTGCAAAAGATATAATTATAGTGTAAGAAAAACAGAATAAAAATAGCGGATCAAAGCTTCAATGAACGGCATTTACAGCTTTCTTTAATAGGCAGTGATTATTACTGGAAAATTGTGACTGGTAAAGTTCGTAGATTGTCAGGAACTTTAGTTGCATGTCAAACAATGTTTGGCTGGACGATTAATGGTTCAGTTGCTACATCAAATAGGATGATCACACAGCAGTCTGCTAACGTTATGAAAGTAGCTGTTCATACAATAGGAACCAATCTAGATGCCGAATCTAACATGATATTGCGTAAATTTTGGGAGATTGAATCAATTGGAATTATAAACGAAAGTAATAATAATGTTAAGGAAAACGAAATTTTAAATCAGTTTAAAAAATCCATTAGTTTAAAAGATAACCGTTATCAAGTTAAACTACCTTTTAACGAAAAGGTTGAGGAGTTAAAAGACAACTGTGAAATAGCTTTTAACAGACTAAATAGTTTAACTAGGAAATTTAAGAAAAAACCAGAATTCTTCAAAATATATCAAACAATTATCGATGGTTACCTTGAAAGAGGAATAGCGGAAGAAGTTTCTGATAATCCTGAAAAAATATCATTTTACCTCCCACATCAAGGAGTACTTAGAGAAGATAAGGTTACAACAAAACAACGTGTGGTATTTGATGCCTCCACTCATGTCACAAATTCCCTTTCATTAAATGAATGCTTAGATGCTGGACCAAATCTTAATCCAGAATAATTAGGAATATTAATTAACTTTCGACAACATAGAATTGCATTTACAGCGGACATTGAAGAAGCATTTTTGCAGATCATACTTTCATCTGAAGATAAAGATGCAGTTAGATTTCTTTGGTTAAATGGGGAATTAGAAAACGAATATAAAATTCTCAGAATGACTCAAGTTATTTTTGGAGCAACTTGTAGCACATTTTTGTTAGCAGCTACACTTAAGCATCATGCTGAAAGTTTCATCGATAATTATTCAGTTGTTAGTGATTTAATTGAAAATTGTATGTATGTTGATGATTTAATAAGTGGTGCAGACAGTGAAAAAGAAGCCATAGAAATTAAACAAGACATGAAAAGGGTTTATCAAAAGGCTAGTTTTAACATGAGAAAATGGAAAACAAACTATCTTTCCTTACAGCAGAAATGGGACGAAGAAGAAAACCCTGGTCTAACGCCATTAACAGATTGTGGCAAGGTGTTAGTATATTATTGGGATAGTAGAAAAGATACATTAAAGATTCCAGTACCAGAGGTTACCATATTGAATCCAGATGAAGAAATTACAAAGAGATTTATATATTAAAAGTAATTGGTAAACTCTATGATCCTATAGGATTTATTAATCCATTTACTGTTACGTGTAAAATTCTTATGCAGAAATGCTGGATTACTGGATTTGAGTGGGATAAACCATTACCGTCAGACATTCAAAAAAGATTTAAAAGGTGGTGTGAGGATTTAATTAATTTAAATGAAATTCAAATTGAAAGACATTACTTTCAAAGTAACAGCATTAAGGGGATATCTGACATTCAATTGCATTGTTTCAGTTATAGTAGCATTAAAGCTATGGTGCTGTCGTTTATATTACGTTTATTCAGAATAATGAAATAAAAACTACATTTGTTTCATCAAAATCTAGAGTTGTTCCCTTGAAAAAGATGACTCTTCAACGTTTAGAGTTAATGGGTGCTGTAATAGGTTGTAGGTTAACGAAATATATCTTGCATAAAATTAATTTGGAAGTAAATAACTGTTTTTATTGGACTGATTCCACGATAGTACTTCATTGGGTGAAAGGAGATGCTAAAAGATGGAAACCATTTGTTTGCAACCGAATAATTGAAATTCAAGGCATCACTGATCCCTCATCATGGAACTATTATCCAGGGGAAGAAAATCCTGCTGATGTTTTAACGAGAGGTGAAAATTCTTTAAGGTTGAAAGAAAATCGAGCATGGTTCAATGGACCTTATTGGCTTTCTAAGAAACGTAATCATTGGCCTACAGCGTATCCAGACCCAGAAATGAAGATAGCTGAAGAGGAAAAGAAGAAGAAAAAGTGCATAATTTTACAAACTATTTGTATTGAGTCAAATACTAAGGAGTTATTGGAGATAAAATTACTTAGAGTTACTGCGTGGATCAAAAGATTTATTTTTAACTTGAGAAATAAAGGGAATAAAAAAGAAGGACCACTGACAGCTAAAGAGATGAATGATTCCGAAATTTACTGGATTAAAAGAACACAAGAGAAAGAATTTTCTACAGAAATAAAAGGTTTAAATTCTAACCAAAAGTTACCAGTTTCTTTAAAAATAGCCTTGTAAAAACCATTTCTTGATAATAATGGGATGATTAGAATAGGTGGGCGATTACAGTTTTCAGACTTGAGTTATGAACAGAAACATCCTTTGTTGGAGCCTGGTAAGGACAGGTTCACTGAATTAATTATTCGCAGATGTCACAAAAACACTAGGCACGCTGGGTTATCAGAGACACTATCAGAAATGAGAGAAAGGTTTTTCATCCCTAAAGGCAGGCAACGAGTAAAATCTTTAATATTCAAGCGCAATTTATGTAGGATATTCAGAGCGATGCCTGCTACCGAAGGGATGTCTTGTTTACCCCCAGATCGTGTGAGGGAAGCATTTCCATTCGAAATAACTGGATTAGATTATTTAGGTCCTCTGTACATATTCTAAAATTCAGAAACAAAGAAATCATATATTTTGCTATTTACTTGCGCAGTAACACGTGCTATACATTTAGAGCTGACAACTGATATATCAGTACTGTCATTTTTGAGAGCATTTAAAAAATTTATATCTCGTCTAGGACTATGTAAAACAATATATTCAGTTTTACTCGTATTATCTGAATACGAAAACTTTCATTAAAGTGAAAAGAGATTTTAATCTTTTAAATGAAACTTTAAGCAAAGAAGAATGCCGAAATTATTTTAGTGAACGAAGAATAACTTGGAAAAACATCGTAGAAAAGGCAGCTTGGTGGGGAGGATTTTGGGAGAGACTTGTTCTCTCTGTGAAGACCTCCCTCAAGAAAACTTTAGGAAAAACATCTCTAAATTACTTGGAGCTTGAAACCACGGTCGTAGAAGGTTAAGCCATTTTGAACTCTAGACCACTAACTTATATAGATGAAGAAAATGAGTCAGTGATTCTCACGCCTGCTCACTTCCTGATAGGTAGACGAATATTGTCTCTTCCTAGACAATCCGTACTACCCCTTTCAACGAAAGATGTCCTCACCAGAAAGTATAAGCATCAACAAAAAATAGTGACTACCTTTTGGAAGAGATGGAAGAAATACTATCTTTTGGAATTAAGGTCTGCTCATCAATCCAGCTTGAGAAAGAAAAATCCTATTTTAATAAAGAAAGACTCAATTGTTCTAATTCACGAGGATAAAGTGCCAAAGCTTATGTGGAAGTGTGGTATCGTCACAGACGTTCATATTGGCAGAGATGGAAATAAACGATCCTGTACAGTGAGACTTCCGTCTGGGACTCATTTGAAACGTCCAATTCAATTGCTGTATCCAAACGAACTTTATAAAAATTGAACTTAATGATACATTTAGTAACATTGCTTAACTTTATATTTTCTTTTTCTTTTACAGAATTGTAGTAGAATTGCTGCTGAAATAATGAGTAGCTTTATAGTTACTGTAAGCAGTATATGTATGTATCTTTATTTAGGTTTGATTTTTGATATTGAAATTAACTTTAGGAATTAATATGTAAAGCTAATATATATATTAATTTTTACATTATCATGTTGTTACAAAGGTATATATATTTATATGTTATTATCACTAGAGAACATAGTATTATTATGTGATTATCATTAAATATTGATCTTATAGTTTTGAAAATCTGTGAATTAACTTAGTATTAATTTAGACTCTACTCTTGATGAACTTTTGAAGTTCATCGGGGGGAGGATGTTGCAAATATATGTCTATAGAGGGCGCACTGCACGAATATCTTTGTTTACAAACAGAATAAGATTCTGCTCCCAGCGATGTAGATGTTCTTTTGTTCCATGTCTTGTCCTGTTTACGTACGTCCTAAGTTAATAAAGAAATTAAAAACCTGCTCAAGGTAAGCTTATTTAGAATTTGAATTTATTATTAAGATGAATTGATAAACATGATAAGCAATAAGAGAATTTTATTAGAAAAATATTACAGGCTGCTTCCTTCCTCCAGCAGGAATAAGGCTCATCTGAATGATGAACACTCGAGCTGTAGCTAAATGGTGCCCAGATGGTGGTGGCTGCTCTGATGAGGAGACAGCTATACATGAAAAAAAATATACATATATATATTTTTTTACATGTATGTTGTCTCATCATCCTCAGCAGAGGCTCAGCTGTCAGTTGAGGATCTTCTTGCATCATCATCTTCTTACATCATCAACTTGCATCATCATCTTGCATTATCTTTATCTTCACAGGAACATCCATACTTGGTAGACTTATCAGACAAAAGACTTGCCCATTTCATTTTATAGAGACCAGTTATTAGACCTCGTCCTCGGCCAGCCGGTGATGGGATCCGATGACTCCATAGCCTACTTGCACCTGGCGTTCGACCCGAATGTCGCTATGGACCGGTGTCATTCCAGGTGCGTTCGTCAGGAGCATTCTTCCGAGTTACGAGTGCATGAATGTCTGAGAGACGTGCAGCAATGAATCTTACGTCAAACTGGTTGCTCTCAGAATACGGGCCGTGTCTATCTGTCGATCGGTCTATACTTACCGTGTACTGGATATCTGGAACACTGATGAAGAAACAAGGAGACAAATGTGTATGACTTGGGCCCTGGCAGGCTTGCAGTGGAACGGCCAAGTCAGGAGCTCTTCAGGCTGCTTCCTTCCTCCAGCAGGAACAAGGCTCATCTGAATGATGGAGACTGGAGCTGTAGCTTAATTAGTACCCAGGTGGTGGTGGCAGCACAGATGATGAGACAACTGACATGTCAAAAAAATTTTTTTTGACCTGTATGTTGTCTCATCATCCTCAGTAGATGCTCGTCTGCAGATGATAAAGGCTGTCCATGTCTTCAGTCTTAACTTGACACGTCCCATAATTTGTAGCATCGTCCGTTGGCCGGTTTGTAGGCTTTATGTACAACACTCTGTCCTCTTGTTCCTCAGGTTGATGACTTGTATAGTCTGGTACGTATTAAAGGTATGAAACATCGAGAGATGGCTGTCCTGTACCAGTTTGAGGTGCAGCTGAATACTGTAGATGGTGATGTCACATTTTTGGCAGTCATCAGGCAAAGCGTCTTCCAGCATCGGCATAGTGTCAAATTTTGGCTTCTGGCTGGTTGCACTTGTCCTCTCTGGCTCTACTGGATTCCCAAACTTTTGCTGCATGAATGGCTTGACATCTTGTGGTGATGATGGCTGCTGTAAGGTATCCGGCTGCTGCTCTCCTTACTGGATTCTCATCAGTCTATGGCGTTCAATCTCTTCATAGTATCCCAGTGTTGCATTGACGAGGAGAGGCAAGTATTCACTGAGGAGCCAGCGGGCATCCACATCATCCCACGGGACGAATCTGGGCATCTTTTCTGGATCGGATGACAAGTAAGGAACTTACAGTACTTCGGTAAACTTTTCTGGTTAAACAAGTTTCAGTCTCATGTCCACTAGCATACGTTGGAACCAGAGGTAGAGTTCCATGTCCAATCGCTGAATGTCCAACTCCATGATTCTCAACAGAGTGTCTTCACCAATTGAAAAGTAATGTTCGTACTTGAAGCGAAAGGTGTTTCCTTTCGGCAGGACATCTTTCATTTGAAGCATTGGAGTGGCCAAGTTATCCAACACCGACCTGCAGTAAATCTTCGGGTTGCGTATAGCCAGCAGGTTCCTTCCATCTCGGTACAAAAAGTAAGTTGAAGAGCAACCATCAACTTCAATGACTGCTGTCAAGAACTGGGTCTAGGGGTGCAACTCATATCTGTAGTACATGGTGTCGAAGCTAATAGTAGCAGCGAAAGCAGTAAGGAAGAATCCATCAACTGTGAAGAAGGCTATCTAATTTAGAATGACTGAGAAGCTAGCTTATATACGACAAGACTTGCTCAGTGACTGCTACAGCCAAACCGAGTCAACTCATCTGATGTCCCAAAAAAATTTTTTTGAGACATCAGATGAGTAGTCGTCTCTCTTCCTCCTTCCCACACAGCAATATTCCATTTTTCCATGACCAGTCTTGTGTGACGCACAGGTGGTGATACTCAGATGTTGCAATTGTGCCGGTTCAGTCTTCTAAACGTCAGGCTCAACCTTGGCTCCTTGACGTGCAACTCTCTGGGTATCTCGTGCTTGTAGTACTCGTTTGTTGGTGGCCACATGACGCAGATGGATCCATGGTCCAGCTCAATCTTTACCGCTTTATTCTTGCCGCTGCAGTCTCTGATGAATGGAGTGTAAGACATGCTCCTCGTGGCTCCAAAACTGACGGTGGCGATGGGAGCTGACCGGTCGAGATACGTTTCGTTGTCCCTGTGAGGTCCTATCCTGTCCGCTCCGTCCCTGTATTAGTTGAGCAGCACAAAATTGTACTTGCTCTTGGTGAAGCCTTCGACGTCCCTCTTGATGTGCAGCATCAGCGGCGTCCAATCTTGGACTCGGACAGAAGTTCCGGAAAATTCGTAGGTTCTAAACTTGTCTCCGCAGGCAGCAATCTTGCGAGGAACTGGGCTGAAGTGACCACGATTAACTGCTACGCGGAGACTCTTGAATGTTGTTTCCTCAACAATTCTTTTAACCATCTCATCAGCAAGGTCTTTCTGGTATAGTAACAGGTACGTCAGCCGGAGTCTGCCGTCATCATGATCGATGATCCAATATCGTTGAATCTTTTCAGTCTCTGAAATGACGAATCCAACAGGATTGTCTGTACCATCATCAACCTTCTGCTGCTGCTGGTGGTGGTGGCTGGACACTGGACAAAGACTTTGATCCATCAGGCATGCCATTGGTACGTATGGTATCCAACTGGAACTATTGAGGCCAAGGACTGCAACTCTTCACATGCACTTTGTCAAAATCTCTGGCTTGACAGGAACATTCAGGCTCGATAGACTAATCAGACAAAACATTTCCCCATTTCGTTCTATAGAGACCAGTTAGTAGACCTCGTCCTCAGCCACCCAGTGCAGGGATCCGAACACTCTATAGCCAAGTTACACCCAGCGCTCGACCCGAATGTCTCTATGGACCGGTGCCATGTCTAGGAGCGTTTGTCAAGAGCTCGTATCCGAGGGACGAGTGCACGACTGTCTGAGAGTCGTGCAGTAATCAAACTTACATCAAACTGGTTACTCTGAGAAACTCGGGGAATGTGTAGCAGTCAAACAGTCTATCAGTCCAAGTGCTGGCATGGTAGGAACAAGTGGAAAAAGTGCATGACTTGGATCCAGGCAGGCTTGTAGTGGAACGCCAAGGACTGGAACTCTTCGGCAGGCAGTCTTTATTGGAACGGCAAGGACTGGAACTCTTCGGCAGGCAAGCTTCAGTGGAACGGCAAGGATTGGAACACTTCGGCTAGGAGCAGCCAGGTAGACTTGTTCTTCCTTCGGTGGCCAAGGCTCAACTGAATGATGAAGATTCAAGCTGCAGCTTATATGGCGCAGTGACAACGGCAAAACCCACTGACGATGACGCAGAATAATTAATAAAAAATTATTTTTGAATATTCTGCGTCTTTTGTTGGAACGGTACAAGTCATACATCGTTGGATAGTTCGCGACCCCACGAGTATAATGCTAGAGCGGCATGGCCCTATATATCACCGTCCTAGAGTTATAGGGCATATAGTAGTCAATGCTGACCATCATGGTTCTCGGCATCCATGTATGCTAGGGACATGGGACTGGTGCCGTTGTATAGAGCTCGACCAGGTCTACCTTCCCTCTAAAGCACATGTTTCTGGATGCTATCCCACACTTACAGCAATCAGAAAAAAATTTCTTTGACCGGTCAAAATTTTCAACAGCTTATAATTTTTATGGAAGATGGGCCTGGGCCAATATATATATGTGGTGTATGCCTCAAGAGGGTTAATCGTGCTTGATACCCTTGCACCATCATCTAGTTGCTACATGTCCATCAGTTGGACCACTGGTCAGCGAAAAATTCCGTTCTACATGTCCAACGTTGTACCGATGTTGCAACCATGCAGTGTGGGCGGGGACTACCGGACCAGCGTGGGGATACGTGGGATGATGTGAGGTGTGTGCCTATAAAGTTTCATGATCTTGACCCTGTAACTTTTTTCTAGAGATTGTAATGTCGACCCATAGCTCAGACCTGACACATATTTTGGTCTATAAACCTATGGTACGTACCTTCTATGAACCCAAACTAAACGGTGTCGAGTACGTCATGCCAAGCCCTAACCACCTGCACCATCAGATTGTCTCTGGCCGGTGAGTGCTTGGGAGACTACCACCCAAATCATCATTTTCCATGGTACCAAGTTGAGTTTGTGACTGCTCCCAAGTGGTGCTAGCTAGGACTCCAAGACCAGCGTAAGGATACATGTTGAGAGGGACTGAGTATACCTATAAAGTTTCATGGTCCTAGCCCTATAAGTTTTTTTCGGTTTTTACACGTACCCTGTTATTAGCGACTATAGATATATTCAACGCAGCTGGACAAGTAGGATATCATTTGAAAGGTATGGACGCATAGTATGCAACGTGCAAGTTTGGTGTCCATAGCTGCTCCTGTTCAGGTGTCACCTCGTCTCAAAGTTTACAGGCTATACTCGAATGCTTCATCAGTCATAGCTCATCTATCGTAAGTGCCAGCGAGACGGGACTGGTGCCTTATGACACAGTGGGTTCCGTGCCTCATTTCCATCCCGTCACAGTGTATCTATCTTTACGCGCCCTCCAGGTATAAAGCTACAAAGACAACCTACCACTCAGGTATGAAACATGTTTTCATCTATAGACTGTGGCGAACACCTTGGACAAACTCGGCTAGGTTGCAGATGAATGTGTCATGCTAAGCTGCACCCACATGTACCATCAGTTTGTCGCTGACCGGTGAGTGCTTGGGAGACTACCACCTGAAACGTCATTTCACATGGAACCAAGTTTGGTTCATTACTGCTCCCAAGTGGTGCCAGATGGGACTCCTGGAATAAAGTGAGTATACACGTTGAGAGAGATTGAGTGTACCTATAAAGTTTCATGGTCCTAGCCCTGCAAGTTTTTTTACCAGTACCGTGTTATTAGGGATCATAGATGTAACCAACACAACAAAACAAGTGGGATATCATGTGAAAGGTCTCGACTCATAGTATGCAACTTGCAAGTTTGGTGTCATTGGCCCTCACCGTTCTCGTAGCGCTTCGTCTCAAAGTTCCAGGTCATGTTCGAATGGTTCATCAACCATAGCTCATCGTTAAGATGTGCTAGCGAGACGGGACTGGTGCCATATGACACAGTGGGATCCCTGCCTCCCTTGCACAATGTCATGATATTCGCATCCTTACGCGCTCTCCTGATGTAATGTCACAAAGACAGGCTACCCTTCAGATCTGAAACATCTTTCCGACTATAGCCCGTGGTGGACACGTTGGATGAACTCGACATGGTTGTAGATGAGTGTGCCATGGTCCGCTGTAACCACATACACCATCACCTTGTTGCTGGCTGACGAGTGTTTCAGAAAGTACCACCTGAAACGGCAGTTCCCATGAAACCAAGTTTGTACATTTGGAGCTATAGAATAAAGGGTATATACAGGCCATATAGGGGTTGATGAAGAGTGAGTTGGTGAGGACTAGACACATACAGAGTTAAGGATAGCTGCCGTTGTTGGATCTTGAGCAGTGGACAGACTGGCTGTATACATGAAGGATCATTCAGCAAAGGTAAGTAGACATGTGTATAGGACAACACACAAGTACACACATATAATATAACAAACACATATACACACGTAAAAAAAAATAATAATAATAGAGGGAGAGTATATTTATATATATAGATATAATATATATATGTATATATATACTATTTTCTCCCTATATTATTATTTTTTATTTTTTTTTTTTATTTATTTTTTATGTGTGTTTGTGTGTTATATTAAATTAAATGTATGTGTCTATGTGTCTGAAGAGTTGCACAGCTTCAGTAGTATCATCATAAGCTCTTCATCTTCCAAGGTAGCTGCAACTAATACTTTTACAACATTGGTAGCACAGCTACTTACATTCTCACAAGCCATTCCAGTAGCCATCTCATGGATGGATGTCTCTAACTTTCTTTAGTTTGAGCCTTTCTACTTGTTCCTTGCTTCTTACAAGTTGGTTAAAACATGCCATCTCATGGATGGATGCCTTTAAACCTTTGTAGTTAGAGCCTTCTACTTTTCCTTGTTTCTTACAAGTAGGTTATTACATACCACTTCAACAATGGTCAATGGAATGGTCTGTGTCTTGCAGATGCTATCATCATGACTCTCCTATAATGCTGCAACCATGGACAATGATGACTGCAACCAGCAGATGATGTTTCTTCAAAACCAAGTATTTGCCTTTTCTTTAACTTGTTTAAGTGATCCAATGTTGGTTTGTAGGGTGATGTAAAAAAGGGTGGTTCCAAGCGATAGAGACCACCACTCGGAACCACCCTTTTTTACAGTAAAGGCTGTCACTGAACACAAGTGTCTTTTAGAGAACCAAGTTAATCTAAACATATTAACTCGGGACTTTCTCTACCAGACTGGTCTGAGTCGCTGTCTGGGTATACGTCGGGATTGGGTGAATCAATTCCGAGTAAAACCTCCGTAGTCTCCCGGAACCAGTCTACCAGAGTCGGTAAGTCCTCGTCTTCGCTATCAAACTGGGGTAAATCGGGGGTCGGAGGGAGTAAACTGCCGTTTAATTCCCAATCATCGTCTTCCTCCTCCTCATCGGAATCATGCAGCAGTTATCTCTTGGCCAGCATGTCACCCCGCTGTCCGCTGGAAACGGAACAGCCCATACTTTCATCTCCACTGCTTTGCAGCCAAGTGTCCAAGCACAGACAATGCATCTTGGTCCCGCAGCACTCCAGAGTGGAGGCGGGCGCACAGGGATTCAAGCTGATCCCGCAGAAGCAAAACTCGGGGTAGAAAATCCACCCGGGAAAGTGGGCATTGCGTCAGTTGTGGCCCGTAACACTGCAGGACGCAGTCGTGATGGAAGACATGCCCGTAGGCCAAACGGCAAGATGCTTTGACGTCTGTTTTTCTGTTGCCAGGTGAGAAGGCCAACTCCTCGAGGCAAATGGCACACTCGGAGCAGTCATATGTACTTTTGGCCAAGAAAGCTCCATATTCAGAAAAATTCATGATTGCTACAAAGTATTGGTAGCTAACGGACGCGAAATTGCAAAGGAAAATGGGTAAAGGTTCTCTAGAAGCAAAGTGAATGACTGGTTATGAGGTCTGGAAGCTCTGCAGGCAGCTTATATACTGGGATATACGTCATCATCACGTCAACATGCCCCAGCCAACTGGCAGCAGAGTATTGAGTTGGGAGGGAAGGACGTCACAGGCCATTGGATCAACCAAACATTACGTTTCCATGTGACGTCATGGATAAGTAGGTGAAGGGGCGGGTAAGTATGTTGATTTATGACGAATCTAATGTTGGTGACCAGGAGCATTAGCCGTACATCTCGTTAGGCAGTCTTCCAAAGATGGGTCCAAAGTTCTACTTGTTTTGTATGAAATGAAGCATCTACCAATCCAACCTTGGGTAGTGTAACCACTGTGATGATTCTATGACTTGACGATTCAGAAGAAACATTGGTGCAGCAGATGGTCCAGCCGACAAATATTCATGTTGAGAAAGCCACAAGAGCTACCACATGAAGCTCTTGGCAACTAGAAACAACCCACTTGGAACCATTGATGTGGAGAGAACATCAGACGACACCAGATGATGTCTCTACAAACAAGGACAACATTACTTCAGAATGATGATGAAGTCTTAAAGTCACCAACTATTCTCATTTCATTCAAGGGACTGAAACTTGTAACTAGCACAATGATGCCTTGATTGGAAGACTATGAATGCATGTACAGATTTCTTCAAACAGAGATGGTAAAAAAGGAAAGACTAAAGTGACCAACGTGATGGTTGTGTAGGAATTATCGAACCATATGATTGATGAATGATTATACCTTAACTGGAAGACTGAGTATATACAAACTTGACTAAAGGACTGATGCTGCTGCTGAGGATGATGGAGACATACATAGTATTAAAAATTATTTTTATATACAATGTGTGTCTACATCATCGTCCTAGGACAAGCCTAGATGTTACAATCATCCAAGTCTTTATGATGATGACCTAACAGTGTCAACGCTCCAATCTTTGTCATACATCTCTAGCTTCTGGTTGACGCGATCAAGTTCTTTTTCCAGAGCTTCCTTCTTTGCATGCAGCAGCTCTACATCCTTAATTTCTTGAACCATCCAGCTCCTCACAACTGTGATGAGTGACTTTTTCCACACAACAGCGGACACGGTTCTCACCAGGCGTGAAGCTTGCATCGTGCCAGCCGCAAGTGGCATCTTCTTCACTGCCGTAGCTTTTCTTTAGCTCACTGATGTGGGGACAACCAAACTCTTCCAAGTTAAAGGAAGTGATGCCCAGTCGATCCAAGAGCTTCTTCTCCTGGCGTCCTCCTTTGTAGGCCACCAAAGTTTTGTCTCTGCATGAATATCTCTCTTACAGCCGCAGTACTAGATCTTGCAGCTCGTCGTACGAGATCAACGGCCACTCGTTAATCCACGGTTTCTACGGCAGGCCATTAACGTGCTTCAGCAAATGTTGCAGCTTTGTCGGGTCATAAATGTTGCACACTTGTCTCAGGTATATGGTATAGTACCCCGTGTCTGGAAAAGTCACTACCGCATAGTCGACCTCTCTCGCAAAGAAGCGTCCGCCTTCGTAAAAGCCTTGAAAGTTGAGTATCATGCAAACTTTCTCCATGGCGTGTGGATAGCAGTGGGAAGACTTGTAATCTGTCCGAGAAACCTCTCACGACGAAGCTTTATATATATTGAGCTGAGGCTGTCAGGCTTCATGGTTGTGACATGTTACTTGCAAAGCACACATGTGTGCATCATTCGTTAAACTGGAACAACTGGAAGTATCATTGGATTGATGGTAACTGAGCTCAGTAAGTACCAATGTTGGGCATGATGTCAAAAAAAAATTATTGGCCTCCAGTGAGAGCACAACCTGATTCATTGCCTTGCCACCGAGTATGGCAATACATGAATCAGGCTGTGTGCTCTCGCTGGAGGCCAAGTTCCAGTGTGATTATATTCCAATATTGGTGCCCAGAGTGACCAAAAAATATAAGCAGAGGTGCTCAATGACATACAAACCCAACTCGAAGAAGAAGAAGAAGAACCAAAAAATAACCTCAGCGAGTCTTCCTCGGCGCTGCCAAATGTGCAGCTTTCGAGGAAGCCTCGCTGGGGTTATTTGCATCAACTCATTGGTACACAGAGGAAAGACACAAAAAGTAAGGAATAATATATTTATTTAGTCTAAAATTATACAATGATTTAAAATTTTAAAATTATAACATATAGATTTTTTACATATTGACACAAAGTCCATAAACCTCGGACAACACCGTACAGCCCATGTCCGCAACAAACATCTCATCGAATAACCAAAGAGAAGCAGCTGAAAAGGAAACATATTATTCGTATCAAAAGATTCCAAGATAGTTGGTTGCAAAGAATTTTATAAGGACTGAGCATACTTACCAGCCTACCACTGTAAGATGCTGTCCAGCTTTTTCTTGAGTTCTTTCAGCTGGTCTTCAATTTTTTTTTCTTTTGGGACATAAGAGCTTTGATTTCTCGCAGGCAATCGTCTTCTTCATTCGCCTTCTCTTCCAGCTTGCCCATCAACCAGTTCCGCAGCAGTTTCACCTTACCCATGGTGCATGGCACCTGGTCGAGAGTTGGCGTAAAGTTTGCGTCAAGGAATCCGCAGCTTGCATCTTCCGCTCCGTACTCTAGCTGGAGAACTTTGACGCCAGGACAAGCAAACTCCTCCAAATTGACGTTTAGAATCCCCAGCTCTCCCAGAAGGGTTTTCTCGTTCACACCTCCCTTGTACGCCACGACGTCTTTCCCGTGATTGTTGTGGGTGGCATAGAGTCGGACTACATGCTCGTAACAAGTCTTGAGTGGCAAAGTTCGCTCACCCTTGATGGGCAGAGTGGACAGTCCATGTAGTCGCTGCCGGCAATAGGAATTTGTGAAGTTGGGCAATTCCGATGGTAAAAGTTCTCCAGTCAGATCAAAGTTTATGAATCCTATGTCCGGCAGTGTGATCGAAACAAATCCCAGCTCTCTGGCGACAAAGTCTCCAGCACCGTTCTTAAATCCTTGATGATCATGCATACACGATCCATGGCTAAGACTGGACTTGGAAGGAAGGAAGACTGGCAGAACAATCGAGAACTTGGCAAGAGAGCAGCAACAACAGCAGAGAAAGAGGCAGAAAAGGAGAACTTATCGAGAATATCTGAAGTGGTCCGACGAGCAGCTTATATACCCCGCTGGAATCAGGAAGTATTAGCCCACTCAGACAAGATGTTTCATTACCGCGATAACGCGAGATACGACGCAATAATTTTATCACTTCCTCATTCCTTTGTTCACGTGATTCGTCTGATGCTTCGAACCATCGTTGAATAGTCTCAAGGACGCAAACACCAATCATGATGACTTGGGTCATTACATGTAAGAAACACAACTTTTACTCTTCCAACGATGCTGCTGCTGCACTCTTATCCAAGCTGTGCCTCTGAAATTTGTGAATCTTTGGCTGCTATACACTCATCTGACTGGGATCGATGCAAATGAATCATGGACAGATACTGGAGGAACCTGGTGGACGATGCAACGGCACCAACGATGAATCTATGAGGAAATTAATGGAGTTCTCCTAAGTTACCCCTTCCTATATCGACCAGGACTTATTGGCTGGACTACCAAGGTTTTAAAGTCTACCTCCCACCAATCCATTCATCTCGCATCTCTAACCAAGGAGGATCCGTTCGTTGAGTTGGTATCAATTTGCTGAGCACACATTCATTCTCCAGGCACTTGACGCAGAGGAAAATGGATCCAACGTCTTGAAGCAAGGTTCTACTCTGGAAGATCTCGTTGGTTGGAAAAATCCATCCTACTCTGGCATATATAAGAGCTGATGCATCACCAGGATCCAGTCAAGTCTTAAACCTTTCTCTGCAACAGTCCAGGCGAAAGATCTCAGCATCGACATGGCCAACGTTTCGGATGCGTCGTTGTCTGAACAGTCCTAGGAGCAAGTGCTAGAATCTGTCTCGTCAATATTGCAGCCAAGGATGCAAAGTGTTTAAAGTGCCGTAATGAGTTTCACGAAGCATGCATTGACGAATGGCTAAAGACGAACCCTACCTGTCCCATGTGTCGAGACGTGGTAATGGATGTGCCAACCTTACCAGAGAGGCTTCAAGCAATCCATGTGCACCGTTGTTGGCTATGGTGGATGGATAATGTCCTTCCAGTAGATACGGAAGCTTTCCACAGGCTCTACGAGAAGAATCAGGACATGATTGAAGAAGGTGAATGCACACTTGAGGAAGCTATGATGAATAAGGTTGAGTGGCTGATGACACATCCAAGGATTTATCTGGATCACTCAAGATTGTTGAGAATATCATAGATTATAATATTGCAAGAGACTCATATAGACAACCAACCAAGCCGAGACAACTCATCAGATATATCAAAAAATAATTTTTTTCAACATATGTTACACTACTTCAGCATCTTAGAGAGGTTCATGTCGACTGCACTCTTCAGTACTCTTGTTGCTTCATTGCAGTAAAGTACCATACACGTCCATTTCACCAAAACTCTTTGTATTTCTCATCGTGACTCCAGAAAACATGCTTGACTCTTTCAACTCTGGCACTTGAGCCATCTGAAAGATTAGCTGAGCAATAGCATCTCCTCGCTTGAAACGTTGCTCCTGTGAGCCGAAATTATACAAAACAACCTTGAAATTATACAAAACAACCTCTGTAGTCGGGATCTATCACTCCAGTAAGCGTCTGCACTTTCCTGTAAAACACTATCGATGACTTGCCCTCAATCTTACCATACACAGCATAGTTAGAGGCATTGCTAAACTCAATGGCAACGCCAATATTTACTAAAACATGTATCATTGGGTGGTATCACTACATCCACAGGGTGTGAAGAGGTCATATCCAATGGAAGAGTCCACGACTCGCCTTCGTATCTCGGCATTGGGATGAAGGAGTTGAACTAACATACTTGCTTGTGATTCATTGAAAACTTGAAGGCGCGTCCTTGACATGATCCATGCATGGTTAAAAGCTTCTGAGCCCAAGATTGACGCCGCTGATGCTGCAGTTTAAGAGGGACGTTGAATCCTTCACCAAGAACAAGTACAACTTTGTGCTGCTCAACTACTACAGGGACAGAGCGGACAGGATAGGACCTCACTGGGACAACGAAACGTGTCTCCACCGGTCAGCTCCCATCGCCACCGTCAGTTTGGAGCCACGAGGAGCATGTCCTACACTCCATTCATCAGAGACTGCAGCAGCAAGAATAAAGCGGTAAAGATTGAGCTGGACCATGGATCCATCTGCGTCATGTGGCCACCAGCAAACGAGTACTACAAGCGCCAGATACCCAGAGAGTTGCACGTCAAGGAGCCAAGGTTGAGCCTGACGTTTAGAAGACTGAACCGGCACAATTGCAACATCTGAGTATCACCACCTGTGCGTCACACAAGACTGGTCATGGAAAAATGGAATATTGCTGTGTGGGAAGGAGGAAGAGAGACGACTACTCATCTGATGATCCAGCCAAACCGAGACAACTCATCTGATGTCTCAAAAAAATTTTTTTGAGACATCAGATGAGTTGACTCTGCTTGGCTGTAGCAGTCACAGGAGCAAGTCTTGTCGTATATAAGCTAGCTCCTAGGTCATTCTAAATTAGATAGCCTTCTTCACAGTTAATGGATTCTTCCTCACTGCTATCGCTGCTACTATTAGCTTCGACACCATGTACTACAGATATGAGTTGCACCCCTAGACCCAGTTCTTGACAGCAGTCATTGGAGCTGATGGTTGCTCTTACTTTTTGTACCGAGATGTAAGGAACCTGCTGGCTATACGCAACCCGGAGGATTACTGCAGGTCGGCGTTGGATAACTTGGCCACTCCAATGCTTCTAGTGAGAGATGTCCTGCCGAAAGGAAACACCTTTCGCTTCAAGTACGAACATTACTTTTCAATTGGTGAAGACACTCTGTTGAGAATCATGGAGTTGGACATTCAGCGATTGGACATGGAACTCTACCTCTGGTTCCAACGTATGCTAGTGGACATGAGACTGAAACTTGTTTAACCAGAAAAGTTTACCGAAGTACTGTAAGTTCGATACTTGTCATCCGATCCAGCAAAGATGCCCAGATTCGTCCCGTGGGATGATGTGGATGCCCGCTGGCTCCTCAGTGAATACTTCCTTCTCCTCGTTAATGCAACACTGGGATAATATCAAGAGATTGAACGCCATAGACGGATGAGAATCCAGCAAAGAGAGCAGCACCCGGTTGCCTTACAGGAAAGTTAGCCTGATGCCTTACAGCAGCCATCATCACCGCAAGATGTCAAGCCATTTATGCAGCAAACGTTTGGGAATCCAGTAGAGCAAGAGAGGACAAGTGCAACCAGCCAAAAGCCAAAATTTGACACTATGCCGATGCTGGAAGACGCTTTGCCTGATGACTGCCAAAAATGTGACATCACCATCTACAGTGTTCGTGCTGCACTTCAAACTGCTACAGGACAGCCATCTCTCGATGTTTCATACCTTTAATACGTACCAGACTATACAAGTCATCAACCTGAGGAACAAGAGGACAGAGTGTTGTACATAAAGCCTACAAACCGGCCAACGGACGATGCTACAAATTATGGGACGTGTCAAGTCAAGACTGAAATGGAAGACTGAAGACATAGACAGCCTTCATCATCTGCAGACGAGCATCTACTGAGGATGGTGAGACAACATACATGTCAAAAAAATTTTTTGACATGTCAGTTGTCTCATCATCTGTGCTGCCACCACCACCTGGGTACCATATAAGCTACAGCTCCAGTCTCCATCATTCCTTGTTCCTGCTGGAGGAAGGAAGCAGCCTGAAGAGCTCCTGACTTGGCCGTTCCACTGCAAGCCTGCCAGGGCCCAAGTCATACACATTTGTCTCCTTGTTTCTTCATCAGTGTTCCAGATATCCAGTACACGGTAAGTATAGACCGATCGACATATAGACATGGCCCGTATTCTCAGAGTAACCAGTTTGACGTAAGATTCATTGCTGCACGTCTCACAGACAGTCGTGCATTCTTAACTCGGATATGAACTCCTGACGAACGCACCTGGAATGACACGGGTCCAAAGCGACATTCGGGTCGAATTCCAGATGCTAGTAGGCTATGGAGTCATCGGATCCCATCACTGGGTGGCCGAGGACGAGGTCTGCTAACTGGTCTCTATAGAATGAAATGGTCAAGTCTTTAGTCTGATTGGTCTCTTCAATGACCAAGAATGGAAGTTCCGGTTAAGCCAGATGTCGGAAGAAGTGCATGTAAAGAGTTCAAGTCCTTGCCGTTCCACTTGAAGCTTGCAGTTCCAGTCCTTGCCGTTTCAGTTGAAGAAACATGGATAGTATAGACCGATCGACTGATGGACATGCCCCGTGTTCTCAGAGTAACTAGTTTAACGTATGATCCATTGTTGCATGACTCACAGACAGTCTTGCACTCGTAACTCAAATATGAGCTCCTGACGAAAGCATCTAGAATGACACCGGTCCATAGAGACATTCGGGTCAAACGCTAGATGCAAGTAGGATAAGGAGTGATCGGATCTCTGCACTGGGTGGCCGAGGACGAGGTCTACTAACTGGTCTCTATTTAACGAAATGGGAAAATCTTTAGTCTATTCGGTATATTCAATGACCAAGCTTGGATGTTCCTGTAAAGACGAAGATCCTGAAGATGAAGCAAGAAGATGGTGCAAGAAGCTAGAAGACCCTCAACTGACAGCCAAGCCTTTGCTGAGGATGATGAGACAACTGACTTATCAAAAAAGATATATATATATATATATATATATATATATATATATATATATATATATATATATATATATATATATATATATATATATACATATTTATATATATATATATATATATATGTATGTATATATATATATTTAATATACCAGTTGTCTCATCATCAGCGCTGCCTCCTCACTATCTCGGCAGGATATAAGCTGCAGCTCGAGCCTTCAAACTTCAGATGAGACTTGTTCCTGAGGAGGAAAGAAGCTTCCTGAAGAGTTCCAGTCCTTGCCGTTCCAGAGTTCCAAGTCATGCACTTGTTCCTTCTCTGCCAGACATTCAATACACGGTAAATAAAGACTGAATGACTGCTAGACATGCCTCGTATTCTCAGAGTAACCAGTTTGACGTAAGAATGATTACTGCCGACTGGCAGACGGTCGTGCATTCGTCCCTCTGATACGAGCTCCTGACAAACGCACCCAGACATGGCACCGGTCCATAGAGACATTCGGGTCGAGTGCTGGGTGCAACTTGGCTAGGGAGTGTTTGGATCCCTGCACTGGGTGGCTGAGGACGAGGTCTACTAACTGGTCTCTATAGAACGAAATGGGGTAGTCTTTTGTCTGATTGGTCTGTACCAAGTCTGAATGTCAAACGAGAGGTCTTGGAAAAAGTGCATGTGAAGAGGGTCCAGAAGTATATGCTGAAGAGTTCCAGTTGTTCCAGAAGTGCATGCTGAAGAATTCCGGTAGTTCCAGAAGTGCATGCTGAAGAGTTCCAGTAGTTCCAGAAATGCATGCTGAAGAGTTCCAGAAGTACATGCTAAAGTGTTCCAGTTGTTCGAGAAGTGCAGGTTAAACAATATATATATATATATATATAAATTTAATATGTTGGTTGTCTCATCATCGCTGAGGTTACAACCATCTGGACACCACATAAGCTTCAGCTCGAGTCTCTATCATTCAGATGAGCCTTGTTCCTGATGAAGGAAGGAAGCAGCCTCCTGAAGAGTTCCAGTCTTTGCCGTTCCAAAATCCAACAAGTCATGCACTTCTTCTTCCTTGATCCTTCTATGCCATACATCCAGTTCTTGGTAAGTATAGACTGATAGACATGCCCCGTGTTCTCAGAGAACCAGTTTGATGTAAGATTCATTTCTTCACGTCTCGCAGACAGTCGTGCACTCGTAACTCGGATGAATGCTCCTGACGAACGCACCTGGAATAACACCGGTCCATAGCGACATTCGGGTCGAACGCTGGGTGCAAGTAGGCTAAGGTGTCATCGGATCCCAGCACTGGGTGGTGGAGGACGAGGTCTACTAACTAGTCTCTATAGAACGAAATGGGGAAAAGTTTTTGTTTATTCACTGACCAAGTATGGATGTTGCTGTAAAGACAGAGATGTTGGAACAAGTGCATGTGAAGATATTCAGCTCATGATTGGTATAGACTGATTTACTGCTAGATATGTTCCCGTGTTCTCAGAGTAACGAGTTTGACGTAAGATCCATTACTGTTCGACGGTCGGATTCTCGTAACTCGGAAGAACGTTCCTGACAAACGCACCCAGACATGGCACCGGTCCACAGAGACATTCGGGTCGAGCGCTGGGTGTAACTTGGCTATGGAGTTGTCGGATCCCTGCATTGGGTGGCCGAGGACGAGGTCAAGTAACTGGTCTCTATAGAACGAAATGGGAGTAGTCTTTTGTCTGATCAGTCTATTCACTGACCAAGCAAGCTCTCAAAGCCAAAGATTTTGGAAAAAGTACATGTAAAGTCGTCTAAATGATGGACTCCTTTGCCATCAAGATTCCAAGCTTGCAAGCTCGTAACTTTCCTGCTTACATGAAGATTCCAAGCTTGCAAACTCGTAACATTCATGCTTACATGAAGATTCCAAGCTTGCAAGCTTGTAACGTTCATGCATACATGAAGATTCCGCTTGCAAGCCTTGCTCAATGCCAATAGAGATTGAAACCTTCACAACTCGTACCTGCCTTCGTTGGCCTCAATCCACAAGTCGAAAGGACAATGCTGGCAGGGCGAAATGTTTGGATGTCACGTGTCCAGACAGACTGCAACGTGATCCACTTGGAACGGTGTCAAGTGGAAGTTTCCTCATCACGCCACCAAATTCTTTATTTTATAAGGGCATAAAGAGAGTGTCTGAACGCTGATTCAACATTGGTGACTGGTGAGATTCCAGACTGCTGCTGAGTATATAAGGAGGCTTGATTCAGACGGAAAGCATTCAGACTGAGGACTGCCTTTCAACCAGTCATCTCTCTCTCTCTTCTCTCACCTTCCTTGCAAACATGGCCAACGATTCCAGACCTGCTGAAGATTACCGACGCCATCAAAAGTTGTCCTGTCGTCCTTCCAATGCTAGCATTCACGAACGAAGCAGAGATGTTGCTGCTGCCCAGTCGTCAAACCATCGACCGGCTCCCATGGTAATGAAGATCCGGCTATGGAGAAGCTGTTCCTCTTCAGCGAGTTCCCACCAGCAGCAGCCGTCCAATTAAAAAGACTTTAAGAGACCTGCCGCAGATGTAATGAAGAGATCCGGCAGCCGACCTGAAGCAGAAGAAGAGCCTCCTTCGAAGACGAGTGGAAGTGATGAGGAAACTTCCACTCGTCGTCCCACATCGTCAGATGAATTCAAAGGACCAGTCAGCCGAGATGATCCATCAGTATTCAAGAGACCCCGCAGACTAGCAGAAGATTCCCACCGTCTATCCTCTCGTTCGACCGCATTCAAATCAAGCCGACCAGAAGAATCCATCAAGTCTGCCGCCAGAAAGGGTCCAAACGAAGAGTCCAAGTCTCACAGCAGCCATCAGAAGCGTCCAGCCGAGAAGCAGCAGATGATGCCGTACAGTCCAGATGCTTCCTCCAGCGGTGGCAGCAGCACCGGTATAGACATATTTCCAACACTGTCGGACAAACTGCCATCGAGACTGGATCCTAAAATCCCCTCAACAACCTCCACCATCCTAAGTTTCATCGTATTCCTGAGGAGACTTAGGATATACTTTCACACGCTGCCGTCGGATGTTTGGACTGCAAACATTCATAGATTGTTTGCCGAGAATCAAAAATGTAATTCGATCGAGTATGCAAGACTGGACTGGGCAAGAGCTGAACATCTATTGAGAAAAACACCCACTTCGACTGGTCGACAGAATAAGGACGCGCGCCTTGGATTCCGGTGGGATAACATCTTCCTGGTAAAGATGTTTTTTACGTTTGGACAGAGAACACCGGATCCAGGAACTGTTTACGTTATTCAGACTTCGGCTGCTCCCATCCTCTATTACGAATATAATGCCAGCAACAAGCACAGTAGCACCAGCAGTCCAAAGAAACGACGATACAGAACCTCTGCACCGGCATCCATCGTGGCCACATCGAAAGGCTTCTCGTCGTACGATCAGTTTCTGTACGACCGTTATGTGTTGCAACTATTCTCCATCTACAGAGTTAGACCAGACACAACGTACGTGCTCTTCACATGTCAGAAAAGCCTGTTTCGATTAGATGTCGTCCATGAAAGCACTGCTGATGACTTGGAAAGAAGAGGTATTTACAGATTTGCCTCACCGACTGCAGACCGAGTACTCCGGCCGAATGCTAGCATGGAGTACTTGGACAGACCGCCGGCGACGCCAGTATGGAGTCCTCCTCCACCAGAACTTGAACCATCAGACAACACATACCACAACAGTGAGATCCTTCAAGTCCCTTTTCAACCAAGCGATGCAGAGAGGAACCTCATCGAGGAAATGTTTCACGATATTCAGCCATCCCCCATCTCCCCAGAGATCCCTGCCGAAGCACCAGCATCTTCCCAAGAAACTACCCAACTCATGCTCGTTTCAACGGGAGACCAACTGACGTGGATTGTTCAACCACCGCCGCAGCAGCAACCACCACAACTCACTACTACTACAAAAGATGCCTCGGTCAACACTGAGGAATGGACTTGTACTAGTTGTGTGGCAAAGAAATCCTCAGGCTTGGGCATTGCAAGAAAGCGCATAGAGTTGTGTTATAGTACAAGTCCAGAAGCACCAAAGAAAAGGCGGTGTACCGAACAACCGTTGAATCTTTCTTGTGGCCACTTCACAGGAGAGATTCCAGAATCACCGATAATGCCTAACCTTCCAACGGCACCAGCTCAAAGACACATACAAGACGATGGACTATGACGATGAAGAGGACGACGAGGAGGAGGATTCGCCCGAAGAGGATGACGAAGAGAAGGAGTTGCCAGAAGAAGAACGTGTGTCACCACCAGAGTCGGACATGAACTTTTTGAGTAATGTGCCGGACGTGTCAGACTTTTTGAATGAAGAGGAGGAGGTGGTGGCTTTCATATTACAGCCGGACGACAGTGACAGGTTTTGGGAAGACTTAATGTCAAAAAAATCATCACATGTACCATAGTATCATCATGTATATATATTTTTCATAAGTAACTTAATAAATATTTATTTAACCTAACATATCTGTGTCATTCATGTCTTTTCATGCCATACACTACACCACAATGGGCCCTCAGCAACAATCTCATGTTCTCCATCATAGAGAGCATGCGATTGTTGCTGAGGGCCCGTTTTTTTGTCACTTTGATGACCAATCTTGGATGCTCTCAGGCTCAGATCTTTCCACAGAGGAGACCAAGTTCCTCTCTGTGAAAAGATCTAAGCTTGAGAACATACATTTTTTTGTTTGTTTCATTCACCAATATTGGTCAGTCCTGCAGTGAGAAGACTTGGTATGATTCCATCAAAACGTCAAGTGTACAGTGTCCAACCATGGATTCCAACGTTGGGCATTTGTTGAGAAACTTTCCTCGTCAACTCAAACACTTTTAACGACCAGGCAGCACTTGTTATCATTGGACGTTACTAGCATCACACCAATCTTGGTAAGTTATTCTAGTAAAGACTCATTCCTTCCAAGCTGAACGTCCAGGCAGCACTTGCCATCATTGGACGTTATTAGCCCAACATCAACAGCAGCCATCCTTGGAACCTAACCCAACTAATTCCAACTATGGAATCTCATTCTTCCAATCTTGGTCAAATGGAGTCTCATGCTTCCAACCTTGGACAATCCGGCATCATCGGTTACACCAACCATGGTAAACGCACAATTTATCCATCAACCAACCTTGGTAACGGTTGAACCGCGTAAGCTTATTCGTGAAAAATTTGAATGGGGTCCCGTGCTCATATATTTTTTTGACCGACTGTACATTATTTCCATATCTTTGCCTTTGTATTCAATAGTGATTTTTCATTAGTATAATAGAGTTTCTTATTGACATTTCACTATTTATAAACAAGAATATAAACATCAGAATGTGTGAAAGCAGATAAAAATAAAGTTTTGAAATTTTACGATATTTTTTTTTCTATATTAAATAAAAAATTCCTTTTTTAAGTAACAACGCACTTAATATCTTAAGCTTCTATTAAAAATTTATCGAATATTTTTGATGGAAATGGATATTTAGTTACGTAGGTAGAAAACCTACTATACATTTTTTGGGATTCGTATTTATTTCTTTGAACATTTTATTTGCTTTGAGGAAACACCGAGCATTTTATTTTCAATTATGTGAATTTTTCGGAATTCAGGAACTCCAACAAAATTGCTTTAAATCTTCTGCAGTATATGAACCATTCACCATGACAGACTTGCATGGAGATACACTCTTTATAGACTGTGAATATCGCACATCTAAATACACATTGAATACTATATTAGATTATGATGATGATGTATCTCTAGCTATACAATTAGCTTCAGAAGCTGGAGTTACAAATTTCACAGTGTTCTTGTGTCCTACCTACCCCAGAATATGCCTCTATTCCTAAGCAACCCTCATTTTTTTGACCGACTGTATCATTCAAAATAATCTGGAATGAAGCAATTTTTTCCAAAAACGGTAACTTTCGAAGAAAATCGAATTTTCCTCAAAAAAGTTAGATTTTATTGAAGGGTTTTGAAGAAATTTTTTTAAAAACTTGCTTATTTTATTAGACTATTAGAAATAAATGATAATCAGAGCTGAAAGATGTCCTATTTTACACTGCTAGCTTACCGAAATGCAATACCCTGAAGGAAGCATGGAAATCATGTGAAATTATTATTGAGATTGCAGCAGTGAGGTATGCAATTTATAAACGCATCACGAGTTACTGCAGTTGTACCTGAAAACGCTATGTAAAGGAAGAATTTGTAGATTTGAAACTGCTGTATGTACAGCATTTTTAAATTAAGCTCTTTACTATGCTTCATAGATAGATCTCGAGCGACCTACGAGCAAACTTCTGAGTTCGACTGAGAAAGAATAGTAAACTGTAGGAAGTTCGGATTATATAAACACGTCCTGAGATATCGGTCTTCGTGTTGAATTAGACCAAACTACTGTGATCCGGCTGTGTATAACAACTCGATGCAAAATAAAATGGAGGACCATTCGAGCCAATCACACTCCTCTCGTTGAAGTGCTGTATATAATGACAGGCATATTGTGCGCATGACAGTGATGAATTGCTCCGCTTTGTCACGAATCCTAACGCGATAAATCTAATTTGTTACTTACCATTCGACGCCCCTAGCAACTGTCCACTGCTTTGTTTACTTTTGACACAAAACAACATGCCTTTGCATCACCAATGGTACAATGAACGGAGGTCATCGACAATGGAATGGAATGACATTATCTTTAAAATGAATCCCGCTTTTTCCTGCGAAACCATGACGATCGAATGTGAGTCCGGAGATATTGTGTTGAGAAACTGCTGAAGTCTGACGTTATATAGCACTACACTAGTCCTGGACCCAGCATCATGATTTGGAGTAGAATTCAATTTTACACATGCATCCCCCGAGCAGGCATTGCCGGTACACTGAATAGCTAGTGGTGTATCTCTGTAGTGTTGGACCCCGTTGTCTTCTCATACATTCAGGGTTTGCTATTAGCCATATTCTAACAAGATAATGCGCGATCATAAATGTGGCACACAATTATCAAAAGTTCTTTACCTATTGAATTGCTTTCTTTAACTATTGAATTCTTCTCGGTGCAATGCCAATCGAAAACCTAATCCATGCTTGCATAAATGGCCTGGAATATACCACCCTCTGCTACACCAGATTATATCTGGATATCAACGTTGGTAATATAGGAAAAGCAACTTGGAAAGTTATACTCCAAGGATATATTCAAAGTCTCTTTTATTCTTTGTCGAAGAGTGTATCAAAGAGATATAACCAATAATGGTCGCTACACTAATTATACCAATTTTTCATCATCCACACTTCAGAAGAAGCTGTAATGTTAATCATTTGATCTTTGTATAATGCGTTTTATGTCAAATAAATTTTACTGTGGTATCTCTGGCCTTTAGCGATGCATTTTAGGCCGCCAGCAATTTCTTTCTTACTATAGTATCAAATTGTCTTTCTTACACGCAAATTATCTAAAAATCAAGTAACCAAAATAATAATCAGTAAATTTGTATGTTAAATTTTGAAGATAAAACTCTAACGTTTCTAAAGTTGATTTAAAATTTGTATTGTTAACTCGAAAAGTTCAAATTTTGAAACTGCTTAAGACACATAGCTTGAAAGTTTCATATTTAAAAAATATTCTTGTCTTTTAAAGCTGAATATGGTAACAAAAAAAACCGAATAAATAAAAACTATTCCAGTTTGATTTTTCTTTACCATATTCAGCTTTAAATAAGATTTATTCTCAAGTTAACATAACTAGTTTTCCAATTTGAATAATCAAAAATTACTTAATGTTAGCGTTAAAAAAAACAAAGGTCCAGAAACACAGTAGTTTTTCTAACAATATGTAAACAGGATATTGATTTTTATCCAAGAATTGTAATATTTTAAAAATTTTTAGTTTTCATTATCATACGGAAAACGTGTTTTAATACAACGGAAATAATTCCTTCAAATTTAGTTAACCATCCAATGTTAAAACCTCTTGTTTGCGATGGAAAATCAATATGGAGCCTTCCCGGTATAATTCGATATGGTTTTAACATAGATTAGAACGCCTGCCGCAACTCTACGAAAAACTGTGGAAGTCTTACGAACACTCTCTAAAGCAAACAAGAGATATTAAAGCGCTGATTAAAGCACTTAATCTACGTTTTGGAGAGGATCAACTGTAAAAGATTTCTTTTCGTCTACAGAAAATTAAAGAACAGAAGAATGGGGCGATGTTTCAAGAACTGGCTATAAACATTAAAAGAATGATCTAGTTATCGTTTCCAAAGTACCTTCTCACAAGTTATGACACTTTGGCACAATATTTTGTGGACTCCATTAAGGATTCTGAAGTGCAATACATTACATGCAAGTGACGGAAGTCAGACTTGAGTGGCTTAGTCTGCGATGAGGTTTGAGGCTACTTCTCAAGCTTTTAGAAAAAGAACGTCGATTAGTTCGCGGTGCCACTCTGAAGCGTTTTTGTTGTTAGCATTCGGAAAAGTCAATCATAGTATCCCAACATAAAACCGATTATGGAACTTACGGAAGCTAGAAGAGAAAATGTGGCAAGAAACAGCTGCATAGTCCTACTACAAAAAGATATATAAGGACCAATGGAAATCTCTCTGAGAATTGCTGTGATCTATCGTAGGTGGGAATGCGAAAATGGCCGAATTTTCCGTTGGCAATTTACAACTACAATCCCGAGTGTCAAGTCTTGGAAAAAAGTTTCTTATTAGTTCAATTGGTTGCCATCTGGGAATAATGAATATACTCTGAGTAAGAGGTTCTTCTCGGATAAATGTAAAATGATATGGAAAAGTGGGGCAAGTTATGCACGAGTTGCCTCGCTCAAGTATCTATCAACTAGAGGCAGAGGAAGATTGCAAAATGTAACGTCGGAGGATCACTTGAGAATTGGATTGGGCATCTCACGCCATCTTCGTTGAACCGACAAATAAAAGTACATGTTTGTTGTCAGTAGTAGAAAATTGAGCGCCTCATACCACTTTTTTTTGCCGTTGAGTGCCTCATACCACTTTTTTCCCTATGAGCGTCTCATCCCTCTTTTTTCCCTATTGAACTTTCATTACAGTTGAAAATCTTAGATGGAACTTGAAAAATATTTTGAGATCTACTGATCTCATGAAAATCCCTAAAAAAAGGTATTTTATCTTACTTGAGGATGCGACCCAACCCATCCTTTGACAGATCCAACCTTTATTTCAAGACGATTGTTCAACTTTTGTTCTGAGATGGGTGTGAACTTCCTAAAGAATGATTTTTTCTTATTCTTGATTGTTCAGATATTAAAATAATTTTTCTTTATTTCTACTACAGATAAAGTTGACAATTTTATTTTAGTTCCCTGTAAATATTAATAATATTTAGAAATCACAATTCACGTTCAAAATAATTCTTGCACAAAACAATTCATCATAAAACCTAGCGACAAGGCTAATCATAATTAATTAAGTTTTATTTTTGAAAATTCTTGTTGACTTCGAAAAACAAAAAACAGAATTACTTACTGACATCAACGATGTTGTCACCGCCTCAATATTAGAATTGGTGAGCAAACACATCACAACGAATGTGAGCAATATGTTTGTGTTCCGGCTGCAAACAGAAATATAATAATCAGCTAGGATATGAATGTGTCACGTATAATTATGAGGAGAAACTCTACAGCTGCGGTAGCGATTCTGTTTTGTTAAACATAGATTTTACGCAGCTGGCACGAGACTTTGTTGAAGCAAATGTACATATCTGTAATTATATAAATATTGACTTTTTCTCAAAGTTAAACACTGAGAAATTAGTTCAGAATGCTAAAGAGATTTTCCTAGCTTCTGATCCGGAACCACTTAGATTGTATTAACTTTATTTGTTATATTCAATTGCAATTATCATACTTGGTTTTGTTTATTTGTGAGTAATGCAATGTATTTTAAAAGTATTTTTCATCAATAAATATTTTATTTCTCCATATTAAGTCGTTCTCACTTATGATTCACACTTTTACTTCATATTTTAAGAAGGTAACATTAACCATACTTTTCTCCTGCGTTAGAATGCAACTGAATGACTTGTACAATGATCCCGCCCTACCTGCAAGCTTCGGCGGGTTGGAAGCTGTTTCGATCAATGGGAGGTGAAGTTTCTCGAAAAGACATAAAAGAATGGTTATCAGCACAAAATTCATATACTCTTCATAAAAGTGTAAGACAAAATTTTCCAAGAAATAGGGTGATGGTGAGTGGAATAAACATTCAATTTTAGGCGGATTTAGTTGATTTAAAAGGTATAACAAGTTTCAATGATGGATATCGTTATATCTTAACGTGTATAGACGTCTTTTCAAAATATGCATGGGCTATCCCATTGAAGCAGAAAAATAGTTCAAGCATTATAGAAGCCTTTAGAAAAATAATCAAGGAACGGAAACCTTTAAAATTACAAACAGATAAAGGAAAAGAATTCTTGAATAAAAAGTTCCAGTCCTATTTGAAGGAGGAATGAGTATATTTTTTCACATCACTTAATCAAACAAAATGCTCGGTTGTGGAAAGGGTTAATCGCACTTTGAAAACTAAACTTTGGAAATATTTCACAGCTAAACACACGTTCAAGTTTGTTGATGTATTGCAAAATTTAATAGTTATAATAACACTTATCATCGAAGTATTAAAATGGAGCCCATAAAAGTTACAAAAGAAAATGAGAAACTCGTATTTGATAATTTGTACAAAGGCTTATCTTTAAGCAAGAGAAATAAATGCAAATTCAAAATTGGAGACAATGTACGCATTACAAAATCAAAAGTGGTTTTCGAAAAAGGATATGAAAATAATTGGTCTAAAGAAATATTCGTAGTGACTCATTGCATTCCTAAGATACCTTTTGTAGTGTACAAAATAGCTGACTTAATGAATGAGGAAATTAAAGGTACATTTTATGAGCAGGAGTTACAAAAAGTAGTCCTTCTGGAAACATTCCCAATTGAAAAGGTCTTGAAAAAACGACTGCGTAAAAATAAATTGGAATATTTGGTTAAGTTTAAAGGATATCCCAATAAATTTATCACTTTTATTCATCCAAATGATTTGTTCAACGTATAAAAATGAGGTGATTCAACACAAACTTACCATTTCTCATGATGAGTTTATATAACACTTCCAAGCGATGCATCAATGGGTGTTTTTCCTGACAATACGATGTCACATTCTTTTACAAAACTTCCAAAGCGTCTTGAACTTTTAGGAGAATGGGAAGTGAGATTAGTGGAAATAATTTACCCGAGAATGTGGAATAATATAACTGAAGATGGGAATTCATATGAATATAATTTAGGTAACGATGTGAAAAAAGCAAATTCCATTGCAAGTGACTTTTACCAGTCAGTGAATGAAATTATCAATCAGTTTGAAAAAAATATAAGGATTAAGCTTGTGTACAACAAGCTATCGAAAAGAGTCAAACTTCAATTGACAAACGGAGCAACACTTCGTTTATCCGAAGGATTGGCAGAAAGTTTAGGTTTTAATCATAACGAAACGTTAGGTGAAAACGTCGTGCCTCCCGCTACAATTTTCCTAGAGAGTCCCTTTGTAGCAGATCCTAATGTCGATTTACATTTTTTATATATATACACAGATATCATATAGCCTGAAATGGTAGGTGGTATAGTAGCTCCTCTTTTACGAATTTTACCTGTGAAAGGAAAAGATGGAGAAATGGTTCATGCTGAGTTCGAAAGACCTCACTATGTACCTCTCTTTAGAAAAACCCTCGAGACAATCGAAATAGTTATAAGAACTCACTCAGGTCGCTACGTGTCATTTGAACGAGGGAAGTTGATAGTGAAACTTCATTTTCGCTTAAAAACTCTATAAATCAATTTCTTCTTGCAATGTATCAAAACTTTCATTGTTGTAACAAATCATTTGAAGATTACTACGCTAACCAAGTAGGAAATGGTCTACCGTATTATAAGGGTGTTGCACTCCAAAGAGGAAGTGGTTTGGGTGGCATTTTCAAAAGCATGTTTCAAATGGTTTTGCCTTTATTCAAATCTGGCGCCAAGGTTGTAGGAAAACAAGCTCTCAGATCAGAAGTTGATATCGCAAATGATTATATTCAAGGTAAAGATTTGGAAGCTGCTTCAAAACAGCATCTGAAGGAGACAACAATAATAGTAACAAATAAAGCTGCAGATAAAGTAAAGAGCATGGTAGGTGGACATAAAAGGAAAATAAAAGGCAAAAAATCAGTTAGTAGCAAAAAGTATCGCAAAGTGTCCACACCTGACATCTTCAGCTAGCATGGCTTTAATATGAAATGACTCCTTTCCTTGTGTTAAGTCAGAACTTGACTTATTTGTTACGCCTCCAACACAGACTGCTATTGAAAGAGGACAATGGTCAGAGTATTATCCAATATCAAGCATCCGTGATGGCCTGCCCATTGAATTTAATATATCAAGTACTTCTGAAGAATACTTCGATTTGAGTGCAACGTAGTTCTATGTAAAAGTAAAAGATTTAAAAGACAATGCACCCTTGTCTGAAGATGCTAAAACTTAAATTTGTAATTTACTTTTACATTCTCTTTTTCCCAAATCGATTTAATGTTGAATGACCGTACCATCATTTCCTCCAGTAACACTTACGCAAACAGGTCTTACATTGAGACTTTATTAAATTATGGATCTGATTATAAGAAAAGTTTTTTAACTTCTGAATGTTTTTACAAAGATACTGCAGGTCACCTCGAAGAAAATGATCCCACGAAAGAGAACCAAGGTTTAAAAAAACGTTCCACAATGTTTGCAAAAGGAAAGGTGTCAGAAATGATTGCAAATTTACATTGTGATATTTTCTATCAAGATCGTTTATTATTAAATATGGTTGATCTGAAACTCAAACTTTTAAGAAGTAAACCAGAATTTTGTCTCATATCACCAGAAAAAGGTAATTATCAAGTAGTGATTGAACATGCATCTTTATTCATGCGTAAAATCAAAGTTAGTACAGGTGTTTTGTTAGGTCATGCAAAAGCTTTAGAGAAAACTACAGCTAAGTATCCAATAGATAGAGTTGTATGTAAAATGTACTCTATTCCAAGTGAATCGTTTTTCTTTTCCCAGGACAATGTATTCTTAGGACAACTGCCGAGACGATTAGTTTTAGCCTGCATCGATAACGACAATTTCAATGGTACTTATACCACTAACCCATTTAATTTTAAGCATAACGATGTAAATTTTATCGGTGTGTATGTCAACGGTAATCCAGCTTGCCACAAGCCTTTAACTCCTTACTACGAAGATGGTCAATACATTCGATCCTACAGTAGTCTACTCTTAGGGAATAAAAAATTGGCAACTAATAAAGGAATTTACATAAACACAGATGAATACTCCAAAGGATATACGATGTATTGTTATGACATTTCTCCAGATATGAATTTTGGAAGTTATCTTAACTTAGTTCGTCATGGAAACTTGAGAATTGAGCTGAAATTCTCTAAACCTCTACCCAAGACAATTTCATTGCTAGTCTATTGTGAAATACAAAGTGTGATAGAAATAACAAAGCAAAGAAGAGTTTTATGTGAATTTTCAGTATGAACGCTCTTCAAATTGAAAAAGCATTAAAGAAAGATGTATTCACTTGTAGGAATTTTGCTGGCGTTTTCCCTTGTGATAAAATATCAAAACGAATTATCAAGTAACCCTCTGCTTTTATCATTAACACGGACCCACACAATGAAAGAAGGTTCTCATTGGATTACTTTCTATGTGATTTCACCGCATTCGGCTGAATTGTTTGATTCCTACGGTCATTCACCTGAATTTTCAACCGGTACATTCGAAATTTTTTTTAAAAATTCATTCGAGTGACTTACAACGATGTTCCTCTTCAAAGTGATTCAACTGCTGTTTATGGACAATATTGCATCTATTATTTGTATTTTCGATGTAGAAATCATTCAATGAAATTTATCATGAATTCATTTCACTCAAAATCTGTTCAGAATGATAAACGAGTGTATAACTTTGTGAGAAGAAAATTATTAAATGTAAATGTACCCTTTTTAATTTCTCAATAAAATGTAACGTATAAATAAATGTGTCATGTGTTCATTTCTTTCACTCGTCGTAATGGAGTTGAAGTTAAGGAGTCCTTTCACAGCTCTAATCTGTGGTGCTACATCCTCTGGAAAATCTTGGTTTTTGAAGAATTTTTTTAAAATTTCAGTGAATTGATCTATCCAAAAATCGATACTATCGTTTGGTTTTACGGAATATATTAAGATTTGTATGATGAAATTCCTAATGTAACTTTTGTAGAAAGGTTTCCAGAAAATTTTAACAGCTACAGAGGGGGAAATACTTTATTTATTTTAGACGATTTAATGTCTGAATGTGGAAAAAATAAACAAGGAGAAAATATAAGGTTCATAGACTTCTGAACGCAATAAGTTTTACTATCCAATAGCTTTTAAATTATTGCGATAATTGTTCGTGTAGTTTCTTTTATTTTACTATAAATCTATGTCTTTTTTTATTTACAGGCGTTCAATATAACACAAAGTGCATTAGATGGATTCCAGTCAATAACTTTAACAAGTGATGAGAATTGTGATTTATTGATTTTCTTAGACAACTTACGCAGTGAGATTTCATCCACACTTACAGACAATATAACGGTATCCCCAACTAAGTGGTATCTTTGTGTCAAAGCTCTGTGCACAAGAATACGCCAAGACGGAGAAGAAGGAACTGCTAGCTCTTTTTTTTCGCAGTTGCAATGGCATTTCTCTAAACTGTAGTGACCTAGACGAAAAAATTACACACGCATATTCAAAAATTATATCATCATTTGATGAATTTATGGATACAGGTAGCGGTTGGGTATTAAAAGAATATTCATTTGTTGAGGTGGATACAGCAAAGTACATACCTTTAGAGGATTCAACATATATCCCACTTCCCTATGAAATAAGGCAAAGACGAGCGGTTTTAAATATCGAAAATCTAAAAGATGATAAATGTTTTCTTTGGTCCGTTTTAGCTAGTCTACACCCATGCGAGGATAAAATTCATTCGAGCAGGGTGAAAAAATATATAAGATTCCAAAAGGAATTAAATTTAACAGTTATAAATTTCCCGATGAAAATAAGTCAAATTCCTAAATTTGAGATAACGAATAAATTGTCTATAAGCGTTTTTGGATACGAAAATGGAGACTTTTTCCCATTACACCTTTCAACAAATAGAACAGGGATTTATCATTGCTATCTTTTATTAATATCGGAAGGAGAAACTAGCCTCATTAAAAACATGAATCGATTACTCACACATTTGACCCAACATAACGGCTATTCTTTTTACTGTGATTACACAGATTTTCATCTTTGGATTTGTTACAGTATCATGTGCAATACTGCAAAGATCACAAAATCCAAACCACAGTCATGCCAACTGATAAAGACCGCATTTTAAAATTCAACTCATTACACATGATGCATAAAATCCCATATACAATTTATTGCGATTTCGAATGCATCTTGGTTCAAAATAATACTAACTCTGTTTCTTCACACACTGATATTGATTCACATCACATTCCATGTGAATATTCGTATGTTGTCATTGACATTGATGGGAAATACATAAAACCACCAGTTTACCACGGAAGAGGGGCGACAGAACACTTAATCAAAAATTTGTTAATTGAAGAAAAATTGATAAAAGGTCTTAAAATCAACAGGCCTATGAACTCATCATCGGAAGAAAATGAAACATTTTTAAGTGAAACACAATGCTTTGTGTGTGATGAGCCATTAAATGACGACAGAGTAAGAGACCACTGTCACATAACATCTGAATATCGGCATGCTTTGCATTCGCGCTGCAATCTAAATTACTATTTGGTGAATAAAATACCCGTAATTTTTCATAACTTGAAAGATTATGAGAGTCACCATATTATGAAAGCTTTAGGCAAAGTTAAAAATAAGAAAACTTCATGCATTGCTAAAAACAATGAAAAATTCATAACTTTTCAAATTGGAAATTTGCAATTTCTTGATTCATTCCAGTTTTTACCAACATCGCTAGATAAATTAGCAAAGAATATGAAAGAAAACGAATTTCATATACTAGCCTCTCAAATATCACCTGAGCATCAACCTTTATTACGTCGTAAGGGTGTCTATCCTTATGAATATTTTGACTGCATGGAGAAATTTGACGAAACAATGTTGCCTCCACACGAAAGTTTTTATAAGAGCCTGTCTGATGAACATGTGTCAGAACAAGACTATGAGCACGCATGTCGAGTATTTAACGCTTTCCACAAAAAATTTAAAAGATTATCATAATTTGTATTTAAAGACAGACACTCTTCTTCTTGCCGACGTGTTCGAAAAATTCATAATGTTATGTTTAAATAATTACAAGATAGATCCCTGCCATGTTTTTACCGCTCCTGGCTTAGCGTGGCAACCATGTCTAAAAATGACGAAGGTGGAATTGGAACTTTTGACTTATCCGACTATGCACCTTTTCATTGAAAAAAGTTTAAGGGGAAGGGTTTCAATGATATCTAATCGCTATGCCGAAGCGAACAATAAACTAGTAGATGATTTCAACCCAAACATTCCTACTTCGTATATCATCTACTTAGACATGAACAACTTATACGGGCACGCAATGATGTCGCATTTACCTGTGAAAAATTTTCATTGGTCGTCAAATTTAGACTATAGCGCGGAAGACATACAATCTTTATCAGATGAACGGGGAGGACGGAATGATCTTTGAAGTGAATTTAGAATACCCTACAGAGATTCACGATTTGCACAATGATTTACCTGTTACACCGGAGCAAATCACAGTAAATTCTGAAATGCACTCCCCATATATATTCAAAAAGAGCAGCTACCGCTTTAAATTTGAAAAGAAGGATGAGCGTTTATAAACTTATACCAAACTTAAATGATAAACATAACTATATTGTTCATTACCGAAATTTAAAATTAGGTCTGTGCGTTTAAGAAAAATCCAGAAAGCTTTATGTTTTAAACAGGAGCCATGGCTTCGAGAATTCATAAATTTTAATACTGACATGCGTAGAAACGCGTCTAATTCTTTTGATAAAGACTTTTGGAAGTTGATGAACAAATGTGTCTTCGGTAAAACTATGGAAAATTTGAGGAATCATGTGAATGATGACTTAGTTACTGACAAGAAAAAAGCTTTAAAACTAATTGCTTCCCCTTCTTTTAAGTCATTTAAGATCGTTAATGTCATGTATGCCAGGTAGACCGAGAGACGATACGATTCGTTTTACATACACGCAAAGAACATTTATTAGCATTAAGATACACAGGCACGAACGAGCATAACAACAACTACACCGAACATGTACAATACGAAACTGCGGAACCGAAAAAGGTAAACAAAGCACGCGCGCGTCACACAGCTTGGAAGGTTCTCTAATCTGGCTGTGGCCAGACGCATAACAGTTCCTCCCCGACAAAATATAGAGTCACAGGTCGAGTCTCTTAGGAGATCTCCTGATTCGGTTTGAGCGTCGGAGTGGCACATCAGTTTTCGGCTTTCCGGAAGCGTCTGGTACAGGCTTAGGTGGTATATCATCACTTGGAGTGGCAGGTACAGGTACATCTTTAGGTTCAGGGACAACTTCAGGTACAGGTGCAGGCGGTTCCGAATCAGCAACATCATCAGATACTGGCTCATCTGGAAAATTCAATTCTTTATCGTAAATTGGAATTTCAGTAGCAGCTTGGGATAATCAGCTTGGGAATCAATCGACTTCCCACATTTCCTTATTTGATCTACGTGTCTCTTCCAAATTTCATTTCCAACTTGTATACTATAACTCAAAGTTCCATCTCGGTTTATAATTGTTCCAATTTTCCATTTGTTAGGTCCGGAATAATTTCTTACGGCTACTTTCTCCCCTTCTTGAAACTCACGCAAGATAGACTCTGTGTCAAGTCTCGAACTCTGTTTCTGAAAAATTTTGTCTCTCAAATTTGGTTTAAAAAGATCAAGCCTAGTGCGAATACATCTCTTCAAAAACAAGGCACTCGGAGTTTCTCCCGTGAGAGAATGTGGAGTTATTCTATACTTTAATAAAAATCTTTGTAATTTCACATTTAGATCTCCAGAATCACCTCTACTGGATTTCAACGAAGCTTTGAATAACTGCACTATTCTTTCTGCCTGTCCGTTCGTAGCAGGATGGTGCGGTGCTGAAATTATATGTTTAATATTATTCAGTTTCAAAAAATGTCGAAATTCGTAACTAGTAAAACTTGCGCATTATCACTAACCAAAGTTAAGGGAATTCCATAATGAGCAAAAAGAATACTAAGATGATAAATTGTAAAACTAGCTGTAATACTTTTCTTCGGAATGACTTCTATCCCTTTCGAATATGCATCAGAGACTACAAAAAACATTTTCCTCATAAAAGGACCAGCGTAGTCAACGTGTATCCATTGCCAAGGTCCATTTGGCCATTCCCACGGATGTCGATTTATCCTGGCTGGTTCGTTCCTCGTTGGGATACAAGCTGAACAGTTTTGAACAAAATTGGCTATACTGGCATCAATACCTTGCCAATAGCAGTAGCTTCTAGCTATGGCCTTTATTTTGACAATTCCAGGATGTCCAACATGAAGTTCTTCCAAAACTTGATTCTGGTACTTTTTAAGAATGCATACTCTATGACCATACATTATGCAACCATTTTACAATGAAAATTCAGATTCTCTACCTTTCCAAGGCACAGGTAATTCAGTTCCAGATTTTAAACTTTCATACAGTTCGAACTATTTCCTATCAGTTTTAGTAGCTCTAGCTATGTCAGTTGCTTTAACAGGCATTTATTCAACTTGCGAAATATTTGTCACGTCTGCTTCAGTCAAGTACTCACAGTCCCTGTCAACCGCTAGTGGTAACCGTGAAAGTGCATCGGCATTGCCATGATTCTTAGTGTTTCGATACTTGATTGTATAACTGAATGCTTGGAGAAAAAGTGCATAATGAACCATTCGTGTTGCTGATAGATATGGTAAACTACGATTAGGTGGGAAAATTGATACTAAAGGTTTATGATCGGTTACAAGATCAAAATGTCGACCAAATAAATATTGATAAAATCTTTTTACTCCCCATACGATACTCAATGTTCCTTGTCTATCTGCGAATAATTGCGTTCCATTTTAGTTAATGACCTTGATGCAAACATTGCTGGTTTTCCTAACCATCTGGAATAATGTGACTGAAAACTGCTCCTATTCCAACTGGTGATGTATCAGTTTGTAATACAAGAGGTAACTTAGGATCATAATGGCATAAAATTCGGTCTGAAGTAATTTCTTGTTTCAATGCCTTGAAGCTTTTTCACATTCTGCAGTCCACAAAATTTGAGTACCTTTCTGCAGTAAATTATTAAAAGGAGCGACACGAGTAGATAAGTTGGGAATAAATTTTCCGTAGTAATTGACTAAACCCAAAAAACTTTTCAAATCAGATACAGTTTTTGGAACTGGTACCTTCGTAATTGCATCGATTTTTTCTTGTGTTTTGTGGAGGCCGAATTTATCAATTGTATGACCCCAATAATTTACAGATTTCTTAAAAAATTCACTTTTCCGCTTATTTACTCTGAGACCATATTCTTCTAGTCTAACCTTTCAAAATGCTCTTGATCATTTCTCGCCGTTACGGTATTATCATCTAGAAATACGTGTTCCCCAGCGATGCCTGATAAAACTTATTCAATGGCTCTCTGTCACACTGCCGGAGTTAAGGCTATACCATAATTCATTCTCTTGTAACGGAACAAACCCTTGTGAGTATTGATCGTCAATAGATGTCGGTCCTGCTCATCAACTAACATTTGAAGGTATACCTCAGATAAGTCGATTTTAGTAAAGAACTCCCCTCCTGACAGTTCAGCAAAAATGTCCTCGATACGGGGTAAAGGATACTGCTCAATTTTTAATCTAGGGTTGATAGTCACCTTATTATCACCACAGATTCGTAGGTTCCCATTCTGTTTGATAACAGGAACAATTGGTGTAGCCCAATCACTATATGTCACCGGCTCAATGATGTCTTCTGCAACTAACCTATTAAGTTCAGTTTCTATTCTTTCTTTTAAAACAAATGGTACTGGTCGAGGTTTAAAAAATACCGGTTTGTAATTAGGTTTCATTTGAAGACGGCAACAAAACTTTTCAAGTTTCCCGATACCCGGAGAAAAAATTTTCTCATACTTTTGAAGCAAGATATTTAATTTATTGGTTCGAGAATTCCAATTTTCAACCCGATCTGCTTTAATTGAGTTGCAGTCTAATTGGGAATTTCTCAACCAATTCACGACCAGAAACTGCGTTTACTTTTGCATGTACCAAATAAATAGTTTCTGTATTAATTTGATCTTTGTATTGAATTTGCACCACTGCTTGGCCAGCTGATATTATAGAATTATCGAAATTCCTAAGCAATAATTTGGTAGGCTTAATGGCTACATCCGGACAAAGTTTCTTAAATTCATTCACATTCATACAACTAATAGCAGCTCCAGTATCTAATTCAAATAAACATTTATTCCCTTTAACAAAAATTTCTAATAAAATCTTATCCCTTGCATGTCGTGGTGATTTAACGCTATTAACTGGTACAGTTTCAGAACAAGATTCTATTTGTTTAACTGTTTCGTTACGTTTGGAGTGGCAGACTTTTGCCAAATGCCCGTTCTTTAAGCAATTCCTACAGTGAGTGTTCTTGTGCTTACATTCAAGAGCTAAATGTTGACAACTATCACATCTGTAACATTTCCGAGATTTATCAAACTTCTTTGTAGGTTCAGATTTCTTAAATTTAGAAAAATCTTTTTTGATAGTTTTATCTTGCGAACTTGTAATTTTTTATCGATACCATTTCATTCTGAATTTCACACACATCTCTCTGAGCAGATTCCATGGCGAATGCAATGCTCTTAGCATTTTTGTATGTTAACTTATCCTCTGCTAACAGCTTTTTCTGTATATTTTCGTTTTTGAGACCCATCACCAATTTATCACGAAGCATCGTACTTAAATTGTTCCCAAAGTTACAGTGTATCGACAGTTTTTGTAATTCGGCACAATAATTTCCAATGGACTCACCTTCAAATTGCTTCCTCTTGTAGAAATGAAACCGTTCTGTCATCTCCAGTGGTTTAGGATTCAAATGTTCCGAAAGTAATTTTAGGATATCTTGATAAGTCAATTCAGAAGGAATGTTCGGAGTGGCCAGATTCTTTAACAATTTATACGTTGTTGCTCCCATAAGGCTTAAAACAGCAGGGACTTTCATTTTATCTTCGATCCCATTAACAACGAAGTAAAGTTCTAAACGTTCCACATAACTGGACCAGTCTTCCACAGACGCATCATAAGATTCAAAATTAATGTTCGAATATCCCATCCTCGTCGCCAACTCTTTTGTCATGTATGCCAGGTAGACCGAGAGACGATATGATTCGTTTTACATACACGCAAAGAACATTTATTAGCATTAAGATACACAGGCACGAACGAGCATAACAACAATTACACCGAACATGTACAATACGAAACTACGGAACCCAAAAAGGTAAACAAAGCACGCGCGCGTCACACAGCTTGGAAGGTTCTCTAATCTGGCTGTGGCCAGATACATAACAGTTAATGAGAATTTAGTTATTGTATTACGACAAGTTACATCACCAACCCTTAATAAGCCTTTATATACTGGCTTTTCAGTTTTGGATATCAGTAAAATTTACATGTATAATTTTCATTATGACCACATTAAAAATGAGTATAACGAGAGAACTAAATTATTATTTACAGACACTGATTCTATGTTACATTATAGAAACGGAAGACATTTACACGATGTGTCTCAAAATATTAATTTATACGATACATCGGACTATCCTACGTCGCATTTTTTATACAGGTCAACGAATCGAAGAGTTTTAGGAAAAATGAAAGATGAGATGCATGATGAACCTTCTAAAGAGTTTGTAGGCTCGCGGTCCAAAATGTATTTATTAACTAGTAAAACAGGAGAAAAGAAAACTGCGAAGGGTGTCGTCAAAAGTGTCATTCAGAAAAAATTAAAATACGCGAATTATAAGCATTGCTTTCTTAAAAACTGCAGAATAAGAAAAATGAAAACTATTATATCGAAAAACCACGAATTATTTTCTATTAACACAAACAAGGTGGCTTTATGCTCCCTTGATGATAAACGTAAAATTTTGGAGGATGGAATATCGACTTTAGCTCACAGACACTACAAAATTCAAAAGATTTAATTAACTTTTTATTTATTTTATTTGTTATGTTTTTCCCAACATAGCTGAACACTTTTGAATATAGGTATTGTAGTTTTGTTCAATATTTATCTATGACATTTTAACGAACATTTTATGTAAAACCACACTGTTTTAAAAATTTGTTGTTGAATGCTGTAAATTTTGTTAGAAAACTTTATATGTTTATTTAATAAATATAGTTTTATTTTGTTTGTTAATTTTACTTTTTTCATTTATAAATCTAAATTCGAATACATCTTTCATTTCTAATTATTTTTTCAATTACAATATAATAAAATTGTTAATAATTTATTTAAAAGCAATGAACAAATCATTAACTCACCTAGTTATATGAATATCCGAATATGCCCGTTATAATCCAATATATATATGGGGAATGTATCCTCACACTTACTACTTGCTCTTATTACTCACACAGTTAATTTCTGATTCTACATGTGAACCTTAAACTAAAGGAAACTATGTAAGTGACAAATATTGTTCATTTCTCTTGAAAATGTGTGTTCTCTCAATTCAAACTCCCAATACAAGTAGCAGAAAGAAATTTCAAGAACTACCACTTTTAGAATATGAAATATTGTCGATAAACCGATAAAATATATAAAAACAGAAAATCATTTCTAACAGCACATCCGTTTAGAGAGGGTCGGGGGTTCAAGAATAGTAAACGCATGGAAGATAAAAAAAGCATCTTTCCAGCATTCGCTATCTTCTCCCTCCCACATCCTGTTTTGAAATCTTAAAATAATGTTTTTGATGTTATTCACTTGTACCGAAAATAGACGAGAACCTCATCCTGCATCAGATATATCAAATGATAGTAGTTTCTAGGTAATTTAAAGTCTATCAAATAAGTGAATATACAATAGAAATTGACTAACTGAAATATCGAAAGAAAGGAAATTAAATAGTTTCGAATAGTAGAGTTTTAAGCAATTCGATTGCACACAATAGACGTTTAAGAAATTTTGAGAAATAAATGTTTTTTAATCAGACATGAGATTCTACTGTAGTATAGCAGCCGAGTTAAGATTTTCAACTGTAATGAGAGTTCGATAGGGAAAAAGTGGTATGAGGCGCTCATTTTTCTACTACTGTTGTCATTGACTACTTTAGCTAATGGCCATAAGCGTAAGTGACCAGGATTCTCAACTAGTACTTCCACTATCGAAATAGAGAATTGAATTTCCAGATTCGGCTATCCCTAATCATCCTCTCTGAGGGACAAGTTTTAATTCAGCTATTTTTCAGAGGACTGAACACTGCTCAGCGTCTTCACATCTTCAATCGGATGGAATGATAGACAGGTTTAAACGCACGGACGATCCTAAACCTCTCAATATTTATATCATGGAATCGGTGAGATTGTAATAAGAAATTGCTTTCTCCTATCCTACTGGAATGCAGTTCAAGAAACTAACGGTTTTACGCCTCTTCATACGCTATATAGGAGAAATCTAAAATTACCATGCAATCTCCTGTTAGGCTGGGAATTAAATGTTTGTACCACGCCAATCAATTATATTGAGGATCTGCAGGTACGTTTGGAGATTGTGCAACATTTCGCTAGAGAAAGAATTAACATCAGGACAGAGTGCATGAAGAACAGGTAAGATATAAAATTCACCAAGAAATATAAAGGTAACAAAATTTGACTTTGTAATCCGAAAGTAGTAAAGGATTGTTACCCCACTTACAAGCATCTTGGGAAGAACTCTACTTTTAAGCCTAAAACAGTACATTAATAAACTGGCTATTTGCCATGAATTGTTGGCAATCTCCAAGAAAGCGTTTTAAGAGATACTTAAATTGTCCCTTTCTTGGAAGATTGAAGTGCAGTCTTTAGGGAGAAGGGGCAGTATTACGAAAAATATAAATAGCGTAAATTCTTCTATAAATGTTTTATATTGGTCTAATTGTGTCTTAGTTTGATTTATCATATAAAAATCTGTTCGGTTTTTAAAACCTTATTTGATTCGGATGAAAGAAATGCTAATCTATATCATTCTCTATGCAACATAGTCAAATTTTTATAATTACGGTTCCAAAAGCATAAAAGGAAATTGAGTTTTCCTAGCTAATTTAAGAAAATTAAGTTTCTGATATAAACATTAAAAAATAACTTTAATTGATCCTTTTTTTAAAATCCCATTAATGAAAATAGTAAAGCATTTCACATTATTTTTATTATAATCATAGGCTAAAGTATAATAGAAATAAATGCATTACATAATTTATCACAGGTAACAAAAAATCTGTAGTTTCTGATTAGCTGAACGAACTAACTACCATATATACAGGGTGTTTCAGTTAAACGTTTCAGAACTTCTAAGAGGGGTAGGTTACATCTTGACAACTCGAAATCATATAGCAATGTGGGGTCGGAAATTTTTCCTGAAGTGGTGTTGTACACAGAAGCACCATAAAGAAAAAGAGACCATAAGTGAAAAATCGTTTTAATAATGCATGAAAAGAAGCAAAAGATAGAAGGATTAAAGTAAGTGTTCGAAGTTTCTTCCATAGGCTACAATGCACGCCTCACATCTCCGACGCATGGACACCCGAACTTTCTTGAATACTCTAAGCGAATTTCTCCGGCAGCTACTGCAATTTTTTCAACCAGCTCCTCAGCATTGTCAACAGGGTTGTCAAACTAGCAATTTCATATGACCCCAGAAATAAAAATCAAGACACGATAGGTTGGGTAATCGAGTAGGCGAATGCACGGAACCACCATGTCCGATCCACATTTGACCAAATTGACATCCAGGTTGCTATAATGGGCAGGAGCTCCATCGTGTTGGAACCACATTGTCTGTTGCGTCGATGCAGAAATCTATTCGTCTCTCAAAAGTTGTGGCAATACTTGCTGAAAAAAGAGCAAGTAGAGTTATCTCCGGTTACACGACACGGTAACAGGTAAGGTCCGATGAAGTGATCTCCCACAATACCGGCCTATAACATTACTGTAAATCAAATCTGTACTGCACGACGTCGTATTGCATGCAGGTTCTCGACCGACCAGATATGGTCGTTATGCAAGTTGAAAATCTCTTCCCTTGTGAAGGACGCTTCACCGGAAAACACATCAGCAGAAAAATTGGGATTTGTAGTACATTTTCCAAAGTATCATTACGCGAAAGCACAATGAGGTGGATAATCCTCTGATTGTTATGCTGGACACGCTGCACGTGAAACGGATTTCTGCCTTGTTCTCGGAGAATCCTATAGACGCTGCAATGGGAAACCCCGATTGCATTTTCTAGACTTCATGTACCCGTTCTTGAATTCCCCTATACATGCTGTAGCACATTCTATTCGACAGCTGGAGTCCATGCTGTTCTTATCCTGTCCCTGTCAGCTCTTTCAAATGAACCTGTCTCAGCTAACCCCTGGTGCAGTCTTGCAAATAAATAATGACTGGAAATACACCTCGTCGGACATCGTAGCGCGTACAAACGCTGTGCTGATAACCCACTGCAATTTGCAGCCCCGTACGCCAAATGCATATCGGCTAACTCTGCGTTCGTGTAATCATCCATCAATCTAACCTGGCGTTCTTGTGCGAAATGAAGATTCCCTGCACGAAAGCTAGGAATTTTCGCACAACGCAATCTGCCACGCCAGGAAAGCATTTCCGACTGCCCATTGGTGTTGGATTTTGGTTCGTCAGGATGTACCTTACCCCTCTTAGAAATTATGAAACGTTTAACTGAAAAACCCTGTATGTATGTGTGTGTATATACATACAATGGCCTCCAAAAGTTAAGGAACAACCGTTTTTTGTGCCTAATTTGCAAATGAATGAATGTAGAAACACAAAATTTGGATGACATGAGCATAAAACAGGTATTTATTGACTGCAACATAGAAGTTTAAATAAGAAAAAAGCAAAAAAGATTTACAACAAAAAAATGCAATCTCGCTGGAAAAGTCCATTTTTGGAAAAAAGAATAATCAGTTTTATGTGGTAAAAAGTAATAGAAGCATAACAAATATGAGTTTTAATAAGGGATATGCCACCCCTAGCTTGCATGCATTGGCGGCATCGACTTTCCATGTTGTCAATTAAGCTGTCGGTTACCGAAGACCAGACACGGAGTAAGCTTTGTTACAGCTCTCCTAAAGACCTGGGAGGATTTAAAGCAGCAACCTGTCAACGAAGATAGTCCCACACATGTTCTATTGGATTCAGGTCTGGAGATCGATTTGACCATTCCATTCGCTCCAAACCAAGATCCTCAAGATATTCCTCATCAACTAAAGCTCGGTGAACTCGTGCGTTATCATCCATCAGAATGAAATCATTGCCAATTGCACCGGCATATGGATCAAGGATCTCATCCAGATATCTCACGCCAGTCGCAGTTCCTCCCTGGAGCACCTGTTGGTCAGTGTGACCACCGACTGAGATCCCTGCGCAAATCATCATTCCACCGCCGCGGTAACTTACTCTTTACACAATGTTGGATTGGTGGTATCTGGTGTTTTGTTCCCTCCAGATCAGAAGACGTCCTGAATCGCTTTCCAATGTGAGTCTGAACTCGTCTGTGAGAGTACAGAAGCCCATTGCTCTCTGGTCCATGAAACGTGTTTCCTTGCCCAAGTTAAGCGAGTCCGGTGAGGGGTACACACACAACTGGTCGTCTTGCAGAGAAACCAGCATGGTGAAGACGCCTTCGTACCGTACTAGCGGATATTCTTCTCCCCGATGCTAGAGAGGTCTGCAACAAGTTGTGGAACAAAAATTATTCTCCTTCGGGCCGAAAGAGCTATAAAACGGTCTTCTGCAGGTGTTTTGACTCGTGGTCGACCTGGAACATGTCTTCTGGATACAGAAGCTTCAGTTTAATATTGAATCCAGAGATGGTGGACCACACTGCGAGACACATTAAGGCGTCTAGCAGCATCAGCCTGTGATAACCCCATTTCCATCCATCCGACCGCCACCTTAACGAATCGGGCAAACGGCTTCTCACAGACATTGCGGGACCCCACTGCCTATTGTCAAGGAAACTGCTAACAAAAGTTGTAAATCAACAAAAGTTACACACGTAATTACGAAAGGCTTATATTTGCATATTTTTCTCTCACTCATATATAGCTATTCTTAACTATAAAAAAAGTAATAACTACCGTTTTTGCATAAAGTTCGTTTTTATCATTTACATAAACTATAAATCATTTCGTTAGTGTCATTTTTTTTTATGGTGAACTTCAAAAAACATGTTGTTCCTTAACTTTTGGAGGCCAGTGTATATATATATATTAGGTCTACCAGAAAGTTCTGTCCGCTCCGGTTACACTCAGTTTCAACAAGTATGCGCATATTCTTGTGATACATATTTGGCTCTCTTTTGATCGCTAACAATGTATACACATTTTCGTCGCAGATGAACTAAAACGAAGTTCATTCTTGTTAGTATTAAGTGAGACGCGATCGCGTACCCATTGCTACCGACAAAGTTCATTTACGCCACTGTATTTTGTACGAATTCCAACAAGGAAGAAATGCTACAGAAGCGTATAGAAATTTATTGAAAGTGTTTGGTGAAGGTACAGTTTCTGATGGAACATGCAGAAAATGGTTCAAAAAATTTCATGTAGGTGATTTCGACCTTTCCGATAAGCCACGCTCTGGGCGACCATCTTTGATCGACGACGATACTGTCAAGATCATGTTAGAGCAAAATCCTTTTTTGACAACATCGGAGATTGCGGAAAGGCTTGATTCAGCTCAACAAACCAGGGTTTGTGTGGAAGTATTCGAGATGGATGCCACACAAATTAAGTGAGAAGAATTTGAATGATCGAATCATCATATACACATCTCTGATTGCATGCAAAAAAAAATCGAACCCTTCTTGGACCGGATCATAACTGGGGATGAAAAATGGATTACTTATGAAAACATCATAAGAAAAAAGGGCATATTGTGAACCCGGAAAACCTGCCCCTTCTACCTCTAAACCGAAGTTGAGCCTTAACAAGAGAATGTTGTGTATATGGTGCGACATTCGAGGACATTGAGCTGTTGAAACCAAACGAAAGGCTAAATTCGGAGAGGTACTACCAGCAATTGGATAAATTAAAAACAGTACTCCAAGAAAAGAGGCCGGCGATGCTCAATAGGAAGGACATCATACTGCTACATGACAATGCCAGGCCACATGCTGCTTTGGGGACTTGTCAGAAAGTCGCAGAGCTATGCTGGGAAATTCTGTCGCATCCACCAGGCTCCCCGGACCTAGCACCACCTGATTATCACTTGTTTCTGTCCTTAAAAAATTTCTTGCAGGGCAAACAATTCAAGAACGAAGAAGATATCAGACAAGCACTGGTTCAATTTTTGGCCTTTAGAGATAAGACACTTTTTAAAAATGGGATATACAAATTGCCATCACGCTGGCAAGAAGTCATAAATATTATGATGGCAATTATATTATTAAATAAAGTTTATCCAAAGTATGAAAAAATGTATTCCTTTGTTTCATTCTAAAACGGACAAAACTTTCCGGTAGACCTAATATATATATATACATACACACACACACACACACATTGTGTTCATTCCACATATTCTGGAATTAAATATAATTTAAAAGGGAATAAAATTGATTTGAGGTTTTAAAACAAAATTCACTTTTCAATAAATTTCTTTTTAATCATTCTTTTGTGACGTACATGACATCTAAATGTAAAGTAGTGTTCATGATATTCATTTTAGAGATTAGATTTTAATGATAAAATAAACGCAATGTGTATTAATCATCCACCACACACATCTGAATAAGAAAAATAGTTTTAGTTGAATTTATTAATGAGAAAAAGTTTCATGAATATGAAAACTAATAGAATTTTCTTTTTCTCAATAATTTAAAAGGAGCTATCAAAATTGTTTGTAGACATTGTGGTTTAAAGATGTATTCACTGAGAAAATAACAAATATTCTTAATGGCTACCTTTACGAATAAATTCCAACTTTTTAGTTTTATTGCATTGTTGAGTAATAACTTAAATAAAAGCAATTAAAAACATCAAATTTTATGAAAGGACATATTATTTAAATTTTAAAGAGTAGATTAGATCAACTTTAACATAAATATATATTTCTCTTTTCAAATAAAACTTTACTTTCAAGGGATTAATAAAAAAAATGCATTTGATGAATTAACAAGATTTTAACATTTAATTTTAAAGTGAATTTTAAAACAATCAAATGAAATTTAAATTCACGTTGATATGAAATAAAAAAAATCTTGTTATTTATATAGTATCTCTGCTTTATACAATACACATTATTAACAACTAATTCACAGATTGCCCATTCAATATAAATATATTCAATAATTGAAGATAATTAAAAACATATTTTTATTTCAAATATGTGTTATATCTCCCTTTACAAACATGTTTAACTTCTTAATGCGCATTTGAATATAATAGATATTTATTAATGAATATAATAGATATTAATTAAAGATCAAATTTAGTTTAAATATTATAATTGGGCCACATTTCAGATAGAAATACATATAAAGCAATTCTTAAGAAATGTTGCAAAGGAGTTTATAGCAACTGTATAGATAGAAGTACTAATAAAAACAAATTAGTAGATGTGACAAACAGTTTTACTGCTTTAAAGAAAGAAAAAAAAGCAGTTTTTCTTATTAAAACTGCATTATCAAAATGAAAGATTTTTATTACTATTAAAATAGATCGCAAATTTAATATCTTTTTAACCAGTTTGATCTATTTATAGGATTTTATAATAAAAAGAATCATCTTAAAGGATATGACATTTTTTTAACCTCAATATAATATACAAGAAATTAATTTCAATGGAATTAGCTCTAAATAATTGTTTTGTTGCAATATTATAAATTACTTCACATCATATTCACAAATTGATTATTTTTTGAAAAATTATTAGAAATGTTTTTATATTCTTAATAACATGACAATTGATGCATTCAATGTTTAATATATTATACAAAAGGAGTAACTGAAAAATTACAAATTAACATATATTTTATCACTATAAGTAAAGAGAATTCTGTATCACATATGAATTCTGTTAACAGCATAACAGGCACTTAAAATTATAATATACAATTAATGCACAGGTATTTCATTCTTTTTAGCCAGGAATATATTTACATTCTTGATATTTTTTAGTAGTGCAAGACATATTTTGAGCAAAGCCTTCTCTTATGAGATGCTCTGAAACTGTATAGTGATCACTTTCAGTTGTTCTTCTTAGACTGACGTGTAGAATGTCATTGCATCTAAAAAGACAAAAGAAAAAAATGACATATTTAAATCAATTTTTTAAATTAAATGTCATGATTCTATAAAAAAATTATCAAGTTATAAATTAATTTGATTAATTATGGGTAAAGTATAAGAATAACTATTTTATGTTAAATTCTTGAAAATCTACTAACATTAAATGCAAATCGTATTCCCAAAATAATCAAATATATGTAGGATATTTGAATTAGCATCCAAGGAAGTCCTGTTCATGTTTGATTATAAATAAATTTGCCTTCGATTTTTCAGAAAAATTTGAGAGCAATCAAGTGAAACATGAGTGCAGGTACACTACAAGTGGTGCAACTTTAAAACATTACAAAGATTGAAAATTTGAAGTTAAAATATTGACAGTTCTACACTACGATTAAATTTGCATTAAAAAATCAGTGCTTTTTTTAAAACAATGTAATTTTTTTTTAAAAAAATATTAATTTCTTCAGACAGCTATTTGACCATTTTTCCCCCATGTTTACAGATAATCTATGAATTTATGTTTGGAACTAAGGATAAATTGCCTATAAAATATTACTAGATTGAAGAATGTTTCTAAAGAATGTGAAATCAATCAAATTCTGATTACTTTTCCTTTTTAGAAAAAGCTTGGAAATTTTTTAATAATTGCTTCTATGCTTTAAAAAGTTTGATTTTACAAATACTTGATTATGCTGACACTTTCCTACAATTTCCCACATTTAACATTATGCATGATACTAATTTTTCTTTTTCCTTAAAAGAACCTTCAACTAAAAGTTCTGAAAATGCAGTAATACAAGTTTTCACTAAGAGTTAAAAATTTATTCTGTAGAATACTACTTTGAGTTATTTAAAAGTATGGAACCATAATTTTAAATTAATTCTGTTTTATCATTGTGTAATTTAACACTATCCATTTCATTTATTGTATAATCTAACTTCTAGATAGCATGATTCTTCATAAACTCACAGAAAAAAAAATTGGATTAAGTTTTTCTTTTCTGCATTTTGGATCTCAAGCAAAATTAAATTAACATTTAATATCAAGTGGTAAGTTTTTTTTTTTTTTAAAAAAAAAAAAAAAAGACACCCATAGACAAGTTTCAGTACTTTTGGTTTCGATTTGGTCAAAATGAAAATATTTTCTTTTTTTGAGGAAATTACAATACTAAAAAATAGCTCTGAGAAAAAAACATCTTGATAGTAGATGAGAATATTATTCACAAATTCCTTAATTAGTTGAAACTTTGCTATTGGGTTTTTAATGAATGATGAGAATATTTGTTAACTATAAAAAAAACTAAATTTCTTTCAAGCAAACTTGATATGCGAGACCTGTTTTGAAAGATTCAGAAATTAAATTTGTTGACAGTTTAGGAATTTTTTGTCACATGAAAAAAGAATTAAGGCTACATTATTCTAACGTAATATTTGTAAGATTTCAAGTCCTAAACAGAAAAATAAATCTTAGGAAAAACAGTAATAATTAGTTGGCAATAAATTAATTTTAACCATTAAGGAAAATAAATTTTATATGAGTATTTAACCGATTTTTTTTAGGTAATACTTATGTAAAACATTCAGAGTGAAAATCCTTACCTTTTGTAATGTATACTAGGTTATAAGATCTTGCTAGACTTTTATTCCACTTTTTTTGTATAAATTCAAAGCAGTGTATAAATTTTTACTCTCATTATTTTTAATTTAATTTAAAATTATCTCTTAAAGATTCTGTAATTTGTATGTGTGTAAATTTACAATTTTGGTATACCTGTTCATCAAATGCTGAAGATTGCATAAGCAGTCCTTTTACATGGTTATGTTGACAATGATTGATGGTAAGTTTTAGAATTAATTTTCTTAAGATATAATTTTTGAAAAATTCTTTCATAATTTTAAGATGAAAATCCATTATTAAGAGCTATGGCACAAGTAGAAACACATATGGATGTAAAATGTCAAAGGCTTACTGCTAATCTTATTTTTTAGGTATGACATGAATGGATGTTATGGGACATTAGAAGTCGAATAGGGTGCAAACAATCACTAATGTGAAGATGCTCATGTTATAATGCATCTTTACACTATTATGCTTATTATTTTATTCATAGGTAATTGGGGTAAAAACATGCAACATAATTAAGATTTGTCTGACTGTCCTGTGGATTGTCTTTCTACAGTTACTTTCTGGACATGAGAGGTATTCATTTAAATTATTATTCCAATTTTTATTATTATTACTTGAGAACATTAAAAAATGTTGCTCCAAACTAATGATTCAATGTTAAGACAACTTATTTCATATGAAAGTGAGAATAGAAATCATGACAGTATGATTTTCAAATATTAATATGACAAATATTAGAATCAACATCATATTTAGATTATTTTAGATTAATACATTCGATTCAGATGCAGCCAAATTTGGTTTGTTAACATGCCAAACAAAATATTTTGTTAGCATATGATTGAGAAATGCAGAATGTCCTTAGAATAGTTTGTATTAAAATGTTTAGAAATAGTTCTGTAGACAATCATACTTTTATACCGGCCAACCTCGGGAGGGGGGGGGGAATCAGTAGACTCTACTGATTTTGAGATAAAAGATCAGGACACTATTAGTGACATTTTTGCTGAAATAGAATGTTTAAAACAGTAGTGCCGCAAAAAGACAATTTTACTCTTTAGATTATACAGTCTGAGAATGATTTATGTTAAGAATATTTTTTGCTTTAATCTTAATATTTTAATAAAATATTCATCAACCTCAAAAAGGAACTTTGAAAAATAAAAGAATGCAAAAATATAAACATCAATTTTTATGTCGTAATATTTATTTTATAGGTCAACTTTTACTACACTTGTACAATTTATAAACATTAAACATATAAAATTACATAAAAACATAAAATACATTACTAAATAAATGCATCGCAAATACTTCTAAGAATATATAGAAATTATCAAATACTTAGTCCATAAAAAACATAATAGATTTGAAATTTGAATAACTCATGGTACTTTATTTTTTTCATACGTTGCTGACTTAGCATTTTTAGAAATGAATTGATGAACTGCTGCTCAAAACATTTTCATTTTGAAAATATTTAGCTATAATTAAACTTGACTATAGCTATTTAAACTACTAAAACAACACAACAAGAGTTATTCACTGAAATTGTCAAAAAGTAGTAGACAATTATTTATATTATTGGGAAATCCGAGAGAAATGGTGATTCCCAATATAATTAGTAGAGCTTGGCACCTATGTATCTATCTGAATGCCTGATAAAGAAATTTGAATGATTCATGATTGACACATACAAATTAACCTCTGTTAAGGATACAGTAAAGCAATTTCATTGATTTTGAAACTATGTATGAGACCTCATTTGTCCTTTGGTGTCAAATGTTTTTTACCAGCACAACCACATATACAACAATGGCACCAAATGTCTAAATGTAGTTAAGGAGAAATTCGACATGTTCATGTTAACATGCAATTAGATTATTACTGCAGTTCTTAGAATCAAAAGTATGGCCATCCAAACAAATTTGATGTGTATGTGATTTGTACAATAGACAAATGTTAATTTTTTGTAAATGACTATCAAAAAGAATGATATACAATGATATACTCGAATTTATTAGAAACTTATAATACATTTTATACAAAAACTATTTAATACTTTTTTTCCGTATTTTTTTTAATTTTGAAAACAAAATTTTTACAAAGAAGAAAATTCTAATTTGGAATAACATTCATTCAATAGACATATTAAGCATACTTACTTTTGTTCTAAAAACGGATTTCAGAATAAATTTGTCTAACTTACTTAATCATTCTAAGCATTTGTTAAAATGAAAAATCAGAAATAGATTAATTAATAATTAAAAAGAAAAATTTTTTTAAATGCAATTAGGTTAATTGAATAAAAAGCTTAATTAGTAGATGAAATGTGTGATTTTAATTTATTTTTGCAATTTTATAAAACTAACTAGATTAAAGTTTGAGTTTATTTAAAATTACATTGAGGATTCATAAATCATTAATGGAAAACAATTTTGTCTTCTTTTTTATTTAAACTATTTTCTTAATATTTTAATTTTAATTCAAATATCTGAAAAATGTGATTTATAAAGACTGTAAGTGAACTTGTGAATATTTTCATATTTCAGAGGAAATATTCTGCAGCACCTACAAAAAGACAAAAATACAAAACACATACAGTAAAAACGCAAAAAATGATTCACAGAAAGTTCTCTTTCTCATTTCACTAAACTGTATTTTAATACTACATAGTCCATTTTAGGTGCCACCTGAGCAGTAATGTGATGTTATTAGCTCATAAAGCTTATGTTCTCTAATGGCACAATTTAAATAACAAAGCTAATTTTAAATGAAATATTTTATGCAAATGAATTAAAAGCTGCAAAATCCTAGCAAATATTTTATTAATTTTTTTTTTCAAAAATAAATTATTAACAAATGTGTATAATATTAAATCTTTAAGAATTTGTAATATTCATTTATTTAATGATAAAGCATAATACATATAACATACACTACAATAATCTTAAATGTGTAAGATTCTGTGGCTTATTAATTTTCCTTCATTTACTGGAAAATTAATATAAGTCATTAAATATATAAATTTAATATAGTTTAACATAAGACATTCTGTGTTCCAAACCAATAAGATTGCTAAAATTGTCTGCAGAATGAGAAAGACTATTTTTGTGATTTATATTGAAATACTTTTAAAACATATTAGAGAAGGAGAATAGTAAAACAATTTTGAAATTGCAGAACATAGCAAGAATTAGAACAAATCTGAATTTATTATTTTACACTGTTACTAATACATATAGTAATTATATACACATAACATGAATAAATAAAAAAGAATCTTAAGAACAATTTTTTATTTAAATAGTCGATTGAATATTACTCACTTATCTGCAACATAGGCAAGCATGGTTGTATTACAAACCAATTTTTCAAAAAGGGATCTAAAAAATACACAGAATTTAAAGATTTGTTCACATATTATTTAAAAATGTTATAGAAATTTATTAAAATAAAATACTTTTCAGAAATATATGTTTATATCCTAAAACTAAAGAGAAAAGTTAATAAATTATTTACACAGCACTTGCACTCCACTTTCTACCATGTTCATACACAAGTGGTTCAACATCATATAAGCAACATTCTACAGCTTGAAAGGGGAGATGTAAATATTCAGGTCGAATTGCACGAATTTTTCGTCGATCAACCCATTCCTCATTTCCAAAATCCACATAAAATACCTAAATGTAATATGGATACTATAGATGAATTTTACTTAAATTTTGACATACAATTATACTATATGTATTTTGACTTATTGCCCAATTTATTAAGTAAAAAGAAATCTAAAAATTGTTAAAAATTGCAACAAAAGTTTCTAAATAAACTATACAATTTATATTTTCACAATTAAAACATGATGTTCATCATCTTGATAAATTTGTGTGTATTACATACAAAATAACATTGATGTTCAGAAAATAATCGAATTGTGTAAAAATAATTAGCTATCATAAAAATAGAAGTACCTTAGCCTGTTCATTGATTTCATGAAGATCAATCACCCTTGCCCGATGCCAAGCTTGATCAAACTGCCTTTGTGCAACTATTATATTACCATACGCTAAATCTACTGTAGTTTTTTCATCAAAAGGTAGATTGTTATACTGATTGCTAAATAAAATATTTTAAAGCAAATTTAAAAGATTAATAAGACAGTTAAATGAATGTAAACATGTTATATATTTAGAGCAAAGACAAATTTTTACTCAGGCTTTGCAATAAAAGACTTGAAAAAAGCAATTATAATTGATATAAATGAGCATATTTTTTTTAAAAAAGAATTTAGATAATTCTAAAATAGTTATTTGTATAATAATATTTTTATAATAATGAACATGGAAATAAAATAACCAAAACTTAAATATTTCATTAAATAAATGACAATATAGTTCATACAAACAATGTACATAATGATGCTACAATAATATTTAATTTTCAGGATTTGTAAATATATCAAAACATATGAGAATAACAAAAATTCAAAAAATATGTGTTAAATAGACCTGGCATGCGTTTTTTTTACATATACTAATTTCATTCCAATGCTGAACTATTAAATTATTAATTAATGTTTGAAAAACAAAAATAAATAATAATTTGATGAGAAATCAACTGCCTTTGAAACCTTCTGAGTCTGTACAGAGTTAAAATAATGGAAATATAGAAAATTTAAATAGTTATAATAATTTATAAAATTATATTATATTTTTAATATTTCTATTATATTAATTGATTCTTTTCCCTTTTTATTCAATGCATTAAATTCAGTGCAATTATTAAAACTAAAAACATTTTGATACTAGAACACTTATTTTACTGAAAAACAATTTACTGAAACTTAAATCTATTAAATTTGTAATAATTCAGTTAAAAACATAAATAAATATAAGAAATTACAAGGAGTTCAAACTTTTGAATATTTGAAATTATGAACAATTATTCAAATAACAGAAAATGAAATATATTATAAATGAAATCTATAAAATGTAAGTAATAGCATGAGAAAATACCTAATACAGTTTTGTACACACAAAATATACTTTTAAAAATGATGAGGAATCTAAAATTCTCCTTTTTAAAATTAAACTGAAATATTTAATTTATTTTCTGTCATACAAAGATTAATATTTAATATTATGTTTTGATGACAAAGATATACAGGTAAAATTAAATATATTTCTATTTTTTTAAGACACCTTGTCTTGTTATTTTAAATCAATTTAAAAACTTTTTAAATATAATTAAACAAATATTCTTTTTATAAATGTTTAAAATTAAATGATTTTATAAGAATGTATTTAATATATATTTATTTTACACAAAAAAGACATAAATTAACAAAACATAATTTCAAAAAGGATGTATAGTTATTATATTTGAAGGAATATTTCTTAATTCAACATCAAATATTGTACTCATTTCTGAGTATATATACATGACATCATGAAACTGCATTGATTTACTTTTGAAATTAAAATCAAATTCATATAAAAATATTTGGATATATTCATTACATTTTAATAACTATTTACTAAAAATTATCACTAAAGGCATTTCATTAAGATAGACATTAAAATAACACATAAAGCTATTATTGAAGTCAAATTTTGATGCCTATTTTTTTAAAAAGTTAACTTAAATGATGCTTTCATTTTATCATGAATACAAAACATTTTGTTAGAGGAATCCAATTTTTTTTCTTGTACCTGATTTGAGATTGATGATGTAATAACTTTCCTTAAATGTAAAATATTATTTTTTGTTCTAAGTATTTTAAATTAATAGAAGACCTTTAAAAATCAAATTATACATTTACAACATATATTTTCCTTAAAATTGTGCAATTGAAAGAATGCATTCCAAAACTTAATTTTTAACTAAAATATATAAATAATAAATTAATATTACTTCAGTGCTTGATATAGTGCTTTGACTTCTTGATTTATAAGACTATGTTCATCGAAACCTGAAATAAAAATTGTTAGAGTGTAAAATTGCAAGAGCAGACAAAACGTGTAGTATTTAAAATAGAAAAAAATATATTTCTAAGTAAATATACATATATTGTTATTAAATAGCCTGAAACTAATCTCCAAGGAATAGTATAAAAAAATAAGGAAACTTAATTCTATGCAAATTTAATAAAATATATATTTTTTCTATAAAGATAAAACATATACACATAAATATACCTTCATTGACAAGAGAATCAATTTCATCCACATTTCTTACACCAAATGGAAGCTGCACATAAAAATGGCTTGGAGTAAGGACAGAAGATACTGTAACAAGAACAAATTCCTCACACTTGGGAAGCGGAGGGCTTGTATTAAAAGCATATACTTCTTCTTGATCTCTAGTTACACCTAGTTAGTAAAAAACATCTTTATTTAAATAAATATACAAAAGCTTTAAAAACCAATCACCTTTCTTTTAAATAAAATAAAGATTAAAAAATATTTTAAATTATTTTAGAAGTATTCCAAAAAATGTGTAACATTTCAAAAATAAAGACAATTATGTTTAAATGAATAAGCAATACAAAATTCTCTATCTTTAAAACATTTTCAAAAATAATTCTAAAAGTTCAAAAATACTTTAAATTAACTTTAAAAAATTAAATAATAAATGATTAAATATAAAAATGCATGGCAAATTGCAATATAGTAGAATTTTAAGTGACTTTTTAAAATGACAGCTCTTCATAAACAGAGAAGAATTCCATTTTAACAGCCTACAATCAACTGCTCATAAAAAAATTTGTTTGTAAATGGTATAATTTTTTTTATAAAAATAATATAAGATTTCAAATAGCTTTTCATACATAAAATAAAAAAGTTGACACAAAAATTATTCATAAAAAATAGGTGGAAAAAAAATCAAATGTCTCAAAATGAGAATTTTAAGTTTTTTGTTTACTCCGAGATTGTTTTACAAATTACTTTTTTAGTGTTATCTGCTTTTTTATTACTTTTCAAAGACAGGTAATGATATTAGCATGAAACTTTTGTTTCACCATATTAGTGTCAAGTTGCTATATAAATATATATTTTTGACACTGTTCAATTTACTCCCAATATTTATAGCAATTTTCAATTTTGTATGGGAAATGCTGAATTCATTTTTTGCATATATATTGTGATGTTAGATTTGTAATTCTTTTTCATATAAGTTAGCTATTATATTCATTAACTAATTTTTTGACATGTACTTCACTGCACTTTTAAGTCAACAGACTTTTCTATCAAAGTTAATTCCTTCATTATAATGGTTTGTTAAAAATTGTTTTAATTCTTTAAATTCACAAAGAAATATTAGTCATGTATGTTTTCACTTTAAAGTTAAGACCACAGTAAGTTACATCGCTCTAAATTTTGTTCTCAGACAAGCATGCTACCAAAAATATCATCATCAGTTTAATTTCTCAGTATATTTGCTCTGCTTCATTAATAATTTCAAATCGTTTTATGAATAGTTTTTTCGAAATGATCTGGGATTTATTACAAAGAATTAATAGAAAAAGCATATAAGATACTTAATGATCAGGTAGATACACATTTATTAGTGAAAGATATTAAGTATAAATTGTTTTCACTTTCATATTTGGTGAAAATATTTGACAGATCTCTTTCAACATGAAATGAACAGCATTTCATGCTATCCTTAATAATGTTACCTAAAATCAAATGTTGGTTACTTTCTTTTTTAGACACATTTTTGTAGATTTTTTATAACTTTTCAGATTTTTCAAAATGGAAAAATAATTTACAGTTAAAACTTCCAGTCATGTAAGGCTGTAGTTAGCACAAGTACATAAATAAGATGTATCTTTTGGTTGATTGATTAGATTGTTGCATTATGGATACATTTTGCACACAAATACTAATTAGACTGTGATTTGAAATGGAATCTAGAACCCAGCAAACCTTATTGCCTGTGATGAGTCAAATTCAGAAACTGTTCATTAGAGACCAGAGTGTTAACTTTTCAGCTATCAGCTTAAGTATCTTTCAGCTACGTTTTTGTCATTAATAATAGGCAATTTTCAAAAGAATATTTTTCATGAACTGGTTAAAGGTGGATAATATCAATATTTATACAATCCATCTTCAGTATTTAGCATGTGAATGACTATCAATCATTAGATATAAAGCATAATAGCTATTTATCTTCATAAAATTAAATCAACGTTCAGCAAAGTGAAACATTAATGTTTGTAAGTTTTCTAAGAAATATCCATACATCAAAAAAGATCATACGCTTGATAACAGTTAGTAGCAATTTCAATAAGAAAACCTATTCTCACACTTACTATAACAGGAAGAGAAATAAAAAGAACTTTTAAAGCTTCAAATTTCCAAATTTGCAAGACCTATCCAATATTGTCAATGTCCATATATTAGTCTATAACTATCCGTATATAAGTATTCAATATTATCACAATTCAAAGTACACAATTTTACTGAAATTTTGAATAATATATAACATAATAAATGCATTAATAAAATTCAAAGTCAATTCACAATAAAAATTTTAATTATATACTCACCACCTTCAGCAAGTGAAACATGCTTATATGGACAATTAGAACGAGGACAATATCCTCGAAGAGAATAATATTTGCAAATGTAATTTTCATCCTTTTGCTCTAAAAGGAAAATACAAAAATAATTTATCTGGACTTATCACAAAGAAATAAATTTAATAAATGTGAAAAAATCTATGTCAATTAAGCTCTTCCCTTGCAATTTCAAATATTAGAACCTACAATATGCAATAAGTTTAAGGCAGTTTTATATAGTATTAGGTATTGGTTTGTTATTATTAGTATTAGTTTTATTTAGAATTAATATCCTTAAAAACAAAAATACTAATTTCTTTAAAACACTGAAATTGAAATTAAGAAATTTATTGTAAATTTTCATTGAAGTAAGCAAAAACAATTTAAATATGCTCTTTTAATAATATCTTATGGCTTTGGTCTGATTTCCAGTTTTCGCAAAAAGCACAAGTTATCTTGCATACCTAACTTGTGTCACTTCATGCAATGTCAATTATCCAAAATCGCAATCACACTCTAACATGAGTATTAAACATTGTCGTCTTGAGCTTTTTAAATTTCAAATTTAAAATTTTGAATACTTCATTATAATTACTTACTACAGAAATATTAAAATATTACTAAATAGAAATTAATATCAAAAAGATTACATATTAAAAAAATACCATTCAGTCTACAGCAGTAGATAACTGGGCAATAAAATTTTAAATATCAAACATTTTTATGAAAATTTGGATTTTAATTATCTGGGAAGTAGCTCACCTTAAAAAAAATCAACAGCCTAACTTAATGTAACCCAGAAATAACAGGGCAATAAAACCAAATCTATAATGTAAATAAATTACATTTTTGTGAAAACATTGATTTTAACAGGTTAGAACAGATTTTCACAAATTAAATTCTTGGCGTTTTTCAGGAGTCAATTAAAAAATTTCCAGAAGGTGTTGACATTTATGTTTAATAATTTATTTTACCAGTTGTTCTTAACCACATATGCATACCATTATGTATATGCAATATTTTTCAATTATATTTGTAAATAAAAGAAATAACTGCAAAACTTAATTGAATTTTTGCAGTTATTTCTATTTAAAAAAAGTGAATACAACCATTATTCTTAGAATGTGATTTACTACTAAATGAAACCATTTGATTGTGCATAGATTATAAATAGTGCATAGATATTATGTTAGAGTTATATTTAATGATTACACTTCAAAAGTCTTCAAATGAATTTACAGCAATAACAGAATTTTTTATTTAAAAAGTCAATATTCTTTACATTACTGAATTAAACATCATATTAAAAATGGGAAATTTTAGAGTTTTTAAACATCTTCATTAGAATCATAGCTATTAATTTATTGAGTATTTCACGATGTGAATAATAACTTCTTTTCAAATAAATGTATTTATTTTGTCTTAAATATATATATCTATTAAATAAAGTTTCTAAGAAGACTTTTCCCTATTATTATTTAATAAAAGCAATTCTAAATTTTTTTTTTGTTTACTATCAAACTCTTTTAAAACCAAACAATTCCACTTCCAAAGTTTATTTATGTCATCTTCCAAACACTTCTTTTTGATTTTCAATTTATCAATTTCTTCAAGTAGTGCTTTTCCTTTTCCCTTTATTATCAGATGCTTTTTTGCTGTTTTAATTCATCAATATATATTTTACACTTTTGCCTGGCACCAGAAGCAAAATAAAATAAGTCTTTTATAAATAATATGTTGACACCTTTTATGTTTTGGATGCAATCATTCATCATGCACTTAGCCAATATTTATTGATTATTTAAAATTTCAACCATCAAATTTTTGTTTACAGAAAACCCATGTTCAATAGATGCTTGACCACAAGAGAGTAATAAAAACAAATTAACTGCTTTCCATAGGTGACAATTTTGTTTATTTGAAAGTAAGTTAAAATGAAAAAGTTTTAATCTTTAATAGAATCAATTCTCTCATTAATACAATCTTGAAATTAATACAGTCGTTTGTAATGATTAAAAACTCTTTTAAAACATAATTACATTCTGACACTTTTATTTTAAACACATTAAACAAGTACAAAAGACGTTTCTGCATTTTACTTAATTTACTTGATTCATTACATATCAGAGTTTAAAGACCTGAACATGTTTCTTACAACAGAATATAGCAAAACATTTTTTTATTAACTTTTTGTCATTGATACTCAAAAGGATATGCAATTTAAAGAAAGATTCCATCTTCTGTTTTTCTGTCAAAGTTTTGCTTATATACAATTCTCTGTTGATATTTTGATAACAATCTCAACTTCAAATTCATTAACATCTTTTGTATTGTCTTTGTTACATCAATACAAATAAGTTTAAATTAAAAAATAGACAACAAAATTTTTAAACAATTTTTGCATTAAACCTTTTAACAATACATAAAAATCTCTTGCAATAAATGCAACATTGGTTTATCATTTTGATAAAGTGTCAGAAGATATTTTACTTTCAGAGCAATAAATATAAAGAAAAACAAAAGTTTATTTTTTGTATACTAACACACACAATATCAAAAGTTTTGATACTATGATTATAAAATTTTTTGTTTTGAACAAATGACATAATTATTTCAAGATACAGTAACATTTCAAGCAATCTATTCAAAACATTTATATTTTCTAATTATCAATGTTTGTAAAACTTCAAGAGAAATTTTACCCAGGCCAAAGACTACACAAATCATCACCTACAAGTGGGTAAGTCTCTAAATAGTCTAAACAGCACTTGCTGTAACCTCAACATCTAGAAATGAGGAATATGTATGGTAATAAATGTTGCATGAAATGTGTAGGCTGCAGATTCTGACATTTACTGTATTTGAATGCTGTTCGCTTTTTAAAAAATTCTTCTAGCAAAAATGGACTAATTTACATTTGAGCCATTCATTAACAACTAAAGCTGGTAATTCTAAGAACTTCTCATTCACTTTTTCCAACAAAATATCTTCAGTTGAGTGACCTAAAAAATCTGATGAGAAATATAATGTTTTAAGAGTATCATTATCCCAAAATGGTAGTTCAATTGTTTTGGCTACAGATGACCATTTAAATTTCCATCAAAGAAAAGTATATAATTATATAAGATCAACTTTTTCATTCAATAAGTTGGAAAAAAAGGTGCATTTCCAAAAAATGTTTAGTAATAACACTTTTTCCAACAGAAACAAATTGCTTTGCAATAGCACTGCCTGGAAACATTTATTGAAAGAGAGAATTTATACTCCTATAAGAACTGTAGCTGAATTCACTGTGTAAGGACCTATAGAATTTCAGTCTTTAAAATTTCTTTTGAAAGAAAAAAATGAATCTAAAATTTGAGAACATGCTTTGAGTTCACATTCTTTAACAGGAATGGCAGTAGTGAAATTTTTTTTTAATTAGAATTTTTTTGGCAGATTAATAAACATGTTTTTTCCTCATTTCATTTGAGGGCCAATTCGCCCACATTTGAAATGCAGAAACCTTTCTAACAAATTAGACAATGAACATGTTTTTTCTGAATTACAACAAAAGAAATCTTTTAAATGGCTTTCCCACAGTCCACTGGTCATTAAAAATACTCTTTCCACTAAGTATATTAAATAATTTATTTCAGCTTTAATTTCATGGATAAACATTCAAATTTATCCCAATTTATTGAAATTATATATTTTCACTAAGAAAGATATTGAAAATAAATTCTAACTCAAAACTTTTTTATTAAAAATATTTTATAGAAAATAAAGAAAACATTAAATATGAAAAGAATTAAAATTGCCTGCCTGATTGCACCACATGGCATTCTTATTGGCAATTATTTCACACACAAATATCTAAATACTATATCAAGTATAAACTAAACTGGATCACTATGAAGCTACTGTGGCTGAACTGGATCTTTATTTTAGTCAGCTGTTATGATACAATAAAAATCTATATCAATCATGTCACCATCCAATAATCACTTTAAGAACTAATACTCAATTTGGCTTTTGGACAATTTTATTGAAAATTTTAAGATATTAAAACAAAAACTCAAAAAAATTATAGTATTTTCTAACAAAAAACAAAAAAAAACTCAAGGGTTTTTAAGGCCCTTAAACCAATTTTTTGAATCTCAGGAGTTTTACAAGTTCTGTTTTAATTATATGGTAGGTGACACCCACCATAACAGTCAGTGAAAAAAACGTCAGTGAAAAAGCAATCTAGCCCTCTAGCCCCAAAGAGAATCAGGCAATAAAGCTATATCAATAACAAAAATAACACACATCTTTATGAAAACTTAGATTTTAATTAATTAGGTAATGCTCCTCACCATAAAAAAATAAAAAAAAAAAAAAACAGTAAAAATGCAATTTAGTTCTGGTGTTAACTTGTTAATAAAGCTAAATCAATACTGTACATTTTTATGAAAACTTGGATTTTAATTAACCAGGCAGTGGTGCCTACTTTAAAAAAACATCAGGGAAAAGTAATCTAGCCTGAAGAGAGCTGAGCAATAAAGCTAAATCAATAACATAAATTACATTTTTATGAAAAACTAAGCTTAAGCATTGCAATTTACAGTAGACCTAAATACATGTCAATTATTTTTACACAATACTCAATAAATTATTCAACTTATTAAATGGAACAACAATTTTAATTGCATAATACATAAAATAAAAGTATTCACCTAATCATCACTCACAGAAGCATTTTTAAAAAATGCAAATTGAATTTATTACTGTTCTTACCTTTCACTTCCTACACACAAATATTAAAATTCAAAATATTTAATTTGATATGTTTTCACAACAAAATATAACTTCAAATACTTAAAATTTCAACCAAGAGTACATTCTAGCACAGAAAACTACTAATGTGCCGTATTGACTCTTAGAATTTATCTGCCTTTTTAAATATTTTGAGAATTTTTTGAACTATTTAATTAGTTAAAATACTTATTTTATACTAAAAATGTTGTTTTATACCTATAAGTTTCTTCTAGTTTTAAGAATTTTAGGTACTCACTATAGCCAGTAACAGCTACTTGAAAATCTTCAACAGGCACACCATAACTGTTCTGTACATCATTGTATTCATATGTCATAGGATCCCAACAATGAAAATTTTCAACTTCTACCAAAAGTTCAATAAAATTATTTTGAAGTTAGATGATATAGTAAACAAATCTAAATTCAACAAAACTGGATTAAAATATCTACTTTTATTATAAAAGATTAAAAACAAAGTCTCCCTAATTAAGTAAAAAAATTTTATAGCTGATTAAAATAAGATGAAAAGAATGTAACTAATATTATAAAACAAAACACTTTTTAACGTATTTACCATCACATTTTTTTTCTTGTTGTATAAATAAGTCTTCTATGATTTTGAGGTCAAATTCAGCCACGCCACTATCAGCAAAAGCTTTATTTATAAGTACATCCTGTGCTTTTTGAGTATCCCATAAAAGCACTTGTAAAGGATCACTAAAATGAACAGCACAAATAAAATATTAAAAAAATCACAAAAATTAAAGAGAAATTTAAATAAATACTCTAATCATAAGCTTTTTATAATACCAATTAAAGCAGAAATTTTAATTTATTTCGAAATTTTGTATGTTGCATTATATCTAATAGTATGAATTTATAATGCACATATTGAAATATTTTCTGAAGTAACAAAGTAATTAAAATACTTTAAATAATTAAAGAATACATATTGAAACATGATATCACAAACTCTCTAATTCTTAAATGGATGTGAAAATCAAGAAACCATCTTATTTCTTCCAAAATTTAAAATAACTAGCTCCATCTATTAGGATCTTCCACTTTGTTTATGAAGTGAAAAGACCCTCTCTTTGGAGTTATGGTATAATTCTTCAGTATCAAGTGTACCTAAAGTGGTTCACAAGTTAATAATTCAAAGCTTAAAATTGAAATTATGTACACTTCTCTAAATTAATGTTTGATGATAATACTATTAATAAAAAATTGTTTTTTCACAGAGATAAGTTAATAATACTATAACACTTGAAAAATACTGTCAAATTGTAAAAGCAACTAAGATATTAATATAAAATAATAACATAAATTAAAAAATATTAAATTACTCATTAAATATAGTTGTTCTACCACAGACTTGAGCTGTAAGACAGTGTTCAAAATCCAGCATATTTTTGAATATGTTCAATGCACTCTCACTCCATGTTGGTTTATTACTGCAGAATGAGTCAACAGGCACAATACCAGCTAAAGAACACTTGACAGAATATGATGGAGATTTTGCAAATTCAGGAGTTAATGTCCTCAAGTCAGTATTTCTTATCCATGCTTTGTTTCCATAATCAACATATTGCACATAAACATTGGGACTTTGATCAAACTGGTAAATAACAAATATTTCATTAGTTAGATGTAAATAAAAGTTGTACAGTTAAAAGTAAAACTTAAAGTTTACATTTGAATGATTACAATTTTAACAAAATGCATTTATAAACACAAGGACTGAACACAATATGACTGATGAGCAATTTTGGATGTAGACACTTGTATAAAGAGAATTAAATGCAATCATGTTGTAATATCACAAAGGATACAGGGTTTTGCAAATTTCAGTTTTCTCATGGTGGTATCCTATTTTGTAACTTTGTTGATTTCTACATTTTTGCAAAAAATTCAATCAATATTTATAATGGTACTAAGGCTCTTGTACTTCACAGGCATCAATTTCAAAGTGCTGTGAATTTCGATTTCTCTTTTATGAGTGACACTATTACATTCCCTCATGCAATAGCTATCAAATTTTTTAAAGGAACATATATTTAACATGTAAAATGTTATGCAAGATCATTGGATCAAAATCTCATTAAAATAAGTGACTTTCATGAAAGATACGACATTAATTCAATAGCCATCAATGATTCTAGATCTGCATTAAAGCAAAAAGGTTAATATGTCACACGCTTTGCAGTCTATACAAATGCTGCAAAGCACATAAACTAGAAATAAAAATAACAGTAAAATGTTACAAGCTAGAGCTACAGGTTTGATGTAATTTTCAATTTTCACACCAACCTAAATTACATCACTTTGTGCAATATTCAGTTTTAAAAATTCTGATTGCGCATTCAAACACAAACTTTGAATATTGTAATCTTGTGCAATTTTCAATTTCAAATATCTTTCAACTCCTTCATTATAATTATTTACTACAAAAATATTACAAGTTATCTTGTGTTCTTAGTTATAAGTGAATAATTATTAGAAACTAATTTCACAAATTTTATATATTACAAAACAAACAAATAACTTTGAAAATCAATATTATTATTCCTACTCTGTCAATAAAATGTACATTATCAATTTTTATATTCTTTCAATTAATGAAATGAATACAACCACTTTTCATATACACTATAATAACAATACCAAGCAGGTTTGAACTGTGCTATGAATTTAAATCAACTTTGTATGACATAACTTGCGTTTTATGACATAAAATTATTGTATACATGACCAAAATTAGTTTTATGTGCTAGTAACCCTTGAAGCATTTGATTCGTAAATTATTTTTAATTGATTAGAATTTAAGCTTCAGAGATAAAAGAGTTAGTGTTTATATTTTGAAATTTTTTTACGAAAGTTAAGTTTTTGAATATTAGTTTGCAGTGAATTTTTCATTTTAAGTTCAATAAATAAAATTTATTTTGAAAATTTATAAAATAAATTCATTTTTTTATTGTTTTTATTATTTTTCTTGCAGTGTATATATAACCACATAATCATTAAGAGAACACCCTGGTAAAATTTTTGTGAGCTATAAAATCTGTCTATTGGCTGTCCAGTGTCGATGGTTCTGCAAACAATGATTAGGTGAGCTATTTTAATTTATGGATTTAATTTTGTTGTAGTATATATTATTTTATGTCATACATTAAGCATTGCTTATGAGTACTTCATATATTTATTCAGAATAGTAATGATGATTAATTAGAAACTATAGTTTTCGAAAGAGAGTATGCTTACATTATAAATTTAGCTTTATTGTCTGGTTTAAAGTGGTTCTAGATTGCACAACACCGAATTTTTTTTAAAAGGTGGATGCCACTGCTCGGTTAGTTAAAATTCAAATTTTCATGATAAAGCCTTAAATGATAACCTTCATGATAAATACATTACAGATGTTTCATTGCTTGGTTCAAAAATTTGATGTCTTATAAATGAGTGGTGAAAAATAACTAAAAACTTTTACTATACTGGAGATTTATTACACTTCAATTAACCCTTATACATAACAGGATCTCTATAATCTGATATAAATGATGATGAATATTTACAGATATGAAAATTTATTAGTAAGCAAATCATGTGCCAAGCAAAGTTATCTAGCACAAGTCATCTAGGGTGAAGAGAAATTTAAGTTATCGATGTTTAACATATACTTTGTTGGTTAGTTGCTCAACGGTCATTTTTTGCATACAAGGGCTAATCAGATCAAGAACGGTTTAAAGTGGATTCTGAACCACTACGAACATCCATGCCCAAGGTGGGTTTCGAACATATGAAATGAAGGCAAGAACACTAACCATTTGGCTGCCAGCCTGACATTTAACATACACTTGCATCTAGTCATTAGTATAAATATACAGCTTAAGCACTGCCCACTTTCAATAATTTAATTACTGATGGCTAAACCTGGAAGGTAAATATTTCTGGAAAACATCCACCTAGTGGCTAAAATCTCAGACTTTATGAAAGACCATTAAACTCCAAGTTTTGCTGAAAGTATAGAATAAGAATATTTAAACTTTCTCCTCTATGACTGGAAACGGATAAGACAGAAATTCAAGTTTCATTTTTACATAGCAGTCTGTAAATAATTTCAGTGTAACCTTTGAAATTATTTTTGCTTTATGAGATTACTAAACAAGTGATGGTTGACCATACAAGAATATTTCTTTTAATTAAATATGAAAAGTAATATATTGTTTAAGAAATATTTAATATGGCAAACAGTTTTTTTTAACGTGGGTTCGACTGCTTAGTTAATTAAAATTCAAGTTTTCCTAAAAATTCAGTGTATTTAAGTTACAGATTTAACCTTATAGCATGGTTCAATTAGGGTTAGATTGCACTACATTGAAGTTTTTTTAAAGTGGGCCCTCTAGCCGGATAATCCAAATGCGAATTTTTAGAAAAGTCTTGTTATTTACCTTTTAATGAAATTGTATTGATTTAATTAATGAAAAACTTGAAAAAAAAGAAATATTTTTATTTACATTTTGACTTTCTTGTATACAGAAACTACTTATAATTCATATAAAATTTTGCAATGACTAAATTGTGTGCAGAAATAGGACAGTGCTTGCAATTTTATATAACAAAGTGAATTTTTAAATATATTCATAGTCTATTTTTTTATTTAAATCAATAATCACAGACATCTGCATTGGAATTTTGAAGCATGATCAAATGATACAATCACCATTTTGAGCTGCATATTATTTAAACTACAACATTGGAGGCACAACAATCTGTACTCATTTTACACCAATAGGTTACACCAAAAAAATTATTGGTCAGGTATACAGGTTAGACTAATGCTTCCTACTTACTGAAAAATTAAATTACCTCCACAGATAAGAAGTATTAAGTTAATAAAGTTCAACATTTAGAAGTAAATTTTAATAATGTTCATTATTTTTCAATTCTAAAATTTACCATAAAAAATGAAAGCAAGATATTATTACAGCCTAGTGGTTAGGCTATCGGCCTTCTATCCAGAAAGATGGGGTTCGATTCCCAATGCCGCCAAAGACGCAACAAATACATGCGATATACATGCTCGTTAAATCTGTGGAATCAAAAGTCCTGTGGTAGGTCATTGAACAATTACCATGGGTGCAATGGTCGGGAGAAAATTTCCTTCCCCTCCAGATCAATGTCAAATTTGTGGGAGTGGATCCTCTGGGGTGTCATCTATCAGAGGATTTAAAAAAGAGCTAAGACTACTTTCACCTTTGTGGTGCTCTGATTAAAACGAAAGATGCTTGCTATTGACTTAAATTCGCATTGCCAAGGCATAGCGAAAATTTTAAGAAGCATCTTTGGTGGAATAAAATATGAGAATACATGGCGAAGAAGAACTAATTCTGAGCTCTATAAACTATATAAAGAACCAGATATTGTTAAGTTTATCTCAATACAGAGATTAAAATGGCCAGGACATTTGAGCCAAAAGAACGACAATCGGGTGACAAAAACATTTTCTTGGCTCGCCCCATTGGCACCAGAAGAAGATGACCACCGAAACTCCAATGGCGTGACTGCCTTGAAAACGACCTAAAAACACTAAAAGTGACAAACTGGATGACCTCATCCAAAAATAGGGGGTCCTGGTATGCACTTCTGAGGAAGGCAAAGGCCCACCCTAGGCTGTCAGGCCAATGAAGAAGAAGACATAGCGAGCTTGGATTGTCCAAGTGTCATAAGTAACAACAACATTAAGAATTTATAAAAATGAAAAGCAATGATAAAATATTATAATAATTAAAATGCAAAACATTCATAAAAACAACAATATGAATATTTCATTAATAACTAAAGTTTCGCAATACCATCAACAACAGTGCAGAAAAATAAATAAAAAATGATTAAACCATAAGAAGTCAAAGAAATATAGAGTTTTTAAAAATTACTTTTAAAATTTTAAAAAAACATTTCCTATAATTTATTAGATTAATAAAAAATGATTAACATTTAAAATTAACTATCTCTGAAAGGGCCTTAAGATAAACAGCCATTTGGTTTCTTAGACCAAACAAATTAATTATTTAATCAACACATTTAGGAATTAGCGAAAAGGAACAATTAGACACAAAATATATGGTGTTTTTTTACTAAAGGATTTTTTTAAATAAAAATTTATAAAATTTAAATTAAATTACTAAACATGACACAAAAATAGCAGTTTTAACAAAATTATTAAATTGAATTTGAATTAATATTATCCAATAATTCAGCAGTCTATTGAAAACTTTTAGTCAGACTTTCAAATGAATAGAATGCAAAGAAATAAATATTTTTCAATTTATTTTAGTTCCCTAAGAAGCATCAAAAATATTTACTTCACAATTAAAAATAAATACAAGAAATATTCTTCATAAATAGAACAAATAAATATATTTTCATAGCTCCTGCACTACAACAGATAAGAAAAAACAAATGTCACTTGAGTTTTTTTAATACATATGTTATATAAAAATTAATTTAAAGCCCAATATTTTTATGTAATACTGAACAAACTTACTTTTAAATGTATGTCCAATACTTTCACACGATACCAATTTCCATCTTCAAACAAAGCAGCACAAAACATGCCTTCTTTTAAATCATCTAATACAATAGAATTAACACCTGGTGATGTAGCCGAATTGTAAACAAGAGTCATCTGTTCAAGAAGTTCATCAAGAGTAGTACTACTTTCCATTGCCATATTAACATAAAATTCATTGGGATTAACAATGTGGGACATCATTACCAGCACCATATTTTCTTCAACATAACTTATAGATGGAAATGGGATCAGTAAATGCAATGGACAACTGCAAGTACAAATTTTCAAGCATTGATTAATCATAAGTTCATTAACATCTTGTTTATTTTCTTCAGATTCATTGCACAAATTTTCAACACTTTCAAAGGAAATCAAGTCAGCAACTACATAATTTGGGTCATTTTCAAAAAATTCATTATGCTGAAAATTAAAATCCTTTATCACTTCCTGAGACGCACTATAAAATTCAAGAGTATTCACAGCTTCAGAACTACAAAGTATTTGCTGACAAGATGGATTGGATTTCATATTGGAAGTTACACTAACTCCTGAATCACAGCTGATTTGATGTGAATTTATTCTTGTATCATCAGATAATGTAGAAGTTAAATTGTTATCTGTAGTCTCCAAAGGCTCCTAAAAAGCAGAAAAAAATCTATTCCAATTTATATTTTTCATTTTTTAAAAAAAGGCAATAGATTATTATTTAATTGACTATGCCTAATAAAAGAATTATTTTTGTAAACTAAACCAGAGAATGCTGGAATTAAAATTTTAATATTCAATAACGGATATATCTGTTTATATTAATATAGTGCTACTCAATAAATATATCAATCAGTAGTTATAAATGTTATAAATTATAATTGTAAATATTTTTAACACTAAAAAGATTGATAAAATCATTTTAAAAAAGTTGCTGTAACATAAAAGAGAGAAACACAACCATCTAACATCTACTTAATTTTCTCTATGTCATGTTAGATAAGTTATTTTATTGCAATATTTGATTTTATATTATACTTCTTGAGAAAATTAGAAATCACTGATATGTAAAAATTGGTGGCAATTAAATATTCAATTTAATATAATAACTCTTTGCCTAATGTCTTTTTGAAAGTGTTTTGAAGAAAAGATAAACAGGTTTGTGAAGTTTTGTTCAATGAAGAGCAATTCAATAGAAATTTGCAGTTTAACATAGATTGTGAAGCACTAACAATTATACCCATTGTTGGAATTCCAATTTTTTGGACAGGAACATGCAAAATTAAGTATCTACCTTCCTTGACCATGTCTCAAAATGATAAAGCTTTAACTCATTAACTGGTACAATATGGAGTTTCTACATATTTCACAATTGTAAACAATAAATAATAACAATACATAAATATAATATTTCAACATAAATGTATAGAAAAATAAATATACATGAAGATCTAATTGAAATATACCATGAATTTAAATTAAATTATCAATTAATGACGTAAATGAATAAAACTATTGATTGAAAACAAAAAATGATCATATAGATTTCTTTTAAATCCCTTATATACTTTCAAAGGTAAAATTAATAAAACAGTAAACTACAGAACAAGAAGAAAATTTAAAATATGAAAACAGAATTTGGGCATTATTAGTATTAATTGGAAAACAAGGAAAATTGTTAGACTTCATGAACAGAAGTTAGGCGACATGTACATGAATTTATTATTATATTTTATATATAAATTCAAAAATAAAAACTTTTTTCTTAATAACAAACTGAAAAAATTTGGAATTAAATTTTTAAAAATGAAATAATATAATTTACATGGTATATAGCAAATCTAAAACTATTGATTTGCCAATGCTAACAAAACAATTTCTAGCCAGAAATTAAAAATCAATTTAGTGAACAATTTTAATATTTGGAGAAAATTCAAAAACATTTTCAATTTCTTGAATGTTTCTTTCAAAGAAGGACAATATATAAAAAAATAATTTGTTACCCTTTAAATAGAAAAGCAAAATGCATAATTGTTTATTTAAATAAATGCTTGATTGCTTTAAGAAATATACTAATTAATAAACATAAAAAAATAGATACTGTACCTTATTTGGAATCGCAAAGTTATCATAACAAAGAGCTTCACCAATATCACAAGGAAATTCTTCATCAAACATGTATGTTATTGCAATTAACTGAACACCAAACATATCACCATTTTGTGTTTTGACATAAGTATCTATGGCATTATTTGAGAATTCTTTCATTTTTTGAATTGCAGCATAGCACCAAATATTATTAGGAGCAGAAACCTGTAAAATAATGCGCATATAAAGAATTTTCTCACAATTTGCTTTTATCATACCCATATAAAATTTTGTAATTGTACAAGAAATATTTTAATTTAAATTTGATATTAAATGAAACTCAAAATGAGTTACTCAAAAATATTTATTATGTACATCATAAAAAGTTTAATCTAAAAAAATCATTTAAAACTGTATTCAAAAGTCTGTTTCTTTACGAATTTTGCATGAAACTTTTCTAAGTTAGCATAATTTAAATAATTATGAAATGTAAAAACATAAATGTCAAAAAAATATGCACTAAAACTACCAAAAACTATATATACTAATAAAAATACCAAGAACTAAATTAATTTCAATATAAAACATTGTACATGAAATAAAATTGCAAAAATTAAAAAATAACTCCTGTAATCTATTTGAAATCACATTTTTTCATATCATATGCTGACATTTTGTTTGATGCCAATTGTGTACTATAAAAATATGCAAAAATTTATTTTAAATTTAAAATTCTTTCCTGCAAAAAAGAAAAAATTAAAAATAAAATATTTTACTCATATATATTATAAATAGCACTAAGAATAATATTAATTTATCAATTATACAAATTATAAATGTTGAAATTATTAAGAACTCAAAAATATATAACGTGAACTTTAAATGCAAAGAAAACTTATGAATTCATGAATCTAATTCAAATGAAATACATATATTTTCAAACTAAAAAGTACCAGTTAAGAAAAATAAAAAAATATATAGTTCAATAGAAATCCTTTTGCAGAATATAATTAAAAACTGTAAAAACTCATTAAGTTAAAAGAAAATGTGGAGTATAAATGTATTACAATTTTAAATGTAGGAAAGAGTTCAGTATTTAATAGGTAACTTCACTGTAAAAATTTAAACTAGTTTTCTGTACTTTATCTTAAAAAATGTAAAAAAAAATTAATATTATTAAGAAATAAATTAATAATATTAAATACCCCAGCAAGAAAACAATGAATAGCTTGCATAGGAACATCATAAGCTTCCTCTGGCATAACCCTCAATTCATGCAATTTAACACTTCGTGTAGAACCATGATCAATAAAAAGAACTGTAAGCTCCATGTCATCTACAAATAAAAAAGCATCAAGAAGGGTAAAATGATAGAAGTTAATATTTTTCAATACATTAAAAATGCAATAAAAACTTACAATTTCTAGAAATATTGTTAGGTAAATGTAAGTAATGTGAAGGATGTAACAAGTAAAATAAATTGAAAAAAAAGTAATGCAGCAATTAAAGTATATACTTCAAAAAAGAGATTTCTAGCACTTGCAATTAAATAACATTAAGACAGAAAATAAAAAGTCATGCATTCTAATGCAAAAGATATTTTAGATGTCAGTAAAATCCCATTACATCTTGAATCTTATAAAAATAAAAAATAATTAAAATAAAAATTAAAACATTAACAATAATAAGGAAGCTATTATAATAGAATCAAATTTATGACTTGACAACTGAACTATAAAGATTTAATTAGTTTGGCAATACTCTATAATGACTTTATTCCACATGAAAGTGAATTGGATTGTAACTTTCTGCTTAAAGTGGACTCTGAATCATAATGAACATCCAAGTCTAAGGTGAAAATCAAACCCACAAACTGTTGCGTTGGAGACCAGAGCCTTACTATTCAGTTGCCAGTTTGATTTACCATAAATGATAGAATAGTAAGATACATATATACTTGTTACCTTGTAGTGTATGTGGGAAACAATTTCAACTTATAAGAAATGCTATATACTTTCAAGAAATTAAAAAGAAAAAAAGGTCACATTTTAGAAACTAGAGAGACTTTAACAGAAAATTAAAAACAAAACTAAAATAACAAACTAAGATGCTTTTAGAAATGTTAGTAAGAGAGTTTAAAAAAGCTAATGAAGAAAATAATTATATTATTTTCAAAACTTTAAATCAATTTTGGACAAACTATGTTTGAATATTTAAAAAATAAACAGAAAAAATGTAATTGTTAATAAGAAATAAAGTTAATGATTAAAATATAATTTAACAAAATCAGAAAAAAAAAAAAAAAAAATTAAAAATATTTTACCTGAATGTGTTTTAGAAAGAACTTTGACTCTGGAATAAAAAGGCACTGACTTAGAAGGAGCAAGACAAAAATCACCTTCTTTAACACAACATAAAGATTCACCTTTGAGAAATTTCTCCCTAAAAATATAATATTCATATTATTATGCAGCTAAAATAAAATAAATCATAAATAAAAAATGCAATATATATTACTTAATTTATATTATTAAATTCTAAATGTATAAAAAAATGTATATAAATAAATATCTGTATGAATGTATGAAAAATGTATAAAAAATTTTTTTATCAAGCTGCAGAATATTAGATATTTTTCATTGTCTAATTCTTCGTATCTTAACTTAGATTGATACACAAAACTTAATTTTTATAACATACAATTGTGAATTCCTAAATACTGAATTACAGTTTAAAATGTCAGACTAATGAACTTGAAGTATTGAATTTTATATTCTTTTTGCAAGCAAAAGGAATTAAAAATCTGTATTTCATTTTTTGATCACTGTCAAACAAATGAAGATACATCAATAAATTATTGTATAAATATCAATTCAGTGTATGATATTCATGATAGAATCTCAATTAAAAATACTTCGAGAAATTAGAAAGAAATATTATGTATTAAAATATTATGTCCAACTTGTAGAAAAAAGAACAAAGCATGAAATAGTTACTATTTAATATTTTATTTACTTTATACTTACTAAAATACTTTATATTTTAATCAATTTGACACATTCTGATATGAAATTTATTTCATTAGTTAAATCAAAAATACCATTTTCACTGAACTTCAGTTTTATTTATTTATTTTTATTTTTTTATTTTATTTTATTTTATTTATTTATTTATTTTTATTTTATTTATTTATTTATTTATTTATTTTGTCATTAAAAACTCAAGAAAAAGCTTTTGTTATTCAATATCTTTCATAGTTTGAACTATTTAATTTAAAGTCAATATCATCATAATTACAATGAATGTTATACAGCTTTGAAGTCTAGATGTGTGATACCTCCTTTTTCTATCATTACTCTATTTCATTAGTTAGATATTAGAGAGTTACTCCCTTTCATAAACATCCTAATTTTATGTTGCAGAGATTTCAAATAAGTAAATAAAACTGCTTATTATAGAAGAACTTTAAATAAATTTAATACCCATTTTTACCATAGCATTAAAGATATCATAGAAACAACTTTTGTAAAATTTAGATTCTTCTCCACCTTCAAAAATTTAAAATCAGATTTTTTTTTTAATTACAAGCAAGTTCTGATGATTAATTCAATGAAAATCACTAAATTGAATTTATTGTATAATTGAAAAGACAAATTCTACTCACACATTTTTAAATTTCAAGCATGTTTTTGAATATTATTTTATCAGTAAATGAACATACAAATTTTTGCTTGAGTCTTATTCCACTGGAAAGTGTTTTACTTTCTAGAAACACTATGCTCTCACTCTTTTTTTTATCAATAAGTATGGTTTCAAAGAATTTGCAGTGAAAAAATAAATCACCGAGAAGAAATTATCTGACTCCTTTGTTTATTTACAATAAGTGTCTTCAATATTATGCTGCTTAATATTTACTATACCCTTTACAAAAGTAAAACAAGACAATGGAAAATTTTTATTTCATTAGAAAGTAAACACTAGAGTTTATTCAAGTAAGCATTCTTGTAATTTAACAACTTTTGCTATATGATTATTTCCTTACCAGTAATTCATATTCTATTACTAGTAATTCATATACTGCAACTTATCACACATTAGGTCAGAAGAGATGGCAATTTGATAAGATTATGCATAATAAGAAATTTTTAAATAACAAATTATAATATTTTATAAAAATCTTATCAAGTTCATTTCATAGTAAAAAAAAGCAGAAAATATTTTGAATGAAATATTTTTTTAATAACAAAACAATAAATCATGAGTTCTCTAATAAAAAAATGTTATAAATTGACTGGAACATCATTCATTATTAAATCAAAGTTTTATTTCTAAGTACTTTATCTTAATATTTACTTCTAGTCATAAGAAGATAGCTGAAACTATTTAAAATTTGCATAATGCATATTTTACAATGGGATATTGATATCAAATGGACAATAATATATTTCAATGTCTTCTTCAAATTTAAAGTAGGATATTTTAGGTGAAAAATTAGACAGGTCAGACATTGGATTATGGTGTATGTTGTTTCCAAATAATTTTTGCTTTACTTCCTTTATGTAGAAAATACTAGATAAGAAAGTATTTTATGTTCTTATCATTTAAATTTGAAGTGCATAGTAAAAATCAAATATTTAAGTACCATAATCACAAAAAATAAGTTTTTGAATAGAATTCAGTGGTTCCAAGTATTTCTAATCAAAGAAAACATTTTTAATTCTTATTTAATTAAAGCCCTATAAATTGAGTTTTATGATGAAATATCAATGAAAGTGGCCTTACATGCTATAGAATATATATATATATATAATTATAGTTGATATAATACACTACAATTAATTGATTCAAAATATAATAAAATACATTATAAGTTTAAAATACAGAATTATTTCATACAAACCTAAATAATGAATATTTGGTGTATTAAGTATTTTATCAGTTAAAATAGATATTAGTTAAAAATTTTAGGAATAATTATATGTGAGCTGAAACAGATATGGCATATATTGCAAGTTTTACAACAAGTTATCTCGCCAACTTAAATTACGCCATTTCGTGCAATATCCGGTTTTTTAAACCTTGATTCAGGAAAAGCTTCAAGGGTTACCATAACTCCAAATACATTTTGTGCTTAAGAACATCAAAATAAGTCATAAAATCACAAGAATCTATTCTGGCACAGTAACCTACAAGTTTGGTGTGCTTGGCTCCTGTAGTGGCTTATAGGAGATTGTCAAATTTGGAAATATGTTTTGTTCTGATTAATTATAAATTATTATACAAAGCAACATTATTTTCATTACTAATTTAGTTATTGATTTCATCCTGATGTACATATTAAACATGTTGGTGATTGAGTGAAACTTCAGTCACATTGGTTTAATGGTCATATTTAATTTTTTAATAATAAATACTGAATTTAACTGTAACTATGACCAAATGTAAAATCTAATTATTTTATAATGTGCACTTACCAGTTTACCTCAGAATGTAGGTGGAACTTATACGGCCATATTGCTTGCTGCTATTGTTATGTATAATAATTTTAAAATACTTTTCATAAATGTAATTTCAAAGCATAAGATTTTTTATTAGATTCCTTTTAGAGAAATTATTTCTGCATACATCTATTCAATTCTACTGCATTTATACTCTGCACATCGTCACAATGACAAAACATCTAATTAAAGCAACCTCTAATTAATGGTATAGAAATTTTAAAGCAAGTTATTTTATCCAGATTAATTATAAAGAAATTATAAGAAAAATATTATCTTCATGGAACTGAAATAATGTTACTTGGGTTACTGATTCAAACACGATAGTTTGTTTGTCGCTCAACGGTCATTTTTTGCACACGAGGGCTAATTAGACTGAGACCTAAGGCTTAAAGTGGATTCCGAACCACTACGAACATCCATGCCTACGGTGGGATTCGAACCCACGAACTGTTGAACCGAAGGCAAGAGCGCTAACCATTCGGCTAACAGCTCGGCATTCAAACATGATAGCATACTAAATGATTTGAGAATAAACTATTGATCATAAATGGTCAATAGTCATAAACATTAAGCATTGTAAAAGCTGATGCTATTCATTTAGCTTTATTGATTGGTAGTTGAGTCATGCTTGGTTGCACATTTTCAAGAGTTGATTAAAAATCAACTTTATTCATACAGTTGATTTAGCTTTATTGCTTGGTTGTGGAACCATATCCAGGCAATATTATAAATAATAATATTATCAAAAGAATTGTGTACATTAATCAAACATGAGAAAGCAACTTGTTTTTAGTTATATCAATTTTGTTTTATGATATTTATTCCCCAAAATAAATTTATAAAAATTGGATAATTTTCTAGCATTTTGTTAGGAAGCCTAACTGTGAAAGAAAAATTATAGGAATTATTTGGAATCACAATATTCAAAACCTAAAATTACATATTTTCCGTTCAGACATAAATTAGAGAGAAATCTCCCAATGTCCGGTCAGAAAACTGAAAATCATTCCAACAATAAGCTGAAAAAGTTTGTAATTAGATTTTAACAAATTAATTAAGCATAATAATCAAACTACAATATAGTAATAAAGCATTTGAATGATTATTCTATAGGTATTTTTTCTGAATATTTCATATTATTTTGTTTTCATGCCTTTATTTCCTACTTCTCAATTCTTCAGACTAAATATAAACAGTCTAATAATTTTCATACATAGTCAAATGAAAAGGTTCTGACTTTTCTTTAAGTTTTACACCTTATTAAATGTATTCAACTCTTTAGAATTTTAATTAGATCGTAATATGACAGTCTTCAACTGTATATATATGTTCAAATATCAAATATGTTATCTACCGGAAAAGAGCAGTATATTTTCACTAAATCAGATCTTTGTTTAAACTTTTCTTTTCCCAGCTATTCCCATTTGCAAAATAAAGGATTTACTGTCACCCTTTTCCTTGGAAAAAAATCATTATGAATTACAACTCCTTACATGAAAAAAGCAGCATGACCCTCACCTTCTAATCACAATGACTCTTCAACTTTGACTCTTTGGAGGTAATAATTAGAAATAATGTTAAACATATTTATTCAATAGTAATATTTTTTTAATTTTATTCAGACAATAACTGAATTTCATATGTTTAAGGAAAGAAAAATAACAATCTAGAAAATATTAGTCATATAAAAACATAAAACAGTTCATCTATACATGTAAACCCCTTGAACATTAAAAGAAGCATCAAAAATGGAAAAAAACCTAGATCATATTTCATGAAAAGTCGTGCATTTCACGATGATAACAAGCATAGTATATAACTAAAAATGAAGTTGGTAGTCAACAATCCAATTTTCATTAAATTAAATATTTATTGTATTTGAGTATTTTATCTAGTAAACCAGTATAGGGAATATAATCCAAGATAGCCAGTTAACTTTAATCGCATTTAAGTTATCTTCAGACTTAGACATTTCAATATGCATCTAGATACAACTGCCTATGGTATGTTCTCATTCATATTCTCTATTTATTAACAAGACAACACTCAACAGTTCTCTTTTGCTGAAACAATATATTCAAGGTGATAATATTCTCAACATACTAGATATACAGACTTTAAACAAATCACACCTGTTTGAGAAAAAATTGACGCATAATTTGTCATTTTTCACATCATAACACATCAGCTACTTAATATATAACAATTCCCAATGAATATTTGGTGGATTTTCACTACAGTAGGAATTGCATCACACATAAGTAATTTAATTTTTACATATCACTAAAATTATTCTGATGTTTTTATTATCCATTCACATAATTTGAGCATTAAATAAATATAATTTCAAACAGCTACTTAATTATTTCTAGGTGTATATTTTTTATAACTGAATATATTTGAATGGTATAGATAAAAAAAAGCACCATTTTATACAGTAAGAATATATCTTTAAATCATTTGTGCCACCCTGATCAGATTACTAAAAATAGTGTAATGTACAAGTAGTATTAAATATACCATAGTTGTAAAATCTGATGAATATATACAAACATCAAGGTAAGTAAAATGAATTTAATGCTATCAGAAATGTCTAAAAAATATCAATTTCAAACAAAGCATATCCAATAAGTGTTCAAAAGAAAATCAAATAATTAAGAATCGTTTGCATATAAAAAGGGAAAAAGCAGTTCTTTGCTGAAATTAAGCAAAATTACAATAACTAAAAATTAAACAAAATATTTTTATATAAGTTTTTACCTAATACTTATTAGTAAGCCTAATATTTTAATGTTTAATCTTTATGAATTTGTCATTTAAGATTTTCATTATTTTCTGAAATTACCTCATTGTGAGAATAAAAATTACATTTTTAATAAAAATTTTGCAATTATTTTTTTAAATATTCTAGAGTTACTAATTAGCATTTGTAGTAGCTGAGAAAAATGTTAGTAAATTATTATGAAAATTCCAAGATTAGTTCAAAATCACTTTCATAAATGTTACATATTTAATAACTTTTTAAGTAAATTTATGATAATTTTAAAATAATTATTATGTACATTTTTCTGTCAATCACATTTTATATTTATGCAAGAAACTGTAAACAGCATTAAAACTTTTGTAGAATACAAGCCATCATATTGATAATAATAGGAATTGTGCATTTATATAACAAAGTGTCTCATTATGATACAATAAAAATTTACTGCAGTATTTACTGACAATTGCACACTCACTCCTATTATAAACAGCAAATCACAAGCAACTTAGAATAATACGATAGTTAAATTAAAGCTTTATTTCATCAAAAAATAAATGGACAATTATATTGAATACAGTTTCTTCCTATTTTTCTTATTTGAGAAATAACAACAAAAATTAAGTACCAGACAAAATGGTCACTTATCATGTAATACTTGATTATAATATTATCAATGCATTGTCACATAAATTTTATTCTTGTAACAGATCCATCCACATAATTCATGGATCTATCAAACAAATTTCTTAATGTCACAAAATGTTTTGATTTGAGATTACTTGAATTGAATATTTCCATGGACCTATTAATTTTAAAGTCATATGTCAATGAGAAATACAAGCTTCTGTCATGTGGGAATATGTATAAAGCATTAAATAAATTTTGAGTTCAATTGAAAAAAATACTTCTTTATTGTAATAATAAAAAAAATACATGTAAATAATACAAAAAAATGTGTAGAAATAAATAATGTCTACATTATTAATTAAAATTATTTTTCAACTGGATAAGAATTTTTCATAAATGATTAATACTTTATATATATTAAAAGGAAGTTCAAAAATAACTGTGCCAGATTTTTTAGAGAAATTTAATTTTATTAAAGTAATGAAATTACATAGTCAAAATATAAAAAAATGAATTGAAAAAAAAAAAAGTAAGTATTTACACTCTATATTCCTTAAATTTAGGAAGTCCTATTTACATTCACTTATGAAGTCAACAAAGTTTAAGAAAAACTTTTTAGTCCAAAATTATCTCCAATGAAAACATGAACAAAATTGAAAATGAAGTTGATTAAAAATGTTTCATGCATGAAAAATAAAAGCAGATACTTACATGGGAAAGTTAAGCAATGAACTCTCAGAATTTTCCAGCTGCATCCAAAAGTTCCCAGGATTTTCAATATGAGTTAATGTTGCAGATAGAGTCATTGGTACAGTAATATCAGGCGGAGAAATATCTTTTTCAATTTGTATTTTTTGGTGATGGGAATGAGATTCATTTTTTTTGGAATTTTTGAATGAGAGTGAATTGAAATCCTGATGCTTCACAGAATTTTCATTACTACAAGCGGTATATTGATAGCCTAAATCACTAATATTAGATGATAATGAGCGATAACAAGAGCTTTGAGAAACTGAGTCAATAGACAAAACATCTTCAAATGATTGGCCAAGATAAGTCTTTTCATTTACAGGATCTTGATTTACATGCTCTAATGCTGGACTTGCTCTTAAGAAATTATCTTGATTGAGATCAGAAAATGCAGTATTAGTTGCAGGGAGATCATGAACTGCTTTGCTAGTGCCTATATCACAAATGGATCTGTACGATGATGATGAAGATGAAAGTTCTGATTCTGGCATAGGAGCACCAATGTTAATCATAAAAGGATTTTCCTGATATCTAAGTGATGATGAATTTGATTTGTCATGCTCTTTAATAAAGTGACATTTACAAGAATGTCCAGAATAAATTGATGGATAAATATATGCAGTGTCAGCACCTGGAACCTACAGACATTATAAATAATTAACAAGGAAATATTAAAAAAATTGAAAAATACAAAAGCTTAATAATTTGAATCCTGAATTATAATCAAGTAGTATACAATGTTATTTACTTTTGATAATGATCTTTTATCTTTTCCTGAAATTATCAAATCCTTTTTAAAAGATATTAAAATTCTATAATTATGCCTGAGATTTTTCCATTTATGAAAATACAGAATTTAAACTTCAACTGTCAGTTCATATATAGTACAACTTTAATGGCAGTTACACCAACATGAACAATATAATGCAAAGAAATTTAAGCAGTATATCCATTTACTATTTTTCCAAGGATGAGTAAAACTTATTTTTTAACTATTTGCAAATAATAGTAAATACAAAACATTGACAATGATAGATGGCTAACTTCTTTTAAAAAGTCATTTTAATGGTACCACATATTTATTTGTTAATTAAAATATCAGTAAAAATAGATTTATTAACTTCAGCTATTTAGCTTCTGAATTCATTATATTGTAGACCAGAAGTAAAGCATCACACTATAGAGCTGTAAGTTCAAGGTTCAAACTCCACCGAATGAATGTTTAAAATAAAATTCTTTTATGTAATTTCTCAGTCATTATTCCTTGTTTCATTTAGATTGTTCTAATGTTCCATTTAATTCTATTTCTAGAAAACTCCTAGGTTAAAATGTTCTGGAATACCAATCAAGAATGTTTGGTAACTGTATATAAGAAGCATTTTAGTTCAGATCACTATCTTTTAGTCTCATTATAAATTGTACATAAATGATATCATCTACATAACAAATTTGGTGGAGGCATCGGGTACTAAGATCAGTATAATGAAAAAACTACAAGCAAGCCAGTGACTACAAGGATTACCCTTTGAATTTGGTCTACTATCAGATCCAAGAAGGAGTACAAGAAAAATGCCTGAGAGAGCCATGAGCAAACAAAAAGCTCCAAGTTCCTGCTCTTTTGAATGTGACTATCCAGCACCTCTACCAAATTAGTCAAGTAGATGTTATAATTCATGCAGAATTTATAATGAAACAAAAGGACAGAAATCTTTAATTCAAATACTTTTTGTATACAGTTACTGAGCATTCTTGATCAGTATTCCAGAACATAGGAACAATCTATATAAAACAAGAAAAATAACATTAAAAGGAATTTTCCCTCAATCATTTACTCTGCAGGGTTTGAATCTTGTACCTAAGGCTCAGTAATGTGATGCACCACAACAACCATATTCAGTGGCAATAAGTTTTGCAACATTTCTGTACATAAGTTGAGCTAATATTCAGCTCAATTAATAAAGTGTTTGAGTTAAGATCTGTTTTCATTTGTCTCATTATAAATTCTATACAAGTGATAACATCTATGTGAAATATTTTATTATAAGGTAATATCTGGAACATTATTGACAATTTCTAAGTCCTGGATCAATCACTCATTATTACAGATTTAAGCCATTAATATACTGATATATTGCATTTTCCTGTATATAATCAATAAAATCTTTTTTCCGAGTAAAAAGAACAGTGTCACATAACATGCAGCAATTTTCTTGTCTGAAAATATATACAGCTAATAATAGAAATGTCATGTATAAAAAAACTGTGATTAAAATTAGAATAAATTAATTGTACAGAGATAAACATTTATTATGAAAAAGATTTGTTTGAATCCACCTCATCAAAAAGTGCGATAAACTGAGATAACAGCCTAAGATTGATCAAGAGCGATAATTCTGAGAAGCTTTAAAAACTTGTTGATTTTCATTTTTCAATAACCTTTAAGATGAGGTTAGAGATGTTTTTAAAAATAAAATTTGTTTCACTCATAATAAATGAAAAAATTGGATTACTTTCGAATTACGCATTGGATTTTTTTACAGCAGTAAAAACTAAATTTATGTATTCAGAGCCTTAAAGTTTTTAGTTTATTACTGTATTATATAATTTTTTGTCCCCATATTTATCATTCATTTTAAAATATTTTTTAAATTCATTTTTCTGCTATAACCTTTACTGGCGTACTGTTATCCAGTATTTGTATTGCTAATGAACTTGGAACTTTATCACTTTGCTGATTTGACATTGCTTCATTCAAATCTATTAATGAATTCATTGTATTTAACTGTTATTAATTATATATGCATGCCAGTTTATCAAAGGGAATGTATCCAAAGTATTTTGAAGCAGCAGGTTAAAAGAATCAAAAAGATGGTGCAGTGTTCATACAACTTTGGTGTCTAATAGTTTTGGTTAAAGCATAATGCTTTAACCAGAACTGTAGTTTATTTTATAGTACTATTGTTTATTTATTTTTGTTAGTAGTAACAATGAATTATTTAACTGAAATATTTTTATTTCTTCTGATATCAAAATTTAAACTTAATTTATATTATGCATTTATTTTATTATGTTTGATATAAATAAACTAAACTTGTTATTTTTATTTAAGGCTATAATTATTGATATATTATTATATTTCTAATATATATTAGGTTCTATCAATAAAGTTAAATACTTTATAGATATTTAAATCAATAGCTAGTGTTTCTTTTGCTTCATTTAACATTTAATAATTATATAGTTCTACTTGTAATTATAACTCTTTGTTAATTATCCTAATTGTGGGTATTAGTAACAGGATATCTACCCAGATACTTAAACCCTATTATTGAGACCAACATTTTTTCTTTTGTATCGTGGATGTTTATTTTTTATTATTATTTTATTTTAACACATTCATTGGCATAAAATTTGCTGTGTAACTTAAAAGTTTTTGATTCTATATTATACAAATTTGAATACTTTCAAAATGAAGTACCTCAAACCAAGACAAAATCCAAAATGATGATAGCAACTGTCTTATCTTCACAAGGAACCAAATTTGTTTTTAAACCAACTGTATAAAGCTGATTATAGATGAAATAAGTTAGTAGAATAGTGGCACAATCTGTTATTGATTTTATGAAGCATAAATTTTTTTAAAAACGTTATTGTAAACCTTTTGAAAGAGAATGCTTTTTTTTTATCAGAATATACACTGCAGCGTATAATACGTACTACAAAATTTGAAGTTTTTTAACACATAATCTGCAGATTATGTATTCTATATTTAAGAGATGTAGACATCAAATTTTCTTTTCACTCATTTGTTAAGTAAAAATGTCTTGTCACGAACACATTTAAATTTTATAAAATAAAATCAATATTTAGAGAACAAATTAGTTCTTAAAACATGAGGGTAAGCAACATTTTTGTTTTTAGCAGTTAGTTAATAGGCTAGTGACTTCTGAGAGTTCTAAATAGCAAATAATTTAATGTAATTTTAACTCGGCAATAGTAGATATTAACACATAAGAAGCAATTAAATGCAAGTTATTGACAATATAACAAGCAAATGAATAAGTTTACACAAGAAATTGAATACAACATACCTCATAAGAGATCTGATAGGAGTCCAAAGGCAAACGAAATGTTGTTGTAATGTAAAAAAGAGTTTTTTGAAAATCCTCAAAGTCATTGTTAAGTTTTTGATACAAAGAGAAGAAATTCTGGCCATCATTTAAGATCAAATCATTTAGTTTGCAACTAAACTAAATATAGAATAAAAGCATTATTAGTGTATAAATAAATTAAAAGAAAAATATTTTAAATCACATACTAATTCCCATTATTGCCCTAAATAATCATAATTTAAATCTTCAACAGACTGAAGACATAAACACACATATTATACATATATATATAAATATATAGGAGAAATTTTATATCTATTCAACTTTTTCTAATCCTAATCAAATACAAAAATTTTAAATGTAGTATTTATAAACCTCTAAAAAATATTGAAATATGGCAATTCATTTTAATAAACTGTAAAATTAATTTTTATTATTTGCAAAATTCTTAATGTTTTCTAATGTAAGTTTATTAAGAAATCTATGGTAATAAGAGTGATTTTAATACAAAAATTTCTCACAAAACATTTTTTGCAAAAAATCCTGTTTTTAAATTAATTTACAAATAAATATGATACATTAATAAGTAAATGTCAAGATACATGATACTTGAATAATTAGTGTGAAAACTAAAAGTTTTGTCATTTAACATATACATTTTACAATTTTTCAAAATAGTTTATTTACCATTTAGCATATATTTTCCCACACTAAAATAAGTCAAAACTAATTTTTAAAAGAGTAAATGCCTTCTCATTATTAAAGAACGTTTTACCAAATTCTTAACACACAAGAAAAGAACAAAGTGTTGATTGCTAGAGTTATTAAAAAACCAGACTGTATAAAAGAAAAGTAAGTTGTATTTGTAGAGGTGTATTACCACATTGAAAAACTAAAATTTTTATCCAAGCTGATTTACTTCAAAATTTCTATCGAGTTATAAAATTTTATTTACTTAATATACAGATAAATTAAAAATAAACAGAATTTTCTATGTATAACATGTCTATCTTGGAATATTTACAAATATACAAACAATTGCTTTTAAGATTGTTACATCAGAAGGATACGTCAATATTTCTACATGCTTAAGCTAATAAAATTTCTTTTAAAAAAATTTTATTTATTTCAAAAATTTATTTAATTAAAAGACTTGTTAAAATTGTTTAACCCAGTTAGTTAAATAAACAAGTTCTTATAAATATGTTAATCTTTTGTAAAAAGAAAAAAAAAAAAGAAGAAATCATATTTTTTTAATGATGCATTTAGAGCAACTTTTACACAATAAGAAAATTTTGATACACTAAATTAGCTTATATTTTTTAAAAGCTATTCATGAAATATTTTTAAGCAAATTTTTTTTGCAAAGTTCATAAGAATGTAATTATTCAGAAAATATTACAACTCATATATTATTAAAATATAATATGTAATTCTTAAAGAATGGATTTTTTTGTAATCAAAAGCAACTTAATACTAATGGAAGAAGCATAAAATTTCATCAGTAAATTTTCACTAAAAGTAAGAAAAATTATTACAAATAAAAATTTCTAAAGTACAAAAAGGCTTCATAACTATTTACACTTGCTTAAAAATCATCAAAAGCAATACTTTTACTAATTATGGATTCAATTATGAGTGACATAACAGTTTAAGTTTGGATCCTTCAGAATATAAATCAAGCAATATTGGCTATAAATAATATTTGAGTTGATAATCACCAACATGACTCTTAATACTTTAATAACTTGAGCAGAGATTCAGATCTAAGAAAGTCTATGCATTTTTGCTCACTCCTATTAAAGTTCCTTTGTTCATGCAAAAATACAATCAAAGCTCAAGTATTCATTGTCTTGTGAATAGAGCCCAGTGACTCAGTATCTTTATGCTGCTTCCTGTAAAATTAGAAAAGTAAACCATCATTTGTAGTGGGCATTGAGTTAGGAAGGTGACCACATTCGCCCTCAGTGGGTTGCTGGAGCTCCATGAATAGGGGATGCTTCCATATCAATCTGTGATTGTCACAGACCTTTTGCCGGTGAGTGATATGGAAAGAAAGCTCAGGTATAATCATCCAAACCACAGCTCAAGAGCCAACATTACTTGACATTAATTCATAATTACGAGGCACTTAGTGATTTGCACAAAATCCATTATAATCATAAATTGTCTATGTCTCATCTGTACACTCATATATATGTTTCTCATGAATGTGGCTACAAAGTATAAGTATTTATTGTTAGTGTAGTTTAAATAACTGAATTATTAAAATTTCACCAAGAAAAAAAATATTACCAATTTAATTGTAATATTAAAAAATATGGTTAAATGCTGTAACTAGAAAAGGTTTTGGTGCAATTTTTAATTTTCCTTCCAAGTGAGTATAGATTTTTCCCCAATAGAAATTACATGATTTCAGACTATCTTCAAATTCATGATCTTCCTCTATCATCAACTTTAAAAAACATGATCTGGAACTAGTAGGGTATCCTCCTCTATTGGCGATCATCGCGACTTTTTTCGTCGCCATTTGGCAATGAAAAATGTCGCAACCCAGAAAGGGCACACATCGCCGTAAGAAACCGGGGTTTTCCCCGATTGTAAATTACTAGGCCTAACACTACATAAGGAAACAATAATAACCATTTAAATAAAGCTGGGTGTCCCCGGCCCCCCGATTTTAAATTGCTCAGTCTAACAATATATAAGAAAACAGTTTTTGTACTAAGAATTGATTAAAGATTCTATTTAAAAATATTACAGAATTAAATAAAGGAAATAAAGAAGCAAAAATAATTACATTTAATAACATCTAGTTACAGATAAACAAAATAATGAATTTCAGTGATTTAAGAGATAGAATGTTACAAATCATTACTACATAAAAGTAGACAAATCTAGAATAATTCAAAAAATAGAACGATTCTATAATTTCGTTTACTTTTAAAAATTTAAATACTTAACATAGAATTCTAAAAACTCTATGCCTGCAGAAAATAACAAAAATAAAATTCTTACTTTCATTTTTCTTTCAGTGCTCTACATGCACAGCCAAATCCAAAATGAATATAAAAGTCAGAGTTTAATTTCTGGCACGATATCCATAGGGAAATACAAAACGAATGTAAAAGACAGGATTGTAATTCTGTGCTATTACACAGTGAAAAGCAAAACGAATATAATGGACAGTTTTGAAATTCTGGCACTATATCCACAGCGAAATAAAAAATATGAATATAAAAGACAATATTTATATTCTATGCTATATCCGAAGTTAAAAAATATAAATATGGAAAAACAGGATTTAAATTGCTGCGCTTTATACCCAATAAAAAAATGAACAAGGCAAAAAATACAAAAAAAATTTTGTTGCTACTGAAAAAAAGCATGTATATGATGTAAAACACGTGAAAAACAAGATCTGGCAACTAAAAATCTGAGAAGTAATAAAAACTGAATTTAGCAATACTATAATAAAAACAAATACTCAAATTGGCACCACTACCATCAAAACAAAGGGCGCTATATTTGGCAAGAAATCACTTAGTGGAGGATATACCTATACCCATGATCTTGTTCATGATAACATTATATCTACTAATATCCAACTTTCCATGTAATCTTGCTCAATTTCCAACTGCGGATACAGCTATTTCTCTCAACTCTCAATTTTTAACAATCTTTAATTCTGAATATCATAATCTTGAACATTTTTCCTTTTTAATGTATCACAGAAATGTTTTATGACTAAATGCAGGAACTTAGCTTCACTTAATAAAAATAGATATTACAAAACAAACATAAAATAATCAAATTTAATGCTGCTATTTATGCTTTATCAATAATATGTATATTATAATTTTTTATTTTCATTTAATTCATCAAACAAAAACACATACTTTAAAATGCATATTATTGATTGTTATCAAAAGAGTAATAAATATAAATAACGTAGATAATATGTTTTTATAAAGAGTCAGTATCGAATTAACACAACAGTAATGACTACTTAAAAAAAGAAAACATCCTTTACAATGCCTTGGGCAGAAATCAAGAAGGAGGCAATAAAGTTAAATAAATAACATGGATAACATCTTTTTTTTAATATAGGTTCATTTTTAATTAATTTGGAAGTGGATCACATCTAAAAACATCATCATTACCAAGCAGGGTTGAGGAATAGAGCAATAAAGTTATATTAAGAATGTGAATAATAGCAGTTTTTATAATACAAGACACATACTTAAAATAAATAGTATATATAGTGCAACAAAACAATATCAATTTGATCATTAAAATTCAAACATTTTCTAAAATATTTGAATTTTAATGATCAAGCAGTTGCATACACCATATAATAAAATATTACAATTACAATGATGATTTTTAAAATTCAAAGAATAGTCTAAGAGAATATACAAATACTCATACACTATACTTAATAAAATAGATAATTTATTCACTATTTTACGTACTATTACATAAAATATGCACCTATAATAACTTACATTTAACTTCAAAACTCAAATAAAAATATTAATTCTATAAATGTGAACTATTATGAATATTCTAATTATAAAGTTATTAAATTCTATATTATTTCAGTGACAGCTTTAAAATAGCTTTATAAATTATTGAAATAAATAATATTGATTAAGAATAAAGGGTTACCAAAACTCAAATTGAAACATAAGTATTAAACATAAAATTGGAAACATCAAAACTGAATAAACAAAAAAATCCTATTGGTTTGGTACATTTGCACCTAGTGAAAAAAATACAGCCAAATCTAATCTTAGAGATATTTCAGTTTTAAAATTAAATTGATAATATATAATAAATTAATATTTAACTCCCATCAATGTTTACACATTAATGTATTATAATATTAATATATAATATCTAATTACAAATATATACATTAAATTTTATCTATACACATAGAATTTCTGACTAACAAGATAAAAGTACAATTTAAGATTACTTGAAAAAATTTAAAACTTCTCACCAATTATGTGCAATACTCTGTTAGATTCCACTTAATTCTAATTAGTAATTTTATATTAACAATATTATAGCTGTGAATATTATTAATACAATTAGCTAATTTCTTTTAATACCTTTTCTTCATAGATAAAATTATACACTGCTAACACACAGATAAATAATAAAGTATTTTTCAAGTTAGATTTTAGAAAATAAAAATTTCAAATTATTTTTTAATTACCACTATAAAACATTCCCTAACAAATTAAAAAAATTACCACACTTGTATTAAATTGCTTAGATATAAGAGAACATAACACCTTGCTATCCAAAATTAAATTCCTTTTTCTTGAGATTAAACCCGCATGTTTTAAATTTCATTATTCTTTGATTACTAGCAATGGTTTCTATAGCAAATTAGAACAAATTACAGAAGTTTATTAAACTGTATAACACTAGACTACTCCCTGTTCCCAATATGTAGGCAAAAAACCAGTATATAGCAAGATGTAGCTCTTCGTTTGCACTCAAATTTGACAATCTTCTCAAACGGTAATTTTCAGATTGGCAAGTAGTCATACTATGAGTCTTTAATTTTTTTGAGAGCAAAAAGATCTTTGCAGCCTACTCAAAATGTCAAGCTCGGCAAGCTTCTGCTAAGACCATCTTAAACTGTTTGGCCCTTTCCAGAAAGGACATATATTCATCCCCCTTGTCCTTGACTTCCATAGGGTCAGTGGTCCGATGAATCTTTTCTAAGGAAGTCAGACAGCTAGAGGATAAGCCACAACAACATAGATTACTGTAGATTTCGCAATACAAGAATTGATTATGACTATACTACTATAGTTACTTATACTTATTAAAACAAAGGTTTGCTCTAAAATCATATGAAATTGAGCTGCAAACAAAATGTTATGAAATGAAATAGCAGGAAAAGATAATGCAATGGAATTACAAAAGCTGCTTGAAAATTCAGAATTTCTTTTCCTGTAATGTGAGATTTATATATATTTTGGTATCTGAAATATATATACATATAAATTTGGTTCAATTTTATAAATAAATATGTGTATCATCTTCAGCAACAATTTTTGTGAATAGCTACAGAAAACAAGGCACAATAAAATTGTTGACTGGAAAAACTTTATGAGGTGTAATTTGTATTACAAATTTATTGGCCAAGTCAACAGTGAAAATTCAGAGATGTGACAAGCTTGAGAAATAAATTTTATGAGATTATTATTAAGATATTTCTTTTTGTACAATAACAGTTGCCTAAGAATTTTTTTATTAAAATCAAAGGTATATTTTCATCCGCCATTAAATTTCTATTGCTATTATCTACTCTTTAAATTTAAGTTGCTGAAATGATATAGACTAAGAAATCTAAAAATAATAGCAGATGAACCACTTTCTACATTGATAGCAAAGGAATTTGTCATTAAGTAACTGCCTTTTCATTGAGCCATGAAATTACTGATAATCTAAATGCCATGAATTGAGAAAAAGTACTAAATACAAAAATTTAACTAAATTTCTATTTTTGGTTAATATGTAGATATGTATTTTTCAAGTAATAAATTATATTTTTAATATAAAATATTATATTCTTTAAAATAAATCATATATTCTTTATTAAGGTAGCATTTAAAATAAAATAACGTAACTTTTTCCTTATCACATTTATATGAATCAATAACGCTGAAAAAATTTTGTGAGGTTTACTGGCTTAAATTATATATTTTTATTTCAATATAATAGATAAATTATTCATAAAAAATATATTTAAAGAGTTAAAAGTTAAATAATTTATATCTATCGAATTATCCTTAAAATATATTTCAATAAATTATTTTGAAACATATCTGAATATGATACAATAACATATTCTAATACTAATTGATATTTACATTTCATTTATGGTAAGTTACAATGTATTATTAAGTACCATGAAGGCCTATTCTGTAAAATTAAAGATTACAAAAAAATTTGAAAATGAAGGAAAAAGAAAATTAGATGAATTTATAATATTGAAAATAAACTTTAACACAATAACTGAAATGTTGGATTTATTAGCTTAATTTTGGTAAACTGTTAAATACTAAAATATTAAATAATTCACAATTTTCAAACAAAATATTTTATTAATTTTATTTTAAAATGTTTAACAAATTTATAAAAAATATAAAATTTATTTCAGAAACATCAAACAACTTTTTAAATTATATAAAAAAAATATTTGAATTACTTACAATATGCAACCACCTTTTAAATAATTCAATAACTCTTTCCGTCTCAACAGCAATATTTTGAAATTTGTTTTTAATAAAATTCTTCTGTCTGGTTTTTTCGTCATAAAATGGCATCTTTTTATAAATACAAATATTAAACTCTAAAGCTTCCTGACTAAAAGAAATAAATTGCTGTTTAAATTATTAATATATTACACGTGAAAAATTGAAAAGTTAAACACATATGCAATTGAGAATATTTCTTCTTGTGTGGTCATGTAACTAAATTAATAGCACTCTTAAAAATTCAGAATATAACATTTTAATTTTAATTCAGCATTTAACTCACCAGACCGCTGTAACACATTCAGCACGCAGTTAGAGGTTAGATATCGATATATCGATGCAAACAGATGAATTATGAGATTATGGTAGCTTCTTATGGTAGGGAGGCTGGGTGGGAGAAGGGAAATGACAGTTGGTTTAACTGGGTAAATAGAAGAGGGATACTTGGGAATTGAAAGATTTCTTTGGGTTGGAGAGGGAGATATGAATTTATATTGCGAAATAAAATACGCATGTACTTTTATTTCGTTTCAGTGATTGTAGTTCTTTTTCAAATATATGACGTTTTTTTAAATATAAGAAAAGCATGATAATCATGATATACATAATAAAAGTTAATAAAATTGCTATTATGTATTTAGCAATATTTATTAACTTTTATTTTTGTTATTATTTCTTTTAAAAATTTTATTTTATGAACATATATAACATATTTATTTGAACCTTAAATAAGGTCAGATTTCTTAAATTAAAAAAATATTTAAACTATATAAATCTGCTTACATACTTCCATTGTTATTTTTACTATGCATATTTTTTATTATAATTCCATATAAATATGTTTATTTTTTATTCAACCATGTTTTAGTTTCACTATATTTTACTGTAAATATACAGAATTTAAACTTTTATAAAATATGTTCTTTTGTATTTTTTACCATACGATTTATTTTTATTCAGATAATGAGAATGTTGATTTAAAACTAAAGAAGGTAGTTTATTCATTTTAGTTTAAAAATTCCAAATGATAAAAAAACTTTAATTAAGTTAATTTTTACCTTATCTTTATTTATACCATCATGTGTTACTGTCATGTTTATTTCTTAAATTATGGATTGATGTAAATAAAATGTATGTATTTTTGTTCCTCCATTTTTTACTAAACGTTGTTTCTCAATATTTTACCTTAATACATTATAACATTCAGATTATTGGTAAAACTATTTTACATTTTTTGATAGTTATTGAAATTTTATTCACCTATATCTAATATAAAATAATGATGTTTACTTAAACATTATTAATATATTAATTATGTTAATATATTAATAATGAAAACTATAGTTTTAATTGCAAAGCTACTTTATTTAACCATAAATTGATTAAGTTTTAGAAAACTGAAACAAGATATGTGAGTTATTGCAATTTTTATTTTTGAAAAAACTGGTTTATCTGCTACATAAAAATATAAACAAGTAAACGTCTTTTATAATAAAAATTATTATCTATAATACATAAAAAATTTTACTATGTTTGTCTCGTTAATGTTTAATCATAGAAAAATAAAGGAAATTAAATTTTTGTTGATTTTTCTGATTAATTGCTGTAATTTTGTAAGTAAAACCTCTTTGTTTAGTGTAAAATAAAACCTCTTTGTAATTGATTCAACTTCCCACTTTACAATTCTTTGCAAAATATTTACAAGTTAATTATAAAAATTCATTTACATAATTCGAAAGTCTTACTAAATTTTAATAAAAAATTAAGATGATTAGGTTGAAAAATTGAAATTATATTATCTCATCTAATTTTATATTTTAATTAACATTGGAAGTCTTTGAAAATTACGATTGAATAATTGGAAAATTTACTTATAACACATATAAATTCTGAAAAAAAATGTAAATAATAAAATGTCATGATTTTTATATTGAATGAATTACGTTTAAGGAGATTTAGAAATTTACAATTTTTTTTACACAAAAAAAAAAAAAAAAAAATCAGTTTGTAGATAAACAGTTTATATTTCTTTGCCTCATACTAGAAATTAAAGCATTACAGGAAAAACAAAAACTTGCCATTACTGAAATGTTGCATAAATAATAAGAATTATTTTTATAGATCTTTTCATTAATATTTAAGTGAATGCTTATTTATAAATGATAATAATTTAAATTTACATTAATTATATTAATTAATTTTATGGTTTTATATAAAATATTATTGATCTACTTATTAAGTTTTAATTAATTATTAATTTATTTATTATTAATTTAGTTTTTATTCAATTTATTAATAAAATTTTAAAAAATTTGTCATTATATTTTAATCCGATAGATGGCAGTACAAAAGAAATTGTAACAAGTACGAAATGTAATCGGTAAAATACTTGTTACTTTAAAAGTAACTGTACTCAGTACGTACTAAGTACAGGAAAAGTAACAAAGCCCCATCCCTATATTACAACAAAAATTGCTTTCGTAATTTTATATTAAACCAGCAATGCTTGCTTTTGTCAACATATAATTTGTTAATTTTATAAATATTTGAAAATAATTTACATATTTTTTCACTCTTAAAAATCTGTTGCTTGAAAGACTATTATTTATAAAAATATTCAAAGTAACTCCTATATATAATTTCTATATTTATACTTGTTACCAATTATAAAAGCCAATTTATTTACATCACTAAGTATTAGCGCCTTATAGATTAATAAATTTTATGAATTGTAAAGTATCAAAATTTGAATAGAATAATTCTTGTCATTTTACTCATTTATATTATACATATTGACTTTTTATTCTAAAGAGAAATAATAAAGTTGAAAAAAGTCAATTTAATATTTCAAGAAATTTTTTACGGTTATAGAAAAAAATTATAAAGTTGACTGTAAAACTGAAGGAAGAAGGAAGTAGAGTTGTTTACCTTCATCTGAAGTCTGCTAGGGCGGTGTGAGGGGCAAGTAATTTTTCGCCTAATAAGATCATTTAAATTCTTTATTTTTATATAAAACAAAGTGAACTTTGAGAATCTTAAAAATAATTGCTTATATGAAGCTTTTTATATCTGGTCTTCCCTTCTGTATTGTGTATTTATTTGAAATTCTGTTGGGCTTATTGATTTATGTTAGTAATTTATACTTCATTATGCATTTGTTAAATCCATGGTGTAAAAGTTTAAAATAGCTATCGAAAAGGTATAAAGAAAACGCCATTTAAGATATGATCTACGAATTCATTCCCATTTAAAACTAAAACAACTATAAATTTATAAAAATAAATATGCTTAAAAATATTTTAAGTATTTTGATTCTCATAATGTAAGAATGTAATGTAAAATATATGTATTGAACTCTGATTTACCAAAAGTATTATTCGTAAAATTTCACAGGTTTTTCCGATTCATTTTTGCGTAACCATATGCAATTTTGATCTGTACATAAAAGGAATGTTAACTTGTTACTTGACGAAGTTTATTTTTCGCAAACATTTTTGTAATTATTATAACTCTTCTGATTTAGAAGAATATTTATGTGTTATAATTTATCTAAGAATTGATTGTTCCATGTATATAAGAGTAATGTTTTGTTGAAAATTAAAATTTTTTTATAATATTTGTTAACAAAATTCTTATGATGCAAACATATACTTACATTTCTTAAAATCTAATTATGTCTTAATTTTCTATGCGTTTACTGGAATATTTTTAAAATATCAATAATTTATTAATAACAAACATCTAAATCAAAAATCCATAACAATTTAAATTGATAAAAGAATCTTAACAAGTATTAATAATTAATAGGCTAGAATATAAATGCAACAAATCACTTTCATTTTCTTAAAATAAATCCATTAAATTAATCAAACCATTTGTAACAATGGGGTAAAAAATATTTTATTAGGATTTATAAACTGAATTCAAGAGTGGAATAAAGATATCAAATATTTTGCATTGTATAATGTATATATTCACCTAAAAAATATTGAGTAAAGGTAATAAACTTATGAAAACTACTTAACAGGATACTCCAAAAATATTTAACACTCTTACATAAAGCTCTTTATATATATATATATATATACAGTGAAACCTCATTACAACAATATTTTAGGGACCAAATAAATATATTGTTGTAGAGAGGCATATTGTTATATCGAGGGTCCACATATTTTGAGCATTTAATAAGAGTTTTTTTTATTATTATTAGTTTAAGGTGCATAACATACTACTTTTAAGTCTATATTTAGAAGAAATTAATTTGTAAAATACTAATAATAGTGATTTAAATACTAAAAAAATAAATAAATAAGATAAATTCAGAAAATAAGCACAGAAATATTCACATACCTGAAAACACTTTTATTGAAAATAATCCACTATTTTTATTTGTTTATTCATTTTTTTAACTGTTAAGTTCACCAATACTGTATGCATTGAGTCCAGTGCACGAAAATGTTCTTCATTTATCAACGGAAGGCTTGAAAAAAATGTCCGTAGAGAATCATCAGATTGAAAAGCTTTGTGGGATGACAATAAGGACTGCCATGGACCTGTATTATCATCATCATCTTCATCATTGTTTCCTATCTCATCAGTAATTTCAGAAAGAATATTTTCATCAGTAATTCCTGCGAAAACCATAAGATCATCATCTGCTGTTAAATAGTCTTCTATACTAATTCCAAACTTTTTACCACTTGTTTCCTCAAGTTGGGATACGGATTTTTTGATGTGCAAAACACATTCTTGATCATCTAAGAGATCATTGGTTATGTAATTTTCATCATTATCAGATTTCTTATTTTCCATAACACAAAGACCGGCCTTTTTCCAGCAATTCCGAATGGTTTTTTCTGTTATTTCCCACCAACTTCCAGCAATATTGTCACACGCTTCCTTGACATTTACAGCTTTGAAAGGGTCTTCTACTTTATTTTCAAAGTTTACAAGTATGGAGTCCACCAACCGTTTTCTGTAATATCCTTTGAAGCACTTAATTATGCCCATATCAAGAGGCTGTAGAATTGAAGTGCAATTGGCAGGGAAAAAGCGATTTCGATATTTTGTAGCTTTGGAAATGACATGTGAGTCCCGCAGTTATCTATCAACAAAATGATTTTTTCTTTCTCTTCTTCATTTAATTGTCTAACTTCTGTAACCATTCGGAAAAAAATTTAGACGTCATCCAAGCCTTCTTATTTGCTTTATACTCCACGGGAAGACTTTTCACGTTCTTAAAGCACCTTGGCTTCAATGATTTACCAATGACAAGAGGTTGTATTCTATGCAATCCTGTGCTATTTGTACACAAAAGAACAGTGAGTCTCTGCTTTGATTTCTTCCCTCCATAACATTTTTCACCCTTGAATGCCAATGTTCGATCGGGTAGGAGTTGGAAAAACAACCCAGCTTCATCTGCATTATAGATGTCTTCTGGAGCATACTTTTCTAAGATTTCTTTCATCTTGTTTTGCCGCCATTCATTTGCGTCGTTTATCGGGGCTGACTTTTTCTCTCTGTGAACTTCTTGGAAAGTTATTCCATGACGATCTCAAAAACGCATTAACCAACCATTGCTAGCTTTGAAAGTTTCGTCCCCTAGCATTGCTGCAAATTTCCGTGCTTTTGCACATAATAAAGGTCCATTTATTGGGACATTTGTCGCTCTCATCTCTTGAAACCATTTTATAACAGCAGCATCAATGTTTTCATTTGTCGCAACTTTCAGTCGTTTTCGCTCTGGGTTAATTTCATTTGAAGTTACAGCATCTTCGATTTGCTTTCTCTTCTTTAGGAACGTTGCAACTGTAGATTGTGATAATCCATGTTTCTTAGCCGCATCAATCTGCTTCATTCCCTCACCAATATCATTGATAACAATCAGTTTATCTCGAAAAGATAGTTGCTTTCACCCTGCCATCTTAGGGAACAATATCGCGTGTAAGAAAGAAAAGTTTAGACCAAAGGCGCGCCGGACCACGTGATAGTCCAGTGAGAGAGAGGAGGAAGAACGACCCAGCCACTTTGTAGGTGACCGTCTGATGATGTAGAAGATATAATAAATGTTCCTTGAATTGAAGTCTTGTGATTCTGTTCTTCACACCGAACACCACCATTGAATTCCAAAAAGACTACAAAACAACCTTTGAACTCACTAGTGTGTTGTAAAAGCTTTTTATTTTTTGTCCAAATAATACTGAAATTTAGATTGAAAAAATCGTTTTACAGAGGTTTATTGTTCTAGAGAATATCGCAATATTGAGGGGAGATTAACATTAGTTTATATGCAAAATCACCGGGACCACAAAACATTATTGTAGTAGAGGGAGTTATTGTTGTATCGGGTATCGTTGTAGCGAGAGTTTACTGTATATATATATATATATAAGTAATAATAATTAAATTATTAAAATTAAATTATTAAATAAATTAAATTATATTATTAAATTATAGTAAAAATTAAATTATTAAAGTTTTCTATGATAAGTTTGAATATGGTAGCTTTTAATTTATATTATATTGCCAAAAATAATATAAATTAAAAGCTACCATATTGCCAAAAATAGTTATTCTGCTTTCAAAAAGTCTGTCTTTTACTTATATGTTAAAATATGTTTATAAAATAAGCTTTTTTTTTTTATCAAAAAATGTTTAAAAACATACAATTTGCAAATTCTACTTTTTTATATTTTTATTGATATTCTTGTATGCATTTGATCTTTGTAAATGGTAAGAATCAATGTATATTTTATTTTAGACATTCTAGTGTCCAAGTTGTGGTTGGTACAGGATGGGATATAGCTAATGAGCAAGCAAGTTCCTTTGTGCAATGACAGCAATGTTCAGTTGCGATTTCTAAGCCCTGAGGATGTGCCAGAAGTGAAAAAACTTTGTACAGAATGGTTTCCGATAGAGTAAATAACATATAATGTTCTCCAAATTATTTTCCTTTTTCAATAAACTCTGGATTTTAATTTGATTCTTATACATTAATAATTTAAAATATTTTGATTAACTTTAAGACATAATGCTTGTTTTACTAAAAAATGATACTTTCGTTCATAACTTTTTAATTTTTTGTAAAAAGCAAAAAATGTTCTCTTTGCCAGAGTTATTTCTTCTTTTATTAATTTTTTTCAGAGCTTACTGTTAAAATTAAGAATGCATCATTGGTTTAAAATTTATGTAATACTTTAATATGTAACTTTAATATCAGTTTTAATAGGAAAAGACATTTAATATATCAAAACATTTTAACTGTGAATTCTATCTCTATTAAAATTTAAACTGTATTAATATGTTTTAACAGATTTTGGAAGGGAAAATATCTGTATTGAAATTTCTTATTTTGATTTGAAGAGTTACTCAATTTAAATAGCAAGGTCTAAAATTTAGGGAGAAAAAAGAATATTTTAGAATTTATCAGCTGATTCATCTTGTTAATCTTCACTAAGTTACTTTCAGTTTGATTATTACTATTATAAATGAAATATAATTTTTAAATATGTTTATATTCTTCGACATTAGGTTTTTTAAAATGTGTTTCGTATATAAGCATTGTGAATTTAAAAGACATTTTTGATTGAATAATAAAAGTAACTGGGTAATACTCCGAGTTCAAATTATCTCTTAATCTTGCAGCAAAAAATTTTTTAATTTTCATTTATTCAATTTTTATGTTAAACCATGATAAATGAGACTTAAACTGTAACACTCATTTTTACAAACCAGTAAAACAATTTGTGAAAAAGAAGATCTGTAAAACAGAAAGATAATGTATTGAATTACCAAGCTACTTTTTCTTAATAAATAAAATACCATAATAAAAAATTATTTAAAATGTTCGATTAAAAACACATGCAAAATGAGATTCTTATTTAAAAACATTTTATTGATTGCACTTCATATAATTTTCTAAAGTTTTGAGTCAGAGTCTAGTTTTAAGTCTCAAGCTAACCATCTGATTTTTTTGTGGGATCTTTTGTATTAAGTATCATATCAAAGCAGTTGGATATTTCTTTAATGGCATTATCATTAATAAGAATGTTAATTTCTTTTATTTTTCTCATCAAAACAAGCAAAACTTTGTCTAATTTAAGATGTTTTGTCTCTCTTTAATATTATTGAGACAGAACATTTTTACTAATACTGTTTCCTTTTACAAAGTTTTTTTTTTTTTTTTTTTCATTTTATAAAAGTGTCGAGAGGTTAATTTTTGGAATTTCATATATTTTTGGCAATGACATCTTATTTAATATTTTTTCATCTACTTTTTTCAGAATTTTCGTTTTTACTTCAACTGATAAACACACTCGTTTTTTCAACTGCAACAAATCCTGGATGGAATCAGTTCAATCTCTTTCTCAATAAACAAAACTTCATAAATTGAGTTGTTCAAATAAAAAAAATCATGTTATATTATACGAGAGCAAACATTTAAAGAATTTTCCCTCTTTTTTATGTTTTAATGTAGGAGAAAGAGAGGAATATTTCTTATTTCTGCATTCTTATGTACAGGAAGCAAAGAAGTTGATATCAGCATCACAGTTCTTTCCCATCAAATGTCCTATATCCATCTGAGTTCAAATATTGTTCCCACAGTGGCTCCACATATTGTTTCATTGTTTAATAATTCATTATATAGAAAGGAAGCTCACAGGTATCACACACATTAAGTTCACAGGCATTATATAGAAAGGAAATCAATCAGAAGGGATTACAAAAAATATAAAGCACACAAAAAAGAAAACTATTTCTTAGAAATTAAATTTTATAAAAATAATTTTTTTTAATTTTAGTTTGTAAATGGAAGTTAATTATAATTGTAACTATTGTGTCAGGTTAGGAATTAACCACAGTTTGTAAACAAATAAGTATTTATAAATTAAAGGTTTGTAAAGATAAGTGTCTACTGTATAAATCTTACTAGATATCGCAATCATAATGAATTGAATACACATTTGTAATCAGTGGTAATTTCATCGAATCTGTCAGTTAAAAAAAAATGATTCCAGAAAATAAAAATGCTTTATTTATTCAGAAAATTTAGGAAGCCAAATGTTCTCATTTATGTGAAGAACTATCTTTCTAACTAAACAGTTTTTCATATTTTTCAAATGGGATTTCTATTAATTTATTTCATGATTAACTTCATATTAAAAGAAGCTTCTAAATAGGGAAATATATATATAATTATATTAATATTAACATTTCTTTATAATATTTTATGTAAATCTGAAAAATTTCCTTATCCATTAAGAAACAAAAATATAAGCAACTTATATAAAAACTAGTATTTTTGTATTTAAAAATTTTATTTACTCACTAAATATATAAATCAATTAGTAGAAATTATGTCAGATATTTATTTAAAGTTTTTTTTAAGCTATAAGAATGCAATAGTTGGCAAATGTTCCAATTTTCTTGACTTGATGTAAATTTTTTTTTTTTTTCCCCAGAACTTTCAATTTTGTTGTAAAACTCCTATTTTTATTAATATTATTCATCTATCTGAATGATGAAATTCGAATGTAAAGAATACACTCTATTAAAATTTCCTTAATTTTTGCTACCCATTTTAATCTAATTTTGCTTTTATTATCTGTATTTATATTGGTTTTCTCTGTATTAACGTATGATTTTTAGAAATGAAATGAACTTTTCTAGTATTATAAGCTTTTAAAAAATAGGAAAATGTTGGAAAGCATTGGATGTTTTTCAACCTGCTTGCATCAATTTCAATTTTTATGACATTCTTATGGTACATACTTCTTATTTGATAATTATAGTAAAAATATAGAAATATTATATTAGGAAAAGTAATTTTTTTAGTACTAAGAAAATTCATTTACTGTACTTTAAAAGGATTGATTGGCTTTTTCATTAGACCTAAAACAAATATTTTAATGTATTACATGCCTTGTATATGTAATACATTAATATACATCATTTAATACTTAATGTATTACATTAAAAAGTATTTGACATGTATTACACGTCAAATACATCTGGGAAAAGAAATTCTTTTTTAAGATGTATTTTACTATTTTATGTTTTTTCTTTTTTAGAAGTTGAAAAATTATGTTGTAAATATGCTCGATTTTCCATCAAAGAGTTTTCTAAACTTGTCTTGAACTTATTAGCAAACATTTAAATTAATGCTTTTTAAACTTAAGCTATATGGCACTTTATGGACTTAGTTTTTAAAATTGCCGAAAGGATGTTTTATAGAATTCCATATTTTTTGGAAACTTTGATTTAATGTTTTCTGTGTACTACTTTTTAAGTTTTCTTTTTTATTTTGACCCAATAAACACTTTTGTTTCTTCAACTTTGACGTAAGTGTAATTCCTTGACTGAACCACTCCTTTTGAAAGATAAAACATTATAAATTGAATTGTTCAGGTGAAATTAAATGAATCAGAGAATAACAAAGCTCAATTTTCTTTAAAGTTTTCCCCCTTTCTATTTTTCTCATGTGGGAATAAAGAAGTTGAATTCAACATTGCAGTTTACCCCTTTCACATGTCTTTGTCTATAATTCTCCTGATGTCTGGAATGCCTGTAATTCTCACAACATTGTTTAAGAATGAGTGAAATTCTCAAACATTATGTGTGGAAGAAATCAAATAAAAAATTAATAAAATGAGATAAAAAGAAAACGATTTGTTAGAAATGAAAGTTTGCAAAAGAGATATTTCAAAATTTTAGTTTGTATATGGGAATTGAAATTATCAATTTGTTTATGGTGTCATGGTTAAAGACTTACCACTATTTCATAAAAACATGATTCTTCTTATATTAGAGATTTATAAAAATGAGCATCTACCGTGTGTTGAGTTTGACTTTAAAATCTGCAATCTCTGAATTATTATCTGATTTTATTTTATTTTTTATTTGCTCATATCTTATTCCTTTTTTGATTTGATTGGTAATATTGCTTTGTTTTGTGACATTCTATTAAATTTTCAGCTCAATGCAGTGTATTCCAAAAAGCAACCTTTAGGAATTTGTTTTTAATGTTGTTGTTGTTGTTGTCGTGTGTGCCTGCTAGGCTGGCAATATGGAGTGCGCTGCTCCTATTTTTCAACTGAACCATATTTTGGTGTGAAGTCCGACTTCCTCAGTACACACATGCCATAGGGACCCGTTTATAGGGTAAGAAACCATTTACAACACATTCATACACAGAAAGGACAAAGACAGGATAGATAGAGAGAGATAGTACATCCATGCCCAAACTGGGATTCGAACCCAAGAGCTCCCTATCTGTAGTCAGGCACTCTGACCACTAGACAGGGCGGGCGGCATTTGTTTTTAATAAAACTAACTTATATTTTTCTGTAAACCTATATTACAAATGGCTTTTAAATTATTCAGAATATATGTTATGTTTGATATATTAGTAGAATGAACGCAATTGATTTTATTAATAAGTACATAAAGTGGTAAATATTAATATAATACTTTTATTTATTGAAGTTTTTTAATTTACAAGTATGTAATTGATTATACAAACGAGTTTTTACACTATCAAATCGAGTTTGTACATATGTTTTTTGGAAAAAATTATGTTTTGTTTCCTAAATGCTTTAATTATATAGTGCTCTATTGTGTGTGTGTTTGTTTTCGTGAAAATTATATTTTTTTGCTTACATTGTTCTAAAATCATCTTGTTATTATAGGTATCCTGACAGTTGGTATAAAGACATTACCTCAAGTAACAAATTCTTTTCCTTAGCAGCTGTATATAGGGTACAAATAATTGGTTTAGTTGTTGCTGAAATTAAGGCACAAACAAAATGCAACAAGGAGGTAATTTTCTCTTATATTCAAAGTTCATATTTTATTAAATTCTTTTAAAAATTCAACTCCATTATTATGCTCTCTTTTGATTGGAGATATAATTATATTTGAGAAAAGACAAAGTTTGTTAGATTGTTAAATAAGTTTAGTCATTGAGAAAAAATATATTTTTAACTTATTGCATTTCTTATAGATTTTTTGTTTATGGATATGCTATTATCTATGTGATAAATGAAAAACCAATTAGATCCTATTAACTGTCTATTGAAAAAATCCTTTTACAATTTTATTTTATTGTAACCATTAAATATCTTGTTTTCAAAAAGTCATATTTATAACTAAACATGAATTTGTTCTTTCTCTGCTTACAAATTATTAGAAGATTTTAAATAGTTTACTTAAATATTTATTAATACAGTTCTTATTAACATTTTAGTTTGAAAAATTAAGAGTTAGAACTGTGCAAAATTTATTTCAAGTTATAGCACAGGTAGAATCAATTTAATTGGTAAAATCTAAATTCATGGAATAGGTATTCTTTGTTGAAGCTAAGCACAGGGCAACTAATAACAATTTTGACAACAAAAAGAATGTTGGTATTTAGTCCTGATAGAATGTTATTACAAGAACTTGCTTTCTGTTTTACACTTCTTGCTAAATTAGCAAGGAATAAAAAGAGAAGTACCTAGCTAAGCATTGTCAAATATTATACAGTGAAAGAAAATCTACACTGCCTTAGTATTCTTCTGCAGTATCAGTGGTTCACATTTTTCTACAGAAAAGTACATTTACTGAAAGACTCTTTATTGTGATTTATATTTTTGTAGAATTTCTTTTTTGACTAACTTTCTCAACTGCTAGAGAAAGTGATGAAGCTAAAGATATATCAGGACTAGGAGAAAGTAATTCTCCATGAAAACAAACTGTCTATGTTTCTGCTGATCATGCATTACTTGAAATCCTTTCTTAAAAAATTGTATATTGTCCAATTAAAAACTGAGAATTCCATGATAACAGTGAAAGAGACCTAACATCCACTGAAAATTCTGATGTCAATGGAAGTGCGAAAATTCTCTATTAAACCGTTTGTCTGTAGATGAAGGTCTTGAGTATGCATTTGTCACCAAACAAAATCATATTTCAAAAAAAATATTATTTAAGTTGCTTACTAAAGATGGGGATTATTCTAGAAGGTATGCTGAAATTAATGATCTAAGATTTATAGGACATTTCAATTATCCGATTGCTGGTATTCAAAATAAATTTTGTTGTTAATGGGATATTATCATATTTTTGATATTCTTTTTAATATTCTCATGAGTTTATTCTTATTTAATAAGTGTTGTCAAACAAAATTAAAGTATCAAAAATATTAATAGTTATGGAGATAGAGGCATGTTAAAACCTATTAGGAAGTCAATGTAATTTTTTTTACACTTTTGAGGTAAAAAAAAAGTAAATAAAATATAAAATAAAACTATAATCAACTTAAAGTCAGGAAATATAAATGGAAATTTTAAACCACCTTAACATCTTTGGCAACTAACACTTTTGTCTGAATAACATTTGGATGAAGCAAAGAGAAAGGTTCCATGATTTTCCGTTGCCAAAAGAACATGCAAGTAATAGATTTATTCATTGCTGCCTTGATTTTTCCTTTTTCTTTCTTTTTACTTTGCATTATTTCCTGTAGGCATTTCCAGTATTGTAGAGATTAAACTATAAAACCAATTCAAGCATAAGTTATTTTTGTAAAGGTGGAAGTGGAAGATTGAGTGACTTAATATTGTTTACACTTTTTTTGTGAACTGCACATAGAAAATATTTCTTTTCAAATAAATTTTGTCCTTGAAACAAAAAAAATGCTTCTAATCGAGTACACTTCTAACATTGGAACAGATAGAAATTAGAAATTTTCCTCTGACTAAAAGTAGTTGCAAAAGTTCATAACAGTACATCCAAAATTAATTTTGAAATAAGTAAAAAAATGTAAGTATTTAAAAAATATCTGTTCACTTCACCTGTAAAATGTTTTTTCTTGTTTAGCTCCTTCTCAGTAAAAGCTAACTTTAAGTAAAAAAAAACCTTATTTTTACAGTAATTGAAATTAATCATAATACAGTATTCGTAACAATTTTGACTGTTGATTTTAATTTCTAAAATCATTATGAATATAAAATTGATATTGATGATTTACTGATAAGTGTAAAATTTCATTAATAGCATAATTACAAAAAATATGTGTATATATTTTCATTGTTAACAACTTGTAACGCATATACTAGATAAGGGATCACACCTAGGGTCCTGTGCTGGAGATGAAATGTGCCAAATGGGTTTAGTACATTGGTATGTTTACTTGCATTCATTTGACCTAATGTGACTGTGTACATGCAGGAAATATGTTTTGTAAACAAGCTAGTAACCATTGAAGTATTTGATTAATAATTTGTATTTATTTAATTAAAATTTTGGGTTTAAAAGTAGACTATTTAGAGTTTACATGTAGAAATTATTTATTAAGTTAAATTATTGAATGTTTATTTGCTGTGAAATTTTTTATTTTAAATTTCTTAAGTAAAATTTATATTTTAATCCAAGGCTAAATTGTGCTACACTGCAGTTTTTGTGAGTGGCATTGCCTTGTTATTAAATTGCAAGTTTTTATAAAAATAATTATAAATTTTTCTGTTTAAATTTTATTACCTTGTTGTCCCCCAATGCAAACTGATTGATATTTAGTTTAATTTTTATTATGTAAGTTTGTGAAATTAGTTTACAGTTATTAAACATTTTAACATTTCTGTAATTAGTAGTTATAATGAAATATTTAGAATTTTAATATCTGAAATTTAAAGTATTGACATAATCAAAATTCAAGTTTAAATGCGATTGGATATTGCATGAAATTATGTAATTTATTTTGACTAGATAATTGCGCAGCAGTTGGTGAGAAAATTAGAAATTGCACAAACCTGCAAAATACTCTAGGATTTTACCCTAGTTAAGAAATTATTTTTTAAATAAAAAACTTGATTTAAAAAGACAGTATATTATAGTTTCATCCATAAATTTAATTATTTTTATTGTTGACTATATTCTCTAAATTTTTATTACAGAGTGTATTTTCAATATAAACATTTGAGCTTAAACAGTTTCATATGTTTCTGGGATTCTCTGATAAAAGATTCCTACTATTTGTTATTGATTAAAGATATTTTTGAATTTTTAATTAATAACAAATAATATGAATCTTTTTAAAGATTATGTAATTGTTTAATACCTAATCTTATGTGAGTTAAACTCAAAAATCTTGTATAGTTGCATTTGAATGAGAATATTTATTTTATAATAGTCAATTTACTGAAGAATGCCTATTTTTGTTTTAATTTTTATCATAACACAAGTTGTAATATTTGTCAAGAAGAAAAAAACATTCTATGTCATACTGCTGGGCAGAAATCATCAATGAAGCATATAGCAATAGTGTTAAATTGGTTATATAAATAACATCATTGCTTAATCTTAATGTATGTAATACAGTGGATTTGGCAAAATTGCCAATACTTGGAGGAATTTTGGAGATCTATGAGAATATTGCAATTCTCTCCCAGTGTTCATCCCGCTAATCAGTATAAATACCGAATACACCAAACCAGTAGATTATTGTGCCAGAATGGATTTGTTTGCCAATTATATGACATATTCCAATGTTCAAGATTTGTGTGTTTTATATTTTACCCAGCATTTTTTAAAAATAGTTTCTTTATAATAATTTTAAAATAAATAAGAAACTATCATTTCTAAACTTTTTACAGCCCTACAATATCTAAGTTATTGTTACAATATTTGTTGAATGATATCAAGTTTTAGATTATTTTTTCACGTTAGTTTAACCAATATAATATTCTGCTTTCAAACTTTTTTCTCTAAGAGAAAGAAGCATGTGAATCTTTTTCTTTTAAAATTGTCATCTATGCATAACCCTGGTAAGGAAGAAAAAATATTGAGGGATCAAATCTTTTCTTTTTACAGTCTTACAATGTAACTAGAGATGGTCGTTATTTAATGGAACTGTTATTTAAGAACCATTATCAACTAATAACTGTTTAATAAATAACGTGTTCTTCAAAAATTATGTTATTAAGATAACGTTTTTTCCCCCGTAAATGCTGAAATCATTCCTGTATTGGTAACTTCTCAAAGTCGTTACGGTATTGTAGAAGGTTTCTACACACGTTTTTTTGTAACTTCTGGAACATTAAAGCTGTTCTCGTTGTTTTGTAACCGTAAAGCCGTTCTCATTGTTTTGTAACTTCCGGAACTGTAAAGCTGTTATCGTTGTTTCGCAACGGAATTTTAAAGTCGTTATTACGTTGTTTTGGCTTCTAACATTGACATCAAGTTTTCTCGGAACACATTCCAAGCTTTCGCTTGGCACGTTGCATTGTTTAGCAAGTAAGAATGTTTACTTTTCGGTTCTTCAAGTTGATGCAGAAAAGTTAATTGAAAAGCGGATGAATAAATATATTTCATTTTATAAAAGATTAAAACATTTGTAAAAATGGGAATTTTTAAAAATACATTTTATGTTAATATTGTGGGGGCGTTTTATTTATCTTCAGCCTTCATTTATTATTATTTTTTTATGAATTTTAGTAAAATTTTTATTAAGCTGATGCATTTTTTTAGAAATTTGAAATTATGCTTGCATATCAAAGCAAGAGTGAAATATTTTAAATTTAATATTAAATTTCGGGAGTTAATTTTTATAAATTAAAAAGATTAAAAGAAGCTAACGTACCATTTGATAAAATTTGGATCAAACTAATAATATATATAAATATATATATAATTGAATTTGAAATTTACTTAAAGAATTTATGCATTGTAAAAATAAATTTTATTATTAAATTAAATAACCTACAATTTTATTTATTTATTTAGAAAGCATCATCATAATTTATTAAAATTAATTAATATAAATAAAATTTTAATTATTTTAAATGATTATATAATTGATTATATTAAAATAATATTTTAAAGTAATAATTTTATAGTCCTAAAAATGTATTTTATGTACTTGTATAAAAGAATTGCATCATATTTCTTGTAGAAAGCCATTTATAAAATTTGTGTTGAAATAAAAATTATTATTGTTGTTAAGTTATTAAGAATCATGATAATAAATGTTGCAATGTATATATAATTATATTAAATTAGTTATTGTAAATTTGTAAATGTAGTTGTATTTATTTAATATTTGAAAATAAAATCACAATAAAATTAATATCCTACATATTACAGCTGCAAATTCTAAATTTTTATCATTTATCTTTCAGGTTAAGTTATAATTATGATAAAAAAATAGTTCTAAAAAGAACTTTTTTTAAGTTTTATTCCTTTCTAATTTCAATATAAATCTTTAAATATAATTAGCTCTACTCATAACATTTTTAATTTTATATAACTGTAAAATAAATTACCAGATACTAAACTGCATATTTTCAAAAAATCTTCTGAAGTATCAGCTTGTAATATTGAATTATCTTCAGGCTCTTAGAAGAAATATGAAGAAAAGTTTGGTTTAGTAAGAATTGAAGATATTTCACCATAGTATTTATAAGAAGCATTATTTTACTTAATTTTTAAATGTAGACAACAGTATTTTTGAAAAAGTTTTAATAAATTAATTTTAACCGAGTAGTAAAGTTGCTTAGAAGATACTTGTAGATCAAACAATACAAATTAAAAAATTTATTCGTTGATAAAATTCTTCATTTATAACAAACTTTTTTATATGCAAATAATTTAAGAAACTGTAAATTTATGTATTGTGTCAATAATAAAAAAACTGCATCTGAATTATTTACTGTTGTAATAAGTTTACCTATTTTACCGAAGCAATTTTCATACATTTTTATTCAAAAATTCTGTTTAATTGTTAGTACTTTAAATTCACACATTTTATTAATACTACATAGCTCTCTTATTTTCACTTCCCAGTGAGGAGTAATTTCATCTAGTAAAAATATTTAAGATAAATACACAATTGAGGCATATAGAACAGTAAAATCACATATATGAAGTAAAATACTATAACTTATCAGAAAGGCAAATTCCTATATTCAAATATTTTCTCATAAGTGCTAAATATTCTGCTTAACATATACAATTCATTATTTTTAAAGAAAATATTATTTTCTATTTATGTTCATAAATATGTAATTTTATAGTAAATGGCATCTGTATGTATCCAATTTTCCTTTTATTACACAGATGACTTATATGAAAATTAAATTAGATTAAAATTTTGAATATTAGTTGAATGTTGAAAGAAATTTATATAAAATAGTAAAATATAATTAATTATTAAATATAAGTTAGTTTAGTGTATATCGCTGGTTAAATTATCATTAATATGATTTCACTATTTGAAAACTGTGGGTTAGGTACTGATGTTACCATAAACAATGATGCATGGTGCCCTTTGGATATTGATTAATCGCATGGTTATATTTATAAGTTGATAAATAGTAAAATTTGGAAATTTCAGTCAAAATTCAACTTTTTAATTATATTGTGTCTCTAATTAGATAAATACTTTTTCCAAAAAGAAATATTTTAAAGATTTATTCTAGCATAAGTGTTATACTCAATGGTAATCCTTAGTGTAAAATAAACATCAGCTATAATTTGTAAGAATTTATAATGGAAATTATATTGAGATATAAATTAAATTCATTTTGTGAGAAACTCTGAGTTGTGTTTGGTTTAAAAAAATTCAAATTTAGGTATATTTTATACATTAAAATAATAAAATATATTAACAAGCAGTTAATATCATTGGAAAACAAATTATATAAATGCCCATTACTTAAGAATTTTTAACAGAAAAAAATCAATTGACAGTAAAAAAATATAAAAATTTTATAAATTTAATTTAATCATTGCAATTATTTTAAAAAATAAGTAAATGAAAATCAGTCTAGACTTAAATGTTAAACTTCCATATAATAAAGTTAGGAAATTCCTAAAAAATTGATTAAAGAATATAACAAAAAATCATTAAAATTTCTTTCAGTAAGTAATTTTCAATGCTCAGTCATTAAAATTCACTCTACATCTCATTTCCTCAGAAAACCAGTTTTGTCACCCTACAAAAGCTTCCTTTCGCTCCATAGAATTTCCAAGAAGGCCAAAGGGAACGGATTTCTTGGAATAACTTTTCAAAAAAATCGTCATTTGATAACGCTTTTTAGAACATGTTATTTTCTTGGAACATAACATTGATAACTAGTTATCCAAAAGTAACTGCTTTTGCCATCTCTAAATGTAACTAATTATTTTTATATGAAAAATGATAATATTTATTATTTTATTTATTTATTTAAGAAAAAGTGTTTTCATATCTCTGTAGCAAATGAGATTTTACCTATTCCAATGTATCCCAGTTCTGAATGCCTTAGAAAATGGGTGGAAAAAATCCTAATTCAATGTTCAAAAACTTTATTTTTATTAAATGTTGCTGTCAAAGTTGTAAAGTGTATGCATATTTCAATTTCAAAATAAATGCATTCTATATGTAATTAATCATAATTCATATTTTAATTACAATATTCAAATATTCATAGGATCAGGGACTACTTTCATCACATTTTGCCAAAAGTACTAAAGTAGCTTACATTCTTACTTTGGGAGTTGTTCGAGAGTTCAGAAGGAATGGCATTGGTAATTATCTGCAAAAATAAAAATACTCACATTTATATATCAGTTTATTTTGCATCTAATTTGTCACTTAAATGTGTGTGTGTGCACACGCCAGTGCCAGCCATATTATTTTACATCTTTTCCTAACTTATATATACTATTATTAATATTGAATAATAGCATTATTCACTCAAAGTGTGACTTTTTGAATGTGTGACATTAATTTTTTTTAATTTATTTAGAATTCTCTAAAATAAATACTTAAATTAATCTTTGACAAATCAATCATTTGTGTTACATGGAAAATAAACTCAAATGATCAATTTGTAAAAGATAATTTAAATTTATTGATAAATATGTTTTGAAAGTTTTTCCTAAAATTTAATTAAATATTCCTACCAAGCATGTCAAAATTTTCAAATTTGTGAAGATTTCAAAAAATATTTCTTTATCTTTTGGAAAAATTTGATCGAGTTTATAATTTGAAGTTGTGAATGAAATGCAGCTAAGAGAAAAGAACATGTTTTCTTTACAAATATTGACATCATTAAATAATGAATATAAGAAATGGTTGAAATTTTGTAATTCTAGTTTTTAATTTGATAATAAACCTAGATTTACAAGTTAATTGTTAAAGATAAGGTTAGATATCAGATAGACAAAAGTCTGACTTCATTCATTATCTGATGATGATGAAAATGATGTCAAATCCTTATACTTGATTGATTGATGATTGTATGCCTAGTCCAGTGTTAAATTTTTCACAAACATAAGTGCCACACAGAGAAAATGAAAGTCACATAGGAAGATATGAATATCGCATACTTTTGAACTCTAATTTAACATCATATATTGATTGTTAAATTCCTATTTGCACATTAAATTTTCTGACAAAGATAACTGCAATATTTATGATGAAAGTTATTATTTTAATCTAATAATTATAATATTTTAGTACCCATTATATGCCTTTTATATATCAAAAGGCATCAATTTCCTTAGACAATGACTGCTCAACATTGGAAGGTCCATATAATAGTCTAATATGTAGTCATGTATCATCCTACTGAAACAGGCTTCTAAGATTTGAATAAGGAATAGAACTACAAGGTTTAGCAAAATAGAAATGTAATATCCTTCAAAGTTCTAAGTGCCATTAAATCATATAAGAAGCAATCAAGAAATGTTCTAATATCACATATTATTAGTAATTTTCTTGTAAAATGATGTTGAATGGATGCTAGAAATGCTCACTTCGTGTGTTTTAACCATCATCATGCTATAAACAGAATCAAAACTCATCTGAAAACCAAACCTCTTATCATTCCTGCATCCAGGTTCATTATTGATCACATCACTGGAAGTGCTTCTGTTGGATGAAAGGTGCAGATCTGATGGTCTATACTAATGCAAACATCATCAAATTGTGTGGAACTTATCTTGCAAATGACTTCATTTTTTAAAGTTGGAGTTTCATCATTTGGTTGCACATTCCATTAAGACTTTGCTAGTAATATATCTGCCTTCTCTGCTACTAGTGATAGTATGTTTCTAAAATATAGCATCTGATGGCCATATGACTGATCTGAGTTTATTGATTCCATTTTCTGCAAACATAGCATCTTGATTGAAGCAAAAATCAATATTTCATTACTATAAACTACAATTCTAGTATACTACAATTCGACCACTCTCAAAATCAGAAGTATTCTAGAAACAATTTTCCTCTGTAATTTTTTATTACGTTAAAGAGGAAACATTATTATAACCCAACAATGTTCAATTGCATTTTGTGTATGGAAAATCCTGCTGTACCATTTTTTCATTTAAATATATTGTAAATGCTGCTACTACTACTCTTTATTTTACATGAAGGGTTACATTTTAAACACATTTTCCCCTTCATGTAAATTTCATGTGTGTAAAATGTCACTGTCTTCATGTGGTAATATTAGTGACCATTATATTTCAATTGTTAAAAAAATAGTTTATATTGGTCTGAATTACTTTTAGACTTTTTTTGTTACTATTTATAGTTTTTCAATAGGTGAAAAGGCTTCTTTTATGAACTCAGATATTTATGAAGCAATTAAGTAATGTTTAAAATTTTTGATAATTTTACCCTCAATTAATATGTAATATCTCAATGTGCAAGAATATCTCAAAAGGATTGTGTATAATTATCATACTGTACTTAGTTTTTTCTCTCAAATTTTCTATATAATTGTGATTAAATAATTGAAAAAATTCTGATGTTGTAACAGTTTAATGATTGTGAAAGTTTTAGATTTTTCAAACAAAAATTTTATTTATTATTTTTTCTGTGAGTAATTTCTTAGAATTCATGATATACTAAATATAGAATTAAATCTATAGTTATCAAAAAATTTAGTTACATGTTTAAAATTTGATATTGAACATTTTCATAAAATTGACAGGTGGGCCTATAAAAGATGGTGAAATTTTACCTGTTTAAATAACTAAAAATGAATGTTTAAATTAATCAAATCTTTCTTGAGTGGGAAAGAGATATAACTGTCTAAAAATAAATAGAATATGATCTCTTTTACTATTTCACTGATTAATTCTTAATAATAAAAATATCTCTTAAATCACTAAATTTTATAGTGAAATATATTAAATGTCAATTGGTCAGTGACTAGAAAAATTATCCTGTTAATTGTAAATGAAGTAATATTATCTATTTCAAATAGTGAAAATCTTATCTCCATACTTATAAAATAAATTTAAAGGAAAATTTTGTATTATTTATTGTATTTAATTATTTGTATTTAAAATATTGCAAAAAAATTTCAACATTTTGAAAGTGTTTAGAAGAAGCTTATTCACTTTCTTGGATATTAAGAATGTAAAAGGTAAATCAATGAAAGACAATTCCTTAACTGACTTAAGCTGAGGCATTGTCAACAATGCCACTTCAGAAACGTGTAGTTTTCTTTCTACCAATACCTCACCAGAATCTGTATATAATAGATATCAAATGATTTTTTCATTGTGACTAAGAGCATCAATTAACCTGCTCATCTTATTCTAAGTCTGTCTGCTAAACCCATATAGCATTTTGAATACTTATATTTTTAAATAGAGAAATTATGTCTGTGAAGATCTTTTTTCACATATTTTAAGATAGATATTAATGAAATAATATTTCATTTAAAAAGGAATAATGATGTCAAAAGGATAATATATTTATATATTGTTAAAAGGAATATAAAATCATTCTAATGCAAAAAATTTGTTTTTTGAATTTGATTTAAATTTTTTATTCCCAATTATCTCTGCCAGTGAACGTTTTTTCCTACAGAAATATAAAATTCATAAATAAGCTTTATGTATTTTTTTTTAATTTTTCCAATTCAGATTTATTTTTCTTAAAAAATTTTACTTTAAGTTTGAATTTTATTTAAAAATAAGATTTTGCACCCCCTTCTTTAATTTGTATTAAACTAAATAAATTAAAGTATGCAATCTTTTATTCATATTCCCCAGCTAACCTAAAAGTTCTCATTAATGTAAACACAATTTTATTTATATATATTTATACACACATTTTAACAGATATATTATAAAATGATCAATTTCCTTATTATAAATGAGTGTTCAATTAACTTTTCTATGGATACAACAGTTGAAAATATATTAACTGAAAAATTAGTTTTCCCAATATCTGAAACGTTTATTCACTTCTAACTAATTTCGAAATTTATCAAATGCTATTTTAAATGTTCATTAATATTTTATATTAACAAAAATGTATATGATTTTTAATAGTGAATGACATATTGATGAAATTTAATATTATCTAATAAAAATTATGTTCTTTTCAGCTACACTCCTACTGAATAGTCTAGTCGACCATTTGACCAAAAATCCAGATGGTAATAGTTGCAAAGCTGTCTACTTACATGTCCTAACTTCGAATACTATTGCAATCCAGTTTTATGAAAAGCGTAACTTTACACTCCACAATTATTTACCTTTATATTACTCAGTACATGGAGTTTCAAAAGATGGATACTCATACGTTCTCTACATTAATGGCGGACACCCACCTTGGACTATATTATATCCTTTTTTGAATTTTAATCATTTTATTCTTTTAAAATAAAGTTCAGTTTATTCAAATTAAGTTTTATTAAATTAGTTCTCCTAATTATACTTTACTTAATCAGAATTAACTAATTGAATGTAATTGCAGATTTTTTACTTTATTTATCCAGTAATATAGTGAAATATTATAAGTTGCTTAAAATTTTTCTTTACATTAATAACCATCAAGATCAGATTTCTTTATTTTTAATATCTGTAAATTAAAGTAGCTAAATTTTTCTAATTTATTAAAATGATTAAAGCTTACTTTTATTCACTTCTACTGATAGGTTAAATTTGGGGTTTAAAAATCATACATGATTAGTTTTTTTAAATGAATTGAAAATTTTTGTTCAACTAAAATTATGAATGCTCTAGTTCAAAATTATTTATCAATTATTGTTTAAGAATAAATGTTAAATTACATTACAGATTGCTTAATACTTCTAAATTATATGCTTTAATTTCAAAGATTGTACAAATAATATATATATCATACATAATACAAGATGTTTTTTATTCAAATAAATTATTTAGAAAAGTGACAAATCATTAAAATTGTAAAAGTGGTATAAATTAAGTTTTTTATGTTTCAACTAAAAATTTTATTCAAGTTTTAAAGGCATGGAAAAAATTTCAAGATTCTTTCTTAAAAAAATTATAGCAGTTTTTTATGTACATTTAACACAAAAGTTGATTAGAACAAATTTTTCTGATAGCTCATGATTTTACTATATTTTATTTATTATTTAATTTGATTGGTGCTTTAGAAAATTTATCATTGTGGTGAGATTAGCTAAGTTTACTTAGTTTTACATTTTTTTATGTTGCTTTTTTATTTCAGTAAAGATTTTCACTGAACTCAGTCATTCAATAGATTTATTTTCCTCTGTATTAAGTTATAAACAAATGATACTAAAAATTTCACTTAGTATAAATTTTGATTAGTATTTTTTGTGCTAATCTATGGTATTCCAGATAGCACTCTAGAACAATATATATATTTTTTTTTTAATAACGGCGGGCACTTGGGTGACTAACCCTTCGCCACAACAAGGCCGGAAACTGCTACTCATTTGTCGTTACCCAGCGGGCACCTGTGAACCAAGTCACGGAGGCGAGTAGCATTACCCGCGTCATACCACCACAGACCCGTTTATAGGGCGGGCCACATTCATACATCAACACACAAGAAAGGACAGAGAGATAGTAACATCCATGCCCGAACCGGGATTCGAACCCGGGACCCACGGCTCAAGAGTCAGGAACGCTAACCACTCAGCCATTGGTCGGCTAGAACAATATAGAATCTAAACATTTATGTTAGTTTTCAAATAATTTATTAAAATATGTAAAACAAAAGTGCTGTTTGATTCTGAGTTTTTATGAATGTTTTCTTCTAATAAATATTGCATTTAGATTTTATTGGATTTTCTCTTTTTATATTATCTGAGTCTTACAAATCTGAGAAGTTCTTATTTCATTAAAATCTTGGTTCAGTACACAAATTTGTATTAAATGTTGATAAATTTCGCTGTTAAAAAATTGGTCAGTTTTTATATAAATGTTGATAGAAAAAAATCATTTAAATTGTAGATTTCTACCTAAAATAGTAGTTGAATTAAATATTGAATAAAGAAAAAAACATAAGTGGTTTTCTTTGAGTCTTTAAAATTGTAAGTATTTAATAAGTTTAGTTCATATAAGCAAGTAGTTAAGCTGCTTAAATTGATTTGTTTTGTATTCAATACGTTAAATCCATTTTTTAAAATAATGTGAAGAACAAAGACATTAACTTGTTGGTACTGCAGTATAATATAAAGCTCTAAGGTGAAAAATTTCCTTTTGCTTTTTAATAGTATTCAATGCATTTCTACCTCATATTATGTAAATCTTTGTTAGTACTATGGCATTTAATGAAATTTGATACTATGTTTTTTTAAAAAAAAATTTTTTTCCTAGAAGTCTTTATCTCATTACAACTTCCTACGTTCTCATTTTATTCCAGCTCTTGTGTATAAAAAATTATCTTAATGAAGATTTTATAAATTAATGTAATTAAAATAGAAAAAATTTAACTTTGCTGTGTCATATCCTTTTATTAAACATTGCATAAATTCTGTCTGGAAAACATTTAAGTGCTTAATTTAACTTCAAAAACTTTATCAGATAACAAATGATATTAGCTTAGCTAAATTACTATACAGTGGTTATGTAGCATTTCAAAGAAATGATTGAATTAACAGCTAATTACTGGAGATGAATTTCCACAGCAATTTTAGATTTACTGTCTAGAGACTCTTAAATTGTTATCTTAGTAACTTTCTAGTGTTGTTTTACCAAATACTTAAACAGGTTTTATACAAAATTCACTAAGAATTTGCTTTGTTTTTAAATCATTTTTATTTTAATATTTCAATATAAATAGAAAATTGCTGCCTTAATAGCATCTTTACAGATTATTTGCGACATTGGAGTCGATTTATGTCAAACTTTCAAATTTGCATTTTGCCTAAAAAGATGTATCGTCTTATGCGATGTTTTGTGATGAAGCTCTGGCCTGAAAGTTGGAGATCCCGCTGAATAATATTCTGTCGTATGCATAATTTTGTAACATATCTTTACATCAAGAATCTTTTCTGGTGTCAAATATTTCCTTATTGTCCTTGTATATGTAAGATGTATATACTTGATTATCTAATATTATAAGTTATTTATAATTTTGTTGGTTTTTCATTACATATATTTAATATGTTTGTTTTATCATCATCAAAAGAACAAATTTTATAAAATGAAATTTGTTATAAGTACAAAAATTATTTTATAATTGGTGTAATATTAAATTTCTACTATAAAATGTTTAAATACTGCATAAAAAGTATTTAAATTCCATTAGATGAATTTCTTATAGTAAAATTTAAACTATAAATGATTAAGAAATATGAATTATATGATAGATTATACTCATGTTATTTTTTCAAATGTATTTATAAATATAATACCATTTAAACTGAAATTTATTAAAATTAGATGTCATTTTTAGAATACTTTTTAATAGTAATGTATAGAATTCAGAAATCAGTTTTATTTATATTTGCTAATGCAATAAATTATTTTTTAGTCTTGATAAAAATATGTTTGATTTTTACTATTTCTCCTACCAACATAAAACAATCAATTTACTATACTTAAAAATAAAACCACCAATATTACATACAATATAAATATAGACAAACTTATATGGCTCTTACTTATAAATATTTTAAATTTATAACTAATGCTTTTCAAAATAATTTCTTACCATCTGAAGACAAGATTATTCTCTTGTATGACTGAAAAAACTCATTATTAACAATTTTCAGCGATAAAGTCATTATATTTGTAATGGACATAGACTTTTTATTAAGAAACTTTAAGGAATGAAATTTTTAAATTGTAAATATAGAACCTATATTTATTATTAATTTACAATGAGCAAAATACTTCGCATTCATTCCTACTATAATATTTATTTTGCATTTTTTTTAATTTAATGTAATTAATTATCTTGCGAATTCATGATTCTCAAGAGTTCTGCTCTAACTGTTCTATTTATTTATTTAAAAACCTTGCATAATTTGTAATTTTAAACTTTAAAGGATTAAATTTATAGTTAAATTAATAATTACTCTTACAAATTTCTGTTGATTAACAAATGTTTTAATATCATTCTAAATTAAGTGGTCTAAATTTGAAGGAAAAACTATTTAATTTATTAGGTATTCCTAATTTGTCTAAATGCATGTTTTCTAGAAATGCTTGAATTTTCAAGGTAAATTTATAATCAGTATGAAAATATTTTATGTTTGCAAATGCATTAATATATGAAGAACATTAATCTTTAATATCAAGAGTATTCAAATTTGCTTTTAATGAATAAAACTTTAATATTATTTGATTCAAAATAATTGCCAAAGTATTATCTAAAAATTATCATTAACAAACAATTTAAAATTTTCCCTTAAGATTCCATTCATACTTTTCATTAATTTTTAAATAAAATGAGAAAAATAATAATTTGTCAAGATGCCTTGAAAATTGACCATCATAGTGAAAACGTAAACATATTTCAGTAATTTATATCATTTGTACCATTTTAAAGAAGGGTATAATATTCAATAGAAACAAGCTATCTAACATTAAGTTCTTATCTACATATGAATAATAAGTACAGTGCATTGTTTACTCTGGAAGATTTTAATGAATTTATAAAACAAACTAGACTCAAAACTCATTGGCTTTAAAAATATTGAGTTTATATGTTAAGAAAATGAATTATTGACATTTTGTCAAAATATTAAGGCTATGTGAATAAAATAATGAATTAGATCAGATCTTTGAAAGATTTCCAAAACTCATTTATAGTACATTCTAGTTTCTAAGCAAATTCTTACTTCATATGGGAAAAAAAATCTACACAATTTCTTAGGATTTAATTTTCTAAATATCATTTGATCACTTTTATCTTAATATTGGTTAATAAAGAATAAGAACTGATTATAGTATATCAGATATTTATAATGAATAAAACTTAATCAACATAGAGTGAACAATGTTAAATAGGAAACAAAATTCCTCCTGAGTAATCTTAAAGAAGTCTTGCTAATTAATTCATTTTATATATTATATTTCCATTTAAACATTGGCCATCAAAAGTGCAGTTGCAAGTAACAATAATATTAAACAAGTAAATTCCTCTGGAAATAAATAAACAAAAATTTGGAAGCATAGGTTCAGAGATATCAGTACCAAGAATAATCACATCTGGCAGCAACAATGGCTTTTATACACCTCGATATGAACTATCGTTACATTCCTGATATACTGAAGATTGTGGCTGAGCATTATTTTCATTGCTTGTGTGATAGCAAGTTTAAGTTAAACAATGGAATATCAAGTGAATGTTTCTATTGGTGAACTTCTTAAATACAGAGATAATACGCATAATTTTGCCAACATGCTTTCCTGACCCGCTTCTCATTTCCATAAAACATCTTTTCTCTTATAACGATAGTTCATAATAATTTGGTAATAAAATCGAAGACATTTAGGGAAACTTTCATAATCTGTTATTTAAAGTCGATTTGGTTGGATGTCAGCAGGATTAAAGTTATTGTATATATAGCTTTGGTTTAAATTGTATTAAGTATTCTAATATATATTTCTAAAATACAATAATATATATAAATATATATTTTTAAATTCTAGTCTTTAATCATTATAGCTAAAAGTAATATATTAATGCTAACATATTAATAGCTAAATGTAAATATAATTGCCCTTGTGTAACTTCAACATGATGCCACAGTCTGCCAACCTTAAAGACTGATATGTTGATGCGCCAGTTGTTTGGCGTGTTGAGTTTATAAATTTTTTTGCTGATGAGAGATGGAGAACAAATTGGCCAAGTCAATAAGCTGAATATTCAGTGTATCAAACAAGGTGTGTACAATACCACAGCATGCATTCGTGCATTATCTTCCTGAAATTTGGCATTTCGCAGGACTCAAATACGAATAAAGTCACAGATTTAAGCTCAAATTTAATGTTATGTCGCAGTGAGAATAAGAAGTGACCAAAATGTGTACCTGATGGCATCATATATTACTTAAGCCAAAGCACTTATATGAGGGTATCGAATGTACATTGTTAGTGTTCACAGTGACACAAAACAAGACAGAGATAAGTCTCAAAACATGAGGTCTCACCATTCCTGCATCAAACATTGTAATCACATTGCTCCTAAGTATGATGTAGACTAACATTAGCAACAATATTGGGATACAATAAACTGCACTTCCAGTCTCAAGGTTTGCACAACTTCTTGAAAAAAAATTTTAATGACCCTTGAAACTTCTGAAATTTTGGCTTGATTCCTTGAAAATCGTGAATTATTTCTGGAATATTTACTTATCTTGATGCATGCATTTATATACTATATATATATTTTTTTTTTGGGGGGGAGCTTATAATTTTTTTGAGTTTAATATTTTCAATGAAATTATCATAAAACCTTGAATTGTTCTCTCTTAATGTAAACCTCTTAATTTTGCACTAGATGTAACGATCGATATTAAATTGTTGTATTCTTAACTGCTTAAAAATCTAGTTCCGCCACAATAATTTCATTATAATCCGGTTTAGTAGCATTTAGGTTTATGTGCTTGAAGTGAAGTAATCACCAAACAAGATTGTCATATAGTGCAATCAGACAGCTGATTTTAATTGATTCTTTTTTATTTGCTTTTGTTTTATTTATATTGTAAAAAATTTACTGAATATTAATATTTAAATATACTTTCCATGTCTCCTTTAATGGAAATTGCATTTAATTTCAGTGAATCAAGATAAATTTATTTATCAGTGAAACAAATTATTTAAAATGTCTCTTGGAGAGCGTCTTTTCACTGTTAAGTGGACTCTGAAAAAGCCATACAAAGATTGATTTTTGTGTGGTTCAGAAAAAAACACATGCCCATCGTGTGTTCTGCAAGAAAAACTAGTATTTCAAATATAGGCGAATCAGCAATCAAATCACATATCAAAGGGTTGGAAAAAACGTTTATTCATTAGAGCAGCCTGTATCTGCCAAGAAATCTACTCAATAAAAATATGTTTTCACTACTGTCGTTCCTGCTAAAAAATGTAAACCCAAAACATGTTCTGAAATTTTAGTTTTTGATTCTTCAAAAGAACATTTGTTTCTTAAAAAGCAATTTTAAAAGCTGAAATTCTATGCACCTTTAAAGTTTTAACCAGTGTGGATTCAGATACGGTTCTTGTACCAACATAAATTGTCTCTTTCAAACAATGTTTCCAGACAGTGTCACTGCAAAGCAATTCAGTTGTGTTGGAAAAAAATGAACTTATTTAACAGTTTTAGGAATCGCACCTTATTTTTTCCAACTTATTGAAAGAAAAAGTTAAGAATGCTAGTAATTATGTGCTTCTCTTTGATGAAAGCTTAAATAATCATCAGAAAAATTTCGTAAATGTTAATAACCAAGAAATGAGAAAATCTATTGAATGCTTAAAGAAATAGAAAAGCCTAGAATATGGATAGAAAATTGTATAGTTTTAAAAGAGTTTAAAAGTAAACAGAATAATTTAGAATCGCTTTTATTAAATAATAATTTGAAAAAACGTCATCCAAGAAACTTTATCTAATTGTTGCATTTGTTTTAAGTAAGTATATTTATCTTTGGAAAGAGGTTGTTATACACATCTTGAAATATTAAATAAATCGATATATTAATTTATTATTGAAGATGTTTAAAAACTCTTAATTTACTCTTTATTTTACCCAATTTATAATCCATAATATAAAAAGTATGGATTATTTAAATAAATTTTTTTCTGTTATAGCTGTAAATTCATTGAAGGCTTGAAGTAATCATTAAATAAAATTCAAATTTAAATAAAAAAAATCTCATTAATTTTTACAATTATTTATTTCTATTATTTACGAATGTAATTGAAAAATGTTGCATATACATAATTATATGCATGTTTGATTAAGAACTATTTTTTAAATAAAAAAATAGCATGAATCTCAATACTTCCGAGAAATTTTTGATTTGAATTCTTGGAAATCTGTACGAACCCTACAGTAGGCTACATTTAAATCCCTAAGTCAGAAAGTAATCTATGTTCATTATCATTCTAATACAAGATTTGACAACATATCATCAAGCAAAAATTCAAAAGCAATTTTTATGAAAAAACCAGTAAACGATTTAAACACTTAGGTATCACTTCTGAAAAGACAATCCTTTGCATAAAACAATCGCATATATACTGCTAGCAATTACAGTTGCTATACTAAGACGGTAGATGGTGTATGTTCCTAAGTCTAATAATTAATTATCAGTACACAATTATTTTTCATGTAAAAATAAATCCATGTTCATTTGTCTTTGTGGCATAGTTTGAAATTTTATAAATTAATTTATGATCAGATGATACAAAATTAAATTAAGGAATAATATCACTTCTCTGAAAATATTTTAATTGGAGATTAAATTCCCTTTTCTATCATTTGAACCTGCTAGCATACTAGTCTTAATTCTGTACACTATCAAAAGTAAAATAATATCTCTAAATAAATTTATAAAATATTTTTGATTAACATTTAATTAGTTATAAACTAATTGACTTTCAATTCAATTTTGTAAATAAAAGCTAATAGAAACACAATATAAAATGAAAATAAATCTCAATATACATTCTTTTACTAAACATATAATTTAAGAATAAAAAATTTTAAGTACAAGTACATTAATGTTTCAAATGTGTGTGACTGCCAAAATTGCAAAAGCAATAAAATTACCACTTAATGTAATTACCACATAATCATATTAATAGCAAAAATTTATGTTTCTAAAAAGATACAAGTTAATTATTGCAAATATTATCTCATTATCAACTAATTAGAATTAAAAAATAACGAACACCTTTTATGATTGCACTTATAAGTAAAAAATTAACATTTTACAATAAGAATCAAATTTTCTAGAAGAATCAAATTTTTTAAATTACAATTGTAGAATACTGAAATATTTACTTACCATATAAATAGTTGTGCTACTGAGATAACAATTTTTTAAAAGCTTGATCTTCTAAATTTAACTCAACAATTTTAATTCATGAATTTATAACAAATTAATAATCATGTTACATAAAATACTGTTGAAATATATACCAAGAAAAAAATACATGAATAGTGTTTTGGTAATTTTTCTCATACTTTCAGAGATAATTGATAAGCATATTTAGATTGGAATTTATAACTAAAAACTTTGTCTATAATAATTCATCAATAATAAATACAAATTAATTAAATATTAATACTAAACAATCAACAGTAGATTAATGAGCGGCTTTAGAATGATGTAAAACGGTTTGACTAAATAAAAAGTTAGGATACATTAAGTCAAATATGTAAGAATTTTTATGTGATTTTGCTTTTTGAATTTTAGCACAAAATTCGTAATTCCTTCTAATCACCAGATTATGCAAATTTTTCCTAAGACAATGCAATAACAAAAATATTAAGTAAATTTAACAATATTTAGCTATAGTAATGATTTATATTACTGATATGGATTTTTATCATTGAAGAATATTTTTACATTTTTTATAGTTTAGTAATAAAATTTTGTATTTATGTATCATTTTGGCAATTCAAGAAGTTCTATTTGTATCACCATACAGTGAGATATTATTTTCAACAAAATTTTGATGAGCATCAGTTATTCTGGGATAAAGAGAAGAAAAAGATTTTTTAAATTTAAGACAAATATTTACTATTGGTTTTAATTGAAAATTGATTAAATTAAACTGATGCTCATAACAAAATCCAAAATTGACAAAGTTAATATAAATGATTAGAATACTTAATATCCACTCATATAAACCATTTTGTTTATGATTAGATAAGAAATCACGTTCATAAACTTATTACTGATCGTGCTTATCATTTTCCTATGAATTTTCTAATAATATATATATAATATGTGTATGAAAGAAATCAGATATTATCCATAAAATAAAATTGCTTAATTTAGTAAGAATAATGTTTTATTATAAATAAAGTATCAAATGAAACTTTAAGAAGTTTTACTTGATAATTTAGAATAAAACATTCAATTCTATAAATCATTGGTGTAAAAAAACAAGTTCTTTGGAAATAAAAATTTTATTAATAAATTAATTATGTACATTATATCATTTCCACAGAACAAGATAATAAGTCTTCTTTCCTAAAATAAAGAAACGTCATATCAGACAAACAAAATAACTAATAAAAATATCAATATAAAGATTTCAGTTCAATTAAGATCATTACCTATTCGAATTAATGATATACCATTAGATAATATATGAATATCAGGAATTATAACATATTCTGGTGTTGTAATTCTTTCAAAATTTAAATATACCCCTCCTTCCCTTATTATACGGTTAGCATCATCTGCAAAAGTAATCATTAATAATATAATATTTAATAATGACTATCAAAATTTTATATTTTAAAAACTTATTATATCAAATTGAAAATTTTAAACTGTATGTCTACTAACAAATAAAATCAAAAGTAGCATCTCAAAATGGAATTCTTTCATTATAAAAAGATATTAATCAACAAATTAATGAAATTATAATTAATCATTTTAGCATCTTTTAGTTCTTTGGATTATTCTTATTATATATTTTTTCAAAAGTTTAATAAATAAAATGAAGTATGAAAGTATTCACATTTAAATTTAGTACTTAAATCCCTTAAATGTGCATGCAATTAAAAAAGACACCATTGTTACTTGATTAATTTCACAAAGAAATATCTGAATATTATATTTACCAGTAGTTTTAAATATAAGGATTTATGTAATCCTTATAAAATTTTAATAGTATAACTTAATTCATTTTAATATAACTTTTCATTTAAATATATTTCTATAAAAAAATGGGAAATCGTAAATACTCAATTACATAATGAAAAAAATGACATCATAAAAACTGAGTATTTTTAAAATAATACATCGCATCAGTAGATTAATATATTCAAATCTACACAATTATAAATAAATTAATGATGAGCAGATACTTGCAAAAAACATTTTCCTTACTTTAAACAAAATATAATATTTTTCTTTTAAAAATTAAAAGAAAAATAAATTCATTTTTCTTCTAAATTGACTTCTGATAAGTCTTTCAAATTATTTTAATATTTGTGGAAAAAAATTAACAGTTATGAGAAAAGGATATAGCAAATAAATGTAAACATGTATTTAAGATGTACAATATATATATAATACAATATTACTCAGACACTACCAATGAAATATAGTAACATCTTGATCAACAAAGTGTTTATGAAGTTCTAGAATATTTTAATGATCGCTACTATATAATATTGTTTAACTAAGAATTTTTTTCTCCTCACAATAATATTTTTAAATGCAGAAAAATATGTAATTAAAATAACCTAGAAGAAACTCAGAAGTTTTCTTGAAAGCAAAAGGTTTCCACAATAAATAATATATTTGCAGATTTAAAAACTAACTATATTAACTTACTATTGAAAAGTAAATCATCAAAGTTGCAAAATTTAAATGTTTACTTCTGAGTTTGTTCTAGGTTTCTGAAGAGAAAAATAAATGACCCTAAATTTTAGGAAATTTAAGATTTAAACATTCAATATATAAGATATAATGAAATTTATTTTGTTAAAAGAAAATGATATATACTTTTACTTGCAAAGCAACCTATTTTCATTGTAAGATCATAAAATGTTGTACCATGCTCAAAAGGAACTTCAGATAAAGTAGAAAGGGGAAATACTTGCTTCAATTCTTGAACATTCAATTTAGTTAAGGACTCTAAGTCAGAGTTATACAGAATTTGTGTAGCGTTTTCAGCAAAATTAAGACCTTTTTCTGAAATCAAAAATAAAGAAATTTGAATTAACATAAATAAATGATGGTTGTAAGTCAACCAATTCAGCTCCTAAAAAATAGTTTTCTTATATCTTTGAGAACAATGACAATTTTCAAATGTATAGATTTTAAGTATGCATTTTTACATACTATTCTAGTTACTTTATTATTCTTGTTATTTTTATATACTATACTTGTTACTTCGAAATAACAAAGTGATTATAAGTATGTACTTCATTTAAATCTAATTTACAAATGATATTAGTTACAATTCAAATTTTGAACACATTTGTAAGAAATATTTTTTCAAAACATGAGTATTGACTTATATTTAAACAAAATGAAGCATACTAAATGTGAGTATTTACATAAATTTCATAGTTTTCCTACAAATATTGGTATCTATAAAATTTTGCACTTAAATTCAGAAGATTTTTATCTCTGGTAGATATGAAATACCTACTAGACTCAGTTTTAATGCAAATGATAATTACTAAGGATTATTTTGTCACTGAAATGAACAGAATAAATTTAAAAAAACTTGGGACAAAATTTTTTCATCAATAGAATAATACAAAAGTAAAAAATTAAATACTTTTCAAACAGCCACTTTTATAGATTTTTATGTGAAAAGTATTGTTACAAGTCACAACCTACAACATATACAACTTAATTTTACCTAAAGAAACTCATTTTAATTTTTGGATAACAACCAAAAGAGATTTTTTTTTTTGCATCAAAATTCATCATTAAATATCATTCTGTTTCTGACTTCCGAATAATCAATGCATAGAAAACTGGGGAGTCCAATATTGGTTGCATTTAACAGGAGTCATCATCATTTTGCATGTCATTATATATAGAAAAAGATAGTAATTTTTTTTTTTAACTTTGTATTAAAGCTATATATTTTGAATCAAAAACTAGCTATTAAAAATACAACTATTAGCCAGACGAAGTTTTTAAAATTAAGAGTATGGAGCGATAGGTATCTAAATTTGGCAATATAACAATGTTTACAGCCCTTTTTCCAAATAATTTTGTTTCATTAAATTGACAATTTTTACTTTTAAAATGATCAGTTTATATCAATATGAAGTATAATTTATTTTAATAATTTGTCAGTTTGCTATATTTAACTGCTATTTTGTGACAAACAGCAAAATTTTCTATATAAAACACAGCCAAAATATTTAATAGGTTTCATTAATCTAATAAATTAATTAAGTCAATGCCAAAAATGAAAGCAAATAAAAAAAAGTGAAGCAACACTTACAATTATCGAAAAAAAATTCAACAGCCTTTTTTTATTTTTTTATATCCATAATAAAAGCATTATTAACTAAAATCTTAGAATAAAATTAATTTTAATAACATATTATTATCTCTTCTCAAATATTCATAATTTTACATTATAAACATATTTATATGTGAGAAAACATAGACAAAGTACTTTTTGAAAAATATTGATAAGTAATTAAACCATGCATTTTAATAATTTTTCAAACTTTATGCACTAACATTATGAATAACAAAGAAAATAAATATAATTTTTTAAAGGAGCTGATTTTTTCAAAATATACTGAATTTGACGTTCAATGTTTTTAAATCTTGTTTATAAGCAAACAAGGACTTCCTAAATTAAAACATTTAGAATACTTTTCTACAATACTTCTATTTCTAGAAAAATACTCTTCTACATAGCTACAGGAATGTCTAAGAAATTGAGATAGTTCATTAGTAGATGCACAATAAATACATTTCCAATGAGACTTGCAACAAAAATTTTAAAACATAGTTGTTCCCAAGAAATTTAAGATTAAAATGTGTGGGCTCAAGAACAGAAATATTTAATTTTTCTATTTGAGATTTATCAACATCTACACAACAATCTGCAATATCAACATTAATATCTGCCCTCAGAAACTTTGTAAATCTATTTTTTTGAAACAGCAAAATACAGTTTTGGATAGTACTTTAAAATTTAGATGTAATAATTTCTTAAAATTATTGCAAAATAATTGGGATACACATATTATATTGAACGAATTTTAAATTTTTTTCAATAAAACTTTCACACAATAATTAAATGAAGGATTATAAATATATGATCCTTAAAAATGAAATAATGAAATTACTGACTTTATGCATTTATATGAAAATAATTGTGATCAATCAGGATTAGAAAGCCTAGCTTTAATTAGATTTAACAATCAAGAATTATGTTGATTTGTATTTATTATTTTTATTTACTGTAGTGAAATAAATTTTAATATAATAATCATTCTTTTGCATCATTACTATGAAATTTATTTAAAATTTCAAAATATTGAACATTTGATCAAAATGTTGATAAATTTTTAGAGTCCAACAATTTTGTAGAATTTTGATAAAGGTATTCTACAAATTTACAGAACTCGTATAAAAAAATATAATTCTTAAAAAACATGTTTTAAAAAAATGTATTTATTAACTTTATGCAGTAGTCTGGCAATATTTGAGATGAAATACAATGCACAGTTATAAATTTTAAAATGTAACAAAGAAAATCACAGTAAATAGTTTAAAAATAGCAATTTTTTAAATATATTTCTGAAAAATCCATGATTTATTAAGAAAATTTTCATAATGAACTATAAAATTTTATTACCTCAGTAAAATAAAGAGTATTTTTAAGCAAACATTTGATTTAAATAATTTGATAAAACATATTTGCACAACATAAAATGGTAAGTACTATCTAATTTAAAAATGTCTTTGGTTTTCAAAAAAATAAAATAATAAATTGAACTGTCTTTTTTATTTCCACAAAGTTGACTTAATGGAATAAAATTACCATCTATAAAATATATTAAATGCATATTTTATGAAAAAATAGAATTTAGTTCATGTCGATATTATTAAGTAACTGGTAAGCAAAATAGCTAATTAACATTTCACAATATGAAACTCTAAAAATGATTTTTTAAGGTTGTTATTTTTTAAGTAATATATATTTTAGCATAATTGTGAGCAAATTAAAGATAAGTGAAATATACAAAGAATTCAATTAAATCAGCATCTTAAGAGACAAAATCTTAATTCTTAAAGATAATCTAAATAATTTTAAAGGATTAAATTATATTGTTACATGTTAATATATATTACATATATTTATTTTTTTATCAAAATTATAATCTATAATTTATTTAAAATTATTTTACCTCCATGGACAAGTAAAGTTACTTCTCGGGCAAGACACTTTTGAGCTTTCCTGAAATTTGGATTTTTCTAAAAATAAGAAATAAATACATGTGGCAAAAATATTTAGAATAATTTGATAACACAGCTACAAAAAAAATAATAAAGTTTTACAATTATATCAATATAAAATATAAACAAAATTTTAAAATATTTTATTTCTTATAAAAATAAAATTATCACTTATTTTTTCCAATATAGTCACTTTAAAATAGAGTACAATTTTAACATATTATATAGCACCTCTGATATAAAAATTCACGTGTAAATTTCTAGTAATTTCATTACCGTATTTATGTGAATCTAATTCGCATCCCCATTTTGAAATTTTAAATAATAAAAAAATTATTTGTCGGCGAATGGTATGAGGAATTTATTGAATATTGTTTTATGCAACAATGGATTTGTACATAAACTATCAATCAATGATATGATAATTTTATTTAAATTTAGATACCATATTTCATAGAATAATGGATTTATACATAAAGTAGCAGAGCATAGAATTAACCTATTAGTGGGCTATTGTTATGTGAAGTAATCATTGTTAATTACCACTACCGTATATATGTTACCTATAAAAAAATATGAACATCAAATAAATCGTAACATCTCTATCTAGCTAACAGTTTCTACAATCAGTGATTAATAGTTAACGTCTTAATTCAATAATGTTTTCATCACTGGAATCCTTGCAGCTCTCTTCATCACAAGAAGATTCATTTCTTCTTAACTCATCATCATCATCCTCGGCGTGCCAGAGCATGTCATCTTCCCTGTCATTCAATGAATTTGAAATGCAGCACTTCTTTAAAGATTCCACAATCATAGGTGCTTTGATACTTTTCCAGGCAGCAGAAACCCAGTGTGTAACAATGTGCGGTGCAGCACGCTTAATTTTTCCTATCGAGGTCAATTCACGCTTTGCCTCACAAAACTAATTTTTGTACTCCGTCTGAACGTACTGCTTAAAAGGTTTATTTATACTAACGTCCAGGAGTTTTAACACAGACGTCATAACTCCAGGAATGATATCAAGTTTGGGCTGTGCATCTTCTTTTTAATGTCAGCGGTGAGATGACCACAAAATGTGTCTAGAAAAAGCATTAATGGTGGATTGGAGAGCCTACCAGGATGGCATTCCCATACATTTCGGAACCAATCAAACATTAATGATTCCGTCATTCACCTCTTCTCATGGTTTCAAATCAGGAAATCATCTGGGAATAGCTTTTTATTCTTAGAGGTTTTAGGGCATGTTTTCCATTTGAAGATTAAGAAAGGGCGAAATTTACACCCATCTGCTGTTATAGCCTATCACTGTTACGCTTTGTTTTTCACATCCCGAAGTTTTTGTTTACTTCCCCTTTTCCATAATGGTGTAGTTACAAGGTATATCAAACCAAATTGGCGTCTCGTCAGCGTTGCCAATTTGCCCCACTTAAAAATTATTTTCCTTCCAAAGTGTGATGACATACCGCTGAAATAATAATAGTTTTCCCTCAAAATCTGTGGGAAGCTTTTGGCATATTGTTGTATGGCGTCTTAGAGATAAGCCCATCCACTTCATAAATCGATCCACCCATCCACGGCTAGCCTTAAACTCTTGTTTCGGTATTCCAACAACTTCAGCCTCTCCTTTTACTCTATTTCTTATGGTGTCACTAGTCACAGGATGTCCATTCTTCCCCCTTTCACCTACAAATCCCAAAACTTTTTCTTCAATTTTAGCGTGTCTTCCTTTGCGAGGGGCAGTGAATTTCTTCCTACTAGCTTTAGTTGCAAGCAGTGCCAATTTCTGTTGCCGCCACAAGCGAACATTGCTCTCAGCTACATTGAACTTTCCATTCTATTGCCATTTTTTTCAGCAAAGAATTATTTTAAGTTTGAAAGTAGCCTCATAACACATTCTTCTCTGTTTGCCCTCCATTTCATGACTACATACTCTGCAGTTTGTATCCTCTGAGCAATAATCTGTCAACGGTAAATGTAGTCGAGAAATGCAGTAATCCATTGTTACAATCTAAATTTGGTTGACGTCATCGGCTAACTGCTGGCCTTGCACTCGAATTTAATGCACCATCGAATCTAATGCGCACCCCAATTTTGAGTACTAAATTTGACCAAAAAACGATGCTTATTAGATTCGCATAAATACGGCATTTTATCATGATTAATTCATTAAATTAAATTTTAATTGAAATAAAAAATATGTTTTTAAAATTTCTACGTATGCAACTCAATTCATAGCACTATCTAAAATTCAAACTTAACAGCAGTAGCACAAGAATATTAATTAACATTGCTTCAATATCATTTGATATTTCAAACATTAAAAAGGTTGAACATTGTAAATGTAACATTTATAAACATTCTTTTTTTTCTCATGAAAAATTCAATTAGGATATGTAACTTTAATTAGATTCTGAGCAACTACATCCAAATCAAATGTGGAAATTGAACCAATGAAGAAAAGATCACAGCATTAACCAGTTAACATTATATCAGCTATCACGTGTTAGACAAAAACAACAATGACATGTTAATTAGTAAATATAAGTTTTATGACCTCACAGAAACTACATTAGAACTAGTAGTTTTCATAAAATTTTTAACTCACTATTATCAATGACAGTCAGCATGGCTAGTCACAATGAGTGAAATCATAATAGATAATGGTTTAAGTCTTAAATTCAATAGTTATTTTATAAATATAAAACATGAAAATATTATTAAAATGGTTTCTGTTACCAATCCTCTCTTGTTAAGACACATTTTATCAATATTCTGGAGAAATATAAATAATTTTATGTTTTTAGTTTAAATATATATAAATACTTTTTTTAACAATTATGTACATTAAACTTTTTTTAAGACCACAATACATCGATATGTAAAAATATATAACAGATTGCAAATATTGTCTTCAAGGATAAAGAAAATAATAATAAAAACAAACTAAAGCTGTTGAATTTCAACATAACTTTAAATTAAAATTTTTAAAACACACATAATAATAACTAGAAACATTAATAACTTCATAATATAAGAAAATTTCAGTACTAAAATATTTTTCAATGGCATAGAATAGAAGACAGTAAAAATAAAAGTTAAACACTTATATTTGCCTTTTACAAAAGAGTAAAATTTATCTTTTCTTACACTATTGAAATTAATAGATTAAATAACAACTTTACAAAATTTATTATTTGATGGTTAATTATGTTTCTACCACCCAAGCCTCAAGAACCAACAAAAGGAAGAAAATAACAAACACTAAACTAAAGTCATGTCTGAAATAAAACTACTCATAAAAGCTTGATGTCTTTTGACCTAGAATAATGGAAACTTTAAGAAAAAGAATCAATACTGATATGCTATCAAATAATGATAGTAAATTGTTATTTGTGGAATAATAAAATGTCATGATCACCAGAATTTCTTAAAACAAACAATGAATTGTTACATTTTTAATAGTGTTAACAACAATTTTAAAAATTTGTTTTCATGGACAAAAAAAAAACATTATATCTGCAAACAAAAAAGTTCTACTTGCACTGAATAATTATAATATATTTTGGGAATAAATGTCTAATGAATTGAAGCTACAGGTTACAACCATAAAGTCTTATTTCTATATAATCAAGAAGAATTACTAACCATATGATCATAAACTATATCTTCAATATCTCCTACATCTAAGAAAGTGAATAGTTTTAAGTAGTTAGCAACATCTGCATCAGGCAATCTGATGAAAAACTGAAATAAAAAATCTAAATTTATTATTAAAACTAATATTATTTTTGAATTTTCAAAAGTAATATTTGCAATAATTTCAAATATTTAAATTTTATAATTATATAGTTAAAATAATTTAAAAATTAAAATGAATACAAATGATTGCTAATATAAACAAAATCGATTAGTTCCTTAAAATGTGGTATATAAATGCATTTGTACAAATAATTTTTTCTTAAAACACAACTCATTAGATAGAAAAATTTATAGATCTTTATTTTACTCAAATGTTGAAGTTAATTGTCAGCATAAAAACTTAATAGAAAACAATCCTTTTAACTTTTACATTTTGAGTAACTCTATAAGCCTTTTTTATAATGCATATTCAGTACAAAATAGCTTATTTTAAAATAATTAACTTCCAGTTTTGGAATTGTGAAAACATATATAAGAGGTGAATTTTATTTAATCTTTTTACAAAATGCTTTCATAAATTACCATGGAATCAGTGCTTTCCATTCAACCACAGATTTATATACATATATTGTAGTTTTCATGAATTGTCATCTTCAGGATAGTTGAAAAACACAAAAAAATTCTTTTCTGACAACACATTTATTCCATATTAATTAGCATAAAAACATTAATTTTTAATATACACAAACATTAATTTTAGATGTTTTTCCACATGTCCAAAATTTACTTTTTCATTGACCAGGAGTGAGACTTCCACAACTCCTGATAATCATGACAACCAATCGTTACCCTCTCTCCCACACAAATCATCCATTATGACTCCCCTTGGCAGATAATGAAGTCACAAGTTCTCATTCCCATTAAATGCCTGACTTTTACTTACACATACACACACAATTGCATTCTATACAAAATCTTATAATAAGAAGCTTAATACCTGGTAAAGGTCAAAAGGGGAAGTTCGATGTGATGATAAATAAACAGCATTTCCCGCACTTTTACCAAATTTGTCACCAGTTTCACTCTGAATCAGTGGTAATAATGCACCTAATCAGTAACATCAACATAATATAAAATTTAAAATTAATCAATAACAATGCATACTTTTATAGATGTATTAAAAATATATACAATAGAAAATAAACCTGTTTTAACAGTATTTGCTCTATTACTTAAACAATAGAAATAATTTTTCTAAAATGGAAATCCACAATGTAACGGTAATGAAACTATACTTAAAGAAATCATTTTAAATTGTCATGCTAAAAATAATTTTAATTTTTTATCATTATGTATAATTATTATATATTGAAGTTATATAAAAAATATTACAAAATAATGACCATATATTTTTAAACACTAAGAAAACTAGATTTGTATTTGAAAACATTCTAAATTAAAATCATTGAAAAAATAAACAAAACTAATAAAGAAGAATTTAATTAATTGTTATAATCCTACACAATTCAATTAATGAAATATTATTATTTCCTTACAGATGATTTTACACACACATATATATGAAGACTATGATTTTACCATGAAATTATACACATTCTTAGACTCATCTTTTTTAAAACCATTTACATGGGTCACAAACTGCAATTATGTTTAAAAAATTATTTTAATTTAAATATTTAAAGAAGATAAGTTATAAAAAAAATTTGCTATTCATAAACTAATTTATATAAGCATTTTAATAGAGAAAATATTTCTTTGTAAAAAAAATTGCTTTTATTTGTATCAAATTGATAAAATAGAATCTTGCTGTAACATTTTTGTTATTTTTTATTATAATGTAAATTTTATTTTCAAATGAAGCTCTCAAATTATAATCACACATCAAATTTTTACATTTTTATGATCATTTAATTTGAAAAATAAAGTTTAACTTCAGTTTACCAATTTTTATTAAGTAATATTTCTAACAAATTGTTAAACTTTCCATTCCATTCAGAAATTAAAAAGGGTTAGATGCTGAAGCATTGCATTTAAAAGTCTCTGTGTCACTTATATATTTTTAAAAGGATTTATTTGAATTAAATAATATTTTATTATTATTTAATTTAAACTCATTAGTAATCATAAACAAAATTAAACCAAATTTAAAATTGTTAAAAATGAATTTTAAAATGAATGAAAATGTCTCCATTTAATTTAGATCAAGATTAAAATTCATTTTAAAAAAAAGGGGGAAGAAAGAAATATAGTTTATATAAGTCACTTTTTTCTCTTGCTTAAAATTTTGTAATCAATACATGCAGATTATATGTTATGATTGCAAACCTATTGTGTTAAAAATGAAGAAAGCTTTTACATTTTTGGATTAATCAAAGAATAACCCTAAATTTATACAGTTTTAGCAAATGACTATAAGACCTTACAATTCAATCAAAAACTTCACATATTACAAAATCTGTACAACTTGTATTAAATTATGTATCTTTCCTTTTTAAACAAAGTCTTACTTATGTTATTAGAGACTTGCTTCTAAAAGTAAGAGCAAAAATAAATATTTTAATTATTTTCAGTCGACCTCATAGAAAAAATGAATACATTGTTAAAATTCACAAAAATAACTTTTAACAAAAAAGTAAATGATAAATAAATGCCTTAAAAGTAAGTTAAAATTTCTAGAAATTATTCACTATTTTCCACAAGTCTTCAAAATTCGAAGAATTTTCAGAAGTCTAGATTATTTTGGTTTGTCATTCAATAATTATGTTTTGCACATGGGGATTAATGATTGACAGGAACATACAAATTACCAAGAATTCAGAGCCACTAGAAACTCAAACCCAATGTGGCAATCAAACTCATGTACTGTTGAATTGAAAATTAGCATGCTAACCAATCCTCTGTCATCCAGGACCCTAAAAAAATCAATTTGCAGAAGTTTAAAAAGTTTCCAGGAGTTGTTTCGATGAATGTCAGTCAATAATCAATGGATAAGCATTAAATAAAATCTACTAAGCAAATAAAATATCTATTAGCTTGCATTTTTAGGAGAAATCATGTTATGATAATAAAGAGCGATTATTTTAAACTTTTTAAATTATGACAAGCCATACTCACAAATTCTTCATGAAAGCAAACAAAACTAAAATGAGTGTGACCAATATTTCAAATACTAGTTGAGTTCAAACTAGATCAGCTGTGAGTACAGTATAGACCATAATTTAGTTCTAAACAAACTTAATAATTTTATCCAATTTTTCAGAAATGAAAAATTTTATGCATTTTAATATCATTAGAACAGTTTCATAACATTAAACCCTTGTAAGGCATTTTAGCATCAATCATGTCATTGCTTTACAGAAGACAAAGATAGTTTTTCACAGATAGTGTTGGGTGATATTTATGACACAAGGGACTTCCAATTGCCCACCCAAAATATGTGCATACAGAAAGCAAAAACACAGCACCCATTTGACATCATTCAACAAATGTTGCAGGCAAAATTCCGATCTTCCACTCAGAAGAGTATTATCTTAGCATTAGACCACAATCAGCCAATATACATACTCATATAACAATAAAAAATTACATACAATTCAAATGTAGTGAATACAAATTATAATCACTCAATACAAACTCTTATGCTGTAAATACAAATTTATAATTACAAAAGGTCTAACTATATATTCTGCAAAATTAGATTTACATAAAAAATGTATAAAAAATTAATAAATAAAGAATTTTACCATACACATGTTGATATTTTGTAGCAGATATTAGATTATATCCAGAAGTAATGTTTCCTAGTTGATCACTGCCACCAAACTAGCATAAAAAAATATAACTGATTTATTTACAATGAATTCATATACGCATAAAATATTTTGAAGACAGTTGATTTACAAGCAAATATTTAGGAACAAAATAATTATTTTGTTGGATCATTCATAATTGATACTGAATTTAAAATAAGATGAAAGATCGATGTAGATCGATTATAGAAAAGATAAACTATACATACAATTTATTTTTCTTTCCATATTCTCACTACCCTTCAATTGAACAGACTTAAACCTTGCTTTACAATTAAACAAAATTTTAAACTTAATCATAATATACTGAAACTAAAAAGACAATAAAAAACATATAATATACTAAAACTAACAAGGCAATAAACAGATACAAAAAAATCCTAATTTAGAAAATACATAATTCTGAGTAATGTTGGCCATAGAACATAACTGAATAATTTGTGGAATTTGTTACTGAATGAATCATCAAAAATTTTTAAAAGAAAAATATTTATTTAAAATATTTTTAGAATGAGAATAGTTTGTACTAATGATTTTTTCACATATATGTTTTTACAATTATTTTTCTTCTTATGACTTTGAGTAATACATAAATTTCAGTGTCTTTATAAATATACTTTATTAATATCTTATGAGTTGAGTACTTTCATAATTTTACTAACCTTTCTCCTTTTCAATTATTATAGGAAATTTTTTAAATATTTATGCTCCAAGAGATGAAGTTATGGAGCAATAATATAAAGCATAAAGTGAATATAAACACATCTTACTAGAAAAACTTGTATCCTTAGATTATCATTTTTAGATGGAAACTTTTTAAGCAGGTTTAGACAAATGAGATGCATTTTATTTCATAGCAAATAACTTTTGAAATTATTCAACAATAAAATTTTCAATATAATTAAATAATTTTAACAGGTATACCTATTCAGTTTATAAGCAATATGCAAATTTTAGCAAAGGAGAGAAGGAGAAATTTACTATAGTATAAAAAAAATTGGATTTAAAATAATGAGCATCAAAAAACCCCAATGTAAACACAATAAGTATTTCTTAACCAGTAAAATTTGTATATTATAATTTTCTTTTGATTAAATATTCTAATTTTATACTGTTTAATTTTTTCATGAATATCATTTGTTTGCTAACTAGTTAATAAGAAAGCTTATTAAATAATTTGTTATCTTTTTTCTTTTCTTTCATTGTATTTTCAATAAACCATTCCTTTTTTTAACAACAACAAATCTGATTTTTTTATATAAATCTATTGAGTTTGATATTAAATTCTTTAATTTGAATTTAAAAGCATTTTTTACTATATAATCTGAATAAATTTTCAAAAGTAAAAAATTGTACAGGATATATGTGCATATAAAGAACCATCCAATTATAATAAACTTGAAAAACAAAGTTGCTTACTTGAATTTGGCAATTCTTCTTCTCAAATAAATGAAGCCAATCATACGATTGAAAAACTTGATAGCTAAATTCTGAGAAATTTATCCCAGCACCACTTTCCATTCTTGTTCTTACACTAAAGAAAATAGATGTAAATAAAAATGTGAAACAATGTACTTATTTTACTTAGAAATAGCAAACAAAAATAACTAAATTCTCACTGCTTATTAAATTTAAAAATTAGATTTTGATATATTTTAATGCTTTATTATTTAAAAAAAAAAATTCATAAATTACAGACGTACTATGGATATTATTATACAATATTTGTGTTAAGCTAATCATATGAAATCCAAGTAAATAATCTAATGGACTACATTGATAAATAAAAATATTACTTGTAGAAATCTTAAATGAAGTCCTAAATTAATTTCCAACAGTTAAAATGGATTAATATTTTTTTTTCAAAACTGGGATGTTTAATATTTTCATATGTAATTACAAGTACATATCTTATGTCTTGCATTGTTTATGATGAATACATGAAAGCTTAATAAGATTCATTTTGTGAATAATTTATTTTTCATTAAGTGAATTATTTTTCATTTATAAAGAAAAGAAAAATAAGATATACTTTTTTATTCATTCTTAATTATCTATGATTGACTAGTAAATACTTCAAGCATGATAACATTGAATAGATAAAATGAGATCCCTAAACATATATATTATATAACATCACATATTATGTGAAATAGAAAAAAACAAAAAATACTACCACTTTAAAAAAATTCTAAAAAAGAAACCTTTTTAATATCAAACAATTTTCTTGAAGAAAATTTACACAATGTTACATCCATATTGTCAAATACAGATATTTTCCTTTGATGTTAATTATGAGAATTGCTGAAGCTAGTTAGAACTAAATTACTGTGATGTAGTTTAATGCAATATTATGTCTTAACTTCAATGATTGGCTATTTAAATTTTTTTATAACAAATTCCCCTAGCGTTGAGTAAAGAAAAACTAATATGTAATAAATCATTTTAAAAAAATACAGAAATTAAAGGAATTACATTAATTTTTCCATTAAGTATCAATGACCATATATTGAAGATAAATATATTATTTTATTATTATTTTTCACAGTGTTTATATTTATTTCATACATATGTACATAATTAATTATCTATAATTATACACAAATAATATTTTTCAATTATGTTTTCAAAGAATAAGAGTGATAAAACTAAAAAAAATATTTTAATTTCAATGATATTAGAAACAAATAAATACTTTAAAAACTATAAATAAATCAACAGCTACAGTAAAAATAATTTCTATTTTAACAGAAAAATACAAAGAAAAATTAAAAACTAAATAAAAAAAACAATTTTTATTTTTTTCCTTTTAATAATTTTTTTTCCCTTCAAATTCTTTTTTTCAAACTATTTAACTATTTCATATGAATATTCCAGGCTTATGAATGAATAAATTTAATGATTCATCAGAATTCCATATTTTTTAATACAGAATTAACATTAAATTTTTGTTTCATTGAAGTTCTGCAACAAGATTTGTTTAAATTTATTAAATTAATTTGTGAATTCTTTCAGTCTCTTCAGTATAATCTATCACATATTTCTCAAATTTCATTTATATCCCCTCATATACCCACAAGATTTAAATCAGTTTATTCATGCAAAGTAAAAATAATGGATATTCATTTCAATCAATAAATTAAGAGTGAAAAAACAAGAGACATATGCAGTCTAAAAAATAATATAAATTAACAAAAATAAAATTCTTAGTGGACACAGCAAAAATACTTCTTGTATTTTTTTTAAGAAACCAAAACATTCTTTCAAGATATCACAGGAAAACGCATTCTCATGATATATTCAAAAATATTCATTGGCATTACTAAATCTTGTGATAGTATTTACATACTAAATAAAATTATTGAATATTTTTATTTAATTTTATATAGAATTATCACTGGCTGATTTAACTATTGTAAAAAATATAAATAAATAGAAAATAATATCAAATCAATTTTTTCATTAACAAGTTATATTTTATAGCTATATTTATCCAAAAAACTTTGAGTTACCAAAATAGTTTTTGCATTAGCATTACACAAAGAATTGCAAAATTGTGTACATATATGTATAACAAATTTTAAAATCATAAAAGTTTAAATATTCATTCTATTTTTGAATTAATTATCAAATTATTGATAATTGTTAATTATGAATTATTGAAATTCATAGAGATTTATAACCACTGTCATCACATATATCAATAATCACAATACAATAACTGGCTGTTTATAGAGATGTCACAGTGAGGAATTATGATGAAAACATAATAACATCACAGAAAATTTATAAAAGCATAAACTGATTCAAGATGTCAAATTAAGTTGTGAAAAATCATAATATTATGAAGAATCTGTCTTATAGGCTATATTTCAGATATTTATTTTATATTTGACATGCTCTTGAAATTTACAAATGTTTTAAATGTTGTACCTTGATTTTTTAACTAATAATGTAAATAAATAATAGAGTGATTAAGATTTATCATTGTAAGATTAATTTGTGAATTCTTTCAGTTTTTAAGATTCATAGATTTTTATGTTTATATCATCTCATATATTTATAAAACTTAAATCAATTTTTCATAATAAATAAAATTTATGGACATTCATTTCAGTCAATAAAGTAAGAGGGGGAAATAGAAGAAGAAATATATTAATATAATGTATTTTAGGTTTTCCTGAAATCTTATTAAATATAGGCAATATAATTTTCCCATTTTCTTACACATAAGCATTTAAAAACCATAAAACAAACTCAAACTGAAATGCAATGGAGAAAATTTTAATTTGAAACTTATAATACTCTAATTCAATAAACAATGACAAGACATATTTCTTCCCATTAATAAAAATAAAATTGATTAAGAAAGCATAGATTAACATTTCATTGTAAGAAAGGATTAATAATTTACTAATAATTAATGATGAGAAAAAATATATAATTCAAAGTAAATATATAACAAATTAAATATGTTAATATATCTTTCCATTTTCCAATATATATTTCAAAGCACTTGAAATACAATATTTATTACAGTTCTATAATATAATCTAAACAAATTTTTATCCTACAGCTCCTCAGAAATTTCCTCAGAAAATTTTTAACAGTCAAAATAAAGTTATTAAACAATAATAATGCAATATTTGATTTTTTTGTTGCTCAGCTTCAAAGAGAGCTAATCAAAGTAGAATATAAATTTTAAAGTGGATGCGAAACATGTGTAGTTGGTACAGATAGTTTGTAATAAAGACTACAATTAATACTTCTAATATCAAAATTCTCTCTTTTTTTGTACAAATTATAAAAAACTGTATTACCTTGTTCGAGACAGCATATCACCAACACGAATATGTCTTCCGGCATAAGAAATGAAATCAATTATGGAAATTTTTTCATACCAATCACTGTTTCTAAATATGCTATATATGTAAAAAGGAAACATTATTTATGGATAAAACAGTCTATGTTTTTCAATTAATAAAAAATTCAATAATTTGTTTTTTTAAATAATGTAGTAATTATGCAGAATAAATAATGAGGATTCATTGTAAATTTTAAAAAATGAAAACATTTACATAAAATAAAGTGAAAATTTTAACTTTACACAGTAAAACAAGATTACTGAAAACATAAATAATAGAAAAGTAAATATAAACTATTAAATAAAAAATATTTTTGACTATATTTTTACATTTAATACTATTTATTGTAAGTCAGGATATCAATCTATAAAAGGCTTGTAAAAATTACTTCAGACAATCAAAATCCTCTTATTTTTATCCACATAAATACAAGTTTCCATTAAGAGGAATGTGACATTGAAATTCACACACAGAGACATAAAAAGTAATGTGTATATAAGTATTGTATAATGTTAAAAAAAATCAGGATGAATTAAAAAAATATAATTTTTTTATATTTTCTTAAAATCTGAAAAAAGAAAAAGCAAAGATATGTAAGAACTACAGATAATCAAATACTTGGACAAAGAAGCATAATACTTCAATTTCATATGAAAGAAACGAAGAAGATAATTAATAGATAAAATAAATAAAAACTCCATTAGCCAATACAATATGAGCATGATATATCAGTTATAGAATTTGTCATCATTCAGGAGGCATCACTTGTTTTAATGAGAAATGCACATGAAAGAAATTCCATGATAAAAGAATCAATTGCTTATGTACATATATTAATGAGAATAAACAGTATGTATATATATTAAACATTTGAAACGTTAGATAATTAAAAATAAGTATATGAATTTCAAATTATTAACACAAATCATCAAGAAATAATATAAACCAAATATGTATCTCTTATATATTAATCAAATAGTCACTAAACTACTTTTAGAAGAGTAGATTTTTATGATATTAGTAAATTATTTTATCATAAAACTACAATATATGGCAAATTCTTTTCAGCAAATGGGATAGATAAATAATTTACTTTTGAAATAAATTATTTTTAATTCATTAGCAACAATACATTTTAGATTTTATTTGTATTGTTAAATTAAAAAAATATTTTGGAAAAAGTAATTAAGAATCAAGTTTTGATAAGTGGTAGTTTCATTTTTCTCCTTAATCACACTTATGTAAAAAATATTATTTAAAAGGCATTGTATTTTTGAACATTTTTCGATTTTAAAAGTTCGATAATCTACCCCTCAATTTAAAAATCTTTAAAGAGTTAGAGTTTGGATTAGAAAAGCAATCTTATTTACTTCTATTTAATCTTTAATATTTAAATTTTATTATACATTTTTTTTCATAATACACATTTCTATTTATTATTTATTTCGTTAATATTATCGAATTATTTATTTCGATAATATTTAAGCACGTAAACACTGATTTATTTGTTATCAACTGCTAAACATTTCACTTTTTGAAAATATCTAAGCTTATTATTTAAGACATTTTCATACTATTAATTAATTAGATCAAACAGCTAATATAATCAGACAAAATACTATTTCCTGACATTTCAAATCATAACAAACATTCCCTTCCTTTATTCACTAAAATTTATGATAGTTTCCATGAATATAAAATTTTGTATTTTACATATTTTAGTATGAATTTAATATCCATAAGTGATAATATGAAATAAAAATATTATTCTAAATAATATATTTTCATATAATCTTGGATGAAATTAAAATCCATATGAAATTAAAATCCATATAAATATGGAATTATGTATAAGAACTTATTATTTTGTTATAAAAAATGTGTGATTTAATTTTTGAAAAGGAATTTTTTGTTTATTGTAGAAAAGAGTTAAATTAAGCAAAAGTTAACATGAAAAATATTTATTTTTACAATAAGGAAAACATTATGGAAAAATTACAGACATTAAATTTTTCTATATGTAGCTTATTTTTAACATCAAATTAAGAAATAATTTTCGGGATTTAAATAAACATTTGTACAATTTTTACTCTAACTAATTAAAATCTTGAATAGTTCCAAATAGTAAATTAGTTTATAGATCTATTTTAAACTAAAACACATTTAGTTCTATAATATTATTTAATATAAATTTAAGTTTTATTAGCATTAATATACCAAAAATTTTAAAATACATTATGATTTAAAAATGACTGCCCTTAGAACCATAAGGTTCTAAAGGTCACATATGATGAATCACTGAAAGAATTGTAAATCATAAATATAAAACAATCATGCATAAATACATCTAAAATTATAAATGTTATAATTTAAATGACTTTTCCTGGACTTTCATAAGACTTCCTTTTTTGTTGAAGATTACAGTTGAAAGTTCCAAAATTGGACAAATCTAAACAATACAATACTCATAAAGAGTATATATATATATATATATATATATATATATATATATATATATATATATATATATATATATATATATATATATATATATTACAATAGTCACTCATTTTTATGAACACATAGATACTGGTAAAATAATTGAAAATTTATAAAACAGAAAAAAAGAAACTGTTAGGTCTTCTGTGCTTCTTTTTTTTTCCCCTTTACCACACTACCTCTTATACATCATGTACTGATGAGCTGCCCATTTCACATCATTTGCATAACTCAGTAAAGTGCACCTACCCTGAAATTTGAATAACTTTTTGGCCACTCCTTCATGACGTTACATTTTCAATGTCGGGGAGCTTATATAATTTGATTTTCATTAAGTACAATAAATCAAAAATAGAAAAAATAGTGTAATTGTTATTTTTAAAAGAACCAATCATTGATCATTCCACATATAAATTCATTTGAAGTTAGCTACTGAAATCTTTCACAGAGCATTAAAATTATAATACATGAGTTTAACACGCAGAAAGAAAAAAAATATTTTGTGTGATAATACAATGCTTAACAAAATATTTCAGAAAAATACAAATTTTATGTTTGTTTACCTTAATTCTCCTAATTTGTTCTTTATTTTTCCTTTAGGAAATAAATATTTTTCATGATTATAAAATATTTCTATCAAATTTTTCTCAACTGAATCACAATTTTCCTTTATTTTTTCAGAAGAAAAAATAGTTCTATCACTTTTGTGGCCACTTGGATCTCCTACTTCAGCAGTTGCATCACCAACCTTAGAAAAATGTGATAAATATAATAATAAACTTATGAAAGAAAGCATGAATAGTTTCATCAAATAAAGTATAAATAACAACAAAAATTCAAGAATTCATTCAATTTGTCACAAATTTATTGTCCTCATAAAAAGCATTTATAATTTTTTTAAGAAAAACAATAATTTTTATTAAAGTTATAGTTCTTATTTAATTTGCCTTTTTCAAAATTTTTTTACTAAAAGCATTAAAGTAATCTAATATTTTAACTAAGGTTTTATCTACAATTTAAACTACTTTTAAATGATAAATACATTATGAAATTTTTATTTTTGACAAATAACTTTAAATTTATACACATTTCTTAAATCAACTACATTAAATAACATTTTTAAATCATACATACAAAATAACTATAATAACTACTATATAAATTAAACAAAAATGCCATTTTAGAAAATTATTTGTTAATAAAAGAGTGTAAGCAACATGTAATCTTACCACTACAACGATATTATAACCAGCCCTTTGCCAATGAAGCAAGGCGACTAGCACTAGTAGGTTACCAACATGCAAACTATCTGATGTAGCATCAAAGCCAGCATATGCAGATGGACACCCTTGAATGTTTACAGATCTAAAAGAATGTAAAACCTAAATTGTTTCTAAAGAAAAAATTAAATAATAGTTCCTTTGTCAAAGAAACAAAAAAAAACTTTGAAATTACTCTCAAGGGAAGAATAAATTTTATGATTTCAATGAATTTTTTTGTTATTATTAAATAAATAAATACTTCCTAGAATTAAATCCCATACAACAAGTGTGAGATGTTGTAAATATGCCTTGCAGCATAATTACACCTTTAGAGGACCATTCAACTACTAAAACAGATGCTGATTGAGGAATGGACACTTTTACTTCAAGAACTGTTACACAATCTGATGATGAGTATAGAGGTATGGTACAAAGAAACCACTGCAGGGAAGGATATATTCCATACTAAGAAACATGTGCCAGTAGCTCTTCCTCTTAGACAGATCATTATGTCCAACAATAATAAAAACTCAATAAAATCTTTTTAGTTTGATTCCATACTGTATGCAGTATTCACTTTTTAGCACAATTTTGTTTTCATCATCATGAAGTAAAAAAATATTGTCTCTCATTCCTACTGGATCTTGCAATTTCCACAAGCAATGTAGAAGCAGAAAAATTAGTGCAACCAGCAATTTCAGCAGGGATATATTTTTGCCATCTTTTTAACTGTGCAACCTGCTCTTTCCCGATTCATGGTTTCTTTTCGGTTTTTCTGTGAAGTTTAAATGTTTATTGAGATACGGACTGACAAAGATAAACTGATGAGAATTTTTCAGATTCCACCATAGTTAACAATGAATCTGAAAATTCTTTTTTTATTCAAATGTTTTACTTTTGTGTATTATAAAATAATAAGTCATATTTTACCAAGATTAATTTTCAAAATTTTGTTTTTATATCATTAATCTTCAATTTCAATAATATGACAATCTTTTTCTAAGATCTAATTCTATATTTAAAAACTCTTTTACAAAAAATATTTGTACATTTTAACTTTAAAATATATACAGATTTGAAATATACACATATATTTTAAAAATAAATATGCAACTTTTTAGCCTATTTTGATGAATAACAATAATAAAATACCCAGTGAGAAGTTTAAGATAACTAAAAATCAAAGTAAGATCTCCAAAATACAGAATCAAATTTGCAAAAATCAAGAGATAGTATTAAAGAAATTACTACAGAATTGCAATTATAAATGTTCGTAACATTATAATGTATATTAAATAACTTTAAAATATTTTCATTATATCTTTTAATCTTTATTAATATACTGACAAATATATTACCTATTGTTAAATAATTTATATATCATATCAGCTTGATGTAAATAAAAATTTTGACTCAATCTTATAAATTCTAATTTATTAAAATAATTTTCCAATTTTATTTAATTTGAAAATTTCAAAAGAATTTATATTTGTTTTTGCAACTAAAAGTCATAAAATTCATTTAAAAAAACTTTCTTACTGGTCAGGTGGAAATATTTGCTTCACCAGTCCTCTTCTCATCAAAGTGTACAAAAGGTTCTCACTGGAATTATGTCTCTTTGGCATTTGATAGATAAAAGAACTCTTCATGCTAAAATTTTATGAATACTGTATTAAATTTATTATAATCAGCACCAAGTTCAAAACTGTTTATTATAAATTGCAAAGTCAATAAAAAAATTTTAATTCACGCATCTTTGAAGCTTTATTTATTCTTTCTTTAATAATTTTTATATTTGTTTCTCAATATTTTTGTCTCAAACTAATAGGTTTTATAATTTCAAAAACACATATTAATAAATCTTACCACATATGCAAATGTTTTGATTTAGCTTTAGAATACTTTAAAGCAGTGTTTCTCAAACTTATTTCTTCTACCGCCCCTTTGAAAATCAATTATTTTTCATCGCCCCCCTCACTTTTTATACACTCCTAAAACTTAAAAACCACAATTTCATTACTTTAATTAATTTGTTGTTGCTCCTTATTCCACTTGATCTAGTACAATCTAGACCAAGTCCAGTAGATCGTTCGCCCAGAGAAAGTCCCGAACCAGCGCAGGGTTTACAAAAAGATCTCTCTTCTCCAAACCCAGACAGGAGAGCAGATGGTCCGGAGAAGCTTGGTGGAAATTACACCTGAGGCACACAGGGAACACCTTCTGACCCTGAACGAATGTAAGGGTGCGAATATGTCTAGTAATGAGCCTGGTAATGGTGGTTTGCAATTTCCTATTGCCCTTCAGCTCCAGGGCAGCCCCAGGATGGTTTTGTTTTTACCAGTCATGAGTAGATGGGATCCTCCAAGTCTTGCTGTTTTCGGCTTTGACCTTTGAGAAAATTTCACTAACGTAAGTAGTTCACCATTTTCAGTTGTTTCAGCAGAGCCCTCCTTAGCCAATTCATCGACCAAGTCATTGAAGTGGTGGTCCACATGGGAGGGAAAATTAATTTAGTTATAGTATGCTATATTAGTCGGTTCTGGTGTTTAAATTTACATTCTAAACTAGAAATTTTTGCCAGTGAGAGCAATTAAAGCGCAACTATATAATATTAATAATATATTTTAATCAAATTAAAAGAAACAATTTAGATAGGTAATCAATTTTAGTTTTTAAACTAATCTAATGGGATGGATGAATTTGATGATTTTTAACAAGTTTGTTGATATCAGGTTCGATTTTACTGAAAAACAATCGGAAGTCGCCGCGTTTGGTAACTTGCAAATGATTGTTCTTTTTAGTAAGCAGCGTCGTCACAGAGTTAAATCCACGTTCACACAAATATGACGATGGGAATGATATCAAAACTTGTTGAACGATTGACCACAATCCAGGGTACAACTGCGGAATTAACTTTTGTAACCAAAATTGTTGGTAGCCATTTTTAAATCTGATTTTTATTTCTTCGTTCGTTGTCAGTTCTATAAGTTCTTTTTCCAGCTGGGGTGATATTGCTATGTTGACATTTGAAAAAGAATCTAACACCCAATCAGGTATTTCCAATTTCAAAATGTCCTGAAATCTTTCAATGAAATCACTGTGAAGATTTTCCAAATGTTGGCAGTAGACGAGCAAGTCGTTGTTGTTGCAGGATACTGATAAATTGGGAAAATTATGGAATTCACGTCTGTCGATATTCTTCTTGTGTAAGAGCAGCTTGGCTACGAAAGCAGCGACGATATTTTTTGTTCTTATTAAGTTCAAGTCATCACCTTGAAGTTGGAGATTCATATCATTAAACAATGTATAAAGGTCTGTCAGATATGCGATATCATTCTTTGATGTGATGAGGTTTTCGCACAATGCTGTGTCTTTGTTTTCCAAGAACTCTATGACAGAGTCAAACAGATTGTAAAAACGAGTCAGACAATTTCCTTTTGATAGTCAACGCACTTCTGTATGAAAGATCAATCTGTTGAAATCTTCATCATTAGCAACACACAAAGCTGATTAAATAACCTGTCATTTAAAGAGATGTTTCGGATTTTATTGACTGCTCTGATGACATGTTGCAATGATTGAAACAGTCGTTCACTTAAATTTCTAGCAACAAAATGTAGTCGATGCATAACGCAATTTACAGCAATCACATCTGGAATTTTGTTTTTTAAATACGACATGAATCCTTTTTGAAACCCTGTCATAGCTGAAGCACCATCTGTAGCAGCTGATATAATATTCTTCAAGGGAATTCCTTTTTCATCACAAAAATTTTCCAGTGTTTTAAATATGGTTTCTCTTTTTGTGTCTGTCTCTAAATTTCTAACAAATAAAAGTTCTTAACATACTTTTTCATCTTTAATGAACCTCACGTAAGACAACAACACTGCTTCATTAGTTGGTAAAGTGGACTCATGCAACTGAATTGAAAATTGACTAGTCTTCAGAGGATTGCACAATAACTCTTCAATGTTTTCAGTCATTTCATCAAATCGTCTTTGCACAGAATTATTGCTCAAAGGAATTTTTAGAATTATATCTGCCACCGATTTATGGAGCACAGTAGTTAACTTTTTATCGCCGACAAAACTAACGTTTCTCTGATGGTGTGTGGTTTACCCGTTTAAGCGATAAACAGAGAGATATTGTATGAAGCTCGAAGTCTGCCATGGTCTTGCTTAGCAGCCATCGAAAAAAGTTTCGATACATTTAGCTGAGCATTATGCTTCTTTTCCAGATCTTGAAAATAGGCTACATTTTTGTCCTTCTTATCTGGATGCATTTTATTTAAATGATCTTGAAGGCTTCATCGCTTCGTTTGAAAATGTTTTTGAACAAAGAAGGCACAAAGGAAAAAATGGGTTAGTCGAATTTTCAGTGAATCCATATTTAATATATTCTGCATTGCATTCCCGTTTCTTTTTTTTGCTTGCGACATGGCTTTTTTTTCAAAAATATGTAAATAAAGTGTTTAACTTAAATACTCGTTTAAAGATAGCGCGCGAAACCACTAATGAAAATATAAGAAAAATTATGAGCTTTTATATAGAATTTAAATACAGCAAGCACAGACAGGAATCAGAAAAACACGCACAAACTCGTTTATCTCTTTTGACACTCAATCGTACTGAGCAAGTTAAGACACATCGATGAACCAGCCGATTGCTACCACGTACAGCCACCTTACCCAGCACATTAATGGAAATTTTGTTCCTATCATGTATATACTGTAAATATTCATACTCTATTTAGCCTAGATATGTCCCAGCTTGGATATCCTGTGTGTGTGTTTGTGTTTTCTCTGTCTTCCCACTGTTCCAAACTGCTTGCTGCAATCTCATTCGGAACTCGGTTCCACTTCTTAATTCACTGCATACAGAGTAGAAGCCACTAGACTGGCTGGCACTCGAATAACACGTAGATGTTGTTGTACTACGTACAGTCTGTTTTCGTATTGCAAAACCGTCACCTGTCTACGATTCTATTCTGAAAAGGGGCAATACGTTGAGATGGACTTTTTCCTCAGACCGGTTTTTCAGAAGCACGGAAGCACGCATGTTAAGTAAACATTTCTCTTTTGTCTCAACCCTATTTTGATGAACTCGAAGCAGACCTGATGCATGCGTAAAAGCGTTGAAAGTTTCTCCAAACGAAAACGGACAGTACGTCTACGGAGAACAACATCATAAATGCACCGTCCCTCGGAATGTTTGCCACATTTGGTGATTCATGCATTTACACAGCTGTATGCTTTTTATCATTTTACAATGTACGCGCATACGGCGTGCAGGCTATCCTACTAAATCTATTTTAACTATTTTAAGTTTTTATACCCTCATACAGGGTAGAAATATAAACTAAGTATTTGTTATTGTGTAGTGAGTAGGTTTTAATTCTAGTGAAATTTAAAATATAAAGTAAATTAAATTACAAATCTACCATCGCCCCCTAACACACGTCAACGTCCCCCATTTTTTCTGGGCCCTTAACGCCCCCTCTAGGTCTCAAAGGCCCACAAGGGGGCGTTATCGCCCACTTTGGGAAAAACTGCTTTAAAGAATTTATATATGAAATTCTAAAAACTATACTTTACTACACTATTCTTAACAATGAGAATGTAAAAGCTATTTTTAATCTTTGAAAGTTAATAAATAAGAATTTAAATAAGAATATAAGTATGCATAAAAAAGGTAACAAAAAAACATTTTTTAAGCTAGTATAATTACATTGACTACTTCTTTTCTTTTTCATATGTAATGTGTTTGAAGAGTATCTTTACTTTTACTATAGATTTGAAATTTCTCTTAGTATATATTTATATAGTATATATATAGTAATTTCTAGTATATATATATATATATCTATATATATATATATATATATATATATATATATATATATATATATATTGCAAAGAAAATATCAAAAAAAGGAACATACAGATAACACTGATACAGACTTCAAAAGATATAAATTTTCTTAATTTTGTATTCCTTTCAATGCATTTTGATTATAATTCAATATAAATTAATTAAAAATGTAATAGATATGTTAATTGGTTAAACTGCTTGGCGCATTCTATCCTCTGTACAGTTCTCTACTCTTTAGCGCAGAACTTTTTTGTAGCTAAGTGAATAATAATGGGAACTTTATTCAACATAACAAATACAAATAAAACTTCAATATTTTCAAGACCATTCTTATATTAATTCCGAAAGCTTCATCAAATATTATATAAAATTCTATCAACTCAAATAAATATATATAAAAAGAAAGACTGGAATTCAATTTTTTTCTTAAAAAAAACATATATACCCTTTAAACCTTTATATATTTATAAATTATGATTTAGATTAGATAGTTAATTTTAAAAAATTAGATTTATATTTATTAATTTAGCAATAAATGCGCTGAAAACAATAATGATTGAAAGGTTTTGAGGGAAAAACAGTTATTAATATTTTCAGGAGGACAAAAATTTTGAACGCTAGAACAATTTTAATGGTATCATATTTTTTTTATCATTTTTGAGTCTAATTATTGCGATATTTACCGTGAACAAATTCCACATGCTCTGCGAATAATTAGAGCCATTGTTTGTAAACAAATAAATCGAACAGTTACAATTAAAAATTTAGAAATTCTTACGGTATGGCAGTTAAGCGATATACATTCACAGCAGCACCCATCTATTAAGTTTTTCCGCTGTGAAACCAGATACTTGCATATGACATTAATGGATCCTCACGGACGAAATTGTCTGCTTACTTTCTAAAGCAATGTTTCTCAAACTTATTTCTTCTACCGCCCCTTTGAAAATCAATTATTTTTCATCGCCCCCACCCCCATTTTTATACACTCCTAAAACTTAAAAACCACAACTTCATTACTTAATTTTGCCAGTGAGAGCAATTAAAACGCAACTTTATAATATTAATAATATATTTTAATCAAATTAAAAGAAACAATATAGATAGGTAATCAATTTTAGTTTTTAAACTAATCTAATGGGATGGATGAATTTGATGATTTTTAACAAGTTTGTTGATATCAGGTTCCATTTTACTGAAAAACAATCGTAAGTCGCCGCGTTTGGTAACTTGCAAATGATTGCTCTTTTTAGTAAGCAGCGTCCTCACAGCGCTAAATCCACGTTCACACAAATATGACGATAGGAATGATATCAAAACTTGTTGAACGATCAACCACAATCCAGGGTACAACTGCGGAATTAACTTTTGTAACCAAAATTGTTGATAGCCATTTATAAATTTGATTTTTATTTCCTCGTTCGTTGTTAGTTCTATAAGTTCTTCTTCCAGCTGGGGTGATATTGCTATGTTGACATTTGAAAAAGAATCTAACACCCAGTCAGGTATTTCCAATTTCAAAATATCCTGGAATCTTTCAATGAACTGTGAAGATTTTCCAAATGTTGGCAGTAGACGAGCAAGTCGTCGTTGTTGCAGGATACTGATAAATTGGGAAAATTATGGAACTCACGTCTGCCGATATTCTTCTTGTGTAAGAGTAGCTTGGCTACGAAAGCAGCGACGATATTTTTTGTTCTTATTAAGTTCAAGTCATCGCCTTGAAGTTGGAGATTCATATCATTAAATAATGTATAAAGGTCTGTCAGATATGCGATATCATTCTTTGATGTGATGAGGTTTTCGCACAATGCTGTGTCTTCGTTTTCCAAGAACTCAATGACAGAGTCAAACAGATTGTAAAAACGAGTCAGACAATTTTCTTTTGATAGCCAACGCACTTCTGTGTGAAAGATCAATCTGTTGAAATCTTCATCATTAGAGCAACACACACAAAGCTGATTAAATAATCTGTCATTTAAAGAGTAGTTTCGGATTTTATTGACTGCTCTGATGACATGTTGCAATGATTGAAACAGTCGTTCACTTAAATTTCTAGCAACTAAATGCAGTCTATGTATAACGCAATTTACAGCAATCACATCTGGAATTTCATTTTTTATGTACGACATGAATCCTTTTTGACACCCTGTTATAGCTGGAGCAACATCTGTAGCAGCTGATATAATATTCTTCAAGGGAATTCCTTTTTCATCACAAAACTTTTCCAGTGTTTTAAATATGGTTTCTCCTTATGTGTCTGTCTCTAAATTTCTAGCAAATAAAAGTTCTTAACATATTTTTTCATCTTTAATGTACCTCACGTAAGACAACAAAAATGCTTCATTAGTTGGTAAAGTGGACTCATCCAACTGAATTGAAAATTGACTAGTCTTCAGAGGATTGCACAATGACTCTTCAATGTTTTCAGCCATTTCATCAATTCGTCTTTGCACAGAATTATTGCTCAAAGGAATTTTTCGAATTATATCTGCCGCCGGTTTATGGAGCACAGTAGTTTTAACTTCTTTTATCACCGACAAAACTAACGTTTCTCTGATGGTGTGTGATTTACCTGTATGAGCAATAAACAGAGAAATATTGTATGAAGCTCGAAGTCTGCCATGGTCTTGCTTAGAAGCCATCGAAAAACGTTTCGATACATTTAGCGGAGCATTATGCTTCTTTTTCAGATCTTGAAAACAGGCTACATTTTTGTCCTTCTTATCTGGATGCATTTTATTAAAATGATCTTGAAGACTTCATCACTTCGTTTGAAAATGTTTTTGAACAAAGAAGGCACAAAGGAAAAGATGGGTTTGTCGAATTTTCTGTGAATCCATATTTAATATATTCTGCACAGCATTGCCGTTTCTTCTTTTTTGCTTGCGACATGGCTTTTTTTTTCAAAAATATGTAAATAAAGTGTTGAACTTAAATACTCGTTTAAAGATAGCGCGCGAAACCACTAATGATAAAAGCTCATAATTTTTCTTATATTTAAGAAAAATTATGAGCTTTTATATAGGATTTAAATACAGCAAGCACAGACAGGAATCAGACAAACACGCACAAACTCATTTATCCCTTTTGACGCTCAATCGTACTGAACAAGTTAAGACACTTCGATGAACCAGCCGATTGCTACCACATACAGCCATCTTACCCAGCACATTAATGGAAATTTTGTTCCTACCATGTATATACTGTAAATATTCATACTCTATTTAACCCAGATATGTCCCAGCTTGGATATCCTGTGTGTGTGTGTTCGTGTTTTCTCTGTCTTCCCACTGTTCCAGACTGCTTGCTGCAAAAATCTCATTCGGAACTCGGTTCCACTTCTCAATTCACTGCATACAGAGTAGAAGCCACTAGACTGGCTGGCACTCGAAATACGCGTAGATGTTGTTGTACCACGTACTGTCTGTTTTCGTATTGCAAAACCACCACCTGTCTACGATTCTATTCTGAAAAAGGGCGATACGCTGAGATGGACTTTTTCCTCAGACCGGTTTTTCAGAAGCACTGAAGCACACATGTTAAGTAAATATTTCTCTTTTGTCTCAACCCTATTTTGATGAATTCGAAGCAGACCTGAAACATGCGTAAAAGCGTTGAAAGTTTCTCCAAACGAAAACGGACAGTATGTCTACGGAGCACAACATCATAAGTGCACCGTACCCCAGAATGTTTGCCACATATGGCGATTCATGCATTTACACAGCTGTATGCTTTTCGTCATTTTACAATGTACGCGCATACGGTGTGCAGGCTATCCTACCAAATTTATGTTAAGTATTTTAAGTTTTTAAACCCTCATACAGGGTAGAAATATAAACTAAGTATTCGTTATTGTGTAGTAAGTAGGCTTTAATTCTAGTGAAATTTAAAATATAAAGTAAATTAAATTACATATCTACTATCGTCCCCTAACCCACGTCAACGCCCCCATTTTTTTCTGGGCCCCTTAACGCCCCCCTCTAGGTCTCAAACGCCCACAAGGGGGCGTTATCGCCCACTTTGGGAAAGACTGGTTTAAAGTCTCTACGTCCTTCATTAATGGCCTTGAAGAAAGCTCTGCTCTCATGGTTAGTTCGACTTCGTTAAGTTGGCTCTCTTTGTAAATTATTTTCTTCTTTTTATGTATTTTTTTCTTCTTTACGAGCATTTCGTATTCATCAACTGCTCTTCATGTAGCCCTTTTATTGGGCATATTTCTATAGGCTTTATTTTTATATTCATTGGCTCTTCTACATTCCTCATCAAACCAATCGAGTCTTCTTGATCTTTCGGCTTAGCCTATCAGTGTGTTAGCTGTTGAAACTATTGCTTTTTTTACATGTTGCCATTTTTCATTCACTTCATTATCAGTTACTTTCTTTTTGAGTTCATTCGACAACTGTTTTTGATATTCTGTGCGAGCTTTAGGGTCTTTTAGTTTCTCATAGTTGAATCTCTCAGACACAATCTTTTTCGTCTTTCTGGCCATGGAGATCTTTCCTCTAATTTTACAGATCACTAGGTAGTGATCAGAATCCACATTGGCTCCTCTGTAAGTTCTCACATCCAGGAGGTTTGAAAAATGGATAGAATCAATCACCATATGATCAATCTGATTGTTATAAACTCCATCAGGGGATCTCCATGTTGCTTTATGAATATCCCTTTGCTGAAACATTGAACTACCAAGTACCATATTGTGAGAGGCAGCAACTTAGAAATTCAGTGAGTTTAATTAAGAATTCCTCTTCACAGAATCGCAGTGTCAGTGGTTTTCAAAACGAAACAGTAAACAAAGCCAAGACAGCAGTCATAGACAATACTTTTTCTTGATTCGGAGCCGAAGATGACTCACAAAGGCAGTCTGCTATTTTTTTTTCTTTCCCACGTCAGGTGCAAAATACTAACTTCTATTCACACAACACTAGTTTTGGCGGATCTTTTTCTATGAAAGATCTAACTGAGACTTTACGCTCCTTGAATGGTACAGACAGTTATTCAGTCGAACATTATATACAAGATTTAGAAGATGAATTTTGTTTATTTAATATTACAAGTGATCAACAAAAAATAATTTTTGCTATAAAATCTTTAACTGGTACTACAAAAACTCTTGTTCAGAGTATACATGGTTTGTTTACATGGAAAATTTTAAAATAAACTCTATTGTTTTAATTTAAATCGAAAGTTAACAGTAAACAAATTCACACTATGCTTCAAGAACGTACTTTACGAAAAGGTGAATCTCTTTTTGAATATTTTGTATACATGCGCGAAATTGCTTCTCGAGGTACAATAGATGAAGCATCTTTAATTGAATACATAATAAATGGTATACTTTATAACTCAAGTAACAAAATTTTGTTATATGATACTAAAAATATTTCGGATTTTAAAGAAAAATTAAAAATTTATGAAAAAATATACATTTCTAAAAAATAGATATTTTCTGATGTTTCCACTACATTTTATGATCAAAAAAATTACAATCACAGCAATCGTGATTTAAATAAAGGCAATATTAAAGTTACTCATAATAATCAAGATATGTCGAATGTATCGCCAATAATTTGTTTTAATTGTGACAAAAAGGTCATAAGTCTTCACAGTGTTTATATAAAGAGAAAGGATTTAAATGTTACCAGTGTAATCATTTTGGTCATAAGGCCATGGACTCTCCTAATACTCAGTTAACTACCACAAAAGTACCCAAAAATTCTGTTTTGCATATTCAGACAGATTATAATCTGATACATCATAATGATGTATCACCTCAAATATAACCCATGCACATTCCAATTACTTTATGCAATATCAAAATAAATGCACTATTAGATACGGGTAGCGAAGCTTCTATGATAAAATATTCAATATATAAACAAATTGATTCACCTCTTCTTAATTCTTCCCCTCTTGTTTTTACTGGAATAGGAAATATTAAAATTAAATCAATGGGATATTTTACAGATTTAATTCAAATAGAGGATTCCTCATTCTCTATAAAGATTCACGTAATTCTAGATGATTGTATTTCTGTAAATGCAATTAGTGGAATAGATTGCATCAACCAAGGTGAATTTCATATAGGTAAAAATGGTGTTCATTTGGTTAACAATAATCAAAACTTTCTTGTTAATATAATTAATGTTTTCGATGAGATAGACACAATCAAACTTTCACATATTAAAAACTCAACTTATCGAGAATAAATTAAGAAAATAATTAACAACTATAAGCCAAATAAAACTAAGACTACAGATGTTTCAATGAATCTAATTCTTTGTGATTCAATACCGGTAAGTCAGCGTCCACGCCGATTACCCTATGCAGAACAAAAAGTCGTCCACGAACAAACAGAAAAATGGTTAAAAGATGGTATTATTAAAGAAAGTACTTCCGATTATGCAGCTCCAGTGGTTCTGTGCAAAAAGAAAAACGGTAAACATAGATTATGCATCGATTATAGACAATTAAACAGAAAATTAATTCGGGATAGTTTCCCCCTGCCTCTTATTGAAGATGTACTTGATCGCTTAGAACAATCTCAAGTTTTTACAACATTAGATTTAAAAACGGCTTCTTTCATGATCCCGTAGATCCTGTTAGTAGCAAATACACTGCTTTTGTTATGCATGACGGCAATTTCTCAAAATATCTTTTGGATTGTGTAACAGTCCTTCTGTTTTCCACAGATTTATTAATAATGTATTACATGATTTATTGAAAGATGGCACAATAATAGTATACCTAGATGATGTTATAATACCATCTCAAGATGAAGCCGAAGGTATTAAAAAATTAGATGGAGTTCTTAAAGTTGCTTCAGAGTATGGTTTGGAGCTTAATTTTGATAAATGCAGTTTCCTTCAACGCAAAATTGTATTTCTTGGCTATGTTATTCAGAATGGAACTATTCAACCTTCTCCATTGAAATCTCTTGCCGTTCAAAATTTCCCTAAACCTACTAATTTAAAACAGATTCAGAGTTTCCTAGGATTAACTGGTTATTTTCGAAAATTCATTCCTAATTATTCACGCATTGTTAAACCCTTAAGTGACCTCCTTCGCAACACACAACCAAGAGTTTAAATTTGATACCGAACAAATAAAAGCATACCAAGAATTGAAAAACATTCTGTCTCAAAAACCAGTCTTACACATCTATCGACCAGGTTCACAGTTAGAATTGCATACTGACGCCAGCTCACAAGGTTTCGGAGCTGTGCTACTTCAAAAAGGAAGTGATGAAAAATTTAACCCCATTTACTATATGAGCCGAAAGACTTCTCAACAATCCAAATATTCCAATTACGAGCTAGAAGTCCTTGCGGTTATAGAAGCTGTGAAAAAATTCCGTATTTACTTACTAGGTAATAAATTTTAAATTGTTACAGATTGTGCTGCGTTTAAACAGACTATAGAAAAGAAAGATTTAACTCCAAAAATTGCCAGATGGGCAATGATCCTTGAAGATTTTGATTACGAAATAATTCATAAATCTGCTAAGCAAATGCCCCATGTTGATGCCCTCAGTCGTAACACAGTATACTTTATTACACCTCAAGCAGAAACGACATTAAAAATTTAACGAGCCCAATCTACAGATGATAACATTCAAACTTTTAAAACTTTATGCCAAACAAATAATACGAATGACTACATTATCAAAAATAACATCTTATACAAATATTAAAAAGGCAGCAAGCTTTTAGTTGTTCCCCAAGCTATGGAAAATGATATTATTAAACACGCTCATAACAATGGACACTTTTCTCCTGCACAAACACAGTCAATTTTACAACGTGATTTTTATATTTCTTATCTGCGACATAAAATTGAAAATATAATAGTTAATTGTGAACACTGTATTTTATATAATAAGAAACGAGGAAAAGCTGAAGGTTATCTTCACCCAATACCTAAAGGTAACGTTCCTTTAGACACTTTTCACATAGACTTTCTTGGTACACTTCCCTCTTCAAATAAAAAGTATCAATACATATTTTCTGTGGTTGATGCATTCACAAAGTTTACATGGTTTTATCTCGTAAAATCAACAACAGCAAATGATGCAATAGAAAAATTTAAAATTCTTCAAACAACTTTTGGGAATCCATCTAGAATAATTTCTAACAAAGGTTCAGCATTTACTTCTAAAGATTTTGCCGATTATTGTTCCGAGCAAGGAATTGAGCATGTAACTATAACTACTGGTCTTGCACGAGGTAATGGACAAGTAGAACGCATCCATGAAATCTTTATTCCGATCCTTGCCAAGCTTTCGGCAGATGATCCCACAAAATGGTTTAAATATGTCTCAGATGTCCAACGAATTCTGAACAGTGTTACAACTACCAGTACAAAATATTCCCCCTTCGAACTCATGATTGGAGGGAAAATGAAAAATAAAGAGGATTATCGAATAAAGAAACTACTCGAGGAAGAGCAAGCACGATAAAAAACAAAGAGGAACTTCGTAAAGAAGCTAAAAAGAATATCCTAAAACTACAACAACAAAACCAACGCCAATTCAATTGGAAACGGAAGTCACCTCGAACATATAAAGTCGGAGATTTAGTTGCAATACAAAGAACCCAGTTCGGTACAGGATTAAAGCTACGTCCAAAATTTTTCGGCCGTACAAAATAACTTTAGTTAAAGAACGAGGTCGTTATGAAGTTGTGAAAGTCGGAAATCATGAAGGCCCGAATAACACATCAACTGCCGCTGAAAATATGAAGCCCTGGAACTAAATGGACAACGACGATTTTAGTCTTAGTTTAACACCCTTTTTCTGGTAATTGGACTTATGATAAACATATGCTCTTACCAAATTTTTTTTAATATTTTAATTGTTTCTTTTCTTTTTTTACGAGGTTTTTATATTCAAGATGTAGAAGAATCCTTGTAGACTAATTGTACGTGTGTGCTAGATAAGCCATGTAAAGACGTGCTCCTCCGCGCTCTTCACAGAACCTGAAATCGAGCTGCTTATAGTAGCGAATCTTAGTGCGGGAAAACAAACATCAGTTTTCACTGCTATCAAACGGTTGATAGGATTTGAAATTTATATTCCAATTTGGATTTTGCTATGGAAACTCCACATTACATTGAAGTTCTATGGACGATAAAAACCGGTCTGGAAGAAAGCATGACAAAGAACAAAGGAACCCCGCTATACATTGATTCTACGAAGATCGTAGCGGACATTGATGAAAAGATCATCAATGCTTCCAAACTTCTCAAAGAGGATGAAAACTCCAGAGAAACTCTAAGGACTTCCAGTGAAGATAGCTATGCTGTTTCTGATCTAGCATTGTCCTCCCCTTCCAGTTAATGAACCTAGTGTTTCTATTGCTAATATTAATTCGGCTAATGTTGATGAAGTAAGTAAAAGTAAAAATCAAAAGAAAAGGACCCTAAAAAAGCATTCAGAGGATTTTGTTAAACCTAAAAAAAAAAAAAAAAAAAAAAAAAACTAAAGTTACGTTGGCGGAATCATCGGTTCCCGTAACTACGTGCAACCCATTTGCTCAGTCTAACTCCTCCCAGGAGGCCGAGCAACCCTCAGTTACAGTCCCCCCCCATCGAGAAAAAATTCCCCCTATTCTAGAGAGATATGGTGACGACCCTGTCGAATTCGTTAGAAATTTAAAATCAAATTTCACCTTTGAATTTGAGACCAAGACCACTGGTCGATATCTCAAAATTTTCGCCAGAACTTCAGAAGCCCAGGGGGCATTAAACAAGTTGTTGAATGACCGAACCATCGAATATATTCTATTAAGAAATTAAAATAAAAAACCTAAGAAATATGTGATTCGGGGCCTCCTCATCACAACTAAAATTCAGGACATAGAAAACAACCTTAATTTAATAACTCATCCCAAAAACAAACCTATGCCCTTATTTTTGGCATATATTTTTACTGAACACGAAGGGGCATCTATGTACAAGATCGAGAAACGTTTCCATATTTCTGCTGTGACAGTGGAGCACTACAGAGGATCCATATTGTTGATGCAATGCTTCAACTGTCAACAATTCCATCCTATGACTGATATATGTCACATGAAAGCAAAATGCGTTAAGTGTGTAGGCATACATAACACAAGTAACTGAGTCCACGATAAAGTGGAAAAGACAATATGTTCGAACTGCCAGGGCAACCACCCTGTTAATTACAGAGGCTGCCCCAAATTTCCCAGGCCAAAGCCAGCCAAAATATCATCGATGGGCATTAAAACCCAGCAAAAACCTAGCCTAGTGGGACCAGGAATCTCGTACGCGAGATTTACTTTCACCACCCTCAAACCCCGATATTCAGCAAATTCCTCGGATGGCTTCTTCAGAAATACCTGTAGATTTTTCTGATCTAATTATACTAATTAACGAAATTAAAGCTATTTTTAAAGGTATTTCCATTAAGAAATTAATGAACTTAAAGAAATTAAGTCCCCGATGGACAAACTTTTCAAGTTAACCGCATACTTTCAGGATATAGAAAACTAACCCCGTATTCACCATTAACCTTGACCACAAGGTTAACCGGGAGCTTACCTCGACGAGGTTACCGGCCCTGCGATCAAATAAAGAAAGTATTTTATGCATTTTGAACATTCTTCGTTGGAAATTTTTTTGTAAATAAAATGCTAGTAAAATTACGAATAAAATAAAATTTATTTTCGAAAAGAAGTAAACGTTAAAATCATTTTTTCATATCTACATGCATTTTAGTACAATTATACTGACAAAAAAATAACTAAGCAAATTTAAAGCAAACATATGTAATGTCTCACCATCGGCACTTTCGATTTTAAGATCCTATGTTTTTTTTTTTTTTTGATTTCAGAGACTCTCGTTGTACGCGAAGCAGGCGAGAGAGATTGTCGCGAACCCATACATGACTCCTTGTAAAATTTGTTCTTTTTTTAATTAAATGTGTATGTTTCAAAATTGGAGTCATTTATTTGTTTGTTTGTTTCATAACAAACTTATGTTTTTGGTGGCAGCGGTTTGATGCTTTTTTAATGCTTTGCATTAGCATCCACTATGGAAATTAATTATGTGCACTATAATGGATTACGTGCCGAAATGTTGGAATACAGGTAGGCCATTTTGATCAATCTTTCTCTGGCTACTATTGAAAATAAATAGTTTGGAATGTTATATAAATTTATAGAATATTTAGTTCCAATCTTATTTACGTGGTTTTTCATGTTATATCAATTAATTTTGTTTATAAGTTTGTAAATGGTGTATTCCATATTACAAAGCTAATTTCTGTATTTCGTGTATTCGAATTTACAGTGTTCATGCTATATCAATTTATTTTGTTTATAAGTTTGTAAATGGTGTATTCCATATTACAAAAGCTAATTTCTGTATTTCGTGTATTCGAATTTACAGTGTAATATTTTTTATAAGAAAAGTGTATCTTATTATAAATTTGCATTTCATAATTTTTATGTGGTTGATGTATTTCAATTCACGTAGGAATATGTTAAAATAACTATGTTGTTATAGATTAATGTGTAAAATCGAAAGTACACTTATATTCATAATTTTTTGAATGTTTCACTGAAAGTAGATTTTATGAAAGTAATATATACTTTAGAAAGGTTTTGATTTCGTTATGTGAAAACGAAAGTACATGATTACAAATAGGTTTGAATTTAAAGTAATGTGAGATTTATTGATATGTTTTTGATTTTTGTTTGTAAAGTATCAAACTGATTTATTTGATATTTAAAAACGCATATGTTTATTTTCATTGATAAAGATTTGAAAAGATATTTTCTTACTGTTTAAAATATCGTACGTTATTATCATTTTCATGTCGTGTATGATTAACTAACTAAGTTTATTGATTTAAAATCGAAAGCTGATTTCTGGTTTAGATTAGTTAAAGCTTTTAATTTATATTGTTGTTAAGAATTGTAGTGTTTTACATTTTGAATTAAATAAGGATTCAAAAATAATATAATTTCATTTTCTGTTTTAATATAGTAGTATTTGTATAAGAATCTGATTTTATAAAATTTATACATTTTTGATTAATAATTCAATTTATCTGAGTATCAAGCATTAGCTTGGTGATAAAAAAACTTGAAATCGAGAGTAGAAGATTTAATATTAAACTTGTTCTTCTTTTCAAAATATATGATTTGCTGTTTATACACTATTTGTTGTATTACAATATAGTTTGTTTTCGTTTAAATTTTTAAATGTTATGGATATGTTTTATATTAGTAGAGTGTGTTAAATAATTTCTATAGTTATTTACGAAATTTCGTATATAGGTGGGTGTAGTCTGTTTTTTCTCTCATTATTGCATCTCTTCTGAGATAAAGCGTTAATAAATAAAATGGCTTTTTTAGCACGGGGGAAAAAGGGAGATTTAGTAGAAGTAGCTGAAGAGTTAGGGGAAATGGTTCCAGATTCTTTTAAAATCCCGGATATTAAAAAATTAATTTTAACTAGTAAAAACTTTAATGAGGAAGAAGTAAAATGTATATTAGATAGGGTAATCGAGGAAAGAGTTAAAAGGGAACAGGAAGAAAAAGAAGAAAGAGTTAGGCGAGAAATACTAGAAAAAGAGGAAAGAATTAGGCGAGAAGAAATAGAAAAAGAAGAAAGAATTAGACGTGAAGAAATAGAAAAAGAAGAAAGAATTAGACGTGAAGAAAGAGAACATATTTTGGAAATGAAACGTCTGGAAATCTCTTCAAATGCTGCAATTTCGAACACAGAATCAGTTACAAATAGGACTGAACATGCTCAAAAAATTCAATTAATGCAAATAACGCCAAAATTCGATGAAAGGAAAGATGAGATGAGTTTATACTTAATAAATTTTGAGCGTAGAGCAGAAATGGCTCATATTCCAAAAAACGAATGGGTAGTTTATCTTGTAAGTGCTTTACCTTCAGAGATATCTAACATGTTAGCTAGAGAACCTCCAGAAAGGGCTGATGATTACGATTACGTGAAGGAAATTATTCTTAAACGATTCAAGTTAAATAGCGAAAAATTAAGACAATTGTTTCTTAAACACCAGAAAACGTCAGACAAATCATGGAGAAATTATGCACAAGAATTGAATAGTTACTTTACGGAATGGCTTACGGAATTAGAAATAACGACATTTGAACAGCTTAAGGAACTAATGGTAACAGATCAATTGAAACGTCGTGTGCCAATTGAAATTAAGGAACATTTTTTGGCGGAATGGCTTAAAATAAATTCGCCGTATGATCTGGCAGAGAAAATAGATGAATATGAAAGTTTAAGAGATAGTTTTAAGACGAAAGATTTTACAAAACTCCCTCGAAATAATTTTGGTTTTCGTCAACAAAATGAAAACCGTGCCTTTAAGTTTAATGAAGTAGTTCGGAATCATAAATCTCATGTTCCTAAAAGAGTCGAGAATAAAAATTCTAATTATTCACATGAAAAGGAATTTGAAAAAAGAAAACAACTCCGATGTTATGAGTGTGGTTCTTATAGTCATTTGCGGCCTCAGTGTGACAAAATAAAAAAGAACTTAGAATCGGTAGCATCCAACGAAATTGCTAGAAGTACATTTAATGAGTTGATGGCTCTTTACACTAGTATCGGCACTGTTAATGGAATTCAAATGCCAATCTTAAGAGACACTGGAGCAACTCTTGATTTGATTTGTGGAAAATACGTGAAACCTGATATGTTCACGAAGGAAAAGGTTTGGCTAAGAACACCTCTTAATGAAACTTTAGCATGCTTACCTATTGCCGAGGTTGAAATAAATTGTGAATTAGGTCACATTTTTACAAAGGCAGCAGTTCTTCGAGATTCTTTGGATCAAGGAAGATATTTACTGGGAAGCAAAACAGCCGCTTTATTTGAGGAAATTAGAAAGCATGAGGAGGTGAAAATACATATGATAAATGCTATAGAAACTCGAGCTCAAAAAAGACGGAAGGAAAATAGCACGAATAAAGAGATTATTGATTCTGAAATAGAATCTTCTAGGTCTTGCTTCCAAACTAAACAAAATGAAGAATTAGAGCAAAATACAATTTTGCCACCATTAGAAACCGAAGTTGAAGGGATGGATTTGATAAATACATCTCCAGAAGAATTTGCTCGGGAACAAAAGGTGTGCGAAGATTTGAAACCTCTTTTTGAGCAAGCTAAACGACAATCTTCAAAAGACAATAAATATATTATAATAAATCAATTGTTGTTTTATAATAAAATGGACAATGATGGAACTGTAAGAAGATTATTAGTTGTGCCCAAGAAGTTTCGCAACCAACTAAAAGGGATCTGCCATGAGATAACTGCAGCTCATTTAGGTATAACTAAAACAAAAGATATGCTGTGCAAAACTTTCTACTGGCCTAACTGCTTTAAAGAAATTGAAAATTTTGTTAAATCTTGTGACAAATGTCAACGAGTAAGAAAGCCTCAAGATAAGAAAAGGGTTCCTTTGAAACTGGTTCCAGTAATTCCGGAAATATTTACAAGAATTAACGTTAATGCATGTGGTCCTTTACCTATAACTTCCTGTGGTAACCAATATATTATAACAGCCATTTGCATGTCATCCAAGTATCCAAATGCCATCTCAGTACCAGCTATATGTTCTACTACTGTGATTGTTGATGCTTTTCTTCAGATATTTAGCCGCATGGGTTTTCCTAGGGAGTTGCAAAGTGATCAAGGAACATCTTTCATGAGTGTCCTAACATCAGAATTTTTAGAAAAATTTGGTATTAAAGTTGTTCATAGTTCCGTTCAGCATCCCCAAAGCAATCCTGTTGAGAGATTGCATACAACTTTAAAGAGAATACTGAAAGTCCTTTGCTTAGAAAAGGGTACAGATTGGAAGAAGATTTTACCTCAGGCACTTTTTGCTCTTAGAACTTGCATTCATGATAGCACTGGATATTCTCCTGCAGAATTAGTCCATGGTCGAAACTTAAGAACACCCGTAACACTATTATATGAAAATCTAACTGGTAAAACCATTGAAGAAGATAGTGTGATTGCTTACGTTTTTAATCTTTTAAATAGAATGAAAAGATGCCACGAATTAGCTGTGCAAAATATGACAGAGGCTAAAGAAAAACAAAAACTTTGGTATGACCGTAAGGCTACGAAAAGAGAATTTAAAGAAAATGATCTTGTGTTAGTTGTTGCACCTTCTAGATCAAACAAATTTTCTGTTCATTGGATAGGTCCAGGAAAAGTAGTAAAACGACTATCGGACACAAATTACGTAATACAATTTCCCGATAAGAAAAAATTACATGTATACCATGTAAATATGTTAAAACCTTATTTTCAGCGTCCAGAAGATGTTAATTTAATTTTTACCTCTAATTCTGATAATGAAGGTATTGATTCTGAGAAATAAGATATCCCAAGTTTTGAAATTAATTCATCTACCCTTTTAGAGACTTTTCCTGAAAGCTGTTTTAATGAAAAGTTAGAAGATGAGCAGAAGAAGCAATTGAGTAGACTTTTGATTCAATTTATTGATATTTTTTCAAATGAACCGGGTTGTACAGAACTGGCTGAACAGGACATCGAGTTAGAATCTAATAAACCTATTATAGCTAAACCATATCGAATGTCCCCACGACAGACAGAAATTCTGAAATCGGAAGTAGACAAGATGTTGAAATTGAAGGTGGTGGAACCAGGTGAATCCGATTACACATCACCTTTAATATTAGTTGAAGCTCCTGGAAAAGAACCTCGTCCGTGCATTGATTATCGCAGGTTAAATGAGGTTGCCAGAACGCAATATTATCCATTACCAAAAATTGAAGAGCGTGTTGAATCCGTTTCGAAAGCGAAGTTCATATCTTTATTAGACTTAACACGAGGTTATTGGCAGATACCTTTGAGTCCTAAGGCTCAAAGATATGCTACATTTACGACGACATTTGGTGTTTATAAACCTTTGAGAATGGCATTCGGTTTGAAGAATGCTCCTTACTATTTCAGTAAGTTAATGGCTGATTTATTAAAAAATTGCGAACATTTTGCTGTGCCTTATTTAGATGACATAGCTATATATTCACTTACCTGGTCTGATCACATCCAACATCTTAAATGTGTTCTGGAGAAGATTCGATTTGCGAAATTGACTGTAAAACCCCTTAAGTGCAAATTCGCTCAACTTCGTGTTAAATATTTGGGGCACTTTGTAGGACAAGGTCAAAGAACACCAGGTGATATTAAAGTGAAAGCCATTACCGATTTCGAACGTCCCTCAAGCAAAACCGAAGTACGTGCTTTCCTAGGTCTTGTTGGGTACTATCGCAAGAATATACCAGAATTTTCGGTAGTTGCTGCGCCTTTATCCGACCTGTTAAAAGGGAAGTCTAAGAAGGGAGCTGTAATATGGAATAATAACTGCGAAAAGGCATTCATAGAATTAAAGAAGCCTTTTTAATAAAGCTTTTAATAAAAAACTTTAATAAAGAAGCCTGTACTTTACAGTCCAGACTTTCAAAAACAATTTATCATTCAATGTGATGCCTCAAATTTAGGAATAGGTGTAGTTTTATCTCAGAGAGATCAAAATGAAAATGAACACCCTATCCTATTTCTGAGTAAAAATTTTCAAAATCTGAGAAAAATTATAGCACTATAGAAAAGGAATGTGCAGCAATAATTTTTGCTGTTACTTAATTAAAACATTATTTAGATGGTCAGTATAAATTTATCATCGAAACTGATCATAACCCTTTAGTTTGGTTAAAACATCATACAGGATCTAATCCCAGACTTTTAAGGTGGGCTTTGGTGCTTCAAAGCCTAAATTTTGATATTGTTCACAGAAAGGGCAAATTACATCAGAATGCCGATAGTCTCAGTAGAATGCTGAATAACCAAACTTAATTATTATTATTTTTTCTCAGATATTAAATTAAAATGTTTTTATAATACAAATTTCAATTGTTGTTACATGTGTACATAATAAAAAAATGTTTTTTATAATAAAAATGTGTCTATTTGTAAATTTAGTTAGTGTTGAAGATTCTGTTGTGTTAGATAATTATTTTGTGCTATTTTGATATATTTTTATTTTATATTTAATATTATATAATTCCATATAATTTTGTGTTTCAGCCAGAGTCCGATTGATCAGGGCTATCTATAATATTAAATTTTGCTCTTTGTTGTTTTTGTGTGTGTGTGTTTTTTTTTATTTGCAGGTTGATTTTCTTAGAATGAAATGAGGAAAAAAAAAAAAAACTCCGGGGAAGGAAGGAATAATTTAGTCTGTAATGTCTCACCATCGGCACTTTCGATTTTAAGATCCTATGTTTTTTTTTTTTGTTTTGATTTCAGAGACTCTCATTGTACGCGAAGCAGGCGAGAGAGATTGTCGCGAACCCATACATGACTCCTTGTAAAATTTGTTCTTTTTTTAATTAAATGTGTACGTTTCAAAATTGGAGTCATTTGTTTGTTTCATAACACATAATAGTAAATTTCATTTTCTGTTTACTACGTTTTCTAAATTACAAAATAAAAATGAAACGACTTCTGAGAATTAAATTAATGATTCTTAGAAACTAAAGTTATACTAAGCATGTAAATTGTAAAGAAAGGAAGCAACAAAGATTCCCATATTGCAGAGATGGCGAGCTTATGACCCAGACACTGACCCACGATTGCTAGGCAATCATTTGTTTGCTTACTCTTTATTCATTGAAACATCTATTGTCATTTGCCCCAAAAACTTTAGAACTTTGAGGAATGAACGGGATGCTTCGCAGGGAAGCTCATCGATTGTGAGGTGAGCGAATGCACACTGTAACACGTGGGGGCATCGCAGAGTCCATCTGGAATCTTCCTCCTGTGCATTAGGTACACAAGAAGTTCACCTAACCATTTCCTACCTGCACGTGTTCATTCTGGTCCTGGACAATTTTTAACGAATTAATTTTTATAATAGTAATATCCTTTTTTAATATTATTAATGCAACACACCTAATATTTTCGAGAATCACTCAGATTTTTTTTATATAAAAAATCTTTGTAGCTAAAACTAATGAAAGTTTCAAACTAATTTCCTGAAATGACAATATTTATGCTGACTAAATTAACTGAAAATAAAAGATTCGAAAATTCAAGTTTAAAAATTTAATTAATTACACGATGTATTACTGGTTAATTATTATTCTTTATATATTTTTCCTTATTAACGCTGTGTTGCAAGCGAATGCAAATGAAGTTGTGCAGGCATTAATTCTAGTTAAATTAATCAAATACTTGCAAGTTAAAAAAAGCTATTTTCATAAGAATCTATGTAAGCGTGGTTGAAAAGGATAAAATTTTAAAACTAATTTTCCATAAATAACTATATTTATGCTAACTTATATTCGTTAAACAAAAACAAAACTAAAAATATATGAATAAAACTTGACCCACGTTTCAAAAAAAAGATTCGCCATCTCTGCCATATTGCATAGTTATTTCGTTTCTTGGAAGAAAATTCTAGACGTAAGAGTGTTGTTTTGAAAAAAATAAACTTTTTTCTGATCAACATATTTAAATGATTCTTAGAGAATTATGACATGTTTCACACATCCAGAGTATGAGACACTCATTCTTTTACTGTTTGTTAGGAACAATCATTAAAATATATTTAACTTTATAAAATGACTTTTTAAAAATAAAAATCACCAGAACTGCCTATTCAATTTTTATATTTAAACTGGGGTATATAAAGTTTTGAATATAGTTGTTTTACATTAACTAAAGAATAATTTTTACAATCATAACATCATTTGAAATTGATACGACTCTTACACCTTTTGAGTTGCTTAACATAAATAAAACTCTTCTATCAGTTAATTTATTAGTTCAATCGTTTGGGAACTTTGATTTCACAGCCCGAAGGAGTTTTATTTGGATTTGGGTCTGTATTCAAAGTACAATTATCATTTATATCAGGATTTGATAAAAGGGTCCTCCAACCTTCTGAATTTTCGTTTCTGAACACGTTCAAACTAAAGAGTAACATTCCTCTTAAAATCTCTTCTGATGGTGTTTTTACTTTAAAAGCATACAGCATTGCACTGATCTCAAGAATCTCCTCATCGTTTTCAGTTTTGTAATATGAACTGTCATATTTCCCGGGAAATACCTTAAAAATTCTTTTTAAAGGCCAATTCAGATACTTCTCTCTGGTTTGGTACTTTAACTAATATTATTTCTCTACCTTGAATTCGCAGATTTTTTTTTTTTTTTTTGTTACTACCCTCAGCTGTCCTATGCATTTGAATCCAAAATGGCTTTATATCTGCTTGAAGTTTGCATCTATACAAATGCCGCTTGCGTAAACTGTTGCCCTATATACCCAAATGTGGTCACAATCTATAACCCCCATTTTCTTCTATTCCCTGAGGAGCATGAATGGTGTTAAAAGCTGTAGATCGTTTTTTGTTAGGTACCTAACCAATTTTAAAAAATGTAAATAACAATGAACGTAAATCATCATTGAATTTTCCTGCAATATTGTGCGACTCTTCTCATATTGGCCGCACCGTCATAATACTGGGCTCGTAAATCTGAAAAGTTTTATTCCAAATAAGGAAATTACTACATTCAGCAAATTATTCAAGGATTTTCCATCAGCACTTACTATTCTGTAAAATCTAGTAAAAGATTCGTGAATTTTCAAGTTGTAATCTATATAATAAAAAACTAGCCATTTGATCATAATTAAAATTTTTTAATTTTCATTAACCATTACAAAAATAGCACTATTTCGAATATAATTACAGAATAGCGATTTGCATAAATTAAAAATATGATGAACTGTTTTGAGAATCTTGAGATGACAAAATTTTGAACTTTTGTCATTCGTCCTCTCTTGAGTGAACTCCTTGCGGATTTCTACCAGAATACAAAAGCACGTTAAAATTTTCAATTATGATAAGAGTTTTTACGAAAAAGAATATAATTGTCAAATAACGCCTTTTAGAGTTCATGATTCATCAAGTTGAAGAAAAAAGATATGGATCAAAATTTATATTCGGCAGCACAGTTTTTATTAGCAAGAGGGAAAGGAAATCGTTCCAACCAATGACAATCACGAGCCAGCTCGCGACCTTCCACACTTATAGCTTGGTGACGTCGTGCATTTTACTGATATTTCTAGAAATGAACATTTCTCCTTTCGATGTAACCATCAGACAGGTGTGCATTTCTGGGATGGTCAAGGAAAGTGTATTAAATCAGAAATAATAGTTATTGTGACTAAAATGTCAAATTTTCATTACTTCATTTCCAACTTCAAAGATTATTACTTCATTTTAATCAAGCAAAAATTTAGGTGAGTGGTAGCACTCTATTTGCCACTTGTAGTTTTGTAACTTTCATTATTACTTGATTCTAATGTAAATATGGCTAAAACTATCCCTTCCCCGTATCAGCAGAAATAAGCAATTCATAAGTTTACTTTGTCACTAAAAACACTATCTTTAAGGTGTTATATTTGATAACTTTTAAGGGGGAAGAAAAGAATTTACAATAGATTATATATGTTTTCGATATTTAATTATTGTAATATATGCATTACTTTAATGTTTCCTAGCTAAGAAATTTTTAGAATGAAAATGATAAAGTAAATTATTTTGAATCATTTTATAACTGCAGTACTGTTATCACAAAAATAAATAACTCACAAGAAAATGAAAAATCCCCCGAAAAAAAGAATGGGAGTTATATAATAAAAAATCTTTTGTGAAAACTTAAACTATAAATTAAAAAAAAAACGCATTTTATTGCACTAGATATGCAGCATTCTTTTCAGTTTCAAACAATTATCACTATTTTTGTCAAAAATTATACTGTCGTCAAGATTTATATTTTATAAAGAATTAGAATATAAATAAACATTATCTCTTTTCCATGTAGGGAAATTATAATGTTACGATTGTTGAGGGAGAAAAAAAGTCCCCTTTTTTAAAACTTGCTATTTATAATTCATTTTACAAAGCAGTTTGAATATCAAATTCATACATAAGTATCAAATGCATAGTTAACATCTTGAAAAATATATATAATATTCCATCATTATCAAAACTAGCACATTTTATAAGATTTTTAGCAGAATTGATCTTAACAATTTTGAATATAAATGTTTATAATAAAAATAATAGTATGAAAGTATTCTTTTATTATATTTAATTTCATTTTTTTGCATTCAAACACAGTTGAAAAAAATTATTTTATCAAAATATCAAATTATAGTTAGCATATAATTTCTATCAGCTCCTAAATTGGGAATAAAAATACATATTTTTGGATTTTACATACATATTTGATACTTTTGTAATCCCTATGAAAATGAAAATAATGAACATTCTTATGAATACTCAATATGCATAAGAATGTTCATTATTTTCAACTATTATTTATTAATGTAACAGGCCCAATGAATAACAATGTAAATTGCACACAGACATATCTGTGATATGCTTCTTTTAAATGTTTTCAGAATACTATGAGCAATGAAAAGTAACTAAGAATTACATACATTTTACAATAGTCACTAGTAATGAAAAGATATCAAGGAAGTTGAATGAAATACTTGAGAGCTGATACATGAATCTGAATTACATTCTGAAGTAATATTTCATGGAGACAGTTTCAATTAATCTAATGTTGTAGCTAGTAATGATATTTACTTAAATAACATGTGAAGGAAAAAAGTAAATGGCTGCAATTTTAAATTAATATATATAAAGACATCGTATCAGTAACACATGAAAATGAATGAATGTGTGTGAGAGAGAGAGAGAGATTTCTAATTTCTTATTATTTTTCCCATGAAAAAATAGTAAGCCGCATAAGTAAACAAAAATTCTTCACTATTCAATTCAATTCATAATAAATAGCCTAAAAAAGTCAAAAACTACTAAAATATTTTCCCCAGAAATAACCAAATATTCATCAATTTAAAAATATTTTAGCAAATAATAATTGTACAAAATATTTTTAGTTTCGACCATTCCTTAAAAATCATTTAAAAATGAGTGTGGTAGTTAAATAATATTCATTTTTATATAGCATCTTAATAGAAATAAAATTATTATAAATCTACTAGATAACATAAAATTTGACGAACACAAATTATAGTTTAGTCTCAAAAGTTTCCGATTAATAGAATGGATTGTATGAAATGTATTTTCCTCATAATAAAAGAATTTGACTGTTAAAGATAGGCAAAAGCCATTTAATAAGGGGAATAGAGTTTCTTTTGAAAGATTACATATAATTCAGAAGTGTAAGGAAAGAATAAATTTTATAATCAATTTAAAAATTCATAAGTTAACACTTTATAACAAATAAAAATTCATGTGTTTAATATTCTTCAAACAATTTCAAAACAATTTTCAATAGAAAGCAAAAAATTTTATCAATTATTTATAATTTAAATAAAAAAATGTCCTGATACTTTAGCATCCTTTTCTAAAATAATAAATGTTCTAAAAATTTAATTTAGGCTAAATTTTTGTTATAGTAGCAAAAATAAATTTTAATAAGCAATATTTACTCTTATATAGCACTAAAAAAGAAATTTTTCAATCATATTTTATTTTTAAAATTAAATTTTAAAATTTAACTATATTTAAATTTTTAAGAGAGACACCTCAATAGATAATTATCATATAATTATTTACAAATGAAGTAAATTATTATTTACTGCATTTTTTAGTATTTTTTCAATACTTAAACATAAATTCTGCTTTTTTATTATCAGAAAAATACTAAAATAATTTTCAAGAAAAGATTTTATTCCATAAAATATTTTTGTATAAAAATAAAATTTTTGATTAAAAAACTTTTCTTATTTGTAGAATCATAAAAATCTCTTCTGTTTTTGTTTACAATGAAAATTTATCAATTTTTGAATATCTTACACATATAATTCTAATTTCTTTTTCATTCAGTGTCTTAATTCAGTTTTCATTCAGTTTGAGTAAGATTAGACAGTAAAACTTAAATGTATATTTATTTTTAATAAGACATACAGACAATCAACACTGAAAGTATTAAATTTTTCTGAAATTAATGATAAATTTTTGAGGCAATATTTTCACATTTATAAAAAAGTAACTGAAAAAATTACAATATGAGTTTTGATGTTCAGCTTTGTTTATTTTATAATAAATCATATATCACAGAGATGTAGATTAATAATTGAATTATGTGAATATTGATAAATAATTATTAAAAGAGGCGTAATTTCTTTTTGATTCTCTACTACAACATAACTACTACATAATTAATTTTATAAAATTCATTAAAACTTCCTAGTTAAAATCATTTATATTAAGAACAAATATTTTCTCAAAAATTCTCACAATAATTACATTTTTGACAGTAAATATATGAATAAAGGAAACATTTTCAAATTTTTAATTCCTTTAAATAATACATATTTTTAATGCAAACATAATTTATTCGATAATAATTTATAAAAAAAATATATTCATAGGAAATGCAAGACCTATTTTTGGGATTGTCGATAAATAAACATAAAATATTTTTAAAAATACAAAAGTTTTCAGTTTTTTTTTTTAATAATTTAAAATGAATTTAAATACAAAGAAATGATAATCCCTTTAATGTCAGGTTATAAAAGATGGTTTATTCAAAAAATTCAGAGAATCCTATTTTATTCAGTAATTTTATCTAGGGTTAACTTTAATTTATTTCAGACAAAATAATTTGGCCTGAAATAAATTAAGTCAGAAATGTATTACATACTATTTAAATAAAACAGACAAGGCAAAATAACTTAAATCTAATTTAAATATTTTCAAGTTGCAATTTAATAATTTATATTTTTATTTTTCTGTCAGTACAATAGTTAGTCCCATTAATATATTTAAAATTACTACTATGAGATAATTTAATCATTCCTCCATATTACACAGAATATTTACATATTTACATCACACATTTTTACACAGTATATTTACTTATATTCCAAATAATCTCAAATTTTTTTTATTAAAGCTTAATTATTGTTTATTAAATTATATTAGTTTAATGTTTTTTAATATTATTTAGCAATAACTAAGAAATTTTAATTGTTAAATTAATAAAACAATTATTTTATAAATAATGATAAATTAGTTAGAAATTTTAATATAACTTAAGTATAATGGGTTAATATTCTCTACTTAAAAAGATTAATTTAATATACATAATATTAAATTAATCTTTTTCAAATTTGTTTTATAAAAAAATATTTAAAAAAATAAAAAGTAAACGCCGTCAGTAAACTATTCTATGCATGGATTTTTACACATTATGAATAAATTTTAAAAATGATACACAAGAACCAAATGAAAATATGAAATAGTAAAACATGTTATCAAATAAATTATAATCTTGTTCTATACTTCAAGAAATTGGTTAGCTGAGAGACGTTCCACCATTTAGATCCAACTTTTTTCAATTCAGCAACAAAATGTTGACAATGATTAAATAAATACTCTTCCATGCCCGACACCATGCTCCATATATATTCCTAAAATTAAAATTATAAATAGGAGGTAAAGAAGCATATTATATTCATTAATACAAAAGTAAATCTATCAATTAAGCTTCATAAGAAATGAGAATTTATTTATCAAAATGCAAATAGTTGAAATTAAAATAGACAATAATAAGTGGTTCAAATCATTACATTTGCTGACAAATATTAAATGCAAATATACATAGATATTAAAAATTGCAAAAGTATGTGAATTTCATTTATTTTAGCATTATAAATATTCATTTAATTTAAATATAAAATAATTATCGGTAATTAGTTATAGAAGAAATTATTTTTTCTAAAATTTGATGACAAGCTATTAAAGTGATTTAATTATAGGATTCCTATTCAATTTTTTCAACAAAATGCATAGCAATATATTATAAAAAGATGTATAAATCATATGCCATAAAAAGAAAACAAGTTAAGAATATTTGTACTATTATCTGAACCAACAAGGTTCATCTTGTTAATTTATTTCTATTTTAATAATAAGGTATCAATTAGATAAAATAGTCAACTAGCAAAAAATCCTTAACTATCCCACTTTTTGCTTCATTTTTAATTTCAATTAAGAAAATAATTTATATATTCAGTTAAATGATTTAATTATTATTAACTTAAAAGTATATTTACAATAATATATGCAATTTAAAATGATTCAAAATTAACAAGATCATTCTCATTTACAAACCCAAACAAATGCTTGTCTTTGATGATACTAAAAATATTATCATTTATAATGTTAAAATTTGCAAAAATAATTAAGTCATATGCAAAGCATATTACTTTATGTTAAAAAAAAATGAGTAAAAATAGAAATAAATTACAAACTGTGGATATTAAAACAACAAAAAACTTTTATACTTGTAAATAAAAATATTAATTTTGTAGCTTGCAGCTCACATGAGTTAGATGCAGGTTACCAAATCCTTTCAAAGGAGGATCTCACAATATATATGATAGTAAATATGGAATAATGATTACAAAATGTTTTTTCCTGTTTCATTCTGTAGCAAAAATATCTTTTCTAAAACTTATACAATTTTTGCTGTATTATGAATATTTCTTAAATTATATATCTAGTAGATATTTTTCCTACACTTACCAGACACCTATCTTTCAATCTAATGTCATAAAACAATGTTCATATATTTATTTGGATTATTATTCCAGTCACATTTGTAAAAGGTATTAATTCAAGCAATTTTTCATGATTTAAAATAAATAGTTGATTAAAGCTTAAAATCACTACAAATATAAATTTTGAGATGAGCATTATAAATTATTATTAATCACTCTACAGCAGTGATAAGTAAACCATTTATTGCAAGCTTCCAATAGCTTGTGAAAACATTTTTGGTATATCACATTAATAGTTTAGATGGCTAACATTAAATCCTCCACTGAGCTGACACATGTCATTATCAGCTTTATCTCATAATGAATTATGAGCACATTACGATATACCTATTGGTATTAAACTAAGCCTGTTCTAATAAAGATATGTTCAAGAGTAAAAATCAAATATTTATCATTTTCATCTAAAGTAAGAAACCCATTGATTCTTAATCCAAGTGAAGTCTATATGTGTGTTTTTATTGTGCTATGTAAATTTACCAGGTTGAAAGAAAAGGAACATTGAATGTCACATCAAAAATTTTCATTCAGAAACAGAAAATGATTTTTTACTGAATACTGCAATAAGACAAAAAAGATGAAGTAGCTAAAATCTAAACTTATTGCTCAGCTCAACAGTTAACTTTCTAAAAAGCCATAATAAAAGAATGTAGCAAGGGCCTCATGCCAAATATTATTGCGCATGAGGTAGTCATGCATCTGCATTACCGAATTTTGCAATACCTGAAACAAACATGGTTGTGCTTCGCAAAGCTTAACTGGACTCTCAGCGATGATCTTTCCAATAAACATGTGCAGTCATATCTGTAGCACGATCTTTATTTCTAAATAAATGTTTGCTAAGTTTGTATTGTGATCTCTTGTTAGTGATCATATATAGCAAGTTGTGAGAGATGATCTTACAAGAATCTCTATACACAGAATAAGAAACCAACACAAAACTTTGAAATAATCAAAACTGTATATTTAAAAGCAGTAGATGTACTCATTATTTGATAATTTCAAAACTAGAACTGAAATAATGTTAGCTATTAAATCTATACAGCTTTCTGAACATAGGAGCAATAAGAAAGCTTGGGTTTATAAATTCCAACATTACTTCACAGCTTAAAATTGACTTTAATTGCTGAAGTGATTTCTTTCTGTAACATGACAAATTCACTAGTAGAGTTGATAAAGCTCAGTAGGCCATTTTTACAAAAATGGTGTTTGATAATTTTGAAATAAGAGCAAAAATGGTGTTTGAAACAGATTATTTTGTTAAAAGGGTGCATTATGGGACAGGACAAATTTTTTGGCAATTAAAGACCTTATTAGTTCAGAAAATATATCTGTAAATAAGTTGGTTACAAGCAATTGATAGATTTTTCAATAATAAGCAAAAAGAAGGGACTGATAAGCTTTGTTGTAAGGATAATTTCCAGATATTTCCATTTTATCATTGTGCAATATACAAGGAATTACTGAATTAAAAACTAAAAAATAAAAAATGCAATAAAAACAATCTAAAAACAGTGAACAAAGATGTAGTTTCAAGATAAAAATGAAGGAGACATTTTAGAGAGCTTCATTTTAAAAAAGTGTGACTACGTGAGAGAAAAATCTCCCAAAAAGAGTACAACACTATGCAAATTTGAAAGAAACCTATGACAAAGTACACAGGTTTCTAATGTCTCCTAATAATAGTAAATAATGCTAAAATTATTTTAGATTTTGGAAGTGAATTCAACAAACTCTTAAGATTTAAAAAAAAAATTAATTGATCTAGTTTGAGAAATCGTCTTTTATAGAGATTGATAGCGAGAAGCGTTCTACTTGTATCATGGAGCATTTTGATTTTCAAGAAGACAAAGATTTAAGATGAAATGATTGATTTTCAAATAATTTTCTGTAAAATAATTCTATTCAAGCTTTGAAAATGTTTACGTGCTGTTAAAAAATTTAAAAAAAAAAGAAAAAAAAAAAAAAAAAAAAAAAAACTCAATTCCAGACCAGATTTTTATTATTTAGAAAAATTACACATCTGTGTGAGCTTTCTTTTTCTAGTATAAAAATTAATTGAAAATATGCACAAAAAACTTATATTAAGGAAATATTACATTTGAAATAGCAGTTACTACCTACTCTCTCAATATTAAAAGCTTAATAAGACCATAAAAAAAGAGTTCCATCCTTCAAATTAAAATTAACAAATCTGATAAAAATATTTTTATCACATTTCTTATTTACTACTAACTATATTTCAATTTCTTTCGTATGTACAGCTCAATTTCAATTTCTTCTTTCTAATTACAGTATTTAGATTCAAATTTGCTATTAGAAATGCATAAATTTATTAATATTAAACAATATATATATATAAATATACATATATATTCATAGTTTTTTTTGGTTGGTAGCTCACAGTAACATTTAAAATTGGTGTTGTTGTTGTTTCCAATCCCACATGGTGTAGCTAAGCTAAACCATCTCCATAAAACCAAAAATCATTAAAAAGTCTAAAAATAAAATAAGATTCTCCAAAACCTCGTTCACAGTAAAATTCAAACAGTCAAGAATATGTCTCTGGGAGGCCTGATCAGCCTTGCACCAGTGACACTCCAGAAAGACTTTTTGGCCCTGCTGAAAAGGGACATAATGTGGCCACTCAAAAAACGTGAAAGAGCAGTCTGCCCAATCCTAGGGATACTGAGCTGGTAACACCAATGAAGTTTTTTCCCAAAGTACCAAGAGTGAACAGGCATATCTCTCCAAATTGCATTTAATTCCATCTTTTTAAAAGTGGCGATTTCCAAAAACATTAGAATAGCGTTGCCCTACAAGGTGTCAGCAGTGGCAGACTTGGCCAAGCTATCTGCAATTTTATTAACACTCAATCCAATATGAGAAGGAATCCATTGAAAATGCGTAGAGTGTTTAGTAGAAAGTCGTGTCACAAGGACAAAAATATTCAAACTTGTCTTATCCCCAATGGTCGTCCAATGAGACAGTTTCTGTATAGAGGCACGACTGTCCGCCAGTATACAGATGACTCTGAAAACAAATTCAGAGGTACTGTCTTCATAATTCAAACCCTCATAGATAGCTATAAGTTCCGATTCAAAAACTGAACAATAGTTAGCATTTCTAACTCTTATGTCAATTGTACAATCTGAAAGCGGTGTGCATATTGAGTCATCTGACTCAATATGCACACCGCTTCCAGAAATACCGCTGTCGCCTAGCTGCCATCAGTATAAATTTTTAATACTGAATGAGGTATGCTATTAATTATCTCGAGAGTCATCTGCCTAATAAAATCTGGAAAATTAGACCCTTTACTCACTCTAGCCAAAAGCTTTGTATGAAAATGAATTTGATCAGAGTCCAACTGAAAATAGGGGAAAGGCCTCAAGGAATGAGGTTCCACTTCAAAAGAAAACAAGCCCATATCATAAACCATGGAAAAAGGACTATGTTTTTTTAAATCCTTGTTATTGCTCCAAGAATGGTGGTAAGCAGGAGTTATGTGTTGATCATTATAACTAAATAGCTTATTGTAGTATTTAACCAGGCAGTAACCTCTTCTCAAAGAGAGGGGTGGTAAGTCACTCTCATACAATACTGTTAGGGCAATTATTACGAAGACCAGTGATTATTCTTGCGGTGCTCAATTGTAATCGTTCCAGTTTATTTAAGTTAGCCTCAGATGCACAAAAATATATCAGGGATCTGTATCCCTAAATAAGCCTGACCAGTGAGGTGTATGCTGTCCTTAGGGTACTAGCGTCTGCACCCCATTCACGTCCAAAAATATATTTGAGAATTTTAAGTCTTTTCCTACATTTGTCTACCTGAGCTTCAATATGCCTGTTACTCAATATATCATGGTCTAGAATATTACCCAAGTACTTGGTATTTTTTGTAAAACATAATTGATTGTCAGTCATAGAAACAGTTGGTTGGTAATTATAGAGATGCCTATTAGTGGTAAAAAAAGTAACTGTTGACTTTGAGCTATTGAAAATCAGTTTATGTGATTGAGCAAATGTACAGATCTGAACAAGAGTATTATTGAGATTAGTCTCAATTTTTCCTACGTCAGAATCGGAAGACCAAAGGACAACATCATCGGCAAATAATCCCCCATTACTGTATTTATTGACTACCTCTTCAAACCCAGTAACATATAATGAAAACAGTATCAGGCTTAGAACCGATCCCTGCGGTAAGCCATGACTCAGTCCGAAAGGAGATCAGACAAAATATTTTTATATCTCACTCATATAGATCTATTCTGTAAAAAGTCTGAAATCCAAGGCAGAAGTCTACCTGGAATACCAAAAACATCATAAAGTTTAGTAATTAATTTTTGTATCCAGATTCTGTCACAACCCTGGACATGCCCAAAAGGACAGCAGCAGTATGATTAGTAGGCTTAAGGTCTGGAAATCCATGACATTCTGGCAGAAAAATAATATCTGATTAATAGTACTATGACCTCATCTAAATCCATATTGCTCCCTAGGGAGCAGCCCATTTGTGGACAAATAAAATTTTAGTCTGGCCAAAATAAGTCTCTCCAAGAGCTTATAAAAAATGGATGTCAAAAAGATAGGCCTATAGCTCTCTACACAGCGAGCATCCTTTCCAGGTTTTTCAACTGGGATGATAATAGCCCCTTTCCACTCCCAGGGCAGACAATCTATTCTCCATGAAAGATTAAAGAGCTCCAATAATCTGTTTTCCTGTATCACCTAGATGTTGAATCATGTGGCCATGTATATTATCAGGACCAGGAGATTTTCTACAGCCCATAGTTTCCAGAGCGACACTCAGCTCTAGCATTGAGAAATTATTACAGGAAACGGGATCTCCCAAAGAGGAGGTGCGGCATTTATGGATAATTTTTCTGGCAGTCTTTTTTATCGATTTGTCATTCTCATCAAAGGACAAGGTACTTATGCTTTTATAGAATTTACCCATAATGTTAGCAGCTGATTTACTATCCAATGGAACCTGGCTGTTGCTGTCTAGGACAATGTTACTGTTATTCACCTGAGGTTGGTCATTGCTGAAGGATTTGGCAAGCCACCATAATTTTGAGTTAGGAGTTCTAATGTCAATAATGCTACACAGAGTTTTCCAAGACTCTCTTTTCTGTGTGATATAGTGCTGTTTGATTTCTGCATTTAATTTCTTAAGTTTAACCCAGTCAGTGATGCTGTTAGAATTAGCAATTCCTTTATAAAAAAATCTCTTTTTGCAAAAAGGTTGGTGAGTGTAGATGGGATTTAAGTCTATTATAAACATATTAATAAGAAGTAACTATAAAACTTTAATTATTTAAAATTAAAACAGCTAGTTTAAACTAAAAAGTAATATTTTAATGAAGATATCAAAATAATAATAACCAAGTAATAATAAAAAAACAATTTTCTGTATTATTTTACCTTGAAAATTATTCTCAGAAAAATCTTAGTTTTTAAATAATAATAATTGCTTACTCAACATGATAAATTTTATTCTGTTAAAAATCAATAATATGTTTCCTCAAAATTTTAATCTAATTAACTTCAAGATAAAATATGTTTTATTCTAAATTCAAAGATATTAAAAAGAAAATTATTTCAGTGCAGATCTCATGTTTTACTTTAAGGAACTAAAGTCTAATGAATTGAATCTAAAGGATATAATAATTAAAATATATATACTTCTATACATAATGTTGGCTGCCCAATAGGATACACAGTTCTAACTGCTTCATAAGATTTTGCTGAAATACACATAAAAAATTATTTTCATAATTTGCAAACATATGCTTTATGATAAAATAACATCCTAATCAAACAAGCAAGCCTTATCCAGGAAATAATATTCCAAACAAGGCCTAAGTTTCAAAACAATATAAAAAAAGAATCACTTAATTTGTTTGGCATAGTAAAAATAGTTTCAAATTTTAGCAACAGATATACTGCTGGAAGCAACATAATTTAAAAAGGGTTTGACTACACATGAGAAATAATAGATATAAATGGTAAATTACAGATTAAACCAATTGTACTCTTCAGTGTGAATGATTGTACAGGTATGATACTTATTAGATCCATAAGCTCACCCATCACCTTAGGATCACATCATATAAGATGGAAAAATCAAACTATAATCATTCTGAGACCAAAAACCAGATAAAGCATTAATATTAAATTGGTTTTTTCAAATTTAAAAGACTGGAAGAAAATTGAGAAATGTTCGAGAGAGTTCTGATTGAAGAGTCATCAGGGTAACATTCAGAATATGTTCTGTAATAGGAGCCTTTAACTCAATTGAATTTTCTATCAGAGTATTAAATATGATCTTTCAGATTATCCTTCAGCTAGAAATCACATGGATTAAGATTAAGTGATGGAGAAGCAAGGTTATAAAGAAATGAGAAATGATTATTCTAGCACTTCTAAATTTAGCATAAAACAGCTTCTTCAGTGGATTTTTGCAATATACTGAAGAGCATCACCTTCTCAATAAAAATAATCCCATCAAAATATCCTCAATGTTTAAGAGCTAGAATGATATGCTTGTGCAAATGACATTCATAGCATTTACCATGATGGTACAGAAAACAGGATCTGCATCATCACTTAAAAAAATGTGCCTTTATGATAAATAATGCAAGAAACCTACATCACATAGACCTTTTCAGAATAAAGTGCATCACATAGACCTTTTTAGAATCATTGATTTCAAAGAATTGATTCAAAGGATTTTATACCATTATCAGCAATTCTAAGTAATAACAAATTAATTCCCATGGAAATGGACTTTGTCCACAGAATGTTTCAAAACCATTTATTTCCACTTCCATTAAAATTGTTCAAACCATTTATTTTGTTGGTCATTGTTTCAAAACCATTTATTTCCACTTCCATACTAGCAAAAAATTCTAAATGAACTCTTGCTAGCAGGTTCAGTCTGTACAGTACAGTCGCACAATACAGCTTGATTCCTATAGCACTGCTGGGGGGCACGTTTTCAACTAACGATTGAAAATTCTTTTCTTTCCTTAATTGAGCTGCACATCAAAATAACCAACCTTTTTAAATTTAAGAAACATTTCCCCCAGATTCACAGTAATCATTGAACCAACACATTTTTTCATATACTTGGGTGCCTAGAATATCTGAAATGTCATCAGTTATCACAAATATAGATATTATTTAATAAAAATTTCATTTATTAATGACAAAATAATTTAGTAAATTTCTAGAGTTAATTTCTGAAGTATTTCCTCACACTCTTTCACTTCTTATTTATGTTTGAGTTTGGTTATTGAATAATGCTATTTTATTCATGCACACAAACAACATTTCATTATTTATTCATAAATTTATGTAATGCTAGTTGTGGTTATATAAAGATTATTTATTAACATTTCTAAATAAATGAATTATTTTTAGTTCTTAAATAAAAAAGTACAGCATATACTTGAGAAAATATCAATAATTGTATTTTCGATGTGCTAGCCAGACCAAAGTTGACATAGACACAGGTAATTCTATATCACAAGGGACAATATATTTCTTACAACATGCACTAAAATATGAATGTTTGTAGGTTAATCTTGAAATTAAGTTCATTTACTTCTGTTAAAAAAATTATTAGAAACAAGAAATATGCAGTAATTTATGTCAATAATTTTCAAATATGAAAACACCTTCCTTTAGCAAATTGGATGGAAAAAAAGGAGGAAATTTTGAAAGTTTCTAAGAATATGATTTTGTACAAAATTAAAGTTGAAAAATCCAAAAAGTTAGCCAGAGTGCAAACTTTGAAAGCTTAAGATAAAGACTATTGATGTTGATTCTAAACACTGAAGAATATCCCATACTTGAAGGGATCACATATGGGTTTACATTTCAGATAGAGAATCAGTTCTTTCTGAGAAACTCTTAAGAAAGTATTGTTACTTTCATTGCCCTCAAATTCATTTATTACTGATACAAAAAGTTGAAAATTATGAAATGGAGTATTATGTTTTACTTTTATATTTTCTTTTTAGGTTTTTTAATTAATTTTTTCTGTTGCTGATGATGTAAAAATAAAAAATTTAAAATATTTTTAAACTTAGTTATTATTTTAAATAAACTGTTCCACAATTCATTTTAATCATATGCATTATTTTCGAAACATTTACCACTTTCTCGGTCAATGAGATTTTATATAAGTATTTTATTTAAGTACAAATTAATTTTTTCACTTTTAATTAATTCACTTTTTTTACAAATTAATAATGAATACAGAAAGTAGTTCACAAAACTACATAGATTAAGAATTTGATTCAGGATTCTCCTTTACATCTCAGTACTGTTCTATAATATTTATGTATAGTCAAATTAACCTTGTTATATCAGTCAATGAAAGTATAAATTAAAGATTATTTTTCATCCAAGAAATTGAAATACAAAATTTCATGTCATCTTTCAAATCATCAAAATTTTAAAATATGAGATTTAAAAAATTTTATATTTAATAAATTATAGAGAGTGAACTGTTTCAAATTATAATCAGATGTCCACACAAGTATTTTATCATTTATACTGACAATAACAAATCAGATTGACATAAATAAAATGCAAAAACCTTATTAGGAGAATTTTGCTTTCATAACATTGGATAACTATAAATTGATATTTATCTTGTCATTCTTATTTGAAAATTATTTTTTTAACTTAAATTAGATTTTTAATCTAATACTTAAAATGTTTAAGTGCATGAATAAGATTTTTCATTAAAACTTATTTTTAAATGGAAAAATTTAAAGCAATCAAACTAGTTTTTATTATATTTTTACATTCAGGAATTCCTGTAAAATTTTAGAAAGAAACCGTAATTTATAAAATTTCTCCAAATTTTTAAATTCTCCATTAATCAATATTTTCTTTATTTAATTTTTTACTTTAATGTTATTTTAAAGCTTTAAATTTATCAAATTTAATTTAAACAATTAAAAATTTAAAATATTTAATAAATATATTAAAATTTATCTCTAAGTTATAAAAAATATAAAAATATTTTTAAATAACTTATCAAAATCCTATCCAGTACAATAATATCTACATTTAACAGAAAGTAATAGCTTATTGATGAACAATTATAATCATATACACTTGCAAACTTTCTTACAGAATTCCAAGCTTTTAGAAATGATTCAGAAAAATAAAAATAAAAAAACAAATTTTATCACTATATTAGAGGAACGCTGTCACACAAATCCTTTACATCGGTAATCACAATCCATTTTACATGTACCCCAAAAAAGTGACATAAGCAAAAAGTTTGCAAACAAAAATACTTTGTCTTAAGTATCTTACACTTTCAATTCAAATTACTACCAGAAAAGAAAATTATTCTTAACATTATAGCTAATGAAAATACAAAATTATTAATGAAAATTATCCTAAAAAATTTTAATGACTACTCTAAGAATATAAAAAAAACTTAAACTTTCTTCCATTTTGAAGCTAGTAATATTCAAAACACAAATTTTCAGGAACACTGTAAAAGAAAGGAAGATATAAAAATATATGGTATGCATACTATAAATGGTATATGAAATTAACAGTGTAATTCTTATTTTAAATGTGTTCTGATGCATTATCACTTTTATGTTATATAAAACCACAAATTTACAAAACATTAGTATACACTGAGGAAATATTTTGCCATCTTCCTAAAATCTATTTTGCTCTTTTATCTGAATTTAATAATCAATACTAAATTTTTCACTTCCATAATAAAGAAGAAAATTCTTTTTAAGCAACAGCTTTAGCAGAATGATACTCTTTAAACCTTTTACTTTAGTTATATTGTTGTGACAATTTACAAATTTTTTGTGATGTTCACAGTAAAGAAAAGCAAAATTAACTTTTCAAAAAATGTTAAAAAACTAGCGATTTAGTTTGTTTCCGACACAAATCGATAAATAGATGAGTTTAAGCAACTTTTAAAATAGTGATGATGGGGGAAAAACAAGTAAGGAAAACGAAATTCTAAAGCTTTAAAAAATAAAACCTAAACTTTCCAGATAAAATTATATAGTATAGACATATTTATAAGTAAACATGTCCCCTTTAATTATAAAATGAAATCAATTTCTGAAATAAAATTTTATTGAATAATTAATTTAATATTTAAACTTCATAATCGTAATTTTTTTTAAAAAAAATGAGACTTAATATTAATCTGAAACTTAAAAACAAATTACCTGGGATGACGATTTTCACCCCCATGTAAAAAATTTCTTTAAAGTTAAAGAATGTGAAGAACTTTATCGTTATCTCTGTTTATACTTTTTCCACAATGAACACCGAAACTTGGAACTTAATAAAAAAACATAACATAACATTGATTAATTGATTGTAATAGTAGTAGTAGTAAATTATGACGTTCATCTTTGGGAGTTTCATATATTTAATGCAATTTCAACACTTAAATCAGCTTAGTTTATTTTAACACTTTATAATTATTTTGAACATGAGGGTTCATTTGACCTTCGACTTCTAGCTTAAATTAGATTCCGAACTGCAGCTAACATTCATTACATCCGAATTTGAAGTCGAACCCTTTAGCTGTATTTTTTTCTGAGACTGAGGGGAAAAAGCCGCAAATAATTTTTAGAAATCAGTCTTTAGTCTCAAGGGTGTAATTAAAATTCCACATTCTCACTTTAAGTATTTAATTTTAAAAAAAACCATAATGTATGTCAAAGTTAAAAGAAGAATGATGTCCTCATATTTCATAGAAAAGGTATTAACGATAAAATTCATTTTCAGACATGAGATTCTTTAATTAATACAATCATTATTTCTTATTTTTTTTAGAAAAAAAAGAAAAAGAAGAAATCGGCATTCCTTCAGGAAACGGATGCTTTTAATGAAATGCTCTTTTCCAAACATTACCCTTTTACGTGGTAGAGACAAAACTTACTAAAAAAATAAGAAATTTTAACAATGTCTAGCATAACCAGATTCAAACTTTCGGTTTGACAAAGAAAGGCTCTTGATTGCACTTGAAAATATTTAACATTAATCGTTTTCATCTATCTACAGGAGGACTTTTCATTGACTATGGATCATATACATGTGTCGCAAGAAAACAAGCCCAGAAAATTCTCCTAATCTCACTTGACAGACTTACGTACAGAAAATTTAAGCACAACATTCCTTTTCCTTTATCAGAACAGAATATATCAATAGCACAGATCTATATCAAAAGCTCAAAGAACCCACTGAAAGGATGAATCCATCCCAAGAACACTAGGATAGGGAGTTTTAAAAAACGTACCTGAATATTTTATTCAAAATCGGAAAGATTGGAGTGGTTATAATTCATAATTTTTAAAAGTAGTAAACCAAATTACACATGCGATTGCAGGATAATTCTATAAATTTAATTATTTTTTCTGCTTAGACTAAATTTGTAAGCAGTCCGCAAATCTATCGATGATCGCTCGTGAAACGTCTCGGGAGACATCGATCAATTCTGAATTTTAAGCAGGCTCAAATCGGGCAACGTTCCTCACCACAGTGCTAATTTCAATTTCCACTTTTCGATGCAAAAATTTTTAAATTGTTGTCTCTCATGCTTCACAAAAAAATCAAACTATTATAGAAATTTTCTCATTTTTTTCAAAAATTTTTCAAAAGTATATAACAGGTAATATAATTAAAAAAATTATCTTAATTTTTATATTAGTAAAAATATTGTGTGAATACATATTCGGGATGGGACCTTGTTACATTTCCTGTACTTAGTACGTACTGAGTACAGATACTTTTAAAGTAACAAGTATTTTACCGATTACATTTTGTACTTGTTACGATTTCTTTTGTTCTGCCATCTATCGCATTAAAATAAAATGACAAAGATTTTAAAATTTTATAAATAAATTGAATAAAAACTATAATAATAAATAAATTAAAAATTAAGTAAAACTTAAAACGTAATAAATACGTAATAAAACTTAATACGTAAATAAAACTCAATAAAATTAATTAATATGATTAATGTTAATTTAAATTATTATCATTTATAAATAAACATTCACTTACATATTAATAAGAAAATCTATAAAAAATAATTATTATTTATGCGACATTTCATAAATTGCAACTTTTTGTTTTTCCTGTAATGCTTTAATTTCTAGTATGAGGCAAAGAAATATAAGTTATTTATCTACACTACTGGCCATTAAAATTGCTACTCCAGGAAATCAGCACACCACACACGTGAAATTTGCATGACAGGTAGAACTTGCTGTGATATGCAAATGATTAGATTTTCAGCGCATTCATACAAAGCAGGCGACATCTACAATGTGTATAAAACCAGAGATTTGATAGCAGTTTTCTCATACTCAATTTCCGTTTCAATGTTGTTTTCGGCAAAGAAAGTTGTTGTAATGCCTTGTGAAAGAAGAAGAAATGCCTATCAGCACGTGTCTAACTTTGATCGAGGAAGGATTAGAGCCTACTGGGATTGCGGTTTATTGTACCGCAATATTGCTGCTCGCGTCTGTCGAGACCCCATGACTGTTAGCAGAATATGGAATCAATGGGTTCAGGACAATCATACGGAGCGTCATGCAGGATCTCAGCGGTCCCCCATCACTAACAGCAGAGAAGACAGACATCTTATCCGCATGGTCACAAGGGATCGTACAGCCGCGTCACGAATCCTGAGTCGAGAAATGGAGTCATTTAAGGCAACAAGTTACTGCTCGAACAGTTCGACGACATTTGCAGCAGCATGGAATGTCTGCACAGCAACCATGGCTTCGGCTACCATGGACGCTGCGTCACAGACAGGAGCGCCTTCAATGGTGTGATCAGCGACGAACCTGGACGCGGGAATGGCATCACGTCATCTTTACAGATGAATCTCGGTTCTGTATACAGGACCATGATGGCCGCATCCATGTTTGGAGGCATCGTGGAGAACGTGCATTGCCAGCTTGCATTGGACATCACCATACTGGCTCATCTGCTGAAGTGATGGTATCGGGTGCCATTGGATACACGTCTCGATCACCTCTAGTTCGCATTACCGGCACTTTGAACAGCAACCGTTACATTTCTGATGTGTTAAGGCCCATGGCTCTGCCCTATCTTCGAGGCCTCCCTAATGCTTTGTTTCAACAGGATAATACCCGACAGCATGTTGCCCGTACTGTTCTGAACTTCCTTGATACAGAACAGGTTCGACTGTTACCCTGATCAGCACGTTCTCCTGATCTGTCACCAATTGAAAACGTGTGGTCAATGGTTGCCGAGCGATTGCATGCCATCACTCACCATCCACTACTGTCGATGAACTGTGGCATAGTATTTAAGCTGTATGAACTGAAATCCCCTTACATGCCATACAATCTCTGTTTGACTCCATGCCTAGTCGGATAAATACTGTTATTGCAGCCAGAGGTGGCTGTTCTGGGTACTGATTTCTCAAGATCTATACATCCTAATTTCCTGTAAATCTAATCACTTGTTCTTTCCACTATAGTGTATGTGTCCAATAAATATCGTTCTGTTATTTGCATTCCTTCTTGGTGTAGCAATTTTAATGGCCAGTAGTGTACAAACCGTTTTTTTGTAAAAAATTGTAAGCTTTTAAAATTTCTTAAACGTATTTCATTTAATATAAAAATCGTGACATTTTGTTATTTACATTTATTTTCAGAATTTATGTGTGTTCTAAGTAAATTTTCCAATTTCTCAATAGTAATTTTCAAAGACTTCCAATGTTAATTAAAATATAAAATTAGATGAAATAATATAATTTCAATTTTTCAACCTAATCAGCTTAATTTTTTATCAGAATTTAGTAAGACTTTCCAATTATATAAATGAATTTTTATAATTAACTAGTAAATATTTTGCAAAGAAATGTAAAGTGTGAGGTTTAATCAATTATAAAGAGGTTTTATTTAAAGTTTGTTACAAAAATACAGCAATTAATCAAAAAAATCAACTTTAATTTCCTTTATTTTTCTATAATTAAACATTAATAAGACAAGCATAGTAAAAATTTTTTATGTATAATGGATAGTAATTTTTATTATAAAAGACGTTTATTTGTTTATATTTTTATGTAGTAGATAAAGCATTTTTTTCTAAAATAAAAATTGCATTAACTCACATATCTTGTTTCAGTTTCCTGAAAATAATTAAAATTTATGGTTAAATAAAGTAGCTTTGCAATTAAAACTGTATTAATAATGTTTAAGTAAACATAATCGTTTTATATTAGATATAGTTGCATAAAATTTCAATAACTATCAAAAATTTTTTAACAGTTTTACCAACAGTCTAAATGTTTATAATGTTTTAAGGTAAAATATTGCGAAATAATGTTTAATACAAAATGGAGGAACAGAAATACATGTATTTTATTTAAACCAATCCATAATTTAAGAAATAAACATTATGGTAACACATGATGGTATAAATAAAGAGATAATGTAAAAATTAACTTAATTAAAGCTTGTTTTTCATTTTGAAACTTTTAACTAAAATGAATAAACTACCTTTATTAGGTTTAAATCAACATTCTCATTACCTTAATAAAAATAAATCGTATGGTAAAAGTATAAAATAACATTTTTTCGAAAAGTTTAATTTTTATATATTTACAGTAAAATATAGTGAAACTAAAACTTGGTTGAATAAAAAATAAACATATTTATACGGAATGATAACAAAAAATATGCATAGTAAAAATAACAATAGAAGTATATAAGTAGATTTAATTTAAATATTTTTTTATTTAAGAAATCTGACCTAATTTAAGGTTTAAATAAATATGTTATACATGTTCATAAAATAAAATTGAATTTTTAAAAGAAATAATAACAAAAATAAAAGTTGATAAAAATTGCTAAATCCATAACAAGAATATCATGTTTTTCTTATATTTAAAAAAATGTGATATATTTGAAAAACAACGATAATCACTAAATAGCTATTAAGGGATTATACCAACACCAGTAATCGTGGCACATCTAGATGTGCGACGATTATTGGTTCTTTCAACTCATTTATTTTATCAACCGAAATATGAAACAAATGTACATGCGTATTTTATTTCGCAATATAAATTCATAGTGTCTCTCTCTCCCAAGTATCCCTCTTCTATTTTCCAGTTAAACCAATAAAAATGTATCTTCGCATTTAATTAGGCATGTCTTTTCTGTAAAGAGCCTCATCCGTCTTATAAATGTGAGAATTTCATAAAATTGTCACATAACCACACACAATCACAAATTTTCAGGAAACTCATTCTAAGGATAATTTTGGCCGTTACATTGTACAATTGCCATTTAAGTAATATTTGAAACCTCTTAAGAGGTTTCGCATATTGCTTAAATGGTAAGTCAAGAGATTGGTAAGTTATAAGAAATGGAAATCATTCGTTTAAAATAAATTGAACGTAAACTGATAAACCAAGCTTAATGGAGAATTATTCTAAATTTATGAGTGATTATTTAAAATTGGGTCACATGGAAATAGTTCCTCATCATAAGTTAAATGCAAATATGGAATCTACACATTACATTTCTCATTATTGCATAAAAAATTCCTAGTGCACATTACATTTCTCATTATTGCATAAAAAATTTTATGCTTCCATAAAAACTACGAATATTGTTTCATCAAATGTTAATTGGACCAACTATTCAGAATACTATTTTTAATCTTATTTTAAGATTTAGGGAAAAGAAAATCACACTAAAATCAGACATTACTAAAATGCATAAGCAGGCAATGATTGCCAATAAAGATTCAAATTTTTAAATAATAATTTGCAGAAATTATCCTTATGAACCAATAAGCACTTATCATTTGCTTACTGTAACTTATGATATGGCTGTAGCCCCTTATCTTGCAACTAAATGTTTTCAACAATAAGTATAGGATGATCAAGTGCCCATCTCTGTTTTCGTGACCGAGAGACCCTGGGGTGGGAAACTTATATCTCGATTAGGTGGAATCATTAGGTCATTTAATCAAATTAAAAATAAAGATAAAAATGACCATTCTATTTTCTATTCTACTTTTCGTAAAGTTCTTTTAATTGCCTGAAAGATATTTATTTAAATTAAGTTTGAAAAAAAAAAGTTTTTATAATAAGTTGTGTCATTTCTCAAATTGACTTGATATATAAACCTTAGTATTTTGTTAAAAAAGTTGTGATTCTTTTACAAAATTGAATATTTTACTAAAATAGTAAATTATAACTCTTATTGAATTAAATGAACTATTTTTTTATTGTCTATTTACCCGCTTTCAAATGAGAAGATGGCAGCACTAATCTATTTTATATAAATATTTTGAGTTCTATCTGTTTACTTACACATCGAAAAGACGCTTTCGTAGAAATGTGTTTTACATAATTGAATAACAAAATATTTTTTGAAACTTAGATAATTTTAAAAATTGTTTTTGTTTATTTTAAAACAAGGAATGTGGTGGATTTCTGTTGCTGAGGATTTTATGATTTATTAATGATGTGACAAAATCTTGATAGGAGTATTACAGGTAAGACAGGTTTATATGTATATGTTTCTATATGCACATTAATACTTACTATTCTTTTAAAGTTTCGCATAAATATTTATTATTATTATTTTGATTATATACGTAGATTTTTAATTATACTTTCTAATTAGTTACAAATGATTAAATCGTGTCTGTATTTGAAATTTCTGGTTAATCCATATGTATTGATGTATCACAGTTATTGTATTACGACGCTTAATTCACTTAAATTTTATATTTAGTAAATATTAAGTTCTGCGTTTAATTGATTAAATTGATCTAAATTTCTATAAAATCAGAGTTTCATTTAAAAATAAATAATAATCTAAGTCGTATTTGAATATTTAGAATAAGCTTATAGATTTTATTAAATAAATGAATTCATAATCTATCTAAAATGTTTCTTCCCATTTGAAAATAGGATATTTGCAAATTGATAGACATGCATGTTTCTTATAATTTTCAATTCTTATTAATTTGCAAAATTTTGTTTAATATTTGCTATGCAAGTTTTATGATTCTAAACAGTTTGAAATATAAATGGACTTAGATTATATATATTTTTTACACACATAAATATTTATTTTAATGAATATGTGTCTAAGATTACTTAATTCATTGTATCGTATAATAGCAAATTCATGTATACTTTATATCTTAAAAAGTTTATTTTATAAAATATTAAGTCTTTCTAGGTTTTGAGCAATGTTCTTATGTTGGCAAGTTTCAATTATTTGAATTGCTTTGGTGCATTTAGATCTTTTAACAATATTAGTTCCCTTATATTTTATGGTGAATAATTTTTTTAAAGTTTTTTTAGTTTTTAGAATGATGTGAATTTTTATTGTCTGTGAGTATCTCTCTAATCTTTGTCTTAAAAAGCTTGATGTGAGAAGGGACTTAATATTTATTTTACCATCAAAAATTGATAACACATGAAAACTATTAATATATTGAAAAATTGTAGGAACATATTGGGGCCATTAATCAACAACCTTTAAGACATATTAAAAATATTTAAGTATGCATGAGTTATATAGAACTAAAAGCAGTTAACTAATTTCAGTATATATTAGATTAAAAAATTGAAAAGGGGTAATATTTATTTATCTTATATATTTAATTATAAATATAATTTTTAACTTTTTCTCAAGTTGACAAGGCTAGCTTGTTATTAACTAATGTATTTTTCTGGAATTGTGCAAAATTTTAAAGAAAATGGTAGCATGTTATGTGCACTTAAATTTGAATTTAAATTTGTCATGCATTTTCACAAGTAAGCTTTTTCGATGTATCTTATGTTATTCCCTATGACCTATTTTATAGCTTAAAAAATCATTAAATGTTGATATACAGATAAAAATCGTTGTTATAAAGTAATGATTGGTCTTCTGTAAAATCTACACCTAGGATTCAAAAATTATGCATAAAAACGTTTTGCTTTGAAAATTTTTTAAAGTTTTTTTTTTTTTGTAACCAGATGATTGCATTTTATTTTAGATTATTATATTCTGAAATGTTCTTTTTATTATCAGTAAATACATTAAATTTCATTGTGCTGAATTTTAGAATCATAACTTTTGTGATACGAAAAGAAAATAATTGTAATTTTAATAATCATAATTTTTGATAATCAAAATTTTTGATCAACAAAGTAAGTAAATATATAAAAGTCAAATATATAAGGAAAAAAATAAAGGTATGAAAAAAAGAGGAAAATAAGTGTATTATGAATCAATTGGATAGTGATAAACTAAAAAAAATTATAACTTGAATGTTTTTATTTAATTTAAAGCTTTAGTACATGTATGTGTTGATAACTTGTATTTGAATTGAATTTGTAGTTATTTTAATTTAGTATGCTTATCAATTCATTTATAATTTAGTTTTTGAAAATGAATTAATAAATATCCAAAAATTTTGATCAAATAAATATAATTTTAATGACATAAAAATATTAACTATACATATGACATTAGTATAATTAGTTCCAAGCTGAGCTGACAAGTGAATATAGTTCTGCGTTTCAGATCAAAAGTACATAGGTTTAATTCCTCTGTTGTGGATGTTTTAATAATTCGGAATCCATTTTAAAATGGGGATCTATATATAGTATAATTAAATTTTATATATAAAAAGTGTGACCAATGAACAACTAAGAAACCAATTAATAGATTATAAATATTTAAAGTATTTAGATTAAAATTGGAGCATTTCACTGAATATAAAATTTTTCATTTTTATTTTTTCTATCTAATTAAAATATTTTTTTTTTGTATTTGCTACAAACTGATTAAAAAGAGCAAGTCAAGCTATAAGAAAAAGTGTGTTCATAATATGAATGTTTTTTTAGAGGTTCATTACTAACCTCAGAAAAATTCAGCAATTTATTTTTATATTCATTAAAATATAAATTTTAAAACCAATAATCAGTAAAATTCAAACTTCTATATTAAAATTATTTTAAGGTAAATTTTATAAAGTTCAAATTTGGATTTTTTTTTATATATTTAAAGTTTTTTCACTTTCTAATCAAATGTGTCACTTGGAATAATATTAAAATATTTTATTCTTCTCCTCTTTCTAGTATAGAGTTACTATGTGCATATGTAGTCATTAAATTTTACAATTTATTTTATCACTGTTAATATAGCTCTGCAATATCATTATTCATACACAGTCATTTGTTCTTTTTATTGCACTTGAAAATTCATATATATATAAATCTAAAAACATCAAACACATCAAGGTATTTTGAAAATTTGTATATAAATGTTTATCTGTTAATTGCTAAGGCATTCTTAAAGAAATTTGTAAAACTTTATAATAAATGATAGTAATAGTTGTGATTTTCAACCTGATAATTTGTCATTGATTGAGGTTGCCACATTGCCTGGTTGATTAAAATTAAACTTTCGAAAATATATGCTATTTACGTTACTAATGTAGACATATAGCACAGGTTTTAATACCTAATCAACGTAAATATTATTATATACATATTTCTAAACTATTTGTATTCTTTTAATTAAAAGAAAATAATAAATAGATTATGTATATTTTAATGATTGAGTATGATTAGTAGTATTTATTTTAAATCATTTTATATTTGTTTTGTGCCGACCAATGGCTGAGTGGTTAGCGTTCCTGACTCTTGAGCTGTGGGTCCCGGGTTCGAATCCCGGTTCGGGCATGGATGTTACTATCTCTCTGTGTTTCTCTGTCCTTTCCTGTGTGTTGATGTATAAATGTGGCCTGCCATATAAACGAGTCTGTGGTGGTATGATGCAGGTAATGCTACTCGACTCCGTGACTTGGTTCTCAGGTGCCCGCTGGGTAACGACATATGAGTAGCAGTTTCCGGCCTTGTTGTGGCGAAGGGTTAGTCACCCAAGTGCCCGCCAATATTAAAAAAAAATATTTTTTTTGTAATTTGTAAAAATCGTAAAATTAATTACTAGTTATTAGTTTTTTCATATTTCTGTAATAAGTGAAAGGAAATATTTGAAGTAAAAATAGCACAAGGTTGCACTATTCAATGTTTGAGTTTGAGTGTCATTAGGATTTTATATACTTGATATTGTGTGAATTTACCTATTTTAAGTTAATGAAATAACTCTGTAGTTTTTGGCACAAAAATTGAAATCCCAACAAATCCATACCAGTTGATAGGATTTTATTTAAAATTGTGTGAATCATGAATACAAAGTATTGAAATACATGACTATATTAATCCTTGTAGAATTTGAAAAACCTTATATTTGGACATATTAGAAAACTGATTTATGCTAAAGTTATTATATGCAGTGGTATTCAATTACATTTTCATATTAATATTTATGAATTATCAATAGTAATTGATCTGTAAATTGTTAATAATTAAACGAAAATTATTCTTGTAGGAACTTCTTACCAAATGCTGTAACTTTGTCTTCTTGGATTTAAACTATTATAATTTAATATTATCAACTTATTTTGTTATATATTCTTAAATCGTTTATTATTTAAAATTTGATAAAATAACTAATGCATATTTCCTTATAAAAAACTGACATTTTAATTGAGTATATGATTTAATCAAGAAAAAATTTAAAAAATAACAGTTAAATTTATGGGAGAAGGGACAAAGATGTATGTTTATATTTTACTACTATATACAATATATTAATCTGTTCCTAGTTAACTATTTGATTTGAAATCAAATATAGTCAATCATTTCATAAGTCTTAATTATTGCCATGTGACTAAGTTGACACTTCAGCTAATACTCTTTAATCCATTTTGCAATAATATAGAAACATGAGGCTGCAACTCATTAATGTGCAAAGGCTCTATTTTATTTGAGTCTCTAGTTGAGTAAAATTGTTCAAGATTGATCGCTGGTAGCTGAATGGTTAGTGATCTTTCCTTTGGTTCAACAATTTGTAGGTTCAAATCCCCTTCTGGGCTTGGACGTTTGTAGTGGTTTAGATTTCATCTTAAACCATAGATCTCAGTCTAATTAGCCTTCATGTACAAATATGACCATTGAGTGAAAAACAAAACAAACCTATTCAAGATTGATCTGATTTTCATAGTCCAAATGAGCTGAATTGTATTATAATAGTAAATAATCATCACTTCCTCTCTCAACTATAGCCTGCTGCATTTGGTTTTAATGTTCATGTGAGAAGAAACATTTATAAATATTTGACTATATACTTATTTTTGTCATTGCTAGAATATCAATAAAAAGAAACAATGTTATATATAAAGACCAATAGTTTCTAATTTATGCCATCATATTAATTTTTACAACTTTGTAATTAAAGTTAATGATGTGTTTAAGTAAAGTTCTAAGTAAGTGTTTTGGAAAAAAGAATTAAATTTTTATAAATTTCTAAATAACACTTTTTTTCTAAAGTATAAAATTTTTTCTTCTTTGTACTGTTTATATATAATGTTGATATAATCTTTTTTGAAATAAAAAAAATTTACACAAAAATTTTATTGTAGTTAAAATAGAAGTGATTAAATTTATTATTATTATTTAAGCTTTAAATTTATTGTCATCTTAAGTTTTTAGCTAATAAATGTAAAGTATTTAATGTTATTATTTTAATTGTTGCAATGAATGCGGTTTTGGTTAACGAGATTTTGCAATAAGAGAATAATTGAGTCATATGAGAGGAACTTTTTCTATAATGGATATTATTCATTCAAAACATACTTATTAATTATGTGTGATAGATATACAAATAGTTTTCAATGTTTAATATTTATGATACCAATCATGAACACTATTGTTATTTTTAATGATCTGTTTTTACTGCAGTCTTAAAATATTTCCATTCATTTGTATTGATTATTTTGGAAACTATATCTAATAAGTCTATACAGGTGTGGCATTTTTTTAAAAATTTTATTTAAATATTGGGTAATTTTTATTGTGAATTATATTCATTTAGCCCAGTAAGCAAATAAAATTTTCCTTATTTTATATTGTTTTTCAAACTTCCTGATAGAAAAATAGTGTTACAAATTTATTGTAAAATGTGAAATTTAATTAAAAATATGTATTTTAAATTGCATTAAAAATAGATAACTTTTTAATGTTTTGTAACAGTTTGTGAAAAAAGTCTATGCTTTTATTTAAAATCATTGATTTGCTACATTATGAAAATCTAAAAGAAATAGCTAATTGACAAAATAAAAAGGCATTAAAAGTTATATTTTAGATACTTTAAAATTATTAATCATTCGAATTCAAGTTATGTTATCTTTGTTCTTTGCATTTTTCTGGTTTATTTAAAAAACATAAATATTTCAATTTAATTATATATTAAAATACAAAATATTTTATTAAAAGGCAATGTTTAAAGAATTTTTATTTAGTATTTATTGTATATATAACGTGTATATATTTTCTAATAAATTAATCTCCATACGTTTTCAGCAGAGGTTGAAATTACGTAAACATTCATAAAATTGGCATTTCCTTCCACCGGAAATTTCTGAATTTTCCTAAATTCCAAACAATGATTCTGTGTCATGTATGTGAGTTTTCTGTCTCCGCCCCCCAGCTGCGTGTTAAGACAACTTCCGTTAGGCTCTTGGCTGCAGTAGAAATTCCTAATATGAGGAATCTTGTTCCAAACTTAATCCAAACTCTTTCTCAGTATTTTTCTTGCAGATTGTGCAATACTTTTCCATCAGATATTAAAACATATCTGTTACTACCGAACTGTGAATTATTGACCTCCCGCGACCTACTTTACTCAAATAAGATTTGTTTCCCCTCTACTACCACGCTACCTCTTTTTTCACTCTTATTCGCGCGCATTCTTACTTTCTCTTGCAGATTTGACTGTCTGGGACACCGCGTATAAAAACTGGTTAGATATTTTTTTCTTACGCGTGGAATAACTTAGACTGGATTAAGACGGATTATCTCGTCACTTTCTCAATCTCATTTCTCACGCGGCCCATCGTCTTTCCGTTCAATAGAGTACTCTAAATCTTTTTCTCCAGGTATGTAGGTCTTTGTGTAATCTTATTATTTTATTCCGATTTATACTATTTGCCAATTTTTCCCATTTGGTCAGAATATATTTCGCTGGATGTTAGTTTTTAATTATTTTTTCAAAAAGCAGTCAAGTGTAATGAAAGATGAGGTATAGCATTGGTTGTGAATCTTAATCGACAACATTGTTTCCAAATTGAAGGAAAAAGAAAGGAAAAAAAAAATTCATTGTTATATTAGAAAACACACACATATCCGTAACTGTCAATAAAATTAATTTTTTTTACTTTGAAATTATTTTAAAAAGATTGAAATGAGTGAAATATATTTTTGGAATGCACCGGTATCCGATCTCTGATCGCGATTTCTGATTTTATTTAAAAATACGTTTTCAAGTAAAATATGAAGCCAATTTGATTCATTTATTCAATTTTAAAAACTGTTCTTTAATAATGTTTCTGTTAAATGTTGCATTTTATTTATTTATCACGAATGAAATTTAAATATTATATGTATTTCTCTCTGTGTAATTTCGGGTTACCGATTAAAATTATTCGGCACGTGACATACTAATGAGATTTTATCATTATTCAAATTTTCAATTTATAAAATATATGAAGGCAAAGCAGTTTTATATAGTTAGGCATTTTAATAAATGTATTTATTTGCTTTAAGTATGTAGTTCATTGCAGAAAAGTTTTCTTTTCAAAATTGATGCTAACAAAAACTTTTCAAAAATTGAAAAAGGTTATTATTTCTATTAATGTATGGGCTTTATTTCAATGTGATTCAAATTTTTTAAGGAGAAAAAGTATATTGTTCCATACGCAAATAATTTTCATTCTGTTCGAAATAACTTTTCATTTATTGAAATGTAAATACTGGTTAACAATCATTTAAATGTTTAGCTTCATCAAACGAAAACTATATCTAGCTTTGTATCTTTGATTAATTATTTTATTTTAATCATTACTATATGTAGTATTTAAATCACATTTTCTTCCTATTATAATCGATCGTTTAAGTAATTTTCTTAACAAAATCGGGAGTTTCAATTAGGCATTGAATTACAGGCTCAAAGTATGTCTTTTCACTGAAAGTACTTCATTCTGTGTTTTTTTAAATTGCATTCTAATAAATTAGAGGAAAATCATGTATCAACTTTTGAAACATGAAGTAAATAAATTTTTTTCTGAGTTGTGTCAAACATATTTTAGTTACAAAAGATTCCTTATTAACTAGACAGTTTTTTGATGCTGTACAGTCAGGATTTTGTGTAAAATAGACGAGTTGCCAAGTTTCCGGATGAGGATTTATGTGATGCCTGAAACCACTACTGTTCAATGGCTGTGAATCCTTTTTCACTCACATGAATCACAATTAAAAAAATAACGTGATTTGCGACGCATTTTCTCTTGAGTGAATCTCTGAGAATGGTGAATCTCGATCAGATTACCTTCCTTGCGGCTGTTGCGGTCGGTGGCGGGTAGCGGTATGAGTCGGTATGTGTGTGTGAGACTTGGGTAGTGGCCCGCGGGGCAGGTCGTTCACTGGCCACTACCTGTACGTACCACCTAGCATTCGATAGTCAAGCCACTCTTCTTTACCAACCATCATTATAGGCAGTCGCCTAGTTTTCCATTCATCGTTTTCCAATCCATTTTGCTATGGGCTTTTGGTTTTCTAGGCGTCGATAGTAACTTATGTGTAAATTGATAGTAATGGTAAAAAAGTTTAAGAGAACATTTAAAGCATAGAAATATAATAGTCTTGTATTTAAATATCTCATTTTTTACTTACATTATTTACATATTAATATAATATAATATGTAATACTATTCTACTACTATATATATTATACTGTTCTTAATAGCTTTCTTTAAATAGACATTTTTTTAACTAGAAATTTATATGAAATCGAAATAATAGGAAAATTAATCTTTAATACAATTAATTTAATTTGAAAAATTATTTCATATGTAACGGCTAAAATTATAACAAAATCATGATTATCTCATTTGTTTGTGATAATATCAAAAAATATAAAATAATCTAGTAACTTTAATATAAAAAAATTATCATTAAAACCAAAAACAACTCAACAGAAAATATCAAAATAATCTGATAATTTTTTTCGCTTTGTTGAATTTATTTTCCTTACATCTATAGAAAATTTTAGGTAAGAAGTATCACTTGTTGTGAAACTTGGGTTTTGATATTTGTTCATTTATTTTATACCTTAAATTTAAAAGTTTTCTGAAACCTCGCACTTGTAGTATGGGGTGGAGTGGCCCTTGCATGGTGTTTCTGGTAAACTACGGCCATGACTACATAAACATTTTTCACAATCAAATTCTTACTACGCCCTGGCAATTGTATATATATTTTTCGTCCTAAATAAGAATATTTCAATATGAGAGGTGTGGGGAGAGGGAAAGTTTATTTTTCTCTCCTTACCCGCGCACGCAGGCGATGGGAAAATATTCAATGAGATCATCATAGAGATTTTAGTTATCACTTGTGCGCTTATCTGAAATTTAAATAAATGGTCGAAAGACTTACTTAAAAAAGCAATAATTCCAAATTGAAGTATCATCATTCAGCAACTGGTAATTTTAATCTTATAATATCACACTTTTTCTCCGTTGAAATATTATCATTGAAAATTCTTGTGAGAATATTTAAAAAATAAACGTAAAATGCACTTTTTCGAATAACTCTTAAGACTTTCTGTAGTAAAAAAATTTCCTAATATTGTACATAAAATGTCTTTTGTTCTCGAACTATCGTGGTAAAATTTTAAGAGTGATTGATTAGAAAATGTTTTCGAAGATATATATTTAATGTATATGTTTTATTTCATTTGTTATATAAATGTCATAAGAATTTTTTATGAAGTCCAAATCTTTTAACCAGGAATGGCGAATGGTCACTGATCTTGCCTTCAGTGAAACAGTTTATGGGTTTTATTCCTATGTTACGCATTTTTATCATAATATTTTTGATATTCTTATATGGTCAACTTTATGGAATCTACATAAAACCATACATTTTTAACAAATTAACCCTAATGCGTAAAAAATGATTGTAAAGCAACATATCAACCAAGCAACAGGACAAAAAAAATGCATGATTTTTATAATGTGTGGATGTTAATCTTATATAAATTCTTAAATTAAAATTAGATTAGTTATGAATATGAGTGAAATGTGCATGTAAAAATTCTGCTGAAATAATTGATTTTTAAGACGTACGTTTGAAAAAGCTTATTTTTGTGTAACGTTATATTATTTCAAACTTTTATGTATATATACTTTTCCCCATTTACTTTATATATTTACACTCCATCTTTTCAGCCGAGCTGGCAGCCGAATGGTTAGCGCTCTTGCCTTCGGTTCAACAGTTCGTGGGTTCGTATCCCACCTTGGGTATGGATGATTGTAGTGGTTCGGAATCCACTTTAAGCCGTAGGTACCGGTCTAATTAGCCCTCGTGTGCAAAAAATGACCGTTGAGCGACAAACAAAACCAAAGCTTCGTCTATTCATTCAAAATTGAAAAGCAATTTTGTTCAATCGATTTTTATTTAGACTGATTCTGCTTCTTTTTCTCTTCATTTGTTAATATATGAAATAGTTGCTTAAATCATTAATAGTACTTAAATAATGCATCAGAAAATTCATGATTCATGTTTGCTTATGTTTCTTGAAATAATCTCTAATTTTTTTTTTAATATTTCCAATTAAATATAAATTACTAGAAAGTATTACTTCTGTAGAAAATGTAAAAAAAGTTATAGATTCTTTTTTTTTAAACCAAATTTGTTTTCTATATATTTAACAAATTTTTTTAGTAATGATGTAATTACCTTGATTTCCCAATTTCATTTTTTTTCACATTTTGATATTTCATTGTATACATAATACTAGCCGAAATTTGTTTTTAATTGAGCTGCCAGATTATTTTTTATCTTTTAATCCATTTTCAAATAAATTAAGATAAATACAATATAATTTAAAAAATGCTTTGTATGGAAGCTTAAATGTTCGCACGTCATTATGATGTATTGTTATGAAACAAACAAACAAAGAAATGACTCCAATTTTGAAACATACACATTTAATTAAAAAATGAACAAAATTTACAAGGAGCCATGTATGGGTTTGCGACAATCTCTCTCGCCTGCTTCGCCGTACAACGAGTCTCTGAATTAATACAAAAAAGAAAAAAAAAACAAACATAGGATCTTAAAATCGAAAGTGCCGATGGTGAGACATTACAGAATAAATTATTCCTTCCTTCCCGGAGTTTTTTTTTTTTTTCATTCTAAGGAAATCAACCTGCAAATAAAAAAGAAAAAAAAAAACACACACACAAACAACAAAGAGCAAAATTTAGTATTACAGATAGCCCTGATCAATCGGACTCTGGCTGAAACACAAAATTATATGGAATTATATAATATTAAATATAAAATAAAAATATATCAAAATAGCACAAAATAATTATCTAACACAACAGAATTTTCAACACTAACTAAATTTACAAATAGACACATTTTTATTATAAAAAACATTTTTTTATTATGTACACATGTAACAACAATGGAAGTTTGTATTAAAAAAACATTTTAATTTAATATCTGAGAAAAAAGAAAATAATTAAGTTTGGTTATTCAGCATTCTACTGAGACTATCGGCATTCTGATGTAATTTGCCCTTTCTGTGAACAATATCAAAATTTAGGCTTTGAAGCACCAAAGCCCACCTTAAGAGTCTGGGATTAGATCCTGTATGATGTTTTAACCAAACTAAAGGGTTATGATCAGTTTCGATAATAAATTTATACTGACCATCTAAATAATATTTTAATTTAGTAACAGCAAAAATTATTGCTGCACATTCCTTTTCTATAGTGCTATAATTTTTCTCAGATTTCGAAAATTTTTTACTCAGAAATAGGATAGGGTGTTCATTTTTATTTTGATCTCTCTGAGATAAAACTACACCTATTCCTAAGTTTGAGGCATCACATTGAATGATAAATTGTTTTTGAAAGTCTGGACTGTTAAGTACAGGCTTCTTTATTAAAGTGTTCTTTAATTCTATGAATGCCTTTTCGCAGTTATTATTCCATATTACAGTTCCCATATTCCATATTCCATATTACAGTAATAGGTTTATTAGATTCTAACTCGATGTCCAGTTCAGCCAATTCTGTACAACCCGGTTCATTTGAAAAAATATCAATAAATTGAATCAAAAGTCTACTCAATTGTTTCTTCTGATCGTCCTCTAACTTTTCATTAAAACAGCTTTCAGGAAAAGTCTCTAAAAGGGTAGATGAATTAATTTCAAAACTTGGGATATCTTCTTTCTCAGAATCAATATCTTCATTATCAGAATTAGAGGTAAAAATTAAATTAACATCTTCTGGACGCTGAAAATAAGGTTTTAACATATTTACATGGTATACATGTAATTTTTCCTTATCGGGAAATTGTATTACGTAATTTGTGTCCGATAGTCGTTTTACTACTTTTCCTGGACCTATCCAATGAACAGAAAATTTGTTTGATCTAGAAGGTGCAACAACTAACACAAGATCGTTTTCTTTAAATTCTCTTTTCGTAGCCTTACGGTCATACCAAAGTTTTTGTTTTTCTTTAGCTTCTGTCATATTTTGCACAGCTAATTCTTGGCATCTTTTCATTCTATTTAAAAGATTAAAAACGTAAGCAATCACACTATCTTCTTCAATGGTTTTACCAGTTAGATTTTCATATAATAGTGTTACGGATGTTCTTAAGTTCCGACCATGGACTAATTCTGCAGGAGAATATCCAGTGCTATCATGAATGCAAGTTCTAAGAGCAAAAAGTGCCTGAGGTAAAATCTTCTCCCAATTTGTACCTTTTTCTAAGCAAAGGACTTTCAGTATTCTCTTTAAAGTTCTATGCAATCTCTCAACAGGATTGCTTTGGGGATGCTGAACGGAACTATGCACAACTTTAATACCAAATTTTTCTAAAAATTCTGATGTTAGGACACTCATGAAAGATGTTCCTTGATCACTTTGCAACTCCCTAGGAAAACCCATGCGGCTAAATATCTGAAGAAAAGCATCAATCACAGTAGTAGAACGTATATCTGGTACTGGGATGGCATCTGGATACTTGGATGACATGCAAATGGCTGTTATAATATACCGGTTACCACAGGAAGTTATAGGTAAAGGACCACATGCATCAACGTTAATTCTTGTAAATATTTCCGGAATTACTGGAACCAGTTTCAAAGGAGCCCTTTTCTTATCTTGAGGCTTTCCTACTCGTTGACATTTGTCACAAGATTTAACAAAATTTTCAATTTCTCTAAAGCAGTTAGGCCAGTAGAAAGTTTTGCACAGCATATCTTTTGTTTTAGTTATACCTAAATGAGCTGCAGTTATCTCATGGCAGATCCCTTTTAGTTGGTTGCGAAACTTCTTGGGCACAACTAATAATCTTCTTACAGTTCCATCACTGTCCATTTTATTATAAAACAACAATTGATTTATTATAATATATTTATTGTCTTTTGAAGATTGTCGTTTAGCTTGCTCAAAGAGAGGTTTCAAATCTTCGCACACCTTTTGTTCCCGAGCAAATTCTTCTGGAGATGTTTTTATCAAATCCATCCCTTCAACTTCTGTTTCTAATGGTGGCAAAATTGTATTTTGCTCTAATTCTTCATTTTGTTTAGTTTGGAAGCAAGACCTAGAAGATTCTATTTCAGAATCAATAATCTCTTTATTCGTGCTATTTTCCTTCCGTCTTTTTTGAGCTCGAGTTTCTATAGCATTTATCATATGTATTTTCATCTCCTCATGCTTTTTAATTTCCTCAAATAAAGCGGCTGTTTTGTTTCCCAGTAAATATCTTCCTTGATCCAAAGAATATCGAAGAACTGCTGCCTTTGTCAAAATGTGACCTAATTCACAATTTATTTCAACCTCGGCAATAGGTATGCATGCTAAAGTTTCATCAAGAGGTGTTCTTAGCCAAACCTTTTCCTTCGTGAACATATCAGGTTTCACGTATTTTCCACAAATCAAATCAAGAGTTGCTCCAGTGTCTCTTAAGATTGGCATTTGAATTCCATTAACAGTGCCGATACTAGTGTAAGGAGCCATCAACTCATTAAATGTACTTCTAGCAATTTCGTTGGATGCTACCGATTCTAAGTTCTTTTTTATTTTGTCACACTGAGGCCGCAAATGACTATAAGAACCACATTCATAACATCGGAGTTGTTTTCTTTTTTCGAATTCCTTTTCATGTGAATAATTAGAATTTTTATTCTCGACTCTTTTAGGAACATGAGATTTATGATTCCGAACTACTTCATTAAACTTAAAGGCACGGTTTTCATTTTGTTGACGAAAAATAAAATTATTTCGAGGGAGTTTTGTAAAATCTTTCGTCTTAAAACTATCTCTTAAACTTTCATATTCATCTATTTTCTCTGCCAGATCATACGGCGAATTTATTTTAAGCCATTCCGCCAAAAAATGTTCCTTAATTTCAATTGGCACACGACGTTTCAATTGATCTGTTACCATTAGTTCCTTAAGCTGTTCAAATGTCGTTATTTCTAACTCCGTAAGCCATTCCGTAAAGTAACTATTCAATTCTTGTGCATAATTTCTCCATGATTTGTCTGACGTTTTCTGGTGTCTAAGAAACAATTGTCTTAATTTTTCGCTATTTAACTTGAATCGTTTAAGAATAATTTCCTTCACGTAATTGTAATCATCAGCCCTTTCTGGAGGTTCTCTAGCTAACATGTTAGATATCTCTGAAGGTAAAGCACTTACAAGATAAACTACCCATTCGTTTTTTGGAATATGAGCCATTTCTGCTCTACGCTCAAAATTTATTAAGTATAAACTCATCTCATCTTTCCTTTCATCGAATTTTGGCGTTATTTGCATTAATTGAAATTTTTGAGCATGTTCAGTCCTATTTGTAACTGATTCTGTGTTCGAAATTGCAGCATTTGAAGAGATTTCCAGACGTTTCATTTCCAAAATATGTTCTCTTTCTTCACGTCTTTCTTCTTTTTCTATTTCTTCTCGCCTAATTCTTTCCTCTTTTTCTAATTCTTCTCGCCTAATTCTTTCCTCTTTTTCTAGTATTTCTCGCCTAACTCTTTCCTCTTTTTCTTCCTGTTCCTTTTTAACTCTTTCCTCGATTACCCTATCTAATATACATTTTACTTCTTCCTCGTTAAAGTTTTTACTAGTTAAAATTAATTTTTTAATATCTGGGATTTTAAAAGAATCTGGAACCATTTCCCCTAAATCTTCAGCTACTTCTACTAAATCTCCCTTTTTCCCCCGTGCTAAAAAAGCCATTTTATTTATTAACGCTTTATCTCAGAAGAGATGCAATAATGAGAGGAAAAACAGACTACACCCACCTATATACAAAATTTCGTAAATAACTATTGAAATTATTTAACACACTCTACTAATATAAAACATATCCATAACATTTAAAAATTTAAACGAAAACAAACTATATTGTAATACAACAAATAGTGTATAAACAGCAAATCATATATTTTGAAAAAGAAGAACAAGTTTAATATTAAATCTTCTACTCTCGATTTCAAGTTTTTTTTATCACCAAGCTAATGCTTGATACTCAGATAAATTGAATTATTAATCAAAAATGTATAAATTTTATAAAATCAGATTCTTATACAAATACTACTATATTAAAACAGAAAATGAAATTATATTATTTTTGAATCCTTATTTAATTCAAAATATAAAACACTACAATTCTTAACAACAATATAAATTAAAAGCTTTAACTAATCTAAACCAGAAATCAGCTTTCGATTTTAAATCAATAAACTTAGTTAGTTAATCATACACGACATGAAAATGATAATAACGTACGATATTTTAAACAGTAAGAAAATATCTTTTCAAATCTTTATCAATGAAAATAAACATATGCGTTTTTAAATACCAAATGAATCAGTTTGATACTTTACAAACAAAAATCAAAAACATATAAATAAATCTCACATTACTTTAAATTCAAACCTATTTGTAATCATGTACTTTCGTTTTCACATAACGAAATCAAAACCTTTCTAAAGTATATATTACTTTCATAAAATCTACTTCAGTGAAACATTCAAAAAATTATGAATATAAGTGTACTTTCGATTTTACACATTAATCTATAACAACATAGTTATTTTAACATATTCCTACGTGAATTGAAATACATCAACCACATAAAAATTAAGAAATGCAAATTTATAATAAGATACACTTTTCTTATAAAAAATATTACACTGTAAATTCGAATACACGAAATACAGAAATTAGCTTTTGTAATATGGAATATACCATTTACTAACTTATAAACAAAATTAATTGATATAGCATGAACACTGTAAATTCGAATACACGAAATACAGAAATTAGCTTTGTAATATGGAATACACCATTTACAAACTTATAAACAAAATTAACTGATATAACATGAAAACCACGTAAATAACATTGGAACTAAATATTCTATAAATTTCTATAACATTCCAAACTATTTATTTTCAATAGTAGCCAGAGAAAGATTGATCAAAATGGCCTACCTGTATTCCAACATTGCGGCACGTAATCCAATATAGTGCACATAATTAATTTCCATAGTGGATGCTAACGCAAAGCATTAAAAAAGCATCAAACCGCTGCCACCAAAAACATAAGTTTGTTATGAAACAAACAAACAAATAAATGACTCCAATTTTGAAACATACACATTTAATTAAAAAATGAACAAAATTTACAAGGAGCCATGTATGGGTTCGCGACAAGCTCTCTCGCCTGCTTCGCGTACAACGAGAGTCTCTGAATTAATACAAAAAAGAAAAAAAAAAAACAAACATAGGATCTTAAAATCGAAAGTGCCGATGGTGAGACATTACAGTATGAAAAGCATATTACATGTGTTACTCACATTAAATAACAAAGAATAAGTGATCAATCAGATTAGTATTAAATTTTTTCCTAATATATAAGTGATATAATTAATGTCTATTCTTGTATGCTATTAATTTTTCAATGTAAAATTTGTTTTACAAGCTGATTTTTTTTCTTCTTCCTTAAATACATCCTTTCATATAAATTTAAGTTGATTACTTTTTATATTTTTGTAAAAAATGTAGTTTAGTAAAAATTATTGTTAAATAATTCAATGAAATTATCTTCTTTTTTCAATTTCTTCAATTCTTTTAAACTTGCTTAAACTTTTGATGTATAAAAAAAGGAAATAATTTCATTTAAAGTTAGTACCATTTTTAGTTTTTGTTACTACTTATTGTAAATACTGAATTTTACATGCTTTTAAGCGAAATGTTGAGACAAGTTCTAAATATAAAAATGTAAATGTTTAAAAAAAAAAAAGTGTTAACAAATTTCCAGAGGAATAGTCATAACTACGAAATTTGGTACAAGTATGTTCTGCAAAGCATGCAAATTATGAAACTTACAACATTTATACTATTGCGGAGGTATGCTACCCGGATATAAACTGCAGTGCAGGTGTGATTGAAGGTTGATATGTTCAGTAAAGGATACTTACAAAAAATTTGTCATTTTGTGTGTACAATATTGGCATTATAGATGATTAATCATCATACCCAGATTTTACAAATAGTTGTGATTTTAAGAGTGATTGCAATATAGGCTTCAGAGATGATGGTCACTTGTAGACAGATCTACTGGTTGTTTTCAAAGTAATGAAAAAACTTGTGAATAAAAGTGATATTTTTGAATGTGTTTCACAATCATTAAAATTTAATAGGTTAAGTTTTTTTTTATGTGTATATAAATAGAAATGTAAATATATTCTGGCAGTATGTGATAGCTTAATTGTAAGTTTTGCAAGTCTCTCTCTTTTTTAAAAGTTTAAAATGTTGCACCTCTCAAATTTTCAAAGAGGTTAAATACAGGAACCAATCTCTAATTGAAGAAAGTGTGACCGAAACATTCCATCTTTTAGGCGTTTCTGTACGGTACCTAAAGTCGCACAACATACACACATCTGACATGACATATCCACAAAATAGAGTAACGAACCGAAAGACAAGCTCAGTGAAAGAGACTGACGGGTATTGAAACGCGCGCGGATTGTGATGTCTATCAATATCTTCAATGAATTGCTAGGTTTCCAGAAATTTTTTAATCGTGCTTATTATGTTTAGTCAATAATTTCAGTTATTTTAAATTCATACACCTGAAAATTTCCGTTGTGATTGATTACATTTTCAGTAACATCCTTCCATATTGAAACAATTTTAATCTGTGGTGAAAGTAAATATTGTTAGTTATAATAAATATTATCATTGGAATTCTAAAAAAATATTAATTATAATTTTTTTGGATAACTTCAATGTGAATATAGATTAAACAATATTTAAAATTTTATATCATTACAAATTTAATTTAAACGAAATAAAAATAACAGTAAAATTGAGAATAGTAAGGAAGAAAGTAAAGTTGTGTTAAAAATGGTATTGTGATGTTAAATGTTTTAATCTGGTTCAACATTTGTAAATATGAAATTTTCAAATTTCAGGTTATTAAATTAATTTTTTTTTGTTTTATCACAAAAGCAAATATAACATAAAAAACTAGTTTTTAATAAATGTGGAGAAAATAAATTTTTAATAGTTTTTTATTCATCTGATATATACCAGTAGTTTTTATTATGCCCTTATTATTTTTCCACTTAGAAAGACCACCTGTTAGAATAATATAATATTCTGTTGCACTCTATATCCCTTTATATGGATATAAGGATCATAAACATAATGAATCTAATTAAATTTTTACAAAAAATACAAATTTATACTAATTGTAAATGGATAAGTAAATTTAATTACACGTAGGAAGCCTTTTACTTTGTACGTGGATATATTGATTGATAACAATTTGTGTAGAGAAGAGAGGAGAGATAAATCGATCGGTAAAAGAAATTAATAATGCCAATATTTAAAGAGTGATAAATTGGATCACCAGCATTCTTTCATGTACCTAGCCCTGAACAAATTCGATTGTAGCAGCTGTAAAGGAATCCCTGCTTAGTGTATCCTAAAATAATATTATTTGCTTAAAATTAATAAAACAATGATTTTACGGAATCTGCAAATGAATTATTAAAATAGATTTTGAGTTGTGTGTGTGTCGCTCAACATTGGAATAAATCCACTGTGTTCGAAATATAAAATATTTTATGTTATAACATTGATATTTTTATCTTATTTATTGATTTCAAATGGGCTTTGAGATAAAATTTTTTTTAGATGAAAAATATCTTTCAGCAAAGCTTAAAATACCAATTAAGTTTATTGAATTTACCCTGATAGAGCCTAAACCTGCGTTAAGATTAAAATTTTTATTTCTAATGCTTTGTACATTAATGGTGGTGTTAGACAAGATGATTATATCACCATTACCTTTTATTCTGCAAGTGAAGTTCATTATTTGCTCGCTAGATTTGAAAAGTTTTGTTGTAAATAAAACTATTTAGTTGTGAGATTTTGCTGACAATACTGTTACTTTAAGTAGAAGTAGACATGTACAGATTTATCTGGCAAGTTTGTTTATTAACAGAAATGTGTCTCATTATTAATGAGCACAAATAATTTCTGGAACGAACAAAATATTCCAGCGTTTTATCTGCAATTAAAGTAGATGAATTAGAAATTATTTCAAAGTTATAATCATTTATTTTGATTTAGTTAATAATAACTGTAATAATTGTAATTGTATAGTAATTCCAGTATTCTAAAAGAAAATAGTGCCATTATTTAAATCTGAATAGTTATGTAAGAATAAACTCTTTTCTGACGGAACCAAGCTTGCAATTAAATAGGTGTTCATAATGGTTTAAACTATAGGTCTTAGTTGAATTAGTCTTCGTATTCAAAAAAGTGACTATACAGCGACAATCAAAACTAAAGGCTTACTAAAGAAATTAAAGTGACGATTTACAAAAGTCATGTCTGTAGTAGCATGATAATGAAACTTGGACTTTGACCAATAATAATAAATGAAACTTAGCAATCCTTGAAAGAAAAAATTTAGGAAGGATTTTTCGATCAATGAAATTAAATAGTTCGCAAATGAATGTTAGAAACATTAGCGAATTAGTGTGATCATTGAATCAAGCGAGAAAACATTCTTTCAGTCTCTGCGTAGTAGGGTGGGTCGCGTTGAAAAGGATGGAAATAAGGATTTGAGAAGAGTTTTAAAAAGAGAAGCCCTTGAACCTAAAACCTCTGCGATATCATTTTTGCTGAAATAGCTTTTACCTAAATTTTCCTGACCCATCTTATAGGAAATGGAGATTTTCCGATTTTTGAGTGGTAATATCAACCGCATCATTTATTTACTTTACACGTAATTTTAAATTGCTTTAACGAAAGTTTATTGTACATTTTATTAAATTATAAACTTTTTCTCTTTAAGAGCGAATGCAGATATATCGTTTAATGCATTTCTCACACCGGATGAAATAAGCAAAAATTCTTAAAATATTTAAAAAAATATTTTCTACGAAAAAAGGAAAAAAAAAACTTTTTTTAATGTAATTTCCGTTTTTATATATAATTTTAATGACAGACTTCCTTGCTAGCCGATAGACTTATCTTTTGTTGATCGATTTTTTTAAAAATTTTCTTGTGTGGATTGTAAATTTTTAAGTCATGCATTATTGTTATAGTAAAAAAAAGGCAAATACTTAATATTCCCTATCATAATTGCGTAAGGTTTTATGATTAGATTCTTTCATTTTGTATTTTTAAGAAAAATTAATAAATTATTATATTTTTAAAAATTACAAATTTAAAATTCTTATATAGCTTTTCTATAAAACAATTCGAAGAGAAATAATAATACTCGATAAGTAATGTTTATTTAAGAATAATTATATATATGTATATAATATTACACAGTAAGTTAAGCAGCAGCTGGGTGTTGAATCATTTTTATGTATGGAAAAATATTGATTTCATCGAATTCCACTGATACGTAAAACAGACACAAAAAGATTAATAAAATGGAATATACAACACTCATAGTGGCTATAAAAATGAAATGCATATGTTATCGGCTTAAAAGGAAGCAAATTTAGTTACATTAATAAAGATTGGAACAATACAAACTTATAAAATAGAGTGAAAAATCCCTAAATTATTGAAAATTACTTTTGAATATTTTTTAATTGATTTCTTATAAGAATAATGACTATGTTACACTGAGATGGAGGGATTCTACTCATTTGTATGAAATAGATTGGTAGATCAAAGTATTTCCTAAGACATCGAACAAGGACTTGTCAACACAAAAATAATATCCTCTCTAATTTTGTCGAACATTTGTTAGTGTTACAAGTAGTGTGCGGTAAAATTTTTTATCAAGGTACTTTTATGCTAAAATCCATGATTATTTAAACTAGACTCGCTGGAGCGTCCTTGTCTAAAACAATTTTGTGGGTAATGCTTATTTCGATGTTTTTGGCAATTTTGGTGTAGTGCTTATTTCTGTAAATTCGATGTTTTAACGTTTGTTTTTGCAAATATTTTTAGCAAACACCTCATTATTGCTTTCAGATCTTTTTATTATTGAGTAACTGTACAAAAAGATTTTAGCTCCTGTTAATTTACTAAATAGGCGTGTTTAATTTGTAAGATTTGAGGATGCTTTTTTTTGCTCAGGCGTGCCCGTTTCAAAGTATCTTCAAAGGTGCCGTTTCAGGCAATTAAGATCAGGTTGTGCAAACAGGGCCTAGCCATTTCGTCTTAGATGGGTGGATCTCGCAAGAATTCTGTCTACTATTAATGAACAACTGTTTGAAAAAGCTAAATGGAATGATAACAAAATTATAAATGTCGTTGGCTTTTATTTTTTAAAGTTTCTAATTTCGGGAGATGTAATCCCCAATAATAAACCAATCGTAACCTGATAAATTTAATTTTGTAAGTACATCATTTTTTCATATTTTAATAAATGTCTGTTTATTCGAATATTGACGAGAAATATGAATTTTTAATATAAAGGAGGATATCTTTCCCTAATGATTTTTTGTTCTTTGTTATTTTTAATAATAGTAATAAAAGATTTAAGATGGAGACTTTTGAAATAGTTGCTTTTAAAATTTATTTTATCCACGTTTGTTTAACGAAGTACTCATTAATATTATGTTGTTTTTTTTATATAAAACATTTAAAAGAGGCAGATTTGAATAATATCTAATGCAGTTTTTCTGGATAAATTGTGCAGCTATATTTTTCTTGTTTACTATATTCAGGCGTAAATATCTAGAAACCGCGCGAACTAGAATTATAAATATTGAGATCCTCATTTGAGTTGTTATTTAAATCTAACTAAATATTTTTGTAGTTAGTCATTTTTATATACAACTGACAAACAAAAAACCTTGAATGTTGTGTTTCATTTTTCAAGTAATCTGATTTAAATTAAATCATGAATTTTTGACTGTTTTTGTAAGCTTGAGCTTAATCGCGCGGTCAATTCTTCATATAATATGTATACAAATATTCAGTTACGCAGAATTGAATTCGACTCTTATTTCGGGCTCGGATATTTGTAGTGTTTGAAAATTTGTTTTTAAATGCTAGGTTTAAGTTTATTTAATCTTTGTGTGCAAAATATAACTGTGTGGAATGACAAACCGTTGTTTAACTATAAGTTAAGTCATGCATGCATTTATAATTTATCTATAACTTAAAATTGTGTTCATCAATCTGATAATATCTGCTCTGTTAGCTAGTACTCTAAATATTTGTGTGTAAAAAATATTAATTATTTTGGAATAAGCTTCTCATTATCGCTACACATCTCAAAACATGGTTATTTTCTTAAATTCATATTAAGAATCGAAGTGCTTCATCTGTTGATTAATTGCAATTTTTACTTCCACCACAGTTTATAGAAATTTTCTGGAATATGAAAAAAAATCTTTGTGGCGAAATGAGTAATTACTCTTAGCAAGTATTGATGTTTGAGATTGATTATTTGTCTTTGAGGTTCATAATTAATTGCTTATTCCCTCTTTTTATGTATGTATATAATGATTCCTTTAAACTATATTTTATGTAGATTATGTTTATCCGACATAAAACATAATTATTTATTGAGCGAATCATTTGTCATGAAATAACATTCTCTATATGAGAAGTAAATTGCACATTCTAGGGTCCAGTAATGGTTCAAAGAATTTTATTCGGTACATATCTGTTTCACGAAAATGTGTAATTGTATCGTTAGCAAATGTCATAGATTAATGAGATTTCCTATGGTTAATTATGATGTGCTATTTAGTACAATGAAGAATACATATTTGCAGTAAATTCACATTTGTAATTCAAGAAATTGTTATTTATATAATATTTTTCACTGTGGAAAGATGTTTTATGATATGCATACCATAAAAGAGAGAATTAGCTAACTATACAGTAAAAAAGCCACGACACTAATTTTTTTAAAATTCATTTTTTTACAACATTTGTTTGTGTTTTTTATATTTGTGTAATTTAAAAAACAAAGTTATTGCAGTAAAGTGACAAACTTAACTGAAGTGATGGGTCTCTAGAATAAATCTTTGTTAATAATCCATAGTGATTTCCCAAATAACGACATTTTGAATATTTAAAATTTTTTATTATGTGAATTATTAATGTTTTTGAGATGTATATGTATATAAATTCTTTCTAGTTATAAATTCTAATTTTATCCTGTAAGTTTTGCCACCAGGTAGCCACTCATTCCGTATTTTTAATTAACAAATGATTCTTTAAAGTTAAATATTAAATATAAATTTTATACGCTATTTATATTTAAATGTATCAGCGATTAGAAATCTATTAAAAAATCAAGTAAACATGTTATTAATGTTAGGTTAAATTAACGCTTACAATTTTACCCATAGTCAAGTGACTTGATCAACATCTGAGCAGTCATCGTTTCTTCACCATGCAAAAAAAGGAAAATTAAACTGAGTATTTTGAGTAGTTATGAATCTTATTGATTCACAGAAGTTCTCTCAAATGATGTTAATTGATATTTTTTAGGCTTGCATCCTAAACCATAGGGAGCATAATAAATAAATAGACATAAATTTTTTAAAATTCCCCGGAATCTATATTGTCGGGATTTGGTTTTCTGGTGGAAATCGGCATCCAATAATGGCTGTCGTGGCTATTTTTTTGGGGGGGGGGAATATGTTGAAAAATGTTTTATATTATTTATTTATTGGGTAAGAAATAATACGGAAGTTAGTAATAATAACAGCTGGCCTCTGTTTAATATTCATTTACTATTTCTTAATTCTATAAACAATCTTTTAATTATTACAAGTATATGCTATTCTAACATTAAATTTCCACATTTTGTTTAACTGTACTTAAATTTAATATTTGAGGGAAATATATGATTTAAACTTTCATTTTTTCTCACAGTGGAACATTCTTTGAGTAGCATTTTTTTAATCTGCAAACTACCTTCTTTCAAAAAGTTCTGCAGAAGGTAAAATTAAAATTTTTTTAAAATAGACTTGATTTTTTTATTTACTCAAAAAATGCTTCAAATATTTTCAAAGAAATAATATTGTGCAATAGAAGTGTGTTTTAAACTTTATAAATGCAGAGCAACAATTTAAAATAGAATGGATATTTTTATAATATGTACGTGTAATCGAATAATTTTATTTTTTTGATAGAAAGATTAGCAATAAGAGTTTATATTATTTATTAAATCTTATATTATCTTTATCGTTTATATTATCTTTATTAAATTATATATTGGCCGTTCTGGTCCAGCACCTTTTACCATCTTTCTGGTTGTAGCATAATTCCACGCTCATAAAAGTTTTGGTCATTGCCGGCAAAAAACTGATCGAGGTGGTTTTTGACCTTCTCATTTGAGGTGAAGGTTTCACCGTCTAAAAAATTTTGGAGTGACCGGAACAAATAATAATCCGATGGTCCCAGGTCTGGAGAATATGGTGGGTGTGGCATTGTATCCCATTCAAGCTGTGAAAGCTTTTGGCGAGTGACCAAACTTGTGTGAGGTCTCGCGTTGTCTTGGTGAAACACTACACCTTTTCTGTTGATTAGTTCTGCCTTTTCTGTTGAAGTGCATCATTCAGTTTGTCCAGCTGATGACAGTAGACTTCCGAATTAATCGTTGTGTTATCCGGTAAAAGCTAAAAAAAAAAAAAAAAAAAAAAAAAAAAAAAAAAAAAAATCGATTCCTTTAAAATCTCACTAAACAGACAGCATCACCTTTTTTTGTGAATATCGCTTTGGAAATGGTTTCAGCCGGTTCATCTTTTTTGCTCCATGACCTCTTACTTTTGATGTTGTATACAACCCATTTTTCGTCCCCAGTGATGATGCGCTTCAAAAACGGATCATTTTCGTGACTTTTGAGAAGCGAATCTCAGACGACAATGCGGCAACACAGATTTCTCTCTGTGAGGAATTTTCTGTCGGGAAAAAACGAAATAACTTTCCAAACAACCCGATAGTATGAAATACTTTTTTTTATTTCTTTCTAACTTAAAGTTAGTTTAATTCTGTACATTTTTTAATGTTTCAGCAATATTTTAAAATTATTAAATGTTATTTCTTACCTGTTTTAAACATGCAAAATTCAATATAATTGAGTTAAAAAAATATTAATGTTTAAGAATCATAAAAAAATGTAAAATTTTTCAAAATAGATTAGTTATATTTTTTACACTTCCCGACATTGAAAATGCAACATCAACAAGGAGTTGCCAGAAAGTGACGAAACTCGGCAAGTAGTATAGAGATACAGTAATGAACAATCAGTGATCTATATTTCGAAATGATATGCATAATACAGAGCGAGAACAGGGTCGTGTCAGTAGGTTCTAGGATCATCGTGGACGGTGATACACGAAGTAACACGCCTAGGCACAGAGTCAGTGAGAGTACGGATGGCGTCCTGAGGAATGGCTCTCCATTGCCTGTCAACCATTTGCCAAAGTGCGTCTTCTAAATGAGGCTCTGGCAGGTTTTGCAAATGGCTTCTAATCATATCTCAAATGTGTTTGAGTGATGAGAGATCTGGCTAGCACGGTGGCCAGGGAAACAGCTGTACACCTTGTAGGGCATGTTGGCTGATGCGAGCAATGTGTGGTCGACAATTATCTTGCTGATAAAAGGCATTGGGCACACCTTGAAGGTAAGCGAGCGTCACTGACCATAGCACACCCTCCACTTAACGTTAGGGCCGTGAATACGAACTAAAGATGACCTGGAATCGTACGCAATGATGCCTCAAACCATGATGCCAAGTTATCGCGTGGTGTGGCGTTCCACAATTGCTGCAGGATTGGACCTGTCTCCAGGTGGACGCTTCGCGGCCACTATCACTAAGGAAACAGAAACGAGACTCATCTGAGAAGACGATCCTGAGCTACTCTGTCTTCCACATCGCTCTAATCTGGCGCCATTCCAGACATTGGCATCTATGCTGTGGATTCAATGGCAGTCTTCTTAACGGATGCTATGAGCTCAGGCCACTAGCACCCAATAGACGACAAATAGTTTTGTTCGATGTGGAGCATACAGGGTGTCTTGAACAAGCTGCAAAATTTTTGTAAACGTGCTTTGCAGCGTCGACACCACCTCCCATCGGACGCTTTGATGCACGTTGCTGACGTCACTTTGGCTTCACCGGCACCCAAAAGACGTTCTTCAGTTCCTTGTTCCAACCATCTTCGCCACAGCGAGTTTTGCGACAAGAAGAAACTTTCAACGATTGTTTTCCAAGTAGTAATAACAGCGCGAATATTACCCACTCCACATTTTCCTCGCCTTATATCTTGTCCTATGTGCGTTGGAGAACTGCCACTTCATATAATTGCACAATCCTGGCCATTTCTTGTTGCATTTTCAATGTCAGGCAGTGTATTACTTAAAAATAAATTACTATCTAACGAGATTTTTTAGATTTCGTTTTGTTTTTTTCTAGGTAAGTGAATTTACTAAAGTAGTCATGCAATGAGCACTCTAAATCTTTGATAAATCTTGTTTGTAAACTAAATTTTTGTGGGCTTACAAAATGTCTGCTTACATTGTAAGATTTTTTAAATATTTTTCAAAGTTTCTTTTTAAATGATTATTTACATTACTTTACACTTGGTTTGCATTAGTGATTGAAATCTGTTTACTTTCAAATTTAAACCATTTTATAACATTTTCTATGAAGCCCTTGTGACCAAAAGGTATTTTTAGGGTTTTAGTTTTGTGTAAAGAAGTTTTTGAAAATCTTATTTTTCACTTGTGTCGATTTTTGAATTGCAACTGTATACAAAAAAATTGCTTATTGATTAAATTATTTTAATTAGTATATGGAAGATTTATTAAATAACATCGAAATTTTTTAAATATTACAATGGTGAATGTTTAAATTGGTTACATACAAATATTTATTTTGTATTGTTTTAAACATAATATTCAATCCATCATCATTTTCAATTAAATAAATCATACGTAAAAGTACCACTAAATACATATTTTTGTTTAAATTCAAATCAATATTCTATTTTTAATTGCTTATACGGTTGAAAAACTGAATGCTTTTCCCCTTGTGTAACTTTATTCCTTCTTTTTTTGTGTTTTTAAAAAATTCATTTTTTTCATTTATTTTTTTAAAAAAAATTGAATGAATAGCAATTTTTTCAGTCCCCCCTCTCTCTGTAATAAACCCTTTATTTGTTACAGAATGTAATTGAATTCGAACTATTGATATAACAAGGTAAGATATTTTGACGCCCAAAAAGTAATTTGAAAAGAAATAAAAACTCGAGTTTCACCCTGTTAATGCTTTGTTGTTTTTAAACGGGAGCAGGAGTTCTATTGAACGAACCTAGACTACCCAAATTAGAATTGTTTGTGAAAATCGAAACCTACAATTCATCACGCTTCATTGATTTTCCATCAGACAAGGTGTGGCTATTACTTGTCGAAGCGTTTTGATTTCTATGGTATAGATATATTTGAATGTACAAACTTGATTTTTAATTAGGTCAAGGCATCCGTCAAGTATGGGTCACAGTCATTGACGTATTTGACGTTAGCTTCATTTATCAAAATAAGCAAATGGAAAATTATCTCGCTATGGAGACATGAATTTAAGTACAAAAATAGATGATAATTTTCACGTAAAGATTCGTGATTACATTATCAGTATGGTCGATCTAAAGATAATATTAAGTTTTGTATTAAAAGTTATTTCTTGAATTTGCTTGATATGCAATAGCTAACTGCTGAGTAATATGACTAAACAACTCTTTCAAAAACTAAAGGCAATCTCAACATCTGTTTCTGTTAAATTCTATTTTTTACTGGTCTACATCTCTCTCATCCGATAAATTTATTTTCAACTAGCTATATTACTTTACTGTTTACCAAATTAATAAACATTTTCAGTTAAAATGTGTTCATGGGTGGATAAATTTTAAGACAGTTGTATCAAATGGATTTTTTTCAAGATAAAAATATTTATTTTTAAAATAAATATAAATATGTTTATTATTTTGCTTCGAAATAGTATTTCAATATTAGCTTGCATTTTATGGAAATTATTGTAAAAAAAATTGTTAAAAACATTTGTTTCAGTAGCTCAAGAAAAATCTTAATTTTCTGCCAATTAAATCCTTAGATTTAAGCCGAAACATCGTCACAATCCTTAAATTGTTTAATATGCGTATTACAGATATCTTATTTATATTGGAAAAAAATGCATGTTACTAAACAATGTTCAAAAAGATTACGATCTACTAGTTAACTAGAATATTGGGGATTCTTTTATTTACTGTTTATTCACATTCAATAATTAAAGTTTACCAACAAATATTTTGAAAATTGCATTTTCTTAGAAGATTAGAAAAGTAAGGCCTGTAAAGTATAAAAATAATTCTTAAACGCTTCTCTGAAAAAGTATCAAGAAAATATAAGTGACTTGAAGTCACTTGACTTATCGTGGACTTTTTAGCTTAAAGGAGACTTTTACCAGCTGTTTTCTCTGATCAAATTTTGCAAATTATCTGCATGACATGTAAACAGCCAACAATATAACTAGGTGGAAAATTCTAAAGATGCTTTAATTCAAAAATAAACTTCTAGAGTTATTTAAATGGACGAAATTCTATGTGTACTATTCGATCATTTGCTATAATATTTGGGGGAATTTTAAGAATAGTTTGAATTGGTTTTTGTTGAACTTTTATGTTTATTCAAACAAGAACATTTCACAGAATGTATGTAAATGTTTCATACTTTTTATACTTTCTGAATAGAAAATCAGATGTTTTAAGTCATTAAATTAAATAGAAAATTTTTATGTTATGAATCGGTGACTTGTGTGACACTAAAATCCTTATTTGTAAAATTACACAAACATTTTCTTTTTGAATGGTTGGCTATAATTCAGTACTATTATATATATATATGGGACAATTTTGTTATCCTGTTTCATTCTCGTGAGATTATTACAAAAGTTTTCTTTCTTCTGGATGTGGTTTGAATATCCATAAGTCATGATGAACAACCCAAAGTGGTCGATTTTGAAAGTATTCACTTAAAATTTGGGTGGAGGGAGGAAACAACTCTTTGTCTCCTTGTTATGTAAGTCTCAGTTTGACAGTATTTATCTCATCGACTTAACATAGTTGGAAAAGTAATAATTAACACGTACACTTAATTTTATTTTTTCATTACGCTATAGCCTAGGATGAGTTTTGACTTTCTGAATAGTGTTATATTCCAAATCTTCCTGTTCTTCAACTTACTTTTAGTTCTTTATTTTCATGACGATTAAGTTCAGTTATCACTAACAATCTCTTTTTGGATCTGCTTTCAAATTTCGATTTCAAAAACTGCACTGAAAGGCTTTTAAAGCGCTTGTGAACAATTTAACTTTGCAACTATTCCTTATGTACCCCTCTCTTACACTCTCTTTTATTCGGTTCAACAGTTCGTGGGTTCGAATCCCACTTTGGGCATGGATGTTTGTAGTGGTTCGGAAACCACTTTAAACCGTAGGTCCCAGTCTAATTAGCTCTTGTGTGCAAAAAATGACCGTTGAGCGACAAACAAACCAAATCTCTTACACTCTCGTCATTGTGTCGTACTATCGGCGCCACCTGGTGGTTTCTTGTAATTTGCATATTATTCTTCAAGATGTGTGAAATTTTTATTTAAGAGTTCAGTTTCTGTGTGATTCTGAATTATCCTTAATTTATGGACATGAGTGGATTAATAAAATTTTTAAAAAAAATTTCAAGAAAAATATTCTTTAAAAAAATAAAATTTAGAATAAGAATTTACTTTCTCGTATTTATTTTTATTAAATGTTAATTGTAAGGAACTAAATCTTTTTCTCTATAATTTCTTGAATTACAAAACTTATTAGTTTCAATGGCCTAAGTGATACTGGAATAAAAAAATATAAATTTTTATATACACTGGAATTATTTTGTGCTCTTAATTATAACTTACTGTAAAATTAATAATATGTATGCTTTTATAAATTCAGCTGTTTATATACCATAAATAAATTTAAAAGTAAATCGTATGAAATACTGTGAAAGAATCGAAGTCACACTTACATTAATAATGACCAGTGTTGAGATAACTAGATTTTAAAATAACTATTGAGAGTATTATGTTAATGGTTTCAAGATTAATAATTTTATTTTTTTTCTCGTGTGAAAATATTTTTCTAGAATTGTTTACAATTAGGAAAAATCAGGTACAAATTGTTATTTTTTTATACAAATAATTTATTGAAATTTAATAATAATTTTTTTTTACATTTATTCATTTTTATTAATATCAAGAAAATCTATATTTTTGCACCTCTATCATACCTAAAGTTATAGATCAATATCTGTAGTTTTGCAATATATATATATATATATATATATATATATATATATATATATATATATATATATATATATATATATATATATATATATGTGTGTGTGTGTGTGTATGTATATATATTCATGTGTGTTACTTTTTTATAAAATATTTCCAAATGAACATAAGTGATAAAGGAATTTAAATTTAAACTATACATTTATGTATTTCTTAAAACTTGAAAATTAATTCAGAAACCTTTCTCTACAAACTGGTATGAACCTTTATTAAAATTATTATTGAATGTGAAAAATTAAGCATAAGACTTATATTCATATTTTGTCTGGATGATCCAGAAGCATTTGTTTACTTTTTCGTGTCACTCACTTTCTACATTCATTGGTCATTTTCTACTCGTTGAATGTTTTGCGTGCTCATACTATTATTATTTTATATAGCTATACCTTATATTAATATAACTAATCTTGTATAATTTTATATTTACGTAAATAATTTTGTATTTAATTACGGACCTAGTTAAAAATGCAACTAAAAATTTTTTATTTATAAACAACCGTAATGTGCATTTTAATAGAGCAAGCACTGAAATATCATTAAAAACATTTTATATAATGCTATAAACATATCCTAAAATTTCAAGTATTCAACTCAAACATTTCAGAGTTCATTGAAACATGAAGAATCCTTTCTCTCATTAGTTTAAATAAATAAAATATCTCAAAATTGATATAAGATTTTAATGAAAGTATGAAGAATCCTTTTCCTTATTAATAGAAGTGTAAAAATTTCAAAACATACTTATTTTTAAGATTTCAAAAAATTGTTAGCACAAGCTGCTTACCCATTATTTTTCAGACTTGAATTTTGAATTTTATTAAAGAATTATTTGATTCCTTATTTTAAGATTTTTTTTTTAAACTTTGGAAGATATTTAAAATTTTTTAAGTTGATGTTTTTAGTAATGATGTACTGCATTTTAAACCCTGAAAATATTTTAGTAGGATCTCAATAGTATCAGGAATTATGGTAATAATGATGGTGACCATCGACTTCACTGGGAATATAGTAATAAAAATTGCTGTATGAATTTTTTTCATCACTTTATTTAAAAAATTATGATGTTGAATTTGGTATTCCTCCAACAAGAAATGTATTTTTGCATCTGAAATTAAAGGTATTTTAAACTTCTTTGCTTTCAAAAAATCGAACTGACTGTTGTACGTTAATCTCTAAATGTTCAATGAATGAGAATGTTGCAAAAATCACTTGTATTGCGATAGATTTAGATGAATTATCTGGCCTTCAACAAGAATATAAGGTCTTAAATGTGGAAATTTTATTTTATAAATATTTTGAATAAAAATAACTTCGTTGACTTCGAAAATTTTTCTAATGAATTGTCTTGATTCAAGAAAAATTTATCAGTCATCTTAATAGAAAAATGAGCGAAAACTTTATTATGATTTCTCCGTAATTTTATGCAAAAATAAAATATTCCTATAGTAAATTCATTAAATATATAGAATATATCAATTCATCTTATTTCAAAACATAATTGAAGCGAAAATTATCTGTTTCCTCCAGAAATCCTTCTGTTTATGGGTGTAGCTGTCATATATATGGATTGTTTAAGAAGTTTGAAAAAGCACTGGTTATATGGTCTTTAAACTGGATGCAAAATAAACTTATATATAATAGTGGAATATCAGCTCTGTGTGTGTGTGCGGAGTTAAATATTAGAAATACGTTTGTAGAATAAAATCCTTTATGGAATATATTGTTGTTGTCGCGTATGCCAGCTAGGCTAGCATTATGGGGTGCGCTGCTCCATTTTCCCAACTGAACCATATTTTAGGTGCGGAATCCGACTTCCTCAGTACACACATGCAAAGGTACCCGTTTATAGGGTAGGAAACCATTCACAACCCATTCATACAAGGAAAGGACAAAGACATGATTGATAGAGAGAGAAAGTACGTCCATGCCTGAACCGTGATTCGAATCCAGGACCTCCCGATCCGCTCTTAGGCACGCTGATTACTAGACAAGTTAGGCGGCATGAAATATATTAATTTTGTTCAATGAAAATGCTTCAATAAAATATTTACTTAATTTTTTTATATTCTATAAATTTGTTGTGTTTTTATATTTTTGCTCATTGTAGTATTTTTATAAACTTATTGTAATATATTGTTAAACATTCATATTTTAAGTTTCAATATTTTATTATATTCTTTTTAACGATATTTTGATATTTTTCTTGCATTGTTTTATGCTTAAAAAATTAATATAAAACTTAAACAATATGACTATAATTATTACGTCTATCACTTTATTATCATATGAACACATTTAAATAACAACTTCTATGCATTAAAGCATTAATTATTTATACAGTAATTTAAATTTTTGCAATTATTCTTAATTGTATTGAAATCTTATTTTGAAAATTCCTAGATTTAAAAGTACATTTTTGTAAAGGTTTAAAAAATAATAAATTAAAAAGCTATTAAATTTTCTCTTTTGAAATTTTTTAAACCAAAAACATTTAACATTATAATCAAACCAAATTACATTGTATTTTCATTCAAATTGTGTAAAATTCTTTTTGAAATAATGATCAAATGTTTAGAGCTTGAAAAATGTATGGTCGAAATTAGTAATGGAATTTTGTGACTTTAAAATTTAATTAGATAAGAAAATGTACGGGAAATAAAAATTCATGAAAATGCACTCTCAGTTATCAAAGAGAATAATACTTAAAGGTTTCTTTGAAATTTTAATAATTTGGATTGTGTGGCTTGCAATGACCTTGTAATGATGAATTATATAGTATAGCCTTATTTAATAGTGACATAATAAGTTCAATAAATATTGATATTATTATTATTTTACTATTGAATCCATAAATTTATTTTGCAACATTTTTAAATAGTTCACATGAACCTGAAATTCACAGACAAACTAATTTGGAATGGCTTCAAAATATTTGTTTCATTGACAAGTCTATATCTAAATATTTTTTCTGGTTTTTAATTTCAGCGTATATTTGTAGTCTTCATACATACATCATTCGCGAATTACAGTTAAATTTCACATGTCTGATTTTTCACAAAATTAGCCATACTAATGAATATGAGAATTAACTATTTTGTAACAAAAAAGGCTTTGCAAGTTTTCACATTATTTCTGAGTCTATACTCCATGTTGATTTAAGAAAATCTTTATAGAAACAGAAAAAAGTAATTTCTTTATTATTTTTTAAAATAACAATATATAAGATTTTTTAAGAAAAAGAAGAGAGAAACTGGTGATTTTTTAAAAATCAATTTACATATAGATATTGATCAATATGTTCCCAACAAAAATGATGAAATTTTCGAATCGATTATTATCGGTTAAAATTTTTTATTGATAAGTATTTTGAATTCTGTTCAAATTAAATATTTAATTTGATCTGAAATGCAAAATACATATCTATAAGAAATTTATGGGTGATATATTAATTTGTATTTTGTATATTCGCCAAAATTTACATACATTTTCTGGAATCTATGCCTTAATCCTTATTTTGTAAAGCTAAATATTTCCGAAATTGCATAGTTTCGAATCCCATCTTGGGCTTGGATGTTTGTAGTAGTTCGGAATCACTCTTAAACCATTGGTCTCTGTCTAATTACCTCTTGTGTGCAGAAAATGACCATTGAGTGACAAGCTAACCAAACAAATCATTTGAAAGAAATTATTTAATTATGACTCGGAATTACTATTGTATAATTATTTGCGTAATAAAGAAATTGTAATAGATCTCCCATATTCTTATTTAGAAATTTTGAGCTTTAAAGAATGAATTTATGGACAGTGTTGGAAAATTAATGAAACTTAGTGACTAATTCAGTCTCTTATAATATAATTCATCTATTAATTTCATTGAAATAAACTAGTGAAGTAAACCTATTTTATAACTTGAATTTAAATAGAATTTTGTATTACAGTGTGCTCGTCATTAATTACATTAATTTGATTAATCTGAATTTTCATAACAATAATTTTTATGTATATGTTTTATTATAAAAGATTTCTTTCTCTCTCATACTCCTAGAAAGAAAAAATTTGGTTCATGAAAACTTCAAATTAATTATATCGGTCTTTTTTCTCTATTCACATAAATATTGTTTAATAGACAACCGGTGCTTTTATTAATCCTCTTGTATTTGTCAATCTAGAATTGAAACCATTCTTGGAATAGAAATAACGCACACTAGCTCTGGATATTATTTACTAAATTATTCATAAGAACTAGGTATAACACACACAAGAATACTTACAATTGTAAAAAAAAGTATGAAAAAAACCCAACAATTAGCAATAAATTATGAAAATTAATATTTTAGTAAATGACTTTCTTAGGCTGGGTGCAAATTTGGAAGAATTCGCCGGAGAACTGACGCCGTCATAACTCTGGAGAACAAGTGACGTCAGAAAACGTCACAAAATGGGCGTTCCGAGAGAACTTTTTAAGTTTTCCAGCGTGTTAGAAATATCTGGCAGGGCACCGGCGGCACCGCGAATTTCATTTGTGTTTTTTACCACGTTTTTGTGCGTATCTCGTGTAAATGGCATCAAATAAATTTATTAAATTTTCATTCGATGAAGAGGAATTTTTAATAGATCAATACAGGAGTAAGTATATTTAATAAATTTTAAAGAATCTATAATCTTTTTCTAAATTAATTAATTTTATAAATCATGCAAAGATGTCTATGGGATACAAAAGATAAGTTATTTTGATAAGCATAAAAAAAGCACCATCATGAAAGATATTCAACATTTGTTTTTATGAAAATTTGGAAAATCTGTAACAGGTAATTATATTGATTATTAAAAATTGAATTTTTATGCAAATGAAATAAATTAAAATCCCACTTTTTTTCTTATACTTAATATGCCTTCTTATTGATTTAGATATAATGCTAAGCAAAATTAATTCCGAAATTGAATATATTTTATCTAATGTAATTAAAATAATTTATTCTTTTATTTCAATTAAATAGAACTTAATTTTTATATAATCAAGAAATGTTAATATTTTTGTTACAAATTTATATTTTTGATATTGTTTAGGTGTTATGATTTTTTTTATAATAAGTTTTAATTCTATTTTATTAAAGAAACATTATTGAAATATTCTATTAAAAGATTATATTACTAAATAATATATTTTACATACATAATAAAATATGAATGTCAATATTTCCTGGAAATTTTTAATTTGATTCATGGAATTTGATTCTTAGAAATCTTTATGAAGCCTGTTTAATTGCTTATAATTGTTAAATCATTCTCTTCTGTAAAACATGAATATTTTTAATTTAATTTATGGAATACACTGAAATGAAATAATAAAGAGAAATTTTATAATTATTTAGTTATTTGTGTATGCAAAACAAATTTTAAATAATTAAATTTTTAAAAATTCTGGAATGCATTACAATTTTCACTTATTCCAAGAAATAAATTATACAATTACTTGTGGAATTATGTTTAAGTACTATTTAGAATACATTACATTCAAACTAATCGTAAAATTCAATGAGTGGAATGGAATAATTCAATTATTTGTGTATGCAAATCAAATTTTAAATAATTAAATTTTTAAATATTCTGGAATGTGTGCATTACAATTTTTAGTTATTCGAAGAAATAAATTATACTACTACTTGTGGAATTATGCTGAAGTATTATTTAAAATACATTACATTAAAAGTAATGTTATAATTCAATGAGTTTGACCAAATTTGATACATGAATTTTTTATGATATATAAGCTAGTTTAGTTAGATAATTATAAGTTAATTAAGTTAAAAATTATTAAAAATTATCAAAGCAGAGAAAATTACATGCAATTACGTATTAAAATTTTGTACAAATAAATTAAAAAATATATACATAAATAAGCAGTTATAATTTCACAAAACTCATATTCTGCTTCATTTTAGAATTTATTTAATCTTTCAATATAAATGTAATTTTAGAAAAATGTCAAATAGAAAAATAACGTCACATTGTCACATGACATGACGTCATTACTCCGTCTCCGTGAGTTCACGAGGAATTCTCTCAGCACTGAATTCATGGAATTTCACCGGAGAATTCTGCTGTAGTTTGCGGCGGGCCTTAGTGGTTAGAGATGAATTTTTTTGTTACTGTTGCCACATTTGATAACAACTAAGCACTTGTTACCATTCTATCTGATAAAATAGTTCTATTATATCCTTTTCCTCTGATTTCATAGACCACGGCAAGAAATCAGGAAGTAAGGTTTTGGAGATCTGCTAGTCACTAATATTCTTACGCAGAAATGTCCAAATTTCTTTTAGAGGTCTGCTGATAGGGTGGAAATTAATCCAGACTTTAACAGATTAAATCTACGGGAAAAAGTAAGGATTTTATTTTCGCTTCCTATCATATCGCTTTTGCTTATCTTGGTGAAATTAGCTTTCTCTTACCTGTAGTACAATTCTTGCGAAGCACTTCAAGTATGGAGGAAGTGAATTTGCGGAAGTCTGTTCTTGTGTTCTCTCCCTCTACTTTGAAGTTAGTGTGAAGCCATCGAGATGGTTAAGTGTTTATTAGATAGTTAAAAAACTCTCTTTCCTAACTGGCAATTCTTACAATAATTTGGGATTTCGCAAAGTTTTATTCTTTTCAATTCAAAATACACCTGAAAAACTTCCCTTATTTTCAACAAAATCTTACAATTTCGGATGTTTGAATAAAATCCATTCCTAGCAGTATGGTTTTTTTGTGGCAAATAATGAATGGAGTTATGAGTTCTGCCTTTAAGAATACTTTTTTCAGTTTGAAGCATCTTTTTCAGGTACCAAACCATTTGCAAAAAACACATGTAATGTCATTGTTTCAAATACTCCATCTTGTTGCTGAAAAATATGATGGAGTGATTGATTTGCTATTGAATGATTAGTATCACTATCGGTAAATGTAGTAACAGAAACACCTCCAATACTGATTTAGAACGCAGTACTCCGTGTGGAAAATAAACGGGATCCCAGTTGTGTACAGTGCCCAAAATTAGATGGATGTGAAGTCTTTGGGTGATTTACAATCTGGGCATTTAGCCTTGATCCAGGTTCCGAACCCACAGCATGTTAAGGAAGTTCGATATTCATGTGTTTACTACTCGACACGATACAAAAATACACATATTCCCTGAATATTACTTTTTGATGCAACTGTTTTTCTGTTGGGATTATTCGCTTTAAAAGAATTTACACCTGACACAGGCTTGATTTTTATCGTTTGAGTTATTAACGCGGGCAGCTTCTTCCTCATTCAATTTCTATATTAATTCAGATTAGCTCTAATTTTTCCCCAAGTGTCGGTAAAATACTCCTCGTCATCTGTTAATTCTTTAAGTTGATCTGTAAGTACCAAATCTTTGTGTGATTCAAAGTTAGTTACACCGAAGTTATGCTGCCTCTCGTCGAGATAATTGATTAAATCATAAAGAAATTTTTCCCATATGTTTCAGGTTGTCTCTGGCGTGTGTTAAGTTTGATTCGATATTCAATTTAAATCATTTGAATTTGAGGGCAGTCTTTTGATTTATGATATAGTGAAGTAAAAGAAAAGGAACATTAATAGCGCATTGCAGCTTTACATTTGTCAACATTTATTAACAATTTGAAATTACAACCTAATTTAATTATAAATAGAACTTTTGATTTACTGAATTTCTTAAGGATCATTTTAAATTTTAGTCACAGTTAACGTACATATTTTAGGTATTATGTAAGTTTTGGAATAACTAAAATATGTGTTCCAAATTTCGTATTCTAATTCATTTTAAAATGTGTATTCTAATTCAATTTCTATTTTTTGATAATAGAAATATTAATGAACGATGTTTTTTTTTTCATACAACGATAAACATTTTTAGAGATAAGCTTCAAATTCTAAAACTAGGGAAAATTGAGTTTTCTTTTAATTTGCTGTTTTTTATTGAGTGACAGCTAGATTTCCTGCAACAACTTTATTTTATCATCAATGTCATCCAACGTTATTAACCAAGCAACTTTCATTACAAATCATTAATTTTTACAGCATTTCATAGTTTTTCTGATGAACTATGGATCAAAATGAGTGCTATTGAGTAACTATTTTTCATCATGATCAAAATGAGTAACTATTTTTTTCCAGGAAAATATATTTAGGACAATTCTGAAGTCTTTCTATTTGCAGAAAGTGAGTCATAAAACCGATTTTCTTTTGGTTAATTTCCTCACTGTCTCTCAAAAATTTGCAGGAATTACAATAAATTTAGGAACTCAATAATTTTGAGTTTTAATAATTGTTTTTAATGCTGAACCATTAGATTTAGTAGTTGCTAGTTTTGTTTTTAACTTTATAATTCTTGGAATTATTTTTCTTTTGCGTTCTCAAATATTTTCTTGATTTATCTCGATTCATTTTGCTGTTGAGTTTCAATAAGGTTTTCTAATAAATTTCTTTAGTGTCTGATTTGACAGTATAATCATGAAGAGTTTTCATTCGCATAGAATTTTTCGCTCCAAAATTTAATTCAGAAGCTAAGGTTTTTACCGAGAAAAGACTTTCTTTAATGAGGAGTATTTAGGGGGAATCTACACTATTCTCTTTCGATTTTACTTACAATAAATATGTTCTCACTTGCTCTATTTTAAATTGATATTAATAACTAATCTCTAAATAAAATTTTAATATCTCTAGTAAACAATGTTACTTTAAAAGTTACTGACAACTATTGACAGAAAAATAAACTTACAAAAATTGCATAACCACTCAAATATAAAATGCTAAAATAAACTCAAACTATAGTAAGAAAAATTGTTAATTATGCTTAATAATTTACTCATCTTATTTATCATTTATCAAGACGTAAACAAAGGCTTTATTATATTAATTTTATTATTTAAAATAAAATATTTTATTCATAGTTTCATAAAACTAAGCAAAATATATTAAAGTAATACTTTTCGTTGATAACAAAATTTTTAATGTCTCAGTTTCTATTTTGTCTTTTACTTCTTGAAGATATAGTCTTAAAAACAAAACATTTATTCATAATAAACGCAATGAAACTCTCATAATATTTTATAACTAACATTAATGAAATAAATATTTGAAAAGATAATACTTTGATTTAGAATTTCTATTCATCCAAGTTTTCATAACACAATAACTCTTTCATAATATTTGAATTCAATAATTTTTTTTTAAATAATCTTTTCTTTCTTTTTTAGAAGCATATTTCTTTCTTACCAGTCATTCAAGTAATCAAAACTGGTATATATTATTGGTAAAATATATAGTCTCAAAATATTCTTTTTAACAAGGTAAATAGAATATACTTCAGAATTCATTGGGAATAAAATATGAGCAAAATGTTTTTAGAGCCGATACTTAACAAAATATGGAAACCAGAACTGAATGCTCTGATCTTATTGAGAATCGAAATAAATTCTAATCTACACAGTGAATGTATTCGAACTTTTCTAAAATGTGCTAATAAAGCCATAACTTAATAAATATTCACAATAAAACATGTTGAATCACAACTTCACTAATTTCAAGTAATTTGTTTTGAGATGACTTTTTGCTACTTTCATGCAGTGTATAAAACTTATTCCGTGCTAAGGAATTTATATTTGCTTTTAAAAACTTTTTATAACAAATAACATATTTAAAGGAATTTTAAACTTTAATCGAACAATTAAAAATAAATTTAGATTTTTATTCCTTTGAGAGACTTTTAGTCCACATTCCATGTGCTTGTAGTGCGACATCAATATTCCGTCCCAGTCATCATTCCATGCGCTAGAAACACATCGGTATGTTTACCAGGTGTTCCCGGTTTTTAGACAAAATCTGGGTGTCCCTGCCGGTTTACCTCGTGTCCCGGTGAAAATTAAATTTGATTTTATCGATGACCAAAAAAGTATAAAAATAATTAACCGTGAAGGATTATGTAGAATAATTTGTCATTTATTTCTGTAGTGTATGAAAAGTTATTGAAACCTAGAAGAGCGATGATCTGCTAATAAGTAATATTGTAACCGTATCGTCTTGTCTCGCCAACCGTGGGTATGCCTGAAGTTGTGTTTGCTAAGTAGCATTTGCAGTTAAATTGGGAACAGTGGAAGCAATAAAAGATTGCTTAAGATGTGATTATTTCAAGTGACGAAAAATGGCTCAATTCAAGAATAATCGCATTACACCTCCCAATCTGAACAAGAGTATTGAGTTTGCCTTCTGCTTACCTGGGGCATCATAAATAGAATATTTTCTTATTAGCAATGCAACAACTGATGATAAATGTTTAATGAAGAAATCTACGGTTAACGAATTAGCTTGTGAAGATTTTTACGAGATTAAAAGCACAGAAAAGACTTTCTAAAAAAGTTCTGGCCAATGATAAGTAATCTATGTAAATATTGCTAAATTTTTATTTCTTCAAAGTGTTTTTTCTTATTTAAGTAACTCATAAATATTAAGGTGTCATATTTTAATTTATATGCCAGTCATTTATTAATTTGGACACTGGGCTGGAGGGGTATTCCTTCTTTGTTCCCATTGAACATTTCAGAAATCTGGCAGGCCTATACATCAGAATTTCGTTTCCACAATTTTTTCAATGTTGCTCCAATCAATGTGTTAGCAGTCCTTTAGAATTCAAAATCTAATGTTTCGCTTTCTCATTATTTGGACTTGGATTCAAATTATTTTTCAAGATTGCATCTCCAGTAAAATTTACTTCTTATTACAGCAAAACAAGGATTTTCACAAATTATTCAAGCCACGAGTTGGAAGCCAAAATTTTTGGTAGTTGTTCTTGGACTGCATAGGGAAGGTCTGGAAATTATTTATTTAAACATTCACAGGAACAGCTATAAAAAATTATTATATAAATGAACAATTAATAATACTTATACAATTTATAGGAATGTAACAATTAATATTAAATTGGAGAACAATATTATCATGGCGGCTGGAGATCGACAATTTGTTTTTTTTTGTTATTGTTGCCATTTGACAATTAAGTACTCGTTACCACTCTGATAAAATAGTTCTGTTTCTGAAAATTTTATAACATATGTTGGCTACATTCACCTCGCAATGATTGATAAAATCGAATTCATGTACACTCATTTTTAGAAATGTAAATTATATATGTAACTATGTACTGGTAAAATATCAATATTTTAAACTTTCAAATCAGTTTCTTTCCATTTGAAAATCATGGAAAAGTTTATAGCCACTTGTTGCTTTTCAGAGATACTTTTGGTATACATTGATTGTGGATTTTTAAAAGGTAAATTTTTCTTTTTAAGTATATTGGGTTGAATTTTCCGATTTTCAAGTTCACATATTTTAGCTTATTGGAATTTTAAGATTTGTATCATTATATTTTTAAAACCATTCTCACTTTTACATTTATATTAATTGAAATAAATTTTTTCTCAAAAAGTTATTCAAGAAAAAGTATTTAAAATAAGTTTTGAGTTTTGATATCGATTACTTGATTTTTGTTACCTTATTGTGTTCGCTCTGTTATTAATTTGGATTCATTTATCTGTGCTGTGGGTTTTTACGCTTTATTTATTGGAAAGTACGGCCTATTTCGACCGACCCAGTTACAGGTGCATAAGAAACATAATTGTTAATAACCACTGCAGAGAAACCTTTTGTTCTAAATCATCTTTTTTTTTCCACTGCAGCAACTGAATGACCGCATTCCTCCCTTTGCTTTCAAAAGAATCCTCAATGACACCCTATTAACAATCTAACTTCATCTCTTATTTTAATGAAAGTTGTTTTTTTATTAATTTATTCGTATATTTTTGTTTTCATTTTATTATTTCTTTTAAATCTCACGTGTATTCAGTATATCGTTTTTAATGTTTAAAATCAAACGACTGAGGGAATTAACGCATATAAATTGATTAGCTTCAAAAAGCTCTTATAATAGAAAATGAACTTTAATTATCTTAGCAAGTCTTTTTGAACCGAAATAATATGATGAAATGTTTTTGAAAAAATGATTGCATGTACTAAAGTATTGTACTATATGGCAATTATCGAGAGTTATTCTGAAATTTTTGAGACACATTTAGGTTTTTAAAATTAAAATTTACAAAATATTTGGAATGTTCAAAGCAATTTCCTGTATCAAAAATACAATTCCGTAGATGCCTTAAATCATTTATTGTTTATAATCGATGAGAAGATCTATTGCTTCAGCAATCTCATTTTAGGAAAGAGTCCATTGAAAAAAATCCCAAAAGTTACGCATAGCTACATCAGTTGGATAGATTCAATATCGGTCACTAATGTGTTTTTGTTCAAGAAACTCAACTGTCAGTCTTGTTGAATGAGAAAATGCATGGTGGAACACGAGTCCTCTAACATTCTCGTCTGTAAAAATTTTCGAAAGATATTTAACAGTATATAATAAACGGTGACTTTTTTTATGCTTCCAGCTTGAATATTTTTCTACATCTGAAGAAAACGGTTTACATTGCTTACGATTTATATTAACTGTATACATTATAAACAAACCGATGAAGTAATTTAAAGATTTATCTGATTATGCATAATATGCTTCATTTTTGAGCTGATTTAAATTAGGAATTCCATAGCTAACTAATTTTTCATATACAGTTAAAATTGGATCTCACGTTTAGTATGAGATCCAATTTTAAGTTTCTTCTGTATCAGTTGATAAATACAGCGATTATCATCAATTAATGTTTTCCGTAAAGAAGGCACGTATGTGGAATTGCAATTGACTATACTTTTCCTATGTACACCCCTTGAATAGAAGTGCGACATCTATGAAATTCTATTAATGGTCTCCTACAGTAACGCAAGATGGAATTGCATATTCATATATATTGAATACATATATTTTCAAATCTTAAAGATAATAAAAATCTTATATACTACGATAATGTTCTCGCATCATTTCTGTTTTGCTCCCTTGTCTAAAATTGTTATTCACAATTGGCTAATAAAAATCGTCTAATTGGATAAAATAGTTTGTATTTTCAAATCTAAAACCACATTAGTTTTTTGTACCACTTTTCATCAGCTTGTATTCTAAAAATTTCAGATGGACTCTTGCATTGAGTGAAAATTTAAACTCGTAAAAAAATTTAAGACCCTTTCTAAACGCGAAGCACATTAAATATGGTGGAATATTTCATATTTGTCGAATTTACTTATGTTGAACGGATTTTTTTAAAAATTTTTTAGAAAAAATTGGTTATATGAAAATATTACTATATAGTTAATTCTCTCTTATTTTTACATTAATATTGCGCTTTTGCATTTAATATGGAATTTTGAGCTCCACAATATATATGTAATTAAATATAAACTATGAAATAATTGAGCAAATTCTCTGTTTTGAAAATAGAACCGTCTTATCATGAGACTAAATTTACGAACACTACTTTGTTTTTACCCTCACACTAAAATAAATGCTGGCATTGGAACTCGAGTATCAATTATTTCCTAAGACATTTACTGTATTTAAACAATTCCATAGCATCTTGTATGTAAAACAGATTCATTGCGAAATATAACAGAAGAATGCTATGGTGAAGTTCATATTTACGCTAAAGATGGACGAATTCTACTATTCTTTGAAGAAAATGCTTTTTGGAAACTATGTTTACCTTGAATTTATTGTCACTTAACCGTAGACTACTTCTGTATGTTGTAAATCAATGGATTCAAAATAAATAAATAATATATTATTCATGTCAGACTTTGAAAAATTTGTCTTATTTCTAAATTGTTCAATTTATACTATAGATTTCTACTTTTTCTTACAATCGCAGTAAACATAAGCTCCCGTAGATTTTCTGTTTTCTTCATGCATATTCAAATATCCCTGAGATGAAAATTGAACAATTTCTTTTTTAGGGTTGGGAGGTAAACACGTACAAAGCACAACCAACAAATTACTGTCGGTTATTTGATATATGGTATTTTTCTTAGAATTAGGTTTAGTTTTAAACTAATTTAATTGTATTTTATTTATATTTAAGCAATAGATATAGAAGTTATGTTTTCTTCTTCATAAAAGACAATTCAGATTTTTGTCTTTAATGTGATAAAAATATTATTGCGTAGTCAATTTGAGTTGTCTTTGTAATTATTTTATGGTCATAGATTTATTTCAGAGGAAATTTTTCCTTATCATTATATCTAAAGTTTGCATAAAAAGTAGAAAATTTCTTTCAAGCAAGTTAATGTATTTTCCTCATTCTGTGTGCTTTGAATAATAAAATATAACCCATTTTAAAATTTCGCTGAAATTATCTAAGTGATTACAAAAATGGGAAACACTTAGCAAAATTTTATCAGAGGTGACAAAAAGAAAATTTGGGATGGTGAAAAAAAAAGTATCATTACTCGCGAATGTTGTTCGCCCTAAGGGCTATTCATAGTTATTCAGACCAGTTTACCTTGCGAAAGTTGCGTACGTTTCTCTTGAGAAAGTTTTCCCGCGCCACATCTCTTTCATCTCACCCTTTCATTTAGCTGCAAATCTGACCGAGGGAGGGACTTTCAAAAATTAGGGCAGCAAAGGTGTACTGTTGTATCCCCGTTTCCCTCGCGAACGTTTCAATATACTTTTTCTTCATTTTTTGCGTTTTCCCAATACTATTTTTTTTAAATGATGATTTAGCTTTAGAATTAGCAATGCATATATTTTCATATATTTGTTAAATTATTTTTTTTCATTGATATGAAACGGATAACTGAGCCTTTATGTAATTATTGAATTTCCATATTTTTAATAAATACTTAAAATACAAACATTTTAAAAAAATTTTTATTTAAAAATATTTTTGCCTGTTTTTTTAAATTTATTTTAGTGATAAAATTTGCTTATTTTTTTATTTATTTTTTCAATTTTCAAATTTTAAATTAAATTTTGTGTCAAATTTTTATTCTTGTAAACTTCAAACTCTTTGGTATACATTTTTCAATTGGCTGGTATTTTTGTGAGATTGATTTTTGGCTCTAAAATAAATTAAAAATAATATATGAATAAATTGAATTCACTCTAAGTGTGCTATCGATATTTCTAGCCATAAGCTTTTATCAATTTTTATTTACTTTCATTAACTTTTATTAATTTATATAATTACCATGGTTTAACGTGTGGGCATTTATATATTCTTTTTTATGGGTTATTTTTGTAATCAGTACTTGCTGTGTGTATTTTTGTGTATACGATACAGTTTTTAAATTGTTAGTAAGGAATTTTGTAGTTCTTGTCTTTGTGTGTGGTGTGTGTGGTTACATGTGATTCTATTTGTTAATCGCAGAACCTTTCTATACGTTAATATTAATATTACGAGTTTCTCATCAATGAATGACTTAAAGTGAATTTATAATTATTTTAATAAAAATATAAAATGGGATTTCAACAAAAATGATTTTATTTTATATGTTATCTGCATAAATATAATTTAAAAAGCTCTAACTCTGCTGTAATTTTGCAGTGCATATTATCATATCTTTGTTTTTAAAAGAAATATTTGAATGCTTATATTTATGTTAGAAATACGCAGTCCAGTCACATAAATGTGATCTCATGTCAAAAGCCAGAATAACCAACCATCTTTCGCAGAGCGGATTGTTGCGAGTCAATTAGGTTCCTGAAGGTGTTCACTTGGATGTTTAATCATGCCGATTCCAGTGCCTTGGCCAGCTGCGCTAGATTACGCGGTTGAGGATCCATGCCACGAATAACTCGATAACATATTCTCGATTGGACATAAGTCAGGTGAGTTTGTTGGCCAGCAGAGAACGGTTAACTCATCCTGGTGCTCTTCAAACCACGTACGTGCTCTGCCTGCTGTATGACATCTTGCATTGTCCTGCTGGTAGATTTCATCATCCTGAGATAAAACTGTGCGCATATAGTAGTAGATATAGTCCGCAAGGGCAGATGAGTGCTTGTATTCATTCATCGTGCCTTCCACAAAGATGAGTGAATACAAAGAATGCCAAGAAAATGTTTCCCTGACCACATAATGCTCCCGCCTCCAGCTTGTACCGTTCTGGCAATGGTTGCAGGGTGTTTACTTTCAGAGATTTTGTGTCGTATATTCCAACGTCTATCTTTCCGAGGGAGCATAAAACATGATTCATAGGAAAACGCTATTTGTCGCCATTCAGTGGACGTCCAGTTGTGACATTCACGTACAAGTTCTAGCTATCGCCGCCGTTGAATAGCAGCCAGTATAGGTGCATGATCCAGGCGTTTGCTTCGGAGGCCCAGACGCAACGCTCGTTGCTGAAAAGGTAATTTGGGAGATACTGAAGCCACTCATCACAACCAGAAGAATATGACTCCGACACAAACTCTGAAAACATGTGAATCCAGTTACTCATCCAAAAACTAATACTGAACTCTCTGAACTCTTAAACTGGAGATCAAATCATGAACTTAAGAACTCTTTGATCACTCAAAAAAGAATATTTCTCAATCCACATCTCAATTTTATCCAATTTTACTCAATGTTACTTAATTTTTAATTTTTTTTCCCCTCATCTTGTATTTATAATAAGTGCCAACTTCAGGTTTATACCAAAACTGTGATACAGTGGACCACTTTGTAGACCACCAGAGGCCTTAAAGTTCCAACTTTGTAATGAAATATTCAATTGATTAACAGCCGGTTGCGTTTTCAAGTCGGCGCATGGCACGTTGTACTTTGTGTCCATTTCTCTAGACAAGAAGAAGGGGCTAAACTTGATAACCTATAGGTATAGACCAGGGCCTCTCCTTCTCGTCTGCCTGTCTGTAGCTCTTTGTTTCAATTCGATGACCAGTTTCTCAACAGAAGTGCGTCTATTCTCCCGAACGCATCTCCGCTGCCGTCGTTCTCCTCTGTCATCTATGTTGCATCATATTTTATACATCAATTATTTTGGACAGTTCCACTTGGCCATGCACGTTATATTTTTACCACGGCGGCACCCGAGCAGTTCACAAACTTAGCCGTTTCAGAAACGTTTTTTCACCCTTGGCCCGTAAGACAATGATTATGCATTTTTGGACGTCGGATAAATCGCTCCGTATCTGCATTACGCCGACGATTGCAATGTTTTTCGAACGTGAATATGTGACCTGAGCTCCAACCAAAAGGTTTTTACTCATTCATCTTGGATTAGTGCCAATGACTATTGTTTAATATTCTTTGTTACATGTTTTCCAAAGTCCTGACATACCCTTTATATACTATCAACTGCTCTTTGCTACCTCCTGCCTTCTGTGATTGGTTATTTAACGTCGAAAGTACGCACTGGTCACATTAATGTGACTGGATTGTGTATTATCTTTAAGGAACAATAGAAAGTAATCTTGAATATCAATATTTATTGGCAATAAAAAGATTCTTAGGTTTTTTTATCAGTTTTTTATGATCATCTTTTTTTTACGATGGATGATTATATTCCTACGTATCATTATTTTTTGAATTTAACTATTTTGATCCTTGGCAACTGATAGAGAAATCGACCTTGTTTAATTTTTCTTGACCTAATCGAAGAAAATTGTGCTTTGAGAGTCTACATTTTTTTAAATATTCGTATGACAATTCTTTCGCTTAATATGCTTTAATGTGGAAATTTACTTTTCAAAGGCAGGATGATGTTTTTATTGTTGATCTTATTTAAATACGTTAGCTGTTAGATATTACCTGTGATGCTTTCATATCGCCGTGTGTGCTAGTATGTCGATTCTTGTCAAGAATATTCTCTTACCAATGTTTTTTTAATAAAAAATTTAACTCTATATTTTAAAGATAATTTGGTATTTAGCGAAAATCTGAATCTTAATTGTAGTATCTGAAAGTGAATTATTGAAAAAAGTTCTTTGGATGATTAATTGAACTGAATTTGCCTTTAAATTTATCAAATATTTCATTACGTACCGAGCCTTATTTAGTTTATTTTTTATACCCCTGTTTTCAAGCTAATTTGATATCTGGATTCAAATTAGCTTTCTGCCCTCAGTTCAGCAGTTCGTGAATTTGGCTCTCACCTTGGATATGCAATGTTTATAGTCTTTAAATTGTAGATCCCATCAAATAATCCTTGTGCGTAAAATGTGATTGTAAAGTGATAAACCAAAATCGAATGTTTTAATTTGAAATTTATTTTGAATGAACGAATCTTTTTCGTCTTTTCTAAGAGATTAAAATTTTTTATTCATTATTTTTCTTAAAAACAAAATAGATGTAATTATCATTTAAGAAAACTGTGTAATTAAACGTATAAAATTCAGGCAAATATGGTTAATGTAACATTTAATTAATTTAAATTTAATGTAACAAATCTTAACTTTGAATTTAATTGTTAAATATTAGCATCGTTATTATGTTATTTAATACATTTATATTTTGTAATGTCAGGTTTTCGTACCATGGTAAATATTCATTTGTGTTAAATTAAAAAAATATATAAAACTTTTTTACATGACAAAATGATTCTGTATAAATTTTCTCGTTATCACTCGTTGTCTGTACTTTCAAATGTTGGTAATCTAATTCTTGAATCTCCCGATTGTTCTAATATGCACGGAAGCATGGTAATTTGTTTAGTAATAGAGTATACAATTTAGCAATATTTTATAGCAACTAAAATCAACAATGTAACTTTTAATTATTTGTTTATAATATATATATAATATATATGTGTGTGTAAGCAATATTTTTTTGGACGCGATATTCTATCGTTTGTTTTCTATTAAACATAGTTTTCAAAATCTGTTTATTTAGAAAATATGTTTTTGTTCTTATAAATTCTGCTTATAGTATTTGTTACTGTTATAAAATTCAGAATTTTTATGTCAAGCTTATGATTGGTGTTTTTAACCTGAGATATACTACGATAAGAATTCGATACTTCTTAAAATATTAGTTTTTTAGTTTAAGCTTATGGAAATATAGGATTGTCTCCTCTGCCCTGTCTAAATCTATATTATAATTATCTCATAGCCCATTCAAGTTCGGTAGAAATGACATTTTAAGCACTCATTAGTGCGAATTTTCGTTGCAGACAAAGGTGAACTTGTTCGTGTATCTGTGCCAAAATTTGTATTTTTTTATTTTATTTTAAACTCACATTCATCAGACCCAGAGATGCGCTCTGAAAAGTCAAGCTTGTTCCAAGAGAGATGTCTTATTTTCACCTGACCTTCTACCGATGCTTTTGCTCGCGCCCGTCTCGTGTTGCAAGAAGACATGCTGTCTGGCTAGTCGACTTTTCAGATGTATGATAGGGGAAGAAATCGACAATAAAATTCCCTACCCAAGTCCTGTCCGTGCGTCGACCCTTTCTGTGATGATCTTAATTCTCCTTTTCTTTTAAACGTACAATAGATTCTCTTATGATGCAATTATGCATTTTTTTGTTTTTCTAATGAATTGATAATTGTTCTAAACCAATTATATTAATTATATTTACGAGCAAGTTGTAACAATACGGTGATTAAATTATATGCGAGTGTACATACACACACATACCTATATTTAAAAAATGCTGAAAAAGAAAAGCACCAGCTAAATTTAAACCTGAAATAAGTGCAAAATTGCACAAATTTAAGATTTAAATTTATCTGCTATTTTTTGTTTGCAAAATTTTTTACTATTTGTTTAGATTACATTTGTTTCAGCGTTTTTTTTTTATTTATGGTTTATGAGTTTCTTCATTTTTTTCTCCAAACTCATAAGTGTCGAAATATTATCTGAATCAATAATTTGAAAAATAATATCAAGAAATTGCACCAATTTTCTATTAAATGAATAAGCTTTTATTATTCGTTTTACAATTTAGTAATAGAAGTCAGTTACGTAATTGCATATTAGTATTTTACATTACATTTAAAAAACTCATACTTTCTTTTATAATAATACCGTGGTATAATACACATGCATCAGGAAGGCATTTCTAAAATCCAAAGAAAGCTACTTTAAATAAATTTTTTTGTTTTGCAAATGTGTTCAAAGAAATGCTATATATACATTTATATTATGTATGAATATATATGTTAGATATATATATATTTACGCATGCACACACGCACACATATGTAGTTATTTATTTAAATATTTTATAATGTGTTATTTTGATATTGATAATTCGTTTTACATACTTTTAAATATTATTGAGAAAAACGTTTTTCAGTATTATTCTTTTTAATATTTGCCAACATTTAATTTTCTTGAAGTTTTTTTAGCGCATATAATTTTACATATTAAATCATTCAATCAATGGTTCATCTGAATAAAATAGATTATTCCTATAATATAAAACGTAACTAAAATAAATCTATCGGTATAAATTAAAGAATGTCAATAAATTTATCTGTATAAAAATAATAAATTCAGTGAAAATTTCATAGGATTAGAATTAGTTTCGCTGTAACATATGATGCAAGATATTCTCTGAAAATCATACAGCTGATTTTTCAGAGAATATCTTGCACCATATGTGTAGATCTTTTTAAGGAACAACCAATAAAAAAAACTAATTTCGTATGCTCTATCAAGTGACAATTTTTATATTTTATGTGTGTAGTTAATAAATAAATCTGATTCAAGAGCCAACTTTGTTTAATAACCTTTGTATCTGTTCTTTTCTTTTTTGGAATTCTCATTCATAAATTTAAGAATGAACTACAACGAATACTCTTGAACAGTTTTTATATGCATTGTTATGAAACAAACTAATGACTCCAAATTTTGAAACAAACACATTTAATTAATAAAGAAACAAAACTACAACGGAGTCATATCTGGGTTCGCTAATATCTCACTCACGCCTGTGTAGTGTACAAAAAATATCAAGAGGCTCTTAAAATCTTAAGTGCCGACGGTGAGACATTGCAGCATCATCTCTGTGAATCAAATTATATTTAGTTTCAATAATATGATATTTAAATATGAAATAGTTCACATTGATTTTAATAATTTACATCTTTAACTACGTGTTCACTAAGAGGAAAAGCTACTTTCTGTATTTTTTTTGCTTCAGCATTTTAATTTATTGGGAATAATTTATTTGTCGAATTATTTATATTATATTATTAGTTGTATTATTTATTGTATATATTTGTCGATAATTTATAACAGTTAAATATATTTGCAGTGATATTTTTTAGTTAATATATTTACTTCCAATGGCATTTTATTGAATTGTGAAATTTAAGCAAAATGTCTGTTTTATTTCTTTGATTTATTTTCTTATCATATTGGCATATGCTTATTTTAAAGAACTTTAAAATTAACTCTCCATTCTTAACCGTGTTTCATTAATTTGTAGTTTATGTAATTAGAGCCAGTTTGTCGTGCTATTCATGTCAATTCTAAAACACTCAATTGATGGACTTTTCTGCACTAAAAGCAAATATAATGAAAATTTTCCATTATCATGCGGGTATTATTTTTAGTTTAATTAAAGTTGCGTATCTAGCAGTAATCCTTTCGAGATAACTTGAAGTATTTGTAGGATTCTGTGCGAGTGCCAAATTAAAATGTCAATGACATCCCTTCCGTGTACTCACCTGCATATCAACCTCTCAAAAGGAAGCTGTGCGTCCTTTGTGTGAAAACAAGACAAAATCGACGCTCGTCACTTCCGTTAAATATTTCCGCACCTATAGTAGAAATTATAGCTCTTAAAAATCATCTTAATGTTAAATATTTACTTCTTGAAATATTTCTTATTTGCTCTTTAAACATTTTTGAATATTCTGTTGTATTTTACTGTTGAAATAAAATGTGTTAAGTTAGTTGAAAATGTTGAGCTTCTTTTAAGTGAGTGGCGATAATATATTTTACTTATAAAGCTTCTTTTAACTGTATTCTGACTAATATGACTTACAACTAAATATGTTCGTTTGCAAACAGATGAGTATATTCAAGTGAATAAATTTTTAAAAGGAACTTTTGCTTTTTACTTGGACAAATATAATATTTTATTCATTTATAATTTAATTTAAATGGAAATTAGTTTTAGTTTTAAGAAATGGTGAAAAATATTATTTTGCAACAGTAAGTTATTTTATAACAAATTTTTTAGAATGTCTAAATTTTAAACAAAAGAATGAATATATTAGAAAATATTAGTTTGCCTTCTGTAACAATGAAAATAAATGCCTAATGTGATAGTTGAAGTTAAAATGTGTCACTAATAATAAATTACAATAATGATAAAAAATTCAGATGATCAAAAATTACAATAATTTTAAAAATTAATTTGAAAAATGCTCTGTAGTGTATTGAAAGTATATAATTGTTATTTTATTGGAGGAATACAACTGGTATTGTGTATTGGAATGTTTCTTTTAAATTGAAGTACTTAGATCAATGATTTTGTCGACTTTAACCATGTAAACAATTTTACCAGCTAATTAAATATTAAGAGTAATATAATTCTCACATTAATTAAATAATAACTATTAATTATGGGCAGTAATTAAGAAATCATGACATACCACTTTTAAAAAAAATATTATAATTTAACCATATATCTGGAGAAATAAACATTATGCAAACAAATGTTATATTTACACCAACACGCCTGAAGTTTCACATAAAGCGGAATTGTGAATTAAAAGCTAGCATGGGACAAAAAGAAGTCCGCATCACAGGTGCACTAACCTATAGTAACCATTTAGTATCATCTCAAATCATCTAAATAGCTACTTAGTACTATCAAATGCCCGAGGACAAATTGCTCTTCTGAGAAAATGTATAGCTGACAAGCTCAAGAGTTTTGAACTTGGTTGACTTGCTGGGAAGTTTATTGCAATTGCTCCACACACAAGATGAAAAAAATTTTCTTCGAAATGCCTAGACTGTTTTTGTTTTGTAATAAAGTGGAAAAGTGGAGATGATCATTCCAAATCATATTTCTGTAATAGTTGGTTTTAATTAATACACAAAATTGATCATTTCCTATAAAAATATTCACAATGTTCATTCATAATCACAAGATGGAATATATATACACACACAGTTGTTCAAAAATTATTTTATATGATTTGTTCCTCTAGTATTTTGTTTTCATATTTATAAAAAGCACAGAATTTCATTAATCATTTAATCAAAAAATAATGTAAAAGTTAAAATCTGAAAGTTTGTTAGTAAATTAATAAAAATCTTTTTAAAATTAGCCCATTTTTATTACATTTTTATACTTTATAAAATTGATTGGATTGCTTTATTCAATGTTAATGAGCAATAGTCTATTTAAATTAAATATGAGTTTAATTTTTTAAAATATAAAATTTTGTATATTCGTTAATCTAAAATAGAGTGGTCTTTATGATATATAAATTTTGATATTTTGGAAAGCTTTCCGAAATAACTCTTTCAAATATTTATTGAGTATTCTAGATTTGATGTATTAACAATATAAAATATACTTAGACAGTATATTACTTATACATTGTTTATGGCCATAATTTATTTAAATAATTTTGCAATCTATTCTATACACTTGTTAAGGATTTTTGAACATTTAAATAATTGTTCCATACTTTCTCAGTATGAGGACATTGTCAAGAAGTATTGGAAGGCATGTGAACTAATAACTTAAGGGCTAATGTTCGGCATTTGTAAAATAAATCAATGTTATTTAACATCAATAATTCATTGCTTCATAATGTCTATATACAAAATTAGAAAGTATTATATATTAACTAATATTAGAGAAAAAATTAAAAACATTGAAATTTTTTTTAAAAATATTCAATTTCTTGAGGGTTTTTTTTTCAAAATTTTAAATAATATTCTTAATGCTTTTCTAATTAAATTCTATACAATATTTATAAATTGTTTTAATTATGCTTAGTTACATCACTATTAATTGAAAATAATTAAGTTTTCTAACTAAATAAAACTGCACGTAAACACATTAAAAATTAAATTTTGTTATGCAATTTAACTTTCTGGAAATAAAAAATTTCTGTACTATAAATGGTTCCAAAAGATTTTTTAAACATTAATACTGCAATTCATCTATCTATAATTTATACTTGAAGGATTTAAAAATATGTGAGGCTTATTTTTATTTTTTAAACAGAACTACCCATCGTTTTAAAATCGATGCATCATTGCTTTGTATAACATAGTAAATGTGGAGAACATACAAGAATAGTAGAAAATATATATTCGCGTCAACTTCATTTCTACTTTTTCTTAGAAACACTGTAGAAAAATACAGCAATTAATGGGAACACCTGCATGGCTTTAGGTGATAGTTTATCCCCCAAAACAGTCGTTGCACGTAAAGTCCGAAGTATCAGACCAAGATCAATCCATCATGTAACTTATTTTTTTTAGCTTGAATATCCGGCTGTGAAGAAAGACCACAAAATATCTCGAGGTCACACTGTATTTTGCCAAATTAAATCGATTCTATTGATGTGTCCCAACTTTCTAAATATGCGTTGGTTTTCTTGCTTCATAGATCTTGGGTCAGTTGTTTAACTGAACATTTTCAAGACATGTTTCATTTCTATCAGGGATTATTTATATGCCGTGAAACTTTCATGCTTACTTATTAATGGCATTTATATGGATTTTTTCTCACATATATAGACGCCATTACTTACAAAACATTTATGATCTTATTTGTAAATTAAAGTTTTCAAGGTATTTCTTTCCAGGAGGATTTAAATTAAATTAATGAATTATTGTATTTGTAACTTTATTAATACATTTGCTAAAAGTGCGTTTTAAGTTGAAGAAATGCAGTAGTATTCTATTTATGTTAATAAATATATTTAGTTAAACATTAAATCTCGATTATTAGAGAAAAAAACTAGAAAAATAGTTCCAAAAGTCCCATTGGGAAAATTTTGACAGTATGTCCGAGAAAATGGTAACAAATTTAAGTCTTTAAAAAATATGTCTTCAAAGAGTAAATAATCAGTCATTGTTTAATTGTTTTAGATGACGTTTATTAGAATCGACTACATTGGTCTAATTGTTTTATCACTTATGTTGCCTTTCATGATTTTCATTAAGATGTTGCTAACAAGACCAATGAGCATAACTAATTTATAAAAAAAAATGAGTGATTATGAAGAGTGTATAAAAAACGTAGAGTTTATGTAATTTGTATTTACGTAAACTCTTAGTAGAGTAGCCAGGTCAGGACTAAAAGTAGTCAAGCAACAATCGGTTAAAAATATTGCAAGTTCTGTTGCATAGCTGGCGATGTCTAATGTACAGTATACCAGCAGTGCAAAAGTAAAGATATGGCAAACTGCTATTCCATTTTTATCTGTGATATAAATACTTCATATGATTTTTCAAGAAGTTGATGCATATAGAAGTTGAATCTGTTGTTGTTTCCAATCCTTCAGAGATCTAGCGACAGCTATATTAGATCCATGACACTGTGAACCATAGCCAAGTCGCGCACCAGTAGTGAATTTGTGTAAACATCTGCCAGAGCGAACCCCCAAACAATCCAGGATGTGATCGGGAAGAGCCGTCTTCAGATTGCATTTTAAGTACAATCAAAAGACCTTGCGCCCAGATTCGATTGTCATCCTTCTATGATTATCCACTAATAAGTCTTGAGACAGCCGAAGTTGAATCGATTTGTTTATATCGAATTTTGTGAATTTTTTATAAACAAATAGAATCTCGCTTTACTTCCGAATAGGATCTCACTTTTATTCAAATAGTGATACCAATACATGTGACGTTTTGTATAGCTAGATATCCATATTGCTAGAGTTTCTATACTTTTTACATCGTAGAAAAATGTCTTATTTTTTTCAATAACATGATCACTGGAGATGCCAAATCTCAGTTCGTATAATTGTTAGCTTTGCTAATAATTCATGTATAATCTGAAAATTATACAGGAATCATAAATAGAGGACCCTGAGTCATTGAATAACGTTTCATAAATACCAATATATTGCAGTAAGCTGTGAACAGTCGAAGAAAAATGTCATGTACTTACAATATCTTTTGGAACTTCATAATGACTACTCATATTCAACTACATTTGTAAAGTAAAAATAAAAATTTATTTTAATGAGAAAATTAATATTCTCTTCATATTGAACAGTATATTATTCTATTTCTCGTTATTTATTGGACAATATATTATTCTAAACTGCTGAGCCCCTCGCATATTATTTAATATACATCATCTATAATGTAGAGTCTCTCTCTATACACAAACACACACTTTTTTGTAAAATTAAGTCGCTTGATAATTCTGAAAGTTCTTATCATTGAAATTATATTGTATGAATGAAATGACAATTTCACATTAAACCTTTTTATAACTTGGAATTACTATGAGTATGTTTTCGCAAATTTTTTGTAATTAATTTAAATAAATTTATATAATTGAATGATTTTTCCAAGATTTTGTGGCTCTGTTCAGGTAGAAACATAAAATGTTTTCTTTTTGCATTTTTAAATTTTTTTGATTTCCCAGTTAGTTAAAATAATTTGTTTAAAGCAGGTGAGATCTTTGCATATGTGCATTCATTATATTTTCAGATAGACACATTTTACCTTACCTGCGAGATTAAAATTTGTATTTCTGTACCATGGTGTTAGAGCTAGTTTGACGATTTGCTAGTTGGAGTTGAGATGCAAGGAAACTTTTTCTCCGAATCTGGTGTCTTTCGTTGAATGCGCTTACCGGAGTATCGAGTATGGAGATAAGAAGCAAAAACATCTAATCGACCTTCAAGATCTAATTTAGAGGACGCCCGCCTGTGAGACAACGTTTCGAAATGACAGTATTACATAAAAAAAACTTTTTTTTGAGGGAGGAGTGAGTAACGATGACAGCGCGTAATAGGGAAAAAGATTTTTTTTTGTCTCTTCTTTCTTTTAAATAAAATGTGCGAAGACGGGGTGCTTTTGCTGGTTTGGCAAAAAGCTGCTAATAGTCTTTTCTCTGTTAATGTGTTTCACTTCAAATGGAGTCTAAACGAAATGCGGTTTCTTGGAAGTTTACTGGCTGAGAGTTGAAAAAAGAATTTTTTACAGATAAATTTGCTATCTGTGGTTTGCTAAGCATTAATTTATCTTTTAAATTAACATCGTTCAAAATAATTAAAATTTTTTTTCTTCAGTAAGCAATTGTATTGAGTTTTACATAATTATCTCAATGTCTAACCGAATTTCCATTTTCCCTGAAATTATGTGTTTAATGTAGATTAGTGCATTAAAAAATATTTAATTAAAGAAAATGTTTTGAATATGATATTTAAATGCAATAATATTAATATAAATAATATGTATTCATATTAATATATAATAATATTCATATTAATATATAATCATATAATAATATGTATTCATATGTTTGTATGTGTACATTGTTACAAAATGATATAATTTCACGTGAGATACCTACAAAATTTTATTTATGATTGAGAAGTTTCACTAATGTATTCTCTTTGCATATTAATTTTTCTATTCTCAGTTTTTTCCTGTCTTCATTTCTGAAGTTGAAATGCAATTATTATTCGTAGTTCATTAAGCATCAATTTAAAAAATGCATTGATTTTTTTTATCGAATATTAATCGGCTCTTTAGTTTTTGAGCATTAAAAATATTATATGGACTAGCAATATTTCGTTGTATAAATTTACTTCAGCAATCGTAACAATGAAATTTGCTTTAACAAGCCTAACAACTGATGTTAAGTTTTCTTGTTTAATTTTATATTTAAAACGATTTTAATAGTTTATGTAATATTTATGTTTGTTCAAATGTTATTGTTGTGTTATTATGCATTTAAGAAGCTCAAGGTATTGTTGTAAAAAATGTTTTCTCGCACATAGTAATTATTTTGTATGTCTTGCGTTTTTTTTAAATATACGGCACCTGTGCCAAAATATTTTTATAACTAGTATTAATTTACATAAATAACAATTCATGCACATCTCTACTACATTATTACTTTTAACTTTTTAAAATTATTTTTCTCATATGAATGAAAATTTGCACATTAGCTTAAAAAATATCAAAATGTTGCTTCCATCTTTTATATTCATTCCTGTACTGATATTTGTCTCTTATATCGAAGTGTATGTATATATGTAGACATACACACATTTATAAAATCTGAGATATTAGATAAATAAGATCCAAAAGCTTATATTTTATCGCATAAGAAGAAGGAAGGATATCTGATTTTGTTTACTACTAATTAAGGCTTGTTTTGCTTTTAATTATATGAGAATTAGAAACTTGGATTTTAATCACGAGGAAATTGATGCTCTTGTTTCAGATCCCTATGATTTGAATTTTAGTTTATTTACGTATCATAAAAATTATTTAGACGCTTCTCTAATGGTTAAGTATGTAAAAATGTTTTTTATCACTTGTTTCTCTTCAAGTTTGATTGCTTTAGTTAATATTGCAAATTAAATCTTTCAAACGTGATGGACAAATAAAACTAAAAATTTTCATGATAAGTTATCCTCTTTGATGTCATAATTGATTAGGAAGAATTCTTGTTTACAAAATTATGCTAAATATTGTATGCTGTATTTCTAAAATTATTGGTTGCAGTAAGTGATCTTAAAAATTACTGCTCTCATTTTTACTTTGTTCAGTCCTATCTCTCATTTTTTTGTTAAATATCGTGTTACCTTTTAATTAGGAAAATCATATATGAATTTAGATAACTTATTTTTAAAATTTTTAACTTTTGTTTAATGATTTTTAAAATGTCACATGTTCCGTTTCATGTATGCCTTCCTAAATAAAATAAGTAAGCACTGCATTTAAAAAATGTTGGATGAAATGGTTGAAAAAACACAAATATAACATAATTTTTTATGTTATATTTGTGTTTTTTTGCTATTTCACAAGGTTACAATTTGAAAGGGAACTACTAAAAATAAACGATGTTTGATTTCTTATTATAAAATAAAAAAAAAAATAAATAAATATGTAGTCACGCGTACATGCATTTTTTCATATACATTTGTAATCAACATATCAATATCAAAATGATTATGCATTACTTTCATTAAACATAACATAGCAAAATATTTTAAAACTTTTCTTCCAAAATAATTATTAACTAAATTATATCAGTAAAAGTCGCGATAGAAATCAACAAGACAAGTTTCTTAGTTTAACGAGATTAATTTAAAAAAGCTTTTTTTTTCATATTATTATGTTTATATTTTAAATGAAATTACGGATATACTATGCAATTTTAGTTGAGACAAGCGTCAGGATATATTCTCAGCCTTGCTTATTTTTTGTTTGAAAATTATGGGTTAAAATCACGCTGATATACATACCGGGTGCTTCACTGGGTATAGCTTTCGGATTTCTTTACACATTGTTCGAGTTTTCCTATTATAATTTGAGCTTAGAGTGATTTTAACTTTAATTGCATGGTCTTTCGTTTCTTTGTAGTTTGAACCTTACATCTATTTAATTTTATTTTTGGTTGATCATTGATATAAAAACATAAAAGTCAATAAAATATCATTTAAAATACTGAAAAGTGTTTATTATTTTTTAATCATATCTTATCTGTAAAAATATTTAAAATGCCGAGAATTTGTTTATCAGAATATGTAATGTAACTTCATGCATGTAATTTTTATAATATATTTTAATATGTCAAAAAACTAAACTAAAATTTAAAAAAAATATCAAAAGTTTTTTGCACTCGCGTTATTTTTTGAATTTATTCACCCCATTTTGATATCAAAACATAAAATTCAATAAAATATCATTTAAAATACTAAAAAGTGTTTATTATTTTTTAATCATATCTTATCTGTAAAAATATTTAAAATGCCGAGAATTTGTTTATCAGAATATGTAATGTAACTTTAAAACATGTAACTTCATGCATGTAATTTTTATGATATATTTTAATATGTCAAAAAACTAAACTAAAATTTAAAAAAAATATCAAAAGTTTTTTGCACTCGCGTTATTTTTTGAATTTATTCTCCCCGTTTTTAATAACTTCTCAATGATAGAAAACGAACCCGGTATATTTCAAGTTCTCTTTCCATACAGCTTTGTTGACATTTTCCCGTTTACAAACACTATTGAAGTATGATGATTGGATTTTGGTTTCCTTCTGTTCAATTAATACTAGGTGTGTAAATATAAATTTTCATTATTTATATTACTGTTGTTCTTTTGATGTAAAATGCTCAATCAAAAGATTGAAAGCTTGTGAAAATTTAGAAAAATGGCTTTCGTTTCTATTTTATGATTAAATTCCCTCACCCCCATATTTTAACAGCGATTTTTTGATTACATTGATTTAAAAGCGATTTTTTGATTACAGTTATAAATTTTTGGAGATGTTTTTGTAAAGTCCATGTTATTATTTTTTCAAGATAAAACATTAAATGCTAGCTGGATGTTACGCTTCTGTCTTCTGCATTCACGTCTGTCAGAGAGGGTGCTTGGGTAATTTCCAGGTTCCCCTTTTCACAACACATGATTACAGACCACTATGTATGAAAACTTCCGCCAAAAGATAATTTACGCGGTGAATATTAACATGTCTTAAATAGCTTTAAGCTGGCAGACTATTCATTGTGTGAGATCAAAACTAAATGTTATCAATATGATTCATTATATGGTCAATCAAGAGCTGAAGTTTAAAGCCTGTTTCAGTAAATGAAAGATAAATGATAATTGACGGAATACGGAACACCCACTCACATCGTTAGATTTTCATTGAACCATATTCAGAACCATATTTATGAGTAGCAAGAGTGAAAATCTGAAAAACTAAAAAAACATCAAACGCATTATAGCTCTCAAAGAACCAACTATAAATAAGACCGAACAGCATCACCATGACCTTGTGGTAGGATCGTGTTCTGCTAAAAGGAAAAGATCGATTTCGATCGCAACTATGGCTGTGTTCCGCTTGAGCATTTGGCATCTGTTGAAGTAGGTGATTGAAATTTCCTGGGTTTTCTCCCTTTAGATATGAGAATATGGATTACTATTTAAAAAGTCTTTATCCTTTACGCGGAGTCCTTAACCACTGTTTAACAAAAGTATATTTAATCATTTCTTGTTTAAAACAGTACTTATTTATTTTTTCCAATCTTAGTTACTGATAAAATAATGGGGTTGATTACCATCTTGTGATTGGTTACGTGATTGAAGGGTACGGTATAATTATCTTGGTTGAAGGGTAACTGTGTGTGTGTGATTATTTTTTATAACCCTAATTATTCCAGTAGCTTCAAGTCTTGAATTTTGCCATGAAATTGTGGCAAAAATTTTTGGCGATTTGTAAAAGCAAATAAGGAAAAAGAATATTCACTACATAATAGTCGTATTTATTTGAGAGTTACAATTAAACGAGAGAGACATTTAGATCGCATTGATGTACAAAAATTGATTTTATTTCTAAGTTTGATGAAATGGTTACAGCCTTATATATTTAAAAAGAAAAAATTATTTTCTAATTGTGTAAAATCTTTTCTGCTCTATAAATCTCGATAGTGTGTTGCACTTTCTTCCTTTTTAATATTAGAATTTTATTAGAATATTCAATTTATGTGCCTATATATATATATATATATATATATATATATATATATATATATATATATATATATATATATATATATATATATATATAAACTTATTTCAGTCATATTTTTCTTACTCTGTTTTTTATTTTTAAGCAAATGCTTTAAACTTTATTCAGTAATAATTTTTTTCATTTAATACTGATATTTTAAATGCGCAATTTAAGAGAATAATTATATTTATTTATGAAAATACATAAAATATAGATTTATATAATTTTCAGTTTTATTTGATAATGAAATAAGAACTTTTTGACATAACGCAGACTTCATATCAAAACATTCTACGAAAAAGGCATTTTTTAAAAAATGTTTTCGAAAATAAAAGGGTTATTATGAAAATGATTATTTTCTATCCCCTACATATAGTATAAAACATCGTTTTAAGGCAACAAAAAGACACCATATTAAATTATAATGGAAATCAAATAACATTGCTAAGTCAGAATGGTACTATTAAAAGCCATCGACAAATTATATCAAAAATTTTTTTAATTAATATTTATTATTCTAAAATTCTAATTTATAACCTTAAATAAATATAATTACATCGTTTACGATATCATTTTAAATAATCTAACAAATAATGGACAAAATTCCTCTCCAGACAATGTCAACTTATATGAAATGAAAATTATTAATAAAAATATTTAGTAATTAATACATGCATCGAATCTACATTTAAATAAAATACAAGAATATACTCTACTATCAAACTTAATTATTTTGTTATGAAGTAAAAGGAATTACTGTTAACTAGAGCTACACATATGACCATTTTATTAATATAAGATATTAAAGTTTTAGCTTATAATTCAAATTAGATTCAGATTCTTTATAAGCTTTAGCCAATACCACTTCCTGGATTTTTCTCCACAAACATCGATTAAAATGGAAGTTACAGCTGTATATTTTTATTTCTGGAAACTCTTGCCTAATTTCTTTTATTGTTAAAAGTTCAAAGTCCAATTTTATAAATTTTGGATTCCATTCTGGGAAAAATACCTTTAGTTCTTTAAATAAAATACAATATGCTTTTCACTTATCAGGCAACAGAGCAAAAATTACCGGATTAACATTTGTTTGAGTTTTCGCACTGTCAGAGGGAAAGGAAATCAGTACTCTTCAATCACGATAATTAAACCGTACTCTTCGTGCTTGAATGTTCGGAATGATTTGGAGTTCACTTTAAATTGTACCTTTGATTATTTTAGCCCTCGTATATAAAAAAGCGTCCTTTGAGTTGGAAACCATAAATAAAAATTCTATTACAGAGATGTTCATTACTAATTAGCGAGGAAGTAAAGTGAATTACATATAATTATTAATGCGAATTTTAGTTAAAATAACTGGAATATGCATAGTGTAAATAATAACGTTTACTATGTTTTATTTAAAACTGACCATAGGGCTATATTTACTTAGATGTATTAATTATAAATGCATTCATTTGTTTCATTATTCCACCATGATAGGAAATTAATAACTTCAATTATATTTAAAAAATGCAATTCAAATAATGAGTAATTTTGGAATATTCTGCTGAAACTGATTAGTTTTTAGCATGTTGTCCATTGACTTTGTTTTCATTTCGAACTCAGTGCTTTATGACACAAAGAAACTAAACACAAGCTTCCGTTATTGTCTATTAAATGCTTTATGTTAACATTTTTGTAAAAATAAGATATCTATGTTTTTTCTTCTGAAATACATATCTGCATGTTTCGCTTAATGAATATCAAGGATTTTTTTTTATTAAAGTTAAATTACTTTGATATGAATTTGAATGGTACAAACATCTGTTCGAAGACATAATATGATTAAAAGTTTATGCCTGCGATCGTACTGCATGATTATTTAGAAAATCCTTCCTTAATATGATAGATTTTAAAAAGTGAGATTTATTTTAATTTGTTGTTTAGTTTGGAAAGTTCAACTAATTTTAAAATGAAATAAAAGAACACACAAATATGTGTGTAATTACACATTCCTCTTCTTCTTGAAAGATTAATTTTTATGAATGCATTTATTTATTCATTTTTGTTTTCTCACTACATTGTGATGAGTAATTCTTTATAATTAAAAGCGCAAGTTAAATGCGAAGAAATTCAGGCTTCATGCATTATCTTTCCTGTGTTGAAATTGATCCTCGGTCTCAACATAATCATGATTGTCCATTGATTTTTGTCCACTTCGAATGGCTTCCGCGACATGGGAGAAACAAAACACAAAAGCTTTTTTATTAGTCTTCAAATGTTTTATGATACATGATATTATTCTATTTTTTTTTATATCCTCCTATGCATTTTTATTCTTGGAGTTTCTTCCCCTTCTTCGTTTTCATCTGACCTTGGCTGTGTGCCTGTCACGTCCTTGGCAATGACCTTGAAGGTCTCAGCCGTCTCCGTGATATAAAAACGGGATGAATCCGGCGCGCATGCGTAACGATGCGCTTCACTGATTACGAGTACTGTTATTATTTGAATTTTATACACTATGTGTATATTCTGTTCATATAATTTACATTATTTTATTAGGAAGCTCTTTCTGTCTTAATGAGAATGGAAATTTTGGTAGGCTTTACGTGTTCATTCGAGCGGTTAAAAAAATGTGTCCTGTATGTTGTTTAAGTATTCAAGGGATTTCTTTATGTACAACTTCAAGGGAAGAACAAATTACCGAGGGAATAATGAGCACCACCCCTTTAATTCCTTTGTTCCCTCAAACATTAGTCAAGGATGTTGCTTCTTAGCCATTTTTCGATATAACTATAATTGTTCTGAATTTCTTTATGCAATCATGATTTTTCAATTTTATAAATATGTTAGCAGAATGCTTTTATCGTATAGTATTCGTCCAGCAAAAACAATATAAACACATTTACTTTAGCTTAAAATTTTTTAGTTTAAAGTTGAACGAACAAACGCCTGAATTGCTTTATTTTCTAGTTTCATTTGATAAAATGTTTAAGCGCAAATATAGAAAAAGAATCACCTTATCTAAATTTATTCTTAGGTTTACTGTTGTTATGTATACTATTTACTATGTTGAAGTTTTCATACAATCTAAATGAAATTCTTGAATGATGACAAACAAATTATAGATAAAATAGCAAATAGAAATGAAAACTAAAACTCTATTATATGCTTTCTTTTTCATTTTTTGTGTTATGTTTATTTTTTAATTTATTTAAGTGAATATATTTCTCTTCCCCAAAGTTCATAAAAATTGGATTTATATTTACTCTATAATAAATACTTAAAGAAAATCTTTATCAGATATTTTTAAAAGTGAATATTTCACATTCTAAAGAACATATATAATTTTTTGAAAAATAGTTTTATTATGTGTATGGGAATATCTAGATGATGTTAGAATTAATAACCAACTTTTGTGGCTATGCTTATTTCTGACACAAATACTGATAATATACTTTTTTCACGACTGAAAAATAACATTTTGTGACCATATTGTATAATGGTGTTGGGATAAAGCTCACTATGTATTGTCATTCAAAATAATAGATTTTATATAAATATTTTATTTAAGCTAAAAAGTTTGATTAGAAAACTAAATCTCGCATATATTAATAATTTTACAGTTTACCAACTGCTTAAACTAGTAAATTTTTATTTGTTTCTATTTTCATCGAAATTAGTTAAAATTTGGCACAAATGAATCAGTTGCACACCATGATTTGAAAATAACATCGCGCTTCTGTGGATAGGAAAAATTCAAAATTCAACCCCACCACAAGAAGGAAATTATTATTTCTACTTTTGTGGTATTCATTTGCTTAAGTGAGTGTTTGAAAGTTTTCTGTGCCCCCCCCCATGCTGTAAGTTAGCACAGTTCCTTGTAAGGGGGGATTCTTAATTTACATTTTACGGTATATTTTACAAAAGCCTTATCAATTGAATTCTACTTCTTGCATTGAGTAAATTGTTCAAGTTAAGAATATATTTCTTGAATTCCAAAATTTTAGTTTTACCATTCCACTCATCCCTTATAAATATTTTAATGACCAATTTCAGGGATTTTATTTATTTAAAATTTCCGCTTCTGTGTGTATTTTATTTATTGCATTAATAATAAGTATTTTTTAAGTTAAATCTTTAATCTGGAGGAATTATCGTATCAGAAATCACACAATATGATAAATTTAGTATATCAAATTTTGAAATTGTTTTTGACAATTTGTTTTGATCATGACTTTATTAAAATAATCAGGTTAAGAGTAGCCATATTTACAATTATAAAAGTTATATACAATGCACTATTGCCGAATTCTTTGACAAATAGAAAAGTAACCTAAAAGTTTTGAATAAAATTATATATGCATCTTCTTTTTTTATTAAAACATTAGTTTTGATTAAAAAATAACGTATTCCCAACAAAAGAGAAATCTTTTGTTAAGATAATTTTATTTCGAAAATATATATGTTTACAGTAAATATGAAAATTTTTTTGAGGTCAGTTTTCATGTATTTTTGCTTTCTTGCTTCATAATCGAGACAAGGGAGAAAGCAGTTCTACAGAGAAGTTGATACTTTCTTGCGGGATACCCTAAACTTTTTGTTTCCTTCTTTTATTTTAACATTACTTGTCTGTAAATTTTAAATTGTATTACATTGTAATTATATCTAAAATGATAAAAGTCAAATTTTATGCGTGTTAGTTTCCTATTCAAATTATAAATGTAAGGTTTAAAAAAGAAAACATGTTACTGAAAAATATGTAATTTGACCATCAGTCTGTCTTAATATACTTTTTTTTTTTTGAAGAAAAAACCCAGTGAAAAAACTCAGCTTGCTATTATGAATTATAATGCGTTATGGTTATAATGTTCATGAATGTACTTTAAGTACTTTGAGCAAATTAATTTGAATTTGGTATAACCTTATATATCTGTTTTGGATATATTATTTCGTCATAAAATAAAACGCGAGTAATTCATTTTAAAATAGCACAATATCAATTCCGAAGTGTCATATCCAGAGAATTGATATTATTTTAAAATTTGGTTTGCTGTGGGGGGGGATTATAGAACTTATAAATTATCCCAGATTATAGACGCAACTCTGTTACATCCTGTATTTCATTCTTGTCAATGACGATAAATTATTCAAAAATATCGTTAAATAAATATATTTCATTGAAAGTATACACACATTTATTATTAAATTTCAATATACCATATTTTGAATTGATTATGTATATACTCTCTCTCGCACATAATATTATATAATAGAAATGTGAAATTTTCCGCTCATGGTTCCTTCTTACCTATTTTTTCATAAGTGGAACATAAAAAAATGTTAAGAAGATAATAAAATTCTTTGTTTGCTGTTAATTTTTTTACTTTTGCTTAAAAAAAATTAGCTGCGTATATTTTTAGTTTAAAATTAAAAACAAGTAATAAATTTTTTTAAAATCAATTCCTATTTAGATCAACAAAGAAAAATATTATTTTTATCCCATATAAAACTAAAATAAATAAATTAATTAAATTTAATTAATGAATTCATATTTGAAAAAACTGTATAAACATCAAATGTCATCCATTAGAAGTTTATAATGTGTATTTGAGCTTGAGTGGATGAATAAAAAGTATTTTATTAACAATTGAAAATTTGAATAAGATATATATAGGAAAAGAGTGAACTAATAAAAGCAATTGAATGAACAATATATTTCAAATAAAAAAATAACTTGATTTTATCTATTTAAGTGCTTTTAATAAACTAAAATTAATGAAAATGAAAGTCTATAATTTTAGGATAATTTTAATTTGATTATTGATATGTGTGTGAATAAATTTAGCAAGGTTTTTATTTTTTCTCGTGATCTTAACTTTGTATTTTGAAGAATTTTTTACAGTTTTGTTTTTTTATTTCGCGAGGGGTAAATTGTTTCGAAGTAAAATGGAAACACGTGTTGAATTGTCGTTTAGGAATTTCAGAAATAATATGATTACTTTGTTAAAAACTGCTAATTTATTTTTAGATTTATATCATACGAGTTTTACATTTTCCCTTATTTGACTTATTTATTGCTGAAATTTTTAAGAAAAAGTAAACTGGAAAATAATTTGACTATGTTTTTCCTAATAAAAAAATAGTTCGTTGAACATAAATTTTTTCGAAAGTGTGTGCTTTTATACATGTACGAAACATCTTATTTCTTGATATGTTTTCAGATAGTTGATATCTCTGTTCAAATAGCTCATTGCTTTAAAATGTAGTTTTAAATCTAGATTTTGATTTACGCTTTTCTCTATGTACGAGGGATATACTTATATATGGAAAAATTTAATATCTCCCCTGCTTTCAGTGTTTCGATAATTTGTTTCCAAGTCAAATTACTTTTTTTATTCGCTTAATTCATGATTTGATTTCTTTATAATCTGTTTGACAGATATTTCTTTGGGCGAATCTATCAATTTTTAGAAAACAGAATAATTAAAGAAAATATTGGTTACCAAATTATCTTTTTTAATTTAAATTTTGTGATTGAATTGAAAAGTGGAAACATAATTGAAGACGCATATGATAATTAATAACTATGTAAATATTTTTTGTGAAAAAAATTGCATGTAGACTAATTGCAGCCTGGAAAGGAATTGGTCATTTCATACCTATATTATTTTACGACGACGTAAAAAGTTGGAAATAATTGCTTTATAATTTTGTTGCGGAGACTACTTAGTTAATAAAAGCGAACCGCTGCGAAATATGACCTTAAGCTAAACAATTTAACGGTTTATTTATAGCGTCATAAAGAGAACAAAGCACGATTTCATTGCGGCTGTTGAAGGCTATTCGTTACATTAACTGTTACTTGGAATTTTAAAATAGGAGGAAGTAACAAACGGCTTTCTTGTTTGTATTACTAGTTAAGAACCTGTGTAACATCAAGGTATCACTACTTCAACATTTTTCTTAAAAGTAAAAGAAAGTGTCTAACATGACACCTATTGTACTTTTGTATCTGTTTAAGCAGTCGAAATATGCGCAAATGTGGAAGTTAAACGTCGATATATTTTATTACTGTAATCGTAAAAAAAGTCAGTTTGTCACTTTTTGAATTTTGTAGCAACTATACTTTTGTTTCATTTTCGTGTTTAATTCTGCGGGAAAAAGGGTTCAAATATCAAAATTGTTAAATCCTACCGTATTTAATTTTTATTCTTTCCGGATTTTAGTGAAGCTGAAGATACAACCTTATTTATGCTGTATAATTGATCAAAATCTATTCACTTAATAAATTTTGCTCTGAGTTCTTAATATTTTTATGTTCATCGGGAATTTAATATGCCGCAAAGCTCCTATTCAACAATGAACCATCTTTCATTTAGGGAATTTTGTAATTATCTATATTTTTTTGTTGATGCTAAATAATATCTTCAGAAATAAATAAAAAAGTTATTTATTTTCTAAATTTAAAAGAAATGTGGGAAATAATTTTGCATGTTTTTTGTGTATCTGTTATTATTTTTGTGTATCTTTTGAATGCTTTTGTTTATTTATCCTGTGTCAGCGATACAGATAAATATTTTGTTAATTGAGCATCCATTATAATTGAGAAGTTCACTAGTGTTATTTTATTATTTAGCTGATATAGCATAAAATTATCAGATTTCTTGGACTTAAGTTAGTGACCCTCTTAAGCACTCGGGATTGTTCTAAGACATATTAACATCCTATACGCATCCTTTTCCCGATAATTATTCATAATGAACCATATTCTTAAATAGTCCGGATAAAAGTTCTAAAAACTCAGATACCCATCTTCTTATATGCTTCGGAAAACATAAATACGTCATCATCTCAGCTCCACGAATTGAAGATAAAATATTTTACATCACAGATCTAAAAACTTAAATATTAAACCCCGGCGAATTCTTGTTTCTTAAAAAAAAATAATAGATAATATTTACATTTCCTTTTTTTCTTTTATTTTTTTTTACTAGTTTCTATTTGATACGTATATATTTTATACTCATGTTAACTACTGTTAATCGAAAAATATTGCAAACTTTACCAAATTATTTAATCTTTTTTTGTTTTGAGTCCCTGGAAGTGTTGGTGTTCAAAATGACATTTTGAAAACTTGTTAAAACTATATAGTAATAACAGCGTGATTAGTGGATTTGTTAGACTGCCCTAATTTCTCTTTTCGAAATTTTATTCTTTTGTAGTTTTAATTTTAATTAATGATCGTTATTTTAATTGAGACTAAATCTTACATTGTGATAAGCAAATTTCATATTAAATAAAGACTGGATTTTTTTTAAATTTATGATTAATGCATTTATATAAATATATATTTGAAGTTTTTTTAAACGCGATTAAACGAAAAAATTGAAATTATTACAAATATATTTTGTTTCTGCGTTTTTTTGAATAATTTTGTAATTTGATTACACAAATATGTTTTTAAAGTTTTTTTTTTGTTATGCGCAAATAGAGAGCAAATAGGGAGAAGACAGCTTTATGAATAAAATTTTCTTGAAAATAAATAAATATGTGAATAAAATTATGTTGTAGTAACATATTACGAATAATTTATTTCAAGTTACAAATTGTGTTATTTTAAAGATGTATATCTTAAAAAATTTGTTTTTCTTAAATATTTTTATGTTATCGTATTTACATTTGATATAAATGTTATCAATTTTTCTATGTAATATTCGTGATTGAATATTTTGATTATATGTTGAAAGAAATTTAAAAAAAAAATTCCTTACAGCAATTTAGTGTCACTTTGAAAATACATTAAAAAATTTATTTTATTTTGAACATTATTAAAATTAGTTCTTTCTGAAATGAGATAAGCGAAAAATCTTGTCGCCAACATTTGCGCGATAAATCTGTCTTCCCGGAAGCTCAGGTTTCCTCCGCCGCCGTTTGTCATACAACCGTAGACGCTTGTTCGCTGAAGCAGTACGGCAAGGTCAGCATCGATGCCAAGGTCAGTGTGCAGGTGTCGTCATGGATGACGTAGTCGAAGTTCCACGTGCGAATGGCAGAAAATCGTTTTCTTTCCATTGCGATGACAGTGCGTAGAGCCATCTTCTTGGAATGGTCTAATTTTTACCTGAGTTCGAAATCTGTTTTGGTTTTCTCTGGAAAAACTTCCTGATCCGGGTGTTTGTGTGTTGCCCATTGTTTTTTCTTTTTTCAAAAGAATTTCATTAACTTACGAAAGGATGAAACGTTTTCTCAGCACCATACAAGATCATCGAACTTGGCGACGAATGTGGCTTTCATTTGGATAGATTCTAATTTCATATTTTTAAAAACAGAAATAAGAGAAAGTATTCACATTTTCAAAATATTTATGTCTTATATTGGCCTTTAAGAGGATTACGTTTGTGTTATTATTTTATTTGGATTATATTCAGTGTGCAGGTAATGCGTATTTTATTTTGAAAGTTATTAAAATAAATTAATGCATATTGTATAATTGTTATTAATAATAATATGTAATTAATGTTCTGTTAACATTAAAATAAATAATTGAAAGATAAATATAAATATTTATAATTATGGACATTTTAGACTATTTATTTTTAACTAAGCAATGGGATGTTTTGTTAATTTCATCAAGAGATAAAGATGTGTATCTTTTTTTAAAATTATTTTAGATATTTATAATCGCCTTAAAAATTATTGGTAAAAAAATAAAATAAAAGTAGTTGACAAAAATATAGTTTAGCTTTTTTTTGTATCTTTCTATTTTGGATTATATATATATATATATATATATATATATATATATATATATATATATATATATATATATATATATATATATATATATATATAATTGAACTTCGTTTTTTGTGTAGTGCGCTACTTTTACTTTAGTACATAATTTTCTTATATTTTAATTGATTTTGTATGTGTGCTTTATGATTGTGCAGAAGGGCCTAGGATTATAAACTGATATTTTATATATTAATATTTATTATCGTATTACATTTTTTACAGAATTATTTTTTAGTTATATGATTGATATTACACATTATGTTAAACTTATTCATCTATTTTTTTAAGTGAAATTTTTTATCTCGTATTCATTTTTTACTTCTTTTTTCGTCATTATATAAAATTAACTTAATTTATATTTTCTACATATGACATAATATATTGATATAATAACAGACTATATCGAAAAAAAGTAATTTTTTTCATATTATAAAATTAATGTGAAAAATCAAATGTACAAATTTCTTTTCTAATAAGTGACATCAAAATACAATATTTATTAACCACTTAATAAAATTTTTTTTGTCATGTGAATGCATTTTTTGTTGACCAATAAACCCTATTTTAATCAATAGTTTCCGCCAAATTCTCTTTAGGTTTTGCCCAAATTCAGCTAATGAAAAATAGTATAATTATTAGTCTTTTTTTTGTGAATTTGACTTTTATTTTGACATATTACCTAATTTGTTATGAATTTTTTTGAAAATTGAAATGAATAATTAATAAGCATATAATATTGTAATTGTGATGTATCTAAGACTTTTTTATAACTTGTATTTAACAACAACAATAACAAAAAAAATCTTGTGAAGTTATACTTAACGAGATTATATTTTTAATTGTAATGTATTTGATGGTTTTATGTTATTAATTAAGTAATTTTAATGTCGGAATTAAATATTTTTCTTCGCTTGACTAGTTGATATATTAAAGATAAATCATCAATAAATTATAGCAATCGGTTATAAATATTTTCAATATCGTGTTAATAAGCTTATCGAGTGATTTTTTAACATCATTGTGTTCGCACTTCAAACTAAAATTTTGATTATAATCAATTATTGACTGTTAAACATCAAAAGATGTTCGCTAATATCGACCCTTTTAATTTGCATTTATCGCGCAGTTTCCACACATGCTACATACGAAATTTAATATTATAAATGCATCATTAAATGCACATAATAAACATCTTATTTATAACGGCAGAATTCCTCACAAGTACATTTTCAAGAAAAGAAAACCTTATCTAGAAGAAAATGTACTCGTAAAGAAAATTCTGTTTTAAAAAAATAATTTATCTGATTAATAAGAATTAAATACATTTTTTAAAACTAGATATTTTTTTAACATTTAATAACTTATATTGAAGGGAGATTTATTTTTATTTGTATGATAGTATTTCTTTATTTTAATCTATATAATTGAAATCATATTTTATTTGTTGATATGATTACATTTAAAGCATATAATGCTTTATTTCAGGATTATATGTAATTAAATTATAAAACCATAACAATAATACGTTCCTTGTAATATATATTTTACCAAAATAGGAAACTATCAATTGCCTTCTCCGATTGTGTTAACTGTAATAATTTAATGTATATAATTTTTTGTGTATTTGAAAAATAAATGTTAATTTTAATTTTTTTATTTATATGAAATATAATTTTTTAAATTTTTTGTAATTTTTTCCTTGTAGGTTAATTGTCAAAATTATACGACTTTCATGTATAATTTATACGTTTCGACATTACATTAGACCATACACATTAAACTAAGACCTACAGTTTAAAATGTGTATTCGGAATCATTACAAATATCCATACCAAGTTGGGAATCAAACTCACGAACTGCTGAAACGTATAAACGTATAAATAAAACGTAAAACGTATAAAAAATTTTTTAATTTTTAATTTAATTTTTTAATTTTATATGCTCAAAAATTAAATGGTAAAATCTGTTATTCGATTTTGATTTTTCTTGCTCTCATTGCCTACTTTGCTTCCTTCTTTCTCCCTTTTGCCGGATTTCATGATATACTATGCAATATACTTGTTTAGTTAGAGTGAGATGGGTGAAACAAATGTTACCACAAATGTTATCAGGCGAGTTAGCTTTCTGTTGTTCTGAGTTCAGTTGTTCCTGCCGATGCGCATCGTGACAGTTACAGCTGCTGTCTTTTGTGGTCGGTGACCTCTGCGACGGCTGTTGTGTAACGATAAGCACACGATTTTTATTGCCTTTTTTGTTATTAAAAAACACCTTTCATGCAATTTTTGAAATAGGTGTGGCCAATTCTATTTTATTCCATTCATGAATTCGACCGTAGCGTTCAATATAGTTGTTTCATAGCAAAATGAAGTTCTAAAAAGCTTCTTTTGTCATAAGATTTTGTTTGACTTTAACATTAAAATTTTGCTTTTTTTTTTTTTAACGGAACTGGATAATTTATTTGAAATAATTAGTGATGATTCTCTGGAATTTTTTATATGTGTTACTAATAATGTAGTTTGATTGATTACTGATTGCTGCTGATCTGTTTATGCCGCATTACTGTTCATATGGATAACTCACTTCTTAATTACTTACATGTAATTTTTGTATTTTTAAATGTAGTTAATATCTTTTAGTTCCTCTTAATAACTTTAAATCTTAAAAGGAATAATATGTTAACATCAGAATATTTTCACGATTTTAGCGGAATCAGAAATTTGAATATATATTAATATTTACTTGAAGAAAAAATGGTAAAGTAAAATGTATTTTAAATAAGTAAACTATAAGATCGTCAATTTTATTCTGTATTTTTATTTTATCTATTTTATTTTAAATTCACAAAGGAGCTTAAGCGAGATACTAGTAAAGATGAACATCAAATTCATGAAATGACTAATAATAGTTTCTATCCTACATATTGAACATACCCTGTTATACATTAAAAGTGACTTTTTATAATTAATAAATATAAAATTGCATAGTCTGTGACATACTGAAAATCTAAAAATGTTGTTTCTTTAAAAACTAAGTATTATTTTATATTGATTAGTATTCATTAAAAAAGAAGCATCATATCGACTATTGTTTAGGATGGAAAATGCCGTATTGAGAAGAGATGTTTACTGTGGTTAGAATAAAAATTTTAAACTATATATATATATATATTTGTAATGAAAATTGTTAAAATAAAAATAATTACAAAAGTAGAAAATTATTTAAATTGAAAAAAATAACAAAAAACTATGAAATTTTGTTAATATTTAACAACTCTTACTTTATATATATATATATATATATATATATATATATATATATATATATATATATATATATATATATATATATATATATATATATATATATATATATAATCGATTCTAAATTGGTTTTACAAATTAAGAGTGCTGGTAGTTATCCAAAAGAGCAGTTAATACCATGCAACTTAGGGTTGCACTCCCTTCTGGAAAACAAAAAAGAAGAAAGTTGAAACGTATCAAGCAAGAACAAGAGGCCTCGATTTTTGATGAATTATGCGTGCTTCTCTGCCAGCTGCGTGTGGCTCAATTCCTATCGGGCAGCCTGGATATTCAATGTTTTTTTGTGCTTGTCAATGTCAATGCTGTGTTGACAATACTTACTAATGGATCCTGCAGGATGTAGCAATACAGAACATCGCCCCTGATGTCATTTTGTATTTGCCTACGTAGCCTATCTCCTAAAGCCGAGCTGGCAGCCGAATGGTTAGCGCTCTTGCCTTCGGTTCAACAGTTCGTGGGTTCGAATCCTACCTTGGGCATGGATGTTTGTAGTGGTTCGGAATCCACTTTAAACCGTAAGTCCCGGTCTAATTAGCCCTCGTGTGCAAAAAAATGACCGTTGAGCGACAAACAAACAAAACAAACAAACTATCTCCTAAAAGTCAAGAATTTACTATATTTAAATTTCCATTTAGAAAAAACTGCATTTTGCTCTTAGTTAATACCGGGGAATGTTAATCGGAGCAGATATTGTCTTTTAAAAACGGTCGGATGCAATCGCTTTGCTAGTATTATCTTGGCAACATTGTCCGTAACTTTTCGTGAATGCTATGTCGGAGTGCACATACGAGGAATTGGCAGAAATGCAGCTCACATTGTAAGGCCAAAAGGAATGGACATGAAGCGTGAAGAATGTATGAGCAGTATATTCCTAGTTAGTATCTTTTTTAGTGTACTTATTCCAATATTGATCAACTACTGTAAGAAATGGAGTCTTTTGTTATCTCAAACAACAATGCAGGACGTTTACGAAATGCACGAAAACAGAAAAAAAAGAAGCGAGTTTGACTAGATTTGAAGCAGCTCCATCCACAAGTATGTGAGCAGTGATTTACGAAATGGATAGGTGATATGCCAATGATAATGACGTATTTTGCTCGATGAATGGTAGCACTACTACCAGTTGCAAACAGTGCTGGCTTTGCTCACGGATGATTATCTCTGCATTCATTGCAGTGGAGCCGTTGATGAAGAATAACCGTCCTCAATTTCTTGCATTAGTACTATTTAATGATGAGGCAACATTGAGCAAAGAAGTCATTTTTAATAAGCTCAATTAACACGTTTGTTTTGACATCAATTTCCAATGCACAATGCATCGTAAACACTAGCAGAATTTTTCCGTGAACATCTGGGCAGATACCCTTGGTGATTGATTTCCTGCTAGGCTCTTATATCATGAGAGACTATTTGACAGGCGTAACGTACCGTATCTTGGAACAACCATTTTTTTCGTATCGTTCATTCGCTTTCCCAACACTATTTATTATATGTTTAGCTTGGATTTCTAATGTTCTTCTATTCAACATCCCTGGGAAATATGACCCAGTGTTGTTATCAAATTATTGTTCATCTGGATGGTTACTATCATCCCTCTTAATTTGTAAAAACATCTTAGAACCACTGTGTATATTGTTTATATCAATGTAGTGGTACTCTTAATTGTACAAATTGATAAGTGGTTAACTCATACCCGCGTCCTGACTACCTCATATTCTTTAACCATGATGCAAGAGCAAAGTTGTCACAGGAGTTACAAACCTGCTCTTTAAATTTCCATATTTGTTCAGATATAGTCGACCCGATTATTTGATGCTCATGAAACCTGTCAATGAATTTAATGTGGATTAGTAATGAAGACAGAACCTTTTAGAGGGAATGGTGGCAGGTTAAATTTCAGTCACACTTTACAACGAGAAATGAATGTTGCTCTTCTGCTTTTTGCAACTGCTGATAACTTTAATCAGTAATATTCTGGATAGTAATTAAATAGTCAGAGTTATGGCCTTCAGTTCAATAGTTTAAATATTCGTCTTTATTATTATCTATGGATGTTTCGATTGATTCGAACGCATTTCACTATAATGCATCACACTTCATTGATTCAACCCATTGGTTTCAGGAGTGATAAACTCGCTTAGATTTTTTATGTTCGAATGAAGAACTTGTATTACTTATATCTGAAATTTTGATAACAGTTACTGCCATTTATATAAATGTAATTTGGTGACAAAACTATCTTATTATTAACTGAATATGAAACATTTGTCGCTATACTTAAAGGTTTAATTCTGTGCAAATTGGTGACATTTTATCAGTACAAATTATTAATATTAAAGAAATTTACATTTCATTTTATTAAAAGAAAAATCATGTTTGTATAAACTCATTTCTAGCTTTTAAATTTATCAAAATGAGATTTTAAGTAACCTCACAGAAAGGTGTAAATCCTAAATAAACAAGAGGAAAACATTTTTGGAAATTCTCAGTCATCTTTGACTAAAAAAATGAAGAAATAAATATCAAAAATTATAAATCATTATCTTGAAATAAATAACGAAATTTAACTATTTTTATCGTTTTTTAATAATATAAAGCAATATCCTTAGCAACTTTTTAGATTACTTTGAGATTTTTGGCATAAACGCATTTTTTGCCAAATGAAACATTTAATAATTATTATATAATTTTTCTGTTGTGAGTAGAATAAAGTAACATTTGATTAGTTAAAAGGTTAAATTGACTTCGAAATTTTACTCAATATGCATTGGAAGAAATATATGTATAATATTCACTTGTGTGTGTTGCACACTTTAAATAAAATTCGAATGACCACTTTTCTTTTTTGTAATGGGACAAGTCAGTTAAGATAAGAAATTTTAACTTAAGAAAGTTTTTGGGTTTCACTAGGCTACAAGATCTCCCTTAAGTTGAATATGTGAAGGCATTCCTTAAGGATCTTTTGTGCTTATAACGGAATTTTTCCACAAGTTTAATTATAATTTTTTTCATGTTTTGATCATAGGTAATTATCGTATCCATCTTCTAGTAATAATCAATTTGTAGTTAAAAATTTTGCTGTATTACTGTTAAAAATTCCTATGTATTACTAAAAATTTGTATGTATTAGTCAAATCTTGTTCTTTATGTTCTTAAGTCTTAAAAAATAAATTAAGTGAATTTTTCCTGAAAATTATTTGCCACTGTAGAGAAGAATGATCATAATAAATACAGGCAAATTAAGTTCCTGAAAATATTCATTATATAATACTTAAATTATGCGCGCACTCGTGTAAGTATTGTGTGCACACACACGCAAAATATGTGTACATAAATAATACATTTTGTTTAACTCCTGATCGTCATTGAAGGTGGTCGTGAAACATAAAACATTGAAAGTAACTCGTGACCTCGAAAAGTCTTTCCACCCCTGCTATATATAAGTAAGATGATATTGAGGTAATCAGTCTTTCAGAGTGTTGAGTTAATTATCATTGGTGAATCGCGCGGCCAAGCATTTTATGTTAATGTCTCTTAAATAATCTATGGATTAGACTAGTTGAGGAAGAGAAAGTATAATAGGCATTGATATGAGACACAATTGATAAGTGCAAGGTTGGAGAATACTTAAAATACTGAAATGTTAAATGTACATATAAACTTAGACTCATAGGAAATATCGTTAATCTTTAATCTTTTCGTTAATCTTTTAAAATCTTTAAATTACAACAATAATGTAATTTAAAGATTTTTTGGAATGAATCCGTGTAAATAATCGAATTATTTTTTTTTGTACTACCTTAACATCAATAGGTATTATATTTTCTAAACGAATTTGTCAATGAAAGTTGCAGTTGTTTTACACAAAAATTTATAATTGGGAAAAGAAATTTTAAAAAATATGCTATAAGTAACACTCTTCTTTTTTTAAAGTTTATTTAAATGGAGTAATTTATAAGATTTTCTTAATATTCATATTTTTAACACGTATGTTCTTAATTTCAAGTAATATCAATTATCTTGATGACAAACAAGCTTAACTGGTTAACAAATATTGCGAAGTAGCTGTTACAAAAGTGATGCATACCTAAGTGCAGCTTAAACATTGCAATTGTTTTGATAATTTACATGAAGTGAAAGTCGCAATGAAAATATTAATTTGCTTGTAATAGAAGAAAATATTACCTTCAGTTAAAATAATTTTTCTGTATCGTTAAAACAAAGATATTTTTCTGGATAAAAGTGAGTTGTATCTGGAACATATGTCATCGTATATTTAAAATTTGAGAAAAAAAAAATACTTTAACTTTATTGCAAATTTGAAAATGTATTATAAAATACATGATCAAAAAATTGCTGAAAGATTATTTAACGACATCTTTATTTTTATTATTATTTAAAGACATCTTTATATAAGTATGTATGTATAAATAGTAATTTCTGAATAGCTGTTTTTCATTTACTTCCATTGCAATTATTCCATCTATTTTCATAATCAATAAGGAATTGATATATCAACCTATTTTTAGAATTCAAAATAGGACTAAGATTTTTTACATCGAATGCATATTTTACAATTAAATCGTTATATTTTAATTGTTTGCAATGTCACTTGCTTCGTTTTTGTTCCAAAATTATTGAAATTTCACCAATTGTTTTGGATAACAGTAGAAAATAAAAATATCTCAAGCAAGTAAACATTTTTCAAGATCCATTTTTAAAATCTCTTGATTAGAAATACCAAATTAGAAACCTAATATTTACGTCTCTTTATAACGGAATGTCTGACATTGTGTCCAATTGATTATGCATTCGTGTAATAAAATCAAGATATTTGGAGACGCATTCGCGTCATTGCCACATTTTAATAAGTTGATTATTGTCTTTATCCATTATGTTTTGTAATTTGTGATCACATTTTAGCAGTTTTTTTGCTGCATTGTGAACACTGATATATATTTTTAGAAATTATTTTCTCATTCACATTGTTGCACTAATCAATTAGTGTTGCTGTTTTGTTTCTTCATCATGGACACTCCTTTTTTTAGAGAAAAAAGCTATTCAATTTATCTTTAAATTTGCTATACCTGTGTTATCTTTCAGGTTACACATCTTCCGTTGTTTTTTAACAATACGTAAAATTTTTTTAAAATTAAAACAGAGAATACATATAAGCTTTGTATTTTATTTTAAAAAGTATAAAAAGAGAAGTTTCTTTTAATTTCATACTTGAATATGTAGGGTAATGATTAATAAATTTATATTTCAATATAAATTCACAATTAAACATTGCATCCTAAAACATTATCACAGAAATATCAACATTTGATCAATTCATATGAAAGAATCATTCTTTACCACACTGAGAAAAGAATGCTTTTTTTATTTATTTTATTTTTTTTTTTATAGAAAACTGGGATTTTTTTTTTAATTTAGTGAACATGTTATTTAATTAAGATTCTGTAAATAAGGAAAAATTAATAGAAAATTTAAAACAGTTGTAAGATAAAAAAATTTAATTGAACACTTTGGCGTTGTAAATAGGCACAGATCATTTAAGTGATATCGCATTTTTTAGACTTTTCTAGTAATTATATTTTGTGACATAAAATTTCAATTCAGTGAAAGTTCATACATTTTTTTTATTACGAATTTTTATTTCGATTAATTTTGCGTTCTCCATTATTTTAAATTTGTCTGTTTTATCTATAAATGAATTCAGTGAAATTAAATGTTAATGGAAAATAAGGGTATGTTTGTGTAAACGTCATTTGTAGAAAACTAATATTTTAAGTGGTCTATTAAATGAATGTATTTTTAATGATTAAGGCAGATGATGTTAGTAATTAAATAAATCTTATCGATCAGTAAGTTATGATAAATGAAATTGTGAGTATGTGCACATTCCTGAATTGATGTTTATAATTTTTTTCCTTGACATGTTAAGCTTGATTAGATGTGTTATCTTTCTCTGTTCGTCTTATCCTGGTTTTTAATCAATAAGAAAATTTTATTTTCATCTCTGAATTTCTAAAATAGATAAACACAAATATCCAAATTCATAAATATTTATGAAATATTCTAAATTTATTTGTGTCTGAATATTAAAAAAATATATTTTTGTTGAGAGAAACTTAATTGTTCAGCCTACACCATTAAGTATTATTTTTTGTAAATAAAATTTAAATAAATATTGGAATACTAATCCTGTTTTTTTATGATAACAGTTTGCCTGTACTATGCCTCTTCATATTATCTTTTATAAGTTATCAAATTATATTTTTTGTTGCTAAATGGTTCTCGTTCAAACCAGTTTAAATCAGTAGTAGGGATATACATCTAGTTTTGAGTACATTTCAAATTGTATAACATATTTAAATATTCGGAAAAATAGAAATAAAATATTTATATGATGATCGTGGTTCTATAATTTATCTATGGGGGATAAAGGAATTGTGTGTGTTAATATTAATTATATATACCAATAAGTGTAAAAATTTTTACTTAATTAAAAAATTATGTGTACAGTATTTCTGGTTTTTTTTTCTTATCACGTTCAAATGATTAAACCTAACACTTCCTTAAGACAAAGATAACTAGATTATATCATGAAAATTATTTTTAAGTATGTGTGTGACTTTAGATACTTAAAAATAATTGTCAAATTTACTGCTGAAAATTTATACTTGCGTATATAAATGCTCTGTCTAAGTTTTTGTATTCCAAATTTTCTGCCATGCCATCTGATGATTGACTGAACATACAAAGATATTTGACTTAAAGGAAAATGTTTCACATCTGTTCCAAATAAACCTAAGATTGAATACTAACTGCAAATCTACTTTACATATATTTTATAAGTATTTAAATAATAGAGATTTGTAAGGAAACAATTTGGAAAATTACTGTGGTTAATTGACATTGACATAGTTTTCTTTCATGTAAACAAAATTATTTTAAAATTAAATGAATTACATAAACTAATATGAAATGCTCTAAAATGTCATTTTAATGTAAATATCGTATAGTGGAGATGTGTATATGATTTTACTGTATTGATATTTTAACTATGGATGTTTGCTATAGTTCTCTAAGATTATTTCCTAAAATTGTATCTCAACTCTTAATGTTATGTAAGCATTATGTATTTTTAATTTAGAGCAAAGTGCTTACTTAAAGTTTTTATTTTGCTACTTTTTTACGGATTTTCTCTTGCCTGAAGTTTTTCTTTATTCTTGTGAACGAAAGCTGATGGCTCACAACTGTAAGTAGAAAAAATTATCCGCCCACCTTGAATTAGACTGTGGTTAGCTTAATATTTTTCTTCATCTCGATGATATTTTCATCAGTGACTAAATTCAAATGGCTTGTAATATTTGTTTTGAAAATTCTTCTTATTTTTTTATTATTTAAACATTAAATTCTCTAGATCCAGAAAGAAGCAGTGTAAACAGAAACACATTGCTTCTAAATTTCTTAATCTAGATATAATATTTATGTATTACCAGAGATCGCTTTAAAAAAAAAATAGCCAGTGAGCGGGAACAAATCAAATGTTATCTTATTAATCAGATATTCCTAAAAACATCTCATGTTTATTCATTTCTAGAACTATAACGTATCTGTTTTATATATTTTTTATTATTTACCAAAAGCTTAGTACTCATCAAATATACTGTAATATCTTAAAACAAAATGCAGTATAATTTTCTCTCCAATAAAAACCATTGTACATACATATGTTCCTTTGAATCTATAGTATCTATCCATATGTCTTCACATTTCTAAATATTTTTCTGAACTCTATTATCTCTTTTAAAATCTTCCTGGCCTTCGAGACAAATAAAAGTTTCATATTCCAGTATTCTTTACGAGGAACAATTTTTTTGTGATTTTAAATGATTTTTTTAGTCTATTTTTAACGTAATATGTTAAGTTTTGCATCCTTATAAAAGCAGTATCTTAATATTATATTGTATGACCGTATCATTCCTCAAGAGAAATATATTCCTTACATACTTTGAATATCACTCAAATTTCTAAGTGAAATGTGTTGCAGGCTGAAAGTTTTTTTTGGTTTTCATTTAAGCTGAGCATGGGTTCGATTTCTACATCTGACATGGATGTTTGTAATGCTTCGTTTTAAATTTTAATTAAAATTGTTAATGTAAAAGAAAAATCTGTTTACATAGTGTTAATGTATTTAATTGCTTATATATGAATTTTATATTTTTGTCTCTCTTTGTTTTAGGTATTCAAACTTGATTCTCTGCATTGAGAATGAAGGAAAGTGTACTGCTCTATAGTGAAGAACTATACTGGCATGACACCGAACGTAATCTTCGCCTTCTCTATTGGTCTTATTGGAATTACATTGGTGGCAAACGCCACCGCCACCGGCACTGTTCAGAAGTGCCTTGGATTTATTGACGTTTCCCACCTTTTTTACTCTTTTTCATAGCCTGCGTTTCTTTTAATTATACTTAGCACGTGTCTCCAGTTCAATCAATCGCTACTTTTCGCCGAACTGTTATTGCGAAATATGTAAGCTTCATCTTGTTTCTTGGCACTCCCATCGCTTACTGCTCAAATTAGCAATTGTAAAGCTCAATTCCGTTTTTTGTCTTTATTTTGTTGATTCCCGAGGCATTATTTGTGTTGTTTTATTGACGACTATTCATTTTTCTTCTGTTATTGAAACGTGTATTTATGTTTGAAACATGTCATCTTTTAAATGCTCACGTTCATTGTACTTTAGTTTCAAATTAATAAGCTAATAAGTTGCAACATAACTTAAGTGAGTATTAGCTGTGTTTTTCATCTAGTACTTGATGACAATGGACAAGGTGAAATATCTCGGGGATGCCCGAGGGGGCGGCAACCCTCCACCGCCTCCCACATCGTCTCCCCCACGAACGTTTCCTGCTTCTGAAGAGCCTAAACATTTCTCCAAGAAGGATGAAAATGAGGAGGAGGATGTGGAAGTGATGCAGGTTGTTGCCAATGGCCCACCGGCCAGCCTTCGGACAAAAAAGCAAAGGATAGTCGAAGTGAATGGAATTTTTACCACCGAAGATGACGGGGCTGTCGAACGGCCTATGTCATGGGAAGGAGAACTTTCCGATGATGATCATATGGATCCAAGGCACACCCCACCGCCGCCACAAATCACCAGATGTCATAATGTCCTACCGACTGTCATCAGTACCGTGACTAATATGTCGGGGCGCACTTTGGGTAGCCCTATGTGCATGGACGATGAAAGACATATGAACAGCATCATCATGGTTAAAGTAAGTATCCCAAGTAAACGCTATTAGTTGCATATTAAGTTATACTTAAAAAAACTAGTATGAATTGCTTTTATATTTATATATAATTAATAATCTGCATGTGACCTGAATTTATATTAAAATTTATGAATGTTTGAGGATAAATACGTCTTAGTTTTCAATGACTATAGATCCAAAGTACTATATTTAAATTTTTTTTTAAATCTAGAAAGAAATGTACGCCAAAAAGTATAAAATGAATGAAATAATTATTAAAAAGTACAACTTATCTTTTCATCAGATGCGCTGTTCTATAAAATTTTTTGAATAGTTTCTAAATTTCATTATATTTCTATTGCATTAATTTGGAATTAACAAAAATGGGGAAATTTTTCTTGTGTTATAATAGTAAGTATTAAAATTATTTTAAAAAAAAATCAAAGTTATGTAGTAGTTCTGTTGTAAAATTTTATTATTGATCACTCTGCTTAAATCTTTTGTTATGGCATGTTTAGTCTTTGTATGTTTAGTTTGGTCTGGTTTTTGGTATACTTGATGAAATGTTAAATAATATATTTCATATTATTGTTTTGAGACCTACCAAGACCTTAATAACTTCTTTTTGCTATGAGAGAAATAAAAGCTAATTTAACAATTGTTGGAATAATAAATATTATTTGTAAATTGAGTCTTTCCTCAGGTGTATATTTGAAATATAAATGCAGAATATGCATAGATTAAAAAATATTTAGATGCACTTTTTTCCCCCTCAAACTTAGTTGTCGAGAACTGATTTTAATTTTTTCATAATATGGACGTGTAACAATAATTTTTAAAAATCAGAGGAATTACTAAATGATTTTAAAAATTAGAGGAATTAAGAAATTTCTTGTCCATATTATTTTAGAGGAAATTTTAATTTTATTAGAATGCATAATAATGTAGCGCAGACAAATATTGAATGTAACATTTTATGTAGCTGTTAAACATGTAAAATTCATGCTCACATGTATTCATTCAAATCTTTTTTTCTGTATGACGAATATTCACATGAATTATGTATGACGATTAAAGAATTTTCTAAAATTTTAATTATTTATTTGTTATTATATAAAATATTAGTAATCTGTCTTATTGTTATTAATACATTTTTGCAATTTACTTGGGCATGAATTACAAAATTCTTATGCTAATTATAATTTTTAAAATATTATTTTAATAAATTATTCAGTAAATAGCTTATATTTATTGATTAGAAACCAACGGTTTGCAGGGTTACAAGAAGCCTGCATACTCTTGGTTTCTATAAAATGCATTTTTAGCGAATGCATGTGAATGCAAAAAAAGGTGTTTAAATTAGTGATACAATTTGTTTTGAGGAGAGATTTGTTTCTATGGCTTCCAAAAGACGAAGGAAAGTTTCAAATGCATTTCATTGCAGATATTAAAGTATGACAATTAAGTATCGATAATGTTTAATTTTTCGGCATTTATCATTACATCATTTTCAGTTATGAAAAATATAACAAATCAGTCAAACTGTTATCCAACGAATTAATTCCTATGGAACAGCTTTTACAGATGATATATATCTTGATTGTTGTTATAGCTAACAGAATTTGAAGAGTTATCTTCTCACTTACTCTATTATTGCTACAAATACTAATAAAATTATTTCTGCCAGTTCTATGTGCAGGCTTTTTTACAGTTATGGACTTTACTCGGATACCATGACATTTTGTTTATTTATATGTTCCATCTAGAGTTTCATTAAAATAATGTTGCCTGCATGTCAATTGAACTCAGTCCCGTTATACGGGAAAATTATACTCACAGATTTGAACATCTCGCTTTTGACTCTCAGTATCGGTATAAGTTCTAGTCTTCACAGTAAAACTGACCACTGCAATTGCTGATATTACTTTTGTTTTAATAATGTGATGAAGGCGTTGAGTAGGAATCAAGTACCTAGAGAGATTGCACGTATGAAGACGTAGTTTTCACGCTGGACGTGACTTCTATCGAAAATGTTTGGTATGTTCTCGTCGGTTTCACGTTGAGAATTTTACTTTCATGTGCATTTTGAAAGGTAATATAAACTTTTTTATAGTTTTGAAGTGTACGAAGTCATTTATCCATAAACAATGATCAATTATTTATATAATATAGATATATAAATATAGCTATTTGTTAGGTTACCTTCTGAAAATTGAAAAATTTATTTAAAAAGAGGAAAATTGAGATCTCCACTTTCTTTCAAAATTATGCATTTAAATACATAGTTATTATTTATATGTTGATATACTTCATCTGATGATTTGAAAATTTCTTTAATTGTCGAATCAAGAGTTTTTCGTTTCGTTTACTCTGTTTATTTATGACTCCATCTCAAAAATATTCGTATCTTTTAAGTTTGCATTTAAATTTTCTTTTAATAAATTAACCACTAATCATCAGAAGATTTTAAAAGTATTTATTTCATTACGATTTATTTTAGTGATTTTAATTAAAAAATTTTTTTGTTTTGAAATTACATTTTTCTCTCTTAATGTTTTCTATCACACTTGTTATTGTAATATGTACTGTTAACAAATTCGCTGCTTAATTCTTGGGATACTAGTTGGGAAATATTGTCATGAATAAGTGCGTAATTTACTTATAAATTCCAGCTATAAATAATTTTTTGAAATTATTTGTAATAAGTCGAAAATATTGTCCTTTTTTAAAAGCGTTATACGCACTGAATAATTGTATGAATATTTAATTATACAAAGTAGTGGTCACTATGTAGCTTAAGACTCTTGATCCCATTTGACTTGTTGATTCGACGATTCTTTTGATGGAATGTTTTATGGATAGTTTTAACTGAAATTCTCAGTTATGTCTTAGTGGGTAACTAGAATATTTTCAGAGCGAGTGTTTTGTGAGTATAGAAAAATAAAAGGACCAATAAGAACATTCTATTTATTAAAAAATGACTTAACGACATCCTAAAAAATTCTTCTTTTTTTTTACGTCGTTAATCATTTAAATTACATTTACCCTTTCTCCTTCTGTACACTTTCTGTCTGGTAATTAGTCATTTATGATTGCAGGAACTTTAATATTTCTTTGACATTCGAACCCTTCTCAATAATTGAACCGGTCCCATCTGATTTGCTGAATTAGTTAAAGGGTTTGGAAAGCAAAATACGGTGAATTTTCTCCGTAATAGGGTGCATCTGTAATCAATCTCATGCCTAATTAGTCACACGATGGCCAATACCACTTATTTCTCATTTTACATACATTTGCAGTGTGAAAAATACATATTTTTTTCGTAACTGTTTAATGTCGGCGAGAAGCGAAAACCCTTTAGAACCAGTAAGATGCCCTTTTACCAGAGGCCCTCTACCGGTCGTTAGCCCTCCAACTACCTTCCCAGAATGCCGCTCAGTGACCTTGACCGGGCCCGTCATCCCCTTTGCTTAACTCCCCCCTTTAGAATCGGTTGCCTGGCCATATATTTATATTCTTTTTAATATATATTTTTTTAGTTTTTCGTTCAACTTGCTCTCTCCCCTGCGGCATTCTTTGCTGCCGGTGGGAAAGTAAAATTCCACATCGCGGCGTGTTCCCACACTTTGGTACACCGCTTCAGGGAAAGATTAAAAAAAAAAAAAAAAAAAGTTTTGTTGTAGTAACGATTGAGCTTGTCTTGTTTCGACTTGTCGCGCGAGTTCTCGGTTATTATGACACTGTGCTTTTGTTTTCACGTTATATTCACTCCCTTCCTCTCTAGCGATTCTCGCTTTTTAAACACCTGAATGTCTCCAGCTATTTTACCGATTTTTACAGTTACTGATTAATTCACAGCATTAATTTTAACTGCCTGATATCGTTAGAAATTTAAAATTTATTTATTGCACCTTTTGGAACTTATTGCTGAATTCTTAATGTTTCAGTGCAACCATTCACGGTGTGGATTCAAATGATTGTAGCTGTTCTGAATCCAATTTAAATCATGATAAACATTAATAAATTTCAAAGCACAAATACAATACTATATATATATATATATATATATATATATATATATATATATATATATATATATATATATATATATTTTCCTGATAATAAAAGTAAATGTATTTTATAATATAAATAAATATATGTCCTCCAATATTTATGAAGTGACATTTTTGTTGCACAATGATAGCTTACACAAAATATCAAAATTGATCCCCTAAATAATTTTAAAAGGCACCAAAAGATTTTTCACTTTAGGATTTTAATACATCAGGAATGGGCCAAGCTTTTTGATAGTATGAGTCATTTTTCAAAATTTGAAATGTTTCGTGAGCCGCAATTAAATAGGTATTTAAAAGATATGCAAAAAGGTATTAAAAAGTTTTTTTTAAAGAATTTATATTTATTGAAAACATGTAAATAAAAGTGTAGCATATGTGTATTGAAATTAAATATTAAAAATTAAACACATTTATTTTTTTCTTTTGAAAATTCTTTAAAATTTGGTGAATTATGGCTGACAGCACTTCTCAATAATTCTGTGAGATGCTGATTAGTTAATATTGATCGGTATTTTGATATCACAAATTTTAAAATGGAATAAAATAATTCACATAAGTATGTTGTTTCAAATATTAAAATTAGTCAAGCAGGCTTTTTTACTTCAGGATATTTCGATTCTGGTAAAAATTTCCAAAATTTAGTAATCAGAGTTCGACTTATATTTTAAATATAGAGCTTGATCTTCTCTCAACATGTATATGAAAAAAACTCAATTATTATATAAAAAAGGGAAGGAAATCGTCTCTTTTGATTGAAGATTGATGGGATTCCTAATTAAGTTACACAAGACTTGAACTATTTGAAATCGTCTCTTGATTTTTTTTTAATCCATTTGAAATTAACGTAATTCAAGGTAACTTTTCCATTTCTAATATAATTGTAAACCAAAAAGCATCGGTAGAACTAGAATTAATAGGGACGCAAATCTCTATTAATTCTAATTCTCTTGAACGTATGAAAACTGTTAATTGTGGAAGATCTGTGATATCTGTCGATTCGTCAAGGGCTAAGCAAGCAAAATGCATTACAATTCTTCAAATCATTTTTTAAATTCAAGATTTGTATTAATTGCAGTTATGCGTCATAACAATAACACATACTACATACTACGAATAAAATTACAGTTTACTTACCAAAAGTTCCAGATTATAAATTATACCCTTAGCTAGAGTGATACAAAATGTTTCCTCCAGAGCACAATATCAACTATGTGTTGCAATGAAAATTTACAAATTCAAAATCGGTCTGTTGTGGTCAATTATGGACGTTTACGCCACTGTTTATGTTCACTTGCACAGTTTTCAATGAGTCATATCAATCTTAACTTGGACGGAAATGAAATTTGTTACAACATTTCACTTAGTCTTTCATATTTGTTGCCAGCAATTTAAAAGATATTTTGAAACACATACCGAATGGTAATAATTTTTTAAACTATAATAACACAAAATGAAAAGAGAACTCTGGCACATTTATCGAGAGCCACACATAATCTTTCAAAGAGCTGCTGGTTGGCCACCGCTGTAAAATAGAATTTTCCCATTCTTACTTATGTAACTATTTAATAACGTTTTGACTTAAATCATCCATTTCATCAGTGTAAAAGTTATTTAACTATTTTATGCCAATACAAAGGGGAATTAGGATATTAGTAATTATTAATAACGAACATAGTATTTTCATTCTTAATAATTTAATAGTAAACATTGAGAGAAAGACAGGAATAATAATAATTTTAAGTGTTGTTATATTAGACTCATTGTGGCATTCACTAAGTGATTTATCAATAGAAGTTCCTTAGTTAGATTCCAACTGTTGTTGTATAGGGGGAAGTAAAAGATGTATTTCTTGTTTTTTGTGTTTAGATATCTATTTTGATTGGTGCTTGTGTGTGTGTGGCAGTTTATCAGATTTTCTCTTTTGTGAACTGTTAATATAGTATTCTATCTATTAAAAATTCTTCCAAAAGGCTTTCTTATGAAATGTTCAGATACCTTATCGCAACCTTGTTATTTGGATATCTGCTTCACAGTATCAAAATGCTCTATGAATTTACTGTTCTTATGAATAAAAAGAAAAATTGCAAATTAGGATATTACATTTTGAAACATAAATATATTAATTATAAATTTAAATTTTGTGTATATATCAGCATAGATTTTCATCTTGCTTCTACCTCAAATCAAAGAGAAAATGCCCACAGTTACTTATTTTAACATTTAAATTTAGGAAAAAGAATGATGCTTTTTAATTAAAAGTTAGTTTAATTTATTCTAACACATTTTTAATACTTAAAATTTTAAAATGAATTTTTATAATCTACATACAGTATTTAAAAATTGATTTTTATGATCTTTTTAATTAAATCTTTCTCACCTCAATTTCTAAATTACATACTTTAATTACTTCACAGTTTACTGGTGCCTAAATTCATTTCTCTGGCCAAATATTTTTTGTCTTATTCTGGTATATTTTTGTGAGTTGTGAGAAATGTTTATTAAAGAAATATTAGAGTTAATTAGCTGTAATGTTAGTAAATAAAGTAGTCATTAATAGATTTTGTCTATCTATATTTATGCCTTTGTATCAAATAAAATATATTAGATTGTACACCTGCATCAAAATTTAAATTAATATAACTAAGATGAAAATTATATATATGTATAGTCTTTATCATATTAACTATAAGAATCTGTTTTTAAGCATTGCAATTTATATTGCAATGCTTTAGAAGCAAGACCTTGAACATCTAGAGTCAAAGAACTTGGGTAATTAAGTGCTGCTTACTATTTAATAGAAGAAAAAAAATTTAGAAATGACCTTGGTTTTGTGTTTGGTGAATAAGGAAATGAATATTTGTTTCATAGTTTTACTTATAATTACATTTAGATTTTTTCTTAATTACAAATATGACAATGCATTTCATAAAAGAAGAACATTACATTATTTAAATTCAATTTTTGATAATTTTTATAATGTAAATTAGACATGAGATTAAAATTTTTTTATTGTTCATCAAGAGTAAAAAATATTTGTAATTAAAAATAATCTCATTTCATAACCAAGCAACTATTTAATATGACAATGCATCTACTTTTTAGCAATCACAGCTTTTTCTATACTGGAAAAGTTACCTTCCTTTTTTGATAAATAATTGAAAAGTTATGTGGGTCTATTATATTTTTTAAATTTATGTTGAAATCAGATTATATCTAAATTTAATTTTTCATCGCATTTAATGTATATTAAATAATTGACTTTCATTAAATGTAGAAATATTTTTGAAAAAAGTTAAGCTTTTCCCTTTTTTTCTCCTAATTATTAAGATTTCTTTTAAGTCTATTGTATTTATTTCTGTGATCATTTAAGTTTTAAGATATATTTTTCTATATAACTAATTTTTAGATATTTTATTTAGAAAAGCAGGGTTAGTTTAAAAGTTCTTTTTTGTATTGCTTTGCATTTATTGAAAAATATTTTATAATAATTATTTTTAATATAATTTATTATTTATATTTATTAAAAAATCAGAATGGTTTCAATAAATATTTTGTTATAATTAAAATATAATGTGTTTGCATATTAAATAATTTTTATGTTATTGTTGACATAATTTTTCAGTTTGACACAAGAATAAATTATTACATTTTAAATTTGTGTTAATTTTGGAAGAAAAATTTGTTTTTATGTGTTACATTTAAATGAGTGGAATTATAAGAGAAACAGATTTTAACAACTTTAATTTGAAAATACTTTTAAATGCAAATGAGAAAATTGCTTGATTACACAATTTGATATTGATTTACATTAAAAATATTATATAGTCTTGTAATGTTCATACCACTGATGGAACTTTAAATATGACATCATGAAATGCATGTAAATACTATTTTCCACTTGGAGGCAGTTATGTTTGGTGAGCTGCTTGACAATTGTATTGTGATAACTTCTTTCCTAACTACTTGAATAATATTTGAACTGAACTGAACTTGTAAGGATCTAAACTTCCTTGAAGCAAACTAAAGTGATTTGCACTTAAATTTTATAAAACTCAGTAAATTGTTAATTTTGCACTTTTCTACTTGTTGTTTTTTGTATTTAATAAAATGTTTTGCTACTTTAATTCATTTTAACTAACCATAGTAGCTGGTCACCTATGCACTATGTTTTTGCCTATGAAATAAAGTAGAACTCTAATTATCTGCATCAATTGGGACTGGCCCCCCATTTAAGTAATCAAAAATTCAGACAACTGGATTTTTTTCAAAAAAAGGGTATTTTAATTAATTATTGTACATTGAAAATGGGGAGAAAAACTACATATTTTAAACGAAAAAACTTTTAATCAATTAAATGAAAATGCAGTATTTTTACATGTTAAGATACTTACAAGCGCTGCACATTGATACAGTGTGTATGTACAGGGCTGTAAATGAATGTCATTTGCCTGTTGAATGTCTCAATGAGAATAAGCTGTTTCACTGCCTTCATCCGTTTTTGGGCTGTAAGTTGTGCATCAGTTTTACATAGAGAATCTTCTTAATCAACTCTTTAAATAAGTTTACCATCATTTGAATTTGGGAATCTAGAATCTCACTCAAAATCCATTCTCCCATACCTTCTTCACTTTTTAACATCCTGGAATTTTCAAAAGAATGTGTTTTTGAATTCCTCAAATGACATGTTTTCCTCTCATTCTCTTTTTTTTTTTTTTACTTCTCTTACCTTTTCTTCTCTTGAGCTTTTTCCTTTTCCTTCTCTTCATCAGTCTGATTTATAATTCTGAAACTATGAAAGCAATTCAGATAAACAGAGTTTGAATAATTGGAGTTCTACTGTTGTAAACTATGTACTTATATTTTACATAGTTGTTATTTTTTGCGAAGTATGCAAACTTGGACAACACTCTGAAGGTTGCTGATTCTTAAATGTGACTACCTGTTTGATGTTTTTTCTTTCTTCTACATTATGAAAAATGCTGAATTTTTGTGACAAGACCACTAAGGTCACATGTGTTGTGTTGCGACTGCCACCTTTCTGGAAGTCTGATTTGCCCCAATGAACTCAGTGTGATAACAATTTTTATTTCAGTGCTATCACAAGTAATGATACAAAATGTTCAGCACTTGTAGCATGCAAAAATACCAAAGTTCTTGTATAAGTTTTGGATATTGCTGTGACTCCACCAGCCACAAACAAATACAAAACTTTGTTGGATCCATTGATATTCGAGTTTGAGTACTCAGAACATCAAAAGATAAAGACATGGAATGACTTCGGCTTTTTAAAAGATATGGAAAAAGATGTGGATAAAGATAGGGATATGGTCCCATGGATGATTAAGAGATATGGATAAAGATATGTAAAGATATGGATTTTGGCTTTTTAAAAAGCCAAAATCCATCGACATACGAAGGCACCCTTGACACCTTTCTAAGAGCTGTTGATTTAAGAGTATCTATTTAGATATATTGGCCCACATTCCATCTCAAATTGCTTAACTTTATTCAATTGGTTATCTAAGTGCCCTGAAGCCCAACCTCTCAAATACATCACTGCCAATGCGGTAGTAGAAGTATTTCTCACATGTTGGTTCTTCTTCTTACAAATCCCTCTGATCTGGAATCAGATCAGATCCATGGGGTCATCTGTTTTTAATTTCAACACTGCCAAACCGGGCTCCTTAAGGAGAATGTTGATTCTTTTATTAATGAGTGCCATCAATTGTAACTATTGATTATGGACGTCAATTTGAAGCTTCTCTGTTATATTCTTTCTCAAATCATCTGAGTGTTTTCAGATCCAGGACAACAAGCTTTTATCCACTGTCCAATGGCTTAATTGAAGAACTGCATCAACTCTTGAAAACAACTTTTAAATGCTATGCTACTGGACAGTGAACTGAGGCTCTTCCATTGATTCTCCTTGGCTTTCGTGCAGCTTTAAAAGATTTGGGTTGAACACCTGCAGTGTTAATTTTTGGTGCCACATTTGATTTGCCAGGGGAGTTCTTAGTTCACACAAAACAGTTTGTTGAGCCACACAAATATGTGAACAAATCACAAGAGTACATTTAAGCACTTTGCCATGTATTATCCAAGCAGCAAGAAGACGTTTGTACACCAAGATTTAGCATCAACTATTCATGTATTTCTTCACTATGACCTGTTTGATGTCCATTTCTCTCATTGTAGTACCCTTTTTGGTTGTCAGTAGGACGAAAAGTTTTTCCATTTTAACATATATGATGTTATTTATAATTGTAATTTATTTTTGTTTTCAAATTATTATTGTTTATATTTTAAGATTTCCATAAAAAAGGAGAAATTTTTTTTATTATCATCTACAAGAACTAAAATTCTAGTCCTTTTATAATGCTGATATGTTAAAAGTGAATATAGAAATTTTCACTAGTATTAACATTTGTTTTTAAACTACTTATTTGAAACAAATTAATATGAATTAAATTTCATTAAGTGGTAATAAATTATTTTCATATAAAAAGTAACTAGGATAAGAATTCAAATTTATCTAAAGTTCAAGAAAAAATAGCTGAAATTTGTTTTTATTTAGTATTTTATACTATCATGTTTGAAACCATGAAGTTTCTTTAAATGATTAATATTATGATGCATCAAAGGTGTTCATATAATTCTCTAATAAGTCATAGTAAGGAATAAGTTTCTAATAAATATTTTAAATAATACAATTATACTTTACAATACCATGAAAATGTATTAAAAAATTAAGTTTTGCTTGATCTTATCAGTCATATTTAAGATATCAGAATAAGTGTTTTAATATTTGTTCTTGTTAATATTTCATTTATTTATAATGATAAAATAATGCTATTAAAGTATAAAAATAAAAGTAATTCACTTGGATATTGAAAACTTAAAATAATAATGTATAGTCTAATTAGTTATTTCAATTTATTTTTCATAGATTCTCAGCACTGAATATTTAATATTTTAGCACTATAAAGAAATTCAAATATGAAATGTTTAATAATACATTAAAAATCAATTTTTATGACTATCAAATATTATAATAACTATTGAAATTATTTTAAAGTTTCAATTGTATGTGGTCAACTGTGTATAGTATCATGGCTTGTAAAATCAGTCATTATAATTGCATTATTCTTGTCATTTGCAAGCTATCAAGAATATTCTGAAATATACTGGTTTGTTGAATAATTATAAATAATGTCAATAAGTTGTTCGATTATAAACTTTGTTAATTTTAGAAATTTCAGAATTATTTAATAAATAAAATGTTTGTATGTTTTATAAAATTCTCTGGAATTCATTCAAATCTTCTCAGTTTGAATTTTCTCAGTAAAATTTATTAATCTATTTTTATTGTGAAATTTTTAAATAAGTATTTTATTTACTTTACTTTTCCTATTTAAGAATGAAGCAGTTGAATCATCAGATACTTCAGAAAACACCATAACAATCAGAAATAGTATTGGAAATTGTGAAAATGTTTCTGGTAGTTGTGGACCTCATACTACTATTAGTCTCATAAAACCTGCATCACCTTCACCTTTTGCAAACCTCTCTCAGATCAATAATTCTAATGACCGTCCTATTACTCATAGTGCCCTTTATGGTATGTTAATTTTTTTATTTTTAAATAAATAGAAAATTAACTTAGTCAGTTCTTGAATATATAGTATATATTTGTCGTTATGAATGAGAGAATATTAAAGGTTTCATTGCTGCATTTCCTATTTTTTTTATTTTTACTTATATCTGTCTTATAAATTGATGAAAATGTTAGCTATTATGACTGATTGCAATATTTTCTGGAAAAGCTAATTATAATATATATTTCCAAATTTTGTCAACACATAATTTGATCTATATTGCAATTTCATATGTTGAAAATGGATTATTTTGGTTAATCAGTGAAATTGATTTGCATAAAAATATGTATTTCTTTTTTATATAGTTGAGTGTCTAGTTAGTATTTTTGTTAGTTTACATTTTAAGACACATTCACTACCAGTAAAATTTTTATCTCCATTCTCAGAAGTTGAGCATAGTGTCTGCCATTTTTAAAAATGCTTATAATTAATTGAAACACAAAATTTAAGAACTACACATCAAAATATAAAAATAATTCTTCTCTAACATGCCTTAAAAACATCTTTGTTCTATATCCACAGCTGCTCTAAAAATAAAGCATATAACTTATCATTATCAATCATTATCCTTGAGCATCGCCAGCATACAATGTAGTGCCATGCTGAGGCGTCAGGAAATCAGTGGCAGCAAATGTGTTGAGCTTATTATTGTACATTTATAAGTAAATAGTAAATCTTATTAACTACTGTGATTATATCTGAAATTGGCAATATGACTTGACTTTCATGATTACCAATCTCTCTCTGTGTGTATTTTTTTTTTAAATGAACCAATCTGTGTGTGTGTTTTTTTAATGAAGTTATATTTAATTAAGGATTTTTATTCTGAATTTGACTACAATATTCATATAATGGAAAATTTGTGCTGTTGATAATGAAAAAACATATTTATTCTTAAAAAATATCATAGAATTTGAACTTTTCCTGGAATTTGTTGTTTTTGAAAATATTCAATTATTTAGTAAATTAATGTAATTATTCTTACTTCATTTTTTAATTTTGTAAAATTGAACATATTTTCACATGAAATTTAATGTTTTAATGTAACATTTCCATTTCTAATGGTAGAGTTTAATTATATTCAATTATGCATGGTATTATTACTTATGAAAATGTTATAAAAATCAAGTTCATGCACATTTTGCTGTAATAAGTAAATTAACATGATTTTTACTGAATCATAAAAGAAGTCATAATTTTGTAAAGGTGATATTACTATTTAAATTAAATATTTAATTAACAATACACAATTTTTTTAAAAAAATTTTCTTTCATTACAATTAATGTTAATTATAATAAAAGCAACATGATTGAAAAGAAGGATTTAATGATAAAAAATGCAGCTTACTGGAAATTTTTGAGCACATAAACATATTTTATTGAAATATTAAATATTGTGTTTATGTATTATGTGTTACTCCTAAAAACTGAAACTGTTAATGTGCACATTACCATGTTAATCTACAGATTAGTTGATTTGCATTGCTTAAATGTGAAATCAAGAGTAATATTAAAAGGTGAATAACATTATGTTCATTTCTTTAGCTATAATATTTTAAACTATTTGATTTTTTGTATTATATTTAATTAATTAGTCATTGATTCTAACAACTAATTTATTGATTGTTTTAATTTGATTCATTAAATATAAAAAAATGAATAATATTATAATTTAAACATACTCTAATATATATTGCTATTTTACCAGCAAATGTCTTTGCTGTATTTTAATTAGTACCTAGTAGGTTATATGCATTCATTATGTAGCTAATATACAAATTACTGCATAATTTAAAAAATTAAAACAATTTTCTGCACTTCAATGGATTACCCTAGTTAACCTTCACATTATCTGAGTAATTTTCAAAATAATTGATTTATAGTAACATGTTATAGTACATACATAATATATACTGGTGGTTAGCAAAAAATGCAAATATTTTAAATTTATAAAGAATCCTTCACTATTATGTCTTAAAATCACCTTGGACATATAGTACAGTTTGATTTTCTTTGTGAATAGAATCTCTTTTAAGTTTTAAATTGTGTTTAGAGTAATACTGTACCACTCTTCATGGAGATACTGTAATAATTCCTGGAAAAATGCTGATGGCTGATATTGTTTCCAAATTGTATGATATAAATATTATACTTATATATTATTTGAAATAGATAGTTATATTTTATTTCAATAATTTTATTCTGATACTTGTATTATCATCAAGTTTTTTTTATTATATTGTGCTTTGAAGGACTGTGCAGACCAAGGTAAATGTGTTTAATTTCATCCTCATCATCATTAAATCATTATTGCACAAATCCTGTTGTATGAATAAAAACATCCTTATCATTTCATGTAGAAAAGTAAATTTGCATAATAGGATGAACCTGATCAGCTGAAACTTCATTATTCTTCTCTCCAGTGATTGTTTCTCTTAAGATTTTGATTGAATGAAGAAAAAATTATTATATGATAGTCTACTATGATAAATCTATGTCTATGGCTTGCAGTTGTTATGATACTATCACAATTATAAGTACGTGCAATGTGTTCTTGTCCTGTTGGAGGAAAAGCATCTAAAATAATTAATTTAACTTCCTATAAGTGTTTTGAATAATAATATAATTGTCTTCCACTTATCAATGGAAAAAATTTAATGGTTTTCGGACCACCTTAGATGGCATTTGCCACTAACATATGTAATAAATAGCTTGGGAGTTGTAGCTCTACTTTAAATCTTCAGTTTATGAAGTTGCTTACTAACTATAATTATTAACTCTAGAGGTTAGAGTATAGCCTTTCAGCAAATAAAGTGTTTATTTTTTGGTGCAGAGTTTTCAGATTCGAATAATCTTTAATAGGTTCAGTAATTGGTCAAAGTCATCTGTGCTTTGACCAATGTGCTTGATAAGCAGTATTCAAGGGAAGTTGATAAAAATAGCAGGTATTTGAAAAGTGTGAAACTGAATTTATTTATGCATGTCAAGATATTGGTTTGAGAGGACATGATGAAAAAATAAATTTTAAAAATTGAGGCAATATTTTTTTAATTCATAAATTTAAGAGAAAAATGCAGCCCATTAATTGAAAATTTTTTTATCTACACAAATATTATCAAAATAATAATTCCTAATTTATGCAAATTGCAAATCTGCAACTATATTTAAATTAAAATAATTGTGCTACATTTTGTTATGTTTAATGAAACTCAAAACATTTCCAATCATTAGCAAATGTTTGTAGTTTTCCATTACATAGATCATAACTTGGAAATCCATAAATCTTTTGTTGTATTTTACAGAACTAAAAAATGTGATGGGGAATTCTTTTATAATTCGCTAAAAGGAGTAATTTTCTAATTTTAAGTCTTTCATACTTATGAGCCTTCCTAATGCAATGAATATGCAACCAATATGAAAGAATGATACAATGGTGTATATGCTCAAATACTGTTGAAAAATCCAATGGCAATTTATATTCATGGGCAAGTACATATCTTAAATCTGTGTTTTGTTAATACTGATTCATTTATATTTGCAATTAGAAACACATTTCAGCAGCTTAATGCACATAGCTCTTTCATAAAGTTAGTATCAAAAGGTGTGCCATTTTTCGAAAAAATACACTTGTCTATAAATGTTTTATGAAGGCTCATCAACTTTAAAAATATTCAGTGGTACTAGATTTTGTTACTGAGTACAAGCCACATTGTTTGATAGTTTTGAAGCTGCAATTTTAATATTTGAAGAAATGTCTGAAGTGATGGTCTTTACAGTGAAAATGCTGATGCTTTATAAAGCACTTTAATATATTTTTTATATATTTTATTATATAATATATATGTAAAATATATAATTATATAATAAAACACTTATTATATACAATAAATATTATGTTTTAATTTTTATTCACTTAATCTGTTTCTTGAACAATGCAATAGTCTTTCAAAGCATATTCAGTTGCCTGATGTCAGTTTTGATGTTGTAAAAATGTCATGTAAAGCTACTAAACTTTTGATTTTTACTGCAATGTCATGATTTTTAATAAAAAATAGAGCTATGTGATCGAATTTTGTGAAAAAATTACTATTCTTGTACCAAAAATGAAGTGAAATAAAATCCTCGACAAATTGGATATTGGTGAAAAAATCCAAATGATGGGGCTAAGTCATTACAGAATTATAATTCTGAATGAAATTGTAGATTAAGTATCTAATAAAATTCAAACCGGGTTTAAAAATAATGACCCTAATAATGTCAAGTAGAATAATAATTATAAAATATATTACTGAAATAGCTCTATTGTTCTAAAAGTGACAAAACTTAAGCGGTTACTTTCATGTAAGTATGTATTCTTTCCTTACTAAAGAATGGAATTACAAAATAAGGTACAAAAAGCAAATTAGAAGGTTGGTAAGTCTCAAAATAAACAGATGTAGGATAATGAAAGTGGTCAAAGAATAATCAAGGACTATAAAATTGCATTTAATTATGTTTACTTATAAACTTTGAAATGAAATGAAATTTAGTTATGAGTTATTTCACAATAATTTGGAATGAAATATGAAAATAAGGATTGTGAGGATAAATATTTTTAGCAAAATTATTTTAATTTTATTATTTTAGTACATTTTATGTGCTATTGTTTACTATTTGACCTTTTCAGTTCTTCAGAGATGTTGTGGAAATTCCATGATGTGAAAGTTGAAAATTTAAATGCTTTGTTTAATTTTATAATGATAATTATAAAATTTATCAGTCAATATAAAGTTATCAAACCATGGTAATTGGTATAGTGAAATACAAGGCAAAGTTTATTTGATGTAATTATGTTAACAATTGTGTTGCATTAGAAGCAACTATTTTATGAAGCTTTTTTGTATATTTAACTGTAGATAAGTTTTAAAATATGTGTCAAGAGTATGTTTAAATATTTTATTTGCAATGATGTTAAATAAGTGAATTTTCACATTATTTAAATTTGTTTTGATCTTTGATCCTTATTTTTTTGGGCTTCTCAATATGGTAAATTTTTGTTACAATCTTAAGTGGTGACTAGTATAAAAATATGTATTATATTTGACTATAATTAAAGTTTAAAGTTATTGTATTTATATTTTTGTTCATTTCAGAATCTCTTCCTACAAATCATCAAAGCTCTGGACCAAGTAGAAATCTAATTGGTTACAGTGGCCCATATAGCCAAACTCCCAGCCCTATCCTTACCCGTCCCACTAGCAGCTCCAGTTCCCGGTCCTCCTATTCTCCGAGCCAAAGTCCATTAATGGGTAGATATGTTAGCAGTGCCTCTTCATTATATTCTCATACACAAAGCCCTGTACTGTCTCGACATACCACTGGTAACAGTAGTGATGGATCAGCATGCTCTCCTACTGGCAGTCCTCTTCAAGTAAGTGTTTTTCTTTAAAAGCAAATATTTTCCTTCAATATTTATTTCTTTAATTAGCTATATTATTATCATATAAGACATGATACTAAATTGTATATTTAGCTTCTCATAACTATGTCTCTAATCTAATTAGTTTGCATAGATTCCCATCCTAATTATTCTCAATTTTATTGATTTGTACATAATTAGATAAATATTTATTACATCATTGTACAATATTTTAGTTCTGTATTCAAGCAGACATTACTTTTTAATGATTTTTGTGTTATAATGACATTCTGGGTATTATTAAAATGATTTTTGGTCGATACCTTTTAATGTTCTTACATTTACAAATTCTATGTAGATCTGTTTAATGAAATCTGCACTAAAGAGAATTTAGAATTGTTTCAATATTTTGCATTTCAGTCATAACTAAATTGTTTAATTAGGAATCTAAAAGATGTAAAAACTGGAGATAAAAAATCAAAATTTTGTTGCATAATTTATAATTGAATATTCTGTTGTTGAATGTTCATTAAAAACACATTGATCATAATAGCTGTTGAGAAGAGTGACAATAGAGGAGTTTTCGCGTCCTCCTCCCACGCTTGTGCAGTATATTAACACCACAACAACCACTTAGAGCTTAAGTGTTCTCTTTTTTCTTACTTTTGATTTGGATGTCTTTCTGTGTGTGCTGTTACTAAATTGTATTGTGCTACCATAGTTTCTATTAATTTCTTTATTGGCGAGAAAATCGCTTTGGGTTAAGTGTTCTCCACAATAGCATTAGCTTGATATGAATTAGTTGATACTACTTTTAGAAGCTGTTACTCTTGAGAATTTACTGTATCTTATGTACATTTTAATAAAGTGCGAATGAATGATCATCACCATACTTTCCTGTACCTAGCCCTGAGTTAAGTTCTACCACTCAGGTACAAGATGCTTGTTGGAAATCTGTAAGCTAGAAGGAAGGAAAGAACAGAAGACATCCAGTACTTGATCTGTAACCCCTAGAACTATCATTTCACTTGGAAGACATTGCAAACATAACCTATTTAATATATCTCACCTACTTCTAGTGAAAATGATGGGCCTTTGATTAAGCCTGATTTGAACTTATACCTTTCTACAATGAAAACAGTGCTTTAACCAACCAGGCCATTGTGATTTCTAATAAAATATCAGTGCAGTTTAGTAAATTTGAGTTGTTGTATGTTATGTTTAAAAACATGTTTTATAAATTAGTCTGATTTAGAAGTTTGTTTATTTGCAAAAACATGTGATTGATTTCTTGTTGTATCAAAATATCTGATGTTATTAAAATTTTATGTTAAATATACTGTAGATATGTGTTTTACTTTTAATGATCTTTCTTTTACTACCTTTAAAAATAAACCTTAATGTTCAGAAAATAAGAACAGTAATAGTATATTTCTATATATTTTCTATATAACACTTTATTTTTAAAATGTATAATATATATAATAAGTAAACAATATCAAATTTTTTTTTAAAACTATATTAGGCATATATTGCTTTTAAAGATCAATTCTCTATTATTTTTCAAAATAAACTTTATCGGTGGTTCAAAATAAACTTTATCAATTTACATCTTTAAAAAATAAAAGCATTAAGAATTTTTTCTTATTACATTTTTTATCTCTTTATTATTAAAATATTAAGTTTGAGTATAATATATCATTTCGGATATCATTTTTTTAAACAAAAATGTATTAATAAATTGGGAAATCATGAATTATAAAAACTTTACTATGTATGCTTTTGTTTTAAAAGTCAGTATAAGCAAGTCTGTTAAACCAGAAGTATTCTTTTTTTAGCTTTAGTTTCAAGTTATGCATATTAATATGTAGAAAGGTAAAAATTAAATCAGTAACCAATTTCACTATAGGATATTTCATTTAAATATCGATTTGTAATATTTTATTGTATTGCCAATTAAATATGTTTGAAACAATTATAAAGGGTGATTTTTTTAACTTAGGATACTTAAAATTTATACTTTTCTGCTTGAAAAGTTTTTTGAATTGTAATTTACATCATGAGAATGTAAATGCAAGTGGAAATAAGGTCAAATTTTTAACCATAGAAGAGAAATTATCAATATTTAGAATTGATAAATAATTTTTGCAATTATGATTGAGAAATTATAAAATCACAAGTACTTTCAGTTTTTGTTTTAATTATGTAACTTTTATGTTTTCATTACATTATAGAGCCGACATGTAACAATTGATGGGCCTATGTTTTCTCCATCTCAAAGTCCCAGTCAAACTCGCCGCAATGATTTGGAAAGTTTTTCACCAGCTCGTAGCCCTGGCCATATGAGCAGTTCATCTGTATCCAGACACCGTCCTTACAGTGTATCAGTTTCACCAGGTCTTCAAAAACCTGGGTCCAGTACACCGGATCAAGGTGGTTGTCTTGTAGATGGATCTACCTCTGGGCATCCGTCATATCAATATGTATCTCAAGATCATCTAACAATTGAAACAAGGCTGAACCAAATCTCACCACTTTCTCAACACACTACACCAGAAGGAAGATCAACAAGTGAGAAATTCCTATCATTATTTTTTATCCTATCAAAAAGGAAAATTTTTTAAAGATATCTCTTATTTCTATACTATTTGAAATAAATATATTGTTTTTATTATTTTTTTTAAATTAATAAGGGAAAAAAAGTTTTTTTTTTAATTTTTAATTTCATTTTGTCTAAAAATTAAATTATCATTCTGTGTTATGAAATTGTATTAAATAAATTCATATTACTGTTAATTTAAGCTGTGTTTGCATAATTATGTTGTGTTTAAGTTGTGTTTTTTAAAAAAATGTATTAATTTTAATTTTAAAATAAATTAATTTCTTTGAAAATAAAGGGAAATAATAAGATGTTAATTAATTTAAATATGCTAATCAAATTGTGATCATTACTTTTTATCTATAAAAATTATTCAACATATAACTGTCAATAGTTCTTTTTCTATACTGCTGAAAAGAAAGTAGATTTAAAATGTTTTATTTAGTGAAAAATTGTTGGATAACAAAAACAATTTAAAATATTTTCTTTAAAATGTATATTATATATCTGAACATTATTTGTAGTAGATTTTAGTATACTACTTTTATTTTGAAAATTTAGATTTTGATTATTTTATTGTTAAAATGTTTTTCAATGTAAATCACAAATTTTTATGAATTTTGCACAAAAGTTACATTGTTATTTTTTATTTCAGCATCTAGTGCCTCAGTTCACTCTAGTGCCTCTGATGAATCTAACGCAAGTGACTTCTCCAGTCCAACTCGAAGGCCGTCCAGTGACAATCTTGAAGATAGTCGATTGCAGTTACTTGGTGATCTATCCCAGAATCCTTTAAATCTTGGAGGTGCTCCTGGTATATCTCGTCAGCAATTACTTAGTGGGCCATGTCCCATTTGTGGTGATCGTATATCTGGGTTCCACTATGGAATTTTTTCATGTGAGAGCTGTAAAGGATTCTTCAAGCGCACAGTTCAAAACAAAAAGAACTATGTATGTTTGCGAGGTGCAAATTGCCATGTTTCTATCAGTACCAGGAAAAAATGTCCTGCTTGCAGATTTAATAAATGCCTTCGCATGGGTATGAAATTAGAAGGTAAGTTAAATTATCTTGTTCAAAAGTTCATTCATCATTGTTTGATTTTCTTTTAAGCATTTCAGGTTTCTTATTTACACTGTAAATATTGATTTGCTTTATATAAAATCTCATAATATTCAGGTCTCAACTATCCCATACAATAACATGATAATTATTAGTTAAATTATGTTTTGAATTACATCTTAATATATAATGATAATTTGCTAATTTTTATAATTCATTCACTTGCTTTTATATTTAAATATTAAAAATATATTAAATTAAGCAATAACTTATATTTTTAATTTTTAACTGTTAAATTTGAGAAATAATCAGATGGACAAGTATTACTTTTTTCAAAATTCAAACCTTTTTTAAATATATATATTATTTTGACAGTTTCATTGCATCAATATATCATTAAAGTAATACATAAAAAACTGCATGAAAATTAAATGCTTTTTGCTTTGAGAAATGTTTGCCAACTACATTACTGGAAATGTTTATTACAGGACAACAATAAATAGTTGCTACTCTTTTTTTTTCTTGTTTTTTCCTGAAGACAGATTTTCATCTTTTGAAAATTGCAGTTAATTTTTTTAAGGAAAATATTATCTCAAAGTAGTATATTTAAACATTTTCAAAATTTTATTTTGAGACATTTAATTCTTTTAATTATGTATTAAAAAAACTTTTAAAATTTGATGTTTTATAATTAGCCATAATTTTAAAGTAATTCAATCCAAGTATTTGCTTGAGATCAATGTTCAACCAATTTGAAATTGATAGTGCTTGAGATATGTTCATCACAAATATTTCTAATGAGATACCCATTGCCAGTGAGATCAATCATTTTTTGAAGTTTGCAAATAAGCAAAAAATTTTTAATTGCCAACTTTCTTTAAAATCATTTGAAATTAAAATAGTAAATATGTATACCTTATTTTAAATTTTCACCACTGAGTGTGTGAACTTTAAATTGATATTGAACTTCAAGAATGATGCAGTATCAGTTTTAAGAATTAATTAAAAATATTAATTTTTTGACATTGATGTCAAAAAACAATGGTGTTATTCTGAAAATAAAAGGATACGAGATGTGTTGCCCATGTAGTTTATGTTGTCAAAAACTCAAAGTGGACTTTTTTTTCTGTTCAAGTAAAAATAAACTCTAGCAGAAACTTATATATGAAAGAAAGAAATCACCAAACAATGCATATCAATCATGAATGATTTCTCCTGTATTGGAGTTTAGATCCTAGTTTTTCTTATAAGAAAATATATACAGAATCACAGTGAGTAAGTTTAAGCATGATTAATACCAATAAAAAGAATGCTCAAGGATTGATCTGTATTATATTGTATAATTTTTGCTCTATAAACAGACTCTCAGGTTTGAAGGAATGAGAAACATAAATAGATCCCTCACATGAAGCTTTTGTAGCTGCATTAGAAATCACATGAAAACTGAAAATCTATAGCATGCTTGTTATGCCTCATTTTAATGATTAAATAGTGATATTCTTTGCTTAATTTATTTCTAGATGTATCTATTGTTTTGAAATGGTTTCCATATTTTGAACATGGTGTTGAGTATTACACTAAACTTGCAAATATAGTATTGAGACTGTCTTGTTTCTGGTTCCTTTGATTTGCTTCTCGATTCCATCTTATTATTTATGTTATTTATTATTCATTTTTATTGCTTCAAATTGAACTGATTTCTGTAAAATACACCAAGAAAATTCAGTGACGTATGCAAGTGAAAAATAAGAGTTTTTCCGTGGGTCCTGGTAAACCCGATTCATGTAGCTTAAAAAAAACTTGTGGAATTTGTTAATATTTTTTCCGGTCCTGGAAATTTTATTTCTTGAAAATATTAAATAATACTGGAAATTTTTCATTTCCTCTTTGGACGTATAATTCTTTTTATAAATTTTATGAATTTTTTATTTTAATTTTTGTAAAATTCCTAATGAAATTGATATCAATCTGTCAGTCTAATAGCCATTGTTCTGACTTTCAGTTCCACTATTCATGGGTTTGATTTTCACCTTGTGCTTTGATGTTTGTTGTATTTTTGCAACCATCTTAAACTGCAGGTTTAGTCTAATTAGCTCTCATATTTAAGATATAACTGTTGAATGAGAAGCTTTCTCAGAAAGAGTGCCTGAAATATGGGATGAAGATTGTCTGCTAGAATGGTTCGATTATGGCTATCTAGGATTTCTCCCCTCAAAACAATGAGGGGCCCCAACTCACAAGAAAATATTGCTTCCCTCAACATTACAGATTCCCCTCCATGTTTCATGGTTTGAACCAACAGTCAACATCAAATGTTTCTGCTGGTGTTTCCTTGAAGAACATATGACTCCCCACTAGATTAAAGATTCCCCTCCATGTTTCTTGGTTTGAAATAAGTGTCAAGATCAAATGCTTCTGGTGGTGTTTAGTTAAAGAAGACATGGTTGGTGGTGTGGAAAAATCATGAGGATTCTTCAGACCAGGTGACTTGTTCCCATGGCAATTTTTTTTAGGTGATCTTATCACCTCTGTAATCTCTTTGTAATATCCTGCCCTGAAACTAATGGTTTTGGAGTATGCAATGAAAACCATACAATGAATGTTTGTAACATGCTACTCTCATTGAATAGTTTTTACAGAAATATGATTTTGAAGGTGGTTATTCACCTAAGATGTTAATTATAGCAGTGTAATTTTGCAATTTCAGACAAAATTATCTTCTTCAGTATCTGTCTATCACAGTATTCCAACTTTAATTTTCACCCACTGTTGGTCTGTGTAGAAGTCACCTTACCCAGGTTTGTTTAGGACATCATAACCCTTGACACAGTGGTCCTTAAAATATCTACAAGTTTGGTTGGTCTAAACACAGACATTCCATTAAGGCGTGCTCCAATTACTGTGCCTCTTTTCATGTCAAAAAGGTCAGACATAATTACACTTTGCTAAGAACAAAGTTTTCTCATGCAACTCTCACATTGCCTAATGCCATACTAATACCTTTCATTTTACTGCCACTAGTTGGCACATTGCTGCAACATAAGGCAGTTATTTATTGGATAGTCAAAGAATGACACATTTTTAAATAGCTGTTCCATTTATTTTCTGTTTTACCTGTATATTCAGTAAAATCCATTTCCCCTTGTTTATAGATGCTACAGAAAATTGTATTTATAATGATCTAAAACAGAAAAAAAAAAAATGGAAGATTAGCAATCATAATAGAAAATGCAAAACCTTGCTGAATAAATTTATAGACTCAAAATCAAAAACAGACACTTAGAATACACTATAAATATATGGGAAAAACTTAATAGTATAACAAAAAAGCTAAAAGGAATGGCGAAAATTAATATTAATTGCAAAGTCAAACAGTTACTATTCCAAAATTGCTTCTTCAAATTAATGAACTAAATGCTTTAGAATTGGGAAGCTTTCTTCCTGGGTTTGATATATTTTTAATGAATAACTTTTAAATATAACTGTTCAACCATTAAATCAATAGATAAGCTTGCAATTAGGATATGTATTTGTGAAATAGTTTAGAAAAAGTTTGAAATTAGATGAAAGAAAATCAATTAAAATTAAATCTTTATGCATGCAATAATTATACTTAATTTTTTTAATTAATTTATTTATTTTATCTCTGTTTGTTGCCATACTTTTATTTAGATATTTTTATTTAATCTGTGAAATTGATTTCATTCATTTTTAAACTGACAATAAATTCATGGAAAAAAACTATGCTCCCAAATTTAAAAGCTCTAAAAGCATTGTTTTGTACACTATTTCTAACAATAAGTGTAAACATTTTTATTCAGTTAAATGTAATAATATAGACTCATTTAATATTTTTGAAATAACCATTATAATTATAAATCTTAATTGGAATAAAAACATTAATGATTATTTATTACTGTCATTATTTATCTACTTAAATAATTTAACTAAAAATTGTGGATAAAAACAATATTTATTTAATTTATAAATGCCATTTGAAATATTTCTCCTTGAAACTCTTGAAATTTGCTTCTAGAAAATATGAATAATTTGTCTTTAACTAGTTTGCCCTCATACATTTATACACTCAAACAGCTCCCCCTTTTTTTTGTTTCAAAGTAATAATCATGTATCATTCAGTTTTTTTCCATGAAATTTAGCATTTCAAATTCAAGAGTATTTCGTATATTTTCCTAAATTTAAATACTATGTGTTGATCATTCACTTGGAGAATTGTTTAGTTGATTGATACATTATTGAGTAATGTAGTAGGCTTTTAGATATACAAATGACATTTGTCTGGGGGAAAAAATGCTGAGTATTAAGTGTGGGGGAAAAAGAAACAATTTGTGCATAAGAAAAAAATATGTTTTCCCTATTTTTTAAATTATACTCTTACTAAGAAAATCTTTTTTAGTAAGAAAATAATTTCTCTAAACCTCCAGCAATGCTAAATTCTGAGGTATTTGGTCAGTGAGGTTATTAATGAGGACCTGAAGTATTTTTCCCCAACCTTTCAAAAGAGCTTTTTTCAGTTTTTGGAGAGTATCTGGAGGTGGTAGGCATCCAGCAACTATTTGCTTAGAATGTCCCAACCATGAGGCTGCTAAGGAAAAGCTGAGGTATTCTGCCCCATTCTTCCAAAAGAGCCTTTTTAATTTTTGGAGAGTTTGTGGGTGTGGTACATGTTCAGCAACTCATCGTCCTAGATTGTCCCAAACACGCTCTTTATGTCAGAAAAATATGTTGGCCATTCTATTCGTATGATGCCTTTGCCCTGAAATAAATCATTCACCAAGTTAGCACGATGAGATAATTTCCTGACGCTGAAAAGACAAAACCAAAGTGGTCCATTTATTGCTTCTAAAGACTAGGCATTTTATTTCAATAGCGTTAATAAGCTTGCTTGATGCTGCGATAAAATACTGCATTTGGAATTTTTATGTCATGCACCAACAAAAACTTTCCTGGTTTACTTGATAACTCTGAGAGTGAGTTGGCAGCCAAATGGGTAGCATTCTTACCTTCAGTTCAGCAGTTCATGCGTTCAAATCTCACCTTGGGGTTTGATATTTGTAGTGGTTCGGAATCCACTTTAAACCTTAAGTCCTGGTCCCATATGTGAAGAAAATGACTGTTGAGTGACAAACAAGCCAAACTTGATAATGCAGAGAAGAAGGATTGAGTATTGTATTGAAAATGGTTATAGGTTGTTATGTATACAAAATTCTATTCAAATATAAGGTGGTTCCAAAGTATATATATATATATATATATATATATATATATATATATATATATATATATATATATATATATATATATATATATATATATATATATATATATGATTTTTTTATGAGTAAATATTAAATTGTTTAATAAATCTTTTGATTTTGTTTCCTTATGTTTAAATTTCTCCAAAATCATCCATTTTTAACAAAGAGTTATTAAGTAAACACTTTGATAAAAATATCTGATTTTCATCTGCAGAATCAATTTAGACCTCATCGTATTTCAATCATTGATACTTATTGAATAGATCTTCTACAGCCATGAAATATTCAAAATTATTCATGTTACAAAATTACCTTTTCATTCAGATATTTTGACTTTTAAAAGAAGCCTTTAATTGAGGAGGTGTATCATTATTCTATAGATTGATAAAATATTTGTACTATAATTTGACTGATAAAATCTTTTAACCTTAGCTATTCGAGAAGATCGTACTCGGGGAGGACGTAGCACATATCAATGTTCTTACACTTTACCTGCTACACCACTTGGTGATGATCGTGTGCCTTTTATGGGTGATATCAGTATTTCTCCATCGTCACTTCCTAATGATTGCTATAATAAACAGGATATATCTTCCTCCAGGTCTTCCAAAGGTATATACTAAGTTTCTTTGCCTCTATAAAAATTATGTTTTCTTAACTTTGTACATCTCACTTTTATTATTCCTTTACTGAGGCTTCATATTCTCAATTGAATATTAAGCTATAATATTTATAACTGTAACATTAAAATTTAAATAACTTGTTATACATTAAAATAAATGCTAATATTGAAAATTATTGAAATAATAACTGTATAAAGCATGAAAGTTCAAAACTTTAAAAGTTTTCATATTCATGTTTTATATAATAATTACATTATAATTTATAATACTGTATTTATAATTTTACTTGCATTTTCAATTTTCAGTTATAAATATTTTTGTATCTATCAACAATAATTATTAACATTTATTATAAATATTTGTTGATTATAAAATATGATGGAAAAGTCAGTATGGATGACATTCCTACTTTAGATAAACCAATTTTTCTTTTATTTTTCTCTATTGCTTGCGAAAATTGATATTTAAAAACATTTTATTTAAGATATCTATAAATTTGTCATGTCTCCAGAGTTTAACAATAATTTTTAAAAAATTCTCGTTCTATCAAGCATTCCAATTAATAAAACATATCTAAGTTACTGAAATTTAATGAAAATTTATATTTATTATCGCTATCTTAAAGTGTATAGTTCTGTTATTTGTTATAGCTAGTTTTTATAATATAAAATTATTATTGCTTCAATGGTAAAAATAACATTATTTTAGTTTACTTATCATTTTATTAGTAGACGTTTAATTAATTTTTTTAAAGCTGGTATTAAATTCAAGAATGCAGAAAGAATTGGTAAATGTTATTTATACCAAGCTGAATTAACAGCACTTTTTATTATTTTTCATCTATGTAATTTTTATCTTTTTTTAGTGGTTGTATTTTATTTATTTTTGCATCTTTCATTTCAAAATTAGTTGCTAATATATTCAATTAGATCCTACATTGCACTGTACTGCATACCTGCCATACTACATTGCACTACCTGCCAACTTTTATGTAAGATAACTACATTTTACGCTTCAACTAATAGCAATGAATATTTTACTGGTTTCTGTTTGCAAAGAGCAAAAATATTTGAGTTCTATTGTGTCACATGTGTTTACTGAATAGTATAATTATTCGTCTTTAGTATCAGAGCAGAATTCAGCACTGTTCATTTTAACTACTATGATTGTTGGGCAGTTGATTGGCAGAGTTAATTTTGAGACACTTTTAGGCGAAAGCAAGCTTGTCAGCTTCATTGTTACTTGCATTGTTGCTAATGTTTTGTGAATTATGAATAAAATAATCATATTTTCAATCTTTTGAAAATAGCTACATTTTTAGTTTTCATGTATCAAAGCATTGTTTAAACATGCTAAGTTTGCTCTTTGCATATAGTTTGTAGTAGTGATTTCAGTATCTCTCATTGTGGTTGATTAGATATTTCTCACCTTATAAAAAATCAAATTATCTACATGAAGCAAAAAGCTCAACAATGCATTTGTAAGCTAGATGACCAAAAAATCTCATGAAAATTTTAAAAGAACAATTGATATATCCTCTTCTGAAACAGATATAAAAATGGACTCCTCCTCTACTCCTCACACTGTTTTAAAAAGTAGAAAAGGAAAGCACAAAGAACAATCATATAAAGCTTACTTCAGATGACATTATTAATTTTGTAGAACTATCATGTTTGTCAAAAAAAACTTTGGAATTTTTTTAATGTTTATCGGTCTCATTTTTCTGGCTTTCATAAATTTGTTTTTTAATACCTTTATTATTTTGAATCCTTCATCTGAACATTGTTAAGTAATTCTTATCCAATGATTTACTGAAGTACTAATTTTATCAAAGATTACTTGGTTTTCAATGCAACTTATCCTATTTGAAGATCTTAAGCCACGGAAACCAAATCTTGCTTCTCACTGTAAAGGTATTTAAAAATTATGTTTTCTTACTGTCCACTCATTCACAAATCCATGAACTTAAAAATAGTTTGCTGAAAGATCTGCTAATTAAATTTATTAAGCTATCCATAATTAGAAATACATTCTTATATGAAGTGGATTATCACTTTTGTAATAACCAAGGAGATCTTTGTAATTTAGTTATAGGAAATAATGCATCTTATATTATTGCAATAGTATCTGATGAGAAAATATATATGCAATGTTATCTGTTTAATCAAAAGTTCAATAAGAATATTATAAAAGGCTAAAGTCATTTGTGATATTGAACTATTTCAGTATAAGAAATTAAAAAAATAAAATTACTTAATAAAGAAAGTATTTTATGGAATTTTTTTCTTATCTTAAACCTTGAACTTTTATTTCATTAATTGTGAATATATGTTTCTTAATTTTTAACTTTTTTTATTTAATTTGAAGGGAGAAGCTACTATAAATATACAGTAATGTTACTTACATATTTACTTGAGAGAAGGATTTTGGCTTCTTTAGAAGAATTATCAAACTTGCATTAAGATCTTATGTGGCATGAAAGCAGTTTGGTGCAAAGCCTGTAAATCACTCAACTGCGCAGTCAATAACTGATGGATCTTGAGATGATGTATTTCAAGTGACTGGTGTAGATTTTGATGGTCCCTTGATTTGGATTGTTTCATAACTTGTGTTGACAAAAGACTTCAAACTGTTGATATCATTTTTGTTTTTATATATATATATATATATATATATATATATATATATATATATATATATATATTTGCAAAAAGAGGGAAACTAATTATATGTTCAATTAAGGGAGTTAACTTTATTGCATCTTTAAATGCCTTTTTATGTAAATGCTTTAAGTGATCATTGATAAATATGAGATAAACAGATGTATTGGAGATTTATATCTTCCAATACTCCGGTGAGCTGGCAGCCGAATGGTTAGCGCTCTTGCCTTCGGTTCAACAGTTTGTGGGTTCAAATCCCACCTTGGGCATGGATGTTTGTAGTGGTTCGGAATCCACTTTAAACCGTAAGTCCCGGTCTAATTAGCCCTCGTGTGCAAAAAATGACCGTTGAGCGACAAACAAAACAAAACAAACTTCCAATACTCCCTAATGGGAACATTTTGATCAGAAATATGGTATGGTAAAAGATATTTTTTAAAAAAAAAACTAAGTTGAGAGAGTAATCTCTATGAGGATATGCTAAATTCTTTATGTAACTGTGTTAAGCCATTCTGAATTGGGAGGCCTTTTGCAATTGTCTCCTGAATCCTTTGACAATCATATCCTTTTAATTTTACTGCATCAGAATAGAACATTTTTTAAAAACATGAAAAATATTCTTTCTGATTTATAAAATCTAACCTAATTTTAACTGTTTTTTTTTAAAAAAGGATATTTACTTTTATATTAATAAAGTTTTCTAAGTAAGATAGAAGTTTTTTTGACATTAGTATTTAGGAGGATCATATACCTTACTGAGATTTTAACTGTTAATAGAAGATGAAATTGTGTTAATATATTATATATGATAATAAGAAAAGAGAATTGTGTCTGCTTGGTAAAGGGATAGACCTGCTAGGTGTTGATAGAGCAGTACAGTATGTTAAATTGAAAACTCAACAAGGTAAGTTATTCAGAGCACCTCAAAGATTATATTATTTATAGGTGTCTTCAAATGGAGAATGATTTAGTTTTAAGAATCGGGTATGGCATGCCTCAAAACAAAAAAATAGTATTCCACTTGAAACTTAGGGCAATATTCCTGCTGCTACTTGAAGTTATTAGACTATTGCAGCACTTTGGAACCTGCTCCTTTAATACCACAAGTTTTGTATATGTGCATTCTTAAACTTCAATTTTATAATGGATTAACTTATGTTTCATTTCAAAACTTGTTGCATTTAATTATTTATGTGACACCTTTTGCTTTGTAAATTAACTTTTGTATTATTATTGCACTAACTTATGAGATGAGAGTATGTCAGATATCTATTATTTTAAATAATTTTTTTTTGTATCTAAAATTTAGATTTTTTTATAATTTATATTTATTATCTGTGTTCTATATTTGATTTATTAAGTAATGCATTTATTTCTAATACAGAGTCTGCTGGTGCCAATTCTCCAGATGAACAAAATCAGCCTGTTGTACCACCTCTTATACATGACATCCTATCTGTTGAGCATCTGTGGCATTATACAGATAAAGAACCATCAAAATCATCAAACCAAACACCTTGCAAAATTCCTGATGGAGATCAAGATTTTTTGAGTAATTTATGTAATATTGCTGATAATAGGTTGTACAAAATAGTGAAATGGTGTAAAAGTTTACCTTTGTTTCGAGAGATAGGTGTAAGTACATTTTTTCAATTTCTTGAATATGATATAAAAATTTTTACATCATTTTAGTATGAAATTAAAAAAGAATAATTTTTAAGAGTAAATTTTGTAAAATTCTAATCTTTATAAGTTATTTTGGAAGTTAAGTTTTGTTTAAATTGCTGTGATACATTACATCTAATCAGGTGAAATGTGTTAAATTTTGTTGGAATGCAAAACAGATAGAAAATAATGAAATTGTGTTACTTACTTACCCCCTGGTAAATATTATCTCATTTTAGTTTCCAACAAAAAAATGTTTAGCAAATGTATTTAAGATAGCATTGAATATATTGTTTGTGAGGTTTCTTCCCTTCCACCCAAGAACAGCTGCTGAATGGTTAGCTCTTTGGACTTCAACAGTTCCTAATTTCAAAACTTACCTTGGTCATGAATGCATGTAGTGGCTGAAAACCCACTTAAAAATTTAGTTCCTGGTCTAGCTAGCCCTCATATGCTGAAATATGATTGAGTGGCAAGTCAAATCAAATATCTTCTTGACAAAATTTGCTTGATGAGACTTGATATGGTTTTCTGCTGTTCAATGTTGCTTTTTATTTCACTACTTAATGTATTCACATATTTTTTATATATTGAATATGTGCCAATTTCAGTTATTGTGATAGTTTAGTTTACACTGAATGTACCTAGATTGTTTCAGTTCTTTCTTATACTTTTTTTAACAATCAGAAAAAGTAATTTCTTTTTTATTATGTTCATTACTGTAATGACACTGTGATCAAGTCTCATCACAAAAAGTGTTTCATTCATTTCACCACAAATCTACTGGAGAGGCAACATTTTAATGCATTATTTTAGTATTGCATGAATGTGCTTTTGTTCTTAACAATGCATTTGACACAACTTTTCTCCTTTTTTCTGCTGTTGCCATTGCAATGATGCAGATTTTCCAGAGATTGTTTTATTCCAGTGTCATTTTGTTGGCCATTTCTAATTGCTTTTGGCTAAATTTGGTTGATGTTAGCAATATTAAAGTTGTGAATGTCATTTTATTTTCTTCAAACCTCTTTGCTATTATTTTAATAATTTTTTTAATGATACTGAATATTACTCATCTAAATAATATGATATTAATCAAGGTATGCCTTTTATTGAATGTGAAAATTACCATAAATTTTCCAATAGTAAACCATAATTATGCAGACAGTGAAGTACCTCCATTTCATGCTAAGGTAAGCTTTATGCATAAGTAAATTTCAAATTTAAGTAAAAGAATAATTAACTATCTTATAGACAACTGTCTTAATTGAATCACATGTGAATATGGAAGTGTTTTGAATAACATAAATTGCCATAAACTGAAGAAAGTAGCAGTTTATCTTTAGGGTACATTATGGGTAATTTTACATTGATCATGAGTTGTAAATTTTTAATTTTTTTGATTCTTGTGATTATGGTAGATGTATTGATATCATATTTAACCATTTATTATTTATATTTCTGAAATTAAAGAAAATCCTTATACTGTTTAAAATTCATTGATATAAAAATATGAAATAGTTTGCAGTAAAATTTAACCTGAAAATCCAGAAAATAAGTAGGAATGGAAAAAATTAATTTGTATTAAAACGTTGAATTTCATTTGCTTTTTAACACCATTGATCTTTTTTAAATTTTGTTTTGACTAATTTATATCATTATGTAATATAAAATACTTTAAATCCTTAATAACATAAATGGTTTTTGTAATTATTTTTAAGCATTATTATGTGAAGTTTTATTAATGTTTCAATTATGTTAGAAAATGTGTAGTTCACAAAAATTGTATATTTCTGATATATTTTCTGAGTTGTTTAAAATTTATAATTATACATAAGGCATATTATTTAATAATAATTTTTATTGAATTTTATGTTACTGATTATTTTGACTATATTCTTATTATATAATTATTTTATCAATTTATTTATTTTTCTAGATGGATGATCAAATTGCCCTTTTAATTAACTCATGGTGTGAATTACTTCTTCTCAGCTGTTGCTATAGATCTATGTCAACACCAAATGAGATCAGAATATCTCATGAAAAATCTGTCACTATGGCACAAGCTCAATCTATGGGCTTAAGTCCTGTTATTGATCGTATGTTTAATCTTACGGAACACCTCAGGCGACTCCAAGTTGATCAATATGAATATGTATCATTAAAAGTTATTATTCTTTTAACTTCGGGTAAGTGACAGTCAGTTTTATATTGTTTGTTATTGAATAAATTCAGTCTTGTACTTTTTCTGTTGAATATACATATCTTGATGTACAAAAGCATGAAGGGAATAGTTTTTTGATTTAGTATTGAGCAGCTATGTTTATTCAAAATTGTTAATGGAATTATTCAAACTTTCTTTGAAGTAGAAAATTGAATTAAACATTTCTTGAAACTACTTGTGCAAAATTGTGGAGTTTTCATTGTTGTGTGTCACAACAATGTTACAGTTCATAAACAAATGTATTGTTAATTCTCTGACTTGTTAAAATAAAAAAATGAACAAAATAAAAATAACAAATGTGGGAATTTGAATAAGACAGGGATTTTAATGAAAAGTTAGTTTTGTGCACAATTGGTCAAAAGACTAAATTTTTTTCAACTGATATACAACTTATAATAAAAATCCTAGCTTGTAAAGGATCTAACAACATGAATAATATTTTCATTGAATATCATGTTGGCTATTGAGCCTGTGGATAATTTTTTTAACAGTGTCCCATTTTTGTTATTGAGGGATTTCTAATTTATATGTATAAATAACAATAAAAATTGTTATTTATCTATTCTATTTATGCCTTTATCTAGGTTATTTATGCCTTTTTTAATAAATTTTATTTTTTTAAAAAATGTACTAAAGTATTTGATGTTTTAGATACATTTCTCTTGTAAATGATTATTAATGTGTTTTAAAATTTTTATAAAATTATCTTTATTATTAAAAATTTTATAAAATTTTTATAAATAAAAATTTTTTTATAAAATTATTAACTATCAAATGCAAGAAAAGTTAACATGAGTGTTATTTAAATGTATGTAAAACAAAATGATTTATTGAGATGTTTGGAAAATAATTTCATTTTTTTATGAAAATGAAAACGATTTTCTTAGCAACTAATCCATAAGAAATTCGTTTTGTGACGTTCTTTAGTAACGATATGCTTCAAAAATGATTATTTAAAATTTTATTGATTTTTGAGAAACAAATCACAGTCGTCCATTGTGATTACGCAAATATGTTTAACAGTTAATAACAGTTATGTAAATACAGTTAATAATTCAATTTTTAAAAGGAGTTTTCAGCTTTTGTTTGAAATTTCATCTTCTGATAAATGTGTCTTTGTTTGAAATTTTCTTCAAAAGTAAGCAAAAGGAAATTCTTTGAAACTCAGTAATTTATTATCTATAACATCCATGATTTAATTAAAAATTAGACTTAATTTGGGCTTAGTCAAATATTTAAATTACAAGAAGCTTTCTCATTGGTTAAGTTACAGCAAAAATTATTACAGGATGCATATTGTCCATTGGCAATGAGCTTCACATGCTTGCCATAAAAAATTCTGCAGTTTGAAGGAAAAAAAATCTTATCTCTTAAACTGGTTAGATTAATATTAAAAAAATGTGTTTTAAAAGCAAGGTTTTGTGTTTAATTTCGCAATTAATCATAAAATTTTATTTATATAAAATTATATGAAAATTTAAATTATAAATAATTATACCAATAATACTGGGAATCAAAATAACTTAATTTTTATGTCAAGATTTATTATTAGTTTAAAAAAATGCAATGAAACTGAAGATACCAGTCAAATGTATCAGAAGATTATAATTAAGTGGTTTTAAATATGAATATCTTCTTTGATAAAATCAGTACAAAAAATTAGGTTTTATAACAATTTTTAAATAAAAAATTTTTTACAATAAAATAGGATAAAATGTGTGTGGTAGAAATATGTATTCAATAAATTCTATAAATTTTATTTGGCTATAAATATTCTTATTTTGTTGCATTATTACTCTGATGTAATAATCCCCCAAATTTGTTATTGTTATTTTAATTGGGTAACATTAATTTAAAACTAAATTTTTAATATTTTATGAAAATTTAAATATATTTTATTCTTTGTACATCGTAGATGCTCATGGTTTGAAGGAACCAGATAAGGTCCGTGCATGTCAAAAAGAAGTCATTGAAGCTCTTCAGAGTTACACAGCATCTCATTATCCCCACCAACCAAGCAAATTTGGTGAATTGTTGCTAAGACTTCCTGAACTTGAGAGAACTTGTCAAGTTGGCAAAGATTCATTGACTACAAAACAAAGAACTGGCGATATGCCCAGCTTTAATCTCCTCATGGAACTCCTGCGTGGTGATCATTGATATTCATTAATGAACTGCAAATTTTTTGCAACGTTGTTGGGTTTTTTTTGTTATTTTCCATTGTACCGGTGGCATACATTTTCATCTGCTGTTGTCAGATGATGGTTCAGCTTTGAAAAGTGCAGAGCAATATTTTAATTAATAGAGCATAGTTTGCACTACAAAAAACTTATTATATATACATTGTACATAGAAAAAAACAGATCATTGATGCATTATGAAAATGAGTAATAGAAAAAATGACAATGTTTGCATGTGCCAAAATAATTTTAAAACTAAATACAAAAATGTCAATTTGAATAAATTTTTTAAACATTTAATTTACTTGAAAAAATGTCTAAAATTTATTTCTGATGTATATTTTATCTGAAAGTTTTTCAATCATTTTATTTAAATGCAACATTTTAAAATCATTTAATTTATTAATTTTTTTTTTAAGATTTATGCTCAAGTTATTAAAAAATTGCTCTTTTTGTTTGAGCCATTGTTAATTCTCCATAACCAGAAGATAAGTATACAATGCTATGCAAGACTGGTGCTATTGGGTTTACAACATACTTGGTGCCAATTTTGTATATGTGTAAATGTTTTTATATAGTTTTGAACAGACTCTTTTTCACATTTAATTGCCAAAATGTTTTGTTGCTTTTTGTGCTTAATCTTTTAAGTCTTTTATTAGAATTCTGAAATTAAACATTTAAATGTAATTGATTGTGATCGATTTAATTTTTTTATAAAGTTTAGAAACATTGAATTAAAATTATGATTATTTTTATTTCAAATCATTTGATGTGTTGTAACTATGAATATTTGTATAATTATTCATCACTTACAATTTAATGTTTATTTTCCAAGCTGAAATTATGTGAAATTTTAAATTATACTACTTATATTGAATTAAGTTAATGTTATGATGCAGTAAATTATTATTTTACAGTGAAAAAAAAAGAATTTTAAAAAATCCTATAAAAGTTTATTATTAATTAAATATTATTTGGAAGTTTCTTTTAGATAACTTCCTATTATTCTGAAAAACTAATAAGGTTATTGCTTACCAGTATTATAATTTGCATTCATCATAATTAAGAAAAACGAATCCATAATTTTTAGCTTAAAGTAATTTAATTTTTCCTAGATTCAGCATATTCTATAATTTTCATAGTTATTCTGAAATTGTTTCTTTTTTAGTATATCAATAGTGCTAGATTCTTGCTTCTTGTACTGACAAATTTAAATATTTGTTGTAATTTAGTCTCTTCAAAAAACATTCCACCTTAAAATATGCTCTCACATTCCTTTTCGTATTTACATTTTTCTTTTACAACATGTAATTAAGCTTTTTTATGTACATTTATGCTTTTGTTCTAGTTATTTTGTTTGAGTAGTGTTCGTTTTTGTTGCTTGTTTTTAAAGTGTCCCTATAAATATACATTAGCATATTAAAATGCATGAGGAGAGGAAGAGAAAAGAAACTGAGAAAGATTATTGCTAAAATTTATTGACATTGCCATTATGAAGAGACTAAGTATAGTGAATTTGGTCTAAATACTCATAGTTTTTTCTTTTTTTATTGAAATGACACTTAAAACATATTGATACACTGAAAAATTGTTACTTTACTTAAATTTATTGAACTTTATATAAAAATTAAGCTCATTTTAATAAAAATAACATTATTTCTATAATATTCTAACATTAGAGAATAATTAAACTATGGTATAAAATCCCAACACAAAACTGAACTCTAATCCAATCATTTCTAAATATTTTAAAAACATCAAGATCAAAAAATTTGACAGCAAATATTACCTTTTTTTATTTTGTTATCTTTAAACCTGTGAAAATGATGATGAAGTGAGAGAAAATTTCGAGAAAAATGGCTTAATAATATAAAACAAGGCTTCTCATTTAAGACTAAGATATTAAATTATTTTGCTTGTCTTTTTTTTATTCATTATCTGTTTGTATGACACAATGATATAAAGAATAAAATTATGTTTTCGATACCCCTTTCTAACTTTTGATCAACTGATGAATAACTGACAATGCATTACTAATCAAAGCCATAATTTGCACACAAATATCTGTAGAAATTAAGACTTCTTAAACATTATTCACAAGTGTGACAAGTCCTTAAAGGACATTTTGGAATTTGGAAAGTTAATGAAAAATCATCCATTTTAGCTGAACACAAATTTAGTAATGAGAAAACAGTTAATAGCATTATTGTATATTGGCGAATACCATTATTTTTAAATTTATATTTTATGAAATTATTTAGTGAAAGCTTGAGATTTCTTGAAAATTACTGATTTTTATTAAAGTAGGAAACTCTCTTTATATTTTTCTTACTACACAATGAAAATAACTAATGCTAAAAATTATATACATTTGTTTGCATTATATCCTTTTGATATATTGCTTAACAATATTTTTGCAGCTTTCTATTTCTAAGTGTTCTTCCATTGTGAACATTTTAATGAAGTAAAAGCCATTTAAATATATTTTGTACTGTTTTATTTAAAAAAAAAGGTAATAGGAGTAGTTATTATTTACAGTAAAATACCTTTATTTATTTATTCTTTTTAAGCTTTTAAATTAAAAACATACTAAATTGTATTGATAAAATATATTTGTTTGTTAATATGTAACAAACATCAGAAGTGTCAATTTTGTCCTGCTACAGAAAATTCAAATGCATCAGTTCTGATAATTTCATTACTAATACATTTCTTTGGAAATAAAAATCATAATCCATAATTTCATACTGTATTTGGACTTTAATGTTATTCCAGTAAATATGCAGTTGTTTTTAATTATTATTTTATTTTAGAAGTATAATAGATGCAACATTTTTTACTATAATACTGAGAATTTTTTTGTAATATTTATTTTATTTATAAAAAATTATCTTAAGCTAGTACTAGTTTTACAGAATGGTTTTATTAATGTTTAATGGTATCAGTAGTTAAATATGGAAATTTTGTTATATAAAAGATTTTTGACTTTTAAAAATTATGCGTGCTGTGTGAAAAATATATAGTTATGTAATTTTTAAGTCTTTAAAACATCTGAATTAAAAAATTAAAGGAATTTCATAACAGTATGCTTTTTTTAAATTTAATTGCATAATACATTTTTATACCAAGTTGTGGTGAAATATTTTTACTTAATAAATTTATTTTGGGGAGGGGTGCTGTTATGATTTTTACATAATAACAAATAATATTCTATAGTTTAAAATTAATTTAATGATTATTTAGAAATATTTGTTCAAAATGTATATTGTTAAACGATTTCTAATTACATATATTCTATTATTTTAAGCAAAATTCAGTTTAACAAATAACTATTCTATGCAATTAACAGTGCCTTATAAAAGAATATCAATCATGTTTAACAATTTTATCGTTTACATATCTTCAATTTTCAAAATTGTTTAATGTCTTGTCCAATTTAACTTATTTGTTGTAAATATATTGCTGCACAACTAAATATGTTATTTGATATACTCCTGAAAATGTTTGCTTATCACATAAATTGATAGCAAACAAAGAAATGTAGCTTATGAAATCATTTAAGTTCACAAAATAGTTCATCAGAAATTAGTTATCTTAATTAAAAGATAAATGTGCAAATTCTATGTTCAATATATGTGTTACTTGTTTAAAAAAGTATTTAAAATTGTATATTCATGTTTTTTAAATCAAAAAGTTAATAATTATTTTACCCTTACATATTAACACATTCCCTATTAAATTTAATCTAATCTTCATGTGTCTGTGTAATCAAAAATGTTTCCAAATTATTTGTCTGTTTTTGTGACTTGAAAATTTTTACTCATCAATTTGTTGGTATTGTAAGTTTTATGACTTGTTGTGAATTATTGTACCGGTGCATTTTCTGTTGTGTTCTGTTTTAGCTGCAGCTGCTTTTTTGGTGGCGGTATTTCAGAAATAATTTATCTTGATTTTTTTTTAAATTTTTGATTGTATAAAAATGTAAAAGGGAAACTTTGTAATTACCTCACATTTCTATGTAGAATGAAAGTCAATAAAGAATGTGTATGAGCGCTGATTTTTTTCTTTATTAATTAAATATTTCATATAATAATGGATTTTATAATGGTTTAAAGTAAAAAAGGAATTGCTTCATTTTTGAAATACAGCAAAAATATTTCTAGAATTTTAAATATTTCTTAGATTTTTAATGTTCTCTATATATTTGAAATTATCATAAGCTCTGATAGAAATAATTGTTGAGATGTCCCAAATTAATTTATAAATTTTTCAGTTATAAATTTCATTTATCTGTGCTTAAAACAAAACTTTAACCTAGAGCTTTTTTGTATTGAATGTAAAATGTGTGTTATTCAATTCATTGTTTTTTTTAGACTTTAAATTGATGGATTAAAATTAATGTATAAAAAAAATTAACTGAAAAATTATTTCAGGCAAAATAGTTTAAATGAATTTTAAGTATTTTACTTTCATATTTTTTATGTATCTTTCTCTGCGATTGAAAAAATTAAAATAATTTTTAGCATCATTTGAAATTAATTTTTTTTGTTGGAAAATTGATATACTTTTTTCCAAATTTTACAATTGTAATACTTATTAAACTCAATAATATATAAATATAGCAAAAGATACTCTATTTTAATACCATTAAATGTATAATTTAAAAATTAATAGACAACTGGATGTATATTGATTTGAGATTCCATCATTTGTCCTAATTTAAAAAATTATATATTTTGTTACTGATCCCCCCCTTCATGGTCTACTAACAACAAGGGAGAGAGCAGCTTCAAGAGACCATAGCACCTGAAAGGAGAAGACTAAATGCTTATTGGCTCTTTTGCCTGTATTCAATATATTAGCTGAGCAGAGTGCCATGCCCTTCACTCCTTTGATTTATTTATTGTTATTTGGATTGGGGTGGGGAGTGTATACTCCTAGTAGTATATATTCTCGATGTACATCACCCATTCAACCCATGGGCAACCATCCACCACGATGAGGCGTCACACAGGACTTCACATTTATATCATGTATGTTATAAAGAATAAACAAATTAACATTTTTAGAAAACTTAAATTTTCTACTGTTTTTTCAGTTTTAGATGTTGATTAATAAAAATGCGGAAATCCTAATTTTAAAAAAATTAGAAATATTAGCATGTATTTCATGAGTAATATTTAGCGTAATATATGTGTGATATTTAAAAGTATTGAGTGAGGAGTGTTTTTTCAGTCAGGTGTTTAAATGTGTTAATGAAGATAACTCCTTAGTGATATAAATGAATTTAATTGATAACGCTGTTTTATCTGAAAGGGGAAAATGCCACTAAAAGCAATGCAAACTTGTAGGCGAAATCACAAGCCAAGATGAGATTTATATTCCATAAGTAGAACAAGCTATTTGGTAAGAAAGTGAATGCATTTGTAATCGATATGAAACATGTTCTGGTTGAAATTATGATTACTGCAGGGGCATTGCGTATACAGAGAAGTGTTGATTGCATTTGAAATCAGTAATTAGACTATTCTACAGATGTTTCTTATTGACTTCAATACGTCCAAATATTAGTTTAGAAATAAGCAAATGTGTATGGATATTGCAAGATTTTTCCTGCTGAGATATGAAAGTAATAGATGGCTGCAAAGGGAAGGGTAAGGTGCACTTCTCTTTAACTGGAAATGTTAACTGTAAGAACTGTTTACTGAGCTGACAAAGACCTTCAAAATGGTGGCACTAATGACTTTACTTAAAGCAAAGTGGTGTGAAATCCAGATATTATAAATGCTCATTATAAAACAATGTTTTATTTCCAAGTTTTAACAATGAAATATTATTTGTGACATTGTATATGTGCTAGATAGTTGGTATATATTGATCATTAATTGATAAGAAAATGTTTTCTCTAAATATTTAAGCTAGTTAATAAAGCAAAATTCTTACAAAATTATATTTTTACAAAATGCATATTATATTAAAATAAGTAAGAGCATTCAATGGATCAGTGAAATTTAAATTTATTTTATATATTAAAAACAAATTATATCCTCCTCCACTCATTACTCAATTTATTCAACAAGTGCTGCAAGAGTATTTCCCAAATTTACTCGAGACTACTCAGTAAGTTTCCTTGCTATGATCCCTTGACTCGACCCCAGAATCAGAAATCCAGAGAGGAATATATATCTAAAATATAAAGTATGTATGCCTACTCTATGAGATGTGTTGTACCAGCATATTTCCCTGTACTTAGAGTAGGTCTGCATCAGTTAGGTGGAAACTGCCAAATGGGAGTTTCTTCCTAATTTAGAGGCAGGAACCAAGCAGACCTCAAACACTTGACCTGCCACGCTTAGAAATATCATTTCACTTGGAAGACATTGCAACCATGATCTATTAAACATGCCCAATCAACCTTAAGTGAACATGATGGATCTATAGTTAAGTTGAGATACAATTTCACTACCTTTTGATAGTGAGAATGATCCATCCAACCAGGCCATGCAGCCTCTCCATAAGATGTGTCTGAAGTGAAAGATTCCTTGTTATAAGCATTATTATCCATAATTTATCATATGCAATACATTATTGCTTGTGAATGGGGACATATAGAAAACCTGCAAAGGAGAGAAAGTTTTTTTCTCTCCTTTGTCATCAGTCCTTATACTGTTTACAAATGAATTACATCAAGAACTTTCATCGTTTGCTAAATGTTCTAACGCCATATGTTTTTCAATACACCAATTGATTTGCAAAGTTGAGTGTTACAATTTAAAATTTTTGAAATTCTCTAACTAGTATAGTTAGGATTGCACTAGGTCCACATTATTTAAAATTAATGCATCCAATGCATAACTTTTTTTCAAGCAACCATCTCTGTAATTTTGCTTAAATTTGATGAGTGGAGAGATGTTAGTGTTTCATATGTAGAGTATTTTACCACTTTTTTTTATTGTGCTTTAATATTAAAAAGCATGCAAATAAGAATATAAAAAATTCAATGAGATATTCTAGTTTCATTAAATTAAGATGGGCCTGGTATTATTAATACTGTTGGAAAAAAAATTGTAGATTGCAAAATGAATCATGTTAAATCAATAAAATTTAATCGAATCGTAATTTACCAAAGTTATCTGTCATAAAATTTTGAACAAAATTAACTTTACATGCATCTTTATGATTTTAAAGTTTGTGTCAATAAATTAAGTTAATTTCATTAAAAATCTCAAGAATTGTATGCATTTAAATTAATTTAGGTACTGAATATTTTTATAAAATAAAAATACTAATTTACTCTAAAATATTTCACATATCATGAGATTAATTTAAAAAAATTTGTCATACAAATTGAATTTTAGTTTATTATCAGAGATTAATAATGTTTCATTATGTGTGTGTAGTACTGTTTTACTCTAAACAAATGATTTATGCAAATGAGGTTAATATCATTTATTTATATAAAAAGAAATATATCACAGTTACAATATTAGAAAATTCCAAAATGATAAGTTATATATGGTTATAAAATGTATTACATAAAATGCTAAATATTTACATTTAAAGCATGGCAATTAAAAAAAAAAAGCAAAAATGAAAAGAAACAACATATTTGCATCAATCTGCAGAAAAATATTACATACAAAATTTGCTTTTTAATATAGCTAAAATGAGCTATTATCACATAACTTTTGAGATTCGAATTATCACTTCTTTAAAAACATGAATATATAGAATATAAGAAGCCCCTAACTGTAATACATATTAATAACTGTAAACACATTTTTATACAAGTTTTTCTTTTCTGCATTACTTTAGAAAGCATTTAATAATTGACATATTAATGTAAGAAATGTTGTAATATACATTTATTAAATACATTTTATTGTAAAACTTATATAGTATGTAACAATCAATGCATTGTTAAGAACCATAACATTTTATCTAAGGGAACAATACTATAATCAATGTAAATTCTATTTTAACATAAGTAGTTGAATTATTTAATCAGTCATTTGTCAGTAATTAGCAAACACTAGATTAATAAAATCTGTTACTTAATAATAAATATCACAAATTGAAAAAATATACCATAATATTATAATCGGTATATATAAATATTCAAATGAAAAATTTTTTAAATTCAAATTTCAAGAAAATAGTATTTATTCTCAAATAACCCAGCTTTATAATTATTTTTACATGATAAAAATTTAATAATCATTAAAACACTAATTTTTTTTACAATAATATAATTGTTTATAAAAAGTTTTACTAAAGAATCATGGAATATTTTCATTAAGTGTGACTGACTGAGGAGGAATATTTTTCTTCTTTCTAGATATAACAGTTGACAAATTTTCTATAATTATATCGATATTGTTTTTAACATTAAATTCCATTAGTTGAGACAGACGATCAAACTTTTTATTTGGATATTTGAAATTATAAATGGAATAAGTTTTTTTTGGATCACTAAATATATTGAAGTTTGCAAATTCCATCTCTTCTTCTGTTTCTCTTGGAACACCTAAAGAAATAAAAGCATTTTTTGATTTCAGTCAATCATCTATTTTTTTTAAAAAAAAATAGCTCAAAATAGAACAGTTGAGCATTTTTATACAAACTCTAACTACTTTGTCTTTTTTAAGTTAAAACAATTTAAGGAAATAATAGATATTTATTCAGTATGCCCCCTAAAGTCCTTTGATATCCTTTTAATTTTAATATGATTGCTGCTGTGTTCAGTCATTCTGATTCATACAAGCAATATCTTGGTACAGAAAAGTAACGATGCGGAAATGAATGAAACCAACAAGGGCACTATCTAGAGGAAAATTGCAGAGTTAGCATTTCTTCCTCGAAAACGGAATGTGATAGGCAAAAATTTACTTAAAAAACAATAGAGCATCATAGATTTCATACCAAAAGACACCATATGGACATCAATACAAAGAATATAATGGTATGCGCAGTTTTTTTCTTATTTCCTTTTTTGTTACAACATGAAAGTTGACAGAAGGAGAAATGATTCTTTCACAACGCTACAATGTGGCACAGCGCTATCTCTTGTGATTAACAATAAAAAGGACCACTCGCTGTTCAAACCCCAAGGGTTGCATTCTTTTACTGAATGTTTTAACAAACAGAATTGAGAATATGTAGTCGTCTAAAAGTGTTACATCAACTTAACTTGTGCTGAGTGTTCATATTTCTATCAGTATGGAAATGGGCACGTCTGTTCACATAAGACAGCTAAAAAAATTTGTTAGGAAACATTAAGGAAGACAAGCTGTGTGACTTGTTGAGCTCGATCTGACCAGAGGAACTAAGATAGGGCAGCAAGTTCAACCAGATAAGGTTTTAGTACACGCTTTCGCATACAAAATTCAGCACAAGAAAGAGCAATCAATACTTTCGTGAAAAGTCAGCTTTGGAAAATCCTAAGCTAATTAGGAACTTATCAATACCAACCAATGTTTCACCAGGTTATACTCAATAGGAATATCGATTGATGCTATGTATGATGCTAATTTGTTATGAATCAGATAGTCCCAATCAACATTCTTGGCACATATAGTATGGGCGAATAATATATGTTTTTCATGCAATTGCATATACAATAAGTAAAGAATCCATTACTCATCACTGGCAAATCCTAACTGTTTTGCTGACAAGACAATGAACTGTTAGCGCTCAGACCTTAATTTCAACAGTTTGTGGGTTCGGATACCACTCTAGGCACAGATGTTTATAAAATTTTGGAATCCAATTTAAATTGTAGGTTTTCGTCTAATCAGCCCTCGTGTGCAAAAAAAAAAAAAAAAGATCATTGAGTGACCAATAAATCAAACCAAATTTCGACGTTAAATGTGGTTTGCAATAAACGTTTGTTGCACAATTTACAGAAATATGCTGATCAGGCTAATATTTTACGATGGCATGTTAACAAGTATGTGACATTTACAATTGCTCAGAATGTAATACCTGATTTTCAACAGAAAGTGCCTTTGAATTTGGGAATATGTTTTATAACATAACACGCATGCTCGAAAGACATCTGTGAAGCAGTAGCTAGTTAAGGAATTTAGGAACCAAATAACCCTGTATGGCAGTGTCGAAAATTGGCCTCGACCATTACTTTGTCTTCAACAGACTTTCTCGTGCGTGAATACCTGAAACAGCAGGTGTATGGGATATCCCTACAGATATTGCAGGGCCCTAAAAAAAGCATTAAAGACGTTTTAGTTAAAATGATGCGCTCTGTATTCTAGAACGTGCAAGTGACATTCAAATGAGGATCCAAAGATGCATTGCAGCTGATAGTGCTTGAGCATATGTAATAAGGATATGTTATAACAAGTTTTCTTCATTTTCAGATCGTTTTGTCTCCTTAAAAAACATAAATAATC